>CATKUM010000017.1:0-2400000 GCA_949786405.1 Onychomys arenicola | reverse complement strand
GAAATGAACTCTTGCTTGCAGGAAGACACAGAGCCTTTGGTTTAACTCCGTTTCTGAAGGAATAATCAGACCAGTATTCTCATCCATGAAACACACTCTATTTTAATGCAAGAAGCATGCTCTACTTCTAGCATCTCCAATATAGCAAGAAACATGAGCATGCCCTGAAAAAAATTACTGTATGTCCTACTAAAAATGACTGTGTCTAGTTCAACTCTGCTTATGAAACTCATACAAACCAGAGCATCTCTTCATAGATGTTCTTTAGTTAATAGTGAAAATTGTGTTGGGTTCGTGAACAGTGTAAATTAATTAGAGCCAAAAAATCACTGGGTTTATCGGAAATGAACTCTTGCATTTAGGAAGACACAAAGCCTGTGGTTTAACTCAGTTTCTGAAGGGAAATTTAGACCAGTCTTCTCATCCATGAAGCACACTCTGTTTTAACGCAAAGAGCATGCTCTTCTTTCCAGAGTCTCTAATACAGCAAGAAACATGAGCATGCCCAAAAAAATGAACTGTGTTTCCTACTCATATGTACCATATCTAGTTGAACTCTGCTTATGGAACTGTAACAAGCCACAGCATCTCTTACATAGATGCTCTTTAGTTAATAGTGAAAATCGTGTGGGGTTCGTGAACTGTGTAAAATCATTTGAGCCGAAAAATCACTGGGTTTAACGGAAATGAACTCTTGCTTGTAGGAAGACACAGAGCCTTTGGTTTAACTCTGTTTCTGAAGGAAAATTCAGACCAGTGTTCAAATCCATGAAACACACTCTGTTGTAACGCAAGAAGCATGCTCTTCTTTCCAGGGTCTCCAATACAGCAAGAAACGTGAGCATACCCAGAAAAAAAGAACTGTATTTCCTACTCAAAAGGACAGTGTCTAGTTCAACTCTGCTTATGAAACTCATACAAACCACAGCATCTTTTCCTAGATGCACTTTAGTTAAAAGTAAAACTAGTGTTGGGTTCTTGAACTGTGTAAATTCAATTGAGCCCAAATATCACTGGGTATATGGGAAATTAACTCTTGCATTTAAGAAGACACAGAGACTTTGGTTTAACTCCATTTGTGAAGGGAAATTCAGATCAGTGTTCTCATCCATGAAACACACTCTGTTTTAACACAAAGAGCATGCTCTTCTTTCCAGCGTCTCTAATACAGCAAGAAACATGAGCATGCCCAGAAAAAAAGAACTGTGTTTCCTACTCATACGGACCATATCTAGGTGAACTCTGCTTATGACACTGTAACAAACCACAGCATCTTTTACATAGATGCTCTTTAGTTAATAGTGAAAAACGTGTTAGGTTCGTGAATTGTGTAAATTCATTTGAGCCAAAAAATCACTGGGTTTAAAGGAAATGAACTCTTGCTTGAAGGAAGACACAGCGCCTTTGGTTTAACTCTGTTTCTGAAGGAAAATTCAGACCAGTGTTCAAATCCATGAAACACACTCTGTTTTAACGCAAGAAGCATGCTCTTCTTTCCAGGGTCTCCAATACAGCAAGAAACGTGAGCATACCCAGAAAAAAAGAACTGTATTTCCTACTCAAAAGGACAGTGTCTAGTTCAAATCTGCTTATGAAACTCATACAAACCACAGCATCTTTTCCTAGATGTACTTTAGTTAAAAGTAAAACTCGTGTTGGGTTCTTGAACTGTGTAAATTCAATTGAGCCCAAATATCACTGGGTATACGGGAAATTAACTCTTGCATTTAAGAAGACACAGAGGCTTTGGTTTAACTCCGTTTCTGAAGGGAAATTCAGAAGATTGTTCTCATCAATGAAACACACTCTGTTTTAATGCAAAGAGCATGCTCTTCTTTCCAGCGTCTCTAATACAGCAAGAAACATGAGCATGCCCAGATAAAATGAACTGTGTTTCCTACTCATATGGACCATATCTAGTTGAACTCTGCTTATGAAACTGTAACAAACCACAGCATCTCTTACATAGATTCTCCTTAGTTAATAGTGAAAAACGTTTGAGTTCGTAAAATGTGTATATTCATTTGAGTCGAAAAATCAAAGGGTTTACCAGAAATGAACTCTTCATTGTAGGAAGACACAGAGCCTTTGGTTTAACTCGTTTGTGAAGGGAAATTCAGACCAGTGTTCTCATCCATGAAACACGCTCTGTTTTAACGCAAGAAGCATCCTCTTCTGTCCAGTGTCTCCAATACAGCAAGAACCATGAGCATGCCCATAAAAAGGAACTGTGTTTCGTACTCATACGGACCATATCTAGTTGAACTCTGCTTAAGAATCTGTAACAAACCCCAGCATCTTTTACATAGATGCTCTTTTGTTAATAGTGAAATCGTGTTGCGTTTGTGAACTGTGTAAATTCATTTGAGCTGAAATATCACTGGGTTTACAGGATATGAACTCTTGCTTGTAGGAAGACACAGAACCTTTGGTTTAACTCCGTTTCTGAAGGAATAATCAGACCAGTATTCTCATCCATGAAACACACTCTGTTTTAACGCAAGAAGCATGCTCTACTTCTAGCATCTCCAATACAGCAAGAAACATGAGCATGCCCAGAAAAAAATTACTGTAAGTCCTACTAAAAATGACTCTGTCTAGTTCAACTCTGCTTATGAATCTCATACAAACCACAGCATCTTTTCATAGATGCTCTTTAGTTAATAGTGAAAATCGTGTTGGATTTGTGAACTGCGTAAATTCATTTGAGCCGAATAATCACTGGGTTTATTGGAAATGAACTCTTGCTTGTAGGAAGACTCAGAGCCTTTGGTTTAACTCGTTTGTGAAGGGAAATTCAGTCCAGTGTTCTCATCCATGAAACACCCTCTCTTTTAACGCAACGAGCATGCTCTTCTTTCCGGTGTGTCTATACAGCAAGAAATATGAGCATGATCAGAAAAAAAGAACTGTGTTTCCTACTAATATGGACCATATCTAGTTGAACTCTGCTTATGGAACTGTAACAAACCACAGCATCTCTTACATAGATGCTCTTTAGTTAATAGTGAAAATCATGTGGGGTTCGTGAACTGTATAAATTCATTTGAGCCGAAATATCACTGGGTTTACAGGAAATGAACTCTTGCTTGCAGGAAGACACAGAGCCTTTGGTTTAACTCCGTTTCTGAAGGAATAATCAGACCAGTATTCTCATCCATGAAACACACTCTGTTTTAATGCAAGAAGCATGCTCTACTTCTAGCATCTCCCATACAGCAAGAAACATGAGCATGCCCTGAAAAAAATTACTGTATGTCCTACTAAAAATGACTGTGTCTAGTTCAACTCTGCTTATGAAACTCATACAAACCAGAGCATCTCTTCATAGATGCTCTTTAGTTAATAGTGAAAATTGTGTTGGGTTCGTGAACAGTGTAAATTCATTAGAGCCAAAAAATCACTGGGTTTACCGGAAATGAACTCTTGCATTTAGGAAGACACAGAGCCTGTGGTTTAACTCAGTTTCTGAAGGGAAATTCAGACCAGTGTTCTCATCCATGAAGCACACTCTGTTTTAACGCAAAGAGCAGGCTCTTCTTCCCAGCGTCTCTAATACAGCAAGAAACATGAGCATGCCCAAAAAAATGAACTGTGTTTCCTACTCATATGTACCATATCTAGTTGAACTCTGCTTATGGAACTGTAACAAGCCACAGCATCTCTTACATAGATGCTCTTTAGTTAATAGTGAATATCGTGTGGGGTTCGTGATCTGTTTAAATTCATTTGAGCCGAAAAATCATTGGGTTGAAAGGAAATGAACTCTTGCTTGTAGGAAGACACAGAGCCTTTGGTTTAACTCTGTTTCTGAAGGAAAATTCAGACCAGTGTTCAAATCCATGAAACACACTCTGTTTTAACGCAAGAAGCATGCTCTTCTTTCCAGGGTCTCCAATACAGCAAGAAACGTGAGCATGCCCAGAAAAAAAGAACTGTATTTCCTACTCAAAAGGACAGTGTCTAGTTCAACTCTGCTTAGGAAACTCATACAAACCACAGCATCTTTTCCTAGATGCACTTTAGTTAAAAGTAAAACTCGTGTTGGTTTCTTGAACTGTGTAAATTCAATTGAGCCCAAATATCACTGGGTATACGGGAAATTAACTCTGCATTTAAGAAGACACAGAGACTTTGGTTTAACTCCATTTGTGAAGGGAAATTCAGATCTGTGTTCTCATCCATGAAACACTCTCTGTTTTAACACAAAGAGCATGCTCTTCTTTCCAGCGTCTCTAATACATCATGAAAAATGAGCATGCCCAGAAAAAAAGAATGGTGTTTCCTACTCATACAGACCATATCTAGTTGAACTCTGCTTATGACACTGGAACAAACCACAGCATCTCTTACATAGATGCTCTTTAGTTAATAGTGAAAAACGTGTTAGGTTCGTGAATTGTGTAAATTCATTTGAGCCAAAAAATCACTGGGATTACCGGAAATGAAATCTTGCTTGTAGGAAGACCGAGAACCTTTGCTTTAACTCTATTTGTGAAGTGAAATTCAGACCAGTGGTCTCATCCATGAAACACCCTCTGTTTTAACTCAAGAAGCATCCTCTTCTGTCCAGTGTCTCCAATACAGCAAGAGAAACATGAGCATGCCCAGAAAAAAAGAACTGTGTTTTGTACTCATATGGACAAATTCTTGATGAACTCTGCTTATGAAACTGTAACAAACCACAGCATCTTTTACATAGATGCTCTTTATTTAATAGTGAAAATCGTGTTGTGTTCATGAACTGTGTAAATTCATTTGAGCTGAAAAATCACTGGGTTTACCGGAAATGAACACTTGCATTTAGGAAGACACAGAGCCTTTTGTTTAACTCCGTTTCTGAAGGGAAATTCAGACCATTGTTCTCATCCATGAAACACACTCTGTTTTAATGCAAAGAGCATGCTCTTCTTTCCAGCGTCTCCAATACAGCAAGAACCATGAGCATGCCCATAAAAAAGAACTGTGTTTCGTACTCATACGGACCATATCTAGTTGAATTCTGCTTATGAAACTGTAACAAACCACAGCATCTCTTACATAGATGCTCTTTAGTTAATAGTGAAAATCATGTGGGGTTCGTGAACTGTGTAAATTCATTTGAGCCGAAATATCACTGGGTTTACAGGATATGAACTCTTGCTTGTAGGAAGACACAGAACCTTTGGTTTAACTCCGTTTCTGAAGGAATAATCAGACCAGTATTCTCATCCATGAAACACTCTGTTTTAACGCAAGAAGCATGCTCTACTTCTAGCATCTCCAATACAGCAAGAAACATGAGCATGCCCAGAAAAAAATTACTGTAAGTCCTACTAAAAATGACTGTGTCTAGTTCAACTCTGCTTATGAAACTCATACAAACCAGAGCATCTCTTCATAGATGCTCTTTAGTTAATAGTGAAAATCGTGTTGTGTTCGTGAACTGTGTAAATTCATTAGAGCCAAAAAATCACTGGGTTTACCGGAAATGACCTCTTGCATTTAGGAAGACACAGAGCCTTTGGTTTAACTCAGTTTCTGAAGGGAAATTCAGACCAGTGTTCTCATCCATGAAGCACACTCTGTTTTAACGCAAAGAGCATGCTCTTCTTTCCAGCGTCTCTAATACAGCAAGAAACATGAGCATGCCCAAAAAAATGAACTGTGTTTCCTACTCATATGTACCATATCTAGTTGAACTCTGCTTATGGAACTGTAACAAGCCAGAGCATCTCTTACATAGATGCTCTTTAGTTAATAGTGAAAATCATGTGGGGTTCGTGAACTGTGTAAATTCATTTGAGCCGAAAAATCATTGGGTTTAACGGAAATGAACTCTTGCTTGTAGGAAGTCACAGAGCCTTTGGTTTAACTCTGTTTCTGAAGGAAAATTCAGACCAGTGTTCAAATCCATGAAACACACTCTGTTTTAACGCAAGATGCATGCTCTTCTTTCCAGGGTCTCCAATACAGCAAGAAACGTGAGCATACCCAGAAAAAAAGAACTGTATTTCCTACTCAAAAGGACAGTGTCTAGTTCAACTCTGCTTATGAAACTCATACAAACCACAGCATCTTTTCCTAGATGCACTTTAGTTAAAAGTAAAACTCGTGTTGGGTTCTTGAACTGTGTAAATTCAATTGAGCCCAAATATCACTGGGTATACGGGAAATTAACTCTGCATTTAAGAAGACACAGAGACTTTGGTTTAACTCCATTTGTGAAGGGAAATTCAGATCAGTGTTCTCATCCATGAAACACACTCTGTTTTAACACAAAGAGCATGCTCTTCTTTCCAGCGTCTCTAACACATCATGAAAAATGAGCTTGCCCAGAAAAAAAGAACTGTGTTTCCTACTCATACGGACCATATCTAGTTGAACTCTGCTTATGACACTGTAACAAACCACAGCATCTCTTACATAGATGCTCTTTAGTTAATAGTGAAAAACGTGTTAGGTTCGTGAATTGTGTAAATTCATTTGAGCCAAAAAATCACTGGGTTTACCGGAAATGAAATCTTGCTTGTAGGAAGACCAAGAGCCTTTGGTTTAACTCTATTTGTGAAGTGAAATTCAGACCAGTGGTCTCATCCATGAAACACCCTCTGTTTTAACGCAAGAAGCATCCTCTTCTGTCCAGAGTCTCCAATACAGCAAGAGAAACATGAGCATGCCCATAAAAAAAGACCTGTGTTTTGTACTCATATGGACAAATTCTTGATGAACTCTGCTTATGAAACTGTAACAAACCACAGCATATTTTACATAGATGCTCTTTATTTAATAGTGAAAATCGTGTTGTGCTCATGAACTGTGTAATTTCATTTGAGCTGAAAAATCACTGGGTTTACCGGAAATGAACACTTGCATTTAGGAAGACACAGAGCCTTTTGTTTAACTCCGTTTCTGAAGGGAAATTCAGACCATTGTTCTCATCCATGAAACACACTCTCTTTTAACGCAAAGAGCATGCTCTTCTTTCCAGCGTCTCTAATACAGCAAGAAACATGAGCATGCCCAAAAAAATGAACTGTGTTTCCTACTCATATGTACCATATCTAGTTGAACTCTGCTTATGGAACTGTAACAAGCCACAGCATCTCTTACATAGATGCTCTTTAGTTAATAGTGAAAATCGTGTGGGGTTCGTGAACTGTGTAAAATCATTTGAGCCGAAAAATCACTGGGTTTAACGGAAATGAACTCTTGCTTGTAGGAAGACACAGAGCCTTTGGTTTAACTCTGTTTCTGAAGGAAAATTCAGACCAGTGTTCAAATCCATGAAACACACTCTGTTGTAACGCAAGAAGCATGCTCTTCTTTCCAGGGTCTCCAATACAGCAAGAAACGTGAGCATACCCAGAAAAAAAGAACTGTATTTCCTACTCAAAAGGACAGTGTCTAGTTCAACTCTGCTTATGAAACTCATACAAACCACAGCATCTTTTCCTAGATGCACTTTAGTTAAAAGTAAAACTAGTGTTGGGTTCTTGAACTGTGTAAATTCAATTGAGCCCAAATATCACTGGGTATATGGGAAATTAACTCTTGCATTTAAGAAGACACAGAGACTTTGGTTTAACTCCATTTGTGAAGGGAAATTCAGATCAGTGTTCTCATCCATGAAACACACTCTGTTTTAACACAAAGAGCATGCTCTTCTTTCCAGCGTCTCTAATACAGCAAGAAACATGAGCATGCCCAGAAAAAAAGAACTGTGTTTCCTACTCATACGGACCATATCTAGGTGAACTCTGCTTATGACACTGTAACAAACCACAGCATCTTTTACATAGATGCTCTTTAGTTAATAGTGAAAAACGTGTTAGGTTCGTGAATTGTGTAAATTCATTTGAGCCAAAAAATCACTGGGTTTAAAGGAAATGAACTCTTGCTTGAAGGAAGACACAGCGCCTTTGGTTTAACTCTGTTTCTGAAGGAAAATTCAGACCAGTGTTCAAATCCATGAAACACACTCTGTTTTAACGCAAGAAGCATGCTCTTCTTTCCAGGGTCTCCAATACAGCAAGAAACGTGAGCATACCCAGAAAAAAAGAACTGTATTTCCTACTCAAAAGGACAGTGTCTAGTTCAAATCTGCTTATGAAACTCATACAAACCACAGCATCTTTTCCTAGATGTACTTTAGTTAAAAGTAAAACTCGTGTTGGGTTCTTGAACTGTGTAAATTCAATTGAGCCCAAATATCACTGGGTATACGGGAAATTAACTCTTGCATTTAAGAAGACACAGAGCCTTTGGTTTAACTCCGTTTCTGAAGGGAAATTCAGAAGATTGTTCTCATCAATGAAACACACTCTGTTTTAATGCAAAGAGCATGCTCTTCTTTCCAGCGTCTCTAATACAGCAAGAAACATGAGCATGCCCAGATAAAATGAACTGTGTTTCCTACTCATATGGACCATATCTAGTTGAACTCTGCTTATGAAACTGTAACAAACCACAGCATCTCTTACATAGATTCTCCTTAGTTAATAGTGAAAAACGTTTGAGTTCGTAAAATGTGTATATTCATTTGAGTCGAAAAATCAAAGGGTTTACCAGAAATGAACTCTTCATTGTAGGAAGACACAGAGCCTTTGGTTTAACTCGTTTGTGAAGGGAAATTCAGACCAGTGTTCTCATCCATGAAACACGCTCTGTTTTAACGCAAGAAGCATCCTCTTCTGTCCAGTGTCTCCAATACAGCAAGAACCATGAGCATGCCCATAAAAAGGAACTGTGTTTCGTACTCATACGGACCATATCTAGTTGAACTCTGCTTAAGAATCTGTAACAAACCCCAGCATCTTTTACATAGATGCTCTTTTGTTAATAGTGAAATCGTGTTGCGTTTGTGAACTGTGTAAATTCATTTGAGCTGAAATATCACTGGGTTTACAGGATATGAACTCTTGCTTGTAGGAAGACACAGAACCTTTGGTTTAACTCCGTTTCTGAAGGAATAATCAGACCAGTATTCTCATCCATGAAACACACTCTGTTTTAACGCAAGAAGCATGCTCTACTTCTAGCATCTCCAATACAGCAAGAAACATGAGCATGCCCAGAAAAAAATTACTGTAAGTCCTACTAAAAATGACTCTGTCTAGTTCAACTCTGCTTATGAATCTCATACAAACCACAGCATCTTTTCATAGATGCTCTTTAGTTAATAGTGAAAATCGTGTTGGATTTGTGAACTGCGTAAATTCATTTGAGCCGAATAATCACTGGGTTTATTGGAAATGAACTCTTGCTTGTAGGAAGACTCAGAGCCTTTGGTTTAACTCGTTTGTGAAGGGAAATTCAGTCCAGTGTTCTCATCCATGAAACACCCTCTCTTTTAACGCAACGAGCATGCTCTTCTTTCCGGTGTGTCTATACAGCAAGAAATATGAGCATGATCAGAAAAAAAGAACTGTGTTTCCTACTAATATGGACCATATCTAGTTGAACTCTGCTTATGGAACTGTAACAAACCACAGCATCTCTTACATAGATGCTCTTTAGTTAATAGTGAAAATCATGTGGGGTTCGTGAACTGTATAAATTCATTTGAGCCGAAATATCACTGGGTTTACAGGAAATGAACTCTTGCTTGCAGGAAGACACAGAGCCTTTGGTTTAACTCCGTTTCTGAAGGAATAATCAGACCAGTATTCTCATCCATGAAACACACTCTGTTTTAATGCAAGAAGCATGCTCTACTTCTAGCATCTCCCATACAGCAAGAAACATGAGCATGCCCTGAAAAAAATTACTGTATGTCCTACTAAAAATGACTGTGTCTAGTTCAACTCTGCTTATGAAACTCATACAAACCAGAGCATCTCTTCATAGATGCTCTTTAGTTAATAGTGAAAATTGTGTTGGGTTCGTGAACAGTGTAAATTCATTAGAGCCAAAAAATCACTGGGTTTACCGGAAATGAACTCTTGCATTTAGGAAGACACAGAGCCTGTGGTTTAACTCAGTTTCTGAAGGGAAATTCAGACCAGTGTTCTCATCCATGAAGCACACTCTGTTTTAACGCAAAGAGCAGGCTCTTCTTCCCAGCGTCTCTAATACAGCAAGAAACATGAGCATGCCCAAAAAAATGAACTGTGTTTCCTACTCATATGTACCATATCTAGTTGAACTCTGCTTATGGAACTGTAACAAGCCACAGCATCTCTTACATAGATGCTCTTTAGTTAATAGTGAATATCGTGTGGGGTTCGTGATCTGTTTAAATTCATTTGAGCCGAAAAATCATTGGGTTGAAAGGAAATGAACTCTTGCTTGTAGGAAGACACAGAGCCTTTGGTTTAACTCTGTTTCTGAAGGAAAATTCAGACCAGTGTTCAAATCCATGAAACACACTCTGTTTTAACGCAAGAAGCATGCTCTTCTTTCCAGGGTCTCCAATACAGCAAGAAACGTGAGCATGCCCAGAAAAAAAGAACTGTATTTCCTACTCAAAAGGACAGTGTCTAGTTCAACTCTGCTTAGGAAACTCATACAAACCACAGCATCTTTTCCTAGATGCACTTTAGTTAAAAGTAAAACTCGTGTTGGTTTCTTGAACTGTGTAAATTCAATTGAGCCCAAATATCACTGGGTATACGGGAAATTAACTCTGCATTTAAGAAGACACAGAGACTTTGGTTTAACTCCATTTGTGAAGGGAAATTCAGATCTGTGTTCTCATCCATGAAACACTCTCTGTTTTAACACAAAGAGCATGCTCTTCTTTCCAGCGTCTCTAATACATCATGAAAAATGAGCATGCCCAGAAAAAAAGAATGGTGTTTCCTACTCATACAGACCATATCTAGTTGAACTCTGCTTATGACACTGGAACAAACCACAGCATCCCTTACATAGATGCTCTTTAGTTAATAGTGAAAAACGTGTTAGGTTCGTGAATTGTGTAAATTCATTTGAGCCAAAAAATCACTGGGATTACCGGAAATGAAATCTTGCTTGTAGGAAGACCGAGAACCTTTGCTTTAACTCTATTTGTGAAGTGAAATTCAGACCAGTGGTCTCATCCATGAAACACCCTCTGTTTTAACTCAAGAAGCATCCTCTTCTGTCCAGTGTCTCCAATACAGCAAGAGAAACATGAGCATGCCCAGAAAAAAAGAACTGTGTTTTGTACTCATATGGACAAATTCTTGATGAACTCTGCTTATGAAACTGTAACAAACCACAGCATGTTTTACATAGATGCTCTTTATTTAATAGTGAAAATCGTGTTGTGTTCATGAACTGTGTAAATTCATTTGAGCTGAAAAATCACTGGGTTTACCGGAAATGAACACTTGCATTTAGGAAGACACAGAGCCTTTTGTTTAACTCCGTTTCTGAAGGGAAATTCAGACCATTGTTCTCATCCATGAAACACACTCTGTTTTAATGCAAAGAGCATGCTCTTCTTTCCAGCGTCTCCAATACAGCAAGAACCATGAGCATGCCCATAAAAAAGAACTGTGTTTCGTACTCATACGGACCATATCTAGTTGAATTCTGCTTATGAAACTGTAACAAACCACAGCATCTCTTACATAGATGCTCTTTAGTTAATAGTGAAAATCATGTGGGGTTCGTGAACTGTGTAAATTCATTTGAGCCGAAATATCACTGGGTTTACAGGATATGAACTCTTGCTTGTAGGAAGACACAGAACCTTTGGTTTAACTCCGTTTCTGAAGGAATAATCAGACCAGTATTCTCATCCATGAAACACTCTGTTTTAACGCAAGAAGCATGCTCTACTTCTAGCATCTCCAATACAGCAAGAAACATGAGCATGCCCAGAAAAAAATTACTGTAAGTCCTACTAAAAATGACTGTGTCTAGTTCAACTCTGCTTATGAAACTCATACAAACCAGAGCATCTCTTCATAGATGCTCTTTAGTTAATAGTGAAAATCGTGTTGTGTTCGTGAACTGTGTAAATTCATTAGAGCCAAAAAATCACTGGGTTTACCGGAAATGACCTCTTGCATTTAGGAAGACACAGAGCCTTTGGTTTAACTCAGTTTCTGAAGGGAAATTCAGACCAGTGTTCTCATCCATGAAGCACACTCTGTTTTAACGCAAAGAGCATGCTCTTCTTTCCAGCGTCTCTAATACAGCAAGAAACATGAGCATGCCCAAAAAAATGAACTGTGTTTCCTACTCATATGTACCATATCTAGTTGAACTCTGCTTATGGAACTGTAACAAGCCAGAGCATCTCTTACATAGATGCTCTTTAGTTAATAGTGAAAATCATGTGGGGTTCGTGAACTGTGTAAATTCATTTGAGCCGAAAAATCATTGGGTTTAACGGAAATGAACTCTTGCTTGTAGGAAGTCACAGAGCCTTTGGTTTAACTCTGTTTCTGAAGGAAAATTCAGACCAGTGTTCAAATCCATGAAACACACTCTGTTTTAACGCAAGATGCATGCTCTTCTTTCCAGGGTCTCCAATACAGCAAGAAACGTGAGCATACCCAGAAAAAAAGAACTGTATTTCCTACTCAAAAGGACAGTGTCTAGTTCAACTCTGCTTATGAAACTCATACAAACCACAGCATCTTTTCCTAGATGCACTTTAGTTAAAAGTAAAACTCGTGTTGGGTTCTTGAACTGTGTAAATTCAATTGAGCCCAAATATCACTGGGTATACGGGAAATTAACTCTGCATTTAAGAAGACACAGAGACTTTGGTTTAACTCCATTTGTGAAGGGAAATTCAGATCAGTGTTCTCATCCATGAAACACACTCTGTTTTAACACAAAGAGCATGCTCTTCTTTCCAGCGTCTCTAACACATCATGAAAAATGAGCTTGCCCAGAAAAAAAGAACTGTGTTTCCTACTCATACGGACCATATCTAGTTGAACTCTGCTTATGACACTGTAACAAACCACAGCATCTCTTACATAGATGCTCTTTAGTTAATAGTGAAAAACGTGTTAGGTTCGTGAATTGTGTAAATTCATTTGAGCCAAAAAATCACTGGGTTTACCGGAAATGAAATCTTGCTTGTAGGAAGACCAAGAGCCTTTGGTTTAACTCTATTTGTGAAGTGAAATTCAGACCAGTGGTCTCATCCATGAAACACCCTCTGTTTTAACGCAAGAAGCATCCTCTTCTGTCCAGAGTCTCCAATACAGCAAGAGAAACATGAGCATGCCCATAAAAAAAGACCTGTGTTTTGTACTCATATGGACAAATTCTTGATGAACTCTGCTTATGAAACTGTAACAAACCACAGCATATTTTACATAGATGCTCTTTATTTAATAGTGAAAATCGTGTTGTGCTCATGAACTGTGTAATTTCATTTGAGCTGAAAAATCACTGGGTTTACCGGAAATGAACACTTGCATTTAGGAAGACACAGAGCCTTTTGTTTAACTCCGTTTCTGAAGGGAAATTCAGACCATTGTTCTCATCCATGAAACACACTCTCTTTTAACGCAAAGAGCATGCTCTTCTTTCCAGCGTCTCTAATACAGCAAGAAACATGAGCATGCCCAGATAAAATGAACTGTGTTTCCTACTCATATGGACCATATCTAGTTGAACTCTGCTTATGAAACTGTAACAAACCACAGCATCTCTTACATAGATTCTCCTTAGTTAATAGTGAAAAACATTTGAGTTCGTGAACTGTGTATATTCATTTGACCCGAAAAATCAAAGGGTTTATCAGAAATGACTCTTCATTGTAGGAAGACACAGAGCCTTTGGTTTAACTCGTTTGTGAAGGGAAATTCAGACCAGTGTTCTCATCCATGAAACACCCTCTATTTTAACGTAAGAAGCGTCCTCTTCTGTCCAGTGTCTCCAATACAGCAAGAACCATGAGCATGCCTATAAAAAAGTACTGTGTTTCGTACTCATACGGACCATATCTAGTTGAACTCTGCTTATGAATCTGTAACAAACCACAGCATCATTTACATAGATGCTCTTTTCTTAATAGTGAAAATCGTGTTGCGTTCGTGAACTGTGTAAATTCATTTGAGCCGAAATATCACTGGGTTTACAGGAAATGAACTCTTGCATGTAGGAAGACACAGAACCTTTGGTTTAACTCCGTTTCTGAAGGAATAATCAGACCAGTATTCTCATCCATGAAACACACTCTGTTTTAACGCTAGAAGCATGCTCTACTTCTAGCATCTCCAATACAGCAAGAAACCTGAGCATGCCCAGAATAAAATTAGTGTATGTCCTAATAAAAATGACTCTGTCTAGTTCAACTCTGCTTATGAAACTCATACAAACCAGAGCATCTCTTCATAGATGCTCTTTAGTTAATAGTGAAAATCGTGTTGGGTTCGTGAACAGTGTAAATTCATTAGAGCCAAGAAATCACTGGGTTTACCGGAAATGAACTCTTGCATTTAGGAAGACCCAGAGCTTTTGGTTTAACTCAGATTCTGAAGGGAAATTCAGACCAGTGTTCTCATCCATGAAGCACACTCTGTTTTAACGCAAAGAGCATGCTCTTCTATCCAGAGTCTCTAATACAGCAAGAAACATGAGCATGCCCAAAAAAATGAACTGTGCTTCCTACTCATATGTACCATATCTAGTTGAACTCTGCTTATGGAACTGTAACAAGACACAGCATCTCTTACATAGATGCTCTTTAGTTAATAGTGAAAATCGTGTGGGGTTCATGAACTTTGTAAATTCATTTGAGCCGAAAAATCATTGGGTTTACCGGAAATGAAATCTTGCTTGTAGGAAGACCAAGAGCCTTTGGTTTAACTATATTTGTGACGTGAAATTCAGACCAGTGGTCTCATCCATGAAACACCCTCTGTTTTAACGCAAGAAGCATCCTCTTCTGTCCAGAGTCTCCAATACAGCAAGAGAAACATGAGCATGCCCAGAAAAAAAGAACTGTGTTTTGTACTCATATGGACAAATTCTTGATGAACTCTGCTTATGAAACTGTAACAAACCACAGCATCTTTTACATAGATGCTCTTTATTTAATAGTGAAAATCGGGTGGGGTTCATGAACTGTGTAAATTCATTTGAGCTGAAAAATCATTGGGTTTAACGGAAATGAACTCTTGCTTGTAGGAAGACACAGAGCCTTTGGTTTAACTCTGTTTCTGAAGGAAAATTCAGACCAGTGTTCAAATCCATGAAACACACTCTGTTTTAACGCAAGAAGCATGCTCTTCTTTCCAGGGTCTCCAATACAGCAAGAAACGTGAGCATACCCAGAAAAAAAGAACTGTATTTCCTACTCAAAAGGACAGTGTCTAGTTCAACTCTGCTTATGAAACTCATACAAACCACAGCATCTTTTCCTAGATGCACTTTAGTTAAAAGTAAAACTCGTGTTGGGTTCTTGAACTGTGTAAAATCAATTGAGCCCAAATATCACTGGGTTTACGGGAAATGAACTCTTGCATTTAAGAAGACACAGAGCCTTTGGTTTAACTCTATTTGTGAAGTGAAATTAAGACCAGTGGTCTCATCCATGAAACACCCTCTGTTTTAACGCAAGAAGCATCCTCTTTTGTCCAGAGTCTCCAATACAGCAAGAGAAACATGAGCATGCCCAGAAAAAAAGAACTGTGTTTTGTACTCATACGGACAAATTCTTAATGAACTCTGCTTATGAAACTGTAACAAACCACAGCATCTTTTACATAGATGCTCTTTATTTAATAGTGAAAATCGTGTTGTGTTCATGAACTGTGTAAATTCATTTGAGCTGAAAAATCACTGGGTTTACCGGAAATGAACACTTGCATTTAGGAAGACACAGAGCCTTTTGTTTAACTCCGTTTCTGAAGGGAAATTCAGACCATTGTTCTCATCCATGAAACACACTCTGTTTTAACGCAAAGAGCATGCTCTTCTTTCCAGCGTCTCTAATACATCAAGAAACATGAGCATGCCCAGATAAAATGAACTGTGTTTCCTACTCATATGGACCATATCTAGTTGAACTCTGATTATGAAACTCATACAAACCACAGCATCTCTTCATACAAGCTCTTTAGTTAATAGTGAAAATCGTGTTGTGTTCATGAACTGTGTAAATTCATTTGAGCTGAAAAATCACTGGGTTTACCGGAAATGAACATTTGCATTTAGGAAGACACAGAGCCTTTTGTTTAACTCCGTTTCTGAAGGGAAATTCAGACCATTGTTCTCATCCATGAAACACACTCTGTTTTAACGCAAAGAGCATGCTCTTCTTTCCAGCGTCTCTAATACAGCAAGAAACATGATCATGCCCAGATAAAATGAACTGTGTTTCCTACTCATATGGACCATATCTAGTTGAACTCTGCTTATGAAACTGTAACAAACCACAGCATCTCTTACATAGATTCTCCTTAGTTAATAGTGAAAAACGTTTGAGTTCGTGAACTGTGTATATTCATTTGAGCCGAAAAATCAAAGGGTTTACCAGAAATGATCTCTTCATTGTAGGAAGACACAGAGCCTTTGGTTTAACTCGTTTGTGAAGGGAAATTCAGACCAGTGTTCTCATCCATGAAACACCCTCTGTTTTAACGCAAGAAGCGTCCTCTTCTGTCCAGTTCCTCCAATACAGCAAGAACCATGAGCATGCCTATAAAAAAGAACTGTGTTTCGTACTCATACGGACCATATCTAGTTGAACTCTGCTTATGAAACTGTAACAAACCACAGCATCTTTTACATAGATGCTCTTTTGTTAATAGTGAAAATCGTGTTGCGTTCGTGAACTGTGTAAATTCATTTGAGCCGAAATATCACTGGGTTTACGGGAAATGAACTCTTGCTTGTAGGAAGACACAGAACCTTTGGTTTAACTCCGTTTCTGAAGGAATAATCAGACCAGTATTCGCATCCATGAAACACACTCTGTTTTAACGCTAGAAGCATGCTCTACTTCTAGCATCTCCAATACAGCAAGAAACATGAGCATGCCCAGAAAAAAATTACTGTAAGTCCTACTAAATTGACTCTGTCTAGTTCAACTCTGCTTATGAAACTCATACAAAGCAGAGCATCTCTTCATAGATGCTCTTTAGTTAATAGTGAAAATCGTGTTGGGTTCTTGAACTGTGTAAATTCATTAGAGCCAAAAAATCACTGGGTTTACCGGAAATGAACTCTTGCATTTAGGAAGACACAGAGCCTTTGGTTTAACTCAGTTTCTGAAGGGAAATTCAGACCAGTGTTCTCATCCATGAAGCACACTCTGTTTTAACGCAAAGAGCATGCTCTTCTTTCCAGCGTCTCTAATACAGCAAGAAACATGAGCAAGCCCAAAAAAATGAACTGTGTTTCCTACTCATATGTACCATATCTAGTTGAACTCTGCTTATGGAACTGTAACAAGCCACAGCATCTCTTACATAGATGCTCTTTAGTTAATAGTGAAAATCGTGTGGGGTTCGTGAACTGTGTAAATTCATTTGAGCCGAAAAATCAATGGGTTTAACGGAAATGAACTCTTGCTTGTAGGAAGACACAGAGCCTTTGGTTTAACTCTGTTTCTGAAGGAAAATTCAGACCAGTGTTCAAATGCATGAAACACACTCTGTTTTAACGCAAGAAGCATGCTCTTCTTTCCAGGATCTCCAATACAGCAAGAAACGTGAGCATGCCCAGAAAAAAAGAACTGTATTTCCTACTCAAAAGGACAGTGTCTAGTTCAACTCTGCTTAGGAAACTCATACAAACCACAGCATCTTTTCCTAGATGCACTTTAGTTAAAAGTAAAACTCGTGTTGGGTTCTTGAACTGTGTAAATTCATTTGAGCCCGAATATCACTGGGTTTACGGGAAATGAACTCTTGCATTTAAGAAGACACAGAGACTTTGGTTTAACTCCATTTGTGAAGGGAAATTCAGATCAGTGTTCTCATCCATGAAACACACTCTGTTTTAACACAAAGAGCATGCTCTTCTTTCCAGCGTCTCTAATACATCATGAAAAATGAGCATGCCCAGAAAAAAAGAACTGTGTTTCCTACTCATACGGACCATATCTAGTTGAACTCTGCATATGAAACTGTAACAAACCACAGCATCTTTTACATAGATGCTCTTTTGTTAATAGTGAAAATCGTGTTGCGTTCGTGAACTGTGCAAATTCATTTGAGACGAAATATCACTGGGTTTACAGGATATGAACTCTTGCTTGTAGGAAGACACAGAACCTTTGGTTTAACTCCGTTTCTGAAGGAATAATCAGACCAGTATTCTCATCCATGAAACACTCTGTTTTAACGCAAGAAGCATGCTCTACTTCTAGCATCTCCAATACAGCAAGAAACATGAGCATGCCCAGAAAAAAATTACTGTAAGTCCTACTAAAAATGACTGTGTCTAGTTCAACTCTGCTTATGAAACTCATACAAACCAGAGCATCTCTTCATAGATGCTCTTTAGTTAATAGTGAAAATCGTGTTGTGTTCGTGAACTGTGTAAATTCATTAGAGCCAACAAATCACTGGGTTTACCGGAAATGAACTCTTGCATTTAGGAAGACACAGAGCCTTCGGTTTAACTCAGTTTCTGAAGGGAAATTCAGACCAGTGTTCTCATCCATGAAGCACACTCTGTTTTAACGCAAAGAGCATGCTCTTCTATCCAGCGTCTCTAATACAGCAAGAAACATGAGCATGCCCAAAAAAATGAACTGTGTTTCCTACTCATATGTACCATATCTAGTTGAACTCTGCTTATGGAACTGTAACAAGCCAGAGCATCTCTTACATAGATGCTCTTTAGTTAATACTGAAAATCGTGTGGGGTTCGTGATCTGTGTAAATTCATTTGAGCCGAAAAATCATTGGGTTTAACGGAAATGAACTCTTGCTTGTAGGAAGACACAGAGCCTTTGGTTTAACTCTGTTTCTGAAGGAAAATTCAGACCAGTGTTCAAATCCATGAAACACACTCTGTTTTAACGCAAGAAGCATGCTCTTCTTTCCAGGGTCTCCAATACAGCAAGAAACGTGAGCATACCCAGAAAAAAGAACTGTATTTCCTACTCAAAAGGACAGTGTCTAGTTCAACTCTGCTTATGAAACTCATACAAACCACAGCATCTTTTCCTAGATGCACTTTAGTTAAAAGTAAAACTTGTGTTGGGTTCTTGAACTGTGTAAATTCAATTGAGCCCAAATATCACTGGGTTTACGGGAAATGAACTCTTGCATTTAAGAAGACACAGAGACTTTGGTTTAACTCCATTTGTGAAGGGAAATTCAGATCTGTGTTCTCATCCATGAAACACACTCTGTTTTAACACAAAGAGCATGCTCTTCTTTCCAGCGTCTCTAATACATCATGAAAAATGAGCATGCCCAGAAAAAAAGAACTGTGCTTCCTACTCATAGGGACCATATCTAGTTGAACTCTGCTTATGACACTGGAACAAACCACAGCATCTCTTACATAGATGCTCTTTAGTTAATAGTGAAAAACGTGTTAGGTTCGTGAATTGTGTAAATTCATTTGAGCCAAAAAATCACTGGGTTTACCGGAAATGAAATCTTGCTTGTTGGAAGACCAAGAGCCTTTGGTTTAACTCTATTTGTGAAGTGAAATTAAGACCAGTGGTCTCATCCATGAAACACCCTCTGTTTTAACGCAAGAAGCATCCTCTTCTGTCCAGAGTCTCCAATACAGCAAGAGAAACATGAGCATGCCCAGAAAAAAAGAACTGTGTTTGTACTCATATGGACAAATTCTTGATGAACTCTGCTTATGAAACTGTAACAAACCACAGCATCTTTTACATAGATGCTCTTTATTTAATAGTGAAAATCGTGTTGTGTTCATGAACTGTGTAAATTCATTTGAGCTGAAAAATCACTGGGTTTACCGGAAATGAACTCTTGCTTGTAGGAAGACACAGAGCCTTTTGTTTAACTCCGTTACTGAAGGGAAATTCAGACCAGTGTTCTCATCCATGAAGCACACTCTGTTTTAACGCAAAGAGCATGCTCTTCTATCCAGCGTCTCTAATACAGCAAGAAACATGAGCATGCCCAGATAAAATGAACTGTGTTTCCTACTCATATGGACCATATCTAGTTGAACTCTGCTTATGAAACTGTAACAAACCACAGCATCTCTTACATAGATTCTCCTTAGTTAATAGTGAAAAACGTTTGAGTTCGTGAACTGTGTATATTCATTTGAGCCGAAAAATCAAAGGGTTTACCAGAAATGATCTCTTCATTGTAGGAAGACACAGAGCCTTTGGTTTAACTCGTTTGTGAAGGGAAATTCAGACCAGTGTTCTCATCCATGAAACACCCTCTGTTTTAACGCAAGAAGCGTCCTCTTCTGTCCAGTTCCTCCAATACAGCAAGAACCATGAGCATGCCTATAAAAAAGAACTGTGTTTCGTACTCATACGGACCATATCTAGTTGAACTCTGCTTATGAAACTGTAACAAACCACAGCATCTTTTACATAGATGCTCTTTTGTTAATAGTGAAAATCGTGTTGCGTTCGTGAACTGTGTAAATTCATTTGAGCCGAAATATCACTGGGTTTACGGGAAATGAACTCTTGCTTGTAGGAAGACACAGAACCTTTGGTTTAACTCCGTTTCTGAAGGAATAATCAGACCAGTATTCGCATCCATGAAACACACTCTGTTTTAACGCTAGAAGCATGCTCTACTTCTAGCATCTCCAATACAGCAAGAAACATGAGCATGCCCAGAAAAAAATTACTGTAAGTCCTACTAAATTGACTCTGTCTAGTTCAACTCTGCTTATGAAACTCATACAAAGCAGAGCATCTCTTCATAGATGCTCTTTAGTTAATAGTGAAAATCGTGTTGGGTTCTTGAACTGTGTAAATTCATTAGAGCCAAAAAATCACTGGGTTTACCGGAAATGAACTCTTGCATTTAGGAAGACACAGAGCCTTTGGTTTAACTCAGTTTCTGAAGGGAAATTCAGACCAGTGTTCTCATCCATGAAGCACACTCTGTTTTAACGCAAAGAGCATGCTCTTCTTTCCAGCGTCTCTAATACAGCAAGAAACATGAGCAAGCCCAAAAAAATGAACTGTGTTTCCTACTCATATGTACCATATCTAGTTGAACTCTGCTTATGGAACTGTAACAAGCCACAGCATCTCTTACATAGATGCTCTTTAGTTAATAGTGAAAATCGTGTGGGGTTCGTGAACTGTGTAAATTCATTTGAGCCGAAAAATCAATGGGTTTAACGGAAATGAACTCTTGCTTGTAGGAAGACACAGAGCCTTTGGTTTAACTCTGTTTCTGAAGGAAAATTCAGACCAGTGTTCAAATGCATGAAACACACTCTGTTTTAACGCAAGAAGCATGCTCTTCTTTCCAGGATCTCCAATACAGCAAGAAACGTGAGCATGCCCAGAAAAAAAGAACTGTATTTCCTACTCAAAAGGACAGTGTCTAGTTCAACTCTGCTTAGGAAACTCATACAAACCACAGCATCTTTTCCTAGATGCACTTTAGTTAAAAGTAAAACTCGTGTTGGGTTCTTGAACTGTGTAAATTCATTTGAGCCCGAATATCACTGGGTTTACGGGAAATGAACTCTTGCATTTAAGAAGACACAGAGACTTTGGTTTAACTCCATTTGTGAAGGGAAATTCAGATCAGTGTTCTCATCCATGAAACACACTCTGTTTTAACACAAAGAGCATGCTCTTCTTTCCAGCGTCTCTAATACATCATGAAAAATGAGCATGCCCAGAAAAAAAGAACTGTGTTTCCTACTCATACGGACCATATCTAGTTGAACTCTGCATATGAAACTGTAACAAACCACAGCATCTTTTACATAGATGCTCTTTTGTTAATAGTGAAAATCGTGTTGCGTTCGTGAACTGTGCAAATTCATTTGAGACGAAATATCACTGGGTTTACAGGATATGAACTCTTGCTTGTAGGAAGACACAGAACCTTTGGTTTAACTCCGTTTCTGAAGGAATAATCAGACCAGTATTCTCATCCATGAAACACTCTGTTTTAACGCAAGAAGCATGCTCTACTTCTAGCATCTCCAATACAGCAAGAAACATGAGCATGCCCAGAAAAAAATTACTGTAAGTCCTACTAAAAATGACTGTGTCTAGTTCAACTCTGCTTATGAAACTCATACAAACCAGAGCATCTCTTCATAGATGCTCTTTAGTTAATAGTGAAAATCGTGTTGTGTTCGTGAACTGTGTAAATTCATTAGAGCCAACAAATCACTGGGTTTACCGGAAATGAACTCTTGCATTTAGGAAGACACAGAGCCTTCGGTTTAACTCAGTTTCTGAAGGGAAATTCAGACCAGTGTTCTCATCCATGAAGCACACTCTGTTTTAACGCAAAGAGCATGCTCTTCTATCCAGCGTCTCTAATACAGCAAGAAACATGAGCATGCCCAAAAAAATGAACTGTGTTTCCTACTCATATGTACCATATCTAGTTGAACTCTGCTTATGGAACTGTAACAAGCCAGAGCATCTCTTACATAGATGCTCTTTAGTTAATACTGAAAATCGTGTGGGGTTCATGATCTGTGTAAATTCATTTGAGCCGAAAAATCATTGGGTTTAACGGAAATGAACTCTTGCTTGTAGGAAGACACAGAGCCTTTGGTTTAACTCTGTTTCTGAAGGAAAATTCAGACCAGTGTTCAAATCCATGAAACACACTCTGTTTTAACGCAAGAAGCATGCTCTTCTTTCCAGGGTCTCCAATACAGCAAGAAACGTGAGCATACCCAGAAAAAAGAACTGTATTTCCTACTCAAAAGGACAGTGTCTAGTTCAACTCTGCTTATGAAACTCATACAAACCACAGCATCTTTTCCTAGATGCACTTTAGTTAAAAGTAAAACTTGTGTTGGGTTCTTGAACTGTGTAAATTCAATTGAGCCCAAATATCACTGGGTTTACGGGAAATGAACTCTTGCATTTAAGAAGACACAGAGACTTTGGTTTAACTCCATTTGTCAAGGGAAATTCAGATCTGTGTTCTCATCCATGAAACACACTCTGTTTTAACACAAAGAGCATGCTCTTCTTTCCAGCGTCTCTAATACATCATGAAAAATGAGCATGCCCAGAAAAAAAGAACTGTGCTTCCTACTCATAGGGACCATATCTAGTTGAACTCTGCTTATGACACTGGAACAAACCACAGCATCTCTTACATAGATGCTCTTTAGTTAATAGTGAAAAACGTGTTAGGTTCGTGAATTGTGTAAATTCATTTGAGCCAAAAAATCACTGGGTTTACCGGAAATGAAATCTTGCTTGTTGGAAGACCAAGAGCCTTTGGTTTAACTCTATTTGTGAAGTGAAATTAAGACCAGTGGTCTCATCCATGAAACACCCTCTGTTTTAACGCAAGAAGCATCCTCTTCTGTCCAGAGTCTCCAATACAGCAAGAGAAACATGAGCATGCCCAGAAAAAAAGAACTGTGTTTTGTACTCATATGGACAAATTCTTGATGAACTCTGCTTATGAAACTGTAACAAACCACAGCATCTTTTACATAGATGCTCTTTATTTAATAGTGAAAATCGTGTTGTGTTCATGAACTGTGTAAATTCATTTGAGCTGAAAAATCACTGGGTTTACCGGAAATGAACTCTTGCTTGTAGGAAGACACAGAGCCTTTTGTTTAACTCCGTTTCTGAAGGGAAATTCAGACCAGTGTTCTCATCCATGAAGCACACTCTGTTTTAACGCAAAGAGCATGCTCTTCTTTCCAGTGTCTCTAATACAGCAAGAAACATGAGCAAGCCCAAAAAAATGAACTGTGTTTCCTACTCATATGTACCATATCTAGTTGAACTCTGCTTATGGAACTGTAACAAGCCACAGCATCTCTTACATAGATGCTCTTTAGTTAATAGTGAAAATCGTGTGGGGTTCGTGAACTGTGTAAATTCATTTGAGCCGAAAAATCAATGGGTTTAACGGAAATGAACTCTTGCTTGTAGGAAGACACAGAGCCTTTGGTTTAACTCTGTTTCTGAAGGAAAATTCAGACCAGTGTTCAAATCCATGAAACACACTCTGTTTTAACGCAAGAAGCATGCTCTTCTTTCCAGGGTCTCCAATACAGCAAGAAACGTGAGCATACCCAGAAAAAAAGAACTGTATTTCCTACTCAAAAGGACAGTGTCTAGTTCAACTCTGCTTATGAAACTCATACAAACCACAGCATCTTTTCCTAGATGCACTTTAGTTAAAAGTAAAACTCGTGTTGGGTTCTTGAACTGTGTAAAATCAATTGAGCCCAAATATCACTGGGTTTACGGGAAATGAACTCTTGCATTTAAGAAGACACAGAGCCTTTGGTTTAACTCTATTTGTGAAGTGAAATTAAGACCAGTGGTCTCATCCATGAAACACCCTCTGTTTTAACGCAAGAAGCATCCTCTTTTGTCCAGAGTCTCCAATACAGCAAGAGAAACATGAGCATGCCCAGAAAAAAAGAACTGTGTTTTGTACTCATACGGACAAATTCTTAATGAACTCTGCTTATGAAACTGTAACAAACCACAGCATCTTTTACATAGATGCTCTTTATTTAATAGTGAAAATCGTGTTGTGTTCATGAACTGTGTAAATTCATTTGAGCTGAAAAATCACTGGGTTTACCGGAAATGAACACTTGCATTTAGGAAGACACAGAGCCTTTTGTTTAACTCCGTTTCTGAAGGGAAATTCAGACCATTGTTCTCATCCATGAAACACACTCTGTTTTAACGCAAAGAGCATGCTCTTCTTTCCAGCGTCTCTAATACATCAAGAAACATGAGCATGCCCAGATAAAATGAACTGTGTTTCCTACTCATATGGACCATATCTAGTTGAACTCTGATTATGAAACTCATACAAACCACAGCATCTCTTCATACAAGCTCTTTAGTTAATAGTGAAAATCGTGTTGTGTTCATGAACTGTGTAAATTCATTTGAGCTGAAAAATCACTGGGTTTACCGGAAATGAACATTTGCATTTAGGAAGACACAGAGCCTTTTGTTTAACTCCGTTTCTGAAGGGAAATTCAGACCATTGTTCTCATCCATGAAACACACTCTGTTTTAACGCAAAGAGCATGCTCTTCTTTCCAGCGTCTCTAATACAGCAAGAAACATGATCATGCCCAGATAAAATGAACTGTGTTTCCTACTCATATGGACCATATCTAGTTGAACTCTGCTTATGAAACTGTAACAAACCACAGCATCTCTTACATAGATTCTCCTTAGTTAATAGTGAAAAACGTTTGAGTTCGTGAACTGTGTATATTCATTTGAGCCGAAAAATCAAAGGGTTTACCAGAAATGATCTCTTCATTGTAGGAAGACACAGAGCCTTTGGTTTAACTCGTTTGTGAAGGGAAATTCAGACCAGTGTTCTCATCCATGAAACACCCTCTGTTTTAATGCAAGAAGCGTCCTCTTCTGTCCAGTTTCTCCAATACAGCAAGAACCATGAGCATGCCTATAAAAAAGAACTGTGTTTCGTACTCATACGGACCATATCTAGTTGAACTCTGCTTATGAAACTGTAACAAACCACAGCATCTTTTACATAGATGCTCTTTTGTTAATAGTGAAAATCGTGTTGCGTTCGTGAACTGTGTAAATTCATTTGAGCCGAAATATCACTGGGTTTACGGGAAATGAACTCTTGCTTGTAGGAAGACACAGAACCTTTGGTTTAGCTCCGTTTCTGAAGGAATAATCAGACCAGTATTCGCATCCATGAAACACACTCTGTTTTAACGCTAGAAGCATGCTCTACTTCTAGCATCTCCAATACAGCAAGAAACATGAGCATGCCCAGAAAAAAATTACTGTAAGTCCTACTAAATTGACTCTGTCTAGTTCAACTCTGCTTATGAAACTCATACAAAGCAGAGCATCTCTTCATAGATGCTCTTTAGTTGATAGTGAAAATCGTGTTGGGTTCTTGAACTGTGTAAATTCATTAGAGCCAAAAAATCACTGGGTTTACCGGAAATGAACTCTTGCATTTAGGAAGACACAGAGCCTTTGGTTTAACTCAGTTTCTGAAGGGAAATTCAGACCAGTGTTCTCATCCATGAAGCACACTCTGTTTTAACGCAAAGAGCATGCTCTTCTTTCCAGCGTCTCTAATACAGCAAGAAACATGAGCAAGCCCAAAAAAATGAACTGTGTTTCCTACTCATATGTACCATATCTAGTTGAACTCTACTTATGGAACTGTAACAAGCCACAGCATCTCTTACATAGATGCTCTTTAGTTAATAGTGAAAATCGTGTGGGGTTCGTGAACTGTGTAAATTCATTTGAGCCGAAAAATCAATGGGTTTAACGGAAATGAACTCTTGCTTGTAGGAAGACACAGATCCTTTGGTTTAACTCTGTTTCTGAAGGAAAATTCAGACCAGTGTTCAAATGCATGAAACACACTCTGTTTTAACGCAAGAAGCATGCTCTTCTTTCCAGGATCTCCAATACAGCAAGAAACGTGAGCATGCCCAGAAAAAAAGAACTGTATTTCCTACTCAAAAGGACAGTGTCTAGTTCAACTCTGCTTAGGAAACTCATACAAACCACAGCATCTTTTCCTAGATGCACTTTAGTTAAAAGTAAAACTCGTGTTGGGTTCTTGAACTGTGTAAATTCATTTGAGCCCGAATATCACTGGGTTTACGGGAAATGAACTCTTGCATTTAAGAAGACACAGAGACTTTGGTTTAACTCCATTTGTGAAGGGAAATTCAGATCAGTGTTCTCATCCATGAAACACACTCTGTTTTAACACAAAGAGCATGCTCTTCTTTCCAGCGTCTCTAATACATCATGAAAAATGAGCATGCCCAGAAAAAAAGAACTGTGTTTCCTACTCATACGGACCATATCTAGTTGAACTCTGCATATGAAACTGTAACAAACCACAGCATCTTTTACATAGATGCTCTTTTGTTAATAGTGAAAATCGTGTTGCGTTCGTGAACTGTGCAAATTCATTTGAGACGAAATATCACTGGGTTTACAGGATATGAACTCTTGCTTGTAGGAAGACACAGAACCTTTGGTTTAACTCCGTTTCTGAAGGAATAATCAGACCAGTATTCTCATCCATGAAACACTCTGTTTTAACGCAAGAAGCATGCTCTACTTCTAGCATATCCAATACAGCAAGAAACATGAGCATGCCCAGAAAAAAATTACTGTAAGTCCTACTAAAAATGACTGTGTCTAGTTCAACTCTGCTTATGAAACTCATACAAACCAGAGCATCTCTTCATAGATGCTCTTTAGTTAATACTGAAAATCGTGTGGGGTTCGTGAACTGTGTAAATTCATTTGAGCCGAAAAATCATTGGGTTTAACAGAAATGAACTCTTGCTTGTAGGAAGACACAGAGCCTTTGGTTTAACACTGTTTCTGAAGGAAAATTCAGACCAGTGTTCAAATCCATGAAACACACTCTGTTTTAACGCAAGAAGCATGCTCTTCTTTCCAGGGTCTCCAATACAGCAAGAAACGTGAGCATACCCAGAAAAAAGAACTGTATTTCCTACTCAAAAGGACAGTGTCTAGTTCAACTCTGCTTATGAAACTCATACAAACCACAGCATCTTTTCCTAGATGCACTTTAGTTAAAAGTAAAACTTGTGTTGGGTTCTTGAACTGTGTAAATTCAATTGAGCCCAAATATCACTGGGTTTACGGGAAATGAACTCTTGCATTTAAGAAGACACAGAGAGTTTGGTTTAACTCCATTTGTGAAGGGAAATTCAGATCAGTGTTCTCATCCATGAAACACACTCTGTTTTAACACAAAGAGCATGCTCTTCTTTCCAGCGTCTCTAATACATCATGAAAAATGAGCATGCCCAGAAAAAAAGAACTGTGTTTCCTACTCATATTGACCATATCTAGTTGAACTCTGCTTATGACACTGGAACAAACCACAGCATCTCTTACATAGATGCTCTTTAGTTAATAGTGAAAAACGTGTTAGGTTCGTGAATTGTGTAAATTCATTTGAGCCAAAAAATCACTGGGTTTACCGGAAATGAAATCTTGCTTGTAGGAAGACCAAGAGCCTTTGGTTTAACTCTATTTGTGAAGTGAAATTAAGACCAGTGGTCTCATCCATGAAATACCCTCTGTTTTAACGCAAGAAGCATCCTCTTCTGTCCAGAGTCTCCAATACAGCAAGAGAAACATGAGCATGCCCAGAAAAAAAGAACTGTGTTTTGTACTCATATGGACAAATTCTTGATGAACTCTGCTTATGAAACTGTAACAAACCACAGCATCTTTTACATAGATGCTCTTTATTTAATAGTGAAAATCGTGTTGTGTTCATGAACTGTGTAAATTCATTTGAGCTGAAAAATCACTGGGTTTACCAGAAATGAACTCTTGCTTGTAGGAAGACACAGAGCCTTTTGTTTAACTCCGTTTCTGAAGGGAAATTCAGACCAGTGTTCTCATCCATGAAGCACACTCTGTTTTAACGCAAAGAGCATGCTCTTCTTTCCAGCGTCTCTAATACAGCAAGAAACATGAGCAAGCCCAAAAAAATGAACTGTGTTTCCTACTCATATGTACCATATCTAGTTGAACTCTGCTTATGGAACTGTAACAAGCCACAGCATCTCTTACATAGATGCTCTTTAGTTAATAGTGAAAATCGTGTGGGGTTCGTGAACTGTGTAAATTCATTTGAGCCGAAAAATCAATGGGTTTAACGGAAATGAACTCTTGCTTGTAGGAAGACACAGAGCCTTTGATTTAACTCTGTTTCTGAAGGAAAATTCAGACCAGTGTTCAAATGCATGAAACACACTCTGTTTTAACGCAAGAAGCATGCTCTTCTTTCCAGGATCTCCAATACAGCAAGAAACGTGAGCATGCCCAGAAAAAAAGAACTGTATTTCCTACTCAAAAGGACAGTGTCTAGTTCAACTCTGCTTAGGAAACTCATACAAACCACAGCATCTTTTCCTAGATGCACTTTAGTTAAAAGTAAAACTCGTGTTGGGTTCTTGAACTGTGTAAATTCATTTGAGCCCAAATATCACTGGGTTTACGGGAAATGAACTCTTGCATTTAAGAAGACACAGAGACTTTGGTTTAACTCCATTTGTGAAGGGAAATTCAGATCAGTGTTCTCATCCATGAAACACACTCTGTTTTAACACAAAGAGCATGCTCTTCTTTCCAGCGTCTCTAATACATCATGAAAAATGAGCATGCCCAGAAAAAAAGAACTGTGTTTCCTACTCATACGGACCATATCTAGTTGAACTCTGCTTATGAAACTGTAACAAACCACAGCATCTTTTACATAGATGCTCTTTTGTTAATAGTGAAAATCGTGTTGCGTTCGTGAACTGTGCAAATTCCTTTGAGACGAAATATCACTGGGTTTACAGGATATGAACTCTTGCTTGTAGGAAGACACAGAACCTTTGGTTTAACTCCGTTTCTGAAGGAATAATCAGACCAGTATTCTCATCCATGAAACACTCTGTTTTAACGCAAGAAGCATGCTCTACTTCTAGCATCTCCAATACAGCAAGAAACATGAGCATGCCCAGAAAAAAATTACTGTAAGTCCTACTAAAAATGACTCTGTCTAGTTCAACTCTGCTTATGAAACTCATACAAACCAGAGCATCTCTTCATAGATGCTCTTTAGTTAATAGTGAAAATCGTGTTGTGTTCGTGAACTGTGTAAATTCATTAGAGCCAAAAAATCACTGGGTTTACCGGAAATGAACTCTTGCATTTAGGAAGACACAGAGCCTTCGGTTTAACTCAGTTTCTGAAGGGAAATTCAGACCAGTGTTCCAATCCATGAAGCACACTCTGTTTTAATGCAAAGAGCATGCTCTTCTATCCAGCGTCTCTAATACAGCAAGAAACATGAGCATGCCCAAAAAAATGAACTGTGTTTCCTACTCATATGTACCATATCTAGTTGAACTCTGCTTATGGAACTGTAACAAGCCAGAGCATCTCTTACATAGATGCTCTTTAGTTAATACTGAAAATCGTGTGGGGTTCGTGAACTGTGTAAATTCATTTGAGCCGAAAAATCATTGGGTTTAACGGAAATGAACTCTTGCTTGTAGGAAGACACAGAGCCTTTGGTTTAACTCTGTTTCTGAAGGAAAATTCAGACCAGTGTTCAAATCCATGAAACACACTCTGTTTTAACGCAAGAAGCATGCTCTTCTTTCCAGGTTCTCCAATACAGCAAGAAACGTGAGCATACCCAGAAAAAAAGAACTGTATTTCCTACTCAAAAGGACAGTGTCTAGTTCAACTCTGCTTATGAAACTCATACAAACCACAGCATCTTTTCCTAGATGCACTTTAGTTAAAAGTAAAACTTGTGTTGGGTTCTTGAACTGTGTAAATTCAATTGAGCCCAAATATCACTGGGTTTACGGGAAATGAACTCTTGCATTTAAGAAGACACAGAGACTTTGGTTTTACTCCATTTGTGAAGGGAAATTCAGATCAGTGTTCTCATCCATGAAACACACTCTGTTTTAACACAAAGAGCATGCTCTTCTTTCCAGCGTCTCTAATACATCATGAAAAATGAGCATGCCCAGAAAAAAAGAACTGTGTTTCCTACTCATAGGGACCATATCTAGTTGAACTCTGCTTATGACACTGTAACAAACCACAGCATCTCTTACATAGATGCTCTTTAGTTAATAGTGAAAAACGTGTTAGGTTCGTGAATTGTGTAAATTCATTTGAGCCAAAAAATCACTGGGTTTACCGGATATGAACTCTTGCTTGTAGGAAGACACAGAACCTTTGGTTTAACTCCTTTTCTGAAGGAATAATCAGACCAGTATTCTCATCCATGAAACACACTCTGTTTTAACGCAAGAAGCATGCTCTTCTTTCCAGGGTCTCCAATACAGCAAGAAACGTGAGCATGCCCAGAAAAAAAGAACTGTGTTTCCTACTCATATGGACCATATCTAGTTGAACTCTGCTTATGGTAGTGTAACAAACCACAGCATCTCTTACATAGATTCTCCTTAGTAAATAGTGAAAAACGTTTGAGTTCATGAACTGTGTCTATTCATTTGAGCCGAAAAAGCAAAGGGTTTACCAGAAATGAACTCTTCATTGTAGGAAGACACAGAGCCTTTGGTTTGACTCGTTTGTGAAGGGAAATTCAGACCAGTGTTCTCATCCATGAAACACCCTCTGTTTTAACGAAAGAAGCGTCCTATTCTGTCCAGTGTCTCCAATACAGCAAGAAATATGAGCATGCCCATAAAAAAGAACTGTGTTTTGTACTCATAGGGACCATACCTAGTTGAACTCTGCTTATGAAACTGTAACAAACCACAGCATCTTTTATATAGATGCTCTTTTGTTAATAGTGAAAATAGTGTTGCGTTCGTGAACTGTGTAAATTCATTTGAGCCGAAAAATCACTGGGTTTCCCGGAAATGAACTCTTGCATTTAGGAAGACACAGAGCCTTTGGTTTAACTCAGTTTCTGAAGGGAAATTCAGACCAGTGTTCTCATCCATGAAGCACACTCTGTTTTAACGCAAACAGCATGCTCTTCTTTCCAGTGTCTCTAATACAGCAAGAAACATGAGCATTCCCTTAAAAAATGAACTGTGTTTCCTACTCATATGTACCATATCTAGTTAAACTCTGCTTATGGAACTATAACAAGCCACAGCATCTCTTACATAGATGCTCTTTAATTAATAGTGAAAAAGTTTTGAGTTCGTGAACTGTGTAAATTCATTTGAGCTGAAAAATCACAGGGTTTACCGGAAATGAACTCATGTTTGTAGGAAGACACAGACCCTTTGGTTTAAATCCTTTGTGAAGGGAAATTCAGACCAGTGGTCTCATCCATGAATCACCCTCTGTTTTAATGCAAGAAGCATCCTCTTCTGTCCAGTGTCTCCAATAGAGCAAGAAACATGAGCATGCCCATAAAAAAAGAACTGTATTTCGTATTCATACGGACAAATTCTTGATGAACTCTGCTTATGAAACTGTAACAAACCACACCATCTTCGACATTGATGCTCTTTATTTAATAGTGAAAATCGTGTTGTGTTCATGAACTGTGTAAATTCATTTGAGCTGAAAAATCACTGGGTTTACCGGAAATGAACACTTGCATTTAGGAAGACACAGAGTCTTTGGTTTAACTCCGTTTCCGAAGGGAAATTCAGACCATTGTTCTCATCCATGAAACACACTCTGTTTTCACGCAAAGATCATGCTCTTCTTTCCTGCGTCTCTAATACAGCAAGAAACATGAGCATGCCCATATAAAATGAACTGTGTTTCCTACTCATATGGACCATATCTAGTTGAACTCTGCTTATGAAACTGTAACAAACCACAGCACATCTTACATAGATTCTCCTTAGTTAATAGTGAAAAACATTTGAATTCATGAACTGTGTATATTCATTTGAGCAGAAAAATCAAAGGGTTTACCAGAAATGAACTCTTCATTGTAGGAAGACAGAGAGACTTTGGTTTAACTCGTTTGTGAAGGGAAATTCAGACCAGTGTTCTCATCCATGAAACACCCTCTGTTTTAACGAAAGAAGCATCCTCTTCTGTCCAGTGTCACCAATACAGCAAGAAATATGAGCATGCCCATAAAAAAGAACTGTGTTTTGTACTCATACGGACCATACCTAGTTGAGCTCTGCTTATGAAACTGTAACAAACCACAGCATCTTTTACATAGATGCTCTTTTGTTAATAGTGAAAATCGTGTTGCATTCGTGAACTGTATAAATTCATTTGAGCCGAAAAATCACTTGGTTTACCGGAAATGAACTCTTGCATTTAGGAAGACACAGAGACTTTGGTTTAACTCCGTTTCTGAAGGGAAATTCAGACCAGTGTTCAAATCCATGAAACACACTCTGTTTTAACGCTAGAAGCATGCTCTTCTTTCCAGGGTCTCCAATTCAGCAAGAAACGTGAGCATGCCGAGAAAAAAGAACTGTATTTCCTACTCAAAAGGACAGTGTCTAGTTCAACTCTGCTTATGAAACTCATACATACCTCAGCATCTTTTCCTAGATGCTCTTTAGTTAAAAGTAAAACTCGTGTTGGGTTCTTGAACTGTGTAAATTCATTTGAGCCCAAATATCACTGGGTTTACGGGAAATGAACTCTTGCATTTAAGAAGACACAGAGACTTTGGTTTAACTCCATTTGTGAAGGGAAATTCAGATAAGTGTTCTCATCCATTAAACACACTCTGTTTTAACGGAAAGAGCATGGTCTTCTTTCCAGCGTCTCTAACACAGCAAGAAAAATGAGCATGCCCAGAAAAAAAGAACTGTGTTTCCTACTCATACGGACCATATCTAGTTGAACTCTGCTTATGAAACTCATACATAGAACAGCATCTCTTCATAGATGATATTTAGTTAATAGTGAAAATCGTGTTGGGTTCGTGAACTGTGTAAATTCATTTGAGCCGAAAAATCACTGGGTTTACCGGAAATGAACTCTTGCTTGTAGGAAGAAAGAGAGCCTTTGGTTTAACTCCATTTGTGAAGGGAAATTCAGACCATTGTTTTCATCCATGAAACACACTCTGTTTTAATGTAAGATGCATGCTCTTCTTTCCAGCTTCTCTAATACAACAAGAAACATGAGCATGCGCAGAAAAAAAATACTGTATTTACTACTCAATAGGACCATGTCTAATTCAACTCTGCTTATGAAACTCATACAAACCACAGCATCTTTTCCTAGATGCTCTTTAGTTAATAGTGAAAATCCTGTTGGGTTTGTGAACTGCATAAATTCATTTGAGCCGAATAATCACTGGGTTTACTGCAAATGAACTCTTGCTTGTAGGAAGACTCAGAGCCTTTTGTTTACCTCCGTTTGTGAAGGGAAATTCAGACCAGTGTTCTCATCCATGAAACACACTCTCTTTTAACGCAAAGAGCATGCTCTTCTTCCAGCGTCTCTAATACAGCAAGAAATATGAGCATGCCCAGATAAAATGAACTTTGTTTCGTACTCATACGGACCATATCTAGTTGAACTCTGCTTATGAAACTGTAACAAACCACAGCATCTTTTACATAGATGCTCTTTTGTTAATAGTGAAAAATGTGTTGGGTTCGTGAACTGTGTAAATTCATGTGAGCCGAAATACCACTGGGTTTACGGGAAATGAACTCTTGCTTGCAGGAAGACACAGAACCTTTGGTTTAACTCCGTTTCTGAAGGAATAATCAGACCAGTATTCTCATCCATGAAACACTCTGTTTTAACGCAAGAAGCATGCTCTACTTCTAGCATCTCCAATACAGCAAGAAACATGAGCATGCCCAGAAAAAAATTACTGTAAGTCCTACTAAAAATGACTGTGTCTAGTTCAACTCTGCTTATGAAACTCATACAAACCAGAGCATCTCTTCATAGATGCTCTTTAGTTAATAGTGAAAATCGTGTTGTGTTCGTGAACTGTGTAAATTCATTTGAGCCGAAAAATCATTGGGTTTAACGGAAATGAACTCTTGCTTGTAGGAAGACACAGAGCCTTTGGTTTAACTCTGTTTCTGAAGGAAAATTCAGACCAGTGTTCAAATCCATGAAACACACTCTGTTTTAACGCAAGAAGCATGCTCTTCTTTCCAGGGTCTCCAATACAGCAAGAAACGTGAGCATACCCAGAAAAAAGAACTGTATTTCCTACTCAAAAGGACAGTGTCTAGTTCAACTCTGCTTATGAAACTCATACAAACCACAGCATCTTTTCCTAGATGCAGTTTAGTTAAAAGTAAAACTTGTGTTGGGTTCTTGAACTGTGTAAATTCAATTGAGCCCAAATATCACTGGGTTTACGGGAAATGAACTCTTGCATTTAAGAAGACACAGAGAGTTTGGTTTAACTCCATTTGTGAAGGGAAATTCAGATCAGTGTTCTCATCCATGAAACACACTCTGTTTTAACACAAAGAGCATGCTCTTCTTTCCAGCGTCTCTAATACATCATGAAAAATGAGCATGCCCAGAAAAAAAGAACTGTGTTTCCTACTCATAGGGACCATATCTAGTTGAACTCTGCTTATGACACTGGAACAAACCACAGCATCTCTTACATAGATGCTCTTTAGTTAATAGTGAAAAACGTGTTAGGTTCGTGAATTGTGTAAATTCATTTGAGCCAAAAAATCACTGGGTTTACCGGAAATGAAATCTTGCTTGTAGGAAGACCAAGAGCCTTTGGTTTAACTCTATTTGTGAAGTGAAATTAAGACCAGTGGTCTCATCCATGAAATACCCTCTGTTTTAACGCAAGAAGCATCCTCTTCTGTCCAGAGTCTCCAATACAGCAAGAGAAACATGAGCATGCCCAGAAAAAAAGAACTGTGTTTTGTACTCATATGGACAAATTCTTGATGAACTCTGCTTATGAAACTGTAACAAACCACAGCATCTTTTACATAGATGCTCTTTATTTAATAGTGAATATCGTGTTGTGTTCATGAACTGTGTAAATTCATTTGAGCTGAAAAATCACTGGGTTTACCGGAAATGAACTCTTGCTTGTAGGAAGACACAGAGCCTTTTGTTTAACTCCGTTTCTGAAGGGAAATTCAGACCAGTGTTCTCATCCATGAAGCACACTCTGTTTTAACGCAAAGAGCATGCTCTTCTTTCCAGCGTCTCTAATACAGCAAGAAACATGAGCAAGCCCAAAAAAATGAACTGTGTTTCCTACTCATATGTACCATATCTAGTTGAACTCTGCTTATGGAACTGTAACAAGCCACAGCATCTCTTACATAGATGCTCTTTAGTTAATAGTGAAAATCGTGTGGGGTTCGTGAACTGTGTAAATTCATTTGAGCCGAAAAATCAATGGGTTTAACGGAAATGAACTCTTGCTTGTAGGAAGACACAGAGCCTTTGGTTTAACTCTGTTTCTGAAGGAAAATTCAGACCAGTGTTCAAATGCATGAAACACACTCTGTTTTAACGCAAGAAGCATGCTCTTCTTTCCAGGATCTCCAATACAGCAAGAAACGTGAGCATGCCCAGAAAAAAAGAACTGTATTTCCTACTCAAAAGGACAGTGTCTAGTTCAACTCTGCTTAGGAAACTCATACAAACCACAGCATCTTTTCCTAGATGCACTTTAGTTAAAAGTAAAACTCGTGTTGGGTTCTTGAACTGTGTAAATTCATTTGAGCCCAAATATCACTGGGTTTACGGGAAATGAACTCTTGCATTTAAGAAGACACAGAGACTTTAGTTTAACTCCATTTGTGAAGGGAAATTCAGATCAGTGTTCTCATCCATGAAACACACTCTGTTTTAACACAAAGAGCATGCTCTTCTTTCCAGCGTCTCTAATACATCATGAAAAATGAGCATGCCCAGAAAAAAAGAACTGTGTTTCCTACTCATACGGACCATATCTAGTTGAACTCTGCTTATGAAACTGTAACAAACCACAGCATCTTTTACATAGATGCTCTTTTGTTAATAGTGAAAATCGTGTTGCGTTCGTGAACTGTGCAAATTCATTTGAGACGAAATATCACTGGGTTTACAGGATATGAACTCTTGCTTGTAGGAAGACACAGAACCTTTGGTTTAACTCCGTTTCTGAAGGAATAATCAGACCAGTATTCTCATCCATGAAACACTCTGTTTTAACGCAAGAAGCATGCTCTACTTCTAGCATCTCCAATACAGCAAGAAACATGAGCATGCCCAGAAAAAAATTACTGTAAGTCCTACTAAAAATGACTCTGTCTAGTTCAACTCTGCTTATGAAACTCATAGAAACCAGAGCATCTCTTCATAGATGCTCTTTAGTTAATAGTGAAAATCGTGTTGTGTTCGTGAACTGTGTAAATTCATTAGAGCCAAAAAATCACTGGGTTTACCGGAAATGAACTCTTGCATTTAGGAAGACACAGAGCCTTCGGTTTAACTCAGTTTCTGAAGGGAAATTCAGACCAGTGTTCCAATCCATGAAGCACACTCTGTTTTAATGAAAAGAGCATGCTCTTCTATCCAGCGTCTCTAATACAGCAAGAAACATGAGCATGCCCAAAAAAATGAACTGTGTTTCCTACTCATATGTACCATATCTAGTTGAACTCTGCTTATGGAACTGTAACAAGCCAGAGCATCTCTTACATAGATGCTCTTTAGTTAATACTGAAAATCGTGTGGGGTTCGTGAACTGTGTAAATTCATTTGAGCCGAAAAATCATTGGGTTTAACGGAAATGAACTCTTGCTTGTAGGAAGACACAGAGCCTTTGGTTTAACTCTGTTTCTGAAGGAAAATTCAGACCAGTGTTCAAATCCATGAAACACACTCTGTTTTAACGCAAGAAGCATGCTCTTCTTTCCAGGTTCTCCAATACAGCAAGAAACGTGAGCATACCCAGAAAAAAAGAACTGTATTTCCTACTCAAAAGGACAGTGTCTAGTTCAACTCTGCTTATGAAACTCATACAAACCACAGCATCTTTTCCTAGATGCACTTTAGTTAAAAGTAAAACTTGTGTTGGGTTCTTGAACTGTGTAAATTCAATTGAGCCCAAATATCACTGGGTTTACGGGAAATGAACTCTTGCATTTAAGAAGACACAGAGACTTTGGTTTAACTCCATTTGTGAAGGGAAATTCAGATCAGTGTTCTCATCCATGAAACACACTCTGTTTTAACACAAAGAGCATGCTCTTCTTTCCAGCGTCTCTAATACATCATGAAAAATGAGCATGCCCAGAAAAAAAGAACTGTGTTTCCTACTCATAGGGACCATATCTAGTTGAACTCTGCTTATGACACTGTAACAAACCACAGCATCTCTTACATAGATGCTCTTTAGTTAATAGTGAAAAACGTGTTAGGTTCGTGAATTGTGTAAATTCATTTGAGCCAAAAAATCACTGGGTTTACCGGATATGAACTCTTGCTTGTAGGAAGACACAGAACCTTTGGTTTAACTCCTTTTCTGAAGGAATAATCAGACCAGTATTCTCATCCATGAAACACACTCTGTTTTAACGCAAGAAGCATGCTCTTCTTTCCAGGGTCTCCAATACAGCAAGAAACGTGAGCATGCCCAGAAAAAAAGAACTGTGTTTCCTACTCATATGGACCATATCTAGTTGAACTCTGCTTATGGTAGTGTAACAAACCACAGCATCTCTTACATAGATTCTCCTTAGTAAATAGTGAAAAACGTTTGAGTTCATGAACTGTGTCTATTCATTTGAGCCGAAAAAGCAAAGGGTTTACCAGAAATGAACTCTTCATTGTAGGAAGACACAGAGCCTTTGGTTTGACTCGTTTGTGAAGGGAAATTCAGACCAGTGTTCTCATCCATGAAACACCCTCTGTTTTAACGAAAGAAGCGTCCTATTCTGTCCAGTGTCTCCAATACAGCAAGAAATATGAGCATGCCCATAAAAAAGAACTGTGTTTCGTACTCATAGGGACCATACCTAGTTGAACTCTGCTTATGAAACTGTAACAAACCACAGCATCTTTTATATAGATGCTCTTTTGTTAATAGTGAAAATAGTGTTGCGTTCGTGAACTGTGTAAATTGATTTGAGCCGAAAAATCACTGGGTTTCCCGGAAATGAACTCTTGCATTTAGGAAGACACAGAGCCTTTGGTTTAACTCAGTTTCTGAAGGGAAATTCAGACCAGTGTTCTCATCCATGAAGCACACTCTGTTTTAACGCAAACAGCATGCTCTTCTTTCCAGTGTCTCTAATACAGCAAGAAACATGAGCATTCCCTTAAAAAATGAACTGTGTTTCCTACTCATATGTACCATATCTAGTTAAACTCTGCTTATGGAACTATAACAAGCCACAGCATCTCTTACATAGATGCTCTTTAATTAATAGTGAAAAAGTTTTGAGTTCGTGAACTGTGTAAATTCATTTGAGCTGAAAAATCACAGGGTTTACCGGAAATGAACTCATGTTTGTAGGAAGACACAGACCCTTTGGTTTAAATCCTTTGTGAAGGGAAATTCAGACCAGTGGTCTCATCCATGAATCACCCTCTGTTTTAATGCAAGAAGCATCCTCTTCTGTCCAGTGTCTCCAATAGAGCAAGAAACATGAGCATGCCCATAAAAAAAGAACTGTATTTCGTATTCATACGGACAAATTCTTGATGAACTCTGCTTATGAAACTGTAACAAACCACAGCATCTTCGACATTGATGCTCTTTATTTAATAGTGAAAATCGTGTTGTGTTCATGAACTGTGTAAATTCATTTGAGCTGAAAAATCACTGGGTTTACCGGAAATGAACACTTGCATTTAGGAAGACACAGAGTCTTTGGTTTAACTCCGTTTCCGAAGGGAAATTCAGACCATTGTTCTCATCCATGAAACACACTCTGTTTTCACGCAAAGATCATGCTCTTCTTTCCTGCGTCTCTAATACAGCAAGAAACATGAGCATGCCCATATAAAATGAACTGTGTTTCCTACTCATATGGACCATATCTAGTTGAACTCTGCTTATGAAACTGTAACAAACCACAGCACATCTTACATAGATTCTCCTTAGTTAATAGTGAAAAACATTTGAATTCATGAACTGTGTATATTCATTTGAGCAGAAAAATCAAAGGGTTTACCAGAAATGAACTCTTCATTGTAGGAAGACAGAGAGACTTTGGTTTAACTCGTTTGTGAAGGGAAATTCAGACCAGTGTTCTCATCCATGAAACACCCTCTGTTTTAACGAAAGAAGCATCCTCTTCTGTCCAGTGTCACCAATACAGCAAGAAATATGAGCATGCCCATAAAAAAGAACTGTGTTTTGTACTCATACGGACCATACCTAGTTGAGCTCTGCTTATGAAACTGTAACAAACCACAGCATCTTTTACATAGATGCTCTTTTGTTAATAGAGAAAATCGTGTTGCATTCGTGAACTGTATAAATTCATTTGAGCCGAAAAATCACTTGGTTTACCGGAAATGAACTCTTGCATTTAGGAAGACACAGAGACTTTGGTTTAACTCCGTTTCTGAAGGGAAATTCAGACCAGTGTTCAAATCCATGAAACACACTCTGTTTTAACGCTAGAAGCATGCTCTTCTTTCCAGGGTCTCCAATTCAGCAAGAAACGTGAGCATGCCGAGAAAAAAGAACTGTATTTCCTACTCAAAAGGACAGTGTCTAGTTCAACTCTGCTTATGAAACTCATACATACCTCAGCATCTTTTCCTAGATGCTCTTTAGTTAAAAGTAAAACTCGTGTTGGGTTCTTGAACTGTGTAAATTCATTTGAGCCCAAATATCACTGGGTTTACGGGAAATGAACTCTTGCATTTAAGAAGACACAGAGACTTTGGTTTAACTCCATTTGTGAAGGGAAATTCAGATAAGTGTTCTCATCCATTAAACACACTCTGTTTTAACGGAAAGAGCATGGTCTTCTTTCCAGCGTCTCTAACACAGCAAGAAAAATGAGCATGCCCAGAAAAAAAGAACTGTGTTTCCTACTCATACGGACCATATCTAGTTGAACTCTGCTTATGAAACTCATACATAGAACAGCATCTCTTCATAGATGATATTTAGTTAATAGTGAAAATCATGTTGGGTTCGTGAACTGTGTAAATTCATTTGAGCCGAAAAATCACTGGGTTTACCGGAAATGAACTCTTGCTTGTAGGAAGAAAGAGAGCCTTTGGTTTAACTCCATTTGTGAAGGGAAATTCAGACCATTGTTTTCATCCATGAAACACACTCTGTTTTAATGTAAGATGCATGCTCTTCTTTCCAGCTTCTCTAATACAACAAGAAACATGAGCATGCGCAGAAAAAAAATACTGTATTTACTACTCAATAGGACCATGTCTAATTCAACTCTGCTTATGAAACTCATACAAACCACAGCATCTTTTCCTAGATGCTCTTTGGTTAATAGTGAAAATCCTGTTGGGTTTGTGAACTGCATAAATTCATTTGAGCCGAATAATCACTGGGTTTACTGCAAATGAACTCTTGCTTGTAGGAAGACTCAGAGCCTTTTGTTTACCTCCGTTTGTGAAGGGAAATTCAGACCAGTGTTCTCATCCATGAAACACACTCTCTTTTAACGCAAAGAGCATGCTCTTCTTCCAGCGTCTCTAATACAGCAAGAAATATGAGCATGCCCAGATAAAATGAACTTTGTTTCGTACTCATACGGACCATATCTAGTTGAACTCTGCTTATGAAACTGTAACAAACCACAGCATCTTTTACATAGATGCTCTTTTGTTAATAGTGAAAAATGTGTTGGGTTCGTGAACTGTGTAAATTCATGTGAGCCGAAATACCACTGGGTTTACGGGAAATGAACTCTTGCTTGCAGGAAGACACAGAACCTTTGGTTTAACTCCGTTTCTGAAGGAATAATCAGACCAGTATTCTCATCCATGAAACACTCTGTTTTAACGCAAGAAGCATGCTCTACTTCTAGCATCTCCAATACAGCAAGAAACATGAGCATGCCCAGAAAAAAATTACTGTATGTCCTACTCAAAATGACTGTGTCTAGTTCAACTCTGCTTATGAAACTAATACAAACCAGAGGATCTCTTCATAGACGCTCTTTAGTTAATAGTGAAAATCGTGTTGGGTTCGTGAACTGTGTAAATTCATTAGATCCAAAAAATCACTGTGTTTACCGGAAATAAACTCTTGCGTTTAGGAAGACACAGAGCCTTTGATTTAACTCAGTTTCTGAAGGGAAATTCAGACCAGTGTTCTCATCCATGAAGCACACTCTGTTTTAACGCAAAGAGCATGCTCTTCTTTCCAGTGTCTCTAATACAGCAAGAAACATGAGCATGCCCAAAAAAATCAACTGTGTTTCCTACTCATATGTACCATATCTAGTTGAACTCTGCTCATGGAACTGTAACAAGCCACAGCATCTCTTACATAGATGCTCTTTAGTTAATAGTGAAAATCGTGTGGGGTTCGTGAACTGTGTAAATTCATTTGAGCCGAAAAATCATTGGGTTTAACGGAAATGAACTCTTGCTTGTAGGAAGACACAGAGCCTTTGGTTTAACTCTGTTTCTGAAGAAAAATTCAGACCAGTGTTCAAATCCATGAAACACACTCTGTTTTAACTCAAGAAGCATGCTCTTCTTTCCAGGGTCTCCAATACAGCAAGAAACGTGAGCATACACAGAAAAAAAGAAAAAAGAACTGTAATTCCTACTCAAAAGGACAGTGTCTAGTTCAACTCTGCTTATGAAACTCACACAAACCACAGCATCTTTTCCTAGATGCACTTTAGTTAAAAGTAAAACTCGTGTTGGGTTCTTGAACTGTGTAAATTCAATTGAGCCCAAATATCACTGGGTTTACGGGAAATGAATTCTTGCATTTAAGAAGACACAGAGACTTTGGTTTAACTCCATTTGTGAAGGGAAATTCAGATCAGTGTTCTCATCCATGAAACACACTCTGTTTTAACACAAAGAGCATGCTCTTCTTTCCAGCGTCCCTAATACATCCTGAAAAATGAGCATGCCCAGAAAAAAAGAACTGTGTTTCCTACTCATAGGGACCATATCTAGTTGAACTCTGCTTATGACACTGTAACAAACCACAGCATCTCTTACATAGATGCTCTTTAGTTAATAGTGAAAAACGTGTTAGGTTCGTGAATTGTGTAAATTCATTTGAGCCAAAAAATCACTGGGTTTACCGGAAATGAAATCTTGCTTGTAGGAAGACCAAGAGCCTTTCGTTTAACTCTATTTGTGAAGTGAAATTCAGACCAGTGGTCTCATCCATGAAACACCCTCTGTTTTAACGCAAGAAGCATCCTCTTCTGTCCAGAGTCTCCAATACAGCAAGAGAAACATGAGCATGCCCAGAAAAAAAGAACTGTGTTTTGTACTCATACGGACAAATTCTTGATGAACTCTGCTTATGAAACTGTAACAAACCACAGCATCTTTTACATAGATGCTCTTTATTTAATAGTGAAAATCGTGTTGTGTTCATGAACTGTGTAAATTCATTTGAGCTGAAAAATCACTGGGTTTACCGGAAATGAACTTGCATTTAGGAAGACACAGAGCCTTTTGTTTAATTCCGTTTCTGAAGGGAAATTCAGACCATTGTTCTCATCCATGAAACACACTCTGTTTTAACGCAAAGAGCATGCTCTTCTTTCCAGCGTTTCTAATACAGCAAGAAACATGAGCATCCCCAGATAAAATGAACTGTGTTTCCTACTCATATGGACCATATCTAGTTGAACTCTGCTTATGAAACTGTAACAAACCACAGCATCTCTTACATAGATTCTCCTTAGTTAATAATGAAAAACGTTTGAGTTCGTGAACTGTGTATATTCATTTGAGCCGAAAAATCAAAGGGTTTACCAGAAATGAACTCTTCATTGTAGGAAAACAAAGAGCCTTTGGTTTAACTCGTTTGTGAAGGGAAATTCAGACCAGTGTTCTCATCCATGAAACACTCTGTTTTAACGCAAGAAGCATGCTCTACTTCTAGCATCTCCAATACAGCAAGAAACATGAGCATGCCCAGAAAAAAATTACTGTATGTCCTACTCAAAATGACTGTGTCTAGTTCAACTCTGCTTATGAAACTAATACAAACCAGAGGATCTCTTCATAGACGCTCTTTAGTTAATAGTGAAAATCGTGTTGGGTTCGTGAACTGTGTAAATTCATTAGATCCAAAAAATCACTGTGTTTACCGGAAATAAACTCTTGCGTTTAGGAAGACACAGAGCCTTTGATTTAACTCAGTTTCTGAAGGGAAATTCAGACCAGTGTTCTCATCCATGAAGCACACTCTGTTTTAACGCAAAGAGCATGCTCTTCTTTCCAGTGTCTCTAATACAGCAAGAAACATGAGCATGCCCAAAAAAATCAACTGTGTTTCCTACTCATATGTACCATATCTAGTTGAACTCTGCTCATGGAACTGTAACAAGCCACAGCATCTCTTACATAGATGCTCTTTAGTTAATAGTGAAAATCGTGTGGGGTTCGTGAACTGTGTAAATTCATTTGAGCCGAAAAATCATTGGGTTTAACGGAAATGAACTCTTGCTTGTAGGAAGACACAGAGCCTTTGGTTTAACTCTGTTTCTGAAGAAAAATTCAGACCAGTGTTCAAATCCATGAAACACACTCTGTTTTAACTCAAGAAGCATGCTCTTCTTTCCAGGGTCTCCAATACAGCAAGAAACGTGAGCATACACAGAAAAAAAGAAAAAAGAACTGTAATTCCTACTCAAAAGGACAGTGTCTAGTTCAACTCTGCTTATGAAACTCACACAAACCACAGCATCTTTTCCTAGATGCACTTTAGTTAAAAGTAAAACTCGTGTTGGGTTCTTGAACTGTGTAAATTCAATTGAGCCCAAATATCACTGGGTTTACGGGAAATGAATTCTTGCATTTAAGAAGACACAGAGACTTTGGTTTAACTCCATTTGTGAAGGGAAATTCAGATCAGTGTTCTCATCCATGAAACACACTCTGTTTTAACACAAAGAGCATGCTCTTCTTTCCAGCGTCCCTAATACATCCTGAAAAATGAGCATGCCCAGAAAAAAAGAACTGTGTTTCCTACTCATAGGGACCATATCTAGTTGAACTCTGCTTATGACACTGTAACAAACCACAGCATCTCTTACATAGATGCTCTTTAGTTAATAGTGAAAAACGTGTTAGGTTCGTGAATTGTGTAAATTCATTTGAGCCAAAAAATCACTGGGTTTACCGGAAATGAAATCTTGCTTGTAGGAAGACCAAGAGCCTTTCGTTTAACTCTATTTGTGAAGTGAAATTCAGACCAGTGGTCTCATCCATGAAACACCCTCTGTTTTAACGCAAGAAGCATCCTCTTCTGTCCAGAGTCTCCAATACAGCAAGAGAAACATGAGCATGCCCAGAAAAAAAGAACTGTGTTTTGTACTCATACGGACAAATTCTTGATGAACTCTGCTTATGAAACTGTAACAAACCACAGCATCTTTTACATAGATGCTCTTTATTTAATAGTGAAAATCGTGTTGTGTTCATGAACTGTGTAAATTCATTTGAGCTGAAAAATCACTGGGTTTACCGGAAATGAACTTGCATTTAGGAAGACACAGAGCCTTTTGTTTAATTCCGTTTCTGAAGGGAAATTCAGACCATTGTTCTCATCCATGAAACACACTCTGTTTTAACGCAAAGAGCATGCTCTTCTTTCCAGCGTTTCTAATACAGCAAGAAACATGAGCATCCCCAGATAAAATGAACTGTGTTTCCTACTCATATGGACCATATCTAGTTGAACTCTGCTTATGAAACTGTAACAAACCACAGCATCTCTTACATAGATTCTCCTTAGTTAATAATGAAAAACGTTTGAGTTCGTGAACTGTGTATATTCATTTGAGCCGAAAAATCAAAGGGTTTACCAGAAATGAACTCTTCATTGTAGGAAAACAAAGAGCCTTTGGTTTAACTCGTTTGTGAAGGGAAATTCAGACCAGTGTTCTCATCCATGAAACACCCTCTGTTTTAAAGCAAGAAGCGTCCTCTTCTGTCCAGTTCCTCCAATACAGCAAGAACCATGAGCATGACCATAAAAAAGAACTGTGTTTCGTACTCATACGGACCATATCTAGTTGACTCTGCTTATGAAACTCTAACAAACCACAGCATCTTTTACATAGATGCTCTTTTGTTAATAGTGAAAATCGTGTTGCGTTCGTGAACTGTGTAAATTCATTTGAGCCGAAATATCACTGGGTTTACGGGAAATGAACTCTTGCTTGTAGGAAGACACAGAACTTTGGTTTAACTCCGTTTCTGAAGGAATAATCAGACCAGTATTCTCATCCATGAAACACACTCTGTTTTAACGCAAGAAGCATGCTCTACTTCTAGCATCTCCAATACAGCAAGAAACATGAGCATGCCCAGAATAAAATTACTGTATGTCCTACTCAAAATAACTGTGTCTAGTTCAACTCTGCTTATGACACTCATACAAACCAGAGCATCTCTTCATAGATGCTCTTTAGTTAATAGTGAAAACGTGTTGGGTTCGTGAACAGTGTAATTTCATTAGAGCCAAAAAATCACTGGGTTTACCGGAAATGAACTCTTGCATTTAGGAAGACACAGAGTCTTTGGTTTAACTCAGTTTCTGAAGGGAAATTCAGACCAGTGTTCTCATCCATGAAGCACACTCTGTTTTAACGCAAAGATCATGCTCTTCTTTCCAGCGTCTCTAATACAGCAAGAAACATGAGCATGCCCAAAAATATGAACTGTGTTTCCTACTCATATGTACCACATCTAGTTGAACTCTGCTTATGGAACTGTAACAAGCCAGAGCATCTCTTACATAGATGCTCTTTAGTTAATAGTGAAAATCGTGTGGGGTTCGTGAACTATGTAAATTCATTTGAGCCGAAAAATCATTGGGTTGAAAGGAAATGAACTCTTGGTTGTAGGAAGACACAGAGCCTTTGGTTTAACTCTGTTTCTGAAGGAAAATTCAGACCAGTGTTCAAATCCATGAAACACACTCTGTTTTAACGCAAGAAGCATGCTCTTCTTTCCAGGGTCTCCAATACAGCAAGAAACGTGAGCATGCCCAGAAAAAAAGAACTGTATTTCCTACTCAAAAGGACAGTGTCTAGTTCAACTCTGCTTAGGAAACTCATACAAACCAGATTATCTCTTCATAGATGCTCTTTAGTTAATAGTGAAAATCGTGTTGGGTTCGTGAACTGTGTAAATTCATTTGAGCCCAAATATCACTGGGTATACGGGAAATTAACTCTTGCATTTAAGAAGACACAGAGACTTTGGTTTAACTCCATTTGTGAAGGGAAATTCAGATCTGTGTTCTCATCCATGAAGCACACTCTGTTTTAACACAAAGAGCATGCTCTTATTTCCAGCATCTCTAATACATCATGAAAACTGAGCATGCCCAGAAAAAAAGAACTGTGTTTCCTACTCATAGGGACCATATCTAGTTGAACTCTGCTTATGACACTGTAACAAACCACAGCATCTCTTACATAGATGCTCTTTAGTTAATAGTGAAAAACGTGTTAGGTTCGTGAATTGTGTAAATTCGTTTGAGCCAAAAAATCACTGGGTTTACTAGAAATGGAATCTTGCTTGTAGGAAGACCAAGAGCCTTTGGTTTAACGCTATTTGTGAAATGAAATTCAGACCAGTGGTCTCATCCATGAAACACCCTCTGTTTTAACGCAAGAAGCATCCTCTTCTGTCCAGCGTCTCCAATACAGCAAGAGAAACATGAGCATGCCCAGAAAAAAAGAACTGTGTTTTGTACTCATACGGACAAATTCTTGATGAACTCTGCTTATGAAACTGTAACAAACCACAGCATCTTTTACATAGATGCTCTTTATTTAATAGTGAAAATTGTGTTGTGTTCATGAACTGTGTAAATTCATTTGAGCTGAAAAATCACTGGGTTTACCGGAAATGAACACTTGCATTTAGGAAGACACAGAGCCTTTTGTTTAACTCCGTTTCTGAAAGGAAATTCAGACCATTGTTCTCATCCATGAAACACACTCTCTTTTAACGCAAAGAGCATGCTCTTCTTTCCAGCGTCTCTAATACAGCAAGAAACATGAGCATGCCCAGATAAAATGAACTGTGTTTCCTACTCATATGGACCATATCTAGTTGAACTCTGCTTATGAAACTGTAACAAACCACAGCATCTCTTACATAGATTCTCCTTAGTTAATAGTGAAAAACGTTTGAGTTCGTGAACTGTGTATATTCATTTGAGCCGAAAAATCAAAGGGTTTACCAGAAATGAACTCTTCATTGTACGAAGACACAGAGCCTTTGGTTTAACTCGTTTGTGAAGGGAAATTCAGACCAGTGTTCTCATCCATGAAACACGCTCTGTTTTAACGCAAGAAGCGTCCTCTTCTGTCCAGTGTCTCCAGTACAGCAAGAACCATGAGCATGCCCATAAAAAAGAACTATGTTTCGTACTCATATGTACCATATCTAGTTGAACTCTGCTTATGAAACTGTAACAAACCACAGCATCTTTTACATAGATGCTCTTTTCTTAATAGTGAAAATCGTGTTGCGTTCGTGAACTGTTTAAATACATTTGAGCCGAAATATCACTGGGTTTACGGGATATGAACTCTTGCTTGTAGGAAGACACAGAACCTTTGGTTTAACTCCGTTTCTGAAGGAATAATCAGACCAGTATTCTCATCCATGAAACACACTCTGTTTTAACGCAAGAATCATGCTCTACTTCTAGCATCTCCAATACAGCAAGAAACATGAGCATGCCCAGAAAAAAATTACTGTATGTCCTACTAAAATGATTTGTCTAGTTCAACTCTGCTTATGAAACTCATACAAACCAGAGCATCTCTTCATAGATGTTCTTTAGTTAATAGTGAAAATCGTGTTGGGTTTGTGAACTGTGTAAATTCATTAGAGCCAAAAAATCACTGGGTTTACCAGAAATGAACTCTTGCATTTAGGAAGACATAGAGCCTTTGGATTAACTCCGTTTCTGAAGGGAAATTCAGACTAGTGTTCAAATCCATGAATCACACTCTGTTTTAACACAAGAAGCCTCCTCTTCTGTCCAGTGTCTCCAATACAGCAAGAAACATGAGGATGCCCATAAAAAAAGAACTGTGTTTCATACTCATACGCACAAATTCTTGTTGAACTCTGCTTATGAAACTGTAACAAACCGCAGCATCTTTTACATAGATGCTCTTTATTTAATAGTGAAAATCGTGTTGTATTCGTGAACTGTGTAAATTCATTTGAGCCGAAATATCACTGGGTTTACCGGAAATGAACTCTTGCATTTAGTAAGTCACAGAGCCTTTTGTTTAACTCCGTTTCTGAAGTGAAATTCAGACCAGTGTTCTCATCCATGAAACACACTCTGTTTTAACGCAACAAGCATGCTATTCTTTCCAGATTCTCTAATACAACTAGAAACATGAGCATGCCCAGAAAAAAATTAATGTATGTCCTACTAAAAATGATTTGTCTAGTTCAACTCTGCTTATGAAACTCATACAAACCAGATTATCTCTTCATAGATGCTCTTTAGTTAATAATGAAAATCGTGTTGGGTTCGTGAACTGAGTAAATTCATTAGAGCCAAAAAATCAATGGGTTTACCAGAAATGAACTCTTGCATTTAGGAAGACATAGAGCCTTTGGTTTAACTCCGTTTCTGAAGGGAAATTCAGACCATTGTTCTCATCCATGAATCATACTCTGTTTTAATGCAAAGAGCATGCTCTTCTTTCTAGCATCTCTAATACAGCAAAAACATGAGCATGCCCAGAAAAAATGCACTGTGTTTCCTACTCATGTATACCATATCTAGTTGAACTCTGCTTATGCAACTGTAACAAGCCACAGCATCTCTTACATAGATGCTATTTAGTTAATAGTGAAAATCGTGTTGGATTTGTGAACTGTGTAAATTCATTTGAGCCAAAAAATGAAACGGTTTACCAGAAATCAACTCTTCATTGTAGGAAGACACAGAGCCTTTGGTTTATCTCGTATGTGAAGGGAATTCAGACCAGTGTTCTCATACCTGAAACACCCTCTGTTTTAACGCAAGAAGCATCCTCTTCTGTCCAGTGTCTCCAATACAGCTAGAAACATGAACATGCCCATAAAAAATGAACTGTGTTTCATTCTCATACGGACCATATCTAGTTGAACTCTGCTTTTGAAACTGTAACAAACCACAGCATCTTTTACATAGATGCTCTTTTGTTAATAGTGAAAATCGTGTTGGGTTCGTGAACTGTGTAAATTCCTTTGAGCCGAAAAATCACTGGGTTTAACGGAAATGAACTCTTGCTTGTAGGAAGACACAGAGCATTTGGTTTAACTCTGTTTCTGAAGGAAAATTCAGACCAGTGTTCAAATACATGAAACACACTCGGTTTTGACGCAAGAAGGATTCTCTTCTTTTCAGGGTCCCTAATACAGCAAGAATCATGAGCATGCCCATAAAAAAAGAACTGTGTTCCGTACTCATAAGGACCATATCTAGCTGAACTCTGCTTATGAAACTGTAACAAACCACAGCATCTTTTACATAGATGCTCTTTAGTTAATAGTGAAAATCGTGTTAGGGTTGAACTGTGAAAATTCATTTGAGCCGAAATATCACAGGGTTTACCGTAAATGAACTCTTGCTTGTAGGAAGACAAAGAGCCTTTGTTTTAACTCCGTTTCTGAAGGAATATTCAGACCAGTGTTCTCATCCATGAAACACACTCTGTTTTAACGCAAGAAGCATTCGGTTCTTCCAGTGTCTCCAATATAGCAAGAAACATGAGAATGCCCAAAAAAAAATAACTTTACATTCTACTCAAAATGACTGTGTCTAGTTCAACTCTGTTTATGAAACTCATACAAACCACAGCATCTCTTCATAGATGCTTTTTAGTTAATAGTGAAAATCGTGTTGGGTTCGTGAACTGTGTAAATTCATTAGAGCTGAAAAATCACTGGGTTTACAGGAAATGAACTCTTGCATTTAAGAAGACACAGAGACTTTGGTTTAACTCCATTATGAAGGGAAATACAGATCAGTGTTCTCATCCATGAAACACACTCTGTTTTAATACAAAGAGCATGCTCTTCTTTCCAGTGTCTGCAATATAGCAAGAAACATGAGAATGGCCAGAAAAAATGAACTGTGTTTCCTACTCATATGTACCATATCTAGTTGAACTCTGCTTATGGAACTGTAACAAACCACAGCATCTCTTACATAGATGATCTTTAGTTAATTGTGAAAAAAGTGTTGGGTTCTTGAAGTGTGTAAATTCATTTGAGCCGAAAAATCTCTGTGTTTCCTGGAAATGATCTCTTGCTTGTAAGAAGACTCAGAGCCTTTTGTTTTACTCCGTTTGTGATGGGTAATTCATACCAGCGTTCTCAGACATGAAACACAATCTGTTTAAAAGCAAGGAGCATGCTCTTCTGTCCAGCATCTCCAATACAGCAAGAAACATGAGGATGCCCATAAAAAAAGAACTGTGTTTCATAATCATATGGACAAATTCTTGTTGTACTGTGCTTATAAAACTGTAACAAACCACAGCATCTTTTACATAGATGATCTTTATTTAATAGTGAAAATCGTTTTGTGTTCGTGAACTGTGTAAATTTTTTGAGCTGAAAAATCACTGGGTTTACCGGAAATGAACTCTTGCATTTAGGAAGACACAGAGCCTTTGTTTTAACTCCGTTTCTGAAGGGAAATTCAGACCAGTGTTCTCATGCATGAAACACACTCTGTTTTAACGCAAACAGCATGCTCTTCTTTCCAGCATCTGAAATACAGCAAGAAACATGAGCATGCCCAGAAAAAAAGAACTGTGTTTCCTATTCATACGGACCATATCTAGTTGAAGTCTGCTTAAGAATCTGTAACAAACCACAGCATCTATTACATAGATGCCCTTTAGTTAATAGTGAAAATCGTGTTGTGTTCGTGAACTGTGTAAATTTATTTGAGCCAAAAAGTACAGGGTTTACCTGAAATGAACTCTTGATTGTATGAAGACACACAGCCTTTGGTTTAACTCGTTTTTGAAGGGAAATTCAGACCAGTGATCTCATCCATGGAACACCCTCTGTTTTAACGCAAGAAGCATCCTTTTATGTCCAGCGTGTACAATACAGCAAGAAACATGAGGATGCCCATAAAAAAAGAACTGTGTTTCGTACTCATACGCACAAATTCTCGTTGAACTCTGTTTATGAAACTGTAACAAACCACAGCATCTTTTACATAGATGCTCTTTTGTTAATAGTGAAAATCGTGTTGGGTTCGTGAACTGTGTAAATTCCTTTGAGCCGAAAAATCACTGGGTTTAACGGAAATGAACTCTTGCTTGTAGGAAGACACAGAGCATTTGGTTTAACTCTGTTTCTGAAGGAAAATTCAGAACAGTGTTCAAATCCATGAAACACACTCGGTTTTGACGCAAGAAGGATTCTCTTCTTTTCAGGGTCCCTAATACAGCAAGAATCATGAGCATGCCCATAAAAAAAGAACTGTGTTCCGTACTCATAAGGACCATATCTAGCTGAACTCTGCTTATGAAACTGTAACAAACCACAGCATCTTTTACATAGATGCTCTTTAGTTAATAGTGAAAATCGTGTTAGGGTTGAACTGTGAAAATTCATTTGAGCCGAAATATCACAGGGTTTACCGTAAATGAACTCTTGCTTGTAGGAAGACAGAGAGCCTTTGTTTTAACTCCGTTTCTGAAGGAATATTCAGACCAGTGTTCTCATCCATGAAACACACTCTGTTTTAACGCAAGAAGCATTCGGTTCTTCCAGTGTCTCCAATACAGCAAGAAACATGAGAATGCCCAGAAAAAAATAACTTTACATTCTACTCAAAATGACTGTGTCTAGTTCAACTCTGTTTATGAAACTCATACAAACCACAGCATCTCTTCATAGATGCTTTTTAGTTAATAGTGAAAATCATGTTGGGTTCGTGAACTGTGTAAATTCATTAGAGCCGAAAAATCACTGGGTTTACAGGAAATGAACTCTTGCATTTAAGAAGACACAGAGACTTTGGTTTAACTCCATTTGTGAAGGGAAATACAGATCAGTGTTCTCATCCATGAAACACACTCTGTTTTAATACAAAGAGCATGCTCTTCTTTCAAGTGTCTGCAATATAGCAAGAAACATGAGAATGGCCAGAAAAAATGAACTGTGTTTCCTACTCATATGTACCATATCTAGTTGAACTCTGCTTATGGAACTGTAACAAACCACAGCATCTCTTACATAGATGCTCTTTAGTTAATAGTGAAAATCGTGTTGGGTTCGTGAACTGTGTACATTCATTTGAGCTGAACAGTCACTGGGTTTACCGGAAATGAACTCTTGCTTTTAGAAAGTCACAGAGCCTTTGGTTTAACTCCGTTTCTGATGTGAAATTCAGACCAGTGTTCTCATCCATGAAACACACTCTGTTTTAATGCAACAAGCATGCTCTTCTTTCCAGCTTCTCCAATAGAGCAAGAAACGTGAGCATGGCCAGAAAAAAAGAACTGTATTTCCTACTCAAAAGGACAGTGTCTTGTTCAACTCTGCTTATGAAACTCCTACAAAACAGAGCATCTCTTCATAGATGCTCTTTAGTTAAGAGTGAAAATCGTCTTGGGTTCGTGAACTGTGTAAATACATTTGAGCTGAAAAGTCACTGTGTTTACCGGAAATGAACTCTAGCATTTAGGAAGACACAGAGCCTTTGGTTTAACTCCGTTTCTGAAGGGAAATTCAGACCAGTGTTCTCATCCATGAAACACACTCTGTTTAATGCAAGATGCATGCTCTTCTTTCCAGCGTCTATAATACAGCAAGAAACATGAGCATGCCCATAAAAAAGAACTGTGTTTCCTACTCAAAAGGACAGTGTCTAGTTCAACTCTGCTTATGAAACTCATTCAAATCACAGCATCTTTTCATAGATGCTCTTTAGTTAAAAGTAAAACTCGTGTTGGGTTCTTGAACTGTATAAATTCCTTTGAGCCGAAATATCACTGGGTTTACTGAAATGAACTCTTGCTTGTAGGTAGACACAGAGCCTTTGGATTAACTCCGTTTCTGAAGTGAAATTCAGACCAGTGTTCTCATCCATGAAACACACTCTGTTTTAACACAAAGGGCATGCTCTTCTTTCCAGTGTCTGCAATATAGCAAGAAACATGAGCATGCCCAGAAAAAATTACTGTATTTACTACTCAATAGGACCATGTCTAATTCAACTCTGCTTATGAAACTCATACAAACCACAGCATTTCTTCTTAGATGCTCTTTAGTTAATAGTGAAAATCGTGTTGGGTTGGTGAACTGCGTAAATTCATTTGAGCCAAAAATCACTGGGTTTATTGGAAATGAACTCTTGCTTGTAGGAAGACTCAGAGCCTTTTGTTTAACTCCGTTTGTGAAGGGAAATTCAGACCAGTGTTCTCATCCATGAAATACACTCTATTTTAACGCAACGAGCATGCTATTCTTTCCAGTGTATCTAGTACAGCAAGAAACATGAGCATGATCAGAAAAAAAGAACTGTGTTTCCTACTCCTACAGACGATATCTAGTTGAACTCTGCTTATGAAACTGTAACAAACCACAGCATGTCTTACATAGATGCTCTTTAGTTAATAGTGAAAAACATTTGAGTTCGTGAACTGTGTAAATTCATTTGAGCTGAAAAATCACACGGTTTACCGGAAATGAACTCTTGATTGTAGGAAGACACAGATCCTTTGGTTTAAATCGTTTGTAAAGGGAAATTTAGACCAGTGGTCTCATCCATGAAACACCCTCTGTTTTAACGCAAGAGGCATCCTCTTCTGTCCAGCGTCTCCAATACAGCAAGAAACATGAGCATGCCCAGAAAAAAAGAACTGTGTTTTGTACTCATATGGACAAATTCTTGTTGAACTCTGCTTATGAAAATGTAACAAACCACAGCATCTATTACATAGATGCCCTTTAGTTAATAGTGAAAATCGTGTTGTGTTCGTGAACTGTGTAAATTCATTTGAGCTGAATAATCACTGGGTTTACCGGAAAAGAACTCTTTTATTTAGGAAGACACAGAGACTTTGGTTTAACTCCGTTTCTGAAGGGAAATTCAGACCAGTGTTCTCATCCATGAAACATCCACTGTTTTAACACAAAGAGCATGCTCTTCTTTCCAGCGTCTCTAATACAGCAAGAAATATGAGCATGCCAAGAAAAAATGAAGTGGGTTTCCTACTCATACGGACCATATCTGGTTGAACTCTGCTTATGAAACTGTAACAAACCACAGCATCTCTTACATAGATGCTCTTTAGTTAATAGTGAAAAACGTTTGAGTTCGTGAACTGTGTAAATTCATTTGAGCCGATAAATCACAGGGTTTACTGGAAATGAACTCTTGATTGTAGGAAGACACAGAGCCTTTGGTTTAACTCGTTTTTGAAGGGAAATTCAGACCAGTGTTCTCATCCATGAAACACCCTCTGTTTTAATGCAAGAAGCATCTTCTTCTGTCCAGCATATCCAATACAGCAAGAAACATGAGGATGCCCAAAAAAAACGAACTGTGTTTCGTACTCATATGGACAAATTCTTGTTGAACTCTGCTTATGAAACTCATACAAACCACAGCATCTCTTCATAGATGCTCTTCTGTTAATAGTGAAAATTGTGTTGGGTTCGTGAACTGGGTAAATTCATTTGAACCGAAAAATCACTGGGTTTACTGGAAATGAACTCTTGCTTGTAGGAAGACTCAGAGCCTTTTGTTTAACTCTGTTTCTGAAGGGAAATTCAGACCAGTTTTCTCATCCATGAAACACACTCTGTTTTAACGCATCGAGCATGCTCTTCTTTCCAGCATCTCTAACACAGCAAGAAACATGAGCATGATCAGAAAAAAAGAACTGTGTTTCCTACTCATACGGACCATATCTGGTTGAACTCTGCTTATGAAACTGTAACAAAACACAGCATCTCTTACATAGATGCTCTTTAGTTAATAGTGAAAAACGTTTGAGTTCGTGAACTGTGTAAATTCATTTGAGCCGATAAATCACAGGGTTTACCGGAAATGAACTCTTGATTGTAGGAAGACACAGAGCCTTTGGTTTAACTCGTTTTTGAAGGGAAATTCAGACCAGTGTTCTCATCCAAGAAACACCCTCTGTTTTAACGCAAGAAGCATCTTCTTCTGTCCAGCGTATCCAATACAGCAAGAAACATGAGGATGCCCAAAAAAAACGAACTGTGTTTCGTACTCATATGGACAAATTCTTGTTGAACTCTGTTTATGAAACTGTAACAAACCACAGCATCTTTTACATAGATGCTCTTTATTTAATTGTGAAAATCGTTTTGGGTTCGTGAACTGTGTAAATTCATTTGAGCCGAAAAATCTCTGGGTTCACTGGAAATGAACTCTTGATTGTAGGAAGACTCAGAGCCTTTTGTTTTACTCTGTTTGTGAAGGGAAATTCAGACCAGTGTTCTCAGACATGAAACACACTCTGTTTAAACGCAACGAGCATGGTGTTCTTTCCAGCATCTCTAATACTGCAAGAAACATGAGCTTGATCAGAAAAAAAGAACTGTGTTTCCTACTCATACAGACCATATCTAGATGAACTCTGCTTATGAAACTGTAACAAACCACAGCATCTCTTACATAGATGCTCTTTAGTTAATAGTGAAAATCGTGTTGGGATCGTGAACTGTGTAAAATCATTTGAGCTGAAAAATCACTGGGTTTAACGGAAATGAACCCTTGCTTGTAGGAAGACACAGAGCCTTTGGTTAAACTCCGTTTCTGAAGGAATATTCAGACCAGTATTCTCATCCATGAAACACACTCTGTTTTAACGCAAGAAGCATGCTCTTCTTCCAGCATCTCCAATACAGCAAAACCATGAACATGCCCATAAAAAAGAACTGTGTTTCCTACTCAAAAGGACAGTGTCTAGTTCAACTCTGCTTATGAAACTCATACAAATCACAGCATCTTTTCATAGATGCTATTTAGTTAATAGTAAAACTTGTGTTGGGTTCTTGAACTGTATAAATTCATTTGAGCCGAAATATCACTGGGTTTACTGAAATGAACTCTTGATTGTAGGAAGACACAGAGACTTTGGTTTAAATCGTTTGTGAAGGGAAATTCAGACCAGTGTTCTCATTCATGAAACACACTCTGTTTTAATGCAAGAAGCATCCTCTTCTGTCCAGCGTCTGCACTACAACAAGAAACATGAGCATGGCAGAAAAAAAGAATTGTGCTTCCTACTCATACAGACCATATCTAGTAGAACTATGCTTATGAAACTGTAACAAACCACAGCATCTCTTACATAGATGCTCTTTAGTTAATAGTGAAAAAAATGTTGGGTTCGTGAACTGTGTAAATTCATTTGAGCCAAAAAATCAAAGGGGTTACCAGAAATGAACTCTTGATTGTAGGAAGACACAGAGCCTTTGATTCAACTCAGTCGTGAAGCAAAATTCAGATCAGTGTTCTCATCCCTGAAACACCCTCTGTTTTAACACAAGAAGCATCCTCTTCTGTCCAGCGTCTCCAATAGAGCAAGAAACATGAGCATGCCCATAAAAAAAGAACTGTGTTTCATACTCATACGGACCATATCTAGTTGAACTCTGCTTATGAAACTGTAACAAACCACAGCATCTTTTACATAGATGCTCTTTTGTTAATAGTGAAAATCGTGTTGCGTTCGTGAACTGTGTAAATTCATTTGAGCCAAAACATCACTGGGTTTAATGGAAATGAACTCTTGCTTGTAGGAAGACTCAGAGCCTTTTGTTTAACTCCGTTTGTGAAGGGAAATTCAGACCAGTGTTCTCATCCATGAAACACACTCTATTTTAACGCAACGAGCATGCTATTCTTTCCAGTGCATCTAGTACAGCAAGAAACATGAGCATGATCAGAGAAAAAGAACTGTGTTTCCTACTCATACAGACCATATCTACATGAACTCTGCTTATGAAACTGTAACAAACCACAGCATCTCTTACATAGATGCTCTTTAGTTAATAGTGAAAATCGTGTTGGTATCGTGAACTGTGTAAAATCATTTGAGCTGAAAAATCACTGGGTTTAACGGAAATGAACCCTTGCTTGTAGGAAGACACAGAGCTTTTGGTTAAACTCTGTTTCTGAAAGAAAAGTCAGACCAGTGTTCAAATCCTTGAAACACACTCTGTTTTAACGCAAGAAGCATGCTCTTCTTTCCAGCTTCTCAAATAGAGCAAGAAACGTGAGCATGGCCAGAAAAAAGAACTGTATTTCCTACTCAAAAGGACAGTGTCTAGTTCAACTCTGCTTATGAAACTCATACAAAGCACAGCATCTTTTCATAGATGCTCTTTAGTTAAAATTAAACTCGTGTTGGGTTCTTGAACTGTGTAAATTCATTTGAGCCGAAATATAACTGGGTTTACTGAAATGAACTCTTGCTTGTAGGAAGACACAGAACCTTTGGTTTAACTCCGTTTCTGAAGGAATATTCAGACCAGTATTCTCATCCTTGAAACACACTATGTTTTAATGCAAGAAGCAAGCTCTTCTTTCCAGCGTCTCCAATGCAACAAGAACCATGAGCTGCCCTCAAAAAAGAACTGTGTTTCCTACTCATACAGACCATATGTAGATCAACTCTGCTTATGAAACTGGTACAAACCACAGCTCCTCTTACATAAATGCTCTTTAGTTAATAGTGAGAATCGCATTAGGTATTTGAATTTTGTAAAATCTTTTGAGCCCAAAATTCTCATGGTTTACCAGAACTGAACTCTTGCTTGTATGAAGACACAGAACCTGGGGTTTAACTCCGTTTCTGAAGGGAAATTCAGACCAGAGTTCTCATCCCTGAAAAACAATCTGTTTTAAGGCAAGAAGCATCCTCTTCTTTCCAGCGTCTCCAATTCAGCAAGAACCATGAGCATTCCCAGAAAAAAAGAACTGTGTTTCAACTCACAAGAACCATATGTAGTTCAACTCTGATTATGAAAGGGATACAAACCACAGCTCCTCTTACATCAATACTCTTTAGTTAGTGGTGATAATCGCGTTTGGTTCTTGAATTGTGAAAAATCATTTGAGCCCAAAATTCACTTGTTTTACTAGAAATGCCCTCTTGCTTGTAGGAAGACACAGATCCTGTGGTATAACTCTGTTTCTCAAGGAAAATTCAGACCAGAGTTCTCATCCATGAATCATACTCTGTTTTTAGGCAAGAATTAAACTCTTCTTTCCAGTGTCTCCAATACAGCAAGTACCATGATCCTGACCCCCAAAAAAGAACTGTGTTTCCTCTCAAACGCACCATATGTAGTTCAACTCTGCTTATGAAACTGATACAAACCACAGCTCCTCTTACATAAATGCTCTTTAGTTAATAGTGAGAATCACAATGTGTTTTTGAATTGTGTAAAATCTTTTGAGCTCAAAATTCACTTGGTTTACCAGAAATAAACCCTTGCTTGCATGAAGACACAGATCCTGGGGTTTAACTCCGTTTCTGAAGGGAAATTCAGACCAGAGTTCTCATCCCTGAAAAACAATCTGTTTTAAGGCAAGAAGCATCCTCTTCTTTCCAGCGTCTCCAATTCAGCAAGAACCATGAGTATGTCCAGAAATAAAGAACTGTGTTTCATACTCATAAGAACCGTATGTAGTTCAACGCTGCTTTTGAAACTGATACAGACCACAGCTCCTCTTCCATAAATGCTCTTTAGTTTATATTGATAATCGTGTTGGGTTCTAGAACTATGTAAAAATATTTGAGCCCAAAATTCTCTTTGTTTATCTAAAATGAACTATTGCTTGTAGGAAGACCCAGATCCTGGTGTTTAACTCGGTTTCTGAAGGGAAATTCAGACCAGAGTTCTCATCCTTGAAACACACTATGTTTTAATGCAAGAAGCAAGCTCTTCTTTCCAGTGTCTCCAATACAGCAAGAACCATGAGCTGCCCTCAAAAAAGAACTGTGTTTCCTACTCATACAGACCATATGTAGATCAACTCTGCTTATGAAACTGGTACAAACCACAGCTCCTCTTACATCACTGCTCTTTAGTTAATACTGTGAATCGCATTGGGTTCTTTAATTGTGTAAAATCATTTGAGCCCAAAATTCCCTTGGTTTACCAGAACTGAACTCTTGCTTGTATGAAGACATAGATCCTGGGGTTTTACTCCGTTTCTGAAGGGAAATTTAGACCAGAGTTCTCATCCCTGAAAAACACTCTCTTTTAAGGCAAGAAGCATAATCTTCTTTCCAGCGTCTCCAATACAGCAAGAACGATGAGCATTCCCAGAAAAAAAGAACTGTGTTTCCTACTCATACAGACCATATGTAGATCAACTCTGCTTATGAAACTGATACAAACCACAGCTCCTCTTACATAAATGCTCTTTAGTTAGTAGTGATAATCGTGTTGGGTTTTAGAACTGTGTAAAATCATTTGAGCCCAAAATTCACTTGGTTTACCAAAAATGAACTCTTGCTTGTAGGAAGACACAGATCCTGTGGTTTAACGCCATTTCTGTATGGAAATTCCGACCAGAGTTCTCATCCATGAATCACACTCTGTTTTTAGGCAAGAAGCAAACTCTTCTTTCCAGCGTCTCCAATACAGCAAGTACCATGATCCTGCCCCCCCCCAAAAAAAAGTACTGTGTCTCCTTTTCAAACGGACCATATGTAGTTCAACTCTGCTTATGAAACTGATACAAACCACAGCTCCACTTACATAAATGCTCTTTAGTTAATAGTGAGAATCGCATTAGGTATTTGAATTTTGTAAAATCTTTTGAGCCCAAAATACTCATGGTTTACCAGAATTAAACTCTTGCTTGTATGAGGACACAGATCCTGGGGTTTAATTCCGTTTCTGAAGGGAAATTCAGACCAGAGTTCTCATCCCTGAAAAACAATCTGTTTTAAGGCAAGAAGCATCCTCTTCTTTCCAGCGTCTCCAATTCAGCAAGAACCATGAGTATGTCCAGAAAAAAGGAACTGTGTTTCATACTCATAAGAACCGTATGTAGTTCAACTCTGCTAATGAAACTGATACACACCACAGCTCCTCTTCTATAAATGCTCTTTAGTTTATATTGATAATCGTGTTGGATTCTAGAACTATGTAAAATCATTTGATCCCAAAATTCACTTTGTTTATCTGAAATGAACTATTGCTTGTAGGAAGACCCAGATCCTGGGGTTTAACTCGGTTTCTGAAGGGAAATTCAGACCAGAGTTCTCATCCTTGAAACACACTATGTTTTAATGCAAGAAGCAAGCTCTTCTTTCCAGCGTCTCCAATGCAGCAAGAACCATGAGCTGCCCTCAAAAAAGAACTGTGTTTCCTACTCATACAGACCATATGTAGATCAACTCTGCTTATGAAACTGGTACAAACCACAGCTCCTCTTACATAAATGCTCTTTAGTTAATAGTGAGAATCGCATTAGGTATTTGAATTTTGTAAAATCTTTTGAGCCCAAAATTCTCATGGTTTACCAGAACTGAACTCTTGCTTATATGAAGACACAGAACCTGGGGTTTAACTCCGTTTCTGAAGGGAAATTCAGACCAGAGTTCTCATCCCTGAAAAACAATCTGTTTTAAGGCAAGAAGCATCCTCTTCTTTCCAGCGTCTCCAATTCAGCAAGAACTATGAGTATGTCCAGAAAAAAAGAACTGTGTTTCATACTCATAAGAACCGTATGTAGTTCAACTCTGCATATGAAATTGATACAGACCACAGCTCCTCTTCTATAAATGCTCTTTAGTTTATATTGATAATTGTGTTGGATTCTAGAACTATGTAAAATCATTTGAGCCCAAAATTCACTTTGTTTATCTGAAATGAACTATTGCTTGTAGGAAGACCCAGCTCCTGGTGTTTAACTCGGTTTCTGAAGGGAAATTCAGACCAGAGTTCACATCCTTGAAACACACTTTGTTTTAATGCAAGAAGCAAGCTCTTCTTTCCAGCGTCTCCAATACAGCAAGATCCATGAGCTGCCCTCAAAAAAGAACTGTGTTTCCTACTCATACATACCATATGTAGATCAACTCTGCTTATGAAACTGGTACAAACCACAGCTCCTCTTACATAAATGCTCTTTAGTTAATACTGTGAATCGCATTGGGTTCTTTAATTGTGTAAAATCATTGGAGCTCAAAATTCCCTTGGTTTACCAGAACTGAACTCTTGCTTGTATGAAGACATAGATCCTGGGGTTTTACTCCGTTTCTGAAGGGAAATTCAGACCAGAGTTCTCATCCCTGAAAAACACTCTGTTTTAAGGCAAGAAGCATAATCTTCTTTCCAGCGTCTCCAATACAGCAAGAACGATGAGCATTCCCAGAAAAAAAGAACTGTGTTTCCTACTCATACAGACCATATGTAGATCAACTCTGCTTATGAAACTGATACAAACCACAGCTCCTCTTACATAAATGCTCTTTAGTTAGTAATGATAATCGCGTTGGGTTTTAGAAATGTGTAAAATCATTTGAGCCAAAAATTCACTTGGTTTACCAAAAATGAACTCTTGCTTGTAGGAAGACACAGATCCTGGGGTTTAACTCCATTTCTGAATGGAAATTCCGACCAGAGTTCTCATCCATGAATCACACTCTGTTTTTAGGCAAGAAGCAAACTCTTCTTTCCAGCGTCTCCAATACAGCAAGTACCATGATCCTGCCCACCCCCCCAAAAAAAAGAACTGTGTCTCCTTTTCAAACGGACCATATGTAGTTCAACTCTGCTTATGAAACTGATACAAACCACAGCTCCACTTACATAAATGCTCTTTAGTTAATAGTGAGAATCGCATTAGGTATTTGAATTTTGTAAAATCTTTTGAGCCCAAAATACTCATGGTTTACCAGAATTAAACTCTTGCTTGTATGAGGACACAGATCCTGGGGTTTAATTCCGTTTCTGAAGGGAAATTCAGACCAGAGTTCTCATCCCTGAAAAACAATCTGTTTTAAGGCAAGAAGCATCCTCTTCTTTCCAGCGTCTCCAATTCAGCAAGAACCATGAGTATGTCCAGAAAAAAGGAACTGTGTTTCATACTCATAAGAACCGTATGTAGTTCAACTCTGCTTATGAAACTGATACAGACCACAGCTCCTCTTCCATAAATGCTCTTTAGTTTATATTGATAATCGTGTTGGGTTCTAGAACTATGTAAAAATATTTGAGCCCAAAATTCTCTTTGTTTATCTAAAATGAACTATTGCTTGTAGGAAGACCCAGATCCTGGTGTTTAACTCGGTTTCTGAAGGGAAATTCAGACCAGAGTTCTCATCCTTGAAACACACTATGTTTTAATGCAAGAAGCAAGCTCTTCTTTCCAGTGTCTCCAATACAGCAAGAACCATGAGCTGCCCTCAAAAAAGAACTGTGTTTCCTACTCATACAGACCATATGTAGATCAACTCTGCTTACGAAACTGGTACAAACCACAGCTCCTCTTACATCAATGCTCTTTAGTTAATACTGTGAATCGCATTGGGTTCTTTAAATGTGTAAAATCATTTGAGCCCAAAATTCCCTTGGTTTACCAGAACTGAACTCTTGCTTGTATGAAGACATAGATCCTGGGGTTTTACTCCGTTTCTGAAGGGAAATTTAGACCAGAGTTCTCATCCCTGAAAAACACTCTGTTTTAAGGCAAGAAGCATAATCTTCTTTCCAGCGTCTCCAATACAGCAAGAACGATGAGCATTCCCAGAAAAAAAGAACTGTGTTTCCTACTCATACAGACCATATGTAGATCAACTCTGCTTATGAAACTGATACAAACCACAGCTCCTCTTACATAAATGCTCTTTAGTTAGTAGTGATAATCGTGTTGGGTTTTAGAACTGTGTAAAATCATTTGAGCCAAAAATTCACTTGGTTTACCAAAAATGAACTCTTGCTTGTAGGAAGACACAGATCTTGTGGTTTAATGCCATTTCTGAATGGAAATTCCGACCAGAGTTCTCATGCATGAATCACACTCTGTTTTTAGGCAAGAAGCAAACTCTTCTTTCCAGCGTCTCCAATACAGCAAGTACCATGATCCTGCCCCCCCCCAAAAAAAAGAACTGTGTCTCCTTTTCAAACGGACCATATGTAGTTCAACTCTGCTTATGAAACTGATACAAACCACAGCTCCACTTACATAAATGCTCTTTAGTTAATAGTGAGAATCGCATTAGGTATTTGAATTTTGTAAAATCTTTTGAGCCCAAAATACTCATGGTTTACCAGAATTAAACTCTTGCTTGTATGAGGACACAGATCCTGGGGTTTAACTCCGTTTCTGAAGGGAAATTCAGACCAGAGTTCTCATCCCTGAAAAACAATCTGTTTTAAGGCAAGAAGCATCCTCTACTTTCCAGCGTCTCCAATTCAGCAAGAACCATGAGTATGTCCAGAAAAAAGGAACTGTGTTTCATACTCATAAGAACCGTATGTAGTTCAACTCTGCTAATGAAACTGATACACACCACAGCTCCTCTTCTATAAATGCTCTTTAGTTTATATTGATAATCGTGTTGGATTCTAGAACTATGTAAAATCATTTGATCCCAAAATTCACTTTGTTTATCTAAAATGAACTATTGCTTGTAGGAAGACCCAGATCCTGGGGTTTAACTCGGTTTCTGAAGGGAAATTCAGACCAGAGTTCTCATCCTTGAAACACACTATGTTTTAATGCAAGAAGCAAGCTCTTCTTTCCAGCGTCTCCAATGCAGCAAGAACCATGAGCTGCCCTCAAAAAAGAACTGTGTTTCCTACTCATACAGACCATATGTAGATCAACTCTGCTTATAAAACTGGTACAAACCACAGCTCCTCTTACATAAATGCTCTTTAGTTAATAGTGAGAATTGCATTAGGTATTTGAATTTTGTAAAATCTTTTGAGCCCAAAATTCTCATGGTTTACCAGAACTGAACTCTTGCTTGTATGAAGACACAGAACCTGGGGTTTAACTCCGTTTCGGAAGGGAAATTCAGACCCGAGTTCTCATCCCTGAAAAACAATCTGTTTTAAGGCAAGAAGCATCCTCTTCTTTCCAGCGTCTCCAATTCAGCAAGAACCATGAGCATTCCCAGAAAAAAAGAACTGTCTTTCATACTCATAAGAACCATATGTAGTTCAGCTCTGCTTATGAAAGGGATACAAACCACAGCTCCTCTTACATAAATACTCTTTAGTTTTGGTGATAATCGCGTTTGGTTCTTGAATTGTGAAAAATCATTTGAGCCCCAAATTCACTTGTTTTACTAGAAATGACCTCTTGCTTGTAGGAAGACACAGATCCTGTGGTATAACTCTGTTTCTCAAGGAAAATTCATCCAGTGTTCTCATCCATGAATCATATTCTGTTTTTAGGCAAGAATTAAACTCTTCTTTCCAGTGTCTCCAATACAGCAAGTTCCATGATCCTGCCCCCCCAATAAAGAACTGTGTTTCCTACTCAAACGCACCATATGTAGTTCAACGCTGCTTATGAAACTGATACAAACCACAACTCCTCTTACATAAATGCTCTTTAGTTAATAGTGAGAATCGCAATGTGTTTTTGAATTGTGTAAAATCTTTTGAGCTCAAAATTCACTTGGTTTACCAGAAATAAACTCTTGCTTGCATGAAGACACAGATCCTGGGGTGTAACTCCGTTTCTGAAGGGAAATTCAGACCAGAGTTCTCATCCCTGAAAACCATTCTGTTTTAAGGCAAGAAGCATTCTCTTCTTTCCAGGGTCTCCAATTCAGCAAGAACCATGAGTATGTCCAGAAAAAAAGAACTGTGTTTCATACTCATAAGAACCGTATGTAGTTCAACTCTGCTTATGAAACTGATACAGACCACAGCTCCTCTTCCATGAATGCTCTTTAGTTTATATTGATAATCGTGTTGGGTTCTAGAACTATGTAAAAACATTTGAGCCCAAAATTCACTTTGTTTATCTAAAATGAACTATTGCTTGTAGGAAGACCCAGATCCTGGTGTTTAACTCGGTTTCTGAAGGGAAATTCAGACCAGTGTTCTCATTAATGAAACACACTCTGTTTAAACCCAAGAAGTAAGATGTTCTTTCCAGCGTCTCCAATACAGCAAGAACCATGAGCATGCCCAGAAAAAAAGAACTGTGTTTCCTACTCATACAAACCAAAAGTAGTTCAACTCTGCTTATGAAACTGATACAGACCAGTGCTCCTCTTACAAAAATACTCTTTAGTTAATAGTGAGAATCGCGTTGAGTTCATGAACTGGTAAAAATAATTTGAGCCCAAAATTCACTGGATTTACCAGAAATGAACTCTTGCTTGTAGGAAGACACAGATTCAGGGTTTTTACTCCGTTTCTGAGGGAAATTCAGACCAGAGTTCTCATCCTAGAAACATACTCTGATTTAATGCAAGAATCAAGCTCTTCTTTCCAGCGTCTCCAATACAACCAGAACCATGAGCATTCCCAGAAAAAAAGAACTGTGTTTCCTACTCATACGGACCATATCTAGTTCAACTCTGCTTATGAAACTGATACAAACCACAGCTCCTCTTACATAAATGTTCTTTAGTTAATAGTGAGAATCGCATTTGGTTTTTTAATTCTGTAAAATCATTTGAGCCCAAAATTCACTTGGTTTACCAGATCTGAACTCTTGCTTCTATGAAGAAACAGATCCTGTGGTTTAACTCAGTTTCTGAAGGGAAATGAGAACAGTGTTCTATTCCATGAAATGCACTCTGATTTAATGCAAGAAGCAAACTCTTCTTTCCAGCGTCTCCAATAAAGCAAGAACCATGAGCTTGCCCAGAAAAAAAAGAACTGTGTTTCCCACTCATATGAACCAAATGTAGTTCCACTCTGCTTGTGAAACTGATACAGACCACAGCTCCTCTTACATAAATGCTCTTTAGTTAATAGTGATAATCACATTGGCTTCTAGAACTGTGTAAAATCATATGAGCCCAAAATACACTTGGTTTGTCAGAAATGAACTCTTGCTTGTAGGAAGACCCAGATTCTGGGGTTTAACTCCGTTTCTGAAGGGAAATTCAGACCATAGTTCTCATCCTAAAAACACACTCTGTTTTAATGCAAGAAGCAAGCTCTTTTTTCCAGCGTCTCCATTACAGCAAGAACCATGAGGATGCCCAGAAAAAAAGAACTGTGTTTCCTACTCATACAGACCATATGTAGCTCAACTCTGCTAATGAAACTGACACAAAACACAGCTCCACTTTCCTGAATGCTCTTTAGTTAATAGTGAGAATCGCGTTGGGTTCTTGAACTGAGTAAAAACACTTTAGCCCAAAATTCACTTGGTTTCCCAGAAATGAACACTGGCTTGTAGGAAGACTCAGATCCTCTGGTTTAACTCTGTTTCAGAAGGGAAATTCAGACCAGTGTTTTAATCCATGAATCACACCCTGTTTTTACGCAAGAGGCAAGTTCTTCTTCCCAGCGTCTCCAATACAGCAAGAAATAGGAGGATGCCCTGAAAAAAAGAACTGTATTTCCTACTCATACAGACCATATGTAGTTCAACTCTGCTAATGAAACTGACACAAAACACAGCTCCACTTTCCTTAATGCTCTTTAGTTGATAGTGAGAATCGCTTTGGGTTCCTGAACTACGAAAAATCATTTGAGCCCCAAATTCACTGGGTTTACCACAAATGAATTCTTGCTTGTAGGAAGACACAGATCCTGGAGTTTAACTCCGTTTCTGAAGGGAAATTCAGACCAGTGTTCTCATCCATGAAGCACACTCTGTTTTCTCGCAAGAAGTAAGCTCTTCATTCCAGCGTGTCCAATACAGCAACAACCATGCTCATGCCCTGAAAAAATGATCTGTGTTTCCTACTCATATGGACCATATGTAGTTAAACTCTGCTTATGAAACTGACAGAAACCACAGCTCCTCTTACTTAAATGATCTTTGGTTAATAGTGAGAATCGCGAGGGTTCTTGTACTGAGTAAAAACATTTGAGCCCAAAATTCACTTTGTTTACCAGAAATGAACTGTTGCGTATAGGAAGACACAGATCCTGGGGTTTAACTCCGTTTCTGAAGGGAAATTCAGACAAGAGTTCTCATCCTTAATACACACTCTGTTTTAATGCAAGAAGCAAACTCTTCTTTCCAGCGTCTCCAATACAGCAAGAACACTGAGCATGCCCAGAAAAAATTATGTGTGTTATACTCTGCTTATGAAACTGATACAAACCAAAGCTCCTCTTACAGAAATGCTCTTCTGTTAATAGTGAGAATCGCGTGGGTTCTTGAAATGAGTATAAACATTTGAGCCAAAAAATCACTTGGTATCCCAGAAATGAACTCTGGCTTGTAGGAAGACTCAGATCCTGTGGTTTAACTCTGTTTTTCAAGGGAAATTAAGACCACTGTTCTCTTCCATGAAACACACTCTGTTTTAATGCAAGAAGCAAGCTCTTCTTTCCAGAGTCTCCAATAAAGCAAGAACCATGAGTATGCCAAGAAAAAAAGAACTGTGTTTCCTACACATACGAACCAAAAGTAGTTCAACTCTGCTTATGAAAATGATACAGACCACAACTCCTCTTACAAAATAACTCTTTAGTTAATAGTGAGAATCGCGTTGAGTTCGTGAACTGGGAAATATAATTTGAGCCCAAAATTCAGTGGGTTTACCAGAAATGAACTCATGCTTGTAGGAAAACACAGATCCTTTGGTTTAAGTCCGTTTCTGAAGGGAAATTCAGACCAGAGTTCTCATCCTTGAAACACACTCTGTTTTAATGCAAGAAGCAAGCTCTTCTTTCCAGCGTCTCCAATACAGCAAGAACCATGAACATGCCCTCAAAAAAAAAAACAGTGTTTCCTACCCATACAGACAATATGTAGATCAAATCTGCTTATGAAATTGGTACAAACCACATCTCCTCTTACATAAATGCTCTTTAGTTAATTGTGAGAATCGCATTGGGTTTTTGAATTGTGTAAAATCTTTTGAGCTCAAAATTCACTTGGTTTACCAGAAATAAACTCTTGCTTGTATGAAGACACAGATCCTGGGGCTTAACTCCGTTTCTGAAGGGAAATTCAGACCACAGTTCTCATCCCTGAAAAACAATCTGTTTTAAGGCAAGAAGCATCCTCTTCTTTCCAGCGTCTCCAATTCAGCAAGAACCATGAGTATGTCCAGAAAAAAAGAACTGTATTTCATACTCATAAGAACCGTATGTAGTTCAACTCTGCTTATGAAACTGTTACACTCCACAGCTCCTCTTCCATAAATGCTCTTTAGTTTATAATGATAATCGCGTTGGGTTCTATAACGATGTAAAATCATTTCAGCCCAAAATTCCCTTTGTTTATCAGAAATGAACTATTGCTTGTAGGAAGACCCAGATCCTGGGGTTTAACTCCGTTTCTGAAGGGAAATTCAGACCAGAGTTCTCATCCTAGAAACACACTCTGTTTTACAGCAAGAAGCAAGCTCTTCTTTCCAGCGTCTCCAATACAGCCAGAACCATGAGCATTCCAGAAAAAAAGAACTGTGTTTCCTACTCATACGGACCATATCTAGTTCAACTCTGCTTATGAAACTGATACAAACCACAGTTCCTCTTACATAAATGCTCTTTAGTTAATAGTGATAATCGCGTTGCGTTCTAGAACTGTGTTAAATCATTTGAGCCCAAAATTCACTTGGTTTACCAGAAATGAACTCTTGCTTTTAGGAAGACAAAGATCCTGTGATTTAACTCTGTTTCTGAAGGGAAATTCAGACCAGAGTTCTCATCCATTAAATACACTCTGTTTTAATGCAAGAAGCAAGCTCATCATTATAATGTCTCCAATACAGCAAGAACAATGAGCATGCCAACAAAAAAGAACTGTGTTTCCTACTGATACCAACCATATTTAGATCAACTCTGCTTATGAAACTGATAAGGACCACAGCTCCTCTTACATAAATGCTCTTTAGTTAATAGTGAGATTCGCCTTAGGGTTCTTGAACTGTGAAAAATCTATGGGGCCCAAAATTCATGTTGTTTACCAGAAATGAACTCTTGCTTGTAGAAAGACACAGATCCTGGGCTTTAACTCTGTTTCTGAAGGGAAATTCAGACCAGAGTTCTCATGCATGAAACACACTTTTTAATGCAAGAAGCAAGCTCTTCTTTCCAGGGTCTCCAATACAGCAAGAACAATGAGTATGCCATCAAAAAGAACTGTGTTTCCTACTCATACAGACCATATGTAGACCAATTCTGCTTATGAAACTGATACAAACCACAGCTCCTCTTACATAAATGGTCTATAGTTAATTGTGATAATCGCTTTGGGTTCAGGAACTGTGTAAAATCATTTTAACCCAAAATTCACTGGGTTTACCAGAAAAGAACTCTTGCTTGTAGGAAGACACAGATCCTGGGGTTTAACTCGGATTCTGAATGGAATTTCAGGCCAGTGTTCTCATCCATGAAACACACTCTGTTTTCATGTAAGAGGCAAGCTCTTCCTTCCAGCATCTCCAATACATCCAGAAACATGAGCATGCCCAGAAAAAAAAAGTACTCTGTTTCCTACTCATACAGACCATATGTAGTTCAACTCTGATTATGAAACTGATACAAAACACAGCTCCTCTTTTATAAATGCTCTTTAGTTAATAGTTGAAGTGGCATTGGGTTCGTGCACTGTGTAAAATTATTTCAGACCAAAATTAACTGAGATCACCAGAAATGAACTCTTGCTCGTAGGAACACACAGATCCTGTGGTTTAACTCTGATTCTGAAGGTAAATTCAGACCAGTGTATTCATCCATGAAACACATGCTGTTTTAATGCAGGAAGCATCTTCTTCTTTCCAGCATCTCCAATACAGCAAGAACCATGAGCCTGCCCAGAAAAAAAGAACTGTGTTTGTACTCATACGGACCAAATGTAGTTCAACTCTGCTTATGAAATGATACAGACCACAGAACCTCTTCCATAAATGCTCTTTAGTTTATAGTGATAATTGTGTTGGGTTCTATAACGATGTAAAATCATTTGAGCCCAAAATTCACTTTGTTTATCAGAAATGAACTATTGCTTGTAGGAAGACCCAGATCCTGGGGTTTTACTCTGTTTCTTAAGGGAAATTAAGACCAGTGTTCTCATTAATGAAAAACGCTCTGTTTTAACGCAAGAAGCAAGCTCTTCTGTCCAGCGTGTCCAATACAGCAAGAACCATGTTCATTCCCTGAAAAAAAAGATCTGTGTTTCCTACTCCTATGGAACATACATAGTTAAACTCTGCTAAGAAACTGATACAAACCACTGCTCCTCTTACATAAATGCTCTTTATTTAATAGTGAGAATGGCGTGGGTTCTTCAACTGAGTAAAAACATTTGAGCCCAAAATTCACTTTGTTTACAAGAAATGAACTCTTGCTTGTATGAAGACACAGACCCTGGGGTTTAACCCCGGTTCTGAAGGGAAATTCAGACCACAGTTCTCATCCTTAAAACACACTCTGTTTTAATGCAAGAAGCAAGCTCTTCATTACAACGTCTGCAATACAGCAAGAACCATGAGCATGCCCTGAAAAAAAGAACTGTGTTTCCTACTCATACGGACCATATGTAGTTCAACTCTGGTTATGAAACTGATACAGACCACAGCTCCTCTTACATAAATGCTCTTTAGTTAATAGTGATAATCGCGTTGCGTTCTAGAACTGCGTTAAATCATTTGAGCCCAAAATTCACTTGTTTTACCAGAAATGAACTCTTGCTTTTAGGAAGACAAAGATCCTGTGGTTTAACTCTGTTTCTGAAGGGAAATTCAGACCAGAGTTCTCATCCATGAAATACACTCTGTTTTAATGCAAGAAGCAAGCTCATCATTATAATGTCTCCAATACAGCAAGAAAAATGAGCATGCCAACAAAAAAGAACTGTGTTTCCTACTGATACCAACCATATGTAGATCAACTCTGCTTATGAAACTGATACAGACCACAGCTCCTCTTACATAAATGCTCTTTAGTTAATAGTGAGATTCGCCTTAGGGTTCATGAACTGTGAAAAATCTATGGGGCCCAAAATTCATGTTGTTTACCAGAAATGAACTCTTGCTTGTAGAAAGACACAGATCCTGGGTTTTAACTCTGTTTCTGAAGGGAAATTCAGACCAGAGTTCTCATGCATGAAACACACTTTTTAATGCAAGAAGCAAGCTCCTCTTCCCAGCGTCTCCAATACAGCAAGAAATAGGAGCATGCCCTGAAAAAAAGAACTGTATTTCCTACTCATACGGACCATATATACTTAAACTCTGCTTATGAAACTGATACAAACCACATCTACTCTTACATAAATACTCTTTAGTTGATAGTGAGAATCGCTTTGGGTTCGTGAACTACGAAAAATCATTTGAGCCCCAAATTCACTGGGTTTACCACAAATGAATTCTTGCTTGTAGGAAGACACAGATCCTGGAGTTTAACTCCATTTCTGAAGGGAAATTCAGACCAGTGTTCTCATCCATGAAACACACTCTGTATTTACGCAAGAAGTAAGCTCTTCTTTCCAGCGTGTCCAATACAGCAACAACCATGCTCATGCCCTGAAAAAATGATCTGTGTTTCCTACTCATATGGACCATATGTACTTAAACTCTGCTTATGAAACTGATAGAAACCACAGCTCCTCTTACATAAATGCTCTTTTGTTAATAGTGAGAATCGCGAGGGTTCTTGAACTGAGTAAAAACATTTGAGCCCAAAATTCACTTTGTTTACCAGAAATGAACTGTTGCTTGTAGGAAGACACAGATCCTGGGGTTTAACTCCGTTTCTGAAGGGAAATTCAGACCAGAGTTCTCATCCTTAAAACACACTCTGTTTTAATGCAAGAAGCAAACTCTTCTTTCCAGCGTCTCCAATACAGCAAGAACAATGAGCATGTCCTGAAAAAATGATCTGTGTTTCCTACTCATACGGACCATATGTAGTTAAACTCTGCTAATGAAACTATTACAAACCACAGCTCCTCTTACTTAAATGCTCTTCTGTTAATAGTGAGAATCGCGTGGGTTCTTGAACTGAGTATAAACATTTGAGCCCAAAAATCACTTGGTATACCAGAAATGAACTCTGTCTTGTAGCAAGACACAGATCCTGTGGTTTAACTTTGTTTCTGAAGGGAATTTCAGACCTCTGTTCTCTTCCATGAAACACACTCTGTTTTAATGCAAGAAGCAAGCTCTTCTTTCCAGCGTCTCCAATAAAGCAAGAACCATGAGTATGCCAAGAAAAAAAGAACTGTGTTTCCTACTCATACGAACCAAAAGTAGTTCAACTCTGCTTATTAAAATGATACAGACCACAACTCCTCTTACAAAATAACTCTTTAGTTAATAATCAGAATCGCGTTGAGTTCGTGAACTGGGAAAAATAATTTGAGCCCAAAATTCACTGGGTTTACCAGAAATGATCTCTTGCTTGTAGGAAAACACAGATCCTGGGATTTAACTCCGTTTCTGAAGGGAAATTCAGACCAGAGTTCTCATCCTTAAAACACACTCTGTTTTAATGCAAGAAGCAAGCTCTTCTTTCCAGCGTCTCCAATACAGCAAGAACCATGAACACGCCCTCAAAAAAACCAGTGTTTCCTACCCATACAGACAATATGTAGATTAAATCTGCTTATGAAATTGGTACAAACCACAGCTCCTCTTACATAAATGCTCTTTAGTTAATTGTGAGAATCGCATTGGGTTTTTGAATTGTGTAAAATCTTTTGAGCTCAAAATTCACTTGGTTTACCAGAAATAAACTCTTGCTTGTAGGAAGACACAGATCCTGGGGTTTAACTAACTTTTGGAAGGGAAATTCAGACCAGAGTTCTCATCCTTGAAACACACTCTGTTTTAATGCAAGAAGCAAGCTCTTCTTTCCAGCGTCTCCAATATAGCAAGAATCATGAGCTGCCCTCAAAAAAGAACTGTGTTTCCTACTCATACAGACCATATGAAGATCAACTCTGCTTATGAACTGGTACAAACCACAGCTCCTCTTACATAAATGCTCTTTAGTTAATAGTGAGAATCGCATTGGGTTCTTTAACTGTGTAAAATCATTTGAGCCCTTAATTCTCTTGGTTTACCGGAACTGAACTCTTGCTTGTATGAAGACATAGATCCTGGGGTTTAAAACCGTTTCTGAAGGGAAATGCAGACCAGTGTTCTCATCCCTGAAAAACACTCTGTTTTAAGGCAAGAAGCAAGCTCTTCTTTCCAGCGTCTCCAATTCAGCAAGAACCATGACCATGCCCTGGATAAAAGAACTGTGTTTCCTACTCATACGGACCATATGTAGTTCAACTCTGGTTATGAAACTGATACAAACCACAGCTCCTCTTACATAAATGCTCTTTAGTTAATTGTGATAATCGCTTTGGGTTCTTGAACTGTGTAAAATCATTTGCACCCAAAATTCACTGGGTTTACCTGAAAAGAACTCTTGCTTGTAGGAAGACACAGATCCTGGGGTTTAACTCCGATTCTGAAGGGAAATTCAGGCCAGTGTTCTCATCCAAGAAACACACTCTGTTTTCATGTAAGATGCAAGCTATCATTCCAGCGTCTCCAATACATCCAGAAACATGAGCATGCACAGAAAAAAATAACTGTGTTACCTAATCATACGGACCATATGTAGTTCAACTCTGATTATGACACTGATACAAACCACAGCTCCTCTTTCATAAATGCTCTTTAGTTAATAGTTAAAATGGCGTTGCATTCGTGCACTGTGTAAAATCATTTCAGCCCAAAATTAACAGGGATCACCAGAAATGAACATTTGCTTGTAGGAAGACCCAGATCCTGGGGTTTATCTCAGATTCTTAAGGGAAATTCAGACCAGTGTTCACATCTATGAAACATACTCTATTTTCACTCAAGAAGCAAGCACTTCTTTCCAAAGTCTCCAATACAGCAAGAAACATGAGCAGGCCCAAGAAAACAAGAACTGTGTTTGCTACTCCTACGGACCATATGTAGTTCAACACTGCTTATGAAACTGATACAAATCACAGCTCCTCTTACATAAATGCTCTTTAGTACATAGCTAGAATCACCTTGGTTTTGTGCACTGTTTAAAATCATTTCAGCCGAAAATTCACCTGGTTTACATGAAATGAACTCTTGCTTGTAGGAAAACACAGATACTGTGGATTAACCCCGATTCTCAAGGGAAATTCAGACCAGTGTTCTCATCCATGAAACACACTCTGTTTTCATGTAAGAATCAAGCTCTTCTTTCTAGCGTCTCCAATACATCCAGAAACATGAGCATGCCCAGAAAAAAAGAACTGTGTTTCCTATTCATACGGACCATATGTAGTTCAACTCTGATTATGAAACTGATACAAACCACAGCTCCTCTTTCATAAATGCTCATTAGTTAATAGTTAAAATGGCCTTGGGTTCCTGCTCTGTGTAAAATCATTTCAGCCCAAAATTAACTGGGATCACCAGAAATGAACTCTTGCTTTTAGGAACACAGAGATCCTGGGATTTAACTCTGAATCTGAAGGTAAATTCAGACCATTGTTCTCATCCATGAAACACATGCTGTTTTAACGCAGGAAACATCCTCTTCTTTCCAGTGTCTCCAATACAGCAAGAACCATGATATTGGCCAAAAAAAAAGAACTGTGTTTCCTCTTCATACAGACCAAATGCAGTTCAACTCTGCTTATGAAACTGATACAAACCACAGCTCCTCTTACATAAATGCTCCTTAATTAATAGTGAGAATTACATTGGGTTTACCAGAAATGAACTCTGGCTTGTAGGAAGACACAGTTCCTGGGGTTTAAATCCGGTTCTGAACGGAAATGCAGACCAGTGTTCTCATCGATGAAACACACTTTTTTTCCTGGCAAGAAGCAAGCTCTTTGTTCCAGCGTCTCCAATACAGCAACATCATGAGCATGCCCAGAATAAAGAGCTATGTTTCCTACTCATACGGACCATATGTAGTTCAACTCTGCTTATGAAACTGATAGAAACCACTGCACCTCTTACATAAATGCTCTTTTGGCTATAGTGAGAATCGCGTTGGGTTCGTGAACTCTGTAAAATCATTTGTGCCCCAAAACACTGGGTTTACCAGGAATGAACACTGGCTTGGAGGAAGACAGAGATCCTGGGGTTTAACTCAGTTTCTGAAGGGAAATTCAGACCAGTGCTCTCATCCATGAAACACTCTCTATTTTAATGCACCTAGCAAGCTCTTCTTTCCAGAGTCTCTTATACAGCAAGAAACATGAGCATGCCCAGAAAAAAAGAACTGAGTTTCCTAGTCATACAGACTGTATGTAGTTCTACTCTGAATATGAAGCTGATACAATCCAAAGCTCCAATTACATAAATGCTCTTTACTTAATAATGAGAATCGCGATGGGTTTGTGAACTGTGTAAAATCATTTGAGCCCAAAATTCACTGGGTTTACCCGAAATGAACTCTTGCTTGTAGGAAGACACAGATCCTGGTGTTTAACTTCATTTCTGAAGGGAAAATCTGACCAGAGTTCTCATCCATGAAAAACACTCTGTTTTAATTCAAGAAGCATCCTCTTCTTTCCAGCCTCTCCAATACAGCAACAACCATGAGAATGCCTAGAAAAAAAGAACTGAGTTTCCTACTCATACAGACAATATGAAGTTCAACTCTGCTTATGAAACTGATGCAGACCACAGATCCAGTAACAAATGCTCTTTAGTTGATAGTGATAATCGCATTGGGTTCTAGAACTGTGTAAAATCATTTGAGCCCAAAATTCACTTTGTTTACCAGAAATGAACTCTTGCTTGTAGGAAGACACAGATCCTGGGGTTTACCTCTGTTTCTGAAGGGAAATTCAGACCAGTGTTCTCATTAATGAAACTCAGTCTGTTTTAACGCAAGAAGCAAGCTCTTCTTTCCAGCGTCTCCAATAGAGCAAGAACCATGAGAATGCCCTGTACAAAAGAACTGTGTTTCATATTCATCCAGACCATATGTAGTTAAATTCTTCTTATGAAACTGATACAAACCACAGCCCCTCTTACATAAATGCTCTTTAGGTAATAGTGAGAATCGAGATGGGTTTGTGAACTGTGTAAAACTTTTGAGCCCAAAATTCACTTTGTTTACCAGAAATGAACTCTTGCTTGTAGGAAGACACACATCCTCAGGTTTAACTCCGGGTCTGAAGGGAAAATCAGACCAGAGTTCTCATCCCTGAAAAACACTCTGTTTTAAGGCAAGAAGCATCCTCTTCTTTGCAGCGTCTCCAATACAGCAACAACCATAAAAATGCCAAGAAATAAATAGCTGTGTTTCCTACTAATATGGACCATATGTAGTTCAAATCTGCTTATGAAACTGATACAAACCACTGCTCCTCTTACATAAATGCTCTTTAGGTAATAGTGAGGATCTCCTTGGGTTCGTGAACTGTGTAAAGTCATTTAAGCCCAAAATTCACTGGTTTTACCAGAAATGAACTCTTGCTTGTAGGAAGACACAGTTCCTGGGTTTTAACTCGGTTTCTGAAGGGAAATTCACCAATGCCTCATCCATGAAACACACTCTTTTTTCCCGCAAGAAGCAAGCTCTTCTTTCCAGTGTCTCCAATAGAGCAACACTATGAGCATGCGCAGAAAAAAAGAGCTGTGTTTCCTACTAATACGGAAAATATGTAGTTCAAATCTGCTTATGAAACCGATAAAAACCACACCTCCTCTTACATAAATGCTCTTTCGGCAATAGTGAGAATTTCGTTGGCTTCGTGAACTGTGTAAAATCATTTGAGTCCAAAATTCACTGTGTTTACCCGAAATGAACTCTTGCTTGTAGGAAGACAGAGATCCTGGAGTTTAACTCCGTGTCTGAAGGGAAATTCAGACCAGAGTTATCATCAATGAAACACACTCTGATTTCACGCAAGAAGCAAGCTCTTCTTTCCAGCATCTCCAATACAGAAAGAACCATGAGCATGCCCAGAAGAAAGAGAACTAGGTTTTCTACTCATAGGGACCATATGCAGTTCAATTCTGCTTATGAAACTGATACAAACCACTGCTCCTCTTACATAAATGCTCTTTAGTTAATAGTGCGAATAGCGTTGGGTTCTAGAACAGTGTAAAATCATTTGAGCCCAAAATTCACTTGGTTTAAAAGAAATGAACTCTTGCTTGTAGGAAGACACAGATCCTGGGGTTAACTCCGTTTCTGAAGGGAAATTCAGACCAGAGTTATCATCCATGAAACACATTCTGTTTTAATGCAAGAAGCAAGCTCTTCTTTCCAGCGTCTCCAATACAGCAAGAACTATGAGCATGACCTCAAAAAAGGACTGTGTTTCCTACTCATACAGATCATAAGTAGATCAACTCTGCTTATGAAACTGATACAAACCACTGCTCCTCTTACACAAATACTCTTTAGTTAATATTGCAAATAGCGTTGGGTTCTAGAACTGTGTAAAATCATTTCAGCCCAAAATTCACTGGGTTTACCAGAAATGAACTCTTGCTTATAGGAAGACACAGATTCTGGGGTTTAACTCCGTTTCTGAAGGGAAATTCAGACCAGAGTTCTCATCCATGAAACACATGCTGTTTTAACGCAGGAAGCATCCTCTTCTTTCCAGCGTTTCCAATACAGCAAGAATCATGAGCATGCCCAGATAAAAAAGAACTGCATTTTCTACTCATAGGGACCATATGCAGTTCAATTCTGCTTATGAACTCTTGCTTGGAGGAAGACAGAGATTCTGGGGTTTACCTCCGTTTCTGAAGTGAAATTCAGACTAGAGTTCTCATCCATGAAACACACTCTGTTTTAATGCAAGAAGCAAGCTCTACTTTCCAGCATCTCAAATACACCAAGAACCATGAGCATGCACTCAAAAAAGGACTGTGTTTCTACTCATACAGACCACATGCAGTTCAACTGTACTTATGAAACTGATTAAAACCACAGCTCCTCTTACATAAATTCTCTTTAGTTAATAATGAGAATCGCGATGGGTTTGTGAACTGTGTAAAATCATTTGAGCCCAAAATTCACTTGGTTTACCAGAAATGAACTCTTGCATATAGGAAGACACAGATCCTGGGGTTTAACTCTGATTCTGAAGGGAAATTTAGACTAGTGTTCACATCCATGAAACACACTCTGTTTTAACGCAAGAAGCAACCTCTTCTTTACAGCGTCTCCAACAACAAGAACCATATTCATGCCCAGAAAAAAAGAGCTGTGTTTCTTACTCATACGGACCATATGTAGATCAACTCTGCTTATGAAACTGATAAAAACCACAGCTCCTCTTACATAAATGCTCTTTAGGCAATAGTGAGAATCGCGTTGGGTTCGTGAACTGTGTAAAATCATTTGAGCCCAAAATTCTCTTGATTTTCCAGAAATGAACTCTGCTTGTCGGAAGACACAGATCCTCAGGTTTAACTCCGTGTCTGAAGGGAAATTCAGACCAGTGTTCTCATTAATGAAACACAGTCTGTTTTTATGCAAGAAGCAAGCTCTTCTTACCAGCGTCTCCAATAGACCAAGTACCATGAATATCCCTGTGTAAAAGAACTGTGTTCCTATTCATATGGACCATATGTAGTTCAACTCTTCTTATGAAACTGATAAAAAATACAGCTCCTCTTACATAAATGCTCTTTAGGTAAAAGTGAGAATCTCGTTGACTTCCTGAACTGTGTAAAATCTTTTGAGCCCAAAATTCAGTGGGTTTACCAGAAATGAACTCTTGTTTGTAGGAAGACACAGTTCCTGGGGTTTAACTCCGGTTCTGAACGGAAATTCAGACCAGTGTTCTCATCCATGAAACACACTCTGTTTTCTGGCAAGAAGCAGGCTCTTCTTTCCAGTGTCTCCAATACAGCAACACCATGCGCATGCCCAGAAAAAAAAGCTGTGTTTCCTACTCATACGGTCCATATGTAGTTCAACTCTGCTTATGAAACTGATACAAACCACTGCACCTCTTACATAAATGCTCTTTAGGCAATAGTGAGAATCGCATTGAGGTTCATGAACTGTGTAAAATCATTGAGCCAACAATTCACTGGGTGTACCAGAAATGAACTCTTGCTTGTAGGAAGACACAGTTCCTGTGGTTTAACTCCGTTTCTGAAGTGAAATTCAGACTAGAGTTCTCATCCATGAAACACAATCTGTTTTAATGCAACTAGCAAGCTTTTCTTTCCAGCATCTCTTATACAGCAAGAAACATGAGCATGCCCAGAAAAAAAGAAGTGAGTTTCCTAGTCATACGGACCATATGTAGTTCAACTCTGATTATGAAATGGATACAATCCAAATCTCCTCTTACATAAATGCTCTTTAGTTAATTGTTAGAATCTCGTTGGGTTCGTGCACTGTGTAAAATCATTACAGCCCAAAATTCACTGGTTTTACCAGAAATGAACTCTTGCTTGTAGGAACACAAAGATCCTGTGGTTTAACTCCGATTCTGAAGGGAAATTCAGACCAGTGTTCTCATCCATGAAACACATGCTATTTTAACGCAGGAAGCATCCTCTTCTTTCCAGCGTCTCCAATACAGCAAGAATCATGAGAATGCCCAGAAAAAAAGAACTGTGTTTCCTACTCATACAGACCACATGCAGTTCTACTGTGCTTATGAAACTGATGAAATCCACAGCTCCTCTTACATAAATTCTGTTTAGTTAATACTGAGAATCACGATGGGTTTGTGAACTGTGTAAAATCATTTGAGCCCAAAATTCACTTTGTTTACCATAAATGAACTCTTGCTTGTAGGAAGACACACATCCTCAGGTTTAACTCCGTGTCTGAAGGGAAATTCAGAGCAGTGTTATCATCCATGAAACACTCTCTGTTTCAATGCAACTAGCAAGCTCTTCTTTCCAGCGTCTCAAATACAGCAAGAACCATGAGCATTCCCTCAAAGAAGAACTGAGTTTCCTACTCATACAGACTATATGTAGATCAGCTCTGCTTATAAAACTGATACAAACCACAGCTCCTCTTACATAAATGCTCTTTAGTTAACAGTGAGAATCGCGCTGGGTTCGTGAACTGTGTAAAATCATTTGAGCCCAAAATTCACGGGGTTTCCAAGAAACGAACAATTGCTATAGGAAGATACGGATCCTGGGGTTTAACTCCGATTCTGAAGGGAAATTCAGACCAACGTTCTCATTAATGAAACACACTCTGATTTCACGCAAGAAGCAAGCTCTTCTTTCCAGCGTCTCCAATGAAGAAAGAACCAAAAGCATGCCAAGAAAAAAAAGAACTGGGTTTTCTACTCATAGGGACCATACACAGATCAATTCTGTTTATGAAACTGATACAAACCACTGCTCCTCTTACATAAATGCTCTTTAGTTGATAGTGCGAATAGCATTGGGTTCTAGAACATTGTAAAATCATTTGAGCCCAAAATTCACTTGGTTTACAAGAAATGAACTCCTGCTTGTAGGAAGACACAGATCCTGGGGTTTAACTAACTTTTGGAAGGGAAATTCAGACCAGAGTTCTCATCCATGAAACACACTCTGTTTTAATGCAAGAAGAAAGCTCTTCTTTCCAGCGTTTCCAATACAGCAAGAACAATGAGCATGCCCTCAAAAAAGGACTGTGATTCCTACTCATACAGATGATAAGTAGATCAACTCTGCTTATGAAACTGATACAATCCACATCTCCTATTACGTAAATACACTTTAGTTAACACTGAGAATCATGTTGGGTTCTTGAACTGTGAAAAATCATTTGAGCCCAAAATTCACTTTGTTTACCAGAAATGAACTCTTGCTTGTAGGAAGACACAGTTCCTGTGGTTTAACTCCATTTCTGTAGGGAAATTCAGACCAGTGTTCTCATCCGTGAAACACACTCTGTTTTAATGCAAGAAGCAAGATCTTCTTTCCAGTGTCTCTAATACAGGAAGAACCATGAGAATGGCCTGTAAAAAAGAACTGTGTTTCCTATTCATACGGACCATATGTAGTTCAACTCTTCTGGTGAATCTGATACAAACCACAGCTCCTCTTACATAAATGCTCTTTAGGTAATATTGAGAATCTCATTGGCTTCGTGAACTGTGTAAAATCATTTGAGACCAAAATTCCCTGGGTTTACCAGAAATGAACTCTTGCTTGTAGGAAGACCCAGTTCCTGGGGTTTAACTCTGGTTCTAAATGGAAATTCAGACCAGTGTTCTCATCCATGAAACACACTATGTTTTCCAGCACGAAGCAGGCTCTTCGTTCCAGTGTCTCCAATACATCAACCCCAAGAGCATGCACAGAAAAAATGAGCTGTGTTTCCTACTCATATGGACCATATATAGTTCAACTCTGCTTATGACACTGATACAAACCACTGCACCACTTACATAAATGCTCTTTAGGCAATAGTGAGAATCACGTTGTGTTTCGTGAACTGTGTAAAATCATTTGACCCCAAAAATCACTGGTTTACCAGGAATGAACTCTTGCTTGTAGGATGACACAGATCCTGTGGTTTTACTCCGTTTCTGAAGGGAAATTCAGACCAGAGTTCTCATCCATGAAACACACTCTGATTTCACGCAAGAAGCAAGCTCTTCTTTCCAGCGTCTCTTATACAGCAAGAAACATGAGCATTCCCCGAAAAAAAGAACTGAGTTTCCTACTCATACGGACAATATTTAGTTCAATTCTGTTTATAAAAGTGATACAGACCACAGCTACTCTTATATAAAGGCTCTTTAGTTAATAGTGAGAATTACGTTGGGTTCTAGAACTGTGTAAAATCATTTGAGCCCAAAATTCACTTTGTTTACCAGAAATGAACTATTCCTTGTAGGAAGACATAGATCCTCAGGTTTAACTCCGTGTCTGAAGGGAAATTCAGACCAGTGTTCTCATCCATGAAACACACTCTGTTTTAATTCAAGAAGCATGCACTTCTTTGTTTGCAATACAGCAAAACCATGAGCATGACCAGAAAAAAGAACTGTATTTCCTACTCATACTGACCATAGGCAGTTCAACTGTGTTTATGAAACTAATACAAAGCACTGATCCTCTTACATAAGTGCTCTTTAGGTAATAGTGAGAATCGTGTTGAGTTCTAGAACTTTGTAAAATCATTTGAGCCCAAAAGCATCTTGGTTTACCAGAAATGAAGTCTTGCTTGTAGGAAGACACAGATCCTGGTGTTTAACTCCGTTTCTGAAGGGAAATTTGACCAGAGTTCTCATCCCTGAAAAAAACTCTGTTTTAAGGCAAGAAGAATCCCCTTCTTTCCAGCGTCTCCAATACAGAAACAACCATAAGAGTGCCCAGAATAAAAGAACTGACTTTCCTACTCATACTGACAATATGTAGTTCAACTCTGCTTTTGAAACTGATACAGACCACAGCTCCACTTTCATAAATGCTCTTTAGTTAATAGTGATAATTCGCATTTGGTTCTAGAACTGTGTAAATTCATTTGAGCCCAAAATTCACTTGGTTTACCAGAAATGAACTCTTGCTTGTAGGAAGACACAGATCCTTGGGTTTAACTCCGTTTCTGAAGGGAAATTCAGACCAGAGTTCTCAACCATGAAACACACTCTGTTTTAATGCAAGAAGCAAGCTCTTCTTTCCAGAATCTCCAATACACCAAGAACCATGAGCATGCCCAGAAAAAAACAGCTGTGTTTCCTACTCATACGGACCATATGTAGTTCAAAACTTCTTATGAAACTGATACAAACCACAACTACTCTAACATAAATGCTCCTTAGGCAATAGTGAGAATCGTGTTGGCTTCATGAACTGTGTAAAATTATTTGAGACCAAAATTCACTGGGTTTATCAGAAATTAACTCTTGTTTGTAGGAAGACACAGATCCTGGGGTTTAACTCCGTTTCTGAAGGGAAATTCAGACCAGTGTTCTCATTAATGAAACACACTCTGATTTCACGCAAGAAGCAAGCTCTTCTTTCCAGCATCAATTATACAGCAAGAAACATGAGCCTGCCCAGAAAAAAAGACCTGTGTTTCCTACTCATAGGGACCATATATACTTCAACTTTGCTTATGAAACTGGTACAAACCACAGCACCTCTTACATAAATGCTCTTTAGTTAATAGTGAGAATCGTGATGGGTTTGTGCACTGTATACAAGCATTTCAGCCCAAAATTCACTTTGTTTACCAGAAATGACCTCTTGCTTGTAAGGAAGACACAGATCCTGGGGTTTAACTCTGTTTCAGAAGGGAAATTCAGAAAAGTGTTCTCATTAATGAAACACACTCTGTTTTACACAAGAAGCAAGCTCTTCTTTCCAGCGTGTCCAATACATGAAGAACCATGAGAATGCCCTGAAAAAAAGAACAGTGTTTCCTACTCGTACGGACCACATGTAGTTCAACTCTGCTTATGAAACTGATACAAACCACAACTCCACTTACATAAATGCTCTTTAGTTAATAGTGAGAATCGTGATGGGTTTGTGAACTGTGTCAAATCATTTGAGCCCAATATTCACTTTGATTACGTAAAATGAACTCTTGCTTGGAGGAAGACACAGATCCAGGAGTTTAACTCTGATTCTGAACGGAAATTCAGACCAGTGTTCTCATTAATGAAACACACTCTGATTTCACGCAAGAAGCAAGCTCTTCTTTCCAGCGTCTGCAATACAGCAAGAAACATGAGCATGCGCAGAAAAAAATAATTGTGTTTCCTACTCATAGGGACCATATGTACTTCAACTCTCCTTATGAAACTGGTACAAACCACAGCACATTTTACATAAATGCTCTTTATTTATTAGTTAGAATCGCGTTGGGTTTGTGCACTGTGTACAAACATTTCAGCCCAAAATTCACTGGGTTTACCAGAAATGATCTGTTGCTTGTAGGAACAAACAGATCCTGTGGTTTAACTCCGATTCTGAAGGGAAATTCGGACCAGTGTTCTCATCCATGAAACACATGCTGTTTTAACGCATGAAGCATCCTCCTCTTTCCAGCGTCTCCAATACAGCAAGAACCATGAGAATGCCCAGAACAAAAGAACTGTGTTTCCTCCTCATACAGACCATATGCAGTTCAACTCTGCTTATGAAACTGATACAAACCACAGCTCGTCTTAAAAAAATGCTCTTTAGTTAATAGTGAGAATCGTGATGGGTTTGTGAACTGTGTAAAATCATTTGAGCCCAAAATTCTCTTTGTTTACCAGAAATGATCTCTTGTTTGTAGGAAGACACAGATCCTGGGGTTTAACTCTGTTTCTGAAGGGAAATTTAGACCAGTAGTGTCATTAATGAAACACACTCTATTTTAACGCAAGAAGCAAACTCTTCTTTCCAGCGTTTCCAATACAGCAAGAACCATGAGAATGCACTGAAAAAAAGAACAGTGTTTCCTACTCATACGGACCATATGTAGTTCAACTCTGCTTATGAAACTAATACAAACCACCGCTCCTGTTACATAAATGCTCTTTACTTAATAGTGAGAAACGCGCTGGGTTTGTGAACTGTGTAATTTCATTTGAGCCACAAATTCAATGGTTTTACCAAAAATGCTCTCTTGATTGTAGAAATAAACAGATCCTGGATCTTAAATCCATTTCAGTATTGAAATTCAAACCGGTGTTCTCATCCATGAAACACACTCTGTTTTAAATCAAAAGCATGCTCTTCTTTCCCGAGTCTCCAACACAGAAAGGAATATGAGCATGCCCAGAATAAAAGAACTGTGTTTACTACTCATATGGACCATATGTAGTTCAACTGTGCTTATGAAACTGATACAAACCACAGCTCCTCTTACATAAATGCTCTTTAGTTAACAGTGAGAATCACGTTGGGTTCTTGTACTTGAAAAATCATTTGAGCCCAAAATTCCCTTGGTTTACCAGAAATGAACTCTTGCTTGGAGGAAGACGCATATCGTGTGGTTTAACTCATTTTCTGAAGGGAAATTCAGACCAGTGTTCTCATCCATGGAACACACTATGTTTTCCCGCAATAAACAAGCTCTTCTTTCCAGCGTCTCCAATACAGCAAAACCATGAGCAAGCCCAGAAAAAAATGAACTGTGTTTCCTCCTCATTCGGACCATATGCAGTTCAACTCTGCTTGTGAAACTGTTACAAACCACTGCTCCTCTTACATAAATGCTCTTTAGGTAATAGTGAGAATTGTGTTGGGTTCGTGAACTGTGTAAAATCATTTGAGCCCAAAATTCACTGGGTTTGCCAGAAATGAACTCTTGCTTGTAGGAAGACATAGATCATGGGGTTTAACTCCGTTTCTGTAGGGAAATTCAGACCAGTGTTCTCATACATTAAACACACTATGTTTTAAGGCAAGAAGCAAGCTCTTCTTTTCAGAGTCTCCCATAAAGAAAGAACCGTGAGCATGCCCCGGAAAAAGAACTGTGTTTCCTACTCATACGGACAATATGTAGCTCAACTCTTTTTATGAAACTGATACAAACCTCAGCTCCTCTTACAAAAATGCTCTTTAGTTAATAGTGAGAATTGAGTAGGGGTAGGGAACTGCGAAAAATCATTTGAGCCCAATTTTCACTGTGTTTACCAGAAATGAACTCTTGCTTGTGGGAAGACACAGATATGGTGGTTTAACTCTGTTTCTGAACGGAAATTCAGACCAGAGTTCTCATCCCTGAAAAACACTCTGTTTTAAGGCAAGAAGCATCCTCTTATTTCCAGCGTCTCCAATACATCAAGAACCATGAGTATGCCCAGAAAAAAAGAACTGTGTTTCCTACTCATACGGACCATATGTAGCTCAACTCTGCTTATGAAACTGATACAAACCACAGCTCCTGTTACATAAATGCTCTTTAGTTAACAGTGAGAATCGCGTTGGGTTCGTGAACTGTTTAAAATCATTTGAGCCCAAAATTCACTGGGTTTACCAGAAATGAACTGTTGCTTGTAGGAAGACACAGATCCAGGTTTTTAACTCCGTTTCTGAAGGGAAATTCAGACCAGTGTTCTCATCCATGAAACACACTCTTTTTTCATGCAAGAAGCAAGCTCTTCTTTCCAGCATCTCCAATACAGCAAGAACCATGGGAATGCTCAGAATAAAGAACTGTGTTTCCTCTTCATACAGACCATATGTAGATCAACTTTGCTTATGAAACTGTTACAAACCACAGCACCACTTACATAAATGCTCTTTAGTTAATAGTTAGAATCGCGTTTGGTTTCGTGCACTGTGTACAATCATTTCAACCCCAAATTCACGGCGTTTACCAGAAATGAACTCTTGCTTGTAGGAACACACAGATCCTGTGGTTTAACTTTGATTCTGAAGGTAAGTTCAGACCAGTGTTCTCATCCATGAAACGCATACTATTTTAACGCAGGAAGCATCCTCCTCTTTCCAGTGTCTCCAATAAAGCAAGAACCATGAGAATGCCCCCCCAAAAATAACTGTGTTTCCTCCTAATAAAGACCATAGGCAGTTCAATTCTGCTTATGAAACTGATACAAACCACCGCTCCTCTTACATAAATGCTCTTTAGTTAACAGTGAGAATCGCGATGGGTTTGTGAACTGTGAAAAATCATTTGAGCCCAAAATACACTTTGTTTACCAGAAATGAACTCTTGCTTGTAAGGAAGACACAGATCCTGGGGTTTAACGCTGTTCCTGAAGGGAAATTCAGAAAAGTGTTCTCATTAATGAAACACACTCTGTTTTAACACGAGAAGCAAGCTCTTCTTTCCAGCGAGTCCAAAACAGGAAGAACCATGAGAATGCCCTGAAAGAAAGAACAGTGATTCCTACTCATACGGACCATATGTAGTTCAACTCTGCTTATGAAACTGATACAAACCACAGCTCCACTTACATAAATTCCTTTAGTTAATAGTGAGAATCGTGATGGGTTTGTGAACTGTGTCAAATCATTTGAGCCCAATATTCACTTTGATTACGTAAAATGTACTCTTGCTTGGAGGAAGACACAGATCCAGCCCTTTAACTCTAGTTCTGAACGGAAATTCAGACCAGTGTTCTCATTAATGAAACACACTCTGATCTCACGCAAGAAGCAAGTTCTACTTTAGAGTGTCTGCAATACATCAAGAAACATGAGCATGCCAAGAAAAAAATAACTGTGTTTCCTAATCATAGGGACCATATGTACTTCAACTCTGCTTATGAAACTGGTACAAACCACAGCACCTTTTACATAAATGCTCTTCAGTTAATAGTTAGTACCTCATTGGGTTCACGCACTGTGTACAAACATTTCAGCCCAAATTCACTGGGTTTACCAGAAATGAACTCTTGCTTGTAGGAACACACAGATCCTGTGGTTTAACTCCGATTCTGAAGGGAAATTCAGACTAGTGTTCTCAATCATGAAACATGCTGTTTTAACGCAGGAAGCATACTCCTCTTTCCAGTGTCTCCAATACAGCAAGAACCATGAGAATGCCCAGAAAAAAAGAACTGTGTTTCCTCCTCATACCGACCATATGCAGTTCAACTCTGCTTATGAAACTGATACAAACCACAGCTCCTCTTACAAAAATGCTCTTTAGTTAATAGTAAGAATCGTGACGGGTTTGTGAACTGTGTAAAATCATTTGAGCCCCAAATGCACGTTGTTTACCAGTAATGAACTCTTTCTTGTAGGAAGACATGGATCCTGGGGTTTAACTCCATTTCTGAAGGGAAATTCAGACCAGTATTGTCTTTAATGAAACACACTCTATTTTAACACAAGAAGCAAACTCTTCTTTCCAGCGTTTCCAATACCGCAAGAACCATGAGAATGCACTGAAAAAAAGAACAGTGTTTCCTACTCATACGCACCATATGTAGTTCAACTCTGCTTATGAAACTGATACAAACCACCGCTCCTCTTACATAAATGCTCTTTAGATAACAGTGAAAATCACGTTGGGTTCTTGCACTGTGAAAAATCATTTGAGCCCAAAATTCACTTGGTTTACCAGAAATGAACTCTTGCTTGTAGGAAGATGAAGATCGTGTGGTTTAACTCATTTTCTGAAGGGAAATTCAGACCAGTGTTCTCATCCATGAAACACACTATGTTTTCCCGCAGGAAACAAGCTCTTCTTTCCAGCGTCTCCAATACAGCAAATCAGAGAGCAAACCGAGAAAAAAAAGAACTGTGTTTCCTGCTCATTCGGACCATATGCAGTTCAATCTGCTTGTGAAACTGATACAAACCACTGCTCCTCTTACATAAATTCTCTTTAGGTAATAGTGAGAATTGCGTTTGGTTTGTGAACTGTGTAAAATCATTTGAGCCCAAAATTCACTGTGTTTCCCAGAAATGAACTCTTGCTTGTAGGAAGACTTAGATCCTGGGGTTTAACTCCGTTTCTGTAGAGAAATTCAGACCATTGTTCTCATACATTAAACACACTATGTTTTATCGCAAGAAGCAAGCTGTTCTTTACAGAGTCTCCAATAAAGCAAGAACCATGAGCATGCCCCCCAAAAAGAACTGTGTTTCCTACTCAGATGGACCATATGTAGTTCAACTCTTCTTATGAAACTGATACAAACCTCAGCTCCTCTTACAAAAATGCTCTTTAGTTAATAGTGAGAATTGCGTAGGGCTAGGGAACTGAAAAAAAATCATTTGAGCCCAATTTTCACTGTTTTTACCAGAAATGAACTCTTGCTTGTAGGAAGACACAGATATGGTGGTATAACTCTGTTTCCGAAGGGAAATTCAGACCAGAGTTCTCATCCATGAAACACATGTTGTTTTAAAACAGGAAGCATCCTCCTCTTTCCAGCGTCTCCAATAAAGCAAGAACCATGAGAATTCCCAGAATAAAAGAACTGTGTTTCCTCCTTATACAGACCATATGCAGTTCAACTCTGATTATGAAATTGATACAAACTACTGCTCCTCTTACATAAATGCTCTTTAGTTAATAGTGATGATCGTGATGGGTTGGTGAACTGTGTAAAATCATTTCAGCACAAAATTCACTTTGTTTACCAGATATGAACTCTTGCTTGTAAGGAAGACACAGATCCTGGGGTTTAACTCTGCTTCTGAAGGGAAATTCAGAAAAGTGTTCCCATTAATGAAACACACTATGTTTTAATGCAAGAAGCAAGCTCTTCTTTCCAGCGTGTCCAATACAAAAAGAACCATGAGAATGCCCTGAAAAAAAGAACAGTGTTTCCTACTCATACAGACCATATGTAGTTCAACTCTGCTTATGAAACTGATAGAAACCACAGCTACTCTTACATAAATGCTCTTTAGTTAATAGTGAGAATCACGTTGGGTTCGTGAACTGTGTAAAATCATTTGAGCCCAAAATTCTCTGGGTTTACCAGAAATGAACTCTTGCTTGTAGGAAGACACAAATCCTGGGGTTTAACTTTGTTTCTGAAGGCAAATTCAGACCAGAGTTCTCATTCATGAAACCTACTGTGTTTTAATGCAAGAAGCAATCTCTTCTTTCCAGCATCTCCAATACAGCAAGAACCATGAGCATGCCTTTAAAAAAGAACTGTGTTTCCTACTCATACAGACCATATGTAGATCAACTCTGGTTATGAAACTTATACAAACCACAGCTCCTGTTACATAAATGCTCTTTTAACAGTGAGAATAGCGTTGGGTTCATGAACTGTGTAAAATCATTTGAGGCCAAAATTCACAAGGTTTACCAGAAACACACTCTTGCTTGTAGGAAGACACAGATCCTGTGGTTTAACCCCGATTCTGAAAGGAAATTCACACCAGTGTTCTCAACCATGAAACATACTCTGGTTTCACGCAAGAAGCAAGCTCTTCTATCCAGCGTCTCCAATACAGCAAGAACCATGAGAATGCTCAGAATAAAGAACTATGTTTCCTCCTCATACAGACCATATGCAGTTCAACTCTGCTTATGAAACTGATACAAACCACAGCTCCTCTTACATAAATGCTCTTTAATTAATTGTGAGAATCGAGATGGGTTTGTGAACTGTGTAAAATCATTTGAGCCCAATATTCTCTTTGTTAACCAGAAATGAACTCTTGCTTGTTGGAAGACACAGATCCAGGTTTTTAACTCCTTTTCTGAAGGGAAATTCAGACCAGTGTTCTCATTAATGAAACAAACTCTGATTTCATGCAAGAAGCAAGCACTTCTTTCCAGAGTCTCCAAAACAGCAAAAAACATGAGCATGCCCAGAAAAAAATAACTGTGTTTCCTACTCATACGGACCATATATACTTCAACTTTGCTTATGAAACTGGTAAAAACCACAGCACTTCTTACACAAATGATCTTTAGTTAATAGTTAGAATTGCATTGGGTTTGTGCACTGTGTACAATCTTTTCAGGCCAAAATTCACTGCGTTTACCAGAAATGAACTCTTGCTTGTAGGAACACACGGATCCTGTGCTTTAACTCCGTTTCTGAAGGGAAATTCGGACCAGTGGTCTCATCCATGAAACACAGTATGTTTTCCCGAAAGAAACAAGCTCTTCTTTCCAGTGTCTCCAATACAGCAAAACCGTGAGCAAGCCCAGAAAAAAAAAGTACTGTGTTTCCTACTCATTCGGACCATATGCAGTTCAACTATGCTTGTGAAACTGATACAAACCACTGCTCTTCTTACATAAATGCTCTTTATGTAATAGTGAGAATTGTGTTTGGTTTGTGAACTGTGTAAAATCATTTGAGCCCAAAATTCACTGTGTTTGCCAGAAATGAACTCTTGCTTGTAGGAAGACATAGATCCTGGGGTTTAACTCCGTTTCATTAGAGAAATTCAGACCATTGTTCTCATACATTAAACACACTATGTTTTATCGCAAGAAGCAAGCTCTTCTTTCCAGAGTCTCCAATAAAGCAAGAACCATGAGCATGCCCCGAAAAAATAACTGTGTTTCCTACTCAGATGGACCATATTTAGTTCAACTCTTCTTATGAAACTGATACAAACCTCAGCTCCTCTTATAAAAATGCTCTTTAGTTAATAGTGAGAATTGCATATGGGTAGGGAACTGCGAAAAATCATTTGAGCCCAATTTTCACTGTGTTTCCCAGAAATGAACTCTTGCTTGTAGGAAGACACAGATATGGTGGTATAACTCTGTTTCTGAAGGGAAATTCAGACCAGAGTTCTCATACCTGAAAAACACTCTGTTTTAAGGCAAGAAGCGTCCTCTTATTTCCAGCGTCTCCAACACAGCAAGAACTATGAGTATGCCCAGAATTAAAGAACTGTGTTATCACTCATACGGACCATATATACTTCAACTTTGCTTATGAAACTGGTACAAACCACAGCACCTCTTACATAAATGCACTTTAGTTAATAGTTAGAATCGTGTTGGGTTCGTGCACTGTGTACAATCATTTCAGCCCAAAATTCACTGTGTTTACCAGAAATGAACTCTTGCTTGTAGGAACACACAGATCCTGTGGTTTAACTCCGATTCTGAAGGGAAATTCAGACCAGTGTTCACATCAATGAAACATAAGCTGTTTTAACGCAGCAAGCATTCTCCTCTTTCCAGCGTCTCCAATAAAGCAAGAACCATGAGAATGCCCAGAAAAAAAGAACTGTGTTTCCTCCTCATACAGACCATATGCAGTTCAACTCTGCTTATGAAACTGATACAAACCACAGCTCCTCTTACATGAATGCTCTTTAGTTAATTGTGAGAATTGAGATGGGTTCTGAACTGTGTAAAATCATTCGAGCCCAATAATTTCTTTGTTAACCAGAAATGAACTCTTGCTTGTAGGAAGACACAGATCCAGGTTTTTAACTCCGTTTCTGAAGAGAAATTCAGACCAGAGTTCTCATCCCTGAAAAACACTCTGCTTTCACGCAAGAAGCAAGCTCTTCTTTCCAGCGTCTCCAAAACAGCAAGGAACATGAGCAAGACCAGAAAAAAATAACTGTGTTTCCTACTCATACGGACCATATATACTTCAACTTTGCTTATGAAACTGGTACAAACCACAGCACCTCTTACATAAATGATCTTTAGGTAATAGTTAGAATTGCGTTGGTTTCGTGCACTGTGTACAATCATTTCAGCCCAAAATTCACTGTGTTTACCAGAAATGAACTCTTGCTTGTAGGAACACACAGATCCTGTGGTTTAATTCTGATTCTGAAGGGAAATTCAGACCAGTGTTCTCATCGATGAAACACATGCTGTTTTAACGCAGGAAGAATCCTCCTCTTTCGAGCGTCTCCAATAATGCAAGAACCATGAGAATGCCCTGAAAAAAAGAACAGTGTTTCCTACTCATACGGACCATATGTAGTTCAACTCTGCTTATGAAACTGATAGAAACCACAGCTCCTCTTATATAAATGCTCTTTAGTTAATAGTGAGAATCACTTTGGGTTTGTGAACTGTGTAAAATCATTTGAGACCAAAATAAACTGGGTTTACCAGAAATGAACTCTTGCTTGTAGGAAGACACAAATCCTGGAGTTTAACTTCGTTTCTGATGGCAAATTCAGACCAGAGTTCTCATTCATGAAACCCACTCTGTCTTAATGCAAGAAGCAAGCTCTTCTGTCCAGCGTCTCCAATACAGCAAGAACCATGAGAATGCTCAGAATAAAGAACTGTGTTTCCTCCTTATACAGACCATATGCAGTTCAACTCTGCTTATGAAACTGGTACAAACCACAGTACCTCTTACATAAATGTTCTTTAGTTAATAGTGAGAATCGTGATGGTTTTGTGCACTGTGTACAATCATTTTAGCCCAAAATTCACTTTGATTACGTAAAATGAACTCTTGCTTGGAGGAAGACACAGATCCAGGAGTTTAACTCCGATTCTGAACAAAAATTCAGACCAGTGTTCTCATTAATGAAACACACTGTGATTTCACGCAAGAAGCAAGCTCTTCTTTCCAGCATCTACAATACAGTTAGAAACATGAGCATGCCCAGAAAAAAAGAACTGTGTTTCCTTCTCATAGGGACCATATGTACTTCAACTCTGCTTATGAAACTGGTACAAACCACAGCACCGTTTACATAAATTCTCTTCAGTTAATAGTTAGTATCGCGTAGGGTTCGCGCACTGTGTACAAACATTTCAGCCCAAAATTCACTGGGTTTACCAGAAATGAACTCGTGCTTGTAGGAACACACAGATCCTGTGGTTTAACTCCAATTCTGAAGGGAAATTCAGATCAGTGTTCTCATCAATGGAACACACTAAGTTTTCCCGCAAGAAACAAGCTCTTCTTTCCAGTGTCTCCAATACAGCAAAACCGTGAGCAAGCCCAGAAAAAAAAAGTACTGTGTTTCCTCCTCATTCGGACCATATGCAGTTCAACTCTGCTTGTGAAACTGATACAAACCCCTGCTCCTCTTACATAAATGCTCTTTAGTTAATAGTGAGAATTGCGTTCGGTTCGGGAACTGTGTAAAATCATTTGAGCCCAAAATTCACTTGTTTTGCCAGAAATGAACTCTTGCTTGTAGGAAGACATAGAACCTGGGATTTAAATCCATTTCTGTAGGGAAATTCAGACCATTGTTCTCATACAATAAACACACTATGTTTTAATGCAAGAAGCAAGCTCTTCTTTCCAGATTCTCCAATAAAGCAAGCACAATGAGCATGCCCCGAAAAAAGAACTGTGTTTCCTAATCAGATGGACCATATGTAGTTCAACTCTTCTTTTGAAACTGGTACAAACCTCAGCTTCTCTTACAAAAATGCTCTTTAGTTAATAGTGAGCATTGCGTAGGTTAGGGAACAGCGAAAAATCATTTGAGCCCAATTTTCAATGTGTTTACCAGAAATGAACTGTGTTTCCTACTCATATGGAACATATCTAGTTCACCTCTGCTTATGAAACCGATACAAACCACAGCTGCTGATAAATAAATGCTCTTTAGTTAATAGTGAGAAACGCTTAGGGTTTATGAACTGTGTAAATTCATTTGAGCTCCAAATTCACTGGGTTTACCAGAAATGACCTCTTGCTGGTAGGAAGACACAGATCCGGTGGTTTAAATCCGTTTCTGAAGGGAAATACAGACCAGTGTTCTCATCCATGAAACATACTCTGTTTTAACGCAAGAAGCATGCTCTTCTTTGCAGAGTCTCCAATACAGAAAGAAACATGAGAAAGCCTAGAAAATAAGAACTGTGTTTCCTACTCATATGGACCGTATCTAGTTCAACTCTGCTTATAAAACTGATACAAAACACAGCTCCTCTTAAATAAATACTCTTTAGTCAATAGTGAGCAACGTGTTGGGTTGGTGTTCTGTGCAAATTCATTTGAGCCGCAAATTCACTGAGTTTACCAGAAATGACCTCTAACCTGTCGGAAGACACATGTCCTATGGTTTCACTTCGTTTCTGAAGGGAAATTCAGACCAGTGTCATCTTCCATGAAACACACTCTGTTTCATCGCAAGTAACATGCTCTTCTTTCTAGCCTCCTCAATAGAACAAGAAACTTGAGCAAGCCCAGAATGAAAGAAATGTGTTTCCTACTCATATGGAACATATCTAGTTCACCTCCGCTTATGAAACCGATACAAACCACAGCTGCTGATAAATAAATGCTCTTTAGTTAATAGTGAGAAACACGTAGGGTTTATGAACTGTGTAAATTCATTTGAGCTCCAAATTCACTGGGTTTACCAGAAATGACCTCTTGCTGGTAGGAAGACACAGATCCGGGACCATAAATACATTCATGAAGGGAAATTCAGACCAGTGTCCTCTTCCTTGAAACACACTCTGTTTTAAAGCAAGATGCATGCTCTTATTTCCAGCGTCTCCAATACAGCAATAAACAATAGCGAGCCCCGAAAAAAGAACTGTATTTCTTACTCATAGACATCATATCTACTTCAACTCTGATTAGGAAACTGATACAAAACACAGCTACTGTTAAATAAATGCTCTATAGTTAATAGTGAGAAAAGCGTTGGGTTTGTGTTCTCTGTAAATTCCTTTGAGCCTCAAATTGACTGGGTTTACCAGAAATGACCTCTTGCTTGTAGGAAGACACAGAAGGGAAATTCAGACCAGTGTTCTCATCCATGAATCACACTCTGTTTTATCGGAAAAAGCAAACTCTTCTTTCCAGCGTCTCCAATACATCAAGAAACATGAGAAAGACCAGAATAATAAAACTGTGTTTCCTACTAATACGGACCATATCTAGTAAAATTCTACTTATGAAACTGATAAAAACCACAGCTCCTGTTATATAAATTCTCTTTACTTAATAGTGAGAAACACGTTGGGTTTGTGTCCTGTGTAAATTCATTTGAGCCGCAAATTCACTGGGTTTACAAGAAATGACCTCTTGCTTGTAGGAAGACACAGATACTGTGGTTTAACTCCATTTCTGAAGGGAAATTCAGACCAGTGTTCTCATCCATGAAACACACTCTGTTTTTACGCAAAAAGCATGCTCTTCTTTCCAGCGTCTCCAATACAGCAAGAAACATGAGCAAGCCCCGAATATATGAAGTGTGTTTCATACTCATACTGATCATATCTAGTTCAACTCTGCATATGAAACTGATACAAACCACAGCTCCTGTTAAATAAAGGCTCTTTAGTTAATACTGAGAAACGTGTTGAGTTTGTAAACTGTAAATTATTTGAGTACAAAAATTCAGAGGGCTTACCAGATGACCTCTTGTTTGTAGGAAGACACTGATCCTGGACATTAAATCCATTTCAGAAGGGTAATTCAGACGTGTGTTCTGATCTATGAAACACACTCTGTTTTAATGCAAGAAGCATGCTCTTCTTTCCAACGTCCCCAATACAGCAGGAAACATGAGCAAGCCCAGAAAAAAAGAACTGTGTTTCCTACTTTTACGGACCATATCTAGTTCAACTCTGCTTATGAAACTGATACAAACCACAGATCATGTTAAATAAATGCTCTTTAGTTAATAGTGAGAAACACGTTGGGTTTGTGTTCTGTGTAAATTCATTTGAGCCGCAAATTCATTGGGTTTACCAGAAATGAACTCTTGCTTGTAGGAAGACACATATCCTGTGGTTTCACTACGTTTCAGAAGGGAAATTCAGACCAGTGCCCTCTTCCTTGAAACACATTCTGTTATAATGCAAGAAGCATGCTCTTCTTTCCAGCAATTCCAATACAGGAAGAAACATGAGCAAGCCCCGAAAAAAAGAACTGTTTTTCCTACTCATAGGCATCATATCTAGTTCAACTCTGTTCATGAAACTTATACAAACCACAGCTCCTGTTAAATAAATGATCTTTAGTTAATAGTGAGAAACGCGTTGTGTTTGTGTTCTGTGTAAATTCATTTGAGCCACAAATTCACTGGGTGGAGCAGAAATGACTCTTGCTTGTAGGAAGACACATATCTTGTGGTTTCACTCCATTTCTGAAGGGAAATTGAGACCAGTGTCCTCTTCCATGAAAAACACTCAGTTTTAAAGCAAGAAGCATGCTCTACATTCCAGCGTCTCCAATACAGAAAGAAATATGAGCAAGCCCAGAAAAAAAGAAATGTGTTTCCTACTCATGTGGAACATATATAGTTCAACCCTGCTTATGAAACTGATGCAAACCACAGCTCATGTTAAATAAAAAGTCTTAAGTTAATACTAAGAAATGCGTTGGGTTTGTGAACTGTGTAAATTCATTTGAGCCCCAAATACAGTGGGTTATCCAGAAATGACTTCTTGCATGTAGGAAGACACAGATCCTGTACCTTAAATCCATTTGAGAAGAGAAATTCAGACCAGTGTCCTCTTCCATGAAACACACTCCGTTTAATGCAAGAAGCATGAATGCTCTTCTTTCCAGCGTCTCCAATTCATCAAGAACCATGAGCAAGGCCTTAGAAGAGAACTGTGTTTCCTACTCATAGGCATCATATCTAGTTCAAATCTGATTATGAAACTGATACATACCAAAGCTCCTGTTAAATAAATGCTCTCAGGATAATAGTGAGAAACACGTTGGGTTTGTGTTCTGTGTAAATTCATTTGAGCCGCAAATTGACTGCGTTAACCAGAAATGACCTCTTGCTTGTAGGAAGACACAGATCCTGTGGTTTAACCCCATCTCTGAAGAGAAATTGAGACCAGTGTTCTCTTCCATGAAACACAGTCTGTTTTAACGCAAGAAGCATGCTCTTCTTTGCAGTGTCTGCAATATAGCAATTAAAATTAACAAGCCCAGAAAATAAGAACTGTGTTTCCTACTCATATGGACCGTATCTAGTTCAACTCTGCTTATAAAACTGATACAAAACACAGCTCCTGTTAAATAAATACTCTTTAGTCAATAGTGAGCAACGTGTTGGGTTGGTGTTCTGTGCAAATTCAATTGTGCCGCAAATTCACTGAGTTTACCAGAAATGATCTCTAGCCTGTCGGAAGACACATGTCCTATGGTTTCACTTCGTTTCTGAAGGGAAATTCAGACCAGTGTCATCTTCCATGAAACACACTCTGTTTCATCGCAAGTAACATGCTCTTCTTTCTAGCCTCCTCAATAGAACAAGAAACTTGAGCAAGCCCAGAATGAAAGAAATGTGTTTCCTACTCATATGGAACATATCTAGTTCACCTCCGCTTATGAAACCGATACAAACCACAGCTGCTGATAAATAAATGCTCTTTAGTTAATAGTGAGAAACGCGTAGGGTTTATGAACTGTGTAAATTCATTTGAGCTCCAAATTCACTGGGTTTACAAGAAATGACCTCTTGCTGGTAGGAAGACACAGATCCGGGACCATAAATACATTCATGAAGGGAAATTCAGACCAGTGTCCTCTTCCTTGAAACACACTCTGTTTTAAAGCAAGATGCATGCTCTTATTTCCAGCGTCTCCAATACAGCAATAAACAATAGCAAGCCCCGAAAAAAGAACTGTATTTCCTACTCATAGACATCATATCTACTTTAACTCTGATTATGAAACTGATATAAAACACAGCTCCTGTTAAATAAATGCTCTACAGTTAATAGTGATAAAAGCGTTGGGTTTGTGTTCTCTGTAAATTCATTTGAGCCTCAAATTGACTGGGTTTACCAGAAATGACCTCTTGCTTGTAGGAAGACACAGAAGAGAAATTCAGACCAGTGTTGTCATCCTTGAAACATACTCTGTTTTATCGCAAAAAGCAAACTCTTCTTTCCAGCGTCTCCAATACATCAAGAAACATGAGAAAGCCCAGAATAATAGAACTGTGTTTCCTACTAATACAGACCATATCTAGTAAAATTCTACTTATGAAACTGATAGAAACCACAGCACCACTTAAATAAATGCTCTTTAGTTAATAGTGAGAATCACATTGGGTTTTTGAACTGTGTAAAATCATTTGAGCCCAAAATTCTCTTGGTTTACCAGAAATGAACTCTTGCTTGTATGAAGACACAGATCCTGGGGTTTAACACCCTTTCTGAAGGGAAATTGAGACCAGAGTTCTCATCCCTGAAAAACATTTTGTTTTAAGGCAAGAATCATCCTCTTCTTTCCAGCGTCTCCAATACAGTAAGAAACATCAGCATGGCCAGAAAAATTGAACTGTGTTTCCTACTCATACGGACCATATGTAGTTAAACTCAGCTTATGAAACTCATACAGACCACAGCTCCTCTTACATAAATGCTCTTTAGTTAATAGTGAGAATCGCCGTGGGTTTTAGATCTGTGTAAAATCATTTGCGCCAAAATTCACTGTGTTTACCAGAAATGAACTCTTGCTTGTAGGAAGACACGGATCCTGGTGTTTAACTCCGTTTCTGAAGGGAAATTCTGACCAGAGTTCTCATTCCTGAAAAACACACTGATTTAAGGCAAGAATCATCCTCTTCTTTCCAGCGTCTCCAATAGAGTAAGAACCATGAGAACGCCCATTAAAAAAAGAACTGTGTTTCCTATTCATACAGGTCATATGTAGTTCAACTCTGCTTATGGAACTGATACAGGCCACAGCTCGTCTTACATAAATGCTCTTTAGTTAATAGTGAGAATCGCGTTGGGTTCGTGAACAGCGAAAAATCATTTGAGCCCAAAATTCACTGGGTTTACCAGAAATGAACTCATGCTTGTATGAAGACACAGATCCAGGGGTTTAACACCGTTTCTGAAGAGAAATTCAGACCATAGTTCTCATCCCTGAAACACATTCTGTTTTAATGCAAAAAGCAAGCTCTTCTTTCCAGATTCTCCAATACAGCAAAAACCATGAACATGCCCAGAAAAAAAGAACTGTGTTTCCTACTCATACGGGTCATATGTAGTTCAACTCTGCTTATGAAATTGATACAAACCACAGCACCTCTTAAATACATTAGCTTTAGTTAATAGTGAGAGTCGAATTGGGTTTTTGAACTGTGTAAAATCATTTGAGCCCATAAGTATCATGGTTTACCAGAAATGAACTCTAGCTTGTAGGAAGACACATATCATGGGGTTTAACTCCGTGTCTGAAGGGAAATTCAGACCAGAGTTCTCATCCCTGAAAAACACTCTGTTTTAATGCAAGAAGCAAGCTCTTCTTTCGAGCGTCTCCAATACAGTAAGAACCATGAGCACGTACATAAAAAAAGAACTGTGTTTCCTCTTCATACGGACCATATGTAGTTCAACTCTGCTTATGAAACTGATACAGACCACAACTCCTCTTACATAAATGCTCTTTAGTTAATGGTGAGAATCGCGTTGGGTTGAACTGCAAAAAATAATTTGAGCCCAAAATTCACTATGTTTACGAGAAATGAACCCTTGGTTGTAGAAGACATAGATCCTGGGGTTTAACTCCGTTTCTGAAGGCACATTCAGACCAGAGTTCTCATCCTTGAAAAACACTCTGTTTGAAGGCAAGAATCATCCTCTTCTTTCCAGCGTCTCCAATACAGCAAGAACCATGAGCATTCCCTCAAAAAAGACCTGTGTTTCCTATTCATACAGAGCATATGTAGATCAACTCTGCTTATGAAACTGATACATACCACAGCACCTCTTCAATAAATGCTCTTTAGTTAATAGTGAGAATTGCGTTGGATTCGTGAACTGTGTAAAATCATTTGAGCCCAAAAATCACTGGATTTACCAGAAATGAACTCTTGCTTGTAGGAAGACAAGAACCTGTGGTTTAATCCGTTTCTGAAGGGAAATTAAACCAGTGTTCTCATCCAAGAAACACACTCTGTTTTCACGCGAGAATCATCCTCTTCTTTCCAGCGGCTTAAATACAGCAAGAACCATAAGCATGCCCAGAAAAAAGGCACAGATCCTGTGGTTTAACTCCATTTCTTAAGGGAAATTCAGACCAGAGTTCTCATCCTTGAAACACACTCTGTTTTAACACAAGAAGCAAGGTCTTTTTACCATAGTCTAAAATATAGCAAGAACCAAAAGCATGCCCTGAAATAAAGAAATGTCTTTCCTACTCATATGGACCATATGTAGTTAAACTCTGCTTATGAAACTCATACAAACCACAGCTCCTCTTACATAAATGCTCTTTAGTTAATAGTGAGAATTGCGGTGGGTTCGTGAACTGCAAAAAATCATTTGAGCCCAAATATCGCAGGGTTTACCAGAAATGAACCCTTGCTTGTAGGAAGACACAGATCCTGGGTTTAATTCAGTTTCTGAAGGCAAATTCAGACCAGAGTTCTCATCCTTGAAAAACACTCTGTTTTAAGGCAAGAATCATCGTCTTCTTTCCAGCGTCTCCAATACAGCAAGAACCATGAGCATTCCCTCAAAAAAGACCTGTGTTTCCTACTCATACAGAGCATATGTAGATCAACTCTGCTTATGAAACTGATACATACCACAGCACCTCTTCAATAAATGCTCTTTAGTTAATAGTGAGAATTGCGTTGGATTCGTGAACTGTGTAAAATCATTTGAGCCCAAAAATCACTGGATTTACCAGAAATGAACTCTTGCTTGTAGGAAGACAAGAACCTGTGGTTTAATCCGTTTCTGAAGGGAAATTAAACCAGTGTTCTCATCCAAGAAACACACTCTGTTTTCACGCGAGAATCATCCTCTTCTTTCCAGCGGCTTAAATACAGCAAGAACCATAAGCATGCCCAGAAAAAAGGCACAGATCCTGTGGTTTAACTCCATTTCTTAAGGGAAATTCAGACCAGAGTTCTCATCCTTGAAACACACTCTGTTTTAACACAAGAAGCAAGGTCTTTTTACCATAGTCTAAAATATAGCAAGAACCAAAAGCATGCCCTGAAATAAAGAAATGTCTTTCCTACTCATATGGACCATATGTAGTTAAACTCTGCTTATGAAACTCATACAAACCACAGCTCTCTTACATAAATGCTCTTTAGTTAATAGTGAGAATCGCGGTGGGTTCGTGAACTGCAAAAAATCATTTGAGCCCAAATATCGCAGGGTTTACCAGAAATGAACCCTTGCTTGTAGGAAGACACAGATCCTGGGGTTTAATTCAGTTTCTGAAGGCAAATTCAGACCAGAGTTCTCATCCTTGAAAAACACTCTGTTTTAAGGCAAGAATCATCGTCTTCTTTCCAGCGTCTCCAATACAGCAAGAACCATGAGCATTCCCACAAAAAAGACCTGTGTTTCCTACTCATACAGAGCATATGTAGATCAACTCTGCTTATGAAACTGATACATACCACAGCACCTCTTCAATAAATGCTCTTTAGTTAATAGTGAGAATTGCGTTGGATTCGTGAACTGTGTAAAATCATTTGAGCCCAAAAATCACTGGATTTACCAGAAATGAACTCTTGCTTGTAGGAAGACAAGAACCTGTGGTTTAATCCGTTTCTGAAGGGAAATTAAACCAGTGTTCTCATCCAAGAAACACACTCTGTTTTCACGCGAGAATCATCCTCTTCTTTCCAGCGGCTTAAATACAGCAAGAACCATAAGCATGCCCAGAAAAAAGGCACAGATCCTGTGGTTTAACTCCATTTCTTAAGGGAAATTCAGACCAGAGTTCTCATCCTTGAAACACACTCTGTTTTAACACAAGAAGCAAGGTCTTTTTACCATAGTCTAAAATATAGCAAGAACCAAAAGCATGCCCTGAAATAAAGAAATGTCTTTCCTACTCATATGGACCATATGTAGTTAAACTCTGCTTATGAAACTCATACAAACCACAGCTCCTCTTACATAAATGCTCTTTAGTTAATAGTGAGAATCGCGGTGGGTTCGTGAACTGCAAAAAATCATTTGAGCCCAAATATCGCAGGGTTTACCAGAAATGAACCCTTGCTTGTAGGAAGACACAGATCCTGGGGTTTAATTCAGTTTCTGAAGGCAAATTCAGACCAGAGTTCTCATCCTTGAAAAACACTCTGTTTTAAGGCAAGAATCATCGTCTTCTTTCCAGCGTCTCCAATACAGCAAGAACCATGAGCATTCCCTCAAAAAAGACCTGTGTTTCCTACTCATACAGACCATGTGTAGACCAACTCTGCTTATGAAACTGATACATACCACAGCACCTCTTCAATAAATGCTTTTTAGTTAATAGTGAGATTTGCGTTGGATTCGTGAACTGTGTAAAATCATTTGAGCCGAAAATTCACTGGATTTACCAGAAATGAACTCTTGCTTGTAGGAAGACAAGAACCTGTGGTTTAATCCGTTTCTGAAGGGAACTTAAACCAGTGTTCTCATCCAAGAAACACACTCTGTTTTCACGCGAGAATCATCCTCTTCTTTCCAGCGGCTTCAATGCAGCAAGAACCATAAGCATGCCCAGAAAAAAGTCACAGATCCTGTGGTTTAACTCCATTTCTGAAGGGAAATTCAGACCAGAGTTCTCATCCCTGAAACACACTCTGTTTTAACACAAGAAGCAAGTTCTTTTTACCACAGTCTAAAATATAGCAAGAACCAAAAGCATGCCCTGAAATAAAGAAAGGTCTTTCCTACTCGTATGGACCATATGTAGTTCAACTCTGCTTATGAAACTCATACAAACCACAGCTCCTCTTACATAAATGCTCTTTAGTTAATAGTGAGAATCGCGGTGGGTTCGTGAACTGCAGAAAATCATTTGAGCCCAAATATCACAGGGTTTACCAGAAATGAACCCTTGCTTGTAGGAAGACACAGATCCTGGGGTTTAATTCAGTTTCTGAAGGCAAATTCAGACCAGAGTTCTCATCCTTGAAAAACACTCTGTTTTAAGGCAAGAATCATCGTCTTCTTTCCAGCGTCTCCAATACAGCAAGAAGCATGAGCATGCACTCAAAAAAGAACTGTGTTTCCTACTCATACAGACCATGTGTAGACCAACTCTGCTTATGAAACTGATACATACCACAGCACCTCTTCAATAAATGTTCTTTAGTTAATAGTGAGAATTGCGTTGGATTCGTGAACTGTGTAAAATCATTTGAGCCGAAAATTCACTGGATTTACCAGAAATGAACTCTTGCTTGTAGGAAGACACAGATCGTGTGGTTTAAATCTTTTCCTGAAGGGAAATTCAAACCAGTGTTCTCATCCATGAAACGCATTCTGTTTTCACGCGAGAATCATCCTCTTCTTCCAACATCTCCAATACAGCAAGAACCAAGAGCATGCCCAGAAAAAAGGCACAGATCCTGGGGTATAAGTCCATTTCAGAAGGGAAATTCAGACCAGAGTTCTCATCCCTGAAACACACTCTGTTTTAACGCAAGAAGCAATGTCTTTTTTCCAATGTCTAAAATACAGCAAGAACCAAAAGCATGCCCTGAAATAAAGAAATGTCTTTCCTACTCATATTGACCATATGTAGTTCAACTCTGTTTATGAAACTGATACAAACCACAGCTCCTCTTACATAAATGCTCTTTAGTTAATAGTGACAATCGCGTTGGGTTCGTGAACTGGGAAAAATCATTTGAGCCCAAAATTCAAAGGGTTTACCAGAAATGAATTCTTGCTTATAGGAAGACACAGATCCTGGGGTTTAACTCTGTTTATGAGGGGAAATTCAGACCAGAGTTCTCATCCCTGAAAAACACTGTTTTAACACAAGAAGCAAGCTCTACTTTCCAGCGTCTCCAATACAGTAAGAACCATGAGCTTTCCCAGAAAAAAAGAACTGTGTTTCCTACTCATACAGACCATATGTATTTCAAGTCTGTTTATGAATATGATACAAACCATAGCTCCTCTTACATAAATGCTCTTTTGTTAATAGTGAGAATCGCGTTGCCTTCGTGAACTGCAAAAAATCATTTGAGCCCAAAATTCACTGTTTTTACCAGAAATGAACTCTTGCTCGTAGAAACACAGATCCTGGGTTTTAACTCCTTTTCAGAAGGGAAATTCAGACCAGAGTTCTCATCCATGAACCACACTCTGTTTTAATTCAAGAAGCAAGCTCTTCTTTCCAGCGTCTCCAATACAGCAAGAACCATGAGCATGCCCTCAAAAAAGAACTGTTTCCTACTCAGACAGACCATATGTAGATCAACTCTGCTTATGAAACTGATGAATCCACACCACCTCTTAAATAAATGCTCTTTAGTTAATAGTGAGAATCGCATTGGGTTTTTGAACTGTGTAAAATCATATGGCCCCAAAATTCACTTGATTTACCAGAAATGAACTATTGCTTGTAGGAAGACAAAGACCCTGGGGTTTAACTCCGATTCTGATGGTAAATTCAGGCCAGTGTTCTCATCCATGAAACACACTTTGTTTTCACGCAAGAAGCAAGCTCTTCTTTCCAGCGTCTCCAATACAGTAAGAACCATGAGCTTTCCCAGAAAAAAAGAACTGTGTTTCCTACGCATACAGACGATATATAGTTCAACTCTGCTTATGAAACTAATACCAACCACAGCTCCTCTTACATAAATCCTCTTTAGTTAATAGTGAGAATCGCATTGGGTTCATGAACTTCTAAAAATCATTTGAGCCCAAAATTCACTGGGTTTACCAGAAATGAGCTCTTGCTTGTAGGAAGACACAGATCCTGGGGTTTAACTCCATTTCTGAAGGAAAATTCAGACCAGAGGTCTCCTCCCTGAAACACAGTCTGTTTTAACGCAAGAAGCAAGCTCTTCTTCAATAGTCTAAAATACAGCAAGAACCATGGGCATGCCTATAAAAAATAAACTGTGTTTCCTACTCATACAGACCATAGGTAGATCAACTCTGCTTATGAAACTGATACAGACCACAGCACCTCTTCAATAAATGCTCTATAGTTAATAGTGAGAATTGCGTTGGGTTAGTTAACTGTGAAAATTCATTTGAGCCCAAAAATCACAGTGTTTACCAGAAATGAACTCTTGATTGTAGGAAAACACAGATGCTGTTGTTTAACTCTGTTCGTGAAGGGAAATGCAGACCAGTGTTCTCATCCATGAAACACACTCTTTTTAACGCAAGAAGCAAGCTCTACTTACCAGGGGCTCCAATACAGCAAGAACCATGAGCATGCCCAGACAAAAGGCACAGATCCTGGGGTTTAACTCCGTTTCTGATGGGAAATTCATACCAGTGTTCTCATCCCTGAAACACACTCTGTTTTAACGCAAGAAGCAAGCTATTTTTTCCACAGTCTAAAATATAGCAAGAACAAAAAGCATGCCCTGAAATAAAGAAATGTCTTTCCTACTCATATGGACCATATGTTGTTCAACTCTCGTTATGAAACTGTTACAAACCACAGCTCCTCTTACATAAATGCTCTTTAGTTAATAGTGAGAATCGTGGTGGGTTCGTGAACGTCAAAAAAATCATTTGAGCCCAAAATTCAAAGGGTTTACCAGAAATGAACTCTTGCTTGTAGGAAGACACAGACCCTGGGGTTTAAGTCCGTTTCTCAAGGCAAATTCAGACCAGAGTTCTCATCCATGAAACACACTCTGTTTTAATGCAAGAAGCATGCTCTTCTTTCCAGCAATTCCAATACAGGAAGAAACATGAGCAAGCCCCGAAAAAAGAACTGTTTTTCCTACTCATAGGCATCATATCTAGTTCAACTCTGTTCATGAAACTTATACAAACCACAGCTCCTGTTAAATAAATGATCTTTAGTTAATAGTGAGAAACGCGTTGTGTTTGTGTTCTGTGTAAATTCATTTGAGCCACAAATTCACTGGGTGGAGCAGAAATGACTCTTGCTTGTAGGAAGACACATATCTTGTGGTTTCACTCCATTTCTGAAGGGAAATTGAGACCAGTGTCCTCTTCCATGAAAAACACTCAGTTTTAAAGCAAAAAGCATGCTCTACATTCCAGCGTCTCCAATACAGAAAGAAATATGAGCAAGCCCAGAAAAAAAGAAATGTGTTTCCTACTCATGTGGAACATATATAGTTCAACCCTGCTTATGAAACTGATGCAAACCACAGCTCATGTTAAATAAAAAGTCTTAAGTTAATACTAAGAAATGCGTTGGGTTTGTGAACTGTGTAAATTCATTTGAGCCCCAAATACAGTGGGTTATCCAGAAATGACTTCTTGCATGTAGGAAGACACAGATCCTGTACCTTAAATCCATTTGAGAAGAGAAATTCAGACCAGTGTCCTCTTCCATGAAACACACTCCGTTTAATGCAAGAAGCATGAATGCTCTTCTTTCCAGCGTCTCCAATTCATCAAGAACCATGAGCAAGGCCTTAGAAGAAAACTGTGTTTCCTACTCATAGGCATCATATCTAGTTCAAATCTGATTATGAAACTGATACATACCAAAGCTCCTGTTAAATAAATGCTCTCAGGATAATAGTGAGAAACACGTTGGGTTTGTGTTCTGTGTAAATTCATTGGAGCCGCAAATTGACTGCGTTAACCAGAAATGACCTCTTGCTTGTAGGAAGACACAGATCCTGTGGTTTAACCCCATCTCTGAAGAGAAATTGAGACCAGTGTTCTCTTCCATGAAACACAGTCTGTTTTAACGCAAGAAGCATGCTCTTCTTTGCAGTGTCTGCAATATAGCAAGAAAAATTAACAAGCCCAGAAAATAAGAACTGTGTTTCCTACTCATATGGACCGTATCTAGTTCAACTCTGCTTATAAAACTGATACAAAACACAGCTCCTGTTAAATAAATACTCTTTAGTCAATAGTGAGCAACGTGTTGGGTTGGTGTTCTGTGCAAATTCATTTGAGCCGCAAATTCACTGAGTTTACCAGAAATGACCTCTAGCCTGTCGGAAGACACATGTCCTATGGTTTCACTTCGTTTCTGAAGGGAAATTCAGACCAGTGTCATCTTCCATGAAACACACTCTGTTTCATCGCAAGTAACATGCTCTTCTTTCTAGCCTCCTCAATAGAACAAGAAACTTGAGCAAGCCCAGAATGAAAGAAATGTGTTTCCTACTCATATGGAACATATCTAGTTCACCTCCGCTTATGAAACCGATACAAACCACAGCTGCTGATAAATAAATGCTCTTTAGTTAATAGTGAGAAACACGTAGGGTTTATGAACTGTGTAAATTCATTTGAGCTCCAAATTCACTGGGTTTACAAGAAATGACCTCTTGCTTGTAGGAAGACACAGATCCTGTGGTTTAACCCCATCTCTGAAGAGAAATTGAGACCAGTGTTCTCTTCCATGAAACACAGTCTGTTTTAACGCAAGAAGCATGCTCTTCTTTGCAGTGTCTGCAATATAGCAAGTAAAATTAACAAGCCCAGAAAATAAGAACTGTGTTTCCTACTCATATGGACCGTATCTAGTTCAACTCTGCTTATAAAACTGATACAAAACACAGCTCCTGTTAAATAAATACTCTTTAGTCAATAGTGAGCAACGTGTTGGGTTGGTGTTCTGTGCAAATTCATTTGAGCCGCAAATTCACTGAGTTTACCAGAAATGACCTCTAGCCTGTCGGAAGACACATGTCCTATGGTTTCACTTCGTTTCTGAAGGGAAATTCAGACCAGTGTCATCTTCCATGAAACACACTCTGTTTCATCGCAAGTAACATGCTCTTCTTTCTAGCCTCCTCAATAGAACAAGAAACTTGAGCAAGCCCAGAATGAAAGAAATGTGTTTCCTACTCATATGGAACATATCTAGTTCACCTCCGCTTATGAAACCGATACAAACCACAGCTCCTGTTAAATAAATGCTCTCAGGATAATAGTGAGAAACACGTTGGGTTTGTGTTCTGTGTAAATTCATTGGAGCCGCAAATTGACTGCGTTAACCAGAAATGACCTCTTGCTTGTAGGAAGACACAGATCCTGTGGTTTAACCCCATCTCTGAAGAGAAATTGAGACCAGTGTTCTCTTCCATGAAACACAGTCTGTTTTAACGCAAGAAGCATGCTCTTCTTTGCAGTGTCTGCAATATAGCAAGAAAAATTAACAAGCCCAGAAAATAAGAACTGTGTTTCCTACTCATATGGACCGTATCTAGTTCAACTCTGCTTATAAAACTGATACAAAACACAGCTCCTGTTAAATAAATACTCTTTAGTCAATAGTGAGCAACGTGTTGGGTTGGTGTTCTGTGCAAATTCATTTGAGCCGCAAATTCACTGAGTTTACCAGAAATGACCTCTAGCCTGTCGGAAGACACATGTCCTATGGTTTCACTTCGTTTCTGAAGGGAAATTCAGACCAGTGTCATCTTCCATGAAACACACTCTGTTTCATCGCAAGTAACATGCTCTTCTTTCTAGCCTCCTCAATAGAACAAGAAACTTGAGCAAGCCCAGAATGAAAGAAATGTGTTTCCTACTCATATGGAACATATCTAGTTCACCTCCGCTTATGAAACCGATACAAACCACAGCTGCTGATAAATAAATGCTCTTTAGTTAATAGTGAGAAACACGTAGGGTTTATGAACTGTGTAAATTCATTTGAGCTCCAAATTCACTGGGTTTACAAGAAATGACCTCTTGCTTGTAGGAAGACACAGATCCTGTGGTTTAACCCCATCTCTGAAGAGAAATTGAGACCAGTGTTCTCTTCCATGAAACACAGTCTGTTTTAACGCAAGAAGCATGCTCTTCTTTGCAGTGTCTGCAATATAGCAAGTAAAATTAACAAGCCCAGAAAATAAGAACTGTGTTTCCTACTCATATGGACCGTATCTAGTTCAACTCTGCTTATAAAACTGATACAAAACACAGCTCCTGTTAAATAAATACTCTTTAGTCAATAGTGAGCAACGTGTTGGGTTGGTGTTCTGTGCAAATTCATTTGAGCCGCAAATTCACTGAGTTTACCAGAAATGACCTCTAGCCTGTCGGAAGACACATGTCCTATGGTTTCACTTCGTTTCTGAAGGGAAATTCAGACCAGTGTCATCTTCCATGAAACACACTCTGTTTCATCGCAAGTAACATGCTCTTCTTTCTAGCCTCCTCAATAGAACAAGAAACTTGAGCAAGCCCAGAATGAAAGAAATGTGTTTCCTACTCATATGGAACATATCTAGTTCACCTCCGCTTATGAAACCGATACAAACCACAGCTGCTGATAAATAAATGCTCTTTAGTTAATAGTGAGAAACACGTAGGGTTTATGAACTGTGTAAATTCATTTGAGCTCCAAATTCACTGGGTTTACAAGAAATGACCTCTTGCTTGTAGGAAGACACAGATCCTGTGGTTTAACCCCATCTCTGAAGAGAAATTGAGACCAGTGTTCTCTTCCATGAAACACAGTCTGTTTTAACGCAAGAAGCATGCTCTTCTTTGCAGTGTCTGCAATATAGCAAGTAAAATTAACAAGCCCAGAAAATAAGAACTGTGTTTCCTACTCATATGGACCGTATCTAGTTCAACTCTGCTTATAAAACTGATACAAAACACAGCTCCTGTTAAATAAATACTCTTTAGTCAATAGTGAGCAACGTGTTGGGTTGGTGTTCTGTGCAAATTCATTTGAGCCGCAAATTCACTGAGTTTACCAGAAATGACCTCTAGCCTGTCGGAAGACACATGTCCTATGGTTTCACTTCGTTTCTGAAGGGAAATTCAGACCAGTGTCATCTTCCATGAAACACACTCTGTTTCATCGCAAGTAACATGCTCTTCTTTCTAGCCTCCTCAATAGAACAAGAAACTTGAGCAAGCCCAGAATGAAAGAAATGTGTTTCCTACTCATATGGAACATATCTAGTTCACCTCCGCTTATGAAACCGATACAAACCACAGCTGCTGATAAATAAATGCTCTTTAGTTAATAGTGAGAAACACGTAGGGTTTATGAACTGTGTAAATTCATTTGAGCTCCAAATTCACTGGGTTTACAAGAAATGACCTCTTGCTGGTAGGAAGACACAGATCCTGTGGTTTAACCCCATCTCTGAAGAGAAATTGAGACCAGTGTTCTCTTCCATGAAACACAGTCTGTTTTAACGCAAGAAGCATGCTCTTCTTTGCAGTGTCTGCAATATAGCAAGTAAAATTAACAAGCCCAGAAAATAAGAACTGTGTTTCCTACTCATATGGACCGTATCTAGTTCAACTCTGCTTATAAAACTGATACAAAACACAGCTCCTGTTAAATAAATACTCTTTAGTCAATAGTGAGCAACGTGTTGGGTTGGTGTTCTGTGCAAATTCATTTGAGCCGCAAATTCACTGAGTTTACCAGAAATGACCTCTAGCCTGTCGGAAGACACATGTCCTATGGTTTCACTTCGTTTCTGAAGGGAAATTCAGACCAGTGTCATCTTCCATGAAACACACTCTGTTTCATCGCAAGTAACATGCTCTTCTTTCTAGCCTCCTCAATAGAACAAGAAACTTGAGCAAGCCCAGAATGAAAGAAATGTGTTTCCTACTCATATGGAACATATCTAGTTCACCTCCGCTTATGAAACCGATACAAACCACAGCTGCTGATAAATAAATGCTCTTTAGTTAATAGTGAGAAACACGTAGGGTTTATGAACTGTGTAAATTCATTTGAGCTCCAAATTCACTGGGTTTACAAGAAATGACCTCTTGCTTGTAGGAAGACACAGATCCTGTGGTTTAACCCCATCTCTGAAGAGAAATTGAGACCAGTGTTCTCTTCCATGAAACACAGTCTGTTTTAACGCAAGAAGCATGCTCTTCTTTGCAGTGTCTGCAATATAGCAAGTAAAATTAACAAGCCCAGAAAATAAGAACTGTGTTTCCTACTCATATGGACCGTATCTAGTTCAACTCTGCTTATAAAACTGATACAAAACACAGCTCCTGTTAAATAAATACTCTTTAGTCAATAGTGAGCAACGTGTTGGGTTGGTGTTCTGTGCAAATTCATTTGAGCCGCAAATTCACTGAGTTTACCAGAAATGACCTCTAGCCTGTCGGAAGACACATGTCCTATGGTTTCACTTCGTTTCTGAAGGGAAATTCAGACCAGTGTCATCTTCCATGAAACACACTCTGTTTCATCGCAAGTAACATGCTCTTCTTTCTAGCCTCCTCAATAGAACAAGAAACTTGAGCAAGCCCAGAATGAAAGAAATGTGTTTCCTACTCATATGGAACATATCTAGTTCACCTCCGCTTATGAAACCGATACAAACCACAGCTGCTGATAAATAAATGCTCTTTAGTTAATAGTGAGAAACGCGTAGGGTTTATGAACTGTGTAAATTCATTTGAGCTCCAAATTCACTGGGTTTACAAGAAATGACCTCTTGCTGGTAGGAAGACACAGATCCGGGACCATAAATACATTCATGAAGGGAAATTCAGACCAGTGTCCTCTTCCTTGAAACACACTCTGTTTTAAAGCAAGATGCATGCTCTTATTTCCAGCGTCTCCAATACAGCAATAAACAATAGCAAGCCCCGAAAAAAGAACTGTATTTCCTACTCATAGACATCATATCTACTTCAACTCTGATTATGAAACTGATATAAAACACAGCTCCTGTTAAATAAATGCTCTACAGTTAATAGTGATAAAAGCGTTGGGTTTGTGTTCTCTGTAAATTCATTTGAGCCTCAAATTGACTGGGTTTACCAGAAATGACCTCTTGCTTGTAGGAAGACACAGAAGGGAAATTCAGACCAGTGTTGTCATCCTTGAAACATACTCTGTTTTATCGCAAAAAGCAAACTCTTCTTTCCAGCGTCTCCAATACATCAAGAAACATGAGAAAGCCCAGAATAATAGAACTGTGTTTCCTACTAATACAGACCATATCTAGTAAAATTCTACTTATGAAACTGATAGAAACCACAGCACCACTTAAATAAATGCTCTTTAGTTAATAGTGAGAATCACATTGGGTTTTTGAACTGTGTAAAATCATTTGAGCCCAAAATTCTCTTGGTTTACCAGAAATGAACTCTTGCTTGTATGAAGACACAGATCCTGGGGTTTAACACCCTTTCTGAAGGGAAATTGAGACCAGAGTTCTCATCCCTGAAAAACATTTTGTTTTAAGGCAAGAATCATCCTCTTCTTTCCAGCGTCTCCAATACAGTAAGAAACATCAGCATGGCCAGAAAAATTGAACTGTGTTTCCTACTCATACGGACCATATGTAGTTAAACTCAGCTTATGAAACTCATACAGACCACAGCTCCTCTTACATAAATGTTCTTTAGTTAATAGTGAGAATCGCCTTGGGTTTTAGATCTGTGTAAAATCATTTGCGCCAAAATTCACTGTGTTTACCAGAAATGAACTCTTGCTTGTAGGAAGACACGGATCCTGGTGTTTAACTCCGTTTCTGAAGGGAAATTCTGACCAGAGTTCTCATTCCTGAAAAACACACTGATTTAAGGCAAGAATCATCCTCTTCTTTCCAGCGTCTCCAATAGAGTAAGAACCATGAGAACGCCCATTAAAAAAAGAACTGTGTTTCCTATTCATACAGGTCATATGTAGTTCAACTCTGCTTATGGAACTGATACAGGCCACAGCTCGTCTTACATAAATGCTCTTTAGTTAATAGTGAGAATCGCGTTGGGTTCGTGAACAGCGAAAAATCATTTGAGCCCAAAATTCACTGGGTTTACCAGAAATGAACTCATGCTTGTATGAAGACACAGATCCAGGGGTTTAACACCGTTTCTGAAGAGAAATTCAGACCATAGTTCTCATCCCTGAAACACATTCTGTTTTAATGCAAAAAGCAAGCTCTTCTTTCCAGATTCTCCAATACAGCAAAAACCATGAACATGCCCAGAAAAAAAGAACTGTGTTTCCTACTCATACGGGTCATATGTAGTTCAACTCTGCTTATGAAATTGATACAAACCACAGCACCTCTTAAATACATTAGCTTTAGTTAATAGTGAGAGTCGAATTGGGTTTTTGAACTGTGTAAAATCATTTGAGCCCATAAGTATCATGGTTTACCAGAAATGAACTCTAGCTTGTAGGAAGACACATATCATGGGGTTTAACTCCGTGTCTGAAGGGAAATTCAGACCAGAGTTCTCATCCCTGAAAAACACTCTGTTTTAATGCAAGAAGCAAGCTCTTCTTTCGAGCGTCTCCAATACAGTAAGAACCATGAGCACGTACATAAAAAAAGAACTGTGTTTCCTCTTCATACGGACCATATGTAGTTCAACTCTGCTTATGAAACTGATACAGACCACAACTCCTCTTACATAAATGCTCTTTAGTTAATGGTGAGAATCGCGTTGGGTTGAACTGCAAAAAATAATTTGAGCCCCAAATTCACTATGTTTACGAGAAATGAACCCTTGGTTGTAGAAGACATAGATCCTGGGGTTTAACTCCGTTTCTGAAGGCACATTCAGACCAGAGTTCTCATCCTTGAAAAACACTCTGTTTGAAGGCAAGAATCATCCTCTTCTTTCCAGCGTCTCCAATACAGCAAGAACCATGAGCATTCCCTCAAAAAAGACCTGTGTTTCCTACTCATACAGAGCATATGTAGATCAACTCTGCTTATGAAACTGATACATACCACAGCACCTCTTCAATAAATGCTCTTTAGTTAATAGTGAGAATTGCGTTGGATTCGTGAACTGTGTAAAATCATTTGAGCCCAAAAATCACTGGATTTACCAGAAATGAACTCTTGCTTGTAGGAAGACAAGAACCTGTGGTTTAATCCGTTTCTGAAGGGAAATTAAACCAGTGTTCTCATCCAAGAAACACACTCTGTTTTCACGCGAGAATCATCCTCTTCTTTCCAGCGGCTTAAATACAGCAAGAACCATAAGCATGCCCAGAAAAAAGGCACAGATCCTGTGGTTTAACTCCATTTCTTAAGGGAAATTCAGACCAGAGTTCTCATCCTTGAAACACACTCTGTTTTAACACAAGAAGCAAGGTCTTTTTACCATAGTCTAAAATATAGCAAGAACCAAAAGCATGCCCTGAAATAAAGAAATGTCTTTCCTACTCATATGGACCATATGTAGTTAAACTCTGCTTATGAAACTCATACAAACCACAGCTCCTCTTACATAAATGCTCTTTAGTTAATAGTGAGAATCGCGGTGGGTTCGTGAACTGCAAAAAATCATTTGAGCCCAAATATCGCAGGGTTTACCAGAAATGAACCCTTGCTTGTAGGAAGACACAGATCCTGGGGTTTAATTCAGTTTCTGAAGGCAAATTCAGACCAGAGTTCTCATCCTTGAAAAACACTCTGTTTTAAGGCAAGAATCATCGTCTTCTTTCCAGCGTCTCCAATACAGCAAGAACCATGAGCATTCCCTCAAAAAAGACCTGTGTTTCCTACTCATACAGACCATGTGTAGACCAACTCTGCTTATGAAACTGATACATACCACAGCACCTCTTCAATAAATGCTTTTTAGTTAATAGTGAGAATTGCGTTGGATTCGTGAACTGTGTAAAATCATTTGAGCCGAAAATTCACTGGATTTACCAGAAATGAACTCTTGCTTGTAGGAAGACAAGAACCTGTGGTTTAATCCGTTTCTGAAGGGAACTTAAACCAGTGTTCTCATCCAAGAAACACACTCTGTTTTCACGCGAGAATCATCCTCTTCTTTCCAGCGGCTTCAATGCAGCAAGAACCATAAGCATGCCCAGAAAAAAGTCACAGATCCTGTGGTTTAACTCCATTTCTGAAGGGAAATTCAGACCAGAGTTCTCATCCCTGAAACACACTCTGTTTTAACACAAGAAGCAAGTTCTTTTTACCACAGTCTAAAATATAGCAAGAACCAAAAGCATGCCCTGAAATAAAGAAAGGTCTTTCCTACTCGTATGGACCATATGTAGTTCAACTCTGCTTATGAAACTCATACAAACCACAGCTCCTCTTACATAAATGCTCTTTAGTTAATAGTGAGAATCGCGGTGGGTTCGTGAACTGCAGAAAATCATTTGAGCCCAAATATCACAGGGTTTACCAGAAATGAACCCTTGCTTGTAGGAAGACACAGATCCTGGGGTTTAATTCAGTTTCTGAAGGCAAATTCAGACCAGAGTTCTCATCCTTGAAAAACACTCTGTTTTAAGGCAAGAATCATCGTCTTCTTTCCAGCGTCTCCAATACAGCAAGAAGCATGAGCATGCACTCAAAAAAGAACTGTGTTTCCTACTCATACAGACCATGTGTAGACCAACTCTGCTTATGAAACTGATACATACCACAGCACCTCTTCAATAAATGTTCTTTAGTTAATAGTGAGAATTGCGTTGGATTCGTGAACTGTGTAAAATCATTTGAGCCGAAAATTCACTGGATTTACCAGAAATGAACTCTTGCTTGTAGGAAGACACAGATCGTGTGGTTTAAATCTGTTCCTGAAGGGAAATTCAAACCAGTGTTCTCATCCATGAAACGCATTCTGTTTTCACGCGAGAATCATCCTCTTCTTCCAACATCTCCAATACAGCAAGAACCAAGAGCATGCCCAGAAAAAAGGCACAGATCCTGGGGTATAAGTCCATTTCAGAAGGGAAATTCAGACCAGAGTTCTCATCCCTGAAACACACTCTGTTTTAACGCAAGAAGCAATGTCTTTTTTCCAATGTCTAAAATACAGCAAGAACCAAAAGCATGCCCTGAAATAAAGAAATGTCTTTCCTACTCATATGGACCATATGTAGTTCAACTCTGTTTATGAAACTGATACAAACCACAGCTCCTCTTACATAAATGCTCTTTAGTTAATAGTGACAATCGCGTTGGGTTCGTGAACTGGGAAAAATCATTTGAGCCCAAAATTCAAAGGGTTTACCAGAAATGAATTCTTGCTTATAGGAAGACACAGATCCTGGGGTTTAACTCTGTTTATGAGGGGAAATTCAGACCAGAGTTCTCATCCCTGAAAAACACTGTTTTAACACAAGAAGCAAGCTCTACTTTCCAGCGTCTCCAATACAGTAAGAACCATGAGCTTTCCCAGAAAAAAAGAACTGTGTTTCCTACTCATACAGACCATATGTATTTCAAGTCTGTTTATGAATATGATACAAACCATAGCTCCTCTTACATAAATGCTCTTTTGTTAATAGTGAGAATCGCGTTGCCTTCGTGAACTGCAAAAAATCATTTGAGCCCAAAATTCACTGTTTTTACCAGAAATGAACTCTTGCTCGTAGAAACACAGATCCTGGGTTTTAACTCCTTTTCAGAAGGGAAATTCAGACCAGAGTTCTCATCCATGAACCACACTCTGTTTTAATTCAAGAAGCAAGCTCTTCTTTCCAGCGTCTCCAATACAGCAAGAACCATGAGCATGCCCTCAAAAAAGAACTGTTTCCTACTCAGACAGACCATATGTAGATCAACTCTGCTTATGAAACTGATGAATCCACACCACCTCTTAAATAAATGCTCTTTAGTTAATAGTGAGAATCGCATTGGGTTTTTGAACTGTGTAAAATCATATGGCCCCAAAATTCACTTGATTTACCAGAAATGAACTATTGCTTGTAGGAAGACAAAGACCCTGGGGTTTAACTCCGATTCTGATGGTAAATTCAGGCCAGTGTTCTCATCCATGAAACACACTTTGTTTTCACGCAAGAAGCAAGCTCTTCTTTCCAGCGTCTCCAATACAGTAAGAACCATGAGCTTTCCCAGAAAAAAAGAACTGTGTTTCCTACGCATACAGACGATATATAGTTCAACTCTGCTTATGAAACTAATACCAACCACAGCTCCTCTTACATAAATCCTCTTTAGTTAATAGTGAGAATCGCATTGGGTTCATGAACTTCTAAAAATCATTTGAGCCCAAAATTCACTGGGTTTACCAGAAATGAGCTCTTGCTTGTAGGAAGACACAGATCCTGGGGTTTAACTCCATTTCTGAAGGAAAATTCAGACCAGAGGTCTCCTCCCTGAAACACAGTCTGTTTTAACGCAAGAAGCAAGCTCTTCTTCAATAGTCTAAAATACAGCAAGAACCATGGGCATGCCTATAAAAAATAAACTGTGTTTCCTACTCATACAGACCATAGGTAGATCAACTCTGCTTATGAAACTGATACAGACCACAGCACCTCTTCAATAAATGCTCTATAGTTAATAGTGAGAATTGCGTTGGGTTAGTTAACTGTGAAAATTCATTTGAGCCCAAAAATCACAGTGTTTACCAGAAATGAACTCTTGATTGTAGGAAAACACAGATGCTGTTGTTTAACTCTGTTCGTGAAGGGAAATGCAGACCAGTGTTCTCATCCATGAAACACACTCTTTTTAACGCAAGAAGCAAGCTCTACTTACCAGGGGCTCCAATACAGCAAGAACCATGAGCATGCCCAGACAAAAGGCACAGATCCTGGGGTTTAACTCCGTTTCTGATGGGAAATTCATACCAGTGTTCTCATCCCTGAAACACACTCTGTTTTAACGCAAGAAGCAAGCTATTTTTTCCACAGTCTAAAATATAGCAAGAACAAAAAGCATGCCCTGAAATAAAGAAATGTCTTTCCTACTCATATGGACCATATGTTGTTCAACTCTCGTTATGAAACTGTTACAAACCACAGCTCCTCTTACATAAATGCTCTTTAGTTAATAGTGAGAATCGTGGTGGGTTCGTGAACGTCAAAAAAATCATTTGAGCCCAAAATTCAAAGGGTTTACCAGAAATGAACTCTTGCTTGTAGGAAGACACAGACCCTGGGGTTTAAGTCCGTTTCTCAAGGCAAATTCAGACCAGAGTTCTCATCCATGAAACACACTCTGTTTTAATGCAAGAAGCATGCTCTTCTTTCCAGCAATTCCAATACAGGAAGAAACATGAGCAAGCCCCGAAAAAAGAACTGTTTTTCCTACTCATAGGCATCATATCTAGTTCAACTCTGTTCATGAAACTTATACAAACCACAGCTCCTGTTAAATAAATGATCTTTAGTTAATAGTGAGAAACGCGTTGTGTTTGTGTTCTGTGTAAATTCATTTGAGCCACAAATTCACTGGGTGGAGCAGAAATGACTCTTGCTTGTAGGAAGACACATATCTTGTGGTTTCACTCCATTTCTGAAGGGAAATTGAGACCAGTGTCCTCTTCCATGAAAAACACTCAGTTTTAAAGCAAAAAGCATGCTCTACATTCCAGCGTCTCCAATACAGAAAGAAATATGAGCAAGCCCAGAAAAAAAGAAATGTGTTTCCTACTCATGTGGAACATATATAGTTCAACCCTGCTTATGAAACTGATGCAAACCACAGCTCATGTTAAATAAAAAGTCTTAAGTTAATACTAAGAAATGCGTTGGGTTTGTGAACTGTGTAAATTCATTTGAGCCCCAAATACAGTGGGTTATCCAGAAATGACTTCTTGCATGTAGGAAGACACAGATCCTGTACCTTAAATCCATTTGAGAAGAGAAATTCAGACCAGTGTCCTCTTCCATGAAACACACTCCGTTTAATGCAAGAAGCATGAATGCTCTTCTTTCCAGCGTCTCCAATTCATCAAGAACCATGAGCAAGGCCTTAGAAGAGAACTGTGTTTCCTACTCATAGGCATCATATCTAGTTCAAATCTGATTATGAAACTGATACATACCAAAGCTCCTGTTAAATAAATGCTCTCAGGATAATAGTGAGAAACACGTTGGGTTTGTGTTCTGTGTAAATTCATTGGAGCCGCAAATTGACTGCGTTAACCAGAAATGACCTCTTGCTTGTAGGAAGACACAGATCCTGTGGTTTAACCCCATCTCTGAAGAGAAATTGAGACCAGTGTTCTCTTCCATGAAACACAGTCTGTTTTAACGCAAGAAGCATGCTCTTCTTTGCAGTGTCTGCAATATAGCAAGTAAAATTAACAAGCCCAGAAAATAAGAACTGTGTTTCCTACTCATATGGACCGTATCTAGTTCAACTCTGCTTATAAAACTGATACAAAACACAGCTCCTGTTAAATAAATACTCTTTAGTCAATAGTGAGCAACGTGTTGGGTTGGTGTTCTGTGCAAATTCATTTGAGCCGCAAATTCACTGAGTTTACCAGAAATGACCTCTAGCCTGTCGGAAGACACATGTCCTATGGTTTCACTTCGTTTCTGAAGGGAAATTCAGACCAGTGTCATCTTCCATGAAACACACTCTGTTTCATCGCAAGTAACATGCTCTTCTTTCTAGCCTCCTCAATAGAACAAGAAACTTGAGCAAGCCCAGAATGAAAGAAATGTGTTTCCTACTCATATGGAACATATCTAGTTCACCACCGCTTATGAAACCGATACAAACCACAGCTGCTGATAAATAAATGCTCTTTAGTTAATAGTGAGAAACGCGTAGGGTTTATGAACTGTGTAAATTCATTTGAGCTCCAAATTCACTGGGTTTACAAGAAATGACCTCTTGCTGGTAGGAAGACACAGATCCGGGACCATAAATACATTCATGAAGGGAAATTCAGACCAGTGTCCTCTTCCTTGAAACACACTCTGTTTTAAAGCAAGATGCATGCTCTTATTTCCAGCGTCTCCAATACAGCAATAAACAATAGCAAGCCCCGAAAAAAGAACTGTATTTCCTACTCATAGACATCATATCTACTTCAACTCTGATTATGAAACTGATATAAAACACAGCTCCTGTTAAATAAATGCTCTACAGTTAATAGTGATAAAAGCGTTGGGTTTGTGTTCTCTGTAAATTCATTTGAGCCTCAAATTGACTGGGTTTACCAGAAATGACCTCTTGCTTGTAGGAAGACACAGAAGGGAAATTCAGACCAGTGTTGTCATCCTTGAAACATACTCTGTTTTATCGCAAAAAGCAAACTCTTCTTTCCAGCGTCTCCAATACATCAAGAAACATGAGAAAGCCCAGAATAATAGAACTGTGTTTCCTACTAATACAGACCATATCTAGTAAAATTCTACTTATGAAACTGATAGAAACCACAGCACCACTTAAATAAATGCTCTTTAGTTAATAGTGAGAATCACATTGGGTTTTTGAACTGTGTAAAATCATTTGAGCCCAAAATTCTCTTGGTTTACCAGAAATGAACTCTTGCTTGTATGAAGACACAGATCCTGGGGTTTAACACCCTTTCTGAAGGGAAATTGAGACCAGAGTTCTCATCCCTGAAAAACATTTTGTTTTAAGGCAAGAATCATCCTCTTCTTTCCAGCGTCTCCAATACAGTAAGAAACATCAGCATGGCCAGAAAAATTGAACTGTGTTTCCTACTCATACGGACCATATGTAGTTAAACTCAGCTTATGAAACTCATACAGACCACAGCTCCTCTTACATAAATGCTCTTTAGTTAATAGTGAGAATCGCCTTGGGTTTTAGATCTGTGTAAAATCATTTGCGCCAAAATTCACTGTGTTTACCAGAAATGAACTCTTGCTTGTAGGAAGACACGGATCCTGGTGTTTAACTCCGTTTCTGAAGGGAAATTCTGACCAGAGTTCTCATTCCTGAAAAACACACTGATTTAAGGCAAGAATCATCCTCTTCTTTCCAGCGTCTCCAATAGAGTAAGAACCATGAGAACGCCCATTAAAAAAAGAACTGTGTTTCCTATTCATACAGGTCATATGTAGTTCAACTCTGCTTATGGAACTGATACAGGCCACAGCTCGTCTTACATAAATGCTCTTTAGTTAATAGTGAGAATCGCGTTGGGTTCGTGAACAGCGAAAAATCATTTGAGCCCAAAATTCACTGGGTTTACCACAAATGAACTCATGCTTGTATGAAGACACAGATCCAGGGGTTTAACACCGTTTCTGAAGAGAAATTCAGACCATAGTTCTCATCCCTGAAACACATTCTGTTTTAATGCAAAAAGCAAGCTCTTCTTTCCAGATTCTCCAATACAGCAAAAACCATGAACATGCCCAGAAAAAAAGAACTGTGTTTCCTACTCATACGGGTCATATGTAGTTCAACTCTGCTTATGAAATTGATACAAACCACAGCACCTCTTAAATACATTAGCTTTAGTTAATAGTGAGAGTCGAATTGGGTTTTTGAACTGTGTAAAATCATTTGAGCCCATAAGTATCATGGTTTACCAGAAATGAACTCTAGCTTGTAGGAAGACACATATCATGGGGTTTAACTCCGTGTCTGAAGGGAAATTCAGACCAGAGTTCTCATCCCTGAAAAACACTCTGTTTTAATGCAAGAAGCAAGCTCTTCTTTCGAGCGTCTCCAATACAGTAAGAACCATGAGCACGTACATAAAAAAAGAACTGTGTTTCCTCTTCATACGGACCATATGTAGTTCAACTCTGCTTATGAAACTGATACAGACCACAACTCCTCTTACATAAATGCTCTTTAGTTAATGGTGAGAATCGCGTTGGGTTGAACTGCAAAAAATAATTTGAGCCCCAAATTCACTATGTTTACGAGAAATGAACCCTTGGTTGTAGAAGACATAGATCCTGGGGTTTAACTCCGTTTCTGAAGGCACATTCAGACCAGAGTTCTCATCCTTGAAAAACACTCTGTTTGAAGGCAAGAATCATCCTCTTCTTTCCAGCGTCTCCAATACAGCAAGAACCATGAGCATTCCCTCAAAAAAGACCTGTGTTTCCTACTCATACAGAGCATATGTAGATCAACTCTGCTTATGAAACTGATACATACCACAGCACCTCTTCAATAAATGCTCTTTAGTTAATAGTGAGAATTGCGTTGGATTCGTGAACTGTGTAAAATCATTTGAGCCCAAAAATCACTGGATTTACCAGAAATGAACTCTTGCTTGTAGGAAGACAAGAACCTGTGGTTTAATCCGTTTCTGAAGGGAACTTAAACCAGTGTTCTCATCCAAGAAACACACTCTGTTTTCACGCGAGAATCATCCTCTTCTTTCCAGCGGCTTAAATACAGCAAGAACCATAAGCATGCCCAGAAAAAAGGCACAGATCCTGTGGTTTAACTCCATTTCTTAAGGGAAATTCAGACCAGAGTTCTCATCCTTGAAACACACTCTGTTTTAACACAAGAAGCAAGGTCTTTTTACCATAGTCTAAAATATAGCAAGAACCAAAAGCATGCCCTGAAATAAAGAAATGTCTTTCCTACTCATATGGACCATATGTAGTTAAACTCTGCTTATGAAACTCATACAAACCACAGCTCCTCTTACATAAATGCTCTTTAGTTAATAGTGAGAATCGCGGTGGGTTCGTGAACTGCAAAAAATCATTTGAGCCCAAATATCGCAGGGTTTACCAGAAATGAACCCTTGCTTGTAGGAAGACACAGATCCTGGGGTTTAATTCAGTTTCTGAAGGCAAATTCAGACCAGAGTTCTCATCCTTGAAAAACACTCTGTTTTAAGGCAAGAATCATCGTCTTCTTTCCAGCGTCTCCAATACAGCAAGAACCATGAGCATTCCCTCAAAAAAGACCTGTGTTTCCTACTCATACAGACCATGTGTAGACCAACTCTGCTTATGAAACTGATACATACCACAGCACCTCTTCAATAAATGCTTTTTAGTTAATAGTGAGAATTGCGTTGGATTCGTGAACTGTGTAAAATCATTTGAGCCGAAAATTCACTGGATTTACCAGAAATGAACTCTTGCTTGTAGGAAGACAAGAACCTGTGGTTTAATCCGTTTCTGAAGGGAACTTAAACCAGTGTTCTCATCCAAGAAACACACTCTGTTTTCACGCGAGAATCATCCTCTTCTTTCCAGCGGCTTCAATGCAGCAAGAACCATAAGCATGCCCAGAAAAAAGTCACAGATCCTGTGGTTTAACTCCATTTCTGAAGGGAAATTCAGACCAGAGTTCTCATCCCTGAAACACACTCTGTTTTAACACAAGAAGCAAGTTCTTTTTACCACAGTCTAAAATATAGCAAGAACCAAAAGCATGCCCTGAAATAAAGAAAGGTCTTTCCTACTCGTATGGACCATATGTAGTTCAACTCTGCTTATGAAACTCATACAAACCACAGCTCCTCTTACATAAATGCTCTTTAGTTAATAGTGAGAATCGCGGTGGGTTCGTGAACTGCAGAAAATCATTTGAGCCCAAATATCACAGGGTTTACCAGAAATGAACCCTTGCTTGTAGGAAGACACAGATCCTGGGGTTTAATTCAGTTTCTGAAGGCAAATTCAGACCAGAGTTCTCATCCTTGAAAAACACTCTGTTTTAAGGCAAGAATCATCGTCTTCTTTCCAGCGTCTCCAATACAGCAAGAAGCATGAGCATGCACTCAAAAAAGAACTGTGTTTCCTACTCATACAGACCATGTGTAGACCAACTCTGCTTATGAAACTGATACATACCACAGCACCTCTTCAATAAATGTTCTTTAGTTAATAGTGAGAATTGCGTTGGATTCGTGAACTGTGTAAAATCATTTGAGCCGAAAATTCACTGGATTTACCAGAAATGAACTCTTGCTTGTAGGAAGACACAGATCGTGTGGTTTAAATCTGTTCCTGAAGGGAAATTCAAACCAGTGTTCTCATCCATGAAACGCATTCTGTTTTCACGCGAGAATCATCCTCTTCTTCCAACATCTCCAATACAGCAAGAACCAAGAGCATGCCCAGAAAAAAGGCACAGATCCTGGGGTATAAGTCCATTTCAGAAGGGAAATTCAGACCAGAGTTCTCATCCCTGAAACACACTCTGTTTTAACGCAAGAAGCAATGTCTTTTTTCCAATGTCTAAAATACAGCAAGAACCAAAAGCATGCCCTGAAATAAAGAAATGTCTTTCCTACTCATATGGACCATATGTAGTTCAACTCTGTTTATGAAACTGATACAAACCACAGCTCCTCTTACATAAATGCTCTTTAGTTAATAGTGACAATCGCGTTGGGTTCGTGAACTGGGAAAAATCATTTGAGCCCAAAATTCAAAGGGTTTACCAGAAATGAATTCTTGCTTATAGGAAGACACAGATCCTGGGGTTTAACTCTGTTTATGAGGGGAAATTCAGACCAGAGTTCTCATCCCTGAAAAACACTGTTTTAACACAAGAAGCAAGCTCTACTTTCCAGCGTCTCCAATACAGTAAGAACCATGAGCTTTCCCAGAAAAAAAGAACTGTGTTTCCTACTCATACAGACCATATGTATTTCAAGTCTGTTTATGAATATGATACAAACCATAGCTCCTCTTACATAAATGCTCTTTTGTTAATAGTGAGAATCGCGTTGCCTTCGTGAACTGCAAAAAATCATTTGAGCCCAAAATTCACTGTTTTTACCAGAAATGAACTCTTGCTCGTAGAAACACAGATCCTGGGTTTTAACTCCTTTTCAGAAGGGAAATTCAGACCAGAGTTCTCATCCATGAACCACACTCTGTTTTAATTCAAGAAGCAAGCTCTTCTTTCCAGCGTCTCCAATACAGCAAGAACCATGAGCATGCCCTCAAAAAAGAACTGTTTCCTACTCAGACAGACCATATGTAGATCAACTCTGCTTATGAAACTGATGAATCCACACCACCTCTTAAATAAATGCTCTTTAGTTAATAGTGAGAATCGCATTGGGTTTTTGAACTGTGTAAAATCATATGGCCCCAAAATTCACTTGATTTACCAGAAATGAACTATTGCTTGTAGGAAGACAAAGACCCTGGGGTTTAACTCCGATTCTGATGGTAAATTCAGGCCAGTGTTCTCATCCATGAAACACACTTTGTTTTCACGCAAGAAGCAAGCTCTTCTTTCCAGCGTCTCCAATACAGTAAGAACCATGAGCTTTCCCAGAAAAAAAGAACTGTGTTTCCTACGCATACAGACGATATATAGTTCAACTCTGCTTATGAAACTAATACCAACCACAGCTCCTCTTACATAAATCCTCTTTAGTTAATAGTGAGAATCGCATTGGGTTCATGAACTTCTAAAAATCATTTGAGCCCAAAATTCACTGGGTTTACCAGAAATGAGCTCTTGCTTGTAGGAAGACACAGATCCTGGGGTTTAACTCCATTTCTGAAGGAAAATTCAGACCAGAGGTCTCCTCCCTGAAACACAGTCTGTTTTAACGCAAGAAGCAAGCTCTTCTTCAATAGTCTAAAATACAGCAAGAACCATGGGCATGCCTATAAAAAATAAACTGTGTTTCCTACTCATACAGACCATAGGTAGATCAACTCTGCTTATGAAACTGATACAGACCACAGCACCTCTTCAATAAATGCTCTATAGTTAATAGTGAGAATTGCGTTGGGTTAGTTAACTGTGAAAATTCATTTGAGCCCCAAAATCACAGTGTTTACCAGAAATGAACTCTTGATTGTAGGAAAACACAGATGCTGTTGTTTAACTCTGTTCGTGAAGGGAAATGCAGACCAGTGTTCTCATCCATGAAACACACTCCTTTTAACGCAAGAAGCAAGCTCTACTTACCAGGGGCTCCAATACAGCAAGAACCATGAGCATGCCCAGAAAAAAGGCACAGATCCTGGGGTTTAACTCCGTTTCTGATGGGAAATTCATACCAGAGTTCTCATCCCTGAAACACACTCTGTTTTAACGCAAGAAGCAAGCTATTTTTTCCACAGTCTAAAATATAGCAAAAAACAAAAGCATGCCTTGAAATAAAGAAATGTCTTTCCTACTCATATGGACCATATGTTGTTCAACTCTCGTTATGAAACTGTTACAAACCACAGCTCCTCTTACATAAATGCTTTTTAGTTAATAGTGAGAATTGTGGTGGGTTCGTGAACGGCAAAAAAATCATTTGAGCCGAAAATTCACTGGATTTACCAGAAATGAACTCTTGCTTGTAGGAAGACACAGACCCTGGGGTTTAAGTCCGTTTCTCAAGGCAAATTCAGACCAGAGTTCTCATCCATGAAACACACTCTGTTTTAATGCAAGAAGCATGCTCTTCTTTCCAGCAATTCCAATACAGGAAGAAACATGAGCAAGCCCCGAAAAAAGAACTGTTTTTCCTACTCATAGGCATCATATCTAGTTCAACTCTGTTCATGAAACTTATACAAACCACAGCTCCTGTTAAATAAATGATCTTTAGTTAATAGTGAGAAACGCGTTGTGTTTGTGTTCTGTGTAAATTCATTTGAGCCACAAATTCACTGGGTGGAGCAGAAATGACTCTTGCTTGTAGGAAGACACATATCTTGTGGTTTCACTCCATTTCTGAAGGGAAATTGAGACCAGTGTCCTCTTCCATGAAAAACACTCAGTTTTAAAGCAAGAAGCATGCTATACATTCCAGCGTCTCCAATACAGAAAGAAATATGAGCAAGCCCAGAAAAAAAGAAATGTGTTTCCTACTCATGTGGAACATATATAGTTCAACCCTGCTTATGAAACTGATGCAAACCACAGCTCATGTTAAATAAAAAGTCTTAAGTTAATACTAAGAAATGCGTTGGGTTTGTGAACTGTGTAAATTCATTTGAGCCCCAAATACAGTGGGTTATCCAGAAATGACTTCTTGCATGTAGGAAGACACAGATCCTGTACCTTAAATCCATTTGAGAAGAGAAATTCAGACCAGTGTCCTCTTCCATGAAACACACTCCGTTTAATGCAAGAAGCATGAATGCTCTTCTTTCCAGCGTCTCCAATTCATCAAGAACCATGAGCAAGGCCTTAGAAGAGAACTGTGTTTCCTACTCATAGGCATCATATCTAGTTCAAATCTGATTATGAAACTGATACATACCAAAGCTCCTGTTAAATAAATGCTCTCAGGATAATAGTGAGAAACACGTTGGGTTTGTGTTCTGTGTAAATTCATTTGAGCCGTAAATAGACTGCGTTAACCAGAAATGACCTCTTGCTTGTAGGAAGACACAGATCCTGTGGTTTAACCCCATCTCTGAAGAGAAATTGAGACCAGTGTTCTCTTCCATGAAACACAGTCTGTTTTAACGCAAGAAGCATGCTCTTCTTTGCAGTGTCTGCAATATAGCAAGTAAAATTAACAAGCCCAGAAAATAAGAACTGTGTTTCCTACTCATATGGACCATATCTAGTTCAACTCTGCTTATAAAACTGATACAAAACACAGCTCCTGTTAAATAAATACTCTTTAGTCAATAGTGAGCAACGTGTTGGGTTGGTGTTCTGTGCAAATTCATTTGAGCCGCAAATTCACTGAGTTTACCAGAAATGACCTCTAGCCTGTTGGAAGACACATGTCCTATGGTTTCACTTCGTTTCTGAAGGGAAATTCAGACCAGTGTCATCTTCCATGAAACACACTCTGTTTCATCGCAAGTAACATGCTCTTCTTTCTAGCCTCCTCAATAGAACAAGAAACTTGAGCAAGCCCAGAATGAAAGAAATGTGTTTCCTACTCATATGGAACATATCTAGTTCACCTCCGCTTATGAAACCGATACAAACCACAGCTGCTGATAAATAAATGCTCTTTAGTTAATAGTGAGAAACGCGTAGGGTTTATGAACTGTGTAAATTCATTTGAGCTCCAAATTCACTGGGTTTACAAGAAATGACCTCTTGCTGGTAGGAAGACACAGATCCGGGACCATAAATACATTCATGAAGGGAAATTCAGACCAGTGTCCTCTTCCTTGAAACACACTCTGTTTTAAAGCAAGATGCATGCTCTTATTTCCAGCGTCTCCAATACAGCAATAAACAATAGCAAGCCCCGAAAAAAGAACTGTATTTCCTACTCATAGACATCATATCTACTTCAACTCTGATTATGAAACTGATATAAAACACAGCTCCTGTTAAATAAATGCTCTACAGTTAATAGTGATAAAAGCGTTGGGTTTGTGTTCTCTGTAAATTCATTTGAGCCTCAAATTGACTGGGTTTACCAGAAATGACCTCTTGCTTGTAGGAAGACACAGAAGGGAAATTCAGACCAGTGTTGTCATCCTTGAAACATACTCTGTTTTATCGCAAAAAGCAAACTCTTCTTTCCAGCGTCTCCAATACATCAAGAAACATGAGAAAGCCCAGAATAATAGAACTGTGTTTCCTACTAATACAGACCATATCTAGTAAAATTCTACTTATGAAACTGATAGAAACCACAGCACCACTTAAATAAATGCTCTTTAGTTAATAGTGAGAATCACATTGGGTTTTTGAACTGTGTAAAATCATTTGAGCCCAAAATTCTCTTGGTTTACCAGAAATGAACTCTTGCTTGTATGAAGACACAGATCCTGGGGTTTAACACCCTTTCTGAAGGGAAATTGAGACCAGAGTTCTCATCCCTGAAAAACATTTTGTTTTAAGGCAAGAATCATCCTCTTCTTTCCAGCGTCTCCAATACAGTAAGAAACATCAGCATGGCCAGAAAAATTGAACTGTGTTTCCTACTCATACGGACCATATGTAGTTAAACTCAGCTTATGAAACTCATACAGACCACAGCTCCTCTTACATAAATGCTCTTTAGTTAATAGTGAGAATCGCCTTGGGTTTTAGATCTGTGTAAAATCATTTGTGCCAAAATTCACTGTGTTTACCAGAAATGAACTCTTGCTTGTAGGAAGACACGGATCCTGGTGTTTAACTCCGTTTCTGAAGGGAAATTCTGACCAGAGTTCTCGTTCCTGAAAAACACACTGATTTAAGGCAAGAATCATCCTCTTCTTTCCAGCGTCTCCAATAGAGTAAGAACCATGAGAACGCCCATTAAAAAAAGAACTGTGTTTCCTATTCATACAGGTCATATGTAGTTCAACTCTGCTTATGGAACTGATACAGGCCACAGCTCGTCTTACATAAATGCTCTTTAGTTAATAGTGAGAATCGCGTTGGGTTCGTGAACAGCGAAAAATCATTTGAGCCCAAAATTCACTGGGTTTACCAGAAATGAACTCATGCTTGTATGAAGACACAGATCCAGGGGTTTAACACCGTTTCTGAAGAGAAATTCAGACCATAGTTCTCATCCCTGAAACACATTCTGTTTTAATGCAAAAAGCAAGCTCTTCTTTCCAGATTCTCCAATACAGCAAAAACCATGAACATGCCCAGAAAAAAAGAACTGTGTTTCCTACTCATACGGGTCATATGTAGTTCAACTCTGCTTATGAAATTGATACAAACCACAGCACCTCTTAAATACATTAGCTTTAGTTAATAGTGAGAGTCGAATTGGGTTTTTGAACTGTGTAAAATCATTTGAGCCCATAAGTATCATGGTTTACCAGAAATGAACTCTAGCTTGTAGGAAGACACATATCATGGGGTTTAACTCCGTGTCTGAAGGGAAATTCAGACCAGAGTTCTCATCCCTGAAAAACACTCTGTTTTAATGCAAGAAGCAAGCTCTTCTTTCGAGCGTCTCCAATACAGTAAGAACCATGAGCACGTACATAAAAAAAGAACTGTGTTTCCTCTTCATACGGACCATATGTAGTTCAACTCTGCTTATGAAACTGATACAGACCACAACTCCTCTTACATAAATGCTCTTTAGTTAATGGTGAGAATCGCGTTGGGTTGAACTGCAAAAAATAATTTGAGCCCAAAATTCACTATGTTTACGAGAAATGAACCCTTGGTTGTAGAAGACATAGATCCTGGGGTTTAACTCCGTTTCTGAAGGCACATTCAGACCAGAGTTCTCATCCTTGAAAAACACTCTGTTTGAAGGCAAGAATCATCCTCTTCTTTCCAGCGTCTCCAATACAGCAAGAACCATGAGCATTCCCTCAAAAAAGACCTGTGTTTCCTACTCATACAGAGCATATGTAGATCAACTCTGCTTATGAAACTGATACATACCACAGCACCTCTTCAATAAATGCTCTTTAGTTAATAGTGAGAATTGCGTTGGATTCGTGAACTGTGTAAAATCATTTGAGCCCAAAAATCACTGGATTTACCAGAAATGAACTCTTGCTTGTAGGAAGACAAGAACCTGTGGTTTAATCCGTTTCTGAAGGGAACTTAAACCAGTGTTCTCATCCAAGAAACACACTCTGTTTTCACGCGAGAATCATCCTCTTCTTTCCAGCGGCTTAAATACAGCAAGAACCATAAGCATGCCCAGAAAAAAGGCACAGATCCTGTGGTTTAACTCCATTTCTTAAGGGAAATTCAGACCAGAGTTCTCATCCTTGAAACACACTCTGTTTTAACACAAGAAGCAAGGTCTTTTTACCATAGTCTAAAATATAGCAAGAACCAAAAGCATGCCCTGAAATAAAGAAATGTCTTTCCTACTCATATGGACCATATGTAGTTAAACTCTGCTTATGAAACTCATACAAACCACAGCTCCTCTTACATAAATGCTCTTTAGTTAATAGTGAGAATCGCGGTGGGTTCGTGAACTGCAAAAAATCATTTGAGCCCAAATATCGCAGGGTTTACCAGAAATGAACCCTTGCTTGTAGGAAGACACAGATCCTGGGGTTTAATTCAGTTTCTGAAGGCAAATTCAGACCAGAGTTCTCATCCTTGAAAAACACTCTGTTTTAAGGCAAGAATCATCGTCTTCTTTCCAGCGTCTCCAATACAGCAAGAACCATGAGCATTCCCTCAAAAAAGACCTGTGTTTCCTACTCATACAGACCATGTGTAGACCAACTCTGCTTATGAAACTGATACATACCACAGCACCTCTTCAATAAATGCTTTTTAGTTAATAGTGAGATTTGCGTTGGATTCGTGAACTGTGTAAAATCATTTGAGCCGAAAATTCACTGGATTTACCAGAAATGAACTCTTGCTTGTAGGAAGACAAGAACCTGTGGTTTAATCCGTTTCTGAAGGGAACTTAAACCAGTGTTCTCATCCAAGAAACACTCTGTTTTCACGCGAGAATCATCCTCTTCTTTCCAGCGGCTTCAATGCAGCAAGAACCATAAGCATGCCCAGAAAAAAGTCACAGATCCTGTGGTTTAACTCCATTTCTGAAGGGAAATTCAGACCAGAGTTCTCATCCCTGAAACACACTCTGTTTTAACACAAGAAGCAAGTTCTTTTTACCACAGTCTAAAATATAGCAAGAACCAAAAGCATGCCCTGAAATAAAGAAAGGTCTTTCCTACTCGTATGGACCATATGTAGTTCAACTCTGCTTATGAAACTCATACAAACCACAGCTCCTCTTACATAAATGCTCTTTAGTTAATAGTGAGAATCGCGGTGGGTTCGTGAACTGCAGAAAATCATTTGAGCCCAAATATCACAGGGTTTACCAGAAATGAACCCTTGCTTGTAGGAAGACACAGATCCTGGGGTTTAATTCAGTTTCTGAAGGCAAATTCAGACCAGAGTTCTCATCCTTGAAAAACACTCTGTTTTAAGGCAAGAATCATCGTCTTCTTTCCAGCGTCTCCAATACAGCAAGAAGCATGAGCATGCACTCAAAAAAGAACTGTGTTTCCTACTCATACAGACCATGTGTAGACCAACTCTGCTTATGAAACTGATACATACCACAGCACCTCTTCAATAAATGTTCTTTAGTTAATAGTGAGAATTGCGTTGGATTCGTGAACTGTGTAAAATCATTTGAGCCGAAAATTCACTGGATTTACCAGAAATGAACTCTTGCTTGTAGGAAGACACAGATCGTGTGGTTTAAATCTGTTCCTGAAGGGAAATTCAAACCAGTGTTCTCATCCATGAAACGCATTCTGTTTTCACGCGAGAATCATCCTCTTCTTCCAACATCTCCAATACAGCAAGAACCAAGAGCATGCCCAGAAAAAAGGCACAGATCCTGGGGTATAAGTCCATTTCAGAAGGGAAATTCAGACCAGAGTTCTCATCCCTGAAACACACTCTGTTTTAACGCAAGAAGCAATGTCTTTTTTCCAATGTCTAAAATACAGCAAGAACCAAAAGCATGCCCTGAAATAAAGAAATGTCTTTCCTACTCATATGGACCATATGTAGTTCAACTCTGTTTATGAAACTGATACAAACCACAGCTCCTCTTACATAAATGCTCTTTAGTTAATAGTGACAATCGCGTTGGGTTCGTGAACTGGGAAAAATCATTTGAGCCCAAAATTCAAAGGGTTTACCAGAAATGAATTCTTGCTTATAGGAAGACACAGATCCTGGGGTTTAACTCTGTTTATGAGGGGAAATTCAGACCAGAGTTCTCATCCCTGAAAAACACTGTTTTAACACAAGAAGCAAGCTCTACTTTCCAGCGTCTCCAATACAGTAAGAACCATGAGCTTTCCCAGAAAAAAAGAACTGTGTTTCCTACTCATACAGACCATATGTATTTCAAGTCTGTTTATGAATATGATACAAACCATAGCTCCTCTTACATAAATGCTCTTTTGTTAATAGTGAGAATCGCGTTGCCTTCGTGAACTGCAAAAAATCATTTGAGCCCAAAATTCACTGTTTTTACCAGAAATGAACTCTTGCTCGTAGAAACACAGATCCTGGGTTTTAACTCCTTTTCAGAAGGGAAATTCAGACCAGAGTTCTCATCCATGAACCACACTCTGTTTTAATTCAAGAAGCAAGCTCTTCTTTCCAGCGTCTCCAATACAGCAAGAACCATGAGCATGCCCTCAAAAAAGAACTGTTTCCTACTCAGACAGACCATATGTAGATCAACTCTGCTTATGAAACTGATGAATCCACACCACCTCTTAAATAAATGCTCTTTAGTTAATAGTGAGAATCGCATTGGGTTTTTGAACTGTGTAAAATCATATGGCCCCAAAATTCACTTGATTTACCAGAAATGAACTATTGCTTGTAGGAAGACAAAGACCCTGGGGTTTAACTCCGATTCTGATGGTAAATTCAGGCCAGTGTTCTCATCCATGAAACACACTTTGTTTTCACGCAAGAAGCAAGCTCTTCTTTCCAGCGTCTCCAATACAGTAAGAACCATGAGCTTTCCCAGAAAAAAAGAACTGTGTTTCCTACGCATACAGACGATATATAGTTCAACTCTGCTTATGAAACTAATACCAACCACAGCTCCTCTTACATAAATCCTCTTTAGTTAATAGTGAGAATCGCATTGGGTTCATGAACTTCTAAAAATCATTTGAGCCCAAAATTCACTGGGTTTACCAGAAATGAGCTCTTGCTTGTAGGAAGACACAGATCCTGGGGTTTAACTCCATTTCTGAAGGAAAATTCAGACCAGAGGTCTCCTCCCTGAAACACAGTCTGTTTTAACGCAAGAAGCAAGCTCTTCTTCAATAGTCTAAAATACAGCAAGAACCATGGGCATGCCTATAAAAAATAAACTGTGTTTCCTACTCATACAGACCATAGGTAGATCAACTCTGCTTATGAAACTGATACAGACCACAGCACCTCTTCAATAAATGCTCTATAGTTAATAGTGAGAATTGCGTTGGGTTAGTTAACTGTGAAAATTCATTTGAGCCCAAAAATCACAGTGTTTACCAGAAATGAACTCTTGATTGTAGGAAAACACAGATGCTGTTGTTTAACTCTGTTCGTGAAGGGAAATGCAGACCAGTGTTCTCATCCATGAAACACACTCTTTTTAACGCAAGAAGCAAGCTCTACTTACCAGGGGCTCCAATACAGCAAGAACCATGAGCATGCCCAGACAAAAGGCACAGATCCTGGGGTTTAACTCCGTTTCTGATGGGAAATTCATACCAGTGTTCTCATCCCTGAAACACACTCTGTTTTAACGCAAGAAGCAAGCTATTTTTTCCACAGTCTAAAATATAGCAAGAACAAAAAGCATGCCCTGAAATAAAGAAATGTCTTTCCTACTCATATGGACCATATGTTGTTCAACTCTCGTTATGAAACTGTTACAAACCACAGCTCCTCTTACATAAATGCTCTTTAGTTAATAGTGAGAATCGTGGTGGGTTCGTGAACGTCAAAAAAATCATTTGAGCCCAAAATTCAAAGGGTTTACCAGAAATGAACTCTTGCTTGTAGGAAGACACAGACCCTGGGGTTTAAGTCCGTTTCTCAAGGCAAATTCAGACCAGAGTTCTCATCCATGAAACACACTCTGTTTTAATGCAAGAAGCATGCTCTTCTTTCCAGCAATTCCAATACAGGAAGAAACATGAGCAAGCCCCGAAAAAAGAACTGTTTTTCCTACTCATAGGCATCATATCTAGTTCAACTCTGTTCATGAAACTTATACAAACCACAGCTCCTGTTAAATAAATGATCTTTAGTTAATAGTGAGAAACGCGTTGTGTTTGTGTTCTGTGTAAATTCATTTGAGCCACAAATTCACTGGGTGGAGCAGAAATGACTCTTGCTTGTAGGAAGACACATATCTTGTGGTTTCACTCCATTTCTGAAGGGAAATTGAGACCAGTGTCCTCTTCCATGAAAAACACTCAGTTTTAAAGCAAAAAGCATGCTCTACATTCCAGCGTCTCCAATACAGAAAGAAATATGAGCAAGCCCAGAAAAAAAGAAATGTGTTTCCTACTCATGTGGAACATATATAGTTCAACCCTGCTTATGAAACTGATGCAAACCACAGCTCATGTTAAATAAAAAGTCTTAAGTTAATACTAAGAAATGCGTTGGGTTTGTGAACTGTGTAAATTCATTTGAGCCCCAAATACAGTGGGTTATCCAGAAATGACTTCTTGCATGTAGGAAGACACAGATCCTGTACCTTAAATCCATTTGAGAAGAGAAATTCAGACCAGTGTCCTCTTCCATGAAACACACTCCGTTTAATGCAAGAAGCATGAATGCTCTTCTTTCCAGCGTCTCCAATTCATCAAGAACCATGAGCAAGGCCTTAGAAGAGAACTGTGTTTCCTACTCATAGGCATCATATCTAGTTCAAATCTGATTATGAAACTGATACATACCAAAGCTCCTGTTAAATAAATGCTCTCAGGATAATAGTGAGAAACACGTTGGGTTTGTGTTCTGTGTAAATTCATTTGAGCCGCAAATAGACTGCGTTAACCAGAAATGACCTCTTGCTTGTAGGAAGACACAGATCCTGTGGTTTAACCCCATCTCTGAAGAGAAATTGAGACCAGTGTTCTCTTCCATGAAACACAGTCTGTTTTAACGCAAGAAGCATGCTCTTCTTTGCAGTGTCTGCAATATAGCAAGTAAAATTAACAAGCCCAGAAAATAAGAACTGTGTTTCCTACTCATATGGACCGTATCTAGTTCAACTCTGCTTATAAAACTGATACAAAACACAGCTCCTGTTAAATAAATATTCTTTAGTCAATAGTGAGCAACGTGTTGGGTTGGTGTTCTGTGCAAATTCATTTGAGCCGCAAATTCACTGAGTTTACCAGAAATGACCTCTAGCCTGTCGGAAGACACATGTCCTATGGTTTCACTTCGTTTCTGAAGGGAAATTCAGACCAGTGTCATCTTCCATGAAACACACTCTGTTTCATCGCAAGTAACATGCTCTTCTTTCTAGCCTCCTCAATAGAACAAGAAACTTGAGCAAGCCCAGAATGAAAGAAATGTGTTTCCTACTCATATGGAACATATCTAGTTCACCTCCGCTTATGAAACCGATACAAACCACAGCTGCTGATAAATAAATGCTCTTTAGTTAATAGTGAGAAACACGTAGGGTTTATGAACTGTGTAAATTCATTTGAGCTCCAAATTCACTGGGTTTACAAGAAATGACCTCTTGCTTGTAGGAAGACACAGATCCTGTGGTTTAACCCCATCTCTGAAGAGAAATTGAGACCAGTGTTCTCTTCCATGAAACACAGTCTGTTTTAACGCAAGAAGCATGCTCTTCTTTGCAGTGTCTGCAATATAGCAAGTAAAATTAACAAGCCCAGAAAATAAGAACTGTGTTTCCTACTCATATGGACCGTATCTAGTTCAACTCTGCTTATAAAACTGATACAAAACACAGCTCCTGTTAAATAAATACTCTTTAGTCAATAGTGAGCAACGTGTTGGGTTGGTGTTCTGTGCAAATTCATTTGAGCCGCAAATTCACTGAGTTTACCAGAAATGACCTCTAGCCTGTCGGAAGACACATGTCCTATGGTTTCACTTCGTTTCTGAAGGGAAATTCAGACCAGTGTCATCTTCCATGAAACACACTCTGTTTCATCGCAAGTAACATGCTCTTCTTTCTAGCCTCCTCAATAGAACAAGAAACTTGAGCAAGCCCAGAATGAAAGAAATGTGTTTCCTACTCATATGGAACATATCTAGTTCACCTCCGCTTATGAAACCGATACAAACCACAGCTGCTGATAAATAAATGCTCTTTAGTTAATAGTGAGAAACACGTAGGGTTTATGAACTGTGTAAATTCATTTGAGCTCCAAATTCACTGGGTTTACAAGAAATGACCTCTTGCTGGTAGGAAGACACAGATCCTGTGGTTTAACCCCATCTCTGAAGAGAAATTGAGACCAGTGTTCTCTTCCATGAAACACAGTCTGTTTTAACGCAAGAAGCATGCTCTTCTTTGCAGTGTCTGCAATATAGCAAGTAAAATTAACAAGCCCAGAAAATAAGAACTGTGTTTCCTACTCATATGGACCGTATCTAGTTCAACTCTGCTTATAAAACTGATACAAAACACAGCTCCTGTTAAATAAATACTCTTTAGTCAATAGTGAGCAACGTGTTGGGTTGGTGTTCTGTGCAAATTCATTTGAGCCGCAAATTCACTGAGTTTACCAGAAATGACCTCTAGCCTGTCGGAAGACACATGTCCTATGGTTTCACTTCGTTTCTGAAGGGAAATTCAGACCAGTGTCATCTTCCATGAAACACACTCTGTTTCATCGCAAGTAACATGCTCTTCTTTCTAGCCTCCTCAATAGAACAAGAAACTTGAGCAAGCCCAGAATGAAAGAAATGTGTTTCCTACTCATATGGAACATATCTAGTTCACCTCCGCTTATGAAACCGATACAAACCACAGCTGCTGATAAATAAATGCTCTTTAGTTAATAGTGAGAAACGCGTAGGGTTTATGAACTGTGTAAATTCATTTGAGCTCCAAATTCACTGGGTTTACAAGAAATGACCTCTTGCTGGTAGGAAGACACAGATCCGGGACCATAAATACATTCATGAAGGGAAATTCAGACCAGTGTCCTCTTCCTTGAAACACACTCTGTTTTAAAGCAAGATGCATGCTCTTATTTCCAGCGTCTCCAATACAGCAATAAACAATAGCAAGCCCCGAAAAAAGAACTGTATTTCCTACTCATAGACATCATATCTACTTCAACTCTGATTATGAAACTGATATAAAACACAGCTCCTATTAAATAAATGCTCTACAGTTAATAGTGATAAAAGCGTTGGGTTTGTGTTCTCTGTAAATTCATTTGAGCCTCAAATTGACTGGGTTTACCAGAAATGACCTCTTGCTTGTAGGAAGACACAGAAGGGAAATTCAGACCAGTGTTGTCATCCTTGAAACATACTCTGTTTTATCGCAAAAAGCAAACTCTTCTTTCCAGCGTCTCCAATACATCAAGAAACATGAGAAAGCCCAGAATAATAGAACTGTGTTTCCTACTAATACAGACCATATCTAGTAAAATTCTACTTATGAAACTGATAGAAACCACAGCACCACTTAAATAAATGCTCTTTAGTTAATAGTGAGAATCACATTGGGTTTTTGAACTGTGTAAAATCATTTGAGCCCAAAATTCTCTTGGTTTACCAGAAATGAACTCTTGCTTGTATGAAGACACAGATCCTGGGGTTTAACACCCTTTCTGAAGGGAAATTGAGACCAGAGTTCTCATCCCTGAAAAACATTTTGTTTTAAGGCAAGAATCATCCTCTTCTTTCCAGCGTCTCCAATACAGTAAGAAACATCAGCATGGCCAGAAAAATTGAACTGTGTTTCCTACTCATACGGACCATATGTAGTTAAACTCAGCTTATGAAACTCATACAGACCACAGCTCCTCTTACATAAATGCTCTTTAGTTAATAGTGAGAATCGCCGTGGGTTTTAGATCTGTGTAAAATCATTTGCGCCAAAATTCACTGTGTTTACCAGAAATGAACTCTTGCTTGTAGGAAGACACGGATCCTGGTGTTTAACTCCGTTTCTGAAGGGAAATTCTGACCAGAGTTCTCATTCCTGAAAAACACACTGATTTAAGGCAAGAATCATCCTCTTCTTTCCAGCGTCTCCAATAGAGTAAGAACCATGAGAACGCCCATTAAAAAAAGAACTGTGTTTCCTATTCATACAGGTCATATGTAGTTCAACTCTGCTTATGGAACTGATACAGGCCACAGCTCGTCTTACATAAATGCTCTTTAGTTAATAGTGAGAATCGCGTTGGGTTCGTGAACAGCGAAAAATCATTTGAGCCCAAAATTCACTGGGTTTACCAGAAATGAACTCATGCTTGTATGAAGACACAGATCCAGGGGTTTAACACCGTTTCTGAAGAGAAATTCAGACCATAGTTCTCATCCCTGAAACACATTCTGTTTTAATGCAAAAAGCAAGCTCTTCTTTCCAGATTCTCCAATACAGCAAAAACCATGAACATGCCCAGAAAAAAAGAACTGTGTTTCCTACTCATACGGGTCATATGTAGTTCAACTCTGCTTATGAAATTGATACAAACCACAGCACCTCTTAAATACATTAGCTTTAGTTAATAGTGAGAGTCGAATTGGGTTTTTGAACTGTGTAAAATCATTTGAGCCCATAAGTATCATGGTTTACCAGAAATGAACTCTAGCTTGTAGGAAGACACATATCATGGGGTTTAACTCCGTGTCTGAAGGGAAATTCAGACCAGAGTTCTCATCCCTGAAAAACACTCTGTTTTAATGCAAGAAGCAAGCTCTTCTTTCGAGCGTCTCCAATACAGTAAGAACCATGAGCACGTACATAAAAAAAGAACTGTGTTTCCTCTTCATACGGACCATATGTAGTTCAACTCTGCTTATGAAACTGATACAGACCACAACTCCTCTTACATAAATGCTCTTTAGTTAATGGTGAGAATCGCGTTGGGTTGAACTGCAAAAAATAATTTGAGCCCAAAATTCACTATGTTTACGAGAAATGAACCCTTGGTTGTAGAAGACATAGATCCTGGGGTTTAACTCCGTTTCTGAAGGCACATTCAGACCAGAGTTCTCATCCTTGAAAAACACTCTGTTTGAAGGCAAGAATCATCCTCTTCTTTCCAGCGTCTCCAATACAGCAAGAACCATGAGCATTCCCTCAAAAAAGACCTGTGTTTCCTACTCATACAGAGCATATGTAGATCAACTCTGCTTATGAAACTGATACATACCACAGCACCTCTTCAATAAATGCTCTTTAGTTAATAGTGAGAATTGCGTTGGATTCGTGAACTGTGTAAAATCATTTGAGCCCAAAAATCACTGGATTTACCAGAAATGAACTCTTGCTTGTAGGAAGACACAGATCGTGTGGTTTAAATCTGTTCCTGAAGGGAAATTCAAACCAGTGTTCTCATCCATGAAACGCATTCTGTTTTCACGCGAGAATCATCCTCTTCTTCCAACATCTCCAATACAGCAAGAACCAAGAGCATGCCCAGAAAAAAGGCACAGATCCTGGGGTATAAGTCCATTTCAGAAGGGAAATTCAGACCAGAGTTCTCATCCCTGAAACACACTCTGTTTTAACGCAAGAAGCAATGTCTTTTTTCCAATGTCTAAAATACAGCAAGAACCAAAAGCATGCCCTGAAATAAAGAAATGTCTTTCCTACTCATATGGACCATATGTAGTTCAACTCTGTTTATGAAACTGATACAAACCACAGCTCCTCTTACATAAATGCTCTTTAGTTAATAGTGACAATCGCGTTGGGTTCGTGAACTGGGAAAAATCATTTGAGCCCAAAATTCAAAGGGTTTACCAGAAATGAATTCTTGCTTATAGGAAGACACAGATCCTGGGGTTTAACTCTGTTTATGAGGGGAAATTCAGACCAGAGTTCTCATCCCTGAAAAACACTGTTTTAACACAAGAAGCAAGCTCTACTTTCCAGCGTCTCCAATACAGTAAGAACCATGAGCTTTCCCAGAAAAAAAGAACTGTGTTTCCTACTCATACAGACCATATGTATTTCAAGTCTGTTTATGAATATGATACAAACCATAGCTCCTCTTACATAAATGCTCTTTTGTTAATAGTGAGAATCGCGTTGCCTTCGTGAACTGCAAAAAATCATTTGAGCCCAAAATTCACTGTTTTTACCAGAAATGAACTCTTGCTCGTAGAAACACAGATCCTGGGTTTTAACTCCTTTTCAGAAGGGAAATTCAGACCAGAGTTCTCATCCATGAACCACACTCTGTTTTAATTCAAGAAGCAAGCTCTTCTTTCCAGCGTCTCCAATACAGCAAGAACCATGAGCATGCCCTCAAAAAAGAACTGTTTCCTACTCAGACAGACCATATGTAGATCAACTCTGCTTATGAAACTGATGAATCCACACCACCTCTTAAATAAATGCTCTTTAGTTAATAGTGAGAATCGCATTGGGTTTTTGAACTGTGTAAAATCATATGGCCCCAAAATTCACTTGATTTACCAGAAATGAACTATTGCTTGTAGGAAGACAAAGACCCTGGGGTTTAACTCCGATTCTGATGGTAAATTCAGGCCAGTGTTCTCATCCATGAAACACACTTTGTTTTCACGCAAGAAGCAAGCTCTTCTTTCCAGCGTCTCCAATACAGTAAGAACCATGAGCTTTCCCAGAAAAAAAGAACTGTGTTTCCTACGCATACAGACGATATATAGTTCAACTCTGCTTATGAAACTAATACCAACCACAGCTCCTCTTACATAAATCCTCTTTAGTTAATAGTGAGAATCGCATTGGGTTCATGAACTTCTAAAAATCATTTGAGCCCAAAATTCACTGGGTTTACCAGAAATGAGCTCTTGCTTGTAGGAAGACACAGATCCTGGGGTTTAACTCCATTTCTGAAGGAAAATTCAGACCAGAGGTCTCCTCCCTGAAACACAGTCTGTTTTAACGCAAGAAGCAAGCTCTTCTTCAATAGTCTAAAATACAGCAAGAACCATGGGCATGCCTATAAAAAATAAACTGTGTTTCCTACTCATACAGACCATAGGTAGATCAACTCTGCTTATGAAACTGATACAGACCACAGCACCTCTTCAATAAATGCTCTATAGTTAATAGTGAGAATTGCGTTGGGTTAGTTAACTGTGAAAATTCATTTGAGCCCCAAAATCACAGTGTTTACCAGAAATGAACTCTTGATTGTAGGAAAACACAGATGCTGTTGTTTAACTCTGTTCGTGAAGGGAAATGCAGACCAGTGTTCTCATCCATGAAACACACTCCTTTTAACGCAAGAAGCAAGGTCTACTTACCAGGGGCTCCAATACAGCAAGAACCATGAGCATGCCCAGAAAAAGGCACAGATCCTGGGGTTTAACTCCGTTTCTGATGGGAAATTCATACCAGAGTTCTCATCCCTGAAACACACTCTGTTTTAACGCAAGAAGCAAGCTATTTTTTCCACAGTCTAAAATATAGCAAGAAACAAAAGCATGCCTTGAAATAAAGAAATGTCTTTCCTACTCATATGGACCATATGTTGTTCAACTCTCGTTATGAAACTGTTACAAACCACAGCTCCTCTTACATAAATGCTTTTTAGTTAATAGTGAGAATTGTGGTGGGTTCGTGAACGGCAAAAAAATCATTTGAGCCCAAAATTCAAAGGGTTTACCAGAAATGAACTCTTGCTTGTAGGAAGACACAGACCCTGGGGTTTAAGTCCGTTTCTCAAGGCAAATTCAGACCAGAGTTCTCATCCATGAAACACACTCTGTTTTAATGCAAGAAGCATGCTCTTCTTTCCAGCAATTCCAATACAGGAAGAAACATGAGCAAGCCCCGAAAAAAGAACTGTTTTTCCTACTCATAGGCATCATATCTAGTTCAACTCTGTTCATGAAACTTATACAAACCACAGCTCCTGTTAAATAAATGATCTTTAGTTAATAGTGAGAAACGCGTTGTGTTTGTGTTCTGTGTAAATTCATTTGAGCCACAAATTCACTGGGTGGAGCAGAAATGACTCTTGCTTGTAGGAAGACACATATCTTGTGGTTTCACTCCATTTCTGAAGGGAAATTGAGACCAGTGTCCTCTTCCATGAAAAACACTCAGTTTTAAAGCAAGAAGCATGCTCTACATTCCAGCGTCTCCAATACAGAAAGAAATATGAGCAAGCCCAGAAAAAAAGAAATGTGTTTCCTACTCATGTGGAACATATATAGTTCAACCCTGCTTATGAAACTGATGCAAACCACAGCTCATGTTAAATAAAAAGTCTTAAGTTAATACTAAGAAATGCGTTGGGTTTGTGAACTGTGTAAATTCATTTGAGCCCCAAATACAGTGGGTTATCCAGAAATGACTTCTTGCATGTAGGAAGACACAGATCCTGTACCTTAAATCCATTTGAGAAGAGAAATTCAGACCAGTGTCCTCTTCCATGAAACACACTCCGTTTAATGCAAGAAGCATGAATGCTCTTCTTTCCAGCGTCTCCAATTCATCAAGAACCATGAGCAAGGCCTTAGAAGAGAACTGTGTTTCCTACTCATAGGCATCATATCTAGTTCAAATCTGATTATGAAACTGATACATACCAAAGCTCCTGTTAAATAAATGCTCTCAGGATAATAGTGAGAAACACGTTGGGTTTGTGTTCTGTGTAAATTCATTTGAGCCGCAAATAGACTGCGTTAACCAGAAATGACCTCTTGCTTGTAGGAAGACACAGATCCTGTGGTTTAACCCCATCTCTGAAGAGAAATTGAGACCAGTGTTCTCTTCCATGAAACACAGTCTGTTTTAACGCAAGAAGCATGCTCTTCTTTGCAGTGTCTGCAATATAGCAAGTAAAATTAACAAGCCCAGAAAATAAGAACTGTGTTTCCTACTCATATGGACCGTATCTAGTTCAACTCTGCTTATAAAACTGATACAAAACACAGCTCCTGTTAAATAAATACTCTTTAGTCAATAGTGAGCAACGTGTTGGGTTGGTGTTCTGTGCAAATTCATTTGAGCCGCAAATTCACTGAGTTTACCAGAAATGACCTCTAGCCTGTTGGAAGACACATGTCCTATGGTTTCACTTCGTTTCTGAAGGGAAATTCAGACCAGTGTCATCTTCCATGAAACACACTCTGTTTCATCGCAAGTAACATGCTCTTCTTTCTAGCCTCCTCAATAGAACAAGAAACTTGAGCAAGCCCAGAATGAAAGAAATGTGTTTCCTACTCATATGGAACATATCTAGTTCACCTCCGCTTATGAAACCGATACAAACCACAGCTGCTGATAAATAAATGCTCTTTAGTTAATAGTGAGAAACGCGTAGGGTTTATGAACTGTGTAAATTCATTTGAGCTCCAAATTCACTGGGTTTACAAGAAATGACCTCTTGCTGGTAGGAAGACACAGATCCGGGACCATAAATACATTCATGAAGGGAAATTCAGACCAGTGTCCTCTTCCTTGAAACACACTCTGTTTTAAAGCAAGATGCATGCTCTTATTTCCAGCGTCTCCAATACAGCAATAAACAATAGCAAGCCCCGAAAAAAGAACTGTATTTCCTACTCATAGACATCATATCTACTTCAACTCTGATTATGAAACTGATATAAAACACAGCTCCTGTTAAATAAATGCTCTACAGTTAATAGTGATAAAAGCGTTGGGTTTGTGTTCTCTGTAAATTCATTTGAGCCTCAAATTGACTGGGTTTACCAGAAATGACCTCTTGCTTGTAGGAAGACACAGAAGGGAAATTCAGACCAGTGTTGTCATCCTTGAAACATACTCTGTTTTATCGCAAAAAGCAAACTCTTCTTTCCAGCGTCTCCAATACATCAAGAAACATGAGAAAGCCCAGAATAATAGAACTGTGTTTCCTACTAATACAGACCATATCTAGTAAAATTCTACTTATGAAACTGATAGAAACCACAGCACCACTTAAATAAATGCTCTTTAGTTAATAGTGAGAATCACATTGGGTTTTTGAACTGTGTAAAATCATTTGAGCCCAAAATTCTCTTGGTTTACCAGAAATGAACTCTTGCTTGTATGAAGACACAGATCCTGGGGTTTAACACCCTTTCTGAAGGGAAATTGAGACCAGAGTTCTCATCCCTGAAAAACATTTTGTTTTAAGGCAAGAATCATCCTCTTCTTTCCAGCGTCTCCAATACAGTAAGAAACATCAGCATGGCCAGAAAAATTGAACTGTGTTTCCTACTCATACGGACCATATGTAGTTAAACTCAGCTTATGAAACTCATACAGACCACAGCTCCTCTTACATAAATGCTCTTTAGTTAATAGTGAGAATCGCCTTGGGTTTTAGATCTGTGTAAAATCATTTGCGCCAAAATTCACTGTGTTTACCAGAAATGAACTCTTGCTTGTAGGAAGACACGGATCCTGGTGTTTAACTCCGTTTCTGAAGGGAAATTCTGACCAGAGTTCTCATTCCTGAAAAACACACTGATTTAAGGCAAGAATCATCCTCTTCTTTCCAGCGTCTCCAATAGAGTAAGAACCATGAGAACGCCCATTAAAAAAAGAACTGTGTTTCCTATTCATACAGGTCATATGTAGTTCAACTCTGCTTATGGAACTGATACAGGCCACAGCTCGTCTTACATAAATGCTCTTTAGTTAATAGTGAGAATCGCGTTGGGTTCGTGAACAGCGAAAAATCATTTGAGCCCAAAATTCACTGGGTTTACCAGAAATGACCTCTAGCCTGTCGGAAGACACATGTCCTATGGTTTCACTTCGTTTCTGAAGGGAAATTCAGACCAGTGTCATCTTCCATGAAACACACTCTGTTTCATCGCAAGTAACATGCTCTTCTTTCTAGCCTCCTCAATAGAACAAGAAACTTGAGCAAGCCCAGAATGAAAGAAATGTGTTTCCTACTCATATGGAACATATCTAGTTCACCTCCGCTTATGAAACCGATACAAACCACAGCTGCTGATAAATAAATGCTCTTTAGTTAATAGTGAGAAACGCGTAGGGTTTATGAACTGTGTAAATTCATTTGAGCTCCAAATTCACTGGGTTTACAAGAAATGACCTCTTGCTGGTAGGAAGACACAGATCCGGGACCATAAATACATTCATGAAGGGAAATTCAGACCAGTGTCCTCTTCCTTGAAACACACTCTGTTTTAAAGCAAGATGCATGCTCTTATTTCCAGCGTCTCCAATACAGCAATAAACAATAGCAAGCCCCGAAAAAAGAACTGTATTTCCTACTCATAGACATCATATCTACTTCAACTCTGATTATGAAACTGATATAAAACACAGCTCCTGTTAAATAAATGCTCTACAGTTAATAGTGATAAAAGCGTTGGGTTTGTGTTCTCTGTAAATTCATTTGAGCCTCAAATTGACTGGGTTTACCAGAAATGACCTCTTGCTTGTAGGAAGACACAGAAGGGAAATTCAGACCAGTGTTGTCATCCTTGAAACATACTCTGTTTTATCGCAAAAAGCAAACTCTTCTTTCCAGCATCTCCAATACATCAAGAAACATGAGAAAGCCCAGAATAATAGAACTGTGTTTCCTACTAATACAGACCATATCTAGTAAAATTCTACTTATGAAACTGATAGAAACCACAGCACCACTTAAATAAATGCTCTTTAGTTAATAGTGAGAATCACATTGGGTTTTTGAACTGTGTAAAATCATTTGAGCCCAAAATTCTCTTGGTTTACCAGAAATGAACTCTTGCTTGTATGAAGACACAGATCCTGGGGTTTAACACCCTTTCTGAAGGGAAATTGAGACCAGAGTTCTCATCCCTGAAAAACATTTTGTTTTAAGGCAAGAATCATCCTCTTCTTTCCAGCGTCTCCAATACAGTAAGAAACATCAGCATGGCCAGAAAAATTGAACTGTGTTTCCTACTCATACGGACCATATGTAGTTAAACTCAGCTTATGAAACTCATACAGACCACAGCTCCTCTTACATAAATGCTCTTTAGTTAATAGTGAGAATCGCCTTGGGTTTTAGATCTGTGTAAAATCATTTGCGCCAAAATTCACTGTGTTTACCAGAAATGAACTCTTGCTTGTAGGAAGACACGGATCCTGGTGTTTAACTCCGTTTCTGAAGGGAAATTCTGACCAGAGTTCTCATTCCTGAAAAACACACTGATTTAAGGCAAGAATCATCCTCTTCTTTCCAGCGTCTCCAATAGAGTAAGAACCATGAGAACGCCCATTAAAAAAAGAACTGTGTTTCCTATTCATACAGGTCATATGTAGTTCAACTCTGCTTATGGAACTGATACAGGCCACAGCTCGTCTTACATAAATGCTCTTTAGTTAATAGTGAGAATCGCGTTGGGTTCGTGAACAGCGAAAAATCATTTGAGCCCAAAATTCACTGGGTTTACCAGAAATGAACTCATGCTTGTATGAAGACACAGATCCAGGGGTTTAACACCGTTTCTGAAGAGAAATTCAGACCATAGTTCTCATCCCTGAAACACATTCTGTTTTAATGCAAAAAGCAAGCTCTTCTTTCCAGATTCTCCAATACAGCAAAAACCATGAACATGCCCAGAAAAAAAGAACTGTGTTTCCTACTCATACGGGTCATATGTAGTTCAACTCTGCTTATGAAATTGATACAAACCACAGCACCTCTTAAATACATTAGCTTTAGTTAATAGTGAGAGTCGAATTGGGTTTTTGAACTGTGTAAAATCATTTGAGCCCATAAGTATCATGGTTTACCAGAAATGAACTCTAGCTTGTAGGAAGACACATATCATGGGGTTTAACTCCGTGTCTGAAGGGAAATTCAGACCAGAGTTCTCATCCCTGAAAAACACTCTGTTTTAATGCAAGAAGCAAGCTCTTCTTTCGAGCGTCTCCAATACAGTAAGAACCATGAGCACGTACATAAAAAAAGAACTGTGTTTCCTCTTCATATGGACCATATGTAGTTCAACTCTGCTTATGAAACTGATACAGACCACAACTCCTCTTACATAAATGCTCTTTAGTTAATGGTGAGAATCGCGTTGGGTTGAACTGCAAAAAATAATTTGAGCCCCAAATTCACTATGTTTACGAGAAATGAACCCTTGGTTGTAGAAGACATAGATCCTGGGGTTTAACTCCGTTTCTGAAGGCACATTCAGACCAGAGTTCTCATCCTTGAAAAACACTCTGTTTGAAGGCAAGAATCATCCTCTTCTTTCCAGCGTCTCCAATACAGCAAGAACCATGAGCATTCCCTCAAAAAAGACCTGTGTTTCCTATTCATACAGAGCATATGTAGATCAACTCTGCTTATGAAACTGATACATACCACAGCACCTCTTCAATAAATGCTCTTTAGTTAATAGTGAGAATTGCGTTGGATTCGTGAACTGTGTAAAATCATTTGAGCCCAAAATTCACTGGATTTACCAGAAATGAACTCTTGCTTGTAGGAAGACAAGAACCTGTGGTTTAATCCGTTTCTGAAGGGAAATTAAACCAGTGTTCTCATCCAAGAAACACACTCTGTTTTCACGCGAGAATCATCCTCTTCTTTCCAGCGGCTTAAATACAGCAAGAACCATAAGCATGCCCAGAAAAAAGGCACAGATCCTGTGGTTTAACTCCATTTCTTAAGGGAAATTCAGACCAGAGTTCTCATCCTTGAAACAAACTCTGTTTTAACACAAGAAGCAAGGTCTTTTTACCATAGTCTAAAATATAGCAAGAACCAAAAGCATGCCCTGAAATAAAGAAATGTCTTTCCTACTCATATGGACCATATGTAGTTAAACTCTGCTTATGAAACTCATACAAACCACAGCTCCTCTTACATAAATCCTCTTTAGTTAATAGTGAGAATCGCATTGGGTTCATGAACTTCTAAAAATCATTTGAGCCCAAAATTCACTGGGTTTACCAGAAATGAGCTCTTGCTTGTAGGAAGACACAGATCCTGGGGTTTAACTCCATTTCTGAAGGAAAATTCAGACCAGAGGTCTCCTCCCTGAAACACAGTCTGTTTTAACGCAAGAAGCAAGCTCTTCTTCAATAGTCTAAAATACAGCAAGAACCATGGGCATGCCTATAAAAAATAAACTGTGTTTCCTACTCATACAGACCATAGGTAGATCAACTCTGCTTATGAAACTGATACAGACCACAGCACCTCTTCAATAAATGCTCTATAGTTAATAGTGAGAATTGCGTTGGGTTAGTTAACTGTGAAAATTCATTTGAGCCCCAAAATCACAGTGTTTACCAGAAATGAACTCTTGATTGTAGGAAAACACAGATGCTGTTGTTTAACTCTGTTCGTGAAGGGAAATGCAGACCAGTGTTCTCATCCATGAAACACACTCTTTTTAACGCAAGAAGCATGCTCTACTTACCAGGGGCTCCAATACAGCAAGAACCATGAGCATGCCCAGAAAAAAGGCACAGATCCTGGGGTTTAACTCCGTTTCTGATGGGAAATTCATACCAGAGTAGTCATCCCTGAAACGCACTCTGTTTTAACGCAAGAAGCAAGCTATTTTTTCCACAGTCTAAAATATAGCAAGAACCAAAAGCATGCCCTGAAATAAAGAAATGTCTTTCCTACTCATATGGACCATATGTTGTTCAACTCTCGTTATGAAACTGTTACAAACCACAGCTCCTCTTACATAAATGCTCTTTAGTTAATAGTGAGAATCGCCTTGGGTTTTAGATCTGTGTAAAATCATTTGCGCCAAAATTCACTGTGTTTACCAGAAATGAACTCTTGCTTGTAGGAAGACACGGATCCTGGTGTTTAACTCCGTTTCTGAAGGGAAATTCTGACCAGAGTTCTCATTCCTGAAAAACACACTGATTTAAGGCAAGAATCATCCTCTTCTTTCCAGCGTCTCCAATAGAGTAAGAACCATGAGAACGCCCATTAAAAAAAGAACTGTGTTTCCTATTCATACAGGTCATATGTAGTTCAACTCTGCTTATGGAACTGATACAGGCCACAGCTCGTCTTACATAAATGCTCTTTAGTTAATAGTGAGAATCGCGTTGGGTTCGTGAACAGCGAAAAATCATTTGAGCCCAAAATTCACTGGGTTTACCAGAAATGACCTCTAGCCTGTCGGAAGACACATGTCCTATGGTTTCACTTCGTTTCTGAAGGGAAATTCAGACCAGTGTCATCTTCCATGAAACACACTCTGTTTCATCGCAAGTAACATGCTCTTCTTTCTAGCCTCCTCAATAGAACAAGAAACTTGAGCAAGCCCAGAATGAAAGAAATGTGTTTCCTACTCATATGGAACATATCTAGTTCACCTCCGCTTATGAAACCGATACAAACCACAGCTGCTGATAAATAAATGCTCTTTAGTTAATAGTGAGAAACGCGTAGGGTTTATGAACTGTGTAAATTCATTTGAGCTCCAAATTCACTGGGTTTACAAGAAATGACCTCTTGCTGGTAGGAAGACACAGATCCGGGACCATAAATACATTCATGAAGGGAAATTCAGACCAGTGTCCTCTTCCTTGAAACACACTCTGTTTTAAAGCAAGATGCATGCTCTTATTTCCAGCGTCTCCAATACAGCAATAAACAATAGCAAGCCCCGAAAAAAGAACTGTATTTCCTACTCATAGACATCATATCTACTTCAACTCTGATTATGAAACTGATATAAAACACAGCTCCTGTTAAATAAATGCTCTACAGTTAATAGTGATAAAAGCGTTGGGTTTGTGTTCTCTGTAAATTCATTTGAGCCTCAAATTGACTGGGTTTACCAGAAATGACCTCTTGCTTGTAGGAAGACACAGAAGGGAAATTCAGACCAGTGTTGTCATCCTTGAAACATACTCTGTTTTATCGCAAAAAGCAAACTCTTCTTTCCAGCATCTCCAATACATCAAGAAACATGAGAAAGCCCAGAATAATAGAACTGTGTTTCCTACTAATACAGACCATATCTAGTAAAATTCTACTTATGAAACTGATAGAAACCACAGCACCACTTAAATAAATGCTCTTTAGTTAATAGTGAGAATCACATTGGGTTTTTGAACTGTGTAAAATCATTTGAGCCCAAAATTCTCTTGGTTTACCAGAAATGAACTCTTGCTTGTATGAAGACACAGATCCTGGGGTTTAACACCCTTTCTGAAGGGAAATTGAGACCAGAGTTCTCATCCCTGAAAAACATTTTGTTTTAAGGCAAGAATCATCCTCTTCTTTCCAGCGTCTCCAATACAGTAAGAAACATCAGCATGGCCAGAAAAATTGAACTGTGTTTCCTACTCATACGGACCATATGTAGTTAAACTCAGCTTATGAAACTCATACAGACCACAGCTCCTCTTACATAAATGCTCTTTAGTTAATAGTGAGAATCGCCTTGGGTTTTAGATCTGTGTAAAATCATTTGCGCCAAAATTCACTGTGTTTACCAGAAATGAACTCTTGCTTGTAGGAAGACACGGATCCTGGTGTTTAACTCCGTTTCTGAAGGGAAATTCTGACCAGAGTTCTCATTCCTGAAAAACACACTGATTTAAGGCAAGAATCATCCTCTTCTTTCCAGCGTCTCCAATAGAGTAAGAACCATGAGAACGCCCATTAAAAAAAGAACTGTGTTTCCTATTCATACAGGTCATATGTAGTTCAACTCTGCTTATGGAACTGATACAGGCCACAGCTCGTCTTACATAAATGCTCTTTAGTTAATAGTGAGAATCGCGTTGGGTTCGTGAACAGCGAAAAATCATTTGAGCCCAAAATTCACTGGGTTTACCAGAAATGAACTCATGCTTGTATGAAGACACAGATCCAGGGGTTTAACACCGTTTCTGAAGAGAAATTCAGACCATAGTTCTCATCCCTGAAACACATTCTGTTTTAATGCAAAAAGCAAGCTCTTCTTTCCAGATTCTCCAATACAGCAAAAACCATGAACATGCCCAGAAAAAAAGAACTGTGTTTCCTACTCATACGGGTCATATGTAGTTCAACTCTGCTTATGAAATTGATACAAACCACAGCACCTCTTAAATACATTAGCTTTAGTTAATAGTGAGAGTCGAATTGGGTTTTTGAACTGTGTAAAATCATTTGAGCCCATAAGTATCATGGTTTACCAGAAATGAACTCTAGCTTGTAGGAAGACACATATCATGGGGTTTAACTCCGTGTCTGAAGGGAAATTCAGACCAGAGTTCTCATCCCTGAAAAACACTCTGTTTTAATGCAAGAAGCAAGCTCTTCTTTCGAGCGTCTCCAATACAGTAAGAACCATGAGCACGTACATAAAAAAAGAACTGTGTTTCCTCTTCATATGGACCATATGTAGTTCAACTCTGCTTATGAAACTGATACAGACCACAACTCCTCTTACATAAATGCTCTTTAGTTAATGGTGAGAATCGCGTTGGGTTGAACTGCAAAAAATAATTTGAGCCCCAAATTCACTATGTTTACGAGAAATGAACCCTTGGTTGTAGAAGACATAGATCCTGGGGTTTAACTCCGTTTCTGAAGGCACATTCAGACCAGAGTTCTCATCCTTGAAAAACACTCTGTTTGAAGGCAAGAATCATCCTCTTCTTTCCAGCGTCTCCAATACAGCAAGAACCATGAGCATTCCCTCAAAAAAGACCTGTGTTTCCTATTCATACAGAGCATATGTAGATCAACTCTGCTTATGAAACTGATACATACCACAGCACCTCTTCAATAAATGCTCTTTAGTTAATAGTGAGAATTGCGTTGGATTCGTGAACTGTGTAAAATCATTTGAGCCCAAAATTCACTGGATTTACCAGAAATGAACTCTTGCTTGTAGGAAGACAAGAACCTGTGGTTTAATCCGTTTCTGAAGGGAAATTAAACCAGTGTTCTCATCCAAGAAACACACTCTGTTTTCACGCGAGAATCATCCTCTTCTTTCCAGCGGCTTAAATACAGCAAGAACCATAAGCATGCCCAGAAAAAAGGCACAGATCCTGTGGTTTAACTCCATTTCTTAAGGGAAATTCAGACCAGAGTTCTCATCCTTGAAACAAACTCTGTTTTAACACAAGAAGCAAGGTCTTTTTACCATAGTCTAAAATATAGCAAGAACCAAAAGCATGCCCTGAAATAAAGAAATGTCTTTCCTACTCATATGGACCATATGTAGTTAAACTCTGCTTATGAAACTCATACAAACCACAGCTCCTCTTACATAAATCCTCTTTAGTTAATAGTGAGAATCGCATTGGGTTCATGAACTTCTAAAAATCATTTGAGCCCAAAATTCACTGGGTTTACCAGAAATGAGCTCTTGCTTGTAGGAAGACACAGATCCTGGGGTTTAACTCCATTTCTGAAGGAAAATTCAGACCAGAGGTCTCCTCCCTGAAACACAGTCTGTTTTAACGCAAGAAGCAAGCTCTTCTTCAATAGTCTAAAATACAGCAAGAACCATGGGCATGCCTATAAAAAATAAACTGTGTTTCCTACTCATACAGACCATAGGTAGATCAACTCTGCTTATGAAACTGATACAGACCACAGCACCTCTTCAATAAATGCTCTATAGTTAATAGTGAGAATTGCGTTGGGTTAGTTAACTGTGAAAATTCATTTGAGCCCCAAAATCACAGTGTTTACCAGAAATGAACTCTTGATTGTAGGAAAACACAGATGCTGTTGTTTAACTCTGTTCGTGAAGGGAAATGCAGACCAGTGTTCTCATCCATGAAACACACTCTTTTTAACGCAAGAAGCATGCTCTACTTACCAGGGGCTCCAATACAGCAAGAACCATGAGCATGCCCAGAAAAAAGGCACAGATCCTGGGGTTTAACTCCGTTTCTGATGGGAAATTCATACCAGAGTAGTCATCCCTGAAACGCACTCTGTTTTAACGCAAGAAGCAAGCTATTTTTTCCACAGTCTAAAATATAGCAAGAACCAAAAGCATGCCCTGAAATAAAGAAATGTCTTTCCTACTCATATGGACCATATGTTGTTCAACTCTCGTTATGAAACTGTTACAAACCACAGCTCCTCTTACATAAATGCTCTTTAGTTAATAGTGAGAATCGTGGTGGGTTCGTGAACGGCAAAAAAATCATTTGAGCCCAAAATTCAAAGGGTTTACCAGAAATGAACTCTTGCTTGTAGGAAGACACAGACCCTGGGGTTTAATTCAGTTTCTGAAGGCAAATTCAGACCAGAGTTCTCATCCATGAAACACACTCTGTTTTAATGCAAGAAGCAAGCTCTTCTTTCTAGCCTCTCCAAAACAGCAAGAACCATTAGCATGCCCTCAAAAAAGAACTGTGTTTCATACTCATACAGACCATATGTAGATCAACTCTGCTTATGAAATTGAAACAAACCACAGAACCTCTTAAATAAATAATCTTTAGTTAATAGTGAGAATCGCATTGGATTTTTCAAATGTGTAAAATCACTTTATCCCAAAATTCTCTTGGTTTACCAGAAATGGACTCTTTCTTGTAAGAAGACACAGATCAACGGGTTTAACTCCGTTTCTGAATTGAAATTCAGACCAGAGTTCTCGTCCCTGAAAAACACTCTGATGTAAGGCAAGAATCATCCCATGCTTTCCAGCCTCTCCAATAGAGTAAGAACCATGAGCACTCCCATAAAAAAAGAACTGTGTTTCCTACTCATACAGGTAATATGTAGTTCAACTCTGCTTGAAACTCATACAGACCACAGATCCTCTTACATAAATGCTCTTTAGTTAATAGTGATAATCACGTTGGGTTCTAGATCTGTGTAAAATCATTTGAGCCAAAATTCATTTGGTTTACCAGAAATGAACTCTTGCTTGAGGGAAGACACAGATCCTGGGGTTTAACTCCATTTCTGAAGGGAAATTCAGAACAGAGTTCTCATCCATGAAACACACTCTGTTTTAATGCAAGAAGCAAGCTCTTCTTTCTAGCCTCTCCAAAACAGCAAAAATCATTTGAGCCCAAAATTCTCTTGGTTTAGCATAAATGAACTCTTGCTTGTATGAAGACACAGATCCTTGGGTTTAACTCCGTTTCTGAAGGGAAATGCAGACCAGAGTTGTCATCCCTGAAAAACATTTTGTTTTTCGGCAATTATCAGCCTCTTCTTTCCAGCGTCTCCAATTCAGTAAGAAACATGAGCATGCCCAGAAAAATAGAACTGTGTTTCCTACTCATACGGACCATATGTAATTCAACTCTGCTTATGAAACTCATACAGACCACAGCTCCTCATACATAAATGCTCTTTAGTTAATAGTGAGAATCGCCTTGGGTTCTAGATCTGTGTAAAATCATTTGCGCCAAAATACACTGGGTTTAGCAGAAATGAACTCTTGCTTGTAGGAAGACACAAATCCTGGTGTTTAACTCCGTTTCTGAAGGGAAATTCTGACCAGAGTTCTCATCCCTGAAAAACACACTGATTTAAGGCAAGAATCATCCTCTTCTTTCCAGCGTGTCCAATAGAGTAAGAACCATGAGAATGCCCATAAAAAAAGAACTCTGTTTCCTATTCATACAGGTCATATGTAGTTCATTTCTGCCCATGAAACACACTCTGTTTTAATGAAAGAAGCAAGCTCTTCTTTCTAGCCTCTCCAAAACAGCAAGAACCATGAGCATGCCCTCAAAAAAGAACTGTGTTTCATACTCATACAGACCATATGTAGATCAACTCTGCTTATGAAATTGATACAAACCACAGCACCTCTTAAATAGATGCGCTTTAGTTAATAGTGAGAATCGCATTGGGTTTTTGAACTGTGTAAAATCATTTGAGCCCAAAATTCTCTTGGTTTTCCAGAAATGAACTCTTGCTTGTAGGAAGACACAGATCCTGGTGTTTCACTCCATTTCTGAAGGGAAATTCAGACCAGAGTTTTCATGTCTGAAAAACACTCTGATTTAAGGCAAGAATTATCCTCGCCTTTCCAGCGTCTACAATAGAGAAAGAACCATGAGCACGCCCGTAAAAAAAGAACTTTGTTTCCTACTCATACGGGTCATATGTAGTTCAACTCTGCTTATGAAACTGATAGAGACCACAGCTCCTCTTATATAAATGCTCTTTAGTTAATAGTGAGAATCACGTTGGGTTTGTGAACAGCGAAAAATCATTTGAGCCCAAAATTCACTGGGTTTACCAGAAATGAACTCTTGCTTGTATGCAGACAAAGATCCTGGGGTTTAACACCGTTTCTGAAGGGAAATTCAGACCAGAGTTCTCATCCCTGAAACACTCACTGTTTTAACGCAAAAAGCAAGCTGTTCTTTCCAGAGTCTCTTTTACAGCAAGAACAATGAGCATGCCCAGAAAAAAAGAACTGTGTTTCCTATTCATACATACCATATGTAATTAAACTCTGCTTATGAAACTGATACAAAATCCAGCTCCTCTTAAATAAATCCTCTCTTGTTAATAGTAATAATCGCATTGGGTTGCTGAACTGCAAAAATCATTTGAGTCCAAATACACAAGGTTTACCAGAAACGAACCCTTGGTTGTAGGAAGACATAGATCCTGGGGTTTAACTCCGTTTCTGAAGGGAAATTCAGACCAGAGTTCTCATCCCTGAAACACTCACTGTTTTAACGCAAGAAGCAAGCTCTTCGTTCCAGAGTCTCCTTTACAACAAGAACCATGAGCATGCCCTGAAAAAAAGAACTGTGTTTCCTACTCATACAGACCATATTTAGTTCATCTCTGCTTATGAAACTGATACAAAAACTGGTCCTCTTACATAAATGCTCTTTAGTTAATAGTGAGAATCGCGTTTGGTTCGTGAACTGCGAAAATTATTTTGAGCACAAAATTCAATGGCTTAACCAGAAATGAACTCTTGATTGTAGGAAGGCACAGAACCTGGGGTTTAACTCCGTTTCTGAAGGGAAATTCAGACCAGAATTCTCATCCATGAAACACACCCTGTTTTAATGCAAGAAGCAAGCTCATCTTTCCAGAGTCTAAAATACAGCAAGAACCATGAGCATGCCCTGAAAAAAAGAACTGTGTTTCCTACTCATATGGACCATATGTAGTCCAACTCTGCTTATGAAACTGATAGAGAACACAGCTCCTCTTACATAAAAGCTCTATAGTTAATAGTGATAATAACGTTGGGTTCTAGAACTGTGTAAAATTATTTGAGCAGAAAATTCAATGATTTTCCCAGAAAAGAACTCTTGCTTGTAGGAAGACCCAGATCCTGTGGTTAAACCCCGTTTCTGAAGTGAAATTCAGACCAGAGTTCTCAACCCTGAAAAACACTCTGTTTTAAGGCAAGAAAGAATCTCTTCTTTCCAGCTTCTCCAATTCAGTAAGAACCATGAGCATGCCCAGAAAAAAGAACTGTGTTTCCTACTCAAACACACCATATGTAGATCAACTCCTGTTATGAAACTGATACAAACCACAGCTCCTCTTACATAAATCCTCTTTACTTAATAGTGAGAATCGCGTTTTGGTTCGTGAACTGCGTATAATCATTTGAGCCAAAAATTCAATGAGTTTACCAGAAAAGTACTCTTGCTAGTAGGAAGACACAGATCCTGGGGTTTAACTCCATTTCTGATTGGAAATTCAGACCAGAGTTCTCATCCATTAAACACACTCTGTTATAACGCAAGAAGCAAGCTATTATTACCAGAATCTAAAATACAGCAAGAACCATGAGCATGCCCTGAAAAATAGAACTGTGTTACCTAGTCTTACAGACCATATGTAGATCAACTCCGGTTATGAAACTGATACAAACCACAGCTCATCTTACATAAATGCTCTTTAGTTAATAGTGAGAATCGCGTTGGGTTCCTGAACTGCGAAAAATATTTTGACCCCAAAATTCCATGGGTTAACCAGAAATGAACTCTTACTTGTAGGAAGACACAGATCCTGGGGTTTAACTCCGTTTATGAAGGGAAATTCAGACCAGAGTTCTCATCCATGAAACACACCCTCTTTTAATGCAAGAAGCAAGCTCTTCTTTCCAGAGTGTAAAATAATAAATGAACCATGAGCATGCCCTGAAAAAAGAACTGTGTTTCCTAAACATAAGGACCATATATAGTTCAACTCTGCTTATGAAACTGATACAGAACACAGCTCCTCTTACATAAATGCTCTTTAGTTAACAGTGATAATCGCGTTCGGTTCCTGAACTGTGTATAATCATTTGAGCCAAAAATTCACTTGGTTTACAAGAAATGAACTCTTGTTTGTTGGAAGACACAGATCATGGGGTTTAACTCCGTTTCTGAAGGGAAATTCAGACCAGAGTTTTCATCCATTAAACACACTCTATTTGAACGCAAGAAGCAAGCTCTTATTTCCAGAGACTAAAATACAGCATGAACCATGAGCATGCCCTGAAAAAAAGAACTGTGTTTCGTACTCATACGGACCATATTTAGTTCAACTCTGCTTATGAAACTGATACAAACCACAGCTCGTCTTACATAAATGCTCTTTAGTTAATAGTGAGAATTGCGTTTTGGTTCGTGAACTGCGAAAAAACATTTGAGCCCAAAATTCACTGGTTTAACCAGAAATGAACTCTTACTTGTAGGAAGACACAGATCCTGGGGTTTAACTCCATTTCTGAAGGGAAATTCAGAACAGTGTTCTCATCCCTGAAACACACTCTGTTTTAACGCAAAAAGCAAGCTCTTATTTCCAGAGTCTAAAATACAGCAAGAACCATGAGCATGCCCTGAAAAAAAGGACTGTGTTTCCTACTCAAACAGACCATATGTAGATCAACTCCGGTTATGAAACTGATACACACCACAGCACCTCTTAAATAAATGCTGTTTAGTTAATAGTGAGAATCGCATTGGGTTCTAGAACTCTGTAAAATAACTTGAGCACAAAATTCACATGGTTTACAAGAAATGAATTCTTGCGTGTAGGAAGACCCAGATCATGGGGTTAACTCCATTTCTGAAGTGAAATTCAGACCAGAGTTCTCATCCCTGAAAAATGCTCTGTTTTAACCAAGAAAGATCCTCTTCTTTCCAGAGTCTAGAATACAGCAAGAAACAAGAGCATGTCCTGAAAAAAAGAACTGTGTTTCCTACTCATACGGACCATATTTAGTTCATCACTGCTTATGAAACTGATAAAAACCACAGCTCCTGTTACATAAATGCTCTTGAGTTAATAGTGAGAAACGCGTTTGGTTCGTGAACTGCGAAAAATATTTTGAGCCCAAAATTCACTGGGTTAACCAGAAATGAAATCTTGCTTGTAGGAAGTCACCAATCCTGGGGAATAACTCTGTTTCTGAAGGGAAATTCAGACCAGAGTTCTCATACATGAAACACACCCTGTTTTAATGCAAGAAGCAAGTTCTTCTTTCCAGAGTCTAAAATACAGCAAGAACCATGAGCATGCCCTGAAAAAAAGAACTGTGTTTCCTACTCATACTGACCATATTTAGTTCAACTCTGCTTATGAAACTGATACAGACCCCAGCTCCTCTTACATAAATGCTCTTTAGTTAATAGTGATAATCGCGTTGCATTCTAGAACTGTGTAAAATCATTTGAGCCGAAAATTCACTTGGTTTACAGGAAATGAACTCTTGTTTTTAGAAAGACACATATCATGGGGTTTAACTCCATTTCTGAAGGAAATTCACACCAGATTTCTCATCCATGAAACACACCCTCTTCTAAGGCAAGAAGGAAGCTCTTGTTTCCAGAGTCTAAAATACAGCATGAACCATGATCATGCCCTGAAAAAAAGAACTGTGTTTTGTACTCATACGGACCATATTTAGTTCAACTCTGCTTATGAAACTGATACAAACCACAGCTCGTCTTACATAAATGCTCTTTAGTTAATAGTGATAATCGCGTTTTGGTTCGTGAACTGTGAGAAAACATTTGAGCCCAAAATTCACTGGTTTAACCAGAAATGAACTCTTGCTTGTAGGAAGAAACAGATCCTGGGGTTATCTCCTTTTCTGAAGGGAAATTCAGACCAGTGTTCTCATCCCTGAAACACACTCTGTTTTAACGCAAGAAGCAAGCTCTTATTTCCAGAGTCTAAAATACAGCAAGAACCATGAGCACGACATGAAAAAAGAACTGTGTTTCCTACACATAAGGACCCTATATAGTTAATCTCTGCTTATGAAACTGATAAAGAACACAGCTCTTCTTACATAAATGCTCTTTAATTAATAGTGATAATCGCGTTGGGTTCTAGAACTGTGTAAAATCATTTGAGCCAAAAATTCACTTGATTTACAAGAAATGAACTCTTGTTTGTAGGATGACACAGATCATGGGGTTTAACTCCGTTTCTGAAGGGAAATTCAGACCAGAGTTCTCATCCATTAAACACACTCTGTTTTAACACAAGAAGCAAGCTCTTATTTCCAGAATCTAAAATACAGCAAGAACCATGAGCATGCCCTGAAAAAAAGAACTGTGTTTCCTAGTCATACAGACCATATGTAGATCAACTCTGGTTATGAAACTGATACAAACCACAGCTCATCTTACATAAATGCTCTTTAGTTAATAGTGAGAATCGCGTTGGGTTTGTGAACTGCGAAAAATATTTTGAGCCCAAAATTCCATAGGTTAACCAGAAATGAACTCTTGCTTGTAGGAAGACACAGATCCTGGGGTTTAACTCCGTTTATGAAGGGAAATTCAGACCACAGTTCTCATCCATGAAACACACCCTCTTTTAATGCAAGAACCAAGCTCTTCTTTCCAGAGTCTAAAATACAGCAAGAACCATGAGCATACCCTGAAAAAAAGAACTGTGTTTCCTAGTCTTACAGACCATATGTAGATGAACTCCGGTTATGAAACTGATACAAACAACAGCACCTCTTAAATAAATGCTGTTTAGTTAATAGTGAGAATCGCGTTGGGTTCTAGAACTCTGTAAAAACTTGAGCCCAAAATTCACATGGTTTACAAGAAATGAACTCTTGCGTGTAGGAAGACCCAGATCCTGAGGTTTAACTCCGTTTCTGAAGTGAAATCCAGACCAGAGTTCTCATCCCTGAAAAACACTCTGTTTTAAGGCAAGAAAGATCCTCTTCTTTCCAGAGTCTAGAATACAGCAAGAAACAAGAGCATGTCCTGAAAAAAAGAACTGTGTTTCCTACTCATACGAACCATATTTAGTTCATCTCTGCTTATGAAACTGATGAAAACCACAGCTCCTGTTACATAAATGCTCTTTAGTTAAATGTGAGAATCGCGTTTGATTCGTGAACTGCGAAAAATATTTTGAGTCCAAAATTCACTGGGTTAACCAGAAATGAAATCTTGCTTGTAGGAAGTCACCAATCCTGGGGAATAACTCTGTTTCTGAAGGGAAATTCAGACCAGAGTTCTCATACATGAAACACACCCTGTTTTAATGCAAGAAGCAAGTTCTTCTTTCCAGAGTCTAAAATACAGCAAGAACCATGAGCACGACATGAAAAAAGAACTGTGTTTCCTACACATAAGGACCCTATATAGTTAATCTCTGCTTGTGAAACTGATAAAGAACACAGCTCTTCTTACATAAATGCTCTTTAATTAATAGTGATAATCGCGTTGGGTTCTAGAACTGTGTAAAATCATTTGAGCCAAAAATTCACTTGATTTACAAGAAATGAACTCTTGTTTGTAGGATGACACAGATCATGGGGTTTAACTCCGTTTCTGAAGGGAAATTCAGACCAGAGTTCTCAGCCATTAAACACACTCTGTTTTAACACAAGAAGCAAGCTCTTATTTCCAGAATCTAAAATACAGCAAGAACCATGAGCATGCCCTGAAAAAAAGAACTGTGTTTCCTAGTCATACAGACCATATGTAGATCAACTCTGGTTATGAAACTGATACAAACCACAGCTCATCTTACATAAATGCTCTTTAGTTAATAGTGAGAATCGCGTTGGGTTTGTGAACTGCGAAAAATATTTTGAGCCCAAAATTCCATAGGTTAACCAGAAATGAACTCTTGCTTGTAGGAAGACACAGATCCTGGGGTTTAACTCCGTTTATGAAGGGAAATTCAGACCACAGTTCTCATCCATGAAACACACCCTCTTTTAATGCAAGAAGCAAGCTCTTCTTTCCAGAGTCTAAAATACAGCAAGAACCATGAGCATACCCTGAAAAAAAGAACTGTGTTTCCTAGTCTTACAGACCATATGTAGATGAACTCCGGTTATGAAACTGATACAAACAACAGCACCTCTTAAATAAATGCTGTTTAGTTAATAGTGAGAATCGCGTTGGGTTCTAGAACTCTGTAAAAACTTGAGCCCAAAATTCACATGGTTTACAAGAAATGAACTCTTGCGTGTAGGAAGACCCAGATCCTGAGGTTTAACTCCGTTTCTGAAGTGAAATCCAGACCAGAGTTCTCATCCCTGAAAAACACTCTGTTTTAAGGCAAGAAAGATCCTCTTCTTTCCAGAGTCTAGAATACAGCAAGAAACAAGAGCATGTCCTGAAAAAAAGAACTGTGTTTCCTACTCATACGAACCATATTTAGTTCATCTCTGCTTATGAAACTGATGAAAACCACAGCTCCTGTTACATAAATGCTCTTTAGTTAATAGTGAGAATCGCGTTTGATTCGTGAACTGCGAAAAATATTTTGAGTCCAAAATTCACTGGGTTAACCAGAAATGAAATCTTGCTTGTAGGAAGTCACCAATCCTGGGGAATAACTCTGTTTCTGAAGGGAAATTCAGACCAGAGTTCTCATACATGAAACACACCCTGTTTTAATGCAAGAAGCAAGTTCTTCTTTCCAGAGTCTAAAATACAGCAAGAACCATGAGCATGCCCTGAAAAAAATAACTGTGTTTCCTACTCATACGGACCATATTTAGTTCAACTCTGCTTATGAAGCTGATACAGACCCCAGCTCCTCTTACATAAATGCTCTTTAGTTAATAGTGATAATCGCGTTGCATTCTAGAACTGAGTAAAATTATTTGAGCCGAAAATTCACTTGGTTTACAAGAAATGAACTCTTGTTTGTAGGAAGACACATATCATGGGGTTTAACTCCATTTCTGAAGGAAATTCAGACCAGATTTCTCATCCATGAAACACACCCTCTTTTAATAGAAGAAGCAAGCTCTTCTTTCCAGAGACTAAAATACAGCATGAACCATGAGCATGCCCTGAAAAAAAGAACTGTGTTTCGTACTCATACGGACCATATTTAGTTCAACTCTGCTTATGAAACTGATACAAACCACAGCTCGTCTTACATAAATGCTCTTTAGTTAATAGTGAGAATTGCGTTTTGGTTCGTGAACTGCGAAAAAACATTTGAGCCCAAAATTCACTGGTTTAACCAGAAATGAACTCTTACTTGTAGGAAGACACAGATCCTGGGGTTTAACTCCATTTCTGAAGGGAAATTCAGAACAGTGTTCTCATCCCTGAAACACACTCTGTTTTAACGCAAAAAGCAAGCTCTTATTTCCAGAGTCTAAAATACAGCAAGAACCATGAGCATGCCATGAAAAAAGAACTGTGTTTCCTACACAAAAGGACCATATATAGTTCAGCTCTGCTTATGAAACTGATAAAGAACACAGCTCCTATTACATAAATGCTCTTTAGTTAATAGTGATAATCGCGTTGGGTTCTAGAACTGTGTAAAATCATTTGAGCCAAAAATTCACTTGGTTTACAAGAAATGAACTCTTGTTTGTAGGAAGACAGAGATCATGGGGTTTAACTCCGTTTCTGAAGGGATATTCAGGCCAGAGTTCTCCTCCATTAAACACACTCTGTTTTAACGCAAGAAGCAAGCTCTTATTTCCAGAATCTAAAATACAGCAAGAACCATGAGCATGCCCTGAAAAAAAGGACTGTGTTTCCTACTCAAACAGATCATATGTAGATCAACTCCGGTTATGAAACTGATACACACCACAGCACCTCTTAAATAAATGCTGTTTAGTTAATAGTGAGAATCGCATTGGGTTCTAGAACTCTGTAAAATAACTTGAGCACAAAATTCACATGGTTTACAAGAAATGAATTCTTGCGTGTAGGAAGACCCAGATCATGGGGTTAACTCCATTTCTGAAGTGAAATTCAGACCAGAGTTCTCATCCCTGAAAAATGCTCTGTTTTAACCAAGAAAGATCCTCTTCTTTCCAGAGTCTAGAATACAGCAAGAAACAAGAGCATGTCCTGAAAAAAAGAACTGTGTTTCCTACTCATACGGACCATATTTAGTTCATCACTGCTTATGAAACTGATAAAAACCACAGCTCCTGTTACATAAATGCTCTTGAGTTAATAGTGAGAATCGCGTTTGGTTCGTGAACTGCGAAAAATATTTTGAGCCCAAAATTCACTGGGTTAACCAGAAATGAACTCTTGCTTGTAGGAAGTCACCAATCCTGGGGAATAACTCTGTTTCTGAAGGGAAATTCAGACCAGAGTTCTCATACATGAAACACACCCTGTTTTAATGCAAGAAGCAAGTTCTTCTTTCCAGAGTCTAAAATACAGCAAGAACCATGAGCATGCCCTGAAAAAAAGAACTGTGTTTCCTACTCATACTGACCATATTTAGTTCAACTCTGCTTATGAAACTGATACAGACCCCAGCTCCTCTTACATAAATGCTCTTTAGTTAATAGTGATAATCGCGTTGCATTCTAGAACTGTGTAAAATCATTTGAGCCGAAAATTCACTTGGTTTACAGGAAATGAACTCTTGTTTTTAGAAAGACACATATCATGGGGTTTAACTCCATTTCTGAAGGAAATTCACACCAGATTTCTCATCCATGAAACACACCCTCTTCTAAGGCAAGAAGGAAGCTCTTGTTTCCAGAGTCTAAAATACAGCATGAACCATGATCATGCCCTGAAAAAAAGAACTGTGTTTTGTACTCATACGGACCATATTTAGTTCAACTCTGCTTATGAAACTGATACAAACCACAGCTCGTCTTACATAAATGCTCTTTAGTTAATAGTGATAATCGCGTTTTGGTTCGTGAACTGTGAGAAAACATTTGAGCCCAAAATTCACTGGTTTAACCAGAAATGAACTCTTGCTTGTAGGAAGAAACAGATCCTGGGGTTATCTCCTTTTCTGAAGGGAAATTCAGACCAGTGTTCTCATCCCTGAAACACACTCTGTTTTAACGCAAGAAGCAAGCTCTTATTTCCAGAGTCTAAAATACAGCAAGAACCATGAGCACGACATGAAAAAAGAACTGTGTTTCCTACACATAAGGACCCTATATAGTTAATCTCTGCTTATGAAACTGATAAAGAACACAGCTCTTCTTACATAAATGCTCTTTAATTAATAGTGATAATCGCGTTGGGTTCTAGAACTGTGTAAAATCATTTGAGCCAAAAATTCACTTGATTTACAAGAAATGAACTCTTGTTTGTAGGATGACACAGATCATGGGGTTTAACTCCTTTTCTGAAGGGAAATTCAGACCAGAGTTCTCATCCATTAAACACACTCTGTTTTAACACAAGAAGCAAGCTCTTATTTCCAGAATCTAAAATACAGCAAGAACCATGAGCATGCCCTGAAAAAAAGAACTGTGTTTCCTAGTCATACAGACCATATGTAGATCAACTCTGGTTATGAAACTGATACAAACCACAGCTCATCTTACATAAATGCTCTTTAGTTAATAGTGAGAATCGCGTTGGGTTTGTGAACTGCGAAAAATATTTTGAGCCCAAAATTCCATAGGTTAACCAGAAATGAACTCTTGCTTGTAGGAAGACACAGATCCTGGGGTTTAACTCCGTTTATGAAGGGAAATTCAGACCACAGTTCTCATCCATGAAACACACCCTCTTTTAATGCAAGAAGCAAGCTCTTCTTTCCAGAGTCTAAAATACAGCATGAACCATGAGCATGCCCTGAAAAAAAGAACTGTGTATCCTAATCAAACTGGCCATATTTAGTTTTACTCTGCTTATGAAACTGATACAAACCACAGCTCGTCTTACGTAAATGCTCTTTAGTTAATAGTGAGAAACACGTTTTGGTTTGTGAAATTCTAAAAATCATTTGAGCCCAAAATTCACTGGTTTAACCAGAAATGAAATCTTGCTTGTTGGAAGACACAGATCCTGGGGTATAACTCCGTTTCTGAAGGGAAATTAAGACCAGTGCTCTCATCCCTGAAACACATTCTGTTTTAACGCAAGAAGCAAGCTCTTATTTCCAGAGTCTAAAATACAGCAAGAACCATGAGCATGCCCTGAAAAAAAGAACTGTGTTTCCTACTCATAAGGACCATATATAGTTCAACTCTGCTTATGAAACTGATACAGAACAAAGCTCCTCCCACATAAATGCTCTTTAGTTAATAATGATAATCGCGATGGCTTCTAGAACTGTGAAAAAATCATTTGAGCCGAAAATTCACTTGGTTTACAAGAAATGAACTCTTGCGTGTAGGAAGACACAGATCATGGGGTTTAACTCCGTTTCTGAAGGGAAATTCAGACCAGAGTTCTCCTCCATTAAACACATTATGTTTTAACGCAAGAAGCAAGCTCTTATTTCCAGAATCTAAAATACAGTAAGAACCCTGAGCATGCCCTGAAAAAAAGAACTGTGTTTCCTACTCATACGGACCATATTTATTTCATCTCTGCTTATGAAACTGATAAAAACCACAGCTCATCTTACATAAATGCTCTTTAATTAATAGTGAGAATCGCATTTGGTTCGTGAAGTAAGAAAAATATTTTGAGCCCAAAATTCACTGGGTTAACCAGAAATGAACTCTTGCTTGTAGGAAGCCACCGATCCTGGGGTTTAACTCTGTTTCTGAAGGGAAATTCAGACCAGAGTTCTCATCCATGACACACACCCTGTTTTAATGCAAGAAGCAAGCTCCTCTTTCCAGAGTCTAAAATACAGCAAGAACCATGAGCATGCCCTGAAAAAAAGAACTGTGTTTCCTACTCATACAGACCATATGTAGATCAACTCTGGTTATGAAACTGATACAAACCACAGCACCTCCTAAATAAATGCTGTTTAGTTAATAGTGAGAATCGCGTTGGGTTCTAGAACTCTGTAAAATAACTTGAGCCCAATATTCCCATGGTTTACAAGAAATGAACTCTTGCGTGTAGGAAGACACAGATCCTGGGGTTTAACTCTGTTTCTGAAGGGAAATTCAGACCAGAATTCTCATCCCTGAAACACACTCTGATTTAACGCAAGAAGCAAGCTCTTCTTTCTAGAGTCTAAAATACAGCATGAACCATGAGAATGCCCTGAAAAAAAGAACTGTGTTTCCTACTCATGCATACCTTTTGTAGTTCAACTCTGCTTATGAAACTGATACAAACAACAGCTCCTGTTACATAAATGCGCTTTAGTTAATAGTGAGAATCGCGTTGGGTTTCTGATCTGCGAAAAATCATTTGAGCACAAAATTCACTGGGTTTACCTGAAATGAACTCCTCCTTGTAGGAAGCCACAGATCCTGGGGTTTAACTCAGTTTCTGAAGGAAAATTCAGACCAGAATTCTCATCCCTGAAAAACACTCTGTTTTAAGGCAAGAAAGATCCTCTTCTTTCCAGAGTCTAAAATACAGCAAGAACCATGAGCATGCCCTGTAAAAAAGAACTGTGTGTCCTACTCATACGGACCATATTTAGTTCATCTGTGATTATGAAACTAATACAAACCACAGCTCCTCTATCATAAATGGTCTTTAGTTAATAGTGAGAATCGCGTTTGGTTCGTGAACGGCGGAAAAATAGTTTGAGCCCAAAATTCAATGGGTTAACCAGAAATGAACTCCTGCTTGAAGAAAGACACAGATCCTGGGGTTTAACTCCGTTTCTGAAGGGAAATTGAGACCAGTGTTCTCATCCCTGAAACACACTCTGTTTTAACGCAAGAATCAAGCTCTTATTTCCAGAGTCTAAAATACAGCAAGAACCATGAGCATGCCCTGAAAAAAAAAACTGTGTTTCCTACTCATACGGACCATATGTAGCTCAACTCTGATTATGAAACTGATACAGAACACAGCTCCTCTTACTTAAATACTCTTTAGTTAATAGTGATAATCGCGACGGGTCCTAGAACAGTGTAAAATCATTTGAGCCGAAAATTCACTTGGTTTACAAGAAATGAACTCTTGTTTGTAGGAAGACACAGATCATGGGGTTTAATTCCGTTTCTGAAGGGAAATTCAGACCAGTGTTCTCATCCCTGAACCACACTCTGTTTTAACGCAAGGAGCAAGCACTTATTTCCAGAATCTAAAATACAGCAAGAACCATGAGCATGCCCTGAAAAAAAGAACTGTGTTTCCTACTCATACAGACCATATGTAGATCAACTCTGGTTATGAAACTGATCCAAACCACAGCACCTCTTAAATAAATGCTGTATAGTTAATAGTGAGAATCGCATTGGGTTCTAGAACTCTGTAAAATAACTTGAGCACAAAATTCACATGGTTTACAAGAAATGAATTCTTGCGTGTAGGAAGACCCAGATCATGGGGTTAACTCCGTTTCTGAAGTGAAATTCAGACCAGAGTTCTCATCCCTGAAAAATGCTCTGTCTTAACCAAGAAAGATCCTCTTCTTTCCACAGTCTAAAATACAGCAAGAACCATGAGCATGCCCCGTAAAAAAGAACTGTGTTTCCTACTCATACAGACCATATTTAGTTCATCTGTGATTATGAAACTGATACAAACCACAGCTCCTATAACATTAATGGTCTTTAGTTAATAGTGAGATTCGCGTTTGGTTCGTGAATGGCGAAAAATATTTTGAGCCCAAAATTCAATGGGTTAACCAGAAATGAACTCTTGCTTGTAGGAAGACACAGATCCTGGGGTTTAACTCCGTTTCTGAAGGGAAATTCAGACCAGAGTTCTCATCCCTGAGAAACACTCTGTTTTAAGGCAGAAAGATCCTCTTCTTTCCAGAGTCTAAAATACAGCAATAACCATGAGCATGCCCTGAAAAAAAGAACTGTGTTTCCTACACATATGGACCATATGTTGTCCAACTCTGCTTATGAAACTGATACAGAACACAGCTCCTCTTACGTAAATACTCTTTAGTTAATAGTGATAATCGCGAAAAAAAGAACTGTGTTTTCTACTCATACAGACCATATGTAGATCAAATCCGGTTATGAAACTGATAGAAACCACAGCACCTCTTAAATAAATGCTGTTTAGTAAATAGTGAGAATCTCGGTGGGTTCTAGAACTCTGTAAAATAACTTGAGCCCAAAATTCACATGGTTTACAAGAAATGAATTCTTGCGTGTAGGAAGACCCAGATCATGGGGTTCACTCCGTTTCTGAAGTGAAATTCAGACCAGAGTTCTCATCCCTGAAAAATGCTCTGTTTTAACCAAGAAAGATCCTCTTCTTTCCACAGTCTAAAATACAGCAAGAACCATGAGCATGCCCCGTAAAAAAGAACTGTGTTTCCTACTCATACAGACCATATTTAGTTCATCTGTGATTATGAAACTGATACAAACCACAGCTCCTATAACATTAATGGTCTTTAGTTAATAGTGAGATTCGCGTTTGGTTCGTGAATGGCGAAAAATATTTTGAGCCCAAAATCAATGGGTTAACCAGAAATGAACTCTTGCTTGTAGGAAGACACAGATCCTGGGGTTTAACTCCGTTTCTGAAGGGAAATTCAGACCAGAGTTCTCATCCCTGAGAAACACTCTGTTTTAAGGCAGAAAGATCCTCTTCTTTCCAGAGTCTAAAATACAGCAATAACCATGAGCATGCCCTGAAAAAAAGAACTGTGTTTCCTACACATATGGACAATATGTTGTCCAACTCTGCTTATGAAACTGATACAGAACACAGCTCCTCTTACGTAAATACTCTTTAGTTAATAGTGATAATCGCTACGGGTTCTAGAACTGTATAAAATCATTTGAGCCGAAAATTCACTTGGTTTACAAGAAATGAACTCTTGTTTGTAGGATGACACAGATCATGGGGTTTAACTCCGTTTCTGAAGGGAAATTCAGACCAGAGTTCTCATCCATTAAACACACTCTGTTTTAACGCAAGAAGCAAGCTCTTATTTCCAGAATCTAAAATACAGCAAGAAACCTGAGCATGCCCTGAAAAAAAGAACTGTGTTTCCTACTCATACGGACCATATTTATTTCATCTCTGCTTATGAAACTGATAAAAACCACAGCTCATCTTACATAAATGCTCTTTAATTAATAGTGAGAATCGCATTTGGTTCGTGAAGTGCGAAAAATATTTTGAGCCAAAATTCACTGGGTTTACAAGAAATTAACTCTTGGTTGTAGGAAGACACTGATCCTCGGGTTTAACTCTGTTTGTGAAGGGAAATTCAGACCAGAGTTCTCACCCATGAAACACAGCCTGTTTTAATGGAAGAAGCAAGGTCTTCTTTCGAGCGTCTCCAATACAGCAAGAACCATGAGCATTCCATTAAAAAAATAATTGTGTTTCCTACTCATACTGACCATAAGTAGTTCAACTCTGCTTATGAAACTGATACAAACCAAGCGCCTTTTACATAAATTCTCTTTACTTAATAGTCAGAATCATGTTGGTTGCTTGAACTGCAAAATATCATTTGAGCCCAAAATTCACTGGGTTTACCAGAAATGAACTCTTGCTTGTAGGAAGACACAGATCCTGGGGTTTAACTCCGTTTCTGAAGGGAAATTCAGACCAGAATTCTCATCCCTGAAAAACACTCTGTTTTAAGGCATGAATCATCCTCTCCTTTCAAGGGTCTCCAAAAAGTAAGAAGCATGAGCATGCCAAGAAAAAAAGAACTGAGTTTCCTACTCATATGGACCATATGTAGTTCAACTCTGCTTATGAAACTGATAAAGACCACAGCTCCTCTTACATAAATGCTCGTTAGTTAATAGTGAGAATAGCGTTGGGTTCGTGAACTGCGAAAAATCATTTGAGCCCAAAATTCACTGGGTTTACCACAAATGAACTCTTGTTGGTAGGAAGACAGAGATCCTGGGGTTGAACTCCGTTTCTGATGGGAAATTCAGACCAGAATTCTCATCCCAGAGAAACACTCTTTTTAAAGGCATGAATCATCCTCTCCTTTCTAGGGTCTCCAATTCAGTAAGAAGCATGAGCATGCCAGGAAAAAAAGAACTTTGTTTCCTACTCATACGGAACATATGTAATTCAACTCTGCTTATGAAACTGATAAAGACGACAGCTCCTCTTACATAATTGCTCTTTAGTTAATAGTGAGAATGGCGTTGGGATCGTGAACTGCGTAAAATAATTTGAGACCAAAATTCACTGGGGTAACCAGAAATGAACTCTTGCTAGTAGGAAGACACAGATCCTGGGTTTTAACTCCGTTGCTGAAGGGAAATTCAGACCAGAGTTCTCGTCCCCGAAACACACACTGTTTTAAGACAATAAGCATCCTCTTCTTTCCAGCGTCACCAATAAAAGAAGAACCGTGATCATGCCCAGAATAAAAGAACTGTGTTTCCTACTCATAAGGACCATATGTAGTTCAACTCTACTTAGGAAACTGATACAAACCACAGCTCCTCTAACATAAAGTCTCTTTAGTTAATAGTGAGAATCATGTTCTGTTGGTGTACTGTGTAAAATCATTTGAGCCCAAAATTCACTGCGTTTACCAGAAATAAACTCTTGTTTGTAGGAAGACACAGATCCTGGGGTTTAACTCCGTTTCTGAAGGGAAATTCAGACCAGAATTCTCATCCCTGAGAAACACTCTGTTTTAAGACATGAATCATCCTCTCCTTTCCAGGGTCTCCAATACAGTAAGAAGCATGAGCATGCCAGGAAAAAAAGAACTGTGTTTCCTACTCATACCGACCGTATGTAGTTCAACTCTGCTTATGAAACTGATAAAGACCACTGCTCCTCTTACATAAATGCTTTTTAGTTAATAGAGAGAATAGCATTGGGTTCGTGAACTGCAATAAATCATTTGAACCCAAAATTCAATCGGGTAACCAGAAATGAACTCTTGCTTGTAGGAAGACACAGATCCTGGGGTATAAGTCCGTTTCTCAAGGGAAATTCAGACCAGAGTTCTCATCCCTGAAACACACTCTGTTTTAACGAAGATGAAAGCTCTTATTTCCACAGTCTAAAACACAGCAAGAACCATGAGCATGGTATGAAAAAAAGAACTGTGTTTCCTATTCATACGGACCGTATGTAGTTCAACTCTGCTTATGAAACTGATGCAAACAACACCTCCTCTTACATAAATGCTCTTTAGTTAATAGTGAGAATAGCGTTGGGTTCTAGAACTGTGTAAAATCATTTGAGCCCAAAATTCACTTGGTTTACAAGAAATGAACTCTTGATTGTAGGAAGACACAGATCATGGGGTTTAACTCCATTTCTGAAGGGAAATTCAGACCAGAGTTCTCATCCATGAAAAACACTCTGTTTTAATGCAAGAAGCAAGCTCTTCTTTCCAGCGTCTCCAATACAGCAAGAACAATGAGCATGCCCAGAAAAAAGATCTGTGCTTCCTACTCATACGGAACATATGTAGTTCAACTCTGCTTATGAAACTGTTACAAACCATAGCTCCTCTTAAATAAATCCTATTTAGTTATTAGTGAGAATAGAATAGGGTTCATGAACTGCGAACGATCATTTGAACCCAAAATTCCCTGGGTATACCAGAAATGAACTCTTGCTTGTAGGAAGACACAGTTCCTGGGGTTTAACTCCGTTTCTGAAGGGAAATTCAGACCAGAGTTCTCATTCCTGAAACACACTCTGTTTTAACGCAAGAAGCAAGCTATGCTTTCCATAATCTAAAATACAGCAAGAACCATGAGCATGCCCTGAAAAAAAGAACTGTGTTTCCTACTCATACGGACCATATTTACTTCAACTCTGCTCATGAAACTGATACAAACCATAGCTCCTCCTACATAAATCCTATTTAGTTATTAGTGAGAATAGAATAGGGTTCATGAACTGCGAACAATCATTTGAGCCCAAAGTTCCCTGGATATACCAGAAATAAACTCTTGTTTGTAGGAAGACACTGATCCTGGGGTTTAACTCCGTTTGTGAAGGGAAATTCAGACCAGAATTCTCACCCGTGAAACACAGCCTGTTTTAATGCAAGAAGCAAGGTCTTCTTTCCAGCTTCTCCAATACAGCAAGAACCAATGGCATGCCCAGAAAAAAAGAACTGTGTTTCCTACTCATACGGACCATATGTAGTTGAACTCTGCTTGTGAAACTGATACAAACCTCAGCTCCTCTTACATAAATGCTCTTTAGTTAATAGTGAGAATTGTGTTGCGTTCGTGAACTGCGAAAACATATTTGAGCCCAAAATTCACTGGGTTTAGCAGAAATGAACTCTTGCTTGTAGGAAGACACAGATCCTGGGGTTTAACTCTGTTTCAAAAGAGGAATTCAGACCAGTGTTCTCATCCATGAAACATACTTTGTATTAACACAAGAAGCATGCTCTTCTTTCCAACGTCTCCAATACAACAAGAACCATGAGCATGCCCGGAGAAAAAGAACTGTGTTTCCTACTCATATGTACCTTAGGTAGTTCAACTCTGCTTATGAAACTGAAACAAACCACAGCTCCCCTTACATAAATGCTCTTAGTTAACACTGACAATCGCCATGGGTGGTGAACTGTGAAAAATCATTTGAGCCCCAAATTCACCTAGTTTACAAGAAATGAACTCTTGCTTGTAGGAAGACACAGATCCTGGGGTTTAACTCCGATTCTGAAGGTAAATTGAGACCAGTGTTCTCATCCTTGAAACACATGCTGTTTTAACGCAAGAAGCATCCTCTTCATTTCATCGTCTCCAATACAGCAAGAACCATGGGCATGCCCAGAAAAAAAGAACTGGGTTTCCTACTCATACGGATCATATGTAGTTGAACTCTGCTTGTGAAACTGATACAAACCTCAGCTCCTCTTACATAAATGCTCTTTAGTTAATAGTGAGAATTGTGTTGCATTCGTGAACTGCGAAAAAATATTTGAGCCCAAAATTCACTGGGTTTACCAGAAATGAACTCTTTCTTGTAGGAAGACAGATGTCCTGGGGTTTAACTCCGTTTCTGAAGGGAAAATCAGACCAGAGTTGTCATCCGTGAAACCCACTCTTTTTTTTCCGCAAGAATCATCCTCTTCTTTCCAGCGTCGCCAATACAGTAAAAACCATGAGTATGCCCACAAAAAAAGAAATGTGTATCCTGTTCATATGGACAATACGTAGTTCAACTCTGCTTATGAAACTGATACAAACCAGAGCACCTCTTAAATAAATGCTCTTTAGTTAATAGTGAGAATCCCATTGGGTTTTTGAACTTTGTAAAATGATTTTAGCCCAAAATTCACTTGGTTATCAGAAATGAACACTTGCTTGTAGGAAGACACAGATCCTGTGGTTTAACTCCGTTTCTGAAGGGAAATACAGACCAGTGTTCTCATCCATGAAACACAGTCTGTTTTAACGCAAGAAGCATGCTCTGCTTTCCAGCGTCTCCAATACAGCAAGAACCATGAGCATGCCCAGAAAAAAAGAAATGTGTATCCTGTTCATATGGACAATACATAGTTCAACTCTGCTTATGAAACTGATAAAAACAACAGCTCCTCTTACATAAATGCTCTTTAATTCATAGTGAGAATCGCAATGGGTTTGTGAACTGTGAAAAATCATTTGAGCCCAAAATTCACTGGGTTTACCAGAAATGAACTCTTGCTTGTAGGAAGACCCAGATCCTGGGGTTTAACTCCGGTTATGAAGAGAAATTCAGACCAGAATTCTCATCCCTGAAACACACACTGTTTTAACCCAAGAAGCAAGCTCTTCTTTCCAGAATCTAAAATGCAGCAAGAACTATGAGTATGCCCTGAAAAAAAAGAACTGTGTTTCCTACTCATACGGACCATATGTATTCAACTCTGCTTATGAAACTGACACAAACCACATCTCCTCTTACATAAATGCTCTTTATTTAATAGTGAGAATCATGTTGGGTTGGTGAACTGCAAACAATCATTTGAGCCCAAAACTCACTGGGTTTACAAGAAATGAACTCTTGCTTGTAGGAAGACACAGATCCTGGAGTTTAACTCCGTTTCAAAAGGGAAATTCAGACCAGTGTTCTCATCCATGAAACATACTTTGTATTAACACAAGAAGCATGCTCTTCTTTCCAACGTCTCCAATACAACAAGAACCATGAGCATGCCCAGAGAAAAAGAAATGTGTTTCCTACTCATATGTACCTTAGGTAGTTAAACTCTGCTTATGAAACTGAAACAAACCAAGCTCCCCTTACATAAATGCTCTTTAGTTAATACTGACAATCGCCATGGGTGTGAACTGTGAAAAATCATTTGAGCCCCGAATTCACTTAGTTTACCAGAAATGAACTCTTGCTTGCAGGAAGACACTGATCCTGGGGTTTAACTCCGATTCTGAAGGTAAATTGAGACCAGTGTTCTCATCCTTGAAACACATGCTGTTTTAACCCAAGAAGCATCCTCTTCATCTTAGCGTCTCCAATACAGCAAGAACCATGGGCATGCCCAGAAAAAAAGAACTGGGTTTCCGACTCATACGGATCATATGTAGTTGAACTCTGCTTGTGAAACTGATACAAACCTCAGTTCCTCTTACAAAAATGCTCTTTAGTTAATAGTGAGAATTGTGTTGTGTTCGTGAACTGCGAAAAAATATTTGAGCCCAAAATTCACTGGGTTTACCAGTAATGAACTCTTTCTTGTAGGAAGACACAGATCCTGGGGTTTAACTGCGTTTCTGAATGGAAAATCAGAGCAGAGTTGTCATCCCTGAAACCCACTCTGTTTTTACGCAAGAATCATCCTCTTCTTTCCAGCGTCTCCAATAGATCAAGAACAATGAGGATGCCCAGAAAAAAAGAAATGTGTATCCTGTTCATATGGACAATACATAGTTCAACTCTGCTTATGAAACTGATAAAAACAACAGCTCCTCTTACATAAATGCTCTTTAGTTAATAGTGAGAATCGCAATGGCTTTGTGACCTGGGAAAAATTATTTGAGCCCAAAATTCACTGGGTTAACCAGAAATGAACTCTTGCTTGTAGGAAGACACAGATCCTGGGGTGTAACTCCGGTTGTGAAGAGAAATTCAGACCAGAATTCTCATCCCTGAAACACACAATGTTTTAACACAAGAAGCAAGCTCTTCTTTCCATCGTCTCTAATACAACAAGAACCATGAGCATGGCCAGAGAAAAAGAACTGTGTTTCCTACTCATACGGACCATATGTATTCAACTCTGCTTATGAAACTGATACAAACCACAGCTCCTCTTACATAAATGATCTTTAGTTAATAGTGAGAATCGTGTTGGGTTAGTGAACTGCGAAAAATAATTTGAGCCAAAATTGACTGGGTTTACCAGAAATGAACTCTGGCTTGTAGGAAGACACAGATCCTGGGGTTTAACTCCGTTTCTGAAGGGAAATTAAAGACCAGAGTTCTCATTCATGAAACACACTCTGTTTTAATGCAAGAAGCAAGCTCTTCTTTCCAGCGTCTCCTATACAGCAAGAACAATGAGCATGCCTTCAATAAAGAACTGTTTTTCCTACTCATAAGGGTCATATGTAGATCAACTCGGCTTAAGAAACTGATACAAACAACAGCAACTCTTAATTAATTCGCCTTTGTTAATAGTGAGAATCCCATTGGGTTTTTGAACTTTGTAAAATCATTTTAGCCCAAAATTCACTTGGTTATCAGAAATGAACACTTGCTTGTAGGAAGACACAGATCCTGTGGTTTAACTCCGTTTCTGAAGGGAAATATAGACCAGTGTTCTCATCCATGAAACACAGTCTGTTTTCACGCAAGAAGCATGCACTGCTTTCCAGCGTCTCCAATACAGCAAGAACCATGAGCATGCCCAGAAAAAAAGAAATGTGTATCCTGTTCATATGGATAATACGTAGTTCAACTCTGCTTATGAATCTGATACAAACCACAGCTGCTCTTACATAAATGATCTTTAGTTAATAGTGAGAATCGTGTTGGGTTCGTGACCTGGGAAAAATCATTTGAGCCCAAAATTCACTGGGTTTACCAGAAATGAACTCTGGCTTGTAGGAAGACACAGATCCTGGGGTTTAACTCCGTTTATGAAGGAAAATTCAGACCAGTGTTTTCATCCATGGAACACATGCTGTTTTAACGCAAGAAGCATCCTCTTTTTTTCACTGTCTCCAATACAGCAAGAACCATGAGAATGCCCAGAAAAAAAGAACTGTGTTTCCTCCTCATACAGACCATATGAAGTTCAACTCTGCTTATGAAACTGACACAAACCACATCTCCTCTTACATAAATGCTCTTTAGTGAATAGTGAGAATCGCGATGGGTTTCTGAACTGTGAAAAATCTTTTGAGACCAAAATTCACTTGGTTTAGCAGAAATGAACTCTGGCTTGTAGGAAGACACAGATCCTGGGGTTTAACTCCGTTTCAAAAGGGGAATTCAGACCAGTGTTATCATCCATGAAACATCCTTTGTATTAACACAAGAAGCATGCTCTTCTTTCCAACGTCTCCAATACAACAAGAACCATGAGCATGCCCAGAGAAAAAGAACTGTGTTTCCTACTCATATGTACCTTAGGTAGTTCAACTCTGCTTATGAAACTGAAACAAACCACATCTCCTCTTACATAAATGCTCTTTAGTAAATAGTGAAAATCGCGATGGGTTTCTGAACTGTGAAAAATCATTTGAGCCGAAAATTCACTTGGTTTACCAGAAATGAACTCTTGCTTGTAGGAAAATACAGATCCTGGGGTTTAACTCCGTTTCTGAAGGGAAATTAAAGACCAGAGTTCTCATTCATGAAACACACTCTGTTTTAATGCAAGAAGCAAGCTCTTCTTTCGTGCGTCTCCTATACAGCAAGAACAATGAGCATGCCTTCAATAAAGAACTGTTTTTCCTACTCATAAGGGTCATATGTAGATCAACTCAGCTTAAGAAACCACAGCACCTCTTAATTAATTCCCCTTTGTTAATAGTGAGAATCCCATTGGGTTTTTGAACTTTGTAAAATCATTTTAGCCCAAAATTCACTTGGTTATCAGAAATGAACACTTGCTTGTAAGAAGACACAGATCTTGGGGTTTAACTCCGCTTCTGAAGAGAAATTCAGACCAGAGTTCTCAACCATGAAACACACTCTGTTTTAAGGCAAGAAGCAAGCTCTTCTTTCTAGCGTCTCCAATACAGTAAGAACCATGAGCATGCCCAGAAAAAAAGAACTGTTTCCTACTCATACAGACCATATGTAGTTCATCTCTGCTTATGAAACTGATACAAACCACAGCTCCTCTTACATAAATGCTCTTTAGTTAATAGTGAGAATCGCGTTGGCTTCCTGAACTGCAAAAAATCATTTGAGCCCAAAATTCACTGGGTTTACCAGAAATCAACTCTTGCTTTTAGGAAGACAGAGATCCTGGGGTTCAACTCCGTTTCTGAAGGCAAATTCAGACCAGAGTTCTCAACCCTGAAAAAAACTCTGTTATAAGGCAAGAATCATCCTCTTCTATCCAGCGTCTCCAATACTGTAAGAAACATCTGCATTCCCAGAAAAAAAAGAACTGTGTTTCCTACTCATACAGACCATATGTAGTTAAACTCTGGTTATGAAACTGATACAAACCACAGCTCCTCTTACATAAATGCTCTTTAGTTAATAGTGAGAATCGCGTTGGGTTTCTGAACTGCGAAAAACCTTTTGAGCCCAAAATTCACTGGGTTTACTAGAACTGAACTCTTGCTTGTAGGAAGACACAGATCCTGGTGTTTAACTCCGTTTCTGAAGGCAAATTCAGACCACAGTTTTCAACCCTGAAAAAAACTCTGTTTTAAGGCAAGAATCATCCTATTCTTTCCAGCATCTCCAACATAGTAAGAACCATGAGCATGCCAATGAAAAAAAGAACTGTGTTTCCTACTCATACAGACCATATGTAGTTCAACTCTGCTTATGAAACTGATACAACCCACAGCTCCTCTAACATAAATCCTCTTTAGTTAACAGTGAGAATCACGTTGGGTTCGTGATCTGCGAAAAATCATATGAGCCCAAAGATCACTGGGTTTACCAGAAATGAACTCTTGCTTGTAGGAAGACACAGATCCTGGGGTTTAACAACATTTCTGAAGCGAAATTCAGACCAGAGTTCTCAACCATGAAACACACTCTGTTTTAATACAAGAAGCAAGCTCTTCTTTCCTGCGTCTCCTATACAGCAAGAACAATGAGCATGCCTTCAATAAAGAACTGTTTTTCCTACTCATAAGGGTCATATGTAGATCAACTCAGCTTAAGAAACTGATACAAACCACAGCACCTCTTAATTAATTCCCCTTTGTTAATAGTGAGAATCCCATTGGGTTTTTGAACTTTGTAAAATCATTTTAGCCCAAAATTCACTTGGTTATCAGAAATGAACACTTGCTTGTAGGAAGACACAGATCCTGGGGTTTAACTCTGCTTTGAAGAGAAATTCAGACAAGAATTCTCATCCCTGAAACACACACTGTTTTAACACAAGAAGCAAGCTCTTCTTTCCAGAATCTAAAATGCAGCAAAAACTATGAGCTTGCCCTGAAAAAAAGAACTGTGTTTCCTACTCATATGGACCATATGTATTCAACTCTGCTTATGAAACTGATACAAACCACAGCTCCTCTTACATAAATGATCTTTAGTTAATAGTGAGAATCGTGTTGGGTTCGTGAACTGCGAAAAATCATTTCAGCCCAAAATTCACGGGTTTACCGGAAATGAACTCTGGCTTGTAGGAAGACACAGATCCTGGGGTTTAACTCCGTTTCTGAAGGAAAATTCAGACCAGTGTTCTCATCCATGGAACACATGCTGTTTTAACGCAAGAAGCATCCTCTTCTTTTCAGTGTCTCCAATACAGCAAGAACCATGGGCATGCCCAGAAAAAAAGAACTGTGTTTCCTACTCATACGGACCATATGTAGTTGAACTCTGCTTATGAAACTGACACATACCACATCTCCTCTTACATAAATGCTCTTTAGTGAATAGTAAGAATCGCGATTGGTTTCGAACTGTGAAAAATCATTTGAGCCCAAAATTCACTTGGTTTAGCAGAAATGAACTCTTGCTTGTAGGAAGACACAGATCCTGGGGTTTAACTCCGTTTCAAAAGGGAAATTCAGACCAGTGTTCTCATCCATGAAACCTACTTTGTATTAACACAAGAAGCATGCTCTGCTTTCCGGCGTCTCCAATATATCAAGAACAATGAGGATGCCCAGAAAAAAAGAAATGTGTATCCTGTTCATATGGACAATACGTAGTTCAACTCTGCTTATGAAACTGATAAAAACAACAGCTCCTCTTACATAAATGCTCTTTAGTTAATAGTGAGAATCGCAATGGGTTTGTGACCTGCGAAAAATCATTTGAGCCCAAAATTCACTGGGTTTACCAGAAAAGAACTCTTGCTTGTAGGAAGACACAGATACTGGGGTGTAACTCCGGTTCTGAAGAGAAATTCAGACCAGAATTCTCATCCCTGAAACACACAATGTTTTAACACAAGAAGCAAGCTCTTCTTTCCAACGTCTCCAATACAACAAGAACCATGAGCATGGCCAGAGAAAAAGAACTGTGTTTCCTTCTCATATGTACCTTAGGTAGTTCAACTCTGCTTATGAAACTGAAACAAACCACAGCTCCCCTTACATAAATGCTGTTTAGTTAATACTGACAATCGCCTTGGGTGATGAACTGTGAAAAATCATTTGAGCCCCAAATTCACTTAGTTTACCAGAAATGAACACTTGCTTGCAGGAAGACACAGATCCTGGGGTTTAACTCCGATTCTGAAGGTAAATTGAGACCAGTGTTCTCATCCTTGAAACACATGCTGTTTTAAGCCAAGAAGCATCCTCTTCATTTCAGAGTCTCCAATACAGCAAGAACCATGGGCATGCCCAGAAAAAAAGAACTGTGTTTCCTACTCATACGGACCATATGTAGTTGAACTCTGCTTGTGAAACTGATACAAACCTCAGCTCCTCTTACATAAATGCTCTTTAGTTAATAGTGAGAATTGTGTTGTGTTCGTGAACTGCGAAAAAATATTTGAGCCCAAAATTCACTGGGTTTACCAGAAATGAACTCTTTCTTGTAGGAAGACACAGATCCTGGGGTTTAACTGCGTTTCTGAAGGGAAAATCAGAGCAGAGTTGTCATCCCTGAAACCCACTCTGTTTTTACGCAAGAATCATCTTCTTCTTTCCAGCGTCTCCAATAAAGTAAAAACCATGAGCATGCCCACAAAAAAAGAAATGTGTATCCTGTTCATATGGACAATACGTAGTTCAACTCTGCTTATGAAACTGATACAAACCAGAGCACCTCTTAAATAAATGCTCTTGTGTTAATAGTGAGAATCCCATTGGGTTTTTGAACTTTGTAAAATGATTTTAGCCCAAAATTCACTTGGTTATCAGAAATGAACACTTGCTTGTAGGAAGACACAGATCCTGTGGTTTAACTCCGTTTCTGAAGGGAAATACAGACCAGTGTTCTCATCCATGAAACACAGTCTGTTTTAACGCAAGAAGCATGCTCTGTTTCCAGCGTCTCCAATAGATCAAGAACAATGAGCATGCCCAGAAAAAAAGAAATGTGTATCCTGTTCATATGGACAATACGTAGTTCAACTCTGCTTATGAAACTGATAAAAACAACAGCTCCTCTTACATAAATGCTCTTTAGTTAATAGTGGGAATCGCAATGGGTTTGTGATCTGGGAAAAATCATTTGAGCCCAAAATTCACTGGGTTTACCAGAAATGAACTCTTGCATGTAGGAAGACACAGATCCTGGGGTGTAACTCCGGTTCTGAAGAGAAATTCAGACCAGAATTCTCATCCCTGAAACACACAATGTTTTAACACAAGAAGCAAGCTCTTCTTTCCAACGTCTCCAATACAACAAGAACCATGAGCATGGCCAGAGAAAAAGAACTGTGTTTCCTTCTCATATGTACCTTAGGTAGTTCAACTCTGCTTATGAAACTGAAACAAACCACAGCTCCCCTTATAAATAAATGCTCTTTAGTTAATACTGACAATCGCCTTGGGTGGGGAACTGTGAAAAATCTTTTGAGCCCCAAATTCACTTGGTTTACCAGAAATGAACTCTTGCTTGTAGGAAGACACATATCCTGGGGTTAACTCCGATTCTGAAGGTAAATTGAGACCAGTGTTCTCATCCTTGAAACACATGCTGTTTTAACGCAAGAAGCATCCTCTTCATTTCAGCGTCTTCAATACAGCAAGAACCATGAGAATGCCCAGAAAAAAAGAACTGTGTTTCCTCCTCATACAGACCATATGAAGTTCAACTCTGCTTATGAAACTGACACATACCACATCTCCTCTTACATAAATGCTCTTTAGTGAATAGTAAGAATCGCGATTGGTTTCGAACTGTGAAAAATCATTTGAGCCCAAAATTCACTTGGTTTAGCAGAAATGAACTCTTGCTTGTAGGAAGACACAGATCCTGGGGTTTAACTCCGTTTCAAAAGGGAAATTCAGACCAGTGTTCTCATCCATGAAACCTACTTTGTATTAACACAAGAAGCATGCTCTGCTTTCCGGCGTCTCCAATATATCAAGAACAATGAGGATGCCCAGAAAAAAAGAAATGTGTATCCTGTTCATATGGACAATACGTAGTTCAACTCTGCTTATGAAACTGATAAAAACAACAGCTCCTCTTACATAAATGCTCTTTAGTTAATAGTGAGAATCGCAATGGGTTTGTGACTTGCGAAAAATCATTTGAGCCCAAAATTCACTGGGTTTACCAGAAAAGAACTCTTGCTTGTAGGAAGACACAGATACTGGGGTGTAACTCCGGTTCTGAAGAGAAATTCAGACCAGAATTCTCATCCCTGAAACACACAATGTTTTAACACAAGAAGCAAGCTCTTCTTTCCAACGTCTCCAATACAACAAGAACCATGAGCATGGCCAGAGAAAAAGAACTGTGTTTCCTTCTCATATGTACCTTAGGTAGTTCAACTCTGCTTATGAAACTGAAACAAACCACAGCTCCCCTTACATAAATGCTGTTTAGTTAATACTGACAATCGCCTTGGGTGGTGAACTGTGAAAAATCATTTGAGCCCCAAATTCACTTAGTTTACCAGAAATGAACACTTGCTTGCAGGAAGACACAGATCCTGGGGTTTAACTCCGATTCTGAAGGTAAATTGAGACCAGTGTTCTCATCCTTGAAACACATGCTGTTTTAAGCCAAGAAGCATCCTCTTCATTTCAGAGTCTCCAATACAGCAAGAACCATGGGCATGCCCAGAAAAAAAGAACTGTGTTTCCTACTCATACGGACCATATGTAGTTGAACTCTGCTTGTGAAACTGATACAAACCTCAGCTCCTCTTACATAAATGCTCTTTAGTTAATAGTGAGAATTGTGTTGTGTTCGTGAACTGCGAAAAAATATTTGAGCCCAAAATTCACTGGGTTTACCAGAAATGAACTCTTTCTTGTAGGAAGACACAGATCCTGGGGTTTAACTGCGTTTCTGAAGGGAAAATCAGAGCAGAGTTGTCATCCCTGAAACCCACTCTGTTTTTACGCAAGAATCATCTTCTTCTTTCCAGCGTCTCCAATAAAGTAAAAACCATGAGCATGCCCACAAAAAAAGAAATGTGTATCCTGTTCATATGGACAATACGTAGTTCAACTCTGCTTATGAAACTGATACAAACCAGAGCACCTCTTAAATAAATGCTCTTTTGTTAATAGTGAGAATCCCATTGGGTTTTTGAACTTTGTAAAATGATTTTAGCCCAAAATTCACTTGGTTATCAGAAATGAACACTTGCTTGTAGGAAGACACAGATCCTGTGGTTTAACTCCGTTTCTGAAGGGAAATACAGACCAGTGTTCTCATCCATGAAACACAGTCTGTTTTAACGCAAGAAGCATGCTCTGTTTCCAGCGTCTCCAATAGATCAAGAACAATGAGCATGCCCAGAAAAAAAGAAATGTGTATCCTGTTCATATGGACAATACGTAGTTCAACTCTGCTTATGAAACTGATAAAAACAACAGCTCCTCTTACATAAATGCTCTTTAGTTAATAGTGGGAATCGCAATGGGTTTGTGATCTGGGAAAAATCATTTGAGCCCAAAATTCACTGGGTTTACCAGAAATGAACTCTTGCATGTAGGAAGACACAGATCCTGGGGTGTAACTCCGGTTCTGAAGAGAAATTCAGACCAGAATTCTCATCCCTGAAACACACAATGTTTTAACACAAGAAGCAAGCTCTTCTTTCCAACGTCTCCAATACAACAAGAACCATGAGCATGGCCAGAGAAAAAGAACTGTGTTTCCTTCTCATATGTACCTTAGGTAGTTCAACTCTGCTTATGAAACTGAAACAAACCACAGCTCCCCTTATAAATAAATGCTCTTTAGTTAATACTGACAATCGCCTTGGGTGGGGAACTGTGAAAAATCTTTTGAGCCCCAAATTCACTTGGTTTACCAGAAATGAACTCTTGCTTGTAGGAAGACACATATCCTGGGGTTAACTCCGATTCTGAAGGTAAATTGAGACCAGTGTTCTCATCCTTGAAACACATGCTGTTTTAACGCAAGAAGCATCCTCTTCATTTCAGCATCTTCAATACAGCAAGAACCATGAGAATGCCCAGAAAAAAAGAACTGTGTTTCCTACTCATACAGACCATATGAAGTTCAACTCTGCTTATGAAACTGACACAAACCACATCTCCTCTTACATAAACGCTCTTTAGTAAATAGTGAAAATCGCGATGGGTTTCTGAACTGTGAAAAATCATTTGAGCCCAAAATTCACATGGTTTACCAGAAATGAACTCTTAGTTGTAGGAAGACACAGATCCTGTGGTTTAACTCTGTTTCTGAAGGTAAATTCAGACTAGTGTTCTCATTCATGAAACACACTCTGTTTTCACGCAAGAAGCAAGCTCTTATTTCCAGCCTCTCCAATACAGCAAGAACCATGAGCACGCCCTGAAAAGAAGAACTGTGTTTCCTACTCATACGGACCATATGTACTTCAACTCTGCTTATGAAACTGATACAAACCACAGCTCCTCTTACATAAATGCTCTTTAGTTAATAGTGATAATCACGTTGGGTTCTAGAACTGTGTAAAATCATTTGAGCCCAAAGATCACTGGGTTTACCAGAAATGAACTCTTGCTTGTAGGAAGACACAGATCCTGGGGTTTAACAACATTTCTGAAGCGAAATTCAGACCAGAGTTCTCAACCATGAAACACACTCTGTTTTAATGCAAGAAGCAAGCTCTTCATTCCTGCGTCTCCTATTCAGCAAGAACAATGAGCATGCCTTCAATAAAGAACTGTTTTTCCTACTCATAAGGGTCATATGTAGATCAACTCAGCTTAAGAAACTGATACAAACCAAAGCACCTCTTAATTAATTTCCCTTTGTTAATAGTGAGAATCCCATTGGGTTTTTGAACTTTGTAAAATCATTTTAGCCCAAAATTCACTTGGTTATCAGAAATGAACACTTGCTTGTAGGAAGACACAAATCCTGGGGTTTAACTCCGCTTCTGAAGAGAAATTCAGACCAGAATTCTCATCCCTGAAACACACACTGTTTTAACACAAGAAGCAAGCTCTTCTTTCCAGAATCTAAAATGCAGCAAAAACTATGAGCTTGCCCTGAAAAAAAGAACTGTGTTTCCTACTCATATGGACCATATGTATTCAACTCTGCTTATGAAACTGATACAAACCACAGCTCCTCTTACATAAATGATCTTTAGTTAATAGTGAGAATCGTGTTGGGTTCGTGAACTGCGAAAAATCATTTCAGCCCAAAATTCACGGGTTTACCGGAAATGAACTCTGGCTTGTAGGAAGACACAGATCCTGGGGTTTAACTCCGTTTCTGAAGGAAAATTCAGACCAGTGTTCTCATCCATGGAACACATGCTGTTTTAACGCAAGAAGCATCCTCTTCTTTTCAGTGTCTCCAATACAGCAAGAACCATGAGAATGCCCAGAAAAAAAGAACTGTGTTTCCTCCTCATACAGACCATATGAAGTTCAACTCTGCTTATGAAACTGACACATACCACATCTCCTCTTACATAAATGCTCTTTAGTGAATAGTAAGAATCGCGATGGGTTTCTGAACTGTGAAAAATCATTTGAGCCCAAAATTCACTTGGTTTACCAGAAATGAACTCTTGCTTGTAGGAAGACACAGATCCTGGGGTTTAACTCCGTTTCAAAAGGGAAATTCAGACCAGTGTTCTCATCCATGAAACATACTTTGTATTAACACAAGAAGCATGCTCTGCTTTCCAGCGTCTCCAATAGATCAAGAACAATGAGGATGCCCAGAAAAAAAGAAATGTGTATCCTGTTCATATGGACAATACGTAGTTCAACTCTGCTTATGAAACTGATAAAAACAACAGCTCCTCTTACATAAATGCTCTTTAGTTAATAGTGGGAATCGCAATGGGTTTGTGATCTGGGAAAAATCATTTGAGCCCAAAATTCACTGGGTTTACCAGAAATGAACTCTTGCATGTAGGAAGACACAGATCCTGGGGTGTAACTCCGGTTCTGAAGAGAAATTCAGACCAGAATTCTCATCCCTGAAACACACAATGTTTTAACACAAGAAGCAAGCTCTTCTTTCCAACGTCTCCAATACAACAAGAACCATGAGCATGGCCAGAGAAAAAGAACTGTGTTTCCTTCTCATATGTACCTTAGGTAGTTCAACTCTGCTTATGAAACTGAAACAAACCACAGCTCCCCTTACATAAATGCTGTTTAGTTAATACTGACAATCGCCTTGGGTGTGGAACTGGGAAAAATCATTTGAGCCCCAAATTCACTTGGTTTACCAGAAATAACTCTTGCTTGTAGGAAGACACATATCCTGGGGTTAACTCCGATTCTGAAGGTAAATTGAGACCAGTGTTCTCATCCTTGAAACACATGCTGTTTTAACGCAAGAAGCATCCTCTTCATTTCAGCGTCTCCAATACAGCAAGAACCATGAGAATGCCGAGAAAAATAGAACTGTGTTTCCTACTCATACAGACCATATGAAGTTCAACTCTGCTTATGAAACTGACACAAACCACATCTCCTCTTACATAAATGCTCTTTAGTGAATAGTGAGAATCGCGATGGGTTTCTGAACTGTGAAAAATCATTTGAGCCCAAAATTCACTTGGTTTACCAGAAATGAACTCTTAGTTGTAGGAAGACACAGATCCTGTGGTTTAACTCTGTTTCTGAAGGTAAATTCAGACTAGTGTTCTCATTCATGAAACACATTGTGTTTTCACGCAAGAAGCAATCTCTTCTTTCTAGCCTCTCCAATACAGCAAGAACCATGAGCACGCCCTGAAAAGAAGAACTGTGTTTCCTACTCATACAGACCATATGAAGTTCAACTCTGCTTATGAAACTGACACAAACCACATCTCCTCTTACATAAATGATCTTTAGTTAATAGTGGTAATCACGTTGGGTTCTAGAACTGTGTAAAATCATTTGAGCAGAAAATTCACTTGGATTACCAGAAATGAACTCTTGCTTGTAGGAAAATACAGATCGTGGGGTTTAACTCTGTTTCTGAAGGGAAATTCAGACCAGAGTTCTCATTCATGAAACACACTCTGTTTTAATGCAAGAAGCAAGCTCTTCTTTCCAGCGTCTCCTATACAGCAAGAACAATGAGCATGCCTTCAATAAAGAACTGTTTTTCCTACTCATAAGGGTCATATGTAGATCAACTCAGCTTATGAAACTGATACAAACCAAAGCACCTCTTAATTAATTCCCCTTTGTTAATAGTGAGAATCCCATTGGGTTTTTGAACTTTGTAAAATCATTTTAGACCAAAATTCTTTTGGGTATCAGAAATGAACATTTGCTTGTAGGAAGACACAGATCCTGTGGTTTAACTCCGTTTCTGAAGGGAAATATAGACCAGTGTTCTCATCCATGAAACACAATCTGTTTTAACGCAAGAAGCATGCACTGCTTTCCAGCGTCTCCAATACAGCAAGAACCATGAGCATGCCCAGAAAAAAAGAAATGTTTATCCTGTTCATATGGACAATACGTAGTTCAACTCTGCTTATGAAACTGATAAAAACAACAGCTCCTCTTACATAAATGCTCTTTAGTTAATAGTGAGAATCGCAATGGGTTTGTGAACTGCGAAAAATCATTTGAGCCCAAAATACACTGGGTTTACCAGATATGAACTCTTGCTTGTAGGAAGACAGAGATCCTGGGATTTAACTCCGGTTCTGAAGAGAAATTCACACCAGAATTCTCATCCCTGAAACACACACTGTTTTAACACAAGAAGCAAGCTCTTCTTTCCAGAATCTAAAATACAGCAAGAACTATGAGCATGCCCAGAAAAAAAGAACTGAGTTTCCTCCTCATACACACCATATGAAGTTCAACTCTGGTTAAGAAACTGTCACAAACCACATCTCCTCTTACATAAATGCTCTTTAGTGAATAGTGGGAATCGCGATGGGTTTCTGAACTGTGTAAAATCATTTGAACCCAAAATTCACTTGGTTTAGCAGAAATGAACTCTTGCTTGTAGGAAGACACAGATCTTGGTGATTAACTCCATTTCTGAAGTCAAATTCAGACCAGAGTTCTCTTCCCTGAAAAACACACTGTTTTAATGCAAGAATCATCCTCTTCTTTCCAGCGTCTCCAATACAAGAAGAACCATGAGCATGCCTTCAAAAAAGAACTGTTTTTCGTACCCATAAGGACCACAGGTAGATCAACTCTGCTTATGAAACTGATACAAACCACAGCTCCTATTAAATAAAAGCTCTTTAGTTAATAGTGACAATCGCATTGGGTTTTTGAACTGTGTAAAATCATTTGAGCCCAAAATTCACTTGGTTTTCCAGAAATGACCTCTTGCTTGTAGTAAGACACAGATCCGGGGGTTTAACTCTGTTTTTGAAGGAAATTCAGACCAGTGTTCTCATCCCTGAAACACACACGGTTTTTACGCAAGAAGCAAGCTCTTCTTTCCAGAGTATAATATACAGCAAGAACTATGAGCATGCCCTGTAAAAAAGAACTGTTTCCTACTCATACGCACCATATGTAGTTCAACTCTGCTTATGAAACTGATAGAAACAGCAGCTCCTATTACATAAATGCTCTTTAGTTAATAGTGATAATCGCCTTAGGTTGGGGAACTTCGAAAAATCATTTGAGCCCAAAATTCACTGGGTTTACCAGAAATGAACTCTTGCTTGTAGGAAGACACAGATCCTGGGGTTAACTCCGATTCTGAAGGTAAATTCAGACCAGTGTTCTCATCCATGAAACACATGCTGTTTTAACGCAAGAAGCATACTCTTCTTTCTAGCATCTCCAATACAGGAAAAATCGTGAGAATGCCCAGAAAAGAATAACTGTGTTTCCTCCTCTTACAGACCATATGCAGTTCAACACTGCGTATGAAACTGATAAAAACCACAGCTCCTCTTACATAAATGCTCTTTAGTTAATAGTGAGAATCGCGATGGGTTCGTGAACTGCAAAAAATCATTTGAACCCAAAATTCACTGGGTTAACCAGAAATGAACTCTTGATTGTAGGAAGATACAGATCAAGCGGTTTAACTCTGTTTCAGAAGTGAAATTCAGACCAGAGTTCTCAACCCTGAAACATAATCTGTTTTAACGCAAGAAGCAAGCACTTCTTTCCAGAGTCTTAAACACAGCAAGAATCATGAGCATGCCCAGAAAAAAAGAACTGTGTTTCCTACTCATACAGACCATATGTAGTTCATCTCTGCTTATGAAACTGATACAAACCACAGCTCCTCTTACATAAATGCTCTTTTGTTAATAGTGAGAATCGCGTTGGGTTCATGAAGTGCGAAAAATCATTTCAGCCCAAAATTCACTGGGTTTACCAGAAATGAACTATTGCTTGTAGGAAGACACAGATCCTGGTGTTTAATTCCGTTTCTGAAGGCAAATTCAGACCACAGTTTTCAACCCTGAAAAAAACTCTGTTTTAAGGCAAGAATCATCCTCTTCTTTCCAGCATCTCCAACATAGTAAGAACCATGAGCATGCCAAGAAAAAAAGAACTGTGTTTCCTACTCATACAGACCATATGTAGTTCAACTCTGCTTATGAAACTGATACAAACCACAGCTCCTCTAACATAAATCCTCTTTAGTTAACAGTGAGAATCACGTTGGGTTCGTGATCTGCGAAAAATCATTTGAGCAAAAAATTCACTGGGTTTTCCTGAAATGAACTCTTGCTTGTAGGAAGACACAGATCCTGGGGTTTAACTCCATTTCTGAAGGTAAATTCAACCAGAATTCTCAACCCTGAAAAACACTCTGATTTAAGGCAAGAATCATCCTCGTCTTTCACCTTCTCCAATACACTTAGAACCATGAGTTTGCCCAGAAAAAAAAAAAAAATGTGTTACCTACTTATGCGGACCATATGTAGTTCAACTCTGCTTATGAAATGATACAGACCACAGCTCCGCTTATATGAATGCTCTTTAGTTAACAGTGATAATCATGGTGGGGTTCTAGAACTGTGTAAAATAATTTGAGCCCAAAATTCACTTGGTTTTCCAGAAATGAACGCTTGCTTGTAGGGAGACACAGATCATGGGGTTTAACTCCGTTTCTGAAGGGAAATTCAGAACAGAGTTCTCCACCATGAAACACACTCTGTTTTAAGGCAAGAAGCAAGCTCTTCTTTCAAGTGTCTCCAATACTGTAAGAAACATCTGCATTCCCAGAAAAAAAGAACTGTGTTTCCTACTCATACAGACCATATGTAGTTAAACTCTGGTTATGAAACTGATACAAACCACAGCTCCTCTTCATAAATGCTCTTTAGTTAATAGTGAGAATAGCGTTGGGTTTCTGAACTGTGAAAAACAATTTGAGCCCAAAATACACTGGGTTTACTAGAACTGAACTCTTGCTTGTAGGAAGACACAGATCCTGGGGTTTGACTCCGTTTCTGAAGGGAAATTCAGACCAGAGTTCTCAACCATGAAACACACTCTGTTTTAAGCCATGAATCATCATCGTCTTTCCAGGGTCTCCAACAGTAAGAACCATGAGCATGCCAAGAAAAAAAGAACTGTATTTCCTACTAATACGGACGATATGTAGACCAACTCTGCTTATGAAACTGATACCGACCACAGCTCCTCTTGCATAAATGCTCTTTAGTTAATAGTGATAATCGCGTTGGGTTCTAGAACTGTGTAAAATCATTTGAGCCCATAATTCACTTGGTTTACCAGAAATGAACTCTTGCTTGTAGGAAAATACAGATCCTGGGGTTTAACTCCGTTTCTGAAGGGAAATTCAGATCAGAGTTCTCATTCATGAAACACACTCTCTTTTAATGCAAGAAGCAAGCTCTTCTTTCCAGCATCTCCTATACAGCAAGAACAATGAGCATGCCTTCAATAAAGAACTGTTTTTCCTACTCATAAGGGTCATATGTAGATCAACTCAGCTTAAGAAACTGATACAAACCACAGCACCTCTTAATTAATTCCCCTTTGTTAATAGTGAGAATCCCATTGGGTTTTTGAACTTTGTAAAATCATTTTAGCCCAAAATTCACTTGGGTATCAGAAATGAACATTTGATGTAGGAAGACACAGATCCTGTGGTTTATCTCTGTTTCTGAAGGGATATATAGACCAGTGTTCTCATCCATGAAACACAGTCTGTTTTAACGCAAGAAGCATGCACTGCTTTCCAGCGTCTCCAATACAGCAAGAATCATGAGCATGCCCAGAAAAAAAGAAATGTGTATCCTGTTCATATGGACAATACATAGTTCAACTCTGCTTATGAAACTGATACAAACCACAGCTCCTCTTACATAAATGATCTTTAGTTAATAGTGAGAACCGTGTTGGGTTCGTGAACTGCGAAAAAATAATTTGAGCCCAAAATTCACTGGGTTTACCGGAAATGAACTCTGGCTTGTAGAAAGACACAGATCCTGGGGTTTAACTCCGTTTCTGAAGGAAAATTCAGACCAGTGTTCTCATCCATGGAACAAATGCTGTTTTAACGCAAGAAGCATCCTCTTCTTTTCAGTGTCTCCAATACAGCAAGAACCATGAAAATGCCCAGAAAAAAAGAACTGTGTTTCCTCCTCATACAGACCATATGAAGTTCAACTCTGCTTATGAAACTGTCACAAACCACATCTCCTCTTACATAAATGCTCTTTAGTGAATAGTGAGAATCGCGATGGTTTTGTGACCTGCGAAAAAACATTTGAGCCCAAAATTTACTGGGTTTACCAGAAAAGAACTCTTGCTTGTAGGAAGACACAGATCCTGGGGTGTAACTCCGGTTCTGAAGAGAAATTCAGACCAGAATTCTCATCCCTGAAACACACAATGTTTTAACACAAGAAGCAAGCTCTTCTTTCCAACGTATCCAATACAACAAGAACCATGAGCATGGCCAGAGAAAAAGAACTGTGTTTCCTTCTCATATGAACCTTAGGTAGTTCAACTCTGCTTATGAAAATGAAACAAACCACAGCTCCCCTTACATAAATGCTGTTTAGTTAATACTGACAATCGCCTTGGGTGTGAAACTGTGAAAAATCATTTGAGCCCCAAATTCACTGGGTTTACCAGAAATGAACTCTTAGTTGTAGGAAGACACAGATCCTGTGGTTTAACTCTGTTTCTGAAGGTAAATTCAGACTAGTGTTCTCATTCATGAAACACACTCTGTTTTCACGCAAGAATCAAGCTCTTCTTTCCAGCCTCTCCAATACAGCAAGAACCATGAGCACGCCCTGAAAAAAAGAACTGTGTTTCCTACTCATACAGACCATATGAAGTTCAACTCTGCTTATGAAACTGACACAAACCACATCTCCTCTTACATAAATGCTCTTTAGTGAATAGTGAAAATCGCGATGGGTTTCTGAACTGTGAAAAATCATTTGAGCCGAAAATTCACTTGGTTTACCAGAAATGAACTCTTGCTTGTAGGGAGTCACAGATCATGGGGTTTAACTCCGTTTCTGAAGGGAAATTCAGACCAGAGTTCTCAACCATGAAACACAATCTGTTTTAACGCAAGAAGCATGCACTGCTTTCCAGCGTCTCCAATACAGCAAGAACCATGAGCATGCCCAGAAAAAAAGAAATGTTTATCCTGTTCATATGGACAATACGTAGTTCAACTCTGCTTATGAAACTGATAAAAACAACAGCTCCTCTTACATAAATGCTCTTTAGTTAATAGTGAGAATCGCAATGGGTTTGTGAACTGCGAAAAATCATTTGAGCCCAAAATACACTGGGTTTACCAGATATGAACTCTTGCTTGTAGGAAGACAGAGATCCTGGGATTTAACTCCGGTTCTGAAGAGAAATTCACACCAGAATTCTCATCCCTGAAACACACACTGTTTTAACACAAGAAGCAAGCTCTTCTTTCCAGAATCTAAAATACAGCAAGAACTATGAGCATGCCCAGAAAAAAAGAACTGAGTTTCCTCCTCATACACACCATATGAAGTTCAACTCTGCTTAAGAAACTGTCACAAACCACATCTCCTCTTACATAAATGCTCTTTAGTGAATAGTGGGAATCGCGATGGGTTTCTGAACTGTGTAAAATCATTTGAACCCAAAATTCACTTGGTTTAGCAGAAATGAACTCTTGCTTGTAGGAAGACACAGATCTTGGTGATTAACTCCATTTCTGAAGTCAAATTCAGACCAGAGTTCTCTTCCCTGAAAAACACACTGTTTTAATGCAAGAATCATCCTCTTCTTTCCAGCGTCTCCAATACAAGAAGAACCATGAGCATGCCTTCAAAAAAGAACTGTTTTTCGTACCCATAAGGACCACAGGTAGATCAACTCTGCTTATGAAACTGATACAAACCACAGCTCCGATTAAATAAAAGCTCTTTAGTTAATAGTGACAATCGCATTGGGTTTTTGAACTGTGTAAAATCATTTGAGCCCAAAATTCACTTGGTTTTCCAGAAATGACCTCTTGCTGTAGTAAGACACAGATCCGGGTGTTTAACTCTGTTTTTGAAGGAAATTCAGACCAGTGTTCTCATCCCTGAAACACACACTGTTTTTACGCAAGAAGCAAGCTCTTCTTTCCAGAGTCTAATATACAGCAAGAACTATGAGCATGCCCTGTAAAAAAGAACTGTTTCCTACTCATACGCACCATATGTAGTTCAACTCTGCTTATGAAACTGATAGAAACAGCAGCTCCTATTACATAAATGCTCTTTAGTTAATAGTGATAATCGCCTTAGGTTGGGGAACTTCGAAAAATCATTTGAGCCCAAAATTCACTGGGTTTACCAGAAATGAACTCTTGCTTGTAGGAAGACACAGATCCTGGGGTTAACTCCGATTCTGAAGGTAAATTCAGACCAGTGTTCTCATCCATGAAACACATGCTGTTTTAACGCAAGAAGCATCCTCTTCTTTCTAGCATCTCCAATACAGGAAAAATCGTGAGAATGCCCAGAAAAGAATAACTGTGTTTCCTCCTCTTACAGACCATATGCAGTTCAACACTGCGTATGAAACTGATAAAAACCACAGCTCCTCTTACATAAATGCTCTTTAGTTAATAGTGAGAATCGCGATGGGTTCGTGAACTGCAAAAAATCATTTGAACCCAAAATTCACTGGGTTAACCAGAAATGAACTCTTGATTGTAGGAAGATACAGATCAAGCGGTTTAACTCTGTTTCAGAAGTGAAATTCAGACCAGAGTTCTCAACCCTGAAACATAATCTGTTTTAACGCAAGAAGCAAGCACTTCTTTCCAGAGTCTTAAACACAGCAAGAATCATGAGCATGCCCAGAAAAAAAGAACTGTGTTTCCTACTCATACAGACCATATGTAGTTCATCTCTGCTTATGAAACTGATACAAACCACAGCTCCTCTTACATAAATGCTCTTTTGTTAATAGTGAGAATCGCGTTGGGTTCATGAAGTGCGAAAAATCATTTCAGCCCAAAATTCACTGGGTTTACCAGAAATGAACTATTGCTTGTAGGAAGACACAGATCCTGGTGTTTAATTCCGTTTCTGAAGGCAAATTCAGACCACAGTTTTCAACCCTGAAAAAAACTCTGTTTTAAGGCAAGAATCATCCTCTTCTTTCCAGCATCTCCAACATAGTAAGAACCATGAGCATGCCAAGAAAAAAAGAACTGTGTTTCCTACTCATACAGACCATATGTAGTTCAACTCTGCTTATGAAACTGATACAAACCACAGCTCCTCTAACATAAATCCTCTTTAGTTAACAGTGAGAATCACGTTGGGTTCGTGATCTGCGAAAAATCATTTGAGCACAAAATTCACTGGGTTTTCCTGAAATGAACTCTTGCTTGTAGGAAGACACAGATCCTGGGGTTTAACTCCATTTCTGAAGGTAAATTCAACCAGAATTCTCAACCCTGAAAAACACTCTGATTTAAGGCAAGAATCATCCTCGTCTTTCACCTTCTCCAATACACTTAGAACCATGAGTTTGCCCAGAAAAAAAAAAAAATGTGTTACCTACTTATGCGGACCATATGTAGTTCAACTCTGCTTATGAAATGATACAGACCACAGCTCCGCTTATATGAATGCTCTTTAGTTAACAGTGATAATCATGGTGGGGTTCTAGAACTGTGTAAAATAATTTGAGCCCAAAATTCACTTGGTTTTCCAGAAATGAACGCTTGCTTGTAGGGAGACACAGATCATGGGGTTTAACTCCGTTTCTGAAGGGAAATTCAGAACAGAGTTCTCCACCATGAAACACACTCTGTTTTAAGGCAAGAAGCAAGCTCTTCTTTCAAGTGTCTCCAATACTGTAAGAAACATCTGCATTCCCAGAAAAAAAGAACTGTGTTTCCTACTCATACAGACCATATGTAGTTAAACTCTGGTTATGAAACTGATACAAACCACAGCTCCTCTTCATAAATGCTCTTTAGTTAATAGTGAGAATAGCGTTGGGTTTCTGAACTGTGAAAAACAATTTGAGCCCAAAATACACTGGGTTTACTAGAACTGAACTCTTGCTTGTAGGAAGACACAGATCCTGGGGTTTGACACCGTTTCTGAAGGGAAATTCAGACCAGAGTTCTCAACCATGAAACACACTCTGTTTTAAGCCATGAATCATCATCGTCTTTCCAGGGTCTCCAACAGTAAGAACCATGAGCATGCCAAGAAAAAAAGAACTGTATTTCCTACTAATACGGACGATATGTAGACCAACTCTGCTTATGAAACTGATACCGACCACAGCTCCTCTTGCATAAATGCTCTTTAGTTAATAGTGATAATCGCGTTGGGTTCTAGAACTGTGTAAAATCATTTGAGCCCATAATTCACTTGATTTACCAGAAATGAACTCTTGCTTGTAGGAAAATACAGATCCTGGGGTTTAACTCCGTTTCTGAAGGGAAATTCAGATCAGAGTTCTCATTCATGAAACACACTCTCTTTTAATGCAAGAAGCAAGCTCTTCTTTCCAGCATCTCCTATACAGCAAGAACAATGAGCATGCCTTCAATAAAGAACTGTTTTTCCTACTCATAAGGGTCATATGTAGATCAACTCAGCTTAAGAAACTGATACAAACCACAGCACCTCTTAATTAATTCCCCTTTGTTAATAGTGAGAATCCCATTGGGTTTTTGAACTTTGTAAAATCATTTTAGACCAAAATTCTTTTGGGTATCAGAAATGAACATTTGCTTGTAGGAAGACACAGATCCTGTGGTTTAACTCCGTTTCTGAAGGGAAATATAGACCAGTGTTCTCATCCATGAAACACAATCTGTTTTAACGCAAGAAGCATGCACTGCTTTCCAGCGTCTCCAATACAGCAAGAACCATGAGCATGCCCAGAAAAAAAGAAATGTTTATCCTGTTCATATGGACAATACGTAGTTCAACTCTGCTTATGAAACTGATAAAAACAACAGCTCCTCTTACATAAATGCTCTTTAGTTAATAGTGAGAATCGCAATGGGTTTGTGAACTGCGAAAAATCATTTGAGCCCAAAATACACTGGGTTTACCAGATATGAACTCTTGCTTGTAGGAAGACAGAGATCCTGGGATTTAACTCCGGTTCTGAAGAGAAATTCACACCAGAATTCTCATCCCTGAAACACACACTGTTTTAACACAAGAAGCAAGCTCTTCTTTCCAGAATCTAAAATACAGCAAGAACTATGAGCATGCCCAGAAAAAAAGAACTGAGTTTCCTCCTCATACACACCATATGAAGTTCAACTCTGCTTAAGAAACTGTCACAAACCACATCTCCTCTTACATAAATGCTCTTTAGTGAATAGTGGGAATCGCGATGGGTTTCTGAACTGTGTAAAATCATTTGAACCCAAAATTCACTTGGTTTAGCAGAAATGAACTCTTGCTTGTAGGAAGACACAGATCTTGGTGATTAACTCCATTTCTGAAGTCAAATTCAGACCAGAGTTCTCTTCCCTGAAAAACACACTGTTTTAATGCAAGAATCATCCTCTTCTTTCCAGCGTCTCCAATACAAGAAGAACCATGAGCATGCCTTCAAAAAAGAACTGTTTTTCGTACCCATAAGGACCACAGGTAGATCAACTCTGCTTATGAAACTGATACAAACCACAGCTCCGATTAAATAAAAGCTCTTTAGTTAATAGTGACAATCGCATTGGGTTTTTGAACTGTGTAAAATCATTTGAGCCCAAAATTCACTTGGTTTTCCAGAAATGACCTCTTGCTGTAGTAAGACACAGATCCGGGTGTTTAACTCTGTTTTTGAAGGAAATTCAGACCAGTGTTCTCATCCCTGAAACACACACTGTTTTTACGCAAGAAGCAAGCTCTTCTTTCCAGAGTCTAATATACAGCAAGAACTATGAGCATGCCCTGTAAAAAAGAACTGTTTCCTACTCATACGCACCATATGTAGTTCAACTCTGCTTATGAAACTGATAGAAACAGCAGCTCCTATTACATAAATGCTCTTTAGTTAATAGTGATAATCGCCTTAGGTTGGGGAACTTCGAAAAATCATTTGAGCCCAAAATTCACTGGGTTTACCAGAAATGAACTCTTGCTTGTAGGAAGACACAGATCCTGGGGTTAACTCCGATTCTGAAGGTAAATTCAGACCAGTGTTCTCATCCATGAAACACATGCTGTTTTAACGCAAGAAGCATCCTCTTCTTTCTAGCATCTCCAATACAGGAAAAATCGTGAGAATGCCCAGAAAAGAATAACTGTGTTTCCTCCTCTTACAGACCATATGCAGTTCAACACTGCGTATGAAACTGATAAAAACCACAGCTCCTCTTACATAAATGCTCTTTAGTTAATAGTGAGAATCGCGATGGGTTCGTGAACTGCAAAAAATCATTTGAACCCAAAATTCACTGGGTTAACCAGAAATGAACTCTTGATTGTAGGAAGATACAGATCAAGCGGTTTAACTCTGTTTCAGAAGTGAAATTCAGACCAGAGTTCTCAACCCTGAAACATAATCTGTTTTAACGCAAGAAGCAAGCACTTCTTTCCAGAGTCTTAAACACAGCAAGAATCATGAGCATGCCCAGAAAAAAAGAACTGTGTTTCCTACTCATACAGACCATATGTAGTTCATCTCTGCTTATGAAACTGATACAAACCACAGCTCCTCTTACATAAATGCTCTTTTGTTAATAGTGAGAATCGCGTTGGGTTCATGAAGTGCGAAAAATCATTTCAGCCCAAAATTCACTGGGTTTACCAGAAATGAACTATTGCTTGTAGGAAGACACAGATCCTGGTGTTTAATTCCGTTTCTGAAGGCAAATTCAGACCACAGTTTTCAACCCTGAAAAAAACTCTGTTTTAAGGCAAGAATCATCCTCTTCTTTCCAGCATCTCCAACATAGTAAGAACCATGAGCATGCCAAGAAAAAAAGAACTGTGTTTCCTACTCATACAGACCATATGTAGTTCAACTCTGCTTATGAAACTGATACAAACCACAGCTCCTCTAACATAAATCCTCTTTAGTTAACAGTGAGAATCACGTTGGGTTCGTGATCTGCGAAAAATCATTTGAGCACAAAATTCACTGGGTTTTCCTGAAATGAACTCTTGCTTGTAGGAAGACACAGATCCTGGGGTTTAACTCCATTTCTGAAGGTAAATTCAACCAGAATTCTCAACCCTGAAAAACACTCTGATTTAAGGCAAGAATCATCCTCGTCTTTCACCTTCTCCAATACACTTAGAACCATGAGTTTGCCCAGAAAAAAAAAAAAATGTGTTACCTACTTATGCGGACCATATGTAGTTCAACTCTGCTTATGAAATGATACAGACCACAGCTCCGCTTATATGAATGCTCTTTAGTTAACAGTGATAATCATGGTGGGGTTCTAGAACTGTGTAAAATAATTTGAGCCCAAAATTCACTTGGTTTTCCAGAAATGAACGCTTGCTTGTAGGGAGACACAGATCATGGGGTTTAACTCCGTTTCTGAAGGGAAATTCAGAACAGAGTTCTCCACCATGAAACACACTCTGTTTTAAGGCAAGAAGCAAGCTCTTCTTTCAAGTGTCTCCAATACTGTAAGAAACATCTGCATTCCCAGAAAAAAAGAACTGTGTTTCCTACTCATACAGACCATATGTAGTTAAACTCTGGTTATGAAACTGATACAAACCACAGCTCCTCTTCATAAATGCTCTTTAGTTAATAGTGAGAATAGCGTTGGGTTTCTGAACTGTGAAAAACAATTTGAGCCCAAAATACACTGGGTTTACTAGAACTGAACTCTTGCTTGTAGGAAGACACAGATCCTGGGGTTTGACACCGTTTCTGAAGGGAAATTCAGACCAGAGTTCTCAACCATGAAACACACTCTGTTTTAAGCCATGAATCATCATCGTCTTTCCAGGGTCTCCAACAGTAAGAACCATGAGCATGCCAAGAAAAAAAGAACTGTATTTCCTACTAATACGGACGATATGTAGACCAACTCTGCTTATGAAACTGATACCGACCACAGCTCCTCTTGCATAAATGCTCTTTAGTTAATAGTGATAATCGCGTTGGGTTCTAGAACTGTGTAAAATCATTTGAGCCCATAATTCACTTGATTTACCAGAAATGAACTCTTGCTTGTAGGAAAATACAGATCCTGGGGTTTAACTCCGTTTCTGAAGGGAAATTCAGATCAGAGTTCTCATTCATGAAACACACTCTCTTTTAATGCAAGAAGCAAGCTCTTCTTTCCAGCATCTCCTATACAGCAAGAACAATGAGCATGCCTTCAATAAAGAACTGTTTTTCCTACTCATAAGGGTCATATGTAGATCAACTCAGCTTAAGAAACTGATACAAACCACAGCACCTCTTAATTAATTCCCCTTTGTTAATAGTGAGAATCCCATTGGGTTTTTGAACTTTGTAAAATCATTTTAGACCAAAATTCTTTTGGGTATCAGAAATGAACATTTGCTTGTAGGAAGACACAGATCCTGTGGTTTAACTCCGTTTCTGAAGGGAAATATAGACCAGTGTTCTCATCCATGAAACACAATCTGTTTTAACGCAAGAAGCATGCACTGCTTTCCAGCGTCTCCAATACAGCAAGAACCATGAGCATGCCCAGAAAAAAAGAAATGTTTATCCTGTTCATATGGACAATACGTAGTTCAACTCTGCTTATGAAACTGATAAAAACAACAGCTCCTCTTACATAAATGCTCTTTAGTTAATAGTGAGAATCGCAATGGGTTTGTGAACTGCGAAAAATCATTTGAGCCCAAAATACACTGGGTTTACCAGATATGAACTCTTGCTTGTAGGAAGACAGAGATCCTGGGATTTAACTCCGGTTCTGAAGAGAAATTCACACCAGAATTCTCATCCCTGAAACACACACTGTTTTAACACAAGAAGCAAGCTCTTCTTTCCAGAATCTAAAATACAGCAAGAACTATGAGCATGCCCAGAAAAAAAGAACTGAGTTTCCTCCTCATACACACCATATGAAGTTCAACTCTGCTTAAGAAACTGTCACAAACCACATCTCCTCTTACATAAATGCTCTTTAGTGAATAGTGGGAATCGCGATGGGTTTCTGAACTGTGTAAAATCATTTGAACCCAAAATTCACTTGGTTTAGCAGAAATGAACTCTTGCTTGTAGGAAGACACAGATCTTGGTGATTAACTCCATTTCTGAAGTCAAATTCAGACCAGAGTTCTCTTCCCTGAAAAACACACTGTTTTAATGCAAGAATCATCCTCTTCTTTCCAGCGTCTCCAATACAAGAAGAACCATGAGCATGCCTTCAAAAAAGAACTGTTTTTCGTACCCATAAGGACCACAGGTAGATCAACTCTGCTTATGAAACTGATACAAACCACAGCTCCTATTAAATAAAAGCTCTTTAGTTAATAGTGACAATCGCATTGGGTTTTTGAACTGTGTAAAATCATTTGAGCCCAAAATTCACTTGGTTTTCCAGAAATGACCTCTTGCTTGTAGTAAGACACAGATCCGGGGGTTTAACTCTGTTTTTGAAGGAAATTCAGACCAGTGTTCTCATCCCTGAAACACACACGGTTTTTACGCAAGAAGCAAGCTCTTCTTTCCAGAGTATAATATACAGCAAGAACTATGAGCATGCCCTGTAAAAAAGAACTGTTTCCTACTCATACGCACCATATGTAGTTCAACTCTGCTTATGAAACTGATAGAAACAGCAGCTCCTATTACATAAATGCTCTTTAGTTAATAGTGATAATCGCCTTAGGTTGGGGAACTTCGAAAAATCATTTGAGCCCAAAATTCACTGGGTTTACCAGAAATGAACTCTTGCTTGTAGGAAGACACAGATCCTGGGGTTAACTCCGATTCTGAAGGTAAATTCAGACCAGTGTTCTCATCCATGAAACACATGCTGTTTTAACGCAAGAAGCATACTCTTCTTTCTAGCATCTCCAATACAGGAAAAATCGTGAGAATGCCCAGAAAAGAATAACTGTGTTTCCTCCTCTTACAGACCATATGCAGTTCAACACTGCGTATGAAACTGATAAAAACCACAGCTCCTCTTACATAAATGCTCTTTAGTTAATAGTGAGAATCGCGATGGGTTCGTGAACTGCAAAAAATCATTTGAACCCAAAATTCACTGGGTTAACCAGAAATGAACTCTTGATTGTAGGAAGATACAGATCAAGCGGTTTAACTCTGTTTCAGAAGTGAAATTCAGACCAGAGTTCTCAACCCTGAAACATAATCTGTTTTAACGCAAGAAGCAAGCACTTCTTTCCAGAGTCTTAAACACAGCAAGAATCATGAGCATGCCCAGAAAAAAAGAACTGTGTTTCCTACTCATACAGACCATATGTAGTTCATCTCTGCTTATGAAACTGATACAAACCACAGCTCCTCTTACATAAATGCTCTTTTGTTAATAGTGAGAATCGCGTTGGGTTCATGAAGTGCGAAAAATCATTTCAGCCCAAAATTCACTGGGTTTACCAGAAATGAACTATTGCTTGTAGGAAGACACAGATCCTGGTGTTTAATTCCGTTTCTGAAGGCAAATTCAGACCACAGTTTTCAACCCTGAAAAAAACTCTGTTTTAAGGCAAGAATCATCCTCTTCTTTCCAGCATCTCCAACATAGTAAGAACCATGAGCATGCCAAGAAAAAAAGAACTGTGTTTCCTACTCATACAGACCATATGTAGTTCAACTCTGCTTATGAAACTGATACAAACCACAGCTCCTCTAACATAAATCCTCTTTAGTTAACAGTGAGAATCACGTTGGGTTCGTGATCTGCGAAAAATCATTTGAGCAAAAAATTCACTGGGTTTTCCTGAAATGAACTCTTGCTTGTAGGAAGACACAGATCCTGGGGTTTAACTCCATTTCTGAAGGTAAATTCAACCAGAATTCTCAACCCTGAAAAACACTCTGATTTAAGGCAAGAATCATCCTCGTCTTTCACCTTCTCCAATACACTTAGAACCATGAGTTTGCCCAGAAAAAAAAAAAAAATGTGTTACCTACTTATGCGGACCATATGTAGTTCAACTCTGCTTATGAAATGATACAGACCACAGCTCCGCTTATATGAATGCTCTTTAGTTAACAGTGATAATCATGGTGGGGTTCTAGAACTGTGTAAAATAATTTGAGCCCAAAATTCACTTGGTTTTCCAGAAATGAACGCTTGCTTGTAGGGAGACACAGATCATGGGGTTTAACTCCGTTTCTGAAGGGAAATTCAGAACAGAGTTCTCCACCATGAAACACACTCTGTTTTAAGGCAAGAAGCAAGCTCTTCTTTCAAGTGTCTCCAATACTGTAAGAAACATCTGCATTCCCAGAAAAAAAGAACTGTGTTTCCTACTCATACAGACCATATGTAGTTAAACTCTGGTTATGAAACTGATACAAACCACAGCTCCTCTTCATAAATGCTCTTTAGTTAATAGTGAGAATAGCGTTGGGTTTCTGAACTGTGAAAAACAATTTGAGCCCAAAATACACTGGGTTTACTAGAACTGAACTCTTGCTTGTAGGAAGACACAGATCCTGGGGTTTGACTCCGTTTCTGAAGGGAAATTCAGACCAGAGTTCTCAACCATGAAACACACTCTGTTTTAAGCCATGAATCATCATCGTCTTTCCAGGGTCTCCAACAGTAAGAACCATGAGCATGCCAAGAAAAAAAGAACTGTATTTCCTACTAATACGGACGATATGTAGACCAACTCTGCTTATGAAACTGATACCGACCACAGCTCCTCTTGCATAAATGCTCTTTAGTTAATAGTGATAATCGCGTTGGGTTCTAGAACTGTGTAAAATCATTTGAGCCCATAATTCACTTGGTTTACCAGAAATGAACTCTTGCTTGTAGGAAAATACAGATCCTGGGGTTTAACTCCGTTTCTGAAGGGAAATTCAGATCAGAGTTCTCATTCATGAAACACACTCTCTTTTAATGCAAGAAGCAAGCTCTTCTTTCCAGCATCTCCTATACAGCAAGAACAATGAGCATGCCTTCAATAAAGAACTGTTTTTCCTACTCATAAGGGTCATATGTAGATCAACTCAGCTTAAGAAACTGATACAAACCACAGCACCTCTTAATTAATTCCCCTTTGTTAATAGTGAGAATCCCATTGGGTTTTTGAACTTTGTAAAATCATTTTAGCCCAAAATTCACTTGGGTATCAGAAATGAACATTTGATGTAGGAAGACACAGATCCTGTGGTTTATCTCTGTTTCTGAAGGGATATATAGACCAGTGTTCTCATCCATGAAACACAGTCTGTTTTAACGCAAGAAGCATGCACTGCTTTCCAGCGTCTCCAATACAGCAAGAATCATGAGCATGCCCAGAAAAAAAGAAATGTGTATCCTGTTCATATGGACAATACATAGTTCAACTCTGCTTATGAAACTGATACAAACCACAGCTCCTCTTACATAAATGATCTTTAGTTAATAGTGAGAACCGTGTTGGGTTCGTGAACTGCGAAAAAATAATTTGAGCCCAAAATTCACTGGGTTTACCGGAAATGAACTCTGGCTTGTAGAAAGACACAGATCCTGGGGTTTAACTCCGTTTCTGAAGGAAAATTCAGACCAGTGTTCTCATCCATGGAACAAATGCTGTTTTAACGCAAGAAGCATCCTCTTCTTTTCAGTGTCTCCAATACAGCAAGAACCATGAAAATGCCCAGAAAAAAAGAACTGTGTTTCCTCCTCATACAGACCATATGAAGTTCAACTCTGCTTATGAAACTGTCACAAACCACATCTCCTCTTACATAAATGCTCTTTAGTGAATAGTGAGAATCGCGATGGTTTTGTGACCTGCGAAAAAACATTTGAGCCCAAAATTTACTGGGTTTACCAGAAAAGAACTCTTGCTTGTAGGAAGACACAGATCCTGGGGTGTAACTCCGGTTCTGAAGAGAAATTCAGACCAGAATTCTCATCCCTGAAACACACAATGTTTTAACACAAGAAGCAAGCTCTTCTTTCCAACGTATCCAATACAACAAGAACCATGAGCATGGCCAGAGAAAAAGAACTGTGTTTCCTTCTCATATGAACCTTAGGTAGTTCAACTCTGCTTATGAAAATGAAACAAACCACAGCTCCCCTTACATAAATGCTGTTTAGTTAATACTGACAATCGCCTTGGGTGTGAAACTGTGAAAAATCATTTGAGCCCCAAATTCACTGGGTTTACCAGAAATGAACTCTTAGTTGTAGGAAGACACAGATCCTGTGGTTTAACTCTGTTTCTGAAGGTAAATTCAGACTAGTGTTCTCATTCATGAAACACACTCTGTTTTCACGCAAGAATCAAGCTCTTCTTTCCAGCCTCTCCAATACAGCAAGAACCATGAGCACGCCCTGAAAAAAAGAACTGTGTTTCCTACTCATACAGACCATATGAAGTTCAACTCTGCTTATGAAACTGACACAAACCACATCTCCTCTTACATAAATGCTCTTTAGTGAATAGTGAAAATCGCGATGGGTTTCTGAACTGTGAAAAATCATTTGAGCCGAAAATTCACTTGGTTTACCAGAAATGAACTCTTGCTTGTAGGGAGTCACAGATCATGGGGTTTAACTCCGTTTCTGAAGGGAAATTCAGACCAGAGTTCTCAACCATGAAACACAATCTGTTTTAACGCAAGAAGCATGCACTGCTTTCCAGCGTCTCCAATACAGCAAGAACCATGAGCATGCCCAGAAAAAAAGAAATGTTTATCCTGTTCATATGGACAATACGTAGTTCAACTCTGCTTATGAAACTGATAAAAACAACAGCTCCTCTTACATAAATGCTCTTTAGTTAATAGTGAGAATCGCAATGGGTTTGTGAACTGCGAAAAATCATTTGAGCCCAAAATACACTGGGTTTACCAGATATGAACTCTTGCTTGTAGGAAGACAGAGATCCTGGGATTTAACTCCGGTTCTGAAGAGAAATTCACACCAGAATTCTCATCCCTGAAACACACACTGTTTTAACACAAGAAGCAAGCTCTTCTTTCCAGAATCTAAAATACAGCAAGAACTATGAGCATGCCCAGAAAAAAAGAACTGAGTTTCCTCCTCATACACACCATATGAAGTTCAACTCTGCTTAAGAAACTGTCACAAACCACATCTCCTCTTACATAAATGCTCTTTAGTGAATAGTGGGAATCGCGATGGGTTTCTGAACTGTGTAAAATCATTTGAACCCAAAATTCACTTGGTTTAGCAGAAATGAACTCTTGCTTGTAGGAAGACACAGATCTTGGTGATTAACTCCATTTCTGAAGTCAAATTCAGACCAGAGTTCTCTTCCCTGAAAAACACACTGTTTTAATGCAAGAATCATCCTCTTCTTTCCAGCGTCTCCAATACAAGAAGAACCATGAGCATGCCTTCAAAAAAGAACTGTTTTTCGTACCCATAAGGACCACAGGTAGATCAACTCTGCTTATGAAACTGATACAAACCACAGCTCCGATTAAATAAAAGCTCTTTAGTTAATAGTGACAATCGCATTGGGTTTTTGAACTGTGTAAAATCATTTGAGCCCAAAATTCACTTGGTTTTCCAGAAATGACCTCTTGCTGTAGTAAGACACAGATCCGGGTGTTTAACTCTGTTTTTGAAGGAAATTCAGACCAGTGTTCTCATCCCTGAAACACACACTGTTTTTACGCAAGAAGCAAGCTCTTCTTTCCAGAGTCTAATATACAGCAAGAACTATGAGCATGCCCTGTAAAAAAGAACTGTTTCCTACTCATACGCACCATATGTAGTTCAACTCTGCTTATGAAACTGATAGAAACAGCAGCTCCTATTACATAAATGCTCTTTAGTTAATAGTGATAATCGCCTTAGGTTGGGGAACTTCGAAAAATCATTTGAGCCCAAAATTCACTGGGTTTACCAGAAATGAACTCTTGCTTGTAGGAAGACACAGATCCTGGGGTTAACTCCGATTCTGAAGGTAAATTCAGACCAGTGTTCTCATCCATGAAACACATGCTGTTTTAACGCAAGAAGCATCCTCTTCTTTCTAGCATCTCCAATACAGGAAAAATCGTGAGAATGCCCAGAAAAGAATAACTGTGTTTCCTCCTCTTACAGACCATATGCAGTTCAACACTGCGTATGAAACTGATAAAAACCACAGCTCCTCTTACATAAATGCTCTTTAGTTAATAGTGAGAATCGCGATGGGTTCGTGAACTGCAAAAAATCATTTGAACCCAAAATTCACTGGGTTAACCAGAAATGAACTCTTGATTGTAGGAAGATACAGATCAAGCGGTTTAACTCTGTTTCAGAAGTGAAATTCAGACCAGAGTTCTCAACCCTGAAACATAATCTGTTTTAACGCAAGAAGCAAGCACTTCTTTCCAGAGTCTTAAACACAGCAAGAATCATGAGCATGCCCAGAAAAAAAGAACTGTGTTTCCTACTCATACAGACCATATGTAGTTCATCTCTGCTTATGAAACTGATACAAACCACAGCTCCTCTTACATAAATGCTCTTTTGTTAATAGTGAGAATCGCGTTGGGTTCATGAAGTGCGAAAAATCATTTCAGCCCAAAATTCACTGGGTTTACCAGAAATGAACTATTGCTTGTAGGAAGACACAGATCCTGGTGTTTAATTCCGTTTCTGAAGGCAAATTCAGACCACAGTTTTCAACCCTGAAAAAAACTCTGTTTTAAGGCAAGAATCATCCTCTTCTTTCCAGCATCTCCAACATAGTAAGAACCATGAGCATGCCAAGAAAAAAAGAACTGTGTTTCCTACTCATACAGACCATATGTAGTTCAACTCTGCTTATGAAACTGATACAAACCACAGCTCCTCTAACATAAATCCTCTTTAGTTAACAGTGAGAATCACGTTGGGTTCGTGATCTGCGAAAAATCATTTGAGCACAAAATTCACTGGGTTTTCCTGAAATGAACTCTTGCTTGTAGGAAGACACAGATCCTGGGGTTTAACTCCATTTCTGAAGGTAAATTCAACCAGAATTCTCAACCCTGAAAAACACTCTGATTTAAGGCAAGAATCATCCTCGTCTTTCACCTTCTCCAATACACTTAGAACCATGAGTTTGCCCAGAAAAAAAAAAAAATGTGTTACCTACTTATGCGGACCATATGTAGTTCAACTCTGCTTATGAAATGATACAGACCACAGCTCCGCTTATATGAATGCTCTTTAGTTAACAGTGATAATCATGGTGGGGTTCTAGAACTGTGTAAAATAATTTGAGCCCAAAATTCACTTGGTTTTCCAGAAATGAACGCTTGCTTGTAGGGAGACACAGATCATGGGGTTTAACTCCGTTTCTGAAGGGAAATTCAGAACAGAGTTCTCCACCATGAAACACACTCTGTTTTAAGGCAAGAAGCAAGCTCTTCTTTCAAGTGTCTCCAATACTGTAAGAAACATCTGCATTCCCAGAAAAAAAGAACTGTGTTTCCTACTCATACAGACCATATGTAGTTAAACTCTGGTTATGAAACTGATACAAACCACAGCTCCTCTTCATAAATGCTCTTTAGTTAATAGTGAGAATAGCGTTGGGTTTCTGAACTGTGAAAAACAATTTGAGCCCAAAATACACTGGGTTTACTAGAACTGAACTCTTGCTTGTAGGAAGACACAGATCCTGGGGTTTGACACCGTTTCTGAAGGGAAATTCAGACCAGAGTTCTCAACCATGAAACACACTCTGTTTTAAGCCATGAATCATCATCGTCTTTCCAGGGTCTCCAACAGTAAGAACCATGAGCATGCCAAGAAAAAAAGAACTGTATTTCCTACTAATACGGACGATATGTAGACCAACTCTGCTTATGAAACTGATACCGACCACAGCTCCTCTTGCATAAATGCTCTTTAGTTAATAGTGATAATCGCGTTGGGTTCTAGAACTGTGTAAAATCATTTGAGCCCATAATTCACTTGATTTACCAGAAATGAACTCTTGCTTGTAGGAAAATACAGATCCTGGGGTTTAACTCCGTTTCTGAAGGGAAATTCAGATCAGAGTTCTCATTCATGAAACACACTCTCTTTTAATGCAAGAAGCAAGCTCTTCTTTCCAGCATCTCCTATACAGCAAGAACAATGAGCATGCCTTCAATAAAGAACTGTTTTTCCTACTCATAAGGGTCATATGTAGATCAACTCAGCTTAAGAAACTGATACAAACCACAGCACCTCTTAATTAATTCCCCTTTGTTAATAGTGAGAATCCCATTGGGTTTTTGAACTTTGTAAAATCATTTTAGCCCAAAATTCACTTGGGTATCAGAAATGAACATTTGATGTAGGAAGACACAGATCCTGTGGTTTATCTCCGTTTCTGAAGGGATATATAGACCAGTGTTCTCATCCATGAAACACAGTCTGTTTTAACGCAAGAAGCATGCACTGCTTTCCAGCGTCTCCAATACAGCAAGAATCATGAGCATGCCCAGAAAAAAAGAAATGTGTATCCTGTTCATATGGACAATACATAGTTCAACTCTGCTTATGAAACTGATACAAACCACAGCTCCTCTTACATAAATGATCTTTAGTTAATAGTGAGAACCGTGTTGGGTTCGTGAACTGCGAAAAAATAATTTGAGCCCAAAATTCACTGGGTTTACCGGAAATGAACTCTGGCTTGTAGAAAGACACAGATCCTGGGGTTTAACTCCGTTTCTGAAGGAAAATTCAGACCAGTGTTCTCATCCATGGAACAAATGCTGTTTTAACGCAAGAAGCATCCTCTTCTTTTCAGTGTCTCCAATACAGCAAGAACCATGAAAATGCCCAGAAAAAAAGAACTGTGTTTCCTCCTCATACAGACCATATGAAGTTCAACTCTGCTTATGAAACTGTCACAAACCACATCTCCTCTTACATAAATGCTCTTTAGTGAATAGTGAGAATCGCGATGGTTTTGTGACCTGCGAAAAAACATTTGAGCCCAAAATTTACTGGGTTTACCAGAAAAGAACTCTTGCTTGTAGGAAGACACAGATCCTGGGGTGTAACTCCGGTTCTGAAGAGAAATTCAGACCAGAATTCTCATCCCTGAAACACACAATGTTTTAACACAAGAAGCAAGCTCTTCTTTCCAACGTATCCAATACAACAAGAACCATGAGCATGGCCAGAGAAAAAGAACTGTGTTTCCTTCTCATATGAACCTTAGGTAGTTCAACTCTGCTTATGAAAATGAAACAAACCACAGCTCCCCTTACATAAATGCTGTTTAGTTAATACTGACAATCGCCTTGGGTGTGAAACTGTGAAAAATCATTTGAGCCCCAAATTCACTGGGTTTACCAGAAATGAACTCTTAGTTGTAGGAAGACACAGATCCTGTGGTTTAACTCTGTTTCTGAAGGTAAATTCAGACTAGTGTTCTCATTCATGAAACACACTCTGTTTTCACGCAAGAATCAAGCTCTTCTTTCCAGCCTCTCCAATACAGCAAGAACCATGAGCACGCCCTGAAAAAAAGAACTGTGTTTCCTACTCATACAGACCATATGAAGTTCAACTCTGCTTATGAAACTGACACAAACCACATCTCCTCTTACATAAATGCTCTTTAGTGAATAGTGAAAATCGCGATGGGTTTCTGAACTGTGAAAAATCATTTGAGCCGAAAATTCACTTGGTTTACCAGAAATGAACTCTTGCTTGTAGGGAGTCACAGATCATGGGGTTTAACTCCGTTTCTGAAGGGAAATTCAGACCAGAGTTCTCAACCATGAAACACAATCTGTTTTAACGCAAGAAGCATGCACTGCTTTCCAGCGTCTCCAATACAGCAAGAACCATGAGCATGCCCAGAAAAAAAGAAATGTTTATCCTGTTCATATGGACAATACGTAGTTCAACTCTGCTTATGAAACTGATAAAAACAACAGCTCCTCTTACATAAATGCTCTTTAGTTAATAGTGAGAATCGCAATGGGTTTGTGAACTGCGAAAAATCATTTGAGCCCAAAATACACTGGGTTTACCAGATATGAACTCTTGCTTGTAGGAAGACAGAGATCCTGGGATTTAACTCCGGTTCTGAAGAGAAATTCACACCAGAATTCTCATCCCTGAAACACACACTGTTTTAACACAAGAAGCAAGCTCTTCTTTCCAGAATCTAAAATACAGCAAGAACTATGAGCATGCCCAGAAAAAAAGAACTGAGTTTCCTCCTCATACACACCATATGAAGTTCAACTCTGCTTAAGAAACTGTCACAAACCACATCTCCTCTTACATAAATGCTCTTTAGTGAATAGTGGGAATCGCGATGGGTTTCTGAACTGTGTAAAATCATTTGAACCCAAAATTCACTTGGTTTAGCAGAAATGAACTCTTGCTTGTAGGAAGACACAGATCTTGGTGATTAACTCCATTTCTGAAGTCAAATTCAGACCAGAGTTCTCTTCCCTGAAAAACACACTGTTTTAATGCAAGAATCATCCTCTTCTTTCCAGCGTCTCCAATACAAGAAGAACCATGAGCATGCCTTCAAAAAAGAACTGTTTTTCGTACCCATAAGGACCACAGGTAGATCAACTCTGCTTATGAAACTGATACAAACCACAGCTCCGATTAAATAAAAGCTCTTTAGTTAATAGTGACAATCGCATTGGGTTTTTGAACTGTGTAAAATCATTTGAGCCCAAAATTCACTTGGTTTTCCAGAAATGACCTCTTGCTGTAGTAAGACACAGATCCGGGTGTTTAACTCTGTTTTTGAAGGAAATTCAGACCAGTGTTCTCATCCCTGAAACACACACTGTTTTTACGCAAGAAGCAAGCTCTTCTTTCCAGAGTCTAATATACAGCAAGAACTATGAGCATGCCCTGTAAAAAAGAACTGTTTCCTACTCATACGCACCATATGTAGTTCAACTCTGCTTATGAAACTGATAGAAACAGCAGCTCCTATTACATAAATGCTCTTTAGTTAATAGTGATAATCGCCTTAGGTTGGGGAACTTCGAAAAATCATTTGAGCCCAAAATTCACTGGGTTTACCAGAAATGAACTCTTGCTTGTAGGAAGACACAGATCCTGGGGTTAACTCCGATTCTGAAGGTAAATTCAGACCAGTGTTCTCATCCATGAAACACATGCTGTTTTAACGCAAGAAGCATCCTCTTCTTTCTAGCATCTCCAATACAGGAAAAATCGTGAGAATGCCCAGAAAAGAATAACTGTGTTTCCTCCTCTTACAGACCATATGCAGTTCAACACTGCGTATGAAACTGATAAAAACCACAGCTCCTCTTACATAAATGCTCTTTAGTTAATAGTGAGAATCGCGATGGGTTCGTGAACTGCAAAAAATCATTTGAACCCAAAATTCACTGGGTTAACCAGAAATGAACTCTTGATTGTAGGAAGATACAGATCAAGCGGTTTAACTCTGTTTCAGAAGTGAAATTCAGACCAGAGTTCTCAACCCTGAAACATAATCTGTTTTAACGCAAGAAGCAAGCACTTCTTTCCAGAGTCTTAAACACAGCAAGAATCATGAGCATGCCCAGAAAAAAAGAACTGTGTTTCCTACTCATACAGACCATATGTAGTTCATCTCTGCTTATGAAACTGATACAAACCACAGCTCCTCTTACATAAATGCTCTTTTGTTAATAGTGAGAATCGCGTTGGGTTCATGAAGTGCGAAAAATCATTTCAGCCCAAAATTCACTGGGTTTACCAGAAATGAACTATTGCTTGTAGGAAGACACAGATCCTGGTGTTTAATTCCGTTTCTGAAGGCAAATTCAGACCACAGTTTTCAACCCTGAAAAAAACTCTGTTTTAAGGCAAGAATCATCCTCTTCTTTCCAGCATCTCCAACATAGTAAGAACCATGAGCATGCCAAGAAAAAAAGAACTGTGTTTCCTACTCATACAGACCATATGTAGTTCAACTCTGCTTATGAAACTGATACAAACCACAGCTCCTCTAACATAAATCCTCTTTAGTTAACAGTGAGAATCACGTTGGGTTCGTGATCTGCGAAAAATCATTTGAGCACAAAATTCACTGGGTTTTCCTGAAATGAACTCTTGCTTGTAGGAAGACACAGATCCTGGGGTTTAACTCCATTTCTGAAGGTAAATTCAACCAGAATTCTCAACCCTGAAAAACACTCTGATTTAAGGCAAGAATCATCCTCGTCTTTCACCTTCTCCAATACACTTAGAACCATGAGTTTGCCCAGAAAAAAAAAAAAATGTGTTACCTACTTATGCGGACCATATGTAGTTCAACTCTGCTTATGAAATGATACAGACCACAGCTCCGCTTATATGAATGCTCTTTAGTTAACAGTGATAATCATGGTGGGGTTCTAGAACTGTGTAAAATAATTTGAGCCCAAAATTCACTTGGTTTTCCAGAAATGAACGCTTGCTTGTAGGGAGACACAGATCATGGGGTTTAACTCCGTTTCTGAAGGGAAATTCAGAACAGAGTTCTCCACCATGAAACACACTCTGTTTTAAGGCAAGAAGCAAGCTCTTCTTTCAAGTGTCTCCAATACTGTAAGAAACATCTGCATTCCCAGAAAAAAAGAACTGTGTTTCCTACTCATACAGACCATATGTAGTTAAACTCTGGTTATGAAACTGATACAAACCACAGCTCCTCTTCATAAATGCTCTTTAGTTAATAGTGAGAATAGCGTTGGGTTTCTGAACTGTGAAAAACAATTTGAGCCCAAAATACACTGGGTTTACTAGAACTGAACTCTTGCTTGTAGGAAGACACAGATCCTGGGGTTTGACACCGTTTCTGAAGGGAAATTCAGACCAGAGTTCTCAACCATGAAACACACTCTGTTTTAAGCCATGAATCATCATCGTCTTTCCAGGGTCTCCAACAGTAAGAACCATGAGCATGCCAAGAAAAAAAGAACTGTATTTCCTACTAATACGGACGATATGTAGACCAACTCTGCTTATGAAACTGATACCGACCACAGCTCCTCTTGCATAAATGCTCTTTAGTTAATAGTGATAATCGCGTTGGGTTCTAGAACTGTGTAAAATCATTTGAGCCCATAATTCACTTGATTTACCAGAAATGAACTCTTGCTTGTAGGAAAATACAGATCCTGGGGTTTAACTCCGTTTCTGAAGGGAAATTCAGATCAGAGTTCTCATTCATGAAACACACTCTCTTTTAATGCAAGAAGCAAGCTCTTCTTTCCAGCATCTCCTATACAGCAAGAACAATGAGCATGCCTTCAATAAAGAACTGTTTTTCCTACTCATAAGGGTCATATGTAGATCAACTCAGCTTAAGAAACTGATACAAACCACAGCACCTCTTAATTAATTCCCCTTTGTTAATAGTGAGAATCCCATTGGGTTTTTGAACTTTGTAAAATCATTTTAGCCCAAAATTCACTTGGGTATCAGAAATGAACATTTGATGTAGGAAGACACAGATCCTGTGGTTTATCTCCGTTTCTGAAGGGATATATAGACCAGTGTTCTCATCCATGAAACACAGTCTGTTTTAACGCAAGAAGCATGCACTGCTTTCCAGCGTCTCCAATACAGCAAGAATCATGAGCATGCCCAGAAAAAAAGAAATGTGTATCCTGTTCATATGGACAATACATAGTTCAACTCTGCTTATGAAACTGATACAAACCACAGCTCCTCTTACATAAATGATCTTTAGTTAATAGTGAGAACCGTGTTGGGTTCGTGAACTGCGAAAAAATAATTTGAGCCCAAAATTCACTGGGTTTACCGGAAATGAACTCTGGCTTGTAGAAAGACACAGATCCTGGGGTTTAACTCCGTTTCTGAAGGAAAATTCAGACCAGTGTTCTCATCCATGGAACAAATGCTGTTTTAACGCAAGAAGCATCCTCTTCTTTTCAGTGTCTCCAATACAGCAAGAACCATGAAAATGCCCAGAAAAAAAGAACTGTGTTTCCTCCTCATACAGACCATATGAAGTTCAACTCTGCTTATGAAACTGTCACAAACCACATCTCCTCTTACATAAATGCTCTTTAGTGAATAGTGAGAATCGCGATGGTTTTGTGACCTGCGAAAAAACATTTGAGCCCAAAATTTACTGGGTTTACCAGAAAAGAACTCTTGCTTGTAGGAAGACACAGATCCTGGGGTGTAACTCCGGTTCTGAAGAGAAATTCAGACCAGAATTCTCATCCCTGAAACACACAATGTTTTAACACATGAAGCAAGCTCTTCTTTCCAACGTATCCAATACAACAAGAACCATGAGCATGGCCAGAGAAAAAGAACTGTGTTTCCTTCTCATATGAACCTTAGGTAGTTCAACTCTGCTTATGAAAATGAAACAAACCACAGCTCCCCTTACATAAATGCTCTTTAGTTAATACTGACAATCGCCTTGGGTGTGGAACTGTGAAAAATCATTTGAGCCCCAAATTCACTTGGTTTACCAGAAATGAACTCTTAGTTGTAGGAAGACACAGATCCTGTGGTTTAACTCTGTTTCTGAAGGTAAATTCAGACTAGTGTTCTCATTCATGAAACACACTCTGTTTTCACGCAAGAATCAAGCTCTTCTTTCCAGCCTCTCCAATACAGCAAGAACCATGAGCACGCCCTGAAAAAAAGAACTGTGTTTCCTACTCATACAGACCATATGAAGTTCAACTCTGCTTATGAAACTGACACAAACCACATCTCCTCTTACATAAATGCTCTTTAGTGAATAGTGAAAATCGCGATGGGTTTCTGAACTGTGAAAAATCATTTGAGCCGAAAATTCACTTGGTTTACCAGAAATGATCTCTTGCTTGTAGGGAGTCACAGATCATGGGGTTTAACTCCGTTTCTGAAGGGAAATTCAGACCAGAGTTCTCAACCATGAAACACACTCTCTTTTAAGGCAAGAAGCAAGCTCTTCATTCCTGCGTCTCCTATACAGCAAGAACAATGAGCATGCCTTCAATAAAGAACTGTTTTTCCTACTCATAAGGGTCATATGTAGATCAACTCAGCTTAAGAAACTGATACAAACCACATCACCTCTTAATTAATTCCCCTTTGTTAATAGTGAGAATCCCATTGGGTTTTTGAACTTTGTAAAATCATTTTAGCCCAAAATTCACTTGGGTATCAGAAATGAACATTTGCTTGTAGGAAGACACAGATCCTGTGGTTTATCTCCGTTTCTGAAGGGATATATAGACCAGTGTTCTCATCCATGAAACACAGTCTGTTTTAACGCAAGAAGCATGCACTGCTTTCCAGCGTCTCCAATACAGCAAGAATCATGAGCATGCCCAGAAAAAAAAAATGTGTATCCTGTTCATATGGACAATACGTAGTTCAACTCTGCTTATGAAACTGATACAAACCACAGCTCCTCTTACATAAATGATCTTTAGTTAATAGTGAAAACCGTGTTGGGTTCGTGAACTGCGAAAAATAATTTGAGCCCAAAATTCACTGGGTTTACCGGAAATGAACTCTGGCTTGTAGAAAGACACAGATCCTGGGGTTTAACTCCGTTTCTGAAGGAAAATTCAGACCAGTGTTCTCATCCATGGAACAAATGCTGTTTTAACGCAAGAAGCATCCTCTTCTTTTCAGTGTCTCCAATACAGCAAGAACCATGAAAATGCCCAGAAAAAAAGAACTGTGTTTCCTCCTCATACAGACCATATGAAGTTCAACTCTGCTTATGAAACTGTCACAAACCACATCTCCTCTTACATAAATGCTCTTTAGTGAATAGTGAGAATCGCGATGGTTTTGTGACCTGCGAAAAAACATTTGAGCCCAAAATTTACTGGGTTTACCAGAAAAGAACTCTTGCTTGTAGGAAGACACAGATCCTGGGGTGTAACTCCGGTTCTGAAGAGAAATTCAGACCAGAATTCTCATCCCTGAAACACACAATGTTTTAACACAAGAAGCAAGCTCTTCTTCGAACGTATCCAATACAACAAGAACCATGAGCATGGCCAGAGAAAAAGAACTGTGTTTCCTTCTCATATGTACCTTAGGTAGTTCAACTCTGCTTATGAAAATGAAACAAACCACAGCTCCCCTTATAAATAAATGCTCTTTAGTTAATACTGACAATCGCCTTGGGTGGGGAACTGTGAAAAATCATTTGAGCCCCAAATTCACTTGGTTTACCAGAAATGAACTCTTGCTTGTAGGAAGACACATATCCTGGGGTTAACTCCGTTTCTGAAGGTAAATTGATACCAGTGTTTTCATCCTTGAAACACATGCTGTTTTAACGCAAGAAGCATCCTCTTCATTTCAGCGTCTCCAATACAGCAAGAACCATGAGAATGCCCAGAAAAAAAGAACTGTGTTTCCTACTCATACAGACCATATGAAGTTCAACTCTGCTTATGAAACTGACACAAACCACATCTCCTCTTACATTAATGCTCTTTAGTGAATAGTGAAAATCGCGATGGGTTTCTGAACTGTGAAAAATCATTTGAGCCGAAAATTCACTGGGTTTACCAGAAATGAACTCTTAGTTGTAGGAAGACACAGATCCTGTGGTTTAACTCTGTTTCTGAAGGTAAATTCAGACTAGTGTTCTCATTCATGAAACACACTCTGTTTTCACGCAAGAATCAAGCTCTTCTTTCCAGCCTCTCCAATACAGCAAGAACCATGAGCACGCCCTGAAAAGAAGAACTGTGTTTCCTACTCATACAGACCATATGAAGTTCAACTCTGCTTATGAAACTGACACAAACCACATCTCCTCTTACATAAATGCTCTTTAGTGAATAGTGAAAATCGCGATGGGTTTCTGAACTGTGAAAAATCATTTGAGCCCAAAATTCACTTGGTTTACCAGAAATGAACTCTTAGTTGTAGGAAGACACAGATCCTGTGGTTTAACTCTGTTTCTGAAGGTAAATTCAGACTAGTGTTCTCATTCATGAAACACACTCTGTTTTCACGCAAGAATCAAGCTCTTCTTTCCAGCCTCTCCAATACAGCAAGAACCATGAGCACGCCCTGAAAAAAAGAACTGTGTTTCCTACTCATACAGACCATATGAAGTTCAACTCTGCTTATGAAACTGACACAAACCACATCTCCTCTTACATAAATGCTCTTTAGTGAATAGTGAAAATCGCGATGGGTTTCTGAACTGTGAAAAATCATTTGAGCCGAAAATTCACTTGGTTTACCAGAAATGAACTCTTGCTTGTACGGAGTCACAGATCATGGGGTTTAACTCCGTTTCTGAAGGGAAATTCAGACCAGAGTTCTCAACCATGAAACACACTCTGTTTTAAGGCAAGAAGCAAGCTCTTCTTTCCAGCATCTCCTATACAGCAAGAACAATGAGCATGCCTTCAATAAAGAACTGTTTTTCCTACTCATAAGGGTCATATGTAGATCAACTCAGCTTAAGAAACTGATACAAACCACATCACCTCTTAATTAATTCCCCTTTGTTAATAGTGAGAATCCCATTGGGTTTTTGAACTTTGTAAAATCATTTTAGCCCAAAATTCACTTGGGTATCAGAAATGAACATTTGCTTGTAGGAAGACACAGATCCTGTGGTTTATCTCCGTTTCTGAAGGGATATATAGACCAGTGTTCTCATCCATGAAACACAGTCTGTTTTAACGCAAGAAGCATGCACTGCTTTCCAGCGTCTCCAATACAGCAAGAATCATGAGCATGCCCAGAAAAAAAAAATGTGTATCCTGTTCATATGGACAATACGTAGTTCAACTCTGCTTATGAAACTGATACAAACCACAGCTCCTCTTACATAAATGATCTTTAGTTAATAGTGAAAACCGTGTTGGGTTCGTGAACTGCGAAAAATAATTTGAGCCCAAAATTCACTGGGTTTACCGGAAATGAACTCTGGCTTGTAGAAAGACACAGATCCTGGGGTTTAACTCCGTTTCTGAAGGAAAATTCAGACCAGTGTTCTCATCCATGGAACAAATGCTGTTTTAACGCAAGAAGCATCCTCTTCTTTTCAGTGTCTCCAATACAGCAAGAACCATGAAAATGCCCAGAAAAAAAGAACTGTGTTTCCTCCTCATACAGACCATATGAAGTTCAACTCTGCTTATGAAACTGTCACAAACCACATCTCCTCTTACATAAATGCTCTTTAGTGAATAGTGAGAATCGCGATGGTTTTGTGACCTGCGAAAAAACATTTGAGCCCAAAATTTACTGGGTTTACCAGAAAAGAACTCTTGCTTGTAGGAAGACACAGATCCTGGGGTGTAACTCCGGTTCTGAAGAGAAATTCAGACCAGAATTCTCATCCCTGAAACACACAATGTTTTAACACAAGAAGCAAGCTCTTCTTCGAACGTATCCAATACAACAAGAACCATGAGCATGGCCAGAGAAAAAGAACTGTGTTTCCTTCTCATATGTACCTTAGGTAGTTCAACTCTGCTTATGAAAATGAAACAAACCACAGCTCCCCTTATAAATAAATGCTCTTTAGTTAATACTGACAATCGCCTTGGGTGGGGAACTGTGAAAAATCATTTGAGCCCCAAATTCACTTGGTTTACCAGAAATGAACTCTTGCTTGTAGGAAGACACATATCCTGGGGTTAACTCCGATTCTGAAGGTAAATTGATACCAGTGTTTTCATCCTTGAAACACATGCTGTTTTAACGCAAGAAGCATCCTCTTCATTTCAGCGTCTCCAATACAGCAAGAACCATGAGAATGCCCAGAAAAAAAGAACTGTGTTTCCTACTCATACAGACCATATGAAGTTCAACTCTGCTTATGAAACTGACACAAACCACATCTCCTCTTACATTAATGCTCTTTAGTGAATAGTGAAAATCGCGATGGGTTTCTGAACTGTGAAAAATCATTTGAGCCCAAAATTCACTGGGTTTACCAGAAATGAACTCTTAGTTGTAGGAAGACACAGATCCTGTGGTTTAACTCTGTTTCTGAAGGTAAATTCAGACTAGTGTTCTCATTCATGAAACACACTCTGTTTTCACGCAAGAATCAAGCTCTTCTTTCCAGCCTCTCCAATACAGCAAGAACCATGAGCACGCCCTGAAAAGAAGAACTGTGTTTCCTACTCATACAGACCATATGAAGTTCAACTCTGCTTATGAAACTGACACAAACCACATCTCCTCTTACATAAATGCTCTTTAGTGAATAGTGAAAATCGCGATGGGTTTCTGAACTGTGAAAAATCATTTGAGCCCAAAATTCACTTGGTTTACCAGAAATGAACTCTTAGTTGTAGGAAGACACAGATCCTGTGGTTTAACTCTGTTTCTGAAGGTAAATTCAGACTAGTGTTCTCATTCATGAAACACACTCTGTTTTCACGCAAGAATCAAGCTCTTCTTTCCAGCCTCTCCAATACAGCAAGAACCATGAGCACGCCCTGAAAAAAAGAACTGTGTTTCCTACTCATACAGACCATATGAAGTTCAACTCTGCTTATGAAACTGACACAAACCACATCTCCTCTTACATAAATGCTCTTTAGTGAATAGTGAAAATCGCGATGGGTTTCTGAACTGTGAAAAATCATTTGAGCCGAAAATTCACTTGGTTTACCAGAAATGAACTCTTGCTTGTAGGGAGTCACAGATCATGGGGTTTAACTCCGTTTCTGAAGGGAAATTCAGACCAGAGTTCTCAACCATGAAACACACTCTGTTTTAAGGCAAGAAGCAAGCTCTTCTTTCCAGCATCTCCTATACAGCAAGAACAATGAGCATGCCTTCAATAAAGAACTGTTTTTCCTACTCATAAGGGTCATATGTAGATCAACTCAGCTTAAGAAACTGATACAAACCACATCACCTCTTAATTAATTCCCCTTTGTTAATAGTGAGAATCCCATTGGGTTTTTGAACTTTGTAAAATCATTTTAGCCCAAAATTCACTTGGGTATCAGAAATGAACATTTGCTTGTAGGAAGACACAGATCCTGTGGTTTATCTCCGTTTCTGAAGGGATATATAGACCAGTGTTCTCATCCATGAAACACAGTCTGTTTTAACGCAAGAAGCATGCACTGCTTTCCAGCGTCTCCAATACTGCAAGAATCATGAGCATGCCCAGAAAAAAAAAATGTGTATCCTGTTCATATGGACAATACGTAGTTCAACTCTGCTTATGAAACTGATACAAACCACAGCTCCTCTTACATAAATGATCTTTAGTTAATAGTGAAAACCGTGTTGGGTTCGTGAACTGCGAAAAATAATTTGAGCCCAAAATTCACTGGGTTTACCGGAAATGAACTCTGGCTTGTAGAAAGACACAGATCCTGGGGTTTAACTCCGTTTCTGAAGGAAAATTCAGACCAGTGTTCTCATCCATGGAACAAATGCTGTTTTAACGCAAGAAGCATCCTCTTCTTTTCAGTGTCTCCAATACAGCAAGAACCATGAAAATGCCCAGAAAAAAAGAACTGTGTTTCCTCCTCATACAGACCATATGAAGTTCAACTCTGCTTATGAAACTGTCACAAACCACATCTCCTCTTACATAAATGCTCTTTAGTGAATAGTGAGAATCGCGATGGTTTTGTGACCTGCGAAAAAACATTTGAGCCCAAAATTTACTGGGTTTACCAGAAAAGAACTCTTGCTTGTAGGAAGACACAGATCCTGGGGTGTAACTCCGGTTCTGAAGAGAAATTCAGACCAGAATTCTCATCCCTGAAACACACAATGTTTTAACACAAGAAGCAAGCTCTTCTTTCCAACGTATCCAATACAACAAGAACAATGAGCATGGTCAGAGAAAAAGAACTGTGTTTCCTTCTCATATGTACCTTAGGTAGTTCAACTCTGCTTATGAAAATGAAACAAACCACAGCTCCCCTTATAAATAAATGCTCTTTAGTTAATACTGACAATCGCCTTGGGTGGGGAACTGTGAAAAATCATTTGAGCCCCAAATTCACTTGGTTTACCAGAAATGAACTCTTGCTTGTAGGAAGACACATATCCTGGGGTTAACTCCGATTCTGAAGGTAAATTGATACCAGTGTTCTCATCCTTGAAACACATGCTGTTTTAACGCAAGAAGCATCCTCTTCATTTCAGCGTCTCCAATACAGCAAGAACCATGAGAATGCCCAGAAAAAAAGAACTGTGTTTCCTACTCATACAGACCATATGAAGTTCAACTATGCTTATGAAACTGACACAAACCACATCTCCTCTTACATAAATGCTCTTTAGTGAATAGTGAAAATCGCGATGGGTTTCTGAACTGTGAAAAATCATTCGAGCCCAAAATTCACTTGGTTTACCAGAAATGAACTCTTAGTTGTAGGAAGACACAGATCCTGTGGTTTAACTCTGTTTCTGAAGGTAAATTCAGACTAGTGTTCTCATTCATGAAACACACTCTGTTTTCACGCAAGAATCAAGCTCTTCTTTCCAGCCTCTCCAATACAGCAAGAACCATGAGCACGCCCTGAAAAGAAGAACTGTGTTTCCTACTCATACAGACCATATGAAGTTCAACTCTGCTTATGAAACTGACACAAACCACATCTCCTCTTACATAAATGCTCTTTAGTGAATAGTGAAAATCGCGATGGGTTTCTGAACTGTGAAAAATCATTTGAGCCCAAAATTCACTGGGTTTACCAGAAATGAACTCTTAGTTGTAGGAAGACACAGATCCTGTGGTTTAACTCTGTTTCTGAAGGTAAATTCAGACTAGTGTTCTCATTCATGAAACACACTCTGTTTTCACGCAAGAATCAAGCTCTTCTTTCCAGCCTCTCCAATACAGCAAGAACCATGAGCACGCCCTGAAAAGAAGAACTGTGTTTCCTACTCATACAGACCATATGAAGTTCAACTCTGCTTATGAAACTGACACAAACCACATCTCCTCTTACATAAATGCTCTTTAGTGAATAGTGAAAATCGCGATGGGTTTCTGAACTGTGAAAAATCATTTGAGCCCAAAATTCACTTGGTTTACCAGAAATGAACTCTTAGTTGTAGGAAGACACAGATCCTGTGGTTTAACTCTGTTTCTGAAGGTAAATTCAGACTAGTGTTCTCATTCATGAAACACACTCTGTTTTCACGCAAGAATCAAGCTCTTCTTTCCAGCCTCTCCAATACAGCAAGAACCATGAGCACGCCCTGAAAAAAAGAACTGTGTTTCCTACTCATACAGACCATATGAAGTTCAACTCTACTTATGAAACTGACACAAACCACATCTCCTCTTACATAAATGCTCTTTAGTGAATAGTGAAAATCGCGATGGGTTTCTGAACTGTGAAAAATCATTTGAGCCGAAAATTCACTTGGTTTACCAGAAATGAACTCTTGCTTGTAGGGAGTCACAGATCATGGGGTTTAACTCCGTTTCTGAAGGGAAATTCAGACCAGAGTTCTCAACCATGAAACACACTCTGTTTTAAGGCAAGAAGCAAGCTCTTCTTTCCAGCGTCTCCAATACAGTAAGAACCATGAGCATGCCCAGAAAAAAAGAACTGTTTCCTACTCATACAGACCATATGTAGTTCATCTCTGCTTATGAAACTGATACAACCCACAGCTCCTCTAACATAAATCCTCTTTAGTTAACAGTGAGAATCACGTTGGCTCGTGATCTGCGAAAAATCATTTGAGCCCAAAGATCACTGGGTTTACCAGAAATGAACTCTTGCTTGTAGGAAGACACAGATCCTGGGGTTTAACAACATTTCTGAAGCGAAATTCAGACCAGAATTCTCATCCCTGAAGCACACACTGTTTTAACACACAAAGCAACCTCTTCTATCCAGAGTCTCAAATACAGTAAGAAACATGAGCATTCCCAGAAAAAATGAACTGTGTTTCCTACTCATACAGACCATATGTAGTTAAACTCTGCTTATGAAACTGATTCAAACCACAGCTCCTCTTACATAATTCCTCTTTAGTTAATAGTGAGAATCGCGTTGGGTTTCTGTACTGGGAAAAAACATTTGAGCACAAAATTCACTGGGTTTTCCTGAAATGAACTCTTGCTTGTAGGAAGACGCAGATCCTGGGGTTTAACTCCATTTCTGAAGGAAAATTCAACCAGAATTCTCAACCCTGAAAATCACTCTGTTTTAAGGCAAGAATCATCCTCTTCTTTCACCTTCTCCAATACACTTAGAACCATGAGCTTGCCCAGAAAAAAAAAAAAAAAACTTTGTTTCCTACTCATATGGACCATATGTAGTTCAACTCTGCTTAGGAAATGATACAGAGCACAGCTCCTCTTATATGAATGCTCTTTAGTTAATAGTGATAATCATGGTGGTGTTCTAGAACTGTGTAAAATCATATGAGCCCAAAATTCACTTGGTTTACCAGAAATGAACTCTTGCTTGTAGGGAGACACAGATCATGGGGTTTAACTCCGTTTCTGAAGGGAAATTCAGACCAGAGTTCTCATCCCTGAAAAACACTCTGTTTTAAGCCATGAATCATCCTCTTCTTTCCAGGGTCTCCAATACAGTAAGAACCATGAGCATGCCAAGAAAAAAAGAACTGTATTTCCTACTAATACGGACCATATGTAGTCCAACTCTGCTAATGAAACTGATACAGACCACAGCTCCTCTTACATAAATGCTCTTTAGTTAATAGTGAGAATCGCGTTCGGTTCCTGAACTGCAAAAAATCATTTGAGCCCATAATTCACTGGGTTTACCAGAAATCAACTCTTGCTTGTAGGAAGACAGAGATCCTGGGGTTCAACTCCGTTTCTGAAGGCAAATTCAGACCAGAGTTCTCAACCCTGAAAAAAACTCTGTTTTAAGGCAAGAATCATCCTCTTCTATCCAGGGTCTCCAATACTGTAAGAAACATCTGCATTCCCAGAAAAAAAGAACTGTGTTTCCTACTCATACAGACCATATGTAGTTAAACTCTGGTTATGAAACTGATACAAACCTCAGCTCCTCTTACATAAATGCTCTTTAGTTAATAGTGAGAATCAAGTTGGGTTTCTGAACTGCAAAAAACCATTTGAGCCCAAAATTCACTGGGTTTACCAGAACAGAACTCTTGCTTGTCGGAAGACACAGATCCTGGGGTTTGGCTCCGTTTCAGAAGGGAAATTCAGACCAGAGTTCTCATCCCTGAAAAACACTGTGTTTTAAGCCATGAATCATCCTCTTCTTTCTAGGGTCTCCAATACAGTAAGAACCATGAGCATGCCAAGAAAAAAAGAACTGTATTTCTTACTAATACGGACCATATGTAGTCCAACTCTGCTTATGAAACTGATACCGACAACAGCTCCTCTTATATGAATGCTCTTTAGTTAATAGTGATAATCATGGTGGGGTTCTAGAACTGTGTAAAATCATTTGAGCCCAAAATTCACTTGGTTTACCAGAAATGAACTCGTGCTTGTAGGGAGACACAGATCATGGGGTTTAACTCCGTTTCTGAAGGGAAATTCAGACCAGAGTTCTCAACCATGAAACACACTCTGTTTTAAGGCAAGAAGCAAGCTCTTCTTTCCAGTGTCTCTAATACAGTAAGAACCATGAGCATGCCCAGAAAAAAAGAACTGTTTCCTACTCATACAGACCATATGTAGTTCATCTCTGCTTATGAAACTGATACAAACCACAGTTCTTCTTACATAAATGCTCTTTAGTTAATAGTGAGAATCGCGTTGGGTTCCTGAACTGCAAAAAATCATTTGAGCCCAAAATTCACTGGGTTTACCAGAAATCAACTCTTGCTTGTAGGAAGACACAGATCCTGGTGTTTGACTCCGTTTCTGAAGGGAAATTCAGACCAGAGTTCTCATCCCTGAAAAACACTCTGTTTTAAGCCATGAATCATCCTCTTCTTTCCAGGGTCTCCAATACAGTAAGAACCATGAGCATGCCAAGAAAAAAAGAACTGTATTTCCTACTAATACGGACCATATGTAGTCCAACTCTGCTAATGAAACTGATACAGACCACAGCTCCTCTTACATAAATGCTCTTTAGTTAATAGTGATAATCGCATTGGGTTCTAGAACTGTGTAAAATCATTTGAGCCCATAATTCACTTGGTTTACCAGAAATGAACTCTTGCTTGTAGGTAGACAGAGATCCTGGGGTTTAACTCTGTTTCTGAAGGGAAATTCAGACCAGAGTTCTCCTCCATGAAACACACTCTGTGTTACTGCAAGAAGCAAGCTCTTCTTTCCAGCGTCTCCAGTACAGCAAGAACCATGAGCATGCCCAGAAAAAAAGAACTGTGTTTCATACTCACACGGACCATATGTAGTTCAACTCTGCTTATGAAACTGATACAAACCACAGCTCCTCTTACATAAATCCTCTTCACGTAATAGTGAGAATTGCGTAGGGTTCCTGAACTGCGAAAAATCATTTGAGCACAAAATTCTCTTGGTTTACCAGAAATGAACTCTTGCTTGTAGGGAGACACACATCAATGGGTTTAACTACGTTTCTGAAGGGAAATTCAGACCAGAGTTCTCATCCTTGAAACACACTCTGTTTTAAGTCAAGAAGCAAGCTCTTCTTTCCAGCGTCTCCAATGCAGTAAGAACCTTGAGCATGCCCAGAAAAAAAGAACTGTGTTTCCTACTCATACGGACCATATGTAGTTCATCTCTGCTTATGAAACTGATACAAACCACAGCTCCTCTTACATAAATGCTCTTTAGTTAATAGTGAGAATCGCGTTGGGTTCCTGAACTGCAAAAAATCATTTGAGCCCAAAATTCACTGGGTTTACCAGAACAGAACTCTTGCTGCTAGGAAGACACAGATCCTGGGGGTTGACTCCGTTTCTGAAGGGAAATTCAGACCAGAGTTCTCATCCCTGAAAAACACTCTGTTTTAAGCCATGAATCATCCTCTTCTTTCCAGGGTCTCCAATACAGTAAGAACCATGAGCATGCCAAGAAAAAAAGAACTGTATTTCCTACTAATACGGACCATATGTAGTCCAACTCTGCTAATGAAACTGATACAGACCACAGCTCCTCTTACATAAATGCTCTTTAGTTAATAGTGAGAATCGCGTTCGGTTCCTGAACTGCAAAAAATCATTTGAGCCCATAATTCACTGGGTTTACCAGAAATCAACTCTTGCTTGTAGGAAGACAGAGATCCTGGGGTTCAACTCCGTTTCTGAAGGCAAATTCAGACCAGAGTTCTCAACCCTGAAAAAAACTCTGTTTTAAGGCAAGAATCATCCTCTTCTATCCAGGGTCTCCAATACTGTAAGAAACATCTGCATTCCCAGAAAAAAAGAACTGTGTTTCCTACTCATACAGACCATATGTAGTTAAACTCTGGTTATGAAACTGATACAAACCTCAGCTCCTCTTACATAAATGCTCTTTAGTTAATAGTGAGAATCAAGTTGGGTTTCTGAACTGCAAAAAACCATTTGAGCCCAAAATTCACTGGGTTTACCAGAACAGAACTCTTGCTTGTCGGAAGACACAGATCCTGGGGTTTGGCTCCGTTTCAGAAGGGAAATTCAGACCAGAGTTCTCATCCCTGAAAAACACTGTGTTTTAAGCCATGAATCATCCTCTTCTTTCTAGGGTCTCCAATACAGTAAGAACCATGAGCATGCCAAGAAAAAAAGAACTGTATTTCTTACTAATACGGACCATATGTAGTCCAACTCTGCTTATGAAACTGATACCGACAACAGCTCCTCTTATATGAATGCTCTTTAGTTAATAGTGATAATCATGGTGGGGTTCTAGAACTGTGTAAAATCATTTGAGCCCAAAATTCACTTGGTTTACCAGAAATGAACTCGTGCTTGTAGGGAGACACAGATCATGGGGTTTAACTCCGTTTCTGAAGGGAAATTCAGACCAGAGTTCTCAACCATGAAACACACTCTGTTTTAAGGCAAGAAGCAAGCTCTTCTTTCCAGTGTCTCTAATACAGTAAGAACCATGAGCATGCCCAGAAAAAAAGAACTGTTTCCTACTCATACAGACCATATGTAGTTCATCTCTGCTTATGAAACTGATACAAACCACAGTTCTTCTTACATAAATGCTCTTTAGTTAATAGTGAGAATCGCGTTGGGTTCCTGAACTGCAAAAAATCATTTGAGCCCAAAATTCACTGGGTTTACCAGAAATCAACTCTTGCTTGTAGGAAGACACAGATCCTGGTGTTTGACTCCGTTTCTGAAGGGAAATTCAGACCAGAGTTCTCATCCCTGAAAAACACTCTGTTTTAAGCCATGAATCATCCTCTTCTTTCCAGGGTCTCCAATACAGTAAGAACCATGAGCATGCCAAGAAAAAAAGAACTGTATTTCCTACTAATACGGACCATATGTAGTCCAACTCTGCTAATGAAACTGATACAGACCACAGCTCCTCTTACATAAATGCTCTTTAGTTAATAGTGATAATCGCATTGGGTTCTAGAACTGTGTAAAATCATTTGAGCCCATAATTCACTTGGTTTACCAGAAATGAACTCTTGCTTGTAGGTAGACAGAGATCCTGGGGTTTAACTCTGTTTCTGAAGGGAAATTCAGACCAGAGTTCTCCTCCATGAAACACACTCTGTGTTACTGCAAGAAGCAAGCTCTTCTTTCCAGCGTCTCCAGTACAGCAAGAACCATGAGCATGCCCAGAAAAAAAGAACTGTGTTTCATACTCACACGGACCATATGTAGTTCAACTCTGCTTATGAAACTGATACAAACCACAGCTCCTCTTACATAAATCCTCTTCACGTAATAGTGAGAATTGCGTAGGGTTCCTGAACTGCGAAAAATCATTTGAGCACAAAATTCTCTTGGTTTACCAGAAATGAACTCTTGCTTGTAGGGAGACACACATCAATGGGTTTAACTACGTTTCTGAAGGGAAATTCAGACCAGAGTTCTCATCCTTGAAACACACTCTGTTTTAAGTCAAGAAGCAAGCTCTTCTTTCCAGCGTCTCCAATGCAGTAAGAACCTTGAGCATGCCCAGAAAAAAAGAACTGTGTTTCCTACTCATACGGACCATATGTAGTTCATCTCTGCTTATGAAACTGATACAAACCACAGCTCCTCTTACATAAATGCTCTTTAGTTAATAGTGAGAATCGCGTTGGGTTCCTGAACTGCAAAAAATCATTTGAGCCCAAAATTCACTGGGTTTACCAGAACAGAACTCTTGCTGGTAGGAAGACACAGATCCTGGGGGTTGACTCCGTTTCTGAAGGGAAATTCAGACCAGAGTTCTCATCCCTGAAAAACACTCTGTTTTAAGCCATGAATCATCCTCTTCTTTCCAGGGTCTCCAATACAGTAAGAACCATGAGCATGCCAAGAAAAAAAGAACTGTATTTCCTACTAATACGGACCATATGTAGTCCAACTCTGCTAATGAAACTGATACAGACCACAGCTCCTCTTACATAAATGCTCTTTAGTTAATAGTGAGAATCGCGTTCGGTTCCTGAACTGCAAAAAATCATTTGAGCCCATAATTCACTGGGTTTACCAGAAATCAACTCTTGCTTGTAGGAAGACAGAGATCCTGGGGTTCAACTCCGTTTCTGAAGGCAAATTCAGACCAGAGTTCTCAACCCTGAAAAAAACTCTGTTTTAAGGCAAGAATCATCCTCTTCTATCCAGGGTCTCCAATACTGTAAGAAACATCTGCATTCCCAGAAAAAAAGAACTGTGTTTCCTACTCATACAGACCATATGTAGTTAAACTCTGGTTATGAAACTGATACAAACCTCAGCTCCTCTTACATAAATGCTCTTTAGTTAATAGTGAGAATCAAGTTGGGTTTCTGAACTGCAAAAAACCATTTGAGCCCAAAATTCACTGGGTTTACCAGAACAGATCTCTTGCTTGTCGGAAGACACAGATCCTGGGGTTTGGCTCCGTTTCAGAAGGGAAATTCAGACCAGAGTTCTCATCCCTGAAAAACACTGTGTTTTAAGCCATGAATCATCCTCTTCTTTCTAGGGTCTCCAATACAGTAAGAACCATGAGCATGCCAAGAAAAAAAGAACTGTATTTCTTACTAATACGGACCATATGTAGTCCAACTCTGCTTATGAAACTGATACCGACAACAGCTCCTCTTATATGAATGCTCTTTAGTTAATAGTGATAATCATGGTGGGGTTCTAGAACTGTGTAAAATCATTTGAGCCCAAAATTCACTTGGTTTACCAGAAATGAACTCGTGCTTGTAGGGAGACACAGATCATGGGGTTTAACTCCGTTTCTGAAGGGAAATTCAGACCAGAGTTCTCAACCATGAAACACACTCTGTTTTAAGGCAAGAAGCAAGCTCTTCTTTCCAGTGTCTCTAATACAGTAAGAACCATGAGCATGCCCAGAAAAAAAGAACTGTTTCCTACTCATACAGACCATATGTAGTTCATCTCTGCTTATGAAACTGATACAAACCACAGTTCTTCTTACATAAATGCTCTTTAGTTAATAGTGAGAATCGCGTTGGGTTCCTGAACTGCAAAAAATCATTTGAGCCCAAAATTCACTGGGTTTACCAGAAATCAACTCTTGCTTGTAGGAAGACACAGATCCTGGTGTTTGACTCCGTTTCTGAAGGGAAATTCAGACCAGAGTTCTCATCCCTGAAAAACACTCTGTTTTAAGCCATGAATCATCCTCTTCTTTCCAGGGTCTCCAATACAGTAAGAACCATGAGCATGCCAAGAAAAAAAGAACTGTATTTCCTACTAATACGGACCATATGTAGTCCAACTCTGCTAATGAAACTGATACAGACCACAGCTCCTCTTACATAAATGCTCTTTAGTTAATAGTGATAATCGCATTGGGTTCTAGAACTGTGTAAAATCATTTGAGCCCATAATTCACTTGGTTTACCAGAAATGAACTCTTGCTTGTAGGTAGACAGAGATCCTGGGGTTTAACTCTGTTTCTGAAGGGAAATTCAGACCAGAGTTCTCCTCCATGAAACACACTCTGTGTTACTGCAAGAAGCAAGCTCTTCTTTCCAGCGTCTCCAGTACAGCAAGAACCATGAGCATGCCCAGAAAAAAAGAACTGTGTTTCATACTCACACGGACCATATGTAGTTCAACTCTGCTTATGAAACTGATACAAACCACAGCTCCTCTTACATAAATCCTCTTCACGTAATAGTGAGAATTGCGTAGGGTTCCTGAACTGCGAAAAATCATTTGAGCACAAAATTCTCTTGGTTTACCAGAAATGAACTCTTGCTTGTAGGGAGACACACATCAATGGGTTTAACTACGTTTCTGAAGGGAAATTCAGACCAGAGTTCTCATCCTTGAAACACACTCTGTTTTAAGTCAAGAAGCAAGCTCTTCTTTCCAGCGTCTCCAATGCAGTAAGAACCTTGAGCATGCCCAGAAAAAAAGAACTGTGTTTCCTACTCATACGGACCATATGTAGTTCATCTCTGCTTATGAAACTGATACAAACCACAGCTCCTCTTACATAAATGCTCTTTAGTTAATAGTGAGAATCGCGTTGGGTTCCTGAACTGCAAAAAATCATTTGAGCCCAAAATTCACTGGGTTTACCAGAACAGAACTCTTGCTGGTAGGAAGACACAGATCCTGGGGGTTGACTCCGTTTCTGAAGGGAAATTCAGACCAGAGTTCTCATCCCTGAAAAACACTCTGTTTTAAGCCATGAATCATCCTCTTCTTTCCAGGGTCTCCAATACAGTAAGAACCATGAGCATGCCAAGAAAAAAAGAACTGTATTTCCTACTAATACGGACCATATGTAGTCCAACTCTGCTAATGAAACTGATACAGACCACAGCTCCTCTTACATAAATGCTCTTTAGTTAATAGTGAGAATCGCGTTCGGTTCCTGAACTGCAAAAAATCATTTGAGCCCATAATTCACTGGGTTTACCAGAAATCAACTCTTGCTTGTAGGAAGACAGAGATCCTGGGGTTCAACTCCGTTTCTGAAGGCAAATTCAGACCAGAGTTCTCAACCCTGAAAAAAACTCTGTTTTAAGGCAAGAATCATCCTCTTCTATCCAGGGTCTCCAATACTGTAAGAAACATCTGCATTCCCAGAAAAAAAGAACTGTGTTTCCTACTCATACAGACCATATGTAGTTAAACTCTGGTTATGAAACTGATACAAACCTCAGCTCCTCTTACATAAATGCTCTTTAGTTAATAGTGAGAATCAAGTTGGGTTTCTGAACTGCAAAAAACCATTTGAGCCCAAAATTCACTGGGTTTACCAGAACAGAACTCTTGCTTGTCGGAAGACACAGATCCTGGGGTTTGGCTCCGTTTCAGAAGGGAAATTCAGACCAGAGTTCTCATCCCTGAAAAACACTGTGTTTTAAGCCATGAATCATCCTCTTCTTTCTAGGGTCTCCAATACAGTAAGAACCATGAGCATGCCAAGAAAAAAAGAACTGTATTTCTTACTAATACGGACCATATGTAGTCCAACTCTGCTTATGAAACTGATACCGACAACAGCTCCTCTTATATGAATGCTCTTTAGTTAATAGTGATAATCATGGTGGGGTTCTAGAACTGTGTAAAATCATTTGAGCCCAAAATTCACTTGGTTTACCAGAAATGAACTCGTGCTTGTAGGGAGACACAGATCATGGGGTTTAACTCCGTTTCTGAAGGGAAATTCAGACCAGAGTTCTCAACCATGAAACACACTCTGTTTTAAGGCAAGAAGCAAGCTCTTCTTTCCAGTGTCTCTAATACAGTAAGAACCATGAGCATGCCCAGAAAAAAAGAACTGTTTCCTACTCATACAGACCATATGTAGTTCATCTCTGCTTATGAAACTGATACAAACCACAGTTCTTCTTACATAAATGCTCTTTAGTTAATAGTGAGAATCGCGTTGGGTTCCTGAACTGCAAAAAATCATTTGAGCCCAAAATTCACTGGGTTTACCAGAAATCAACTCTTGCTTGTAGGAAGACACAGATCCTGGTGTTTGACTCCGTTTCTGAAGGGAAATTCAGACCAGAGTTCTCATCCCTGAAAAACACTCTGTTTTAAGCCATGAATCATCCTCTTCTTTCCAGGGTCTCCAATACAGTAAGAACCATGAGCATGCCAAGAAAAAAAGAACTGTATTTCCTACTAATACGGACCATATGTAGTCCAACTCTGCTAATGAAACTGATACAGACCACAGCTCCTCTTACATAAATGCTCTTTAGTTAATAGTGATAATCGCATTGGGTTCTAGAACTGTGTAAAATCATTTGAGCCCATAATTCACTTGGTTTACCAGAAATGAACTCTTGCTTGTAGGTAGACAGAGATCCTGGGGTTTAACTCTGTTTCTGAAGGGAAATTCAGACCAGAGTTCTCCTCCATGAAACACACTCTGTGTTACTGCAAGAAGCAAGCTCTTCTTTCCAGCGTCTCCAGTACAGCAAGAACCATGAGCATGCCCAGAAAAAAAGAACTGTGTTTCATACTCACACGGACCATATGTAGTTCAACTCTGCTTATGAAACTGATACAAACCACAGCTCCTCTTACATAAATCCTCTTCACGTAATAGTGAGAATTGCGTAGGGTTCCTGAACTGCGAAAAATCATTTGAGCACAAAATTCTCTTGGTTTACCAGAAATGAACTCTTGCTTGTAGGGAGACACACATCAATGGGTTTAACTACGTTTCTGAAGGGAAATTCAGACCAGAGTTCTCATCCTTGAAACACACTCTGTTTTAAGTCAAGAAGCAAGCTCTTCTTTCCAGCGTCTCCAATGCAGTAAGAACCTTGAGCATGCCCAGAAAAAAAGAACTGTGTTTCCTACTCATACGGACCATATGTAGTTCATCTCTGCTTATGAAACTGATACAAACCACAGCTCCTCTTACATAAATGCTCTTTAGTTAATAGTGAGAATCGCGTTGGGTTCCTGAACTGCAAAAAATCATTTGAGCCCAAAATTCACTGGGTTTACCAGAACAGAACTCTTGCTGGTAGGAAGACACAGATCCTGGGGGTTGACTCCGTTTCTGAAGGGAAATTCAGACCAGAGTTCTCATCCCTGAAAAACACTCTGTTTTAAGCCATGAATCATCCTCTTCTTTCCAGGGTCTCCAATACAGTAAGAACCATGAGCATGCCAAGAAAAAAAGAACTGTATTTCCTACTAATACGGACCATATGTAGTCCAACTCTGCTAATGAAACTGATACAGACCACAGCTCCTCTTACATAAATGCTCTTTAGTTAATAGTGAGAATCGCGTTCGGTTCCTGAACTGCAAAAAATCATTTGAGCCCATAATTCACTGGGTTTACCAGAAATCAACTCTTGCTTGTAGGAAGACAGAGATCCTGGGGTTCAACTCCGTTTCTGAAGGCAAATTCAGACCAGAGTTCTCAACCCTGAAAAAAACTCTGTTTTAAGGCAAGAATCATCCTCTTCTATCCAGGGTCTCCAATACTGTAAGAAACATCTGCATTCCCAGAAAAAAAGAACTGTGTTTCCTACTCATACAGACCATATGTAGTTAAACTCTGGTTATGAAACTGATACAAACCTCAGCTCCTCTTACATAAATGCTCTTTAGTTAATAGTGAGAATCAAGTTGGGTTTCTGAACTGCAAAAAACCATTTGAGCCCAAAATTCACTGGGTTTACCAGAACAGAACTCTTGCTTGTCGGAAGACACAGATCCTGGGGTTTGGCTCCGTTTCAGAAGGGAAATTCAGACCAGAGTTCTCATCCCTGAAAAACACTGTGTTTTAAGCCATGAATCATCCTCTTCTTTCTAGGGTCTCCAATACAGTAAGAACCATGAGCATGCCAAGAAAAAAAGAACTGTATTTCTTACTAATACGGACCATATGTAGTCCAACTCTGCTTATGAAACTGATACCGACAACAGCTCCTCTTATATGAATGCTCTTTAGTTAATAGTGATAATCATGGTGGGGTTCTAGAACTGTGTAAAATCATTTGAGCCCAAAATTCACTTGGTTTACCAGAAATGAACTCGTGCTTGTAGGGAGACACAGATCATGGGGTTTAACTCCGTTTCTGAAGGGAAATTCAGACCAGAGTTCTCAACCATGAAACACACTCTGTTTTAAGGCAAGAAGCAAGCTCTTCTTTCCAGTGTCTCTAATACAGTAAGAACCATGAGCATGCCCAGAAAAAAAGAACTGTTTCCTACTCATACAGACCATATGTAGTTCATCTCTGCTTATGAAACTGATACAAACCACAGTTCTTCTTACATAAATGCTCTTTAGTTAATAGTGAGAATCGCGTTGGGTTCCTGAACTGCAAAAAATCATTTGAGCCCAAAATTCACTGGGTTTACCAGAAATCAACTCTTGCTTGTAGGAAGACACAGATCCTGGTGTTTGACTCCGTTTCTGAAGGGAAATTCAGACCAGAGTTCTCATCCCTGAAAAACACTCTGTTTTAAGCCATGAATCATCCTCTTCTTTCCAGGGTCTCCAATACAGTAAGAACCATGAGCATGCCAAGAAAAAAAGAACTGTATTTCCTACTAATACGGACCATATGTAGTCCAACTCTGCTAATGAAACTGATACAGACCACAGCTCCTCTTACATAAATGCTCTTTAGTTAATAGTGATAATCGCATTGGGTTCTAGAACTGTGTAAAATCATTTGAGCCCATAATTCACTTGGTTTACCAGAAATGAACTCTTGCTTGTAGGTAGACAGAGATCCTGGGGTTTAACTCTGTTTCTGAAGGGAAATTCAGACCAGAGTTCTCCTCCATGAAACACACTCTGTGTTACTGCAAGAAGCAAGCTCTTCTTTCCAGCGTCTCCAGTACAGCAAGAACCATGAGCATGCCCAGAAAAAAAGAACTGTGTTTCATACTCACACGGACCATATGTAGTTCAACTCTGCTTATGAAACTGATACAAACCACAGCTCCTCTTACATAAATCCTCTTCACGTAATAGTGAGAATTGCGTAGGGTTCCTGAACTGCGAAAAATCATTTGAGCACAAAATTCTCTTGGTTTACCAGAAATGAACTCTTGCTTGTAGGGAGACACACATCAATGGGTTTAACTACGTTTCTGAAGGGAAATTCAGACCAGAGTTCTCATCCTTGAAACACACTCTGTTTTAAGTCAAGAAGCAAGCTCTTCTTTCCAGCGTCTCCAATGCAGTAAGAACCTTGAGCATGCCCAGAAAAAAAGAACTGTGTTTCCTACTCATACGGACCATATGTAGTTCATCTCTGCTTATGAAACTGATACAAACCACAGCTCCTCTTACATAAATGCTCTTTAGTTAATAGTGAGAATCGCGTTCGGTTCCTGAACTGCAAAAAATCATTTGAGCCCATAATTCACTGGGTTTACCAGAAATCAACTCTTGCTTGTAGGAAGACAGAGATCCTGGGGTTCAACTCCGTTTCTGAAGGCAATTTCAGACCAGAGTTCTCAACCCTGAAAAAAACTCTGTTTTAAGGCAAGAATCATCCTCTTCTATCCAGCGTCTCCAATACTGTAAGAAACATCTGCATTCCCAGAAAAAAAGAACTGTGTTTCCTACTCATACAGACCATATGTAGTTAAACTCTGGTTATGAAACTGATACAAACCTCAGCTCCTCTTACATAAATGCTCTTTAGTTAATAGTGAGAATCAAGTTGGGTTTCTGAACTGCAAAAAACCATTTGAGCCCAAAATTCACTGGGTTTACCAGAACAGAACTCTTGCTTGTCGGAAGACACAGATCCTGGGGTTTGGCTCCGTTTCAGAAGGGAAATTCAGACCAGAGTTCTCATCCCTGAAAAACACTGTGTTTTAAGCCATGAATCATCCTCTTCTTTCTAGGGTCTCCAATACAGTAAGAACCATGAGCATGCCAAGAAAAAAAGAACTGTATTTCCTACTAATACGGACCATATGTAGTCCAACTCTGCTTATGAAACTGATACCGACAACAGCTCCTCCTACATGAATGCTCTTTAGTTAATAGTGATAATCATGGTGGGGTTCTAGAACTGTGTAAAATCATTTGAGCCCAAAATTCACTTGGTTTACCAGAAATGAACTCTTGCTTGTAGGGAGACACAGATCATGGGGTTTAACTCCGTTTCTGAAGGGAAATTCAGACCAGAGTTCTCAACCATGAAACACACTCTGTTTTAAGGCAAGAAGCAAGCTCTTCTTTCCAGTGTCTCTAATACAGTAAGAACCATGAGCATGCCCAGAAAAAAAGAACTGTTTCCTACTCATACGGACCATATGTAGTTCATCTCTGCTTATGAAACTGATACAAACCACAGCTCCTCTTACATAAATGCTCTTTAGTTAATAGTGAGAATCGCGTTCGGTTCCTGAACTGCAAAAAATCATTTGGCCCATAATTCACTGGGTTTACCAGAAATCAACTCTTGCTTTTAGGAAGACAGAGATCCTGGGGTTCAACTCCCTTTCTGAAGGCAAATTCAGACCAGAGTTCTCAACCCTTAAAAAAACTCTGTTTTAAGGCAAGAATCATCCTCTTCTATCCAGCGTCTCCAGTACTGTAAGAAACATCTGCATTCCCAGAAAAAAAGAACTGTGTTTCCTACTCATACAGACCATATGTAGTTAAACTCTGGTTATGAAACTGATACAAACCTCAGCTCCTCTTACATAAATGCTCTTTAGTTAATAGTGAGAATCAAGTTGGGTTTCTGAACTGCAAAAAACCATTTGAGCCCAAAATTCACTGGGTTTACCAGAACAGAACTCTTGCTTGTCGGAAGACACAGATCCTGGGGTTTGGCTCCGTTTCAGAAGGGAAATTCAGACCAGAGTTCTCATCCCTGAAAAACACTGTGTTTTAAGCCATGAATCATCCTCTTCTTTCTAGGGTCTCCAATACAGTAAGAACCATGAGCATGCCAAGAAAAAAAGAACTGTATTTCCTACTAATACGGACCATATGTAGTCCAACTCTGCTTATGAAACTGATACCGACAACAGCTCCTCTTACATGAATGCTCTTTAGTTAATAGTGATAATCATGGTGGGGTTCTAGAACTGTGTAAAATCATTTGAGCCCAAAATTCACTTGTTTACCAGAAATGAACTCTTGCTTGTAGGGAGACACAGATCATGGGGTTTAACTCCGTTTCTGAAGGGAAATTCAGACCAGAGTTCTCAACCATGAAACACACTCTGTTTTAAGGCAAGAAGCAAGCTCTTCTTTCCAGTGTCTCTAATACAGTAAGAACCATGAGCATGCCCAGAAAAAAAGAACTGTTTCCTACTCATACAGACCATATGTAGTTCATCTCTGCTTATGAAACTGATACAAACCACAGTTCCTCTTACATAAATGCTCTTTTGTTAATAGTGAGAATCGCGTTGGGTTCCTGAAGTGCTAAAAATCATTTCAGCCCAAAATTCACTGGGTTTACCAGAACTGAACTATTGCTTGTAGGAAGACACAGATCCTGGTGTTTAAGTCCGTTTCTGAAGGAAAATTCAGACCAGAGTTCTCAACCATGAAACACACTCTGTTTTAAGGCAAGAAGCAAGCTCGTCTTTCCAGATTCTAAAATACAGCAAGAAACATGAGCATGGTCTGAAAAAAATAACTGTGTTTCCTATTCCTACAGACCATATGTAGTTCAAATCTGCTTATGAAACTGATACAGACCACACCTCCTCTTACATAAATGCTATTTAGTTAATAGTGAGAATCGCTTAGTGTTCATGAACTGTGAAAAACCATTTGAGCCCAAAATTCACTGGGTTTACCAGAAATGAACTCTTGCTAGTAGGAAGACACAGATCCTGGGGTTTAGCTCCGTTTTTGAATGCAAATTCAGACCAGAGTTCTCAACCCTGAAAAAAACTCTGTTGTAAGGCAAGAATCATCCTCTTCTTTCCAGCGTCTCCAATATGGTAAGAACCATGAGCATGCCCAGAAAAAAAGAACTGTGTTTCCTACACATACAGACCATATGTAGTTCTACTCTGCTTATGGAACTGATTCATACCCCAGCTCCTCTTACATAATTCCTCTTTAGTTAATAGTGAGAATAACGTTGGGTTTCTGTACTGGAAAAAAAACATTTGAGCACAAAATTCACTGGGTTTACCTGAAATGAACTCTTGCTTGTAGGAAGACGCGGATCCTGGGGTTTAATTCCATTTCTGAAGGTAAATTCAACCAGAATTCTCAACCCTGAAAAACACTCTGTTTTAAGGCAAGAATCATCCTCTCCTTTCCACCTTCTCCAATACACTAAGAACAATGAGCATGCCCAGAAAAAAAAAAAACAAAACTGTGTTTCCTACTCATATGGACCATATGTAGTTCAACTCTGCTTATGAAATGATACAGACCACAGCTCCTCTTACATGAATGATCTTTAGTTAATAGTCATAATCATGGTGGGCTTCTAGAACTGTGTAAAATCATTTGAGCGCAAAATTCACTTGCTTTACCAGAAATGAACTCTTGCTTGTAGGGAGACACAGATCATGGGGTTTAACTCCATCTCTGAAGAGAAATTCAGACCGGAGTTCTCATCCATGAAACACACTCTGTTTTAAGGCAATAAGCAAGCTCTTCTTTCCAACGTCTCTAATACAGTAAGAACCATGAACATGCCCAGAAAAAAAGAACTGTGTTTCCAACTCATACAGACCATATGTAGTTCAACTCTGCTTATGCAACTGATACAAACCATAGCTCCTCTTACATAAATTCTCTTTAGTTAATAGTGAGAATCACGTTGGGTTCCTGAACTGCAAAAAATCATTTGAGCACAAAATTCACTGGGTTTACCAGAAATGAACTCTTGCTTGTAGGAAGACAGAGATCCTGGGGTTGAACTCCGTTTCTGAATGGAAATTCAGACCAGAGTACACAACCCTGAAACACACTCGGATTTAACGCAAGAAGCAAGCCCTTCTTTCCAGTGTTTAAAATTCACCAAGAACCATGAACATGCCCTGAAAAAAAGAACTGTGTTTCCTACTCATACGTACCATATGTAGTTCAACTCTGCTTATGAAACTGCTACAAACCACAGCTCCTGTTACATACATGCTCTTTAGTTAATAGTTGGAAACGCGTAGGGTTCCTGAACTTCGAAAAATCATTTGAGCCCAAAATTCACTGGGTTTATCAGAAATGAACTCTTGCTTGTAGGAAGACACAGATCCTGGGGTTTAACTCCGTTTCTGAAGGCAAATTCAGACCAGAGTTCTCATCCCTGGAAAAAAAACTCTGTTTTAAGGCAAGAATCATCCTCTTCTATCCAGCGTCTCCAATACAGCAAGGACCATGAGCATGCCCTGAAAAAAAAAACTGCGTTTCCTACTCTTACGGACAATATGTAGTTCAACTCTGCTTATGAAATGATACTGAATACAGCTCCTCTTACATAAATGCTCTTTAGTTAATAGTGATAATCACGTTGGGTTCTAGAACTGTGTAAAGTCATTTGAGCCGAAAATTCACTTGGTTTGCCAGAAATGAACTCTTGCTGGTAGGAAGACACAGATCCTCGGGTTTAACTCCATTTGTGAAGGGAAATTCAGACCAGAGTTCTCTTCCCTGAAACACACTCTGTTTTAACGAAAAAGCAAGCTCTTCTTTCCAGAGTCTAAAATACAGCAAGAACCATGAGCAAGGTCTGAAAAAAAGAACTGTGTTTCCTCTTCATACGGACCATATGTAGTTCAACTCTGCTTATGAATCTAATACAAACCACAGCTCCTGTTACATTCTGCTCTTTAGATAATAGTGATAATCAAGGTTGGGTTCTAGAACTATGTAAAATCATTTGATCAGAAAATTCTCTTTGTTTAACAGAAATGAACTCTTGCTGGTAGGAAGACAGAGATCCCGGGGTTTAACTCCATTTCTGAAGGGAAATTCAGACCAGAGTTCTCATCCCTGAAACATACTCTTCTTTAATGCAAGTATCATCCTCTTCTTTCCAGCGACTCCAATATAGTAAGAAACATTAGCATGCCATGAAAAATAATTATTTTTCCTACTCATACAGACCATGTGTAGTTCATCTGTGCTTATGCAACTGCTACAAACAACAGCTCCTGTTACATACATGCCCTTTAGTTAATAGTGGGAATCGCGTAGGGTTCCTGAACTTAGAAAAATCATTTGAGCCCAAAATTCACTGGGTTTACCAGAAATGAACTCTTGCTTGTAGGAAGACACAGATCCTGTGGTTTAACTCCGTTTCTGAAGGCAAATTCAGACCAGAGTTCTCAGCCCTGAAAAAAAAAAAAACTCTGTTTTTAGGCAAGAATCATCCTCTTCTATCCAGAGTCTCCAATACAGCAAGAACCATGAGCATGCCCAGGAAAAAAGAACTGTGTTTCCTACTCATACGGACCATATGTAGTTCAACTCTGCTTATGAAATGATACAGACTACAGCTCCTCTTACATAAATGCTCTTTAGTTAATAGTGATAATCGCGTTGGGTTCTAGAACTGTGTAAAGTCATTTGAGCCGAAAATTCACTTGGTTTGCCAGAAATGAACTCTTGCTTTTAGGAAGACACTGATCCTGGGGTTTAACTCCGTTACTGAAGACAAATTCAGAGCAGAGTTCTCTTCCCTGAAACACACTCTGTTTTAACGAAGAAGCAAGCTCTTCTTTCCAGAGTCTAAAATACAGCAAGAACCATGAGCATGGTCTGAAAAAAAGAACGGTATTTCCTCTTCATACGGACCATATGTAGTTCAACTCTGCTTATGAAACTGATACAAACCACAGCTCCTGTTACATACTGCTCTTTAGATAATAGTGATAATCACGGTTAGGTTCTAGAACTGTGTAAAATCATTTGAGCAGAAAATTCTCTTTGTTTAACAGAAATGAATTCTTGCTGGTAGGAAGACACAGATCCTGGGGTTTAACTCCGTTTCTGAAGGGAAATTCAGACCAGAGTTCTCATCCCTAGAACACACTCTGCTTTAATGCAAGAATCATCCTCTTCTTTCCAGCGACTCCAATATAGTAAGAAATATGAGCATGCCCTGAAAAAAAACCTGTTTTTCCTACTCATACAGACCATGTGTAGTTCAACTGTGCTCATGAAACTGGTACAAACAACAGCTCCTGTTACATACATGCTCTTTAGTTAATAGTGAGAATCGCGTTGGCTTCGTGAACTGCGAAAAATCATTTGAGCCCAAAATTCACTGGGTTTACCAGAAATGAACTCTTGCTTGTAGGAAGACACAGATCCTGCGGTTTAACTCCGTTTCTGAAGCGAAATTCAGACCAGAATTCTCATCCCTGAAACACACACTGTTTTAACACAAGAAGCAAGCTCTTCTATCCAGCGTCTCAAATACAGTAAGAAACATGAGAATTCCCAGAAAAAAAGAACTGTGTTTCTTCCTCATACAGACCATATGTAGTTAAACTCTGCTTATGAAACTGATTCAAACCACAGCTCCTCTTACATAATTCCTCTTTAGTTAATAGTGAGAATCGTCTTGGGTTTCTGTACTGGGAAAAAACACTTGAGCACAAAATTCACTGGGTTTTCCTGAAATGAACTCTTGCTTGTAGGGAGACACAGATCATGGGGTTTAACTCCATTTCTAAAGGGAAATTCAGACCAGAGTTCTCATCCATGAAACACACTCTGTTTTAAGGCAAGAAGCAAGCTCTTCGTTCCAGCTTCTCCAAAACAGTAAGAACCATGAGCATGCCCAGAAAAAAAGAACTGTGTTTCCTACTCATACTGTCAATATGTAGTTCAACTCTGCTTATGAAACTGATAGACACCACAGCTCCTCTTACATAAATGCTCTTTAATTAATAGTGAGAATGGCGTTGTGTTCGTGAAGGACGAATACTCATTTGAGAGCAAAATTCACTGGGTTAACCAGCAATGAACTCTTGCTTGTAGGGAGACACATATCCTGGGGTTTAACTTCGGTTCTGAAGAGAAATTCAGACCAGAAATACCATCTCTGAAACACACACTGTTTTAACACAAGAAGCAAGCACTTCTTTCTAGAGTGTAAAATACAGCAAGAACCATGAGCATGCCCTGAAAAAAAGAACTGTGTTTCCTACTCATACGTACAATATATAGTTCAACTCTGCTTATGAAACTGATAGACACCACAGCTCCTCTTACATAAATCCTCTTTAGTTAATAGTGAGAATAGCGTTGGGTTTCTGTACTGGGAAAAAACATTTGACCACAAAATTCACTGGGTTTTCCTGAAATGAACTCTTGCTTGTAGGAAGACACAGATCCTGGGGTTTAACTACATTTCTGAAGGCAAATTCAACCAGAATTCTCAACCCTGAAAAACACTCTGTTTTAAGGCTAGAATCATACTCTTCTTTCCAACTCCTCCAATACACTAAGAATCATTAGCATGCCCAGAAAAAAAAAAACTGTGTTTCTGACTCATACGGACCATATGTAGTTAAACTCTGCTTATGAAACTGATAGACACCACAGCTCCTCTTACATAAATGCTCTTTAATTAATAGTGAGAATCGCGTTTTGTTCGTGAACGACGAATAAGCATTTGAGCCCAAAATTCACTGGGTTAACCAGAAATGAACTCTTGCTTGTAGGGAGACACATATCCTGGGGTTTAACTTCGGTTCTGAAGAGAAATTCAGACCAGAAATGTCATCTCTGAAACACACATTGTTTTAACACAAGAAGCAAGCTCTTCTTTCTAGAGTCTAAAATACAGCAAGAACCATGAGCATGCCCTGAAGAAAAGAACTGTGTTTCCTAATCATACAGCCCATATGTAGTCCAACTCTGCTTATGAAACTGATACAAACCACAGCTCCTCTAACATACATCCTCTTAGGTTAATAGTGACAATATCAATGGGTTCGTGAACTGTGAAAAATCATTTGAGCCCAAAATTCACTGGGTTGACCAGAAATGAACTCTTGCTTTTAGGAAGACACAGATCCTGGGGTTTAACTCCGTTTGGGAAGGCAAATTCAGACCAGAGTTCTCATCCCTGAAAAAAACTCTGTTTTAAGGCAAGAATCATCCTCTTCTATCCAGCGTCTCCGATACAGCAAGAACCATGAGCATGCTCAGAAAAAAAGAACTGTTTTTGCTATTCATACGGACCATATGTAGTTCAACTCTGCTTATGAAACTGATACAAACCACAGCTCCTGTTGCATACTTGCTCTTTAGGTAATAGTGATAATCACGGTTGGGTTCTAGAACTGTGTAAAATCATTTGAGCAGAAAATTCTCTTAGTTTAACAGAAATGAACTCTTGCTGGTAGGAAGACACAGATCCTGGGGTTTAACTTCGTTTCTGAAGGGAAATTCAGACCAGAGTTCTCATCCCTAGAACACACTCTGCTTTAATGCAAGAATCATCCTCTTCTTTCCAGCGACTCCAATATAGTAAGAAATATGAGCATGCCCTGAATAAAAACCTGTTTTTCCTACTCATACAGACCATGTGTAGTTCAACTGTGCTTATGAAATTGCTACAAACCATAGCTCCTGTTACATACATGCTCTTTAGTTAATAGTGAAAATCACGTAGGGTTCGTGAACTGCGAAAAATCATTTGAGGCCAAAATTCACTGGGTTTACCAGAACTGAACTCTTGCTTGTAGGAAGACACAGATCCTGGGGATTAACTCCGTTTCTGAAGGGAAATTCAGACCAGAATTCTCATCCCTGAAAAACACTCTGTTTTAAGCCATGAATCATCCTCTTCTTTCCAGGGTCTCCAATACAGTAAGAACCATGAGCATGCCAAGAAAAAAAGAACTGTGTTTCCTACTCATACGGTCCATATGTAGTTCAACTCTGCTTATGTAACTGATAGACACCACAGCTCCTCTTACATAAATGCTCTTTAATTAATAGTGAGAATCGCGTTGTGTTCGTGAACGACGAATAATCATTTGAGCCCAAAATTCACTGGGTTTACCAGAAATGAACTCTTGCTTGTAGGGAGACACATATCCTGGGGTTTAACTTCGGTTCCGAAGAGAAATTCATACCAGAAATGTCATCTCTGAAACACACACTGTTTTAACACAAGTAGCAAGCTCTTCTTTCTACAGTATAAAATACAGCAAGAACCATGAGCATGCCCTGAAAAAAAGAACTGTGTTTCCTACTCATACATACCATATATAGTTCAACTCTGCTTATGAAACTGATAGACACCACAGCTCCTCTTACATAAATCCTCTTTAGTTAATAGTGAGAATAGCGTTGGGTTTCTGTACTGGGGAAAAACATTTGACCACAAAATTCACTGGGTTTTCCTGAAATGAACTCTTGCTTGTAGGAAGACACAGTTCCTGGGGTTTAACTACATTTCTGAAGGCTAATTCAACCAGAATTCTCAACCCTGAAAAACACTCTGTTTTAAGGCTAGAATCATACTCTTCTTTCCAACTCCTCCAATACGCTAAGAATCATTATCATGCCCAGAAAAAAAAAAACTGTGTTTCTGACTCATACGGACCATATGTAGTTCAACTCTGCTTATGAAATGATACAGACCACAGCTCCTCTTACATGAATGATCTTTAGTTAATAGTGATAATCATGGTGGGGTTCTAGAACTGTGTAAAATCATTTGAGCCCAAAATTCACTTGCTTTACCAGAAATGAACTCTTGCTTGTAGGGAGACACAGATCATGGGGTTTAACTCCGTCTCTGAAGAGAAATTCAGACCGGAGTTCTCATCCATGAAACACACTCTGTTTTAAGGCAAGAAGCAAGCTCTTCTTTCCAAGGTCTCCAATACAGTAAGAACCATGAGCATGCCCAGAAAAAAAGAACTGTGTTTCCAACTCATACGGACCATATGTAGTTCAACTCTGCTTATGAAATGATACAGACTACAGCTCCTCTTACATAAATGCTCTTTAGTTAATAGTGATAATCGCGTTGGGTTCTAGAACTGTGTAAAGTCATTTGAGCCGAAAATTCACTTGGTTTGCCAGAAATGAACTCTTGCTGGTAGGAAGACACAGATCCTCGGGTTTAACTCCGTTTATGAAGGGAAATTCAGACCAGAGTTCTCTTTCCTGAAACTCACTCTTTTTTAACGAAAAAGCAAGCTCTTCTTTCCAGAGTCAAAACCCAGTGAATTTTGGGCTCAAATGATTTTACACAGTTCATGAACCCAACACGATTCTCACTATTAACTAAATAGCATTTATGTAAGAGGAGTTGTGGTTGTTTCAGTTTCATAAGCAGAGTTGAATTACATATGGTCCTTATGAGTAGGAAACACAGTTCTTTTTTTCAAGGCCATGCTCATGGTTCTTGCTGTATTTTAGATTCCGGAAAGAAGACCTTGCTACTTACGTTAAAACAGATCGTGTTTCAGGGATGAGAATTCTAGTCTGAACTTCCCTTCGTAAGCGGAGTCAAACCCCAGGATCTGAGTCTCCCTACAAGCAAGACTTCATTTCTGGTAAACCCAGTGAATTTTGGACTCAAATGATTTTACACAGTTCATGAATACAACGCGATTCTCACTATTAACTAAGGAGCATTTATGTAAAAGGAGCTGTGGTTTGTATCAGTTTCATAAGCAGAGTTGAACTACATATGGTCAGTATGAGTAGGAAACACATTTCTTTTAATCTGGGCATGCTCATGGTTCTTGCTGTATTTTAGATTCTGGAAAGAAGACCTTGCTTCTAACGTTAAAACACATTGTGTTTCAGGGATGAGAATTCTGGTGAATTTCCCTTCAGAAACGGAGTTAAACCCCAGGATCTGTGTCTTCCTACAAGCAAGTGTTCATTTCTGGTAAACCAAGTGAATTTTCAGCTCAAAAGATTTTACACAGTTCTAGAACCCAACACTATTATCACTATTAACTAACGAGCATTTATGTAAGAGGAGCTGTGGTTTGTTTCAGTTTCATAAGCAGAGTTGAATTACATATGGTTCTTATGAGTAGGAAACACAGTTCTTTTTTTCTGGGCATGCTCATGATTCTTGCTGTATTGGAGACGCTGGAAAGAAGAGGTTGCTTCTTGCGTTAAATTAGAGGGTGTTTCATGGATGAGAACACTGGTCTGAATTTCCCTTCAGAAATGGAGTTAAACCCCAGGATCTGTATTTTCCTACAAGCAATAGTTCATTTCTGGTAAACCAAGTGAATTTTGGGCTCAAAGTATTTTACACAGTTCCAAAACCCAATGCGATTCTCACTATTAACTAAAGAGCATTTATATAAGAGGAGCTGTGGATTGTATCAGTTTCATAAGCAGAGTTGAACTACATATAGTTCATATGAGTAGGAAACACAGTTCTTTTTTTCTGGGCATGCTCATGATTCTTGCTGTATTTGAGATGCTGGAAAGAAGAGCTTGCTTCTTGCATTAAAACAGGGTGTGTTTCATGGATGAGAACTCTGGTCTGAATTTCCCTTCAGAAACGGAATTAAACCCCATGATCTGTGTCTACCTACAAGCAAGAATTCATTTCTGGTAAACCAAGTGAATTTTCAGCTAAAATGATTTTACACAGTTCTAGAACTCAACACTATTATCACTATTAACTAAAGAGCATTTATGTAAGAGGAGCTGTGCTCTGTATCAATTTCATTAGCACAGTTGAACTACATATCGTCCGTATGAGTAGGAAACACAGTTCTTTTCTTCTAGGAATGCTCATGATTCGTGCTTTATTGGAGACGCTGGAAAGAAGAGCTTGCTTCTTGCATTTAAACACAATGTGTTTCATGTATGAGAACTCTGGTCTGAATTTCCATTCAGAAACCAAGTTAAACCCCAGGATCTGTGACTTCCTACAAGCAAGAATTCATTTCTGGAAAACCCAGTGAATTTTGGGCTCAAATGATTTTACACAGTACATGAACCCAACACGATTCTCACTATTAACTAAATAGCATTTATGTAAGAGGAGTTGTGCTTTGTTTCAGTTTCATAAGCAGAGTTGAATTACATATGGTCCTTATGAGTAGGAAACACAGTTCTTTTTTTCAGGCCATGCTCATGGTTCTTGCTGTATTTTAGATTCTGGAAAGAAGACCTTGCTACTTACGTTAAAACAGATTGTGTTTCAGGGATGAGAATTCTAGTCTGAACTTCCCTTCATAAGCGGAGTCAAACCCCAGGATCTGAGTCTCCCTACAAGCAAGAGTTCATTTCTGGTAAACACAGTGAATTTTGGACTCAAATGATTTTACACAGTTCATGAATCCAACGCGATTCTCACTATTAACTAAGGAGCATTTATGTAAAAGGAGCTGTGGTTTGTATCAGATTCATAAGCAGAGTTGAACTACATATGGTCAGTATGAGTAGGAAACACATTTCTTTTAATCTGGGCATGCTCATAGTTCTTGCTGTATTGGAGACAATGGAAAGAAGATCTTGCTTCTTGCGTTAAAACAGATTGTTTTTCAGGGATGATAACTCTGGTCTGAATTTCCCTTCAGAAACGGAGTTAAACCCCAGGATCTGTGTCTTCCTACAAGCAAGAGTTCATTTCTGGTAAACCAAGTGAATTTTCGGTTCAAATGTTTTTGCACAGTACTAGAACCCAACGCGATTATCACTATTAACTAAAGAGGATTTATGTAAGAGGAGTTGTGGTCTGCATAAGTTTCATAAGCCGAGATGAACTACATGTTGTCCGTATGAGTAGGAAACACAGTTCTTTTTTTCTGTGCAGCTCATGGTTCTTACTGTATTGGAGACGCTGGAAAGAAGAGCTTGCTTCTTGCATTAAAACAGGGTGTGTTTCATGGATGAGAACTCTGGTCTGAATTTCCCTTCTTAAACTTAGTTAAACCCCATGATGTGTGTCTTCCTACAAGCAAGAGTTCATTTCTGGTAAACCAAGTGAATTTTCAGCTCAAATGATTTTACACAGTTCATGAACCCAACGCGATTCTCACTATTAACTAAATAGAATTTATGTAGGAGGAGCTGTGGTTTGTTTCAGTTTCATAGGCAGAGTTGAATTACATATGGTCCTTATGAGTAGGAAACACAGTTCTTTTATTCTGGGCATGCTCATGATTCTTGCTGTTTTGGAGACGCTGGAAAGAAGAGCTTGCTTCTTGCGTTAAATTAGAGGGTGTTTCATGGATGAGAACACTGGTCTGAATTTCCCTTCAGAAATGGAGTTAAACTCCAGGATCTGTATTTTCCTACAAGCAAGAGTTCATTTCTGGTTAACCAAGTTAATTTTGGGCTCAAATTATTTTACACAGTTCCAAAACCCAATGCGATTCTCACTATTAACTAAAGAGCATTTATATAAGAGGAGCTGTGGATTGTATCAGGTTCATAAGCAGAGTTGAACTACATATGGTTCATATGAGTAGGAAACACAGTTCTTTTTTTCAGGGCATGCTCATGGTTCTTGCTGTATTGGAGACGCTGGAAAGAAGACCTTGCTTCTTGCATTAAAACAGGGTGTGTTTCATGGATGAGAACTCTGGTCTGAATTTCCCTTCAGAAACGGAGTGAAACCCCATGATCTGTGTCTTCCTACAAGCAAGAGTTCATTTCTGGTAAACCAAGTGAATTTTCAGCTCAAATGATTTTACACAGTTCTAGTACCCAACACTATTATCACTATTAACTAAAGAGCATTTATGTAAGAGGAGCTGTGCTCTGTATCAATTTCATTAGCACAGTTGAACTACATATCGTCCATATGAGTAGGAAACACAGTTCTTTTATTCTGGGGATGCTCGTGATTCGTGATGTATTGGAGACGCTGGAAAGAAGAGCTTGCTTCTTGCATTTAAACAGAATGTGTTTCATGGATGAGAACTCTGGTCTTAATTTCCCTTCAGAAACCAAGTTAAACCCCAGGATCTGCGTCTTCCTACAAGCAAGAATTTATTTCTGGAAAACCCAGGGAATTTTGGGCTCAAATGATTTACACAGTTCATGAACCCAACGCGATTCTCACTATTAACCTAAAAGCATTTATGTAAGAGGAGCGGTGGTTTCTTTCAGTTTCATAAGCAGAGTTGTACTACATATGGTCCTTATGAGTAGGAAACACAGTTCTTTTTTTCAGGCCATGCTCATGGTTCTTGCTGTATTTTAGATTCTAGAAAGAAGACCTTGCTACTTAACTTAAAACAGATTGTGTTTCAGGGATGAGAATTTTGGTCTTAATTTCCCTTCAGAAGCGGACTTAAACCCCAGAATCTGTGTCTTCCTACAAGCAAGAGTTCATTTCTGGTAAACCCACTAAATTTTGGGTTCAAATGATTTTTCACAGTTCATGATTCCAACGCGATTCTCACTATTAACTAAGGAGCATTTATGTAAGAGGAGCTGTAGTTTGTATCAGTTACATAAGCACAGTTGAACTACATATGGTCAGTATGAATAGGAAACACATTTCTTTTAATCTGGGCATGCTCATGGTTCTTGCTGTATTGGAGACGATGGAAAGAAGAGCTTGCTTTTGTGAAAACAGATTGTGTTTCAGGGATGAGAACTCTGGTCTGAATTTCCCTTCAGAAACGGAATTAAACCCCAGGATCTTTGTCTTCCTACAAGCAAGAGTTCAATTCTGGTAAACCAAGTGAATTTGCGGCTCAAGGGTTTTTGCACAGTTCTAGAACCCAACGCGATTATCACTATTAACTAAAGAGGATTTACATAAGAGGAGTTGTGGTCTGCATAAGTTTCATAAGCCGAGTTGAACTATATGTGGTTCGTATGAGTAGGAAACCCAGTACTTTTTTCTGGGCATGCTCATGGTTCTTACTGTATTTTAGACACTGGAAAGAAGAGGATGATTCATTCCATAAAACAGAGAGTTTTTCAGGGAATAGAATTCTGGTGTGAATTTCCCTTCAGAAACCGAGTTAAACCCCAGGATCTGTGTCTTCCTACAAACAAGAGTTCATTTCTGGAAAACCCAGTGACTTTTGGGCTCAAATGATTTTACACAGTTCATGAACCCAACGCGATTCTCACATTTAATAAAGAACATTTATGTAAGAGGAGCTGTGGTTTGTTTCAGTTTCATAAGCAGAGTTGAATTATGTATGGTCCTTATGAGTAGGAAACACAGTTCTTTTTTTCAGGCCATGCTCACTGTTCCTGCTGTATTTTAGATTCTGGAAAGAAGACCTTGCTTCTTACGTTAAAACAAATTGTGTTTCAGGAATGAGAATTCTGATCTGAATTTCCCTTCAGAAACGGAGTTACACGCCAGGATCTCTGTCTTCCTACAAGCAAGAGTTCATTTCTGGAAAACCCAGTGAATATTGGGCTCAAATGATTTTACACAGTTCATGAATCCAATGCGATTCTCACTATTAACTAAAGAGAATTTATATAAGAGGAGCTGTGGTTTGCATCAGTTTCTTAACCAGAGTTGAACTACATATGGTCCATATGAGTAGGAAACACAGTTCTTTTTTTAAGGGCATGCTCATGTTTCTTGCTGTATTTTAGACTCTGGAATGAAGAGCTTGCTTCTTGCGTTAAAACAGATTGTGTTTTAGGAATGAGAACTCGGGTCTGAATTTCCCTTCAGAAACGGAGTTAAACACCAGGATCTGTGTCTTCCTACAATCAAGAGTTCATTTCTGGTAAACCAAGTGAATTTTGGTCTCAAATTATTTTACACAGTTCCAAAACCCAATGCGATTCTCACTATTAACTAAAGAGCATTTATATAAGAGGAGCTGTGGATTGTATCAGGTTCATGAGCAGAGTTGAACTACATATGGTTCATATGAGTAGGAAACACAGTTCTTTTTTTCAGGGCATGCTCATGGTTCTTGCTGTATTGGAGACGCTGGAAAGAAGACCTTGCTTCTTGCATTAAAACAGGGTGTGTTTCATGGATGAGAACTCTGGTCTGAATTTCCCTTCAGAAACGGAGTGAAACCCCATGATCTGTGTCTTCCTACAAGCAAGAGTTCATTTCTGGTAAACCAAGTGAATTTTCAGCTCAAATGATTTTACACAGTTCTAGTACCCAACACTATTATCACTATTAACTAAAGAGCATTTATGTAAGAGGAGCTGTGCTCTGTATCAATTTCATTAGCACAGTTGAACTACATATCGTCCATATGAGTAGGAAACACAGTTCTTTTATTATGGGGATGCTCATGATTCGTCATGTATTGGAGACGCTGGAAAGAAGAGCTTGCTTCTTGCATTTAAACAGAATGTGTATCATGTATGAGAACTCTGGTCTTAATTTCCCTTCAGAAACCAAGTTAAACCCCAGGATCTGTGTCTTCCTACAAGCAAGAATTCATTTCTGAAAAACCCAGTGAATTTTGGGCTCAAATGATTTACACAGTTCATGAACCCAACGCGATTCTCACTATTAACCTAAAAGCATTTATGTAAGAGGAGCTGTGGTTTCTTTCAGTTTCATAAACAGAGTTGTACTACATATGGTCCTTATGAGTAGGAAACACAGTTCTTTTTTTCAGGCCAAGCTCATGGTTCTTGCTGTATTTTAGATTCTAGAAAGAAGACCTTGCTACTTAACTTAAAACAGATTGTGTTTCAGGGATGAGAATTTTGGTCTTAATTACCCTTCAGAACCAGACTTAAACCCCAGAATCTGTGTCTTCCTATAAGCAAGAGTTCATTTCTGGTAAACCCACTAAATTTTGGGTTCAAATGATTTTTCACAGTTCATGATTCCAACGTGATTCTCACTATTAACTAAGGAGCATTTATGTAAGAGGAGCTGTGGTTTGTATCAGTTACATAAGCACAGTTGAACTACATATGGTCAGTATGAGTAGGAAACACATTTCTTTTAATCTGGGCATCCTCATGGTTCTTGCTGTATTGGAGAGGATGGAAAGAAGAGCTTGCTTCTTGCATGAAAACAGATTGTGTTTCAGGGATGAGAACTCTGGTCTGAATTTTCCTTCAGAAACGGAATTAAACCCCAGGATCTGTGTCTTCCTACAAGCAAGAGTTCAATTCTGGTAAACCAAGTGAATTTGCGGCTCAAGGGTTTTTGCACAGTTCTAGAACCCAAAGCAATTATCACTATTAACTAAAGAGGATTTACATAAGAGGAGTTGTGGTCTGCATAAGTTTCATAAGCCGAGTTGAACTACATGTGGTCCGTATGAGTAGGAATCCCAGTACTTTTTTCTGGGCATGCTCATGGTTCTTACTGTATTTTAGACACTGGAAAGAAGAGGATGATTCATTCCACAAAACAGAGAGTTTTTCAGGGAATAGAATTCTGGTGTGAATTTCCCTTCAGAAACCGAGTTAAACCCCAGGATCTGTGTCTTCCTCCAAACAAGAGTTCATTTCTGGAAAACCCAGTGACTTTTGGGCTCAAATGATTTTACACAGTACATGAACCCAATGCGATTCTCACAATTAATAAAGAACATTTATGTAAGATGAGGTGTGGTTTTTTTCAGTTTCATAAGCAGAGTTGAATTACGTATGGTCCTTATGAGTAGGAAACACAGTTCTTTTTTTCAGGCCATGTTCATGGTTCTTGCTGTATTTTAGATTCTGGAAAGAAGACCTTGCTTCTTACGTTAAAACAAATTGTGTTTCAGGAATGAGAATTCTGATCTGAATTTCCCTTCAGAAACGGAGTTACACGCCAGGATCTCTGTCTTCCTACAAGCAAGAGTTCATTTCTGGAAAACCCAGTTAATATTGGGCTCAATGATTTTACACAGTTCATGAACCCAACGCGATTCTCACTATAAACTAAAGAGCAATTATGTAAGAGGAGCTGTGGTTTGTTTCAGTGTCATAAGCAGAGTTGAATTACATATGGTCCTTATGAGTAGGAAACACAGTTCTTTTTTTTGGGGAATGCTCATGATTCGTGCTGTATTGGAGACGCAGGAAAGAAGAGCTTGCTTCTTGCGTTAAATCAGAGTGTGTTTCATGCATGAAACACTGGTCTGAATTCCCCTTCAGAAGTGGGGTTAAACCCCAGGATCTGTGTCTTCCTACAAGCAAGAGTTCATTTCTGGTAAACCCAGTGAATTTTGGGCTCAAATGATTTTACACAGTTCATGAATACAATGTGATTCACACTGTTAACTAAAGAGAATTTATATAAGAGGAGCTGTGGTTTGTATCAGTTTCTTAACCAGAGTTGAACTACATATGGTCCGTATGAGTAGGAAACACAGTTCTTTTTTTCAGGGCATGCTCATGGTTCTTGCTGTATTTTAGACTCTGGAAAGAAGAGCTTGCTTCTTGTCTTAAAACAGATTGGGTTTCAGGGATGAGAACTCTGGTCTGAATTTCCCTTCAGAAACGGAGTTACCCACCAGGATCTGTGTCTTCTTACAATCATGAGTTCATTTCAGGTAAACCCAGTGCCTTTTGGGCTCAAATGATTTTAACAGTTCATGAACCCAACACTATTATCTAAAGAGCATTTATTTAAGAGTAGCTGTGCTCTGTATCAATTTCATTAGCACAGTAGAACTACGTATGGTCAGTATGAGTAGGAAACACAGTTCTTTTTTTCAGGGCATGCTCATGGATCTTCCTGTATTGGAGACACTGGAAAGAAGAGCTGGCTTCTTGCATTAAAACATGGTGTGTTTCATGGATGAGAACTCTAGTCGAATTTCCCTTCAGAAACGGAGTTAAACCCCATGATCTGTGTCTTCCTACAAGCAAGAGTTCATTTCTGGTAAAAGAAGTGAATTTTCGGCTCAAAGGTTTTTGCAGAGTTCTAGAACGCAACGTGATTATCACTATTGTCTAGGAGTATTTATGTAAGAGGAGTTGTGGTCTGCATAAGTTTCATAAGCCGAGTTGAACTACATGTGGTCCGTATGAGTAGGAAACACAGTTCTTTTTTCTGGGCATGCTCTTGGTTCTTTCTGTATTGGAGACGCTGGAAAGAAGAGGATGATTCATGCCATAAAACAGAGAGTTTTTCAGGGATGAGAAATCTGGTCTGAATTTCCCTTTAGAAACGGAGTTAAACCCCAGGATCTGTGTCTTCCTACAAGCAAAAGTTCATTTCTGGAAAACCCAGTGAATTTTGGGCTCAAATGTTTTTACACAGTTCATGAACCCAACGCAATTCTCACTATTAATAAAGAACAGTTATGTAAGAGGAGCTGTGGTTTGTTTCAGTTTCATAAGCAGAGTTGAATTACATATGGTCCTTATGAGTGGAAACACAGTTCTTTTTTTCAGGCCATGCTCCCTGTTCTTGCTGTATTTTAGATTCTGGAAAGAAGACCTTGCTTCTTATGTTAATACAAATTGTGTTTCAGGGATGAGAATTCTGGTCTGAATATCCCTTCAGAAACGGAGTTACACACCAGGATCTGTGTCTTCCTACAAGCAAGAGTTCATTTCTGGAAAACCCAGTGAATTTTGGGATCAAATGATTTTACACAGTTCATGAACCCAACGCGATTCTCACTATAAACTAAAGAGCAATTATGTAAGAGGAGCTGTGGTTTGTTTCAGTGTCATAAGCAGATTTGCATTGCATATGGTCCTTATGAGTAGGAAACACGGTTCTTTTTTTTGGGGAATGCTCATGATTCGTGCTGTATTGGAGACGCTGGGAGAAGTGCTTGCGTCTTGCATTAAAACAGGGTGTGTTTCATGGATGACAAATCTGGTCTGAAATTCCCTTCAGAAACTTAGTTAAACCCCATGATCTGTGTCTTCCTACAAGCAAGAGTTCATTTCTGGTAAACCAAGAGAATTCAGCTCAAATGATTTTACACAGTTCATGAACCCAACGCGATTCTCACTATTAACTAAATAGCACTTATATCAGAGGATCTGTGGTTCGTATCAGTTTCATCAGCAGAGTTGACCTACATATGGTCCCTATGAGTAGGAAACACAGTTCTTTTTTCCAGGGCACGCTAATGGTTCGTGCTGTATTGGAGACACTGGAAAGAAGAGCTTGCATCTTGCATTAAAACAAGGTGTGTTTCATGGATGACAACTCTGGTCTGAAATTCCCTTCAGAAACTTAGTTAAACCCCATGATCTGTGTCTTCCTACAAGCAAGAATTCATTTCTGAAAACAAAGTGAATTTTGGGCTCAAATGATTTTACACAGTTCATGAACCCAACGCGATTCTCAATATTAACTAAGGAGCATTTATGTAAGAGGAGCTGTGGTTTGTTTCAGTTTCTTAAGCAGAGTTGTACTACATATGGTCCGTATGAGTAGGAAACACAGTTCTTTTTTTCAGGGCATGCTCATGGTTCTTGCTGTATTGGAAACGCTGGAAAGAAGAGCTGGCTTCTTGCATTAAAACAGGGTGTGTTTCATGGATGAGAACTCTGGTCGAATTTCCCTTCAGAAACGGAGTTAAACCCCATGATCTGTGTCTTCCTACAAGCAAGAGTTCATTTCTGGTAAACCAAGTTAATTTTCGGCTCAAAGGTTTTTGCACAGTTCATGAACCCAACGTGATTATCACTACTATCTAAGGGGATTTATGTAAGAGGAGTTGTGGTCTGCATAAGTTTCATAATCCGAGTTGAACTACATGTGGTCCGTATGAGTAGGAAACACAGTTCTTTTTTCTGGGCATGCTCATGGTTCTTTCTGTATTGGAGACGCTGGAAAGAAGAGGATGATTCATGCCATAAAACAGAGAGTTTTTCAGAGATGAGAAATCTGGTCTGAATTTCGGTTCAGAAACGGAGTTAAACCCCAGGATCTGTGTCTTCCTACAAGCAAGAGTTCATTTCTGGTAAACCAAGTGAATTTTCAGCTCAAATGATTTTATACAGTTCTAGAACCCAACACTATTATCACTATTAACTAAAGAGCATTTATTTAAGAGGAGCTGTGCTCTGTATCAATTTCATAACACAGTTGAACTACATATCGTCAGTATGAGTAGGAAACACAGTTCTTTAATTCCAGGAATGCTCATGATTCTTGCTGTATTGGAGACGCTGGAAAGAAGAGCTTGATTTTTGCATTTAAACAGAATGTGTTTCATGGATGAGAACTCTGGTCTGAATTTCCCTTCAGAAACGGAGTTAACCCCAGGATCTGTGTCTTCCTACACTCATGAGTTCATTTCAGGTAAACCCAGAGACTTTTGGGCTCAAATGATTTTACACAGTTCTAGAACCCAACGCTATTATCACTATTAACTATAGAGGATTTATGTAAGAGGAGTTGTGGTCTGCATAAGTTTCATATGCCGAGTTGAACTACATAGGGTCCGTATGAATAGGAAACACATTTCTTTTTTTCAGGGCATGCTCATGGTTCTTGCTTTATTGGAGATGCTGGAAAGAAGAGCTTGCTTCTTGCATTAAAACAGGGTGTGTTTCATGGATGAGACCTATGGTCTGAATTTCCCTTCAGAAATGGAGTTAAACCCCAGGATCTGTGTCTTCCTACAAGCAAGAGTTCATTTCTGGTAAACCAAGTGAATTTTCAGCTGAAATGATTTTACACAGTTCTAGAACCCAACACTATTATCACTATTAACTAAAGAGCATTTATGTAAGAGGAGCTGTGCTCTGTATCAATTTCATTAGCACAGTTGAACTACATATCGTCAGTATGAGTAGGAAACACAGTTCTTTTATTCCGGGAATGCTCATGATTCTTGCTGTATTGGAGACGCTGGAAAGAAGAGCTTGCTTTTTGCATGTAAACAGAATGTGTTTCATGGATGAGAACTCTGGTCTGAATTTCCCTTCAGAAACGGAGTTAACCCCAGGATCTGTGTCTTCCTACAAGCAAGATTTCATTTCAGAAAACCTAGTGAATTTTGGGCTCAAATGTTTTTACAAAGTTCATGAACCCAACGCGATTCTCACTATTAATAAAGAGCATTTATGTAAGAGGACCTGTGGTTTGTTTCAGTTTCATAAGCAGAGTTGAATTAAATATGGTCCTTATGAGTAGGAAACACAGTTCTTTTTTTCAGGACATGCTCATGGTTCTTGCTGTATTTTAGATTCTGGAAAGAAGACCTTGCTGCTTACATTAAAACAGACTGTGTTTCAGGGATGAGAATTCTGGTCTGAACTTCCCTTCATAAGCGGAGTCAAACTCCATGATCTGTGTCTTCCTACAAGCAAGAGTTCATTTCTGGTAAACCCAGTGAATTTTGGGCTCAAATGATTTTACACAGTTCATGAACAGTGCGATTCTCATTAAACTAAAGAGCATTTGTGTAAGAGGAGCTGTGGTTTGTATCAGTTTCTTAAGCAGAGTTGAACTACATATGGTCCATATGAGTAGGAAAAACAGTTCTTTTTTCAGGGCATGCTCATGTTTCTTGCTGTATTTTAGATTCTGTAAAGAAGAGCTTGCTTTTTGCCTTTAAACATAATGTGTTTCATGGATGAGAACTCTGGTCTGAATTTCCCTTCAGAAACGGAGTTAACCGCAGGATCTGTGTCTTCCTACAAGCAAGAATTCATTTCTGAAAACCAGTGAATTTTGGGCTCAAATGATTTTACACAGTTCATAAACCCAACGCGATTCTCACTATTAATAAAGAGCATTTATGTAAGAGGACCTGTGGTTTGTTTCAGTTTCATAAGCAGAGTTGAATTACATATGGTCCTTATGAGTAGGAAACACTGTTCTTTTTTTCAGGGCATGCTCATGGTTCTTGCTGTATTTTAGAATCTGGAAAGAAGACCTTGCATCTTACATTAAAACAGATTGTGTTTCAGGGATGAGAATTCTGGTCTGAACTTCCCTTCATAGGCGGAGTCAAACCCCAGGATCTGTGTCTTCCTACAAGCAAGAGTTCATTTCTGGTAAACCCAGTGAATTTCGGGCTCAAATGATTTTACACAGTTCATGAACCCAACGGGATTCTCACTAAAACTAAAGAGCATTTGTGTAAGAGGAGCTGTGGTTTGTATCAGTTTCTTAAGCAGAGATGAACTACATATGGTCCATATGAGTAGGAAACACAGTTCTTTTTTTCAGGGCATGCTCATGGTTCTTGCTGTACTATAGACTCTGGAAAGAAGAGCTTGTGTCTTGCGTTAAAACATATTGTGTTTCAGGCATTCGAACTCTGCTCTGAATTTCCCTTCAGAAACGGAGTTAAACCCCAGGATCTGTGTCCTCCTACAAGCAACAGTTCATTTCTGGAATACCCAGTGAATTTTGGGCTCAAATGATTTTACACAGTTCATGAACCCAACGCGATTCTCACTATTAACTAAATAGCATTTATGTAAGAGGAGCTGTGGTTTGTTTCAGTTTCATAAGCAGAGTTAAATTACATATGGTCCTTATGAGTAGGAAACACAGTTATTGTTTTCAGGCCATGCTCATGGTTCTTGCTGTATTTTAGATTCTGGAAAGAAGACCTTGCTTCTTGCATTAAAACAGAGTGTGTTTCATGGATGAGTACTCTGGTCTGAATTTCCCATCAGAAACGGAGTTAAACCCCAGGATCTGTGTCTTCCTACAAGCAAGAGTTCATTTCTGGTAAACCCAGTGAATTTTGGGCTCAAATGATTTTACACAGTTCATGAATCCAACAGGATTCTCACTATTAACTAATGAGCATTTATGTAAGAGGAGGTGTGGATTGTATCAGTTTCATAAGCAGAGTTGAATTACATATGGTCCTTATGAGTAGGAAACACAGTTCGTTTTTTCTAGGCATGCTCATGATTCTTGCTGTATTGGAGACGCTGGAAAGAAGAGGAAGATTCATGCCATAAAACAGAGAGTTTTTCAGGGATGAGAATTCTAGTCTGAATTTCCCTTCAGAAACCTAGTTAAACCCCAGGATCTGTGTCTTCCTCCAAGCAACAGTTCATTTCTGGAAAACCCAGTGAATTTTGGGCTCAAATGATTCTACACAGTTCATGAACCCAACGCGATTCTCACTATTAACTAAATAGCATTTACATAAGAGGAGCTGTGGATTGTTTCAGCATCATAAGCAGAGTAGAATTACATATGGTCCTTATGAGTAGGAAACACAGTTATTTTTTTCAGGCCATGCTCATGGTTCTTGCTGTGTTTTAGATTCTGGAAAGAAGACTTTGCTTCTTACTTTAAAACAGATTGTGTTTCAGGGATGAGAATTCCGGTGTGAATTTCCCTTCAGAAACAGAGTTAAACCCCAGGATCTGTATTTTCCTACAAGCAAGAGTTCGTTTCTGGTAAACCAAGTGAATTTTGGGCTCAAATTATTTTACACTGTTCCAAAACCCAATGCTATTCTCACTATTAACTTAAGAGCATTTATGTAAGAGGAGCTGTGGTTTGTATCAGTTTCATAAGGAGAGTTGAACTACATATGGTTCGTATGATTAGGAAACACAGTTCATTTTTTCAGGGCATGCACATGGTTCTTGCTGTATTTTAGACTCTGGAAAGAAGAGCTTGCTTCTTGCGTTAAAACAGATTGGGTTTCAGGGATGAGAACTCTGGTCTGAATTTCCCTTCAGAATCGGAGTTAAACACCAGGATCTGTGTCTTCCTACAATCAAGAGTTCTTTTCAGGTAAACCCAGTAACTTTTGGGCTCAAATGATTTTACACAGTTCATGAACCCAACGCGATTCTCAATATTAACTAAGGAGCATTTATGTAAGAGGAGCTGTGGTTTGTATCAGTTTCATAAGCAGAGTTGAACTACATATTGTCAGTATGAGTAGGAAACACAGTTCTTTTAATCTGGGCACGCTCATGGTTCTTGCTTTATTGGAGTAGCTGGAAAGAAGAGCTTGCTTCTTGCATTTAAACAGAATGTGTTTCATGGATGAGAGCTCTGGTATGAATTTCCCTTCAGAAACGGAGTTAAACCCCATGATTTGTGTCTTCCTACAAGCAAGAGTTCATTTCAGGTAAACCAAGTGATTTTTCGTCTCAAAGGTTTTTGCACAGTTCTAGAACCCAACGCGATTATCACTATTAACTAAAGAGGATTAAAGTAAGAGGAGTTTAGTTCTGCATAAGTTTCATAAGCCGAGTTGAACTACATATGGTCCGTATGAGTAGGAAACACAGTTCTTTTTTCTGGGCATGCTCATTGTTCTTACTATATTGGAGACGCTTGAAAGAAGAGGAAGATTCATGCCATAAAACAGAGAGTTTTTCAGGGATGAGAATTCTAGTCTGAATTTCCCTTCAGAAACCAAGTTAAACCCCAGGATCTGTGTCTTCCTCCAAGCAACAGTTCATTTCTGGAAAACCCAGTGAATTTCAGGCTCAAATGATTCTACACAGTTCATGAACCCAACGCGATTCTCACTATTAACTAAATAGCATTTATGTAAGAGGAGCTGTGGCTTGTTTCAGAGTCATAAGCAGAGTTGAATTACATATGGTCCTTATGAGTAGGAAACACAGTTATTTTTTTCAGGCCATGCTCATGGTTCTTGCTGTATTTTAGATTCTGTAAAGAAGACCTTGCTTCTTACGTTAAAACAGATTGTGTTTCAGCGATGAGAATTCCGGTCTGAATTTGCCTTCAGAAATGGAGTTAAACCTCAGGATCTGTATTTTCCTAAAGCAAGAGTTCATTTCTGGTAAACCAAGTGAATTTTGGGCTCAAATTATTTTACACAGTTCCAAAACCCAATGCGATTCTCACTATTAACTAAAGAGCATTTATATAAGAGGAGCTGTGGATTGTATCAGTTTCATAAGCAGAGTTGAACTACATATGGTTTGTATGAGTAGGAAACACAGTTCTTTTTTTCAGGGAATGCTCATGGTTCTTGCTGTATTTTAGACTCTGGAAAGAAGAGCTTGCTTCTTGCGTTAAAACAGATTGGGTTTCAGGGATGAGAACTCTGGTCTGAATTTCCCTTCAGAAACGGAGTTAAACACCAGGATCTGTGTCTTCCTACAATCAAGAGTTCATTTCAGGTAAACCCAGGAACTTTTGGGCTCAAAGGATTTTACACAGTTCATGAACCCAACGCGATTCTCAATATTAACTAAGGAGCATTTATGTAAAAGGAGCTGTGGTTTGTATCAGTTTCATAAGCAGAGTTGAACTACATATGGTCAGTATGAGTAGGAAACACAGTTCTTTTAATCTGGGCATGCTCATGGTTCTTGCTGTATTGGAGTCGCTGGAAAGAAGAGCTTGCTTCTTGCATTTAAACAGAATGTGTTTCATGGATGAGAACTCTGGTCTGAATTTCCCTTCAGAAACGGAGTTAAACCCCATGATCTGTGTCTTCCTACAAGCATGAGTTCATTTCTGGTAAACCAAGTGAATTTTCGGCTCAAAGGTTTTTGCACAGTTCTAGAACCCAACGCGATTATCACTATTAACAAAAGAGGATTAAAGTAAGAGGAGTTTAGTTCTGCATAAGTTTCATAAGCCGAGTTGAACTACATATGGTCCGTATGAGTAGGAAACACAGTTCTTTTTTCTGGGCATGCTCATGGTTCTTACTGTATTGGAGACACTGGAAAGAAGAGGAAGATTCATGCCATAAAACAGAGAGTTTTTCAGGGATGAGAATTCTGGTCTCAATTTCCCTTCTGAAACCAAGTTAAACCCCAGGATCTGTGTCTTCCTCCAAGCAACAGTTCATTTCTGGAAAACCCAGTGAATTTTGGGCTCAAATGATTTTATACAGTTCATGAACCCAACTCGATTCTCACTATTAACTAAATAGCATTTATGTAAGAGGAGCTGTGGTTTGTTTCAGTTTCATAAGCAGAGTTAAATTACATATGGTCCTTATGAGTAGGAAACACAGTTATTGTTTTCGGGCCATGCTCATGGTTCTTGCTGTATTTTAGATTCTGGAAAGAAGACCTTGCTTCTTGCATTAAAACAGAGTGTGTTTCATGGATGAGTACTCTGGTCTGAATTTCCCATCAGAAACGGAGTTAAACCCCAGGATCTGTGTCTTCTTACAAGCAAGAGTTAAATTCTGGTAAACCCAGTGAATTTTGGGCTCAAATGATTTTACACAGTTCATGAATCCAACAGGATTCTCACTATTAACTAATGAGCATTTATGTAAGAGGAGCGTGGTTTGTTTCAGTTTCATAAGCAGAGTTGAATTACATATGGTCCTTATGAGTAGGAAACACAGTTCTTTTTTTCTAGGCATGCTCATGATTCTTGCTGAATTAGAGACGCTGGAAAGAAGAGGAAGATTCATGCCATAAAACAGAGAGTTTTTCAGGGATGAGAATTCTAGTCTGAATTTCCCTTCAGAAACCAAGGTAAACCCCAGGATCTGTGTCTTCCTCCAAGCAAGAGTTCATTTCTGGAAAACCCAGTGTATTTTGGGCTCAAATGATTCTACACAGTTCATGAACCCAACGCGATTCTCACTATTAACTAAATAGCATTTATGTAAGAGGAGCTGTGGCTTGTTTCAGAGTCATAAGCAGAGTTGAATTACATATGGTCCTTATGAGTAGGAAACACAGTTATTTTTTTCAGGCCATGCTCATGGTTCTTGCTGTATTTTAGATTCTGTAAAGAAGACCTTGCTTCTTACGTTAAAACAGATTGTGTTTCAGCGATGAGAATTCCGGTCTGAATTTGCCTTCAGAAATGGAGTTAAACCTCAGGATCTGTATTTTCCTAAAGCAAGAGTTCATTTCTGGTAAACCAAGTGAATTTTGGGCTCAAATTATTTTACACAGTTCCAAAACCCAATGCGATTCTCACTATTAACTAAAGAGCATTTATGTAAGAGGAGCTGTGGTCTGTATCAGTTTAATCAGCAGAGTTGAACTACATATGGTCCCTATGAGTAGGAAACACAGTTCTTTTTTTCTAGGCATGCTCATGGTTCTTACTGTATTGGAGATGCTGGAAAGAAGAGGATGATTCATGTCTTAAAACAGTGTTTTTCAGGGATGAGCATTCTGGTCTGAATTTCCCTTCAGAAATGGAGTTAAACCCCAGGATCTGTGTCTTCCTACAAGCAAGAGTTCATTTCTGGTTATCCCAGTGAAATTTGGGCTCAAATGATTTTTCGCAGTTCTCGAACCCAACGTGATTCTCACTATTAACTAAAGAGCATTCATGTAAGAGGAGCTGAGTTTTGTATCTGTTTCCTAAGGAGAGTTGAACTACATATGGTGCCTATGAGTAGGAAACACAATTCTTGTTTTTCTGGGCATGCTCATTGTTCTTGCTGTATTTTAGAATCTGGAAAGAAGAGCTTGCTTCTTGCGTGAAAACAGAGTTTGTGTCATTGATGAGAACACTGCTCTGAATTTCCCTTCAGAAACGGAGTTAAACCCCAGGATCTGTGTCTTCCTACAAACAAGAGTTCATTTCTGGATACACAGTGAATTATGTGCTCATATAATAGTACACAGTTCATGAACCCAACGCGATTCTCATTATTAACTAAAGAGCAATTATATAGGAGGAGCTGTGGTTTGCATCAGTTTCATTAGCAGAGTTGAACTACATATGGTCTGTATGAGTAGGAAAGACAGCTCTTTTTTTCTTGGCATGCTCATGGTTCTTGCTGCATTGGAGAGGCTGGAAGGAACAGCTTGCTTTTTGTATTAAAACAGAGTGTGTTTCATTGATGAGAACAACGTTCTGAATTTCCCTTCAGAAACGGAGTTAAACCCCAGGATCTGTGCCTTCCTAAAAGCAAGTGTTCATTTCTGGTAAACATAGTGAAGTTTGGAATCAAATGATTTTACACAGTTAATGAAACCAACGCGATTCTCACTATTAACTAAAGAGTATTTCTGTAATAGGAGCTGTGGTTTGTTTCAGTTTCATAAGCCGAGTTGAACTACATATGGTCTGTATGAGTAGGAAACACAGTTCTTTTTTGAGGGCATGCACATGGTTCTTGCTGTATTGGAGACGCTGGAAAGAAGTGCTTGCTTCTTGCATTAAAACAGAGCGTGTTTCATGGATGAGATCTCTGGTCAGAATTTCCCTTCAGAAACGGAGTTAAACTCCATGGTCTGTGTCTTCCTACAAGCCACAGTTCATTTCTCGTAAACCAAGTGAATTTTCGGCTCAAATGATCTTACACAGTTCAAAAACCCAATGTGATTATCACTATTAACTAAAGATTATTTATTTAAGAGGTGCTGTGGTTTGCATCAGTTTCATATGCAGAGTTGAACTTCATATGGTCCATATGAGTAGGAAACACGGTTCTTTTTTTCTGGGCATGCTCATGGTTCTTGCTGCATTTTACAATCTGGAGCTTGCTTCTTGCGTTAAAACAGAGTGTGTTTCATTGATGAGAACACTGCTCTGAATTTCCCTTCAGATACGGAGTTAAACCCCATGATCTTTGTCTTCCTACAAGCAAGATTTCATTTCTGGAAAACCCAGTGAATTTTGGGCTCAAATGATTTTACACAGTTCATGAACCCAACGCGATTATCACTATTAACTAAAGAGCATTTATGTAAGAGGAGCTGTCATTTGTTTCAGTTTCATAAGCAGAGTTGAATTACATATGGTCCTTATGAGTAGGAAACACAGTTCTTTTTCTCAGGCCATGCTCATGGTACTTACTGTATTGGAGAAGCTGGAAAGAGGAGGATGATTCTTGCCTTAAAACAGAGTGTTTTTCAGAGATGAGAATTCTGGTCTGAATTTCCCTTCAGAAATGGAGTTAAACCCCAGGATCTGTGCCTTGCTACAATCAAGAGTTCATTTCTGGTAAACCCAGTGAATTTGGGGCTCAAATGATTTTACACAGTTAATGAATCTAACGCGATTCTTTCTATTAACTTAAGAGTAATTTTGTAAGAGGAGCTGTGGTTTGTTTCAGTTTCATAAGCCGAGTTGAACTACATACGGTACGTATGAGTAGGAAACACAGTTCTTTTTTTCTGGGCATGCTCATGGTTCTTACTGTATTGAATATGCTGGAATGAAGAGGATGATTCATGCCTTAAAACAGAGTGCTTTTCAGGGATGAGAATTCTGGTCTGAATTTCCCTTCAGAAACGGAGTTAAACCCCAGGATCTGTGTCTTCCTACAAGCAAGAGTTCATTTTTGGTAATCCCAGTGAATTTTGGGCTCAAATGATCTTTCGCAGTTCATGAACACAACGCGATTCTCCCTATTAACTAAAGAGCATTTAGGTAAGAGGAGCTGTGGTTTGTATCAGTTTCATGAGCAGAGTTGAACTACATATGGTCCGTGTGAGTAGGAAACACAATTCTTTTTTTTCTCGGCATGCTCATGGTTCTTGCTGTATTTTAGATTCTGGAAAGAAGAACTTGATTCTTGCGTTAAAACAGATTGTGTTTAACTGATGAGATTTCTGGTCTGAATTTCCCTTCAGAAATGGAGTTAAACCCCATGATCTGTGCCTTCCTACAAGCAAGAGTTCATTGCTTGTAAACGAATTGAATTTTGGGTTCAAATGATTTTCCAGAGATCAAAAACCGAATGCGATTCTCACTATTAATTAAAGAGCATTTATATAAGTGGAGCTGTGGTTTGTATCAGTTTCATAAGCAGAGTTGAACTACATATGGTACGTATGAGGAGGAAACACAGTTCTTTTTTGAGGGCATGCTCGTGGTTCTTGATGTATTGGAGATGCTGGAAAGAAGTGCTTGCTTCTTGCATTAAAACAGAGCTTGTTTCATGGATGAGATCTCTGGTCATAATTTCCCTTCAGAAACGGAGTTAAACACCATGGTCTGTGTCTTCCTACAAGCAACAGTTCATTTCTGGTAAACCAAGTGAATTCCGCTCAAATGATTTTACACAGTTCAATAACCCAAGGCAATTCTCACTATTAACTAAAGATTATTTATTTAGAGGTGCTGTGGTTTGTATCAGTTTCATACGCAGAGTTGAACTTCATATGGTCCATATGAGTAGGAAACACAGTTCTTTTTTTCTAGGCATGCTCATGGTTCTTGCTGCATTTTACAATCTGGAGCTTGCTTCTTGCGTGAAAACAGAGTGTGCTTCTTTGATGAGAAAACTGCTCTGAATTTCTCTTCAGAAACGGAGTTAAACCCCATGATCTGTGTTTTCTACAATCAATAGTTCATTTCTGGAAAACTATGTGAATTTTGGGGTCAAATGATTTTACACAGTTCATGAACCCAACACGATTATCACAATTAACTAAAGAGCATTTATGTAAGTGGAGCTGTGGTTTGTATCAGTTTCATATGTAAAGTTGAACTACATATGGTCCGTATGAGTAGGAAATACAGTTCTTTTTTTCTGGTCATGCTCATCGTTCATGTTGTGTTAGAGACGCTGGAAAGAAGAGGTTGCTTCTTGCCTGAAAACAGAGTGTGTTTCATTTATGAGAACACTGCTCTGAATTTCCATTCAGAAACGGAGTTAAACCCCTGCATGTATGTCTTCCTACAAGCAAGAGTTCATTTCTGGTAAACCAAGTGAATTTTGGGCTCAAATGATTTTACACAGTTCAAAAACCCAATGCGATTCTCACTATTAACTAAAGAGCATTTATGTAAGAGGAGCTGTGGTTTGTATCAGTTTCATAAGCAGAGTTGAACTACATATGGTCCTTATGAGTAGGAAACACAGTTCTTTTTTTTCTGGGCATGCTCCTTTTTCTTGCTGTATTGGAGACACTGGAATGAATAGCTTGCTTTTGCGTTAAGACACACTGTGATTCATGGATGAGAACACTGGTCTGAATTTCCCTTCAGAAACGGAGTTAAACCCCAGGATCTGTGTCTTCCTACAAGCAAGAGTACATTACTTGTAAACCAAGAGAATTTTCGGCTGAAATGATTTGTCACAGTTCTCGAACCCAACGCGATTCTCACTATTAACGAAAGAACATTTATGTAAGAGGAGCTGTGGTCTGTATCAATTTCATCAGCAGAGATGAACTACATATGGTCTGTATGAGTCGGAAACACAGTTTTGTGTTTCAGGGCATGCTCATGGTTCTTGCTGTATTTTAGAATCTGGAAAGAAGAGCTTGCTTCTTGCTTTAAAACAGAGTATGTTTCAGGGATGAGCACTCTGTTCTGAATTTCCCTTCAGAAACGGAGTTAAACCCCCGGATCTGTGTCTTCCTACCAGAAAGAGTTCATTTCTGGTAAACCAAGTGAATTTTGGGCTCAAATGATTTTACACAGTTCAAAATCCAATGCGATTCTCACTATTAACTAAAGATTATTTATTTAAGAAGTGCTGTGGTTTGTATCAGTTTCATACACAGAGTTGAACTTCATATGGTCCTTATGAGTAGGACACACAGTTTTATTTTCAGGGCATGCTCATTGTTCTTGCTGCATGTTACAATCTGTAGCTTGCTTCTTGCGTTAAAACAGAGTGTGTTTCAGGGATGAGAACTCTGGTCGGAATTTCCCTTCAGAAACGCAGTTAAAACCCCATGATGTGTGTGTTCCTACAAGCAAGAGATCATTTCTGGTAAACAAAGTGAATTTTCGGCTCAAATGATTTTATACAGTTCTAGTACCCAACACGATTATCACTAATAACTAAAGAGCATTTATGTAAGAGGAGCTGTGGTCTGTATCAGTTTCATCAGCAGAGTTGAACTACATATGGTCTGTATGAGTAGAAAACACAGTTCTGTGTTTCAGGGCATGCTCATGGTTCTTGCTGTATTTTGGAATCTGGAAAGAAGAGCTTGCTTCTTGCTTTAAAACAGAGTGTGTTTCAGGGATGAGAACTCTGCTCTGAATTTCCCTTCAGAAAGGGAGTTAAACCTGAGGATCTGTGTCTTCCTACAAACAAGAGTTCAATTCTGTTAAACCAAGTGAATTTTGGGCTCAAATGATTTTACACAGTTCAAAAACAACAACGCGATTCTCACTATTAACTAAAGAGCATTTATTTAAGATTTGCTGTGGTTTGTATCAGTTTCATAAACAGAGTTGATCTACATATGGTCTGTATGAGTAGGAAACACAGTACTTTCTTGAGGGCATGATCATTGTTCTTGCTGTACTGGAGATGCTGCATAGAAGAGCTTGCTTCTTACATTAAAACAGAGCGTGTTTCATGGATGAGATCTCTGGTCTGAATCTCCTTTCAGATACGGAGTTAAACCCCAGGATCTGTGTCTTCCTACAATCAAGAGTACATTTCTTGTAAACCAAGAGAATTTTTGGCTCAAATTATTTTTCACAGTTCTCGAACCCAAAGTGATTCTCACTATTAACTAAAAAGGATTTATGTAAGAGGAGCAGTGGATTGTATCAGTTTCATAAGGAGAGTTGAACTACAAATGGTCCGTATGAGTAGGAAACACAATTCTTTTTTTTTCTGGGCATGCACTTCATTCTTGATGTATTTTAGAATCTGGAAAGAAGAGCTTGCTTCTTGCGTGAAAACAGAGTGTGTTTCATTGATGAGAACACTGCTCTGAATTTCCCTTGAGAAACGGAGTTAAACCCCAGGATCTGTGTCTTCCTACAAGCAAGATTTCATTTCTGGAAAACCCAATGAATTTAGGGCGCAAATGATTATACACATTTCATGAACCCAACGCGATTCTCACTATTAACTAAAGAGCATTTATGTAAGAGGATCTGTGTTTTGTTTCAGTTTCATAATCAGTGTTGAATTACATATGGTACTTATGAGTACGAAACACAGTTCTTTTTTTCTGTGCATGCTCATGGTTCTTACTGTATTGGAGACGGTGGAAAGAAGAGGAGGATTCTTGCCTTAAAACAGAGTGTTTTTCATGGCTGAGAACTCTGGTCTGAATTTCCCTTCAGAAACGGAGTTAAACCCCAGGGTCTGTGTCTTCCTAAAAGCAAGAGTTCATTTCTAGTAAACAAAGTGAATTTTCGGCTCAAATGATTTTACACAGTACTAGAACCCAACATGATTTTCACTAATAACTAAAGAACATTTATGTAAGAGGAGCTGTGGTCTGTATCAGTTTCATCAGCAGAGTTGAACTACATATCGTCTGTATGAGTAGGAAACACAGTTTGTGTTTCAGGGCATGCTCATGGTTCTTGATGTATTTTAGAATCTGGAAAGAAGAGCTTGCTTCTTGCTTTAAAACAGAGTGTGTTTCGGGGATGAGTACTCTGGTCTGAATTTCCCTTCAGAAACGGAGTTAAACCCCAGGATCTGTGTCTTCCTACAAGCAAGAGTTTATTTGTGGTAAACTAAGTGAATTTTGGGCTCAAATGATTTTTCGCAGTTCACGAACCCAACGCGATTCTCACTATTAACAAAAGAAAATAAATGGAAGAGGAGCTGTGGTCTGTATCAGTTTCATCAGCAGAGTTGAACTACATATGGTCTGTATGAAGGAAACACAGTTCTGTGATTCAGGGCATGCTCATAGTTCTTGCTGTATTTTAAAATCTGGAAAGAAGAGCTTGCTTCTTGCTTTAAAACAAAGTGTGTTTCAGGGATGAGAACTATGGTCTGAATTTCCCTTCAGAAACAGAGTTAAACACCTGGATCTGTGTCTTCCTACCAGAAAGAGTTCATTTCTGGTAAACCAAGTGAATTTTGGGCTCAAATGATTTTACACAGTTCAAAAACCCATTGCGATTCTCACTATTAACTAAAGATTATTTATTTAAGAGGTGCTGTGGTTTGTATCAGTTTCATATGCAGAGTTCAACTTCATATGGTCCGTATGAGTTGGAAACACAGTTTCATTTTCAGGGCATGCTCATTGTTCTTGCTGCATTTTACAATCTGTAGCTTGCTTCTTGCGTTAAAACAGAGTGTGTTTCAGGGATGAGAACTCTGGTCGGAATTTCCCATCAGAAACGGAGTTAAAACCCCATGATGTGTGTGTTCCTACAAGCAAGAGTTCATTTCTGGTAAACAAAGTGAATTTTCGGCTCAAATGATTTTATACAGTTTTAGTACCCAACACGATTATCACTAATAACTAAAGAGCATTTATGTAAGAGGAGCTGTGGTCTGTATCAGTTTCATCAGCAGAGTTGAACTACATATGGTCTGTATGAGTAGGAAACACAGTTCTGTGTTTCAGGGCATGCTCATGGTTCTTGCTGTATTTCAGAATCTGGAAAGAAGAGCTTGCTTCTTGCATTAAAACAGAGTGTGTTTCAGGGATGAGAACTCTGGTCTGAATTTCCCTTCAGAAACGGAGTTAAACCCCAGGATCTGTGTCCTCCTACCAGAAAGAGTTCATTTCTGTTAAACCAAGTGAATTTTTGGCTCAAATGATTTTACACAGTTCAAAAACCCAATACGATTCTCACTATTAACTAAAGATTATTTATTTAAGAGGTGCTGTGGTTTGTATCAGTTTCATAAGCAGAGTTGATCTACATATGGTCTGTATGAGTAGGAAACACAGTTCTTTTTTGAGGGCATGATCATTGTTCTTGCTGTATTGCAGATGCTGCATAGAAGAGCTTGCTTCTTGCATTAAAACAGAGCGTGTTTCATGGATGAGATCTCTGGTCTGAATTTCCCTTCAGAAACGGAGTTAAAACCCAGGATCTCTGTCTTCCTCCAAGCAAGAGTTCATATCTGGTTAACCCAGTGAATTTTGCGCTCAAATGATTTTTCGCAGTTCACGAACCCAACACGATTTTCACTATTAACTAAAGAGCATTTATGTAATAGGAGCTGTGGTTTGTATCAGTTTCATAACCAGAGTTGAACTACATATGGTCCATATGAGTAGGAAACACAATTCTTTTTTTTTTTTCTGGGCATGCTCATTGTTCTTGATGTATTTTAGAATCTGGAAAGAAGAGCTTGCTTCTTGCGTGGAAACTGAGTGTGTTTCATTGATGAGAACACTGCTCTGAATTTCCCTTCAGAAACGGAGTTAAACCCCAGGATCTGTGTCTTCCTACAAGAAAGATTTCATTTCTGGAAAACACAATGAATTTTGGGCTCAAATGATTTTACACAGTTCATGAACCCAACGCGATTCTCACTATTAACTAAAGAACATTTATGTAAGAGGAGTTGTGGGTTGTATCAGTTTCATAAGCAGAGATGAACTACATATGGTCTGTATGAGAAGGAAAAACAGTTCTTTTTTTTCTGGGCATGCTCATGGTTCTTACTGTATTGGAGACGGTGGAAAGAAGAGAAGGATTCTCGCCTTAAAACAGAGTGTTTTTCAGGGCTGAGAACTCTGGTCTGAATTTCCCTTCAGAAAAGGAGTTAAACCCCAGGATCTGTGTCTTCCCACAAGCAACAGTACAATTCTTTTAAACCAAGTGAATTTGGGGCTCACATGATTTTATACAGTTCAAAAACCCAACGCGATTCTGGCTATCAACTAAAGAGCATTTATTTAAGAGGTTCTGCGGTTTGTATCAGTTTCATAAGCAGAGTTGATCTACATATTGTCTGTATGAGTAGGAAACACCGTTCTTTTTTGAGGGCATGCTCATGCTTCTTGCTCTATTGGAGAAGCTGGAAAGAAGAGTTTGCTTCTTGCATTAAAACAGAGCATGTTTCATGGATGAGATCTCTGGTCTGAATATCCCTTCAGAAACGGAGTTAAACCCTAGGATCTGTGTCTTCCTACAAGCAAGAGTTCATTTCTGGTAAACCAAGTGAATTTTCGGCTCAAATGATTTTTCGCAGTTCTCAACCCAACGCGATTCTCACTATTAACTAAAGAGGATTTATGTAAGAGGAGCTGTGGTTTGTATCAGTTTCATAAGCAGAGTTGAACTACATATGGTCCGTATGAGTAGGAAACACAGTTCTTTTTTTTCTGTGCATGGTGCTTTTTCTTGCTGTTTTGGAGACTCTGGAAAGAAGTGCTTGCTTTTTGCGTTAAGACAGAGTGTGTTTCATGGATGAGAACACTGGTCTGAAATTCCCTAGAAACGGAGTTAAACCCCAGGATCTGTGTCTTCCTACAAGCAAGAGTTCATTTATGGTAAACCAAGTGAATTTTCGGCTCAAATAATTTTACACAGTTTAAAAACCCAATGCGATTATCACTATTAACTAAAGGTTATTTATTTAAGAGGTGCTGTGGTTTGTATCAGTTTCATATGCAGAGTTGAACTTCATATGGTCCATATGAATAGGGAACACAGTTCTTTTTTTCAGGGCACGCTCATGGTTCTTGCTGCATTTAAGAATCTGGAGCTTGCTTCTTGCGTTAAAACAGAGTGTGTTTCCGGGATGAGAACTCAGTTCTGAATTTCCCTTCAGAAACGGAGTTAAACCCCTGCATGTATGTCTTCCTACAAGCAAGAGTTCATTTCTGGTGAAACCAGTGAATTTTGGGCTCAAAGATTTTTCGCAGTTCACAAACCGAACTTGATTCTCACTATTAACTAAAGAGCATTTAAGTAAGAGGATGTGTTGTTTGTATCAGTTTCATAAGCACAGTTGAACTACATATGGTCCGCATGAGTAGGAATCACAGTTCTTTTTTTCAGGGCATGCTCATGGTTCTTGCTGGATTGGAGATTCTGGAAGGAAGGGCTTGCTTCTTGTGACACATCAGAGTTTGTTTCATGGATGAGAAGTCTGTTCTGAATTTCCCTTCAGAAACGGAGTTAAACCCCATGATCTGTGTCTTCTTACAAGCAAGAGTTCATTTTTGGTAAACCAAGTGAATTTTCGGCACAAATGATTCTACACAGTTCTAGAATCCAACGTGATTCTCACTATTAACTAAAGAGCATTTATGTAATAGGAGGTGTGATTTGTATCAATTTCACAAACAGAATTGAACTACATATGGTCCGTACGAATAGGAAACACAGTTCTTTTTTGTAGGCCATTCTCATGGTTCTTGCTGTATTTTAGACTATGGAAAGAAGAGCTTGCTTCTTCATTAAAACAGAGTGTGTTTCAGGGATGAGAACTGTGGTCTGAATTTGCCTTCAGAAACGTAGTTAAACCCCAGAATCTGTGGCTTCCTACAAGCAAGAGTTCATTTCTTGTAAACCCAGTGAATTTTGGGCAGAAATGATTTTTCGCAGTTCAAGAACCCAACGCGATTCTCAGTATTAACTAAAGAGTATTTATGTAAGAGTAGGTGTGTTTTGTATCAGTTTTATAAGCAGAGTTGAACTACATATGGTTCGCATGAGTAGGAACACCAGTCTTTTTTTCAGGGCATGCTCATAGTTCTTGCTCTATTTTAGAATCTGAAAGAAGAGCTTGCTTCTTGCGTTAAAACAGAGTGTGTTTCAGGGATGAGAACTCTGTTCTGAATTTTCCTTTGGAAACGGAGTTAAACCCCAGGATCTGTGTCTACCTACAAGCAAGAGTTCATTTCTGGTAAACCCAGTGAATTTTGGGCTAAAATGATTTTTTGCAGTTCACGAATCCAACGCTATTCTCACTATTAACTAAAGAGGAATTATGTAAGAGGAGCTGTGGTTTGTATCAGTTTCATAAGCAGAGTTGAACTTCATATCGTCTTTATGAGTAGGAAACACAGTTCTTATATTCTGGGCATGCTCATGTTTCTTACTGTATTGGAGACTCTGGAAAGAAGAGGATGAATCTTGCTTTAAAACAGAGTGTTTTTGACGGATGAGAACAGTGGTCTGAATTTGCCTGTCAGAAACAGAGTTAAACCCCAGGACCTGTTTCATCCTACAAGCAAGAGTTCATTACTGGTCAACCCATTGAATTTTGGGCTCAAAAGATTTTTCGCAGTTCACTAAGCCAACGCTATTCTCACTATTAACTAAAGAGGATTTATGTAAGTGGAGCTGTGGTTTCTATAAGTTTCATAAGCAGAGTTGAACTACATATGGTCCGTATGAGGAGGAAACACAGTTCGTTTTTTCTGGGCATGCTCATGGTTCTTGATGTATTGGAGGGGCTGGAAAGAAGAGCATGCTTCTTGCATGAAACAGAGTGTGTTTCGTGATTGAGAACACTGGTCTGAATTTCCCTTCAGAAACGAAGTTAAACCCCATGATCTCTGTCTTCCTACAAGCAATGGTTCATTTCTTATTAACCCCGTGAATTTTGGGCTCAAATGATTTTACACAGTTGTAGAACCCACCACGATTATCACTATTAAGTAAAGAACATTTATGTAAGAGGAGCCGTGGTCTGTAACATTTCAGAAGCAGAGTTGAACTACATAAAGTCCATATAAGTAAGAAACACAGTTCTTGTTTTCTGGGCATGCTCATGGTTCTTACTGTATTGGAGACACTGGAAAGAAGAGGATGATTCTGGCCTTAAAACAGATTGTTTTTCAGGGTTGAGAATTCTGGTCTTATTAGACTTCAGAATGGGAGTTAAAGCCCAGGATTTGTGTCTTCCTACAAGCAAGTGTTCTTTTCTGGTAAACCCAGGGAATTTGGGGCTCAAATGATTTTTCGCAGTTCAGGAACCAAAACGCAATTCTCACTATTAACTAAAGAGGATTTATGTAGGAGGAGCTGTGGTTTGTATCAGTCTCATAAGCAGAGCTGAACTACTTATGGTCTGTATGAGTAGGAAACACAGTTCTTTTTTTCTTGGAATGCTCATGGGTCTTACTGTATTGGAGACACTGGAAATAAGAGGATGATTCATGACTTAAAACAGAGTGTTTTTCAGGGATGAGAAATCTGGTCTTTATTTCCCTTCAGAATCGGAGTTATACCCCAGGATCTGTGTCTTCCTACAAGCAAGAGTTCATTTCTGGAAAACCCAGTGAATATTGGGCTCAAATGATTTTTCGCAGTTCACGAAGCCAACACTATTCTCACTATTAACTAAAGAGCATTTATGTAAGAGTAGGTGTGTTTTGTATCAGTTTAATAATCAGAGTCAAACTACATATTGTCCATGTGAGGAGGAAACACAGTTCTTTTTTCAGGGCATGCTCATGGTTCTTGCTGTATATTAGATTATGGAAGAAGAGCTTGCTTCATGCATTAAAGCAGAGTGTGTTTCAGGGATGAGAAATCTGGTCTTAATTTCTCTACAGAAACGGAGTTAAACCCCAGGATCTGTGTCTTCCTACAAGCAAGAGTTCATTTCTGGAAAACCCAGTGAATTTTGGGCCCAAATGATTTTTCGCAGTTCACGAAGCCAACACTATACTCACTATTAACTAAAGAGCATTTATGTAAGAGTAGGTGTGTTTTGTATCAGTTTCATAAGCAGAGTCAAACTATATATGGTCCATGTGAGGAGGAAACACAGTTCTTTTTTCAGGGCATGTTCATGGTTCTTGCTGTATATTAGATTCTGGAAGAAGAGCTTGCTTCTTGCATTAAAGCAGAGTGTGTTTCAGGGATGAGAACTCTGGTCTGAATTTCCCTTCATAAACGTAGTTAAACCCCCAGATCTGTGTCTTCTTACCAGCAAGAGTTCATTTCTGGTAAACCCAGTGAATATTGGGCTCAAATGATTTTACACTCTACTAGAACCCAACGCGATTATCACTATTAACTAAAGAGCATTTATGTAAGAGGAGCTGTGGTCTGTAACATTTCATAAGCAGAGTTGAACTACATATGGTCCGTACAAGTAGGACACACAGTTCTTTTTTTCTGGGCATGCTCATGGATCTTACTCTATTGGAATCGCTGGATAGAAGAGGATTATTCTTGTCTTAAAACAGAATTTTTTTCAGGGATGAGAACTCTGGTATGAATTTGACTTCAGAAACGGAGTTAAACCCCAGGATCTGTGGCTTCCTACAAGCAAGAGTTCATTTCTTGTAAACCCAGTGAATTTTGGGCAGAAATGATTTTTCGCAGTTCAAGAACCCAACACGATTCTCACAATTAACTAAAGAGCATTTATGTAACAGTAGGTGTGTTTTGTATCAGTTTTATAAGCAGAGTTGAACTACATATGGTCCGCATGAGTAGGAAAACCAGTCTTTTTTTCAGGGCATGCTCATAGTTCTTGCTCTATTTTAGACTCTGGAAAGAAGAGCTTGCTTCTTGCAATAAAACAGAGTGTGTTTCAGGGATGAGAACTCTGGTCTGAATTTTCCTTCGGAAACGAGGTTAAACCCCAGTATCTGTGTCTTCCTACAAGCAAGAGTTCATTTCTGTTAAACCCTGTGAATTTTGGGCTCAAATGATTTTACACAGTTCATGAACCTAACGCGATTCTCACTATTAACTAAAGAGCATTTATGTAAGAGGAGCTGTGGTTTGCATCAGTTTCATGAGCAGTGTTGAACTACATATGGTCTGTATGAGTAGGAAACAGAGTTCTTTTTTTCTGTGCATGCTCATGGTTCTTGATGTATTGGAGACACTGGAAAGAAGAGCTTGATTCTGGCGTGAAAACAGAGTGTGTTTCATGGATGAGAACACTGGTCTGAATTTCCTTCAGAAACAGAGTTAAACCACCAGATCTGTGTCTTCCTACAAGCAAGAGTTCATTTGTGGTAAACCCGGTGAATTTTGGGCTCAAATGATTTTTATCAGTTCATGAACGCAACATGATTCTCACTATTAACTAAAGAACATTTATATAATAGGAACTGTGGTTTGTATCAGTTTCATAATCAGAGTTCAACTACATATGGTCCGTATGAGTAGGAAACACAGTTCTTTTTTTCTGGGCATGCTCATGGTTCTTGCTGTATTGGAAACGCTGGAAAGAAGAGCTTGCTTCTTGCGTGAAAACAGAGTGTGTTCCATGGATGAGAAAACTGGTCTGAATTTCCCTTCAGAAACAGAGTTAAACCACATGATCTGTGTCTTCCTACAAGCAATAGTTCATTTCTGGTAAACCAAGTGAATTTTGGGCTCAAATTATTTTTCACAGTTCAGAAACCAATCCCGATTCTCACTATTCACTAAAGAGCATTTATGTAAGATGAGCTGTGGTTTGTGTCAGTTTCATAAGCAGAGTTGAACTTCGTATGGTCTGTATGAGGAGGAAACACAGTTCTTTTTTACTGGGCATTCTCATGTTTCTTGCTGTATTGGAGATGCTGAAAAGAAGAGGATGCTTCTTGCGTTAAATAGCATGTGTTTCATGCATGAGAACACTGGTCTGAATTTACCGTCAGAATTGGAGTTAAACCCCAGGTTCTGTGTTTTCCTACAAGCAAGAGTTCATTTCTGGTAAACCCCGTGAATTTTGGCTCAAATGATTTTTCGCACTTCACCAACCAAGGCGATTATCAGTATTAACTAAAGAGCATTTATGTAAGCAGAGCTGTGGTTTGTATCAGTTTCATAAGCAGAGTTGAATACATATGGTCCTTATGAGTAGGATACACAGTTCTTTTTTTCAGGGCATGCTCATTGTTCTTGCTGTATTTTAGACTCTGGAAAGAAGAGCTTGCTTCTTGTGTTAAAACAGTGTTGTTTCAGGGGTGAGAATTCTGGTCTGAATTTCCCTTCGGAAACGGAGTTAAACCCCATGATCTGTGTCTTCTTACAAGCAAGAGTTCATTTCTGGTAAACCTAGTGAATTTTCGGCTCAAATTTTTTCCACAGTTCTAGAACCCAACGCGATTATCACTATTAACTGAAGAGCATTTATGTAAGAGGAGCTGTGGTCTCTATCAGTTTCATAAGCAGATTTGAACTACATATGGTAGGTATGAGTAGGAAACACAGTTCTTTTGTTCTTGGCCTGCTCATGGTTCTTACTGTATTGGAGACCCTGTAAAGAAGAGGATGATTCATGCCTAAAAACTGAGTATTTTTCAGGTATGAGAATTCTGGTCTGAATTTCCCTTCAGAAACGGAGTTACACCCCAGGATCTGTGTCTTCCTATAAGCAAGAGTTCATTTCTAGTTAACCCATTGATTTTTGGCCTCAAATGATTTTTCGCAGTTCGCCAACCCAACATGATTCTCACTATTAACTAAAGAGCATTTATGTAAGAGGAGCTGTGGTTTGTATCAGTTTAATAAGCAGAGTTGATATACATATCGTCCGCATGAGTAGGAAACACAGTTCTTTTTTTCAAGGCATCCTCATGGTTCTTGTTGCCTTTAGATTCTGGAAAGAAGAGCTTGCTTCTTGCAATATAACAGATAGTGATACAGGGATGAGAACTCTGGTCTGAATTTCCCTTCAGAAACTGAATAAAACCCCATGATCTGTGTCTTCCTTCCAGAACGAGTTCATTTCTGGTAAACCAAGTGAATTTTTAGCTCAAATGACTTTACACAGTTGTAGAACCCAACGCGATAATCACTATTAACTAAAGAGCATTTATGGAAGAGGAGCTGTGGTCTGTATCATTTCAGAAGCAGAGTTGAACTACAATTGGTCCGTATCAGTAGGAAACACAGTTCTTTTTTTCTGGGCATGCTCATTGTACTTACTCTTCTGGAGACACTGGAAAGAAGAGGATGATTCTTGCCTTATGACAGAGTTTTGTTTTCAGGGATGAGAACTCTGCTCTGAATTTGCCTTCAGAAACGGAGTTAAAACCCAGGATCTGTGTCTTCCTACAAGCAAGAGTTCTTTTCTGGTTAAACGAGTGATTTTTGGTCTCAAATGATTTGTTGCAGTTCATGAACCCAAAGCAATTCTCACTATTACCTAAAGAGCATTTATGTAAGAGGAGCTGTGGTCTGTATCAGTTTCATAAGCAGAGTTGAACTACACCAGGTCTGTATGAGTAGGAAACACAGTTCTTTTTTTCTGGGCATGCTAATGGTTCTTGCTGTATTTTAGACTCTGGAAAGAAGAGCTTGCTTCTTGCATTAAAACAGAGTGTGTTTCATGGATGAGAACTCTGGTCTGAATTTACCTTCAGAAACAGATTTATACCCCAGTATCTGTGTCTTCCTACAAGCAAGAGTTCTTTTTTGGTAAATCGTGGGAATTTTGGGCTCAAATGATTTTTCGCAGTTCACGAACCCAACGCGATTCTCACTATTAACTAAAGAGCATTTATGTAAGAGGAGGTGTGGTTTGTATCAGTTTCATATTCAGAGTTGAACTACATATGGTCCGTATGAATAGGAAACACAGTTCTTTTTTCCTGGGCATGCTCATGGTTCTTACTCTTTTGGACACGCTGGAAAAAGAGGATGATTCTTGCCTTACAACAGAGTGTTTTTTAGGGATATTAACTCTGGTCTGAATTTGCCTTCAGAAACAGAGTTAAACCCCAGGGTCAGTGTCTTCCTACAAGCAAGAGTTCATTTCTGGTAAACCACGTGAATTTGGGGCTCAAATGATTCTTCGCAGTTCACGATCCCAACAAGATTCTCACTATTAACTAAAGAGCATTTATGTAAGAGGAACTGTGGTTTGTATCAGTTTCATAAGCAGAGTTGAAATACATATCGTACGCATGAGTAGGAAACACAGTTCTTTTTTTCAAGGCATCCTCATGGTTCTTGTTGCATTTTAGATTCTGGAAAGAAGAGCTTGCTTCTTGCAATAAAACAGAGTGTGTTACAGGGATGAGAACTCTGGTCTGAATTTCCCTTCAGAAACTGTATTAAACCCCATGATCTGTGTCTTCCTTCAAGAAATAGTTCATTTCTGGTAAACCAAGTGAATTTTCAGCTCAAATGACTTTACACAGTTGTAGAACCCAACGCGATAATCACTATTAACTAAAGAGCATTTATGTAAGAAGAGCTGTGGTCTGTATCATTTCAGAAGCAGAGTTGAACTACAATTGCTCCGTATCAGTAGGAAACACAGTTCTTTTTTTCTGGGCATGCTCATTGTACTTACTCTTCTGGAGACACTGGAAAGAAGAGGATGATTCTTGCCTTATGACAGAGTTTTGTTTTTCAGGGATGAGAACTCTGCTCTGAATTTGCCTTCAGAAACGGAGTTAAAACCCAGGATCTGTGTCTTCCTACAAGCAAGAGTTCTTTTCTGGTTAAACGAGTGATTTTTGGTCTCAAATGATTTGTTGCAGTTCATGAACCCAAAGCAATTCTCACTATTACCTAAAGAGCATTTATGTAAGAGGAGCTGTGGTCTGTATCAGTTTCATAAGCAGAGTTGAACTACACCAGGTCTGTATGAGTAGGAAACACAGTTCTTTTTTTCTGGGCATGCTAATGGTTCTTGCTGTATTTTAGACTCTGGAAAGAAGAGCTTGCTTCTTGCATTAAAACAGAGTGTGTTTCATGGATGAGAACTCTGGTCTGAATTTACCTTCAGAAACAGATTTATACCCCAGTATCTGTGTCTTCCTACAAGCAAGAGTTCTTTTTTGGTAAATCGTGGGAATTTTGGGCTCAAATGATTTTTCGCAGTTCACGAACCCAACGCGATTCTCACTATTAACTAAAGAGCATTTATGTAAGAGGAGGTGTGGTTTGTATCAGTTTCATATTCAGAGTTGAACTACATATGGTCCGTATGAATAGGAAACACAGTTCTTTTTTCCTGGGCATGCTCATGGTTCTTACTCTTTTGGACACGCTGGAAAAAGAGGATGATTCTTGCCTTACAACAGAGTGTTTTTTAGGGATATTAACTCTGGTCTGAATTTGCCTTCAGAAACAGAGTTAAACCCCAGGGTCAGTGTCTTCCTACAAGCAAGAGTTCATTTCTGGTAAACCACGTGAATTTGGGGCTCAAATGATTCTTCGCAGTTCACGATCCCAACAAGATTCTCACTATTAACTAAAGAGCATTTATGTAAGAGGAACTGTGGTTTGTATCAGTTTCATAAGCAGAGTTGAAATACATATCGTACGCATGAGTAGGAAACACAGTTCTTTTTTTCAAGGCATCCTCATGGTTCTTGTTGCATTTTAGATTCTGGAAAGAAGAGCTTGCTTCTTGCAATAAAACAGAGTGTGTTACAGGGATGAGAACTCTGGTCTGAATTTCCCTTCAGAAACTGTATTAAACCCCATGATCTGTGTCTTCCTTCAAGAAATAGTTCATTTCTGGTAAACCAAGTGAATTTTCAGCTCAAATGACTTTACACAGTTGTAGAACCCAACGCGATAATCACTATTAACTAAAGAGCATTTATGTAAGAAGAGCTGTGGTCTGTATCATTTCAGAAGCAGAGTTGAACTACAATTGCTCCGTATCAGTAGGAAACACAGTTCTTTTTTTCTGGGAATGCTCATTGTACTTACTCTTCTGGAGACACTGGAAAGAAGAGGATGATTCTTGCCTTATGGCAGAGTTTTGTTTTCCAGGGAGGAGAACTCTGCTCTGAATTTGCCTTCAGAAACGGAGTTAAAACCCAGGATCTGTGTCTTCCTACAAGAAAGAGTTCATTTCAGGTAAACCCAGTGAATTTTGGGATCAAATGGTTTTTCACAGTTCACAAACCCAACGCGATTCTCACTATTAACTAAAGAATATTTATGTAAGTAGAGCTGTGGTTTGAATCAATTTCATAAGCAGAGTTGAACTACATATGGTCTGTATGAGTAGGAAACACACTTCTTTTTTTCTGGGAATGCTCATGTTTCTTACTGTATTGGAGACGCTGGAGGAAGAGGATGATTCTTGCCTTAAAACAGAATTTTTTTTACAGAAGAGAACTCTGGTCTCAATTTGCCTTCAGAAACGGAGTTAAATCCCAGGATCAGTGTCTTCCGACAAGCAAGAGTTCATTTCTGGTTACCCCAGTGAATTTTGGGCTCAAATGATTTTTCGCAGTTCACGAACCCAACGCGATTCTAACTATTAACCAAAGAGCATTTATGTAAGAGGAGCTGTGGTTTCTATCAGTTTCATAAGCAGAATTGAACTACATATTGTCCGTATGAGTAGGAAACACAGTTCTTTTTTTCAGGGCAAGCTCATGGTTCTTGCACTATTTAGGACTCTGGAAAGAAGAGCTTGCCTCTTGCATTAAAACAGAGTGTGTTTAAGGGATGAGAACTTTGTTCTGAATTTGCCTTCAGAAACAGAGTTAAACCCCAGGGACAGTGTCTCCCTACAGCAAGAGTTCATTTCTGGTAAACACGGTGAATTTGGGGCTCAAATGATTTTTCGCAGTTCACGAACCCAACGCGATTCTCACTATTAACTAAAGAGCATTTATGTAAGAGGAGGTGTGGTTTGTATCAGTTTCATATTCAGAGTTGAACTACATATGGTCCGTATGAATAGGAAACACAGTTCTTTTTTCCTGGGCATGCTCATGGTTCTTACTCTTTTGGACACGCTGGAAAAAGAGGATGATTCTTGCCTTACAACAGAGTGTTTTTTAGGGATATTAACTCTGGTCTGAATTTGCCTTCAGAAACAGAGTTAAACCCCAGGGTCAGTGTCTTCCTACAAGCAAGAGTTCATTTCTGGTAAACCACGTGAATTTGGGGCTCAAATGATTCTTCGCAGTTCACGATCCCAACAAGATTCTCACTATTAACTAAAGAGCATTTATGTAAGAGGAACTGTGGTTTGTATCAGTTTCATAAGCAGAGTTGAAATACATATCGTACGCATGAGTAGGAAACACAGTTCTTTTTTTCAAGGCATCCTCATGGTTCTTGTTGCATTTTAGATTCTGGAAAGAAGAGCTTGCTTCTTGCAATAAAACAGAGTGTGTTACAGGGATGAGAACTCTGGTCTGAATTTCCCTTCAGAAACTGTATTAAACCCCATGATCTGTGTCTTCCTTCAAGAAATAGTTCATTTCTGGTAAACCAAGTGAATTTTCAGCTCAAATGACTTTACACAGTTGTAGAACCCAACGCGATAATCACTATTAACTAAAGAGCATTTATGTAAGAAGAGCTGTGGTCTGTATCATTTCAGAAGCAGAGTTGAACTACAATTGCTCCGTATCAGTAGGAAACACAGTTCTTTTTTTCTGGGCATGCTCATTGTACTTACTCTTCTGGAGACACTGGAAAGAAGAGGATGATTCTTGCCTTATGGCAGAGTTTTGTTTTTCAGGGATGAGAACTCTGCTCTGAATTTGCCTTCAGAAACGGAGTTAAAACCCAGGATCTGTGTCTTCCTACAAGCAAGAGTTCTTTTCTGGTTAAACGAGTGATTTTTGGTCTCAAATGATTTGTTGCAGTTCATGAACCCAAAGCAATTCTCACTATTACCTAAAGAGCATTTATGTAAGAGGAGCTGTGGTCTGTATCAGTTTCATAAGCAGAGTTGAACTACACCAGGTCTGTATGAGTAGGAAACACAGTTCTTTTTTTCTGGGCATGCTAATGGTTCTTGCTGTATTTTAGACTCTGGAAAGAAGAGCTTGCTTCTTGCATTAAAACAGAGTGTGTTTCATGGATGAGAACTCTGGTCTGAATTTACCTTCAGAAACAGATTTATACCCCAGTATCTGTGTCTTCCTACAAGCAAGAGTTCTTTTTTGGTAAATCGTGGGAATTTTGGGCTCAAATGATTTTTCGCAGTTCACGAACCCAACGCGATTCTCACTATTAACTAAAGAGCATTTATGTAAGAGGAACTGTGGTTTGTATCAGTTTCATAAGCAGAGTTGAAATACATATCGTACGCATGAGTAGGAAACACAGTTCTTTTTTTCAAGGCATCCTCATGGTTCTTGTTGCATTTTAGATTCTGGAAAGAAGAGCTTGCTTCTTGCAATAAAACAGAGTGTGTTACAGGGATGAGAACTCTGGTCTGAATTTCCCTTCAGAAACTGTATTAAACCCCATGATCTGTGTCTTCCTTCAAGAAATAGTTCATTTCTGGTAAACCAAGTGAATTTTCAGCTCAAATGACTTTACACAGTTGTAGAACCCAACGCGATAATCACTATTAACTAAAGAGCATTTATGTAAGAAGAGCTGTGGTCTGTATCATTTCAGAAGCAGAGTTGAACTACAATTGCTCCGTATCAGTAGGAAACACAGTTCTTTTTTTCTGGGAATGCTCATTGTACTTACTCTTCTGGAGACACTGGAAAGAAGAGGATGATTCTTGCCTTATGGCAGAGTTTTGTTTTCCAGGGAGGAGAACTCTGCTCTGAATTTGCCTTCAGAAACGGAGTTAAAACCCAGGATCTGTGTCTTCCTACAAGAAAGAGTTCATTTCAGGTAAACCCAGTGAATTTTGGGATCAAATGGTTTTTCACAGTTCACAAACCCAACGCGATTCTCACTATTAACTAAAGAATATTTATGTAAGTAGAGCTGTGGTTTGAATCAATTTCATAAGCAGAGTTGAACTACATATGGTCTGTATGAGTAGGAAACACACTTCTTTTTTTCTGGGAATGCTCATGTTTCTTACTGTATTGGAGACGCTGGAGGAAGAGGATGATTCTTGCCTTAAAACAGAATTTTTTTTACAGAAGAGAACTCTGGTCTCAATTTGCCTTCAGAAACGGAGTTAAATCCCAGGATCAGTGTCTTCCGACAAGCAAGAGTTCATTTCTGGTTACCCCAGTGAATTTTGGGCTCAAATGATTTTTCGCAGTTCACGAACCCAACGCGATTCTAACTATTAACCAAAGAGCATTTATGTAAGAGGAGCTGTGGTTTCTATCAGTTTCATAAGCAGAATTGAACTACATATTGTCCGTATGAGTAGGAAACACAGTTCTTTTTTTCAGGGCAAGCTCATGGTTCTTGCACTATTTAGGACTCTGGAAAGAAGAGCTTGCCTCTTGCATTAAAACAGAGTGTGTTTAAGGGATGAGAACTTTGTTCTGAATTTGCCTTCAGAAACAGAGTTAAACCCCAGGGACAGTGTCTCCCTACAGCAAGAGTTCATTTCTGGTAAACACGGTGAATTTGGGGCTCAAATGATTTTTGGCAGTTCACGAACCCAACATGATTCTCACTATTAACTAAAGTACATTTATGTAAGAGGAGCTGTGGTTTGTATCAGTTTCATAAGCAGAGTTGAAATATATATCGTCCATACGAGTAGGAAATACAGTTCTTTTTTTCAGGGCATGCTCGTGTTTCTTGCTGTATTTTAGACTCTGGAAAGCAGAGCTTGCTTCTTGCGATAACACAGAGTGTATTACAGCGATGAGAAATCTGCTATGAATTTCCCTTCAGAAACAGATTTATACCCCAGTATCTGTGTCTTCCTACAAGCAAGAGTTCTTTTTTGGTAAATTGTGGGAATTTTGGGCTCAAATGATTTTTCGCACTTCACGAACCCAACGCTATTATCACTATTAACTAAAGAGCATTTATGTAAGTGGTGCTGTGGTTTGTATCACTTTCATAAGCAGAGTTGAACTACATATGGTCCGTTTGAGTAGGAAAGACAGTTCTTTTTTTCAGGGCATCCTCATGGTTCTTGCTGTATTGGAGAAGCCGGAAAGAAGAGCTTGCTTCTTGCATTAAAACACAGTGTTTTTCAGGGATGAGAACTCTGGTCTGAATTTGCCTTCAGAAACAGAGTTAAACCACAGGGTCAGAGTCTCCCTACAGCAAGTGTTCATTTCTGGTAAACACGGTGAATTTGGGGCTCAAATGATTTTTGGCAGTTCACGAACCCTACATGATTCTCACTATTAAGTAAAGTACTTTTATGTAAGAGGAGCTGTGGTTTGTATCAGTTTCATAATCAGAGTTGAACTACATATGGTCCGTATGAATAGGAAACACAGTTCTTTTTTTAGGCCATGCTCATGGTTCTTGCTGTATTTTAGACTCTGGAAAGAAGGGCTTGCTTCTTCGTTAAAACAGAGTGTGTTTCAGGGATGAGAACTCTGGTCTGAATTTACCTTCAGAAACAGATTTATACCCCAGTATCTCAGTCTTCCTACAAGCAAGAGTTCATTTCTGGTAAACCACGTGATTTTGGGGCTCAAATGATTTTTCGCAGTTCACGAACCCAACATGATTCTCACTATTAACTAAAGAGCTTTTATGTAAGAGGAGCTGTGGTTTGTATCAGTTTCATAAGCAGAGTTGAAGTACATATCGTCCGTATGAGTAGGAAACACAGTTATTTTTTTCAAAGCATGCTCATTGTTCTTGCTGTATTTTAGAATCTGGAAAGAAGAGCTTGCTTATTCGTTAAAACACAGTGTGTTTCAGGGTTGCGAATTCTGGTCTGAATTTCCCTTCAGAAACGGAGTTAAATCCCAGGATCTGTGTCTTCCTACAAGAAAGAGTTCATTTCAGGTAAACCCAGTGAATTTTGGGCTCAAATGTTTTTTCACAGTTCACGAACCCAACGCGATTCTCACTATTAACTAAAGAGGATTTATGTAAGAGGAGCTGTGGTTTGAATGAGTTTCATAAGCAAAGTTGAACTACATATGGTCTTCATGAGTAGGAAACACACTTCTTTTTTTCTGGGAATGCTCATGTTTCTTACTGTATTGGAGATGCTGGAAAGAAGAGGATGATTCTTGCCTTACAACAGAGTGTTTTTTAGGGATGTTAACTCTGGTCTGAATTTGACTTCAGAAACAGAGTTAAACCCCAGGGTCAGTGTCTTCCTACAAGCAAGAGATCATTTCTTGTAAACCAGGTGAATTTGGGGCTCAAATGATTTTTCGCAGTTCACGAACCCAGCGCGATTCTCACTATTAACTAAAGAGCATTTATGTAAGAAGAGCTGTGTTTTGTATCAGCTTCATAAGCAGAGTTGAACTACACATGGTCTGTATGAGTAGGAAACACAGTTCTTTTTTTCTGGGCATGCTCATGGTTCTTGCTGTATTTTAGAATCTGGAAAGAAGAGCTGGCTTCTTGCATTAAAACAGAGTGTGTTTCAGGGATGAGAAATCTGGTCTGAATTTGCCTTCAGAAACAGAGTTAAACCCCAGGGTCAGTATCTCCCTACAGCAAGAGTTCATTTCTGGTAAACACGGTGAATTTGGGGCTCAAATGATTTTTGGCAGTTCACGAACCCAACAAGATTCTCATAATAACTAAAGTATACTTATGTAAGAGGAGCTGTGGTTTGTATCAGTTTCATAAGCAGAGTGGAAATATACATCGTTCATATGAGTAGGAAAGACAGTTCTTTTTTGCAGGGCATGCTCATGGTTCTTGCTGTATTGGAGAAGCCGGAAAGAAGAGCTTGCTTCTTGCATTAAAACAGAGTGTTTTTCAGGAATGAGAACTCTGGTCTGAATTTGCCTTCATAAATGGAGTTAAACCCCATGATCTGTGTCTTCCTACAAGCAAGAGTTCATTTCTGGTAAACCAAGTGAATTTTCAGCTTAAATGAATTTACACAGTTCGAGAACCCAACGCGATAATCACTATTAACTAAAGAGCTTATATGTAAGAGGAGCTGTGGTCTGTATCATTTCATAAGCAGAGTTGAACTACAATTGGTCCGTATCAGTAGGAAACACAGTTCTTTTTTTCTGGGCATGCTCATGGTTCTTACTCTTTTGGAGATGCTGCAAAGAAGAGTTTGATTCTAGCATTAAAACAATTTTGTTTTCAGGGTTGCGAATTCTGGTCTGAATTTCCCTTCGGAAACGGAGTTAAATCCCAGGATCTGTGTCTTCCTACAAGAAAGAGTTCATTTCAGGTAAACCCAGTGAATTTTGGGCTCAAATGGTTTTTCACAGTTCACGAACCCAACGCGATTCTCACTATTAAGTAAAGAATATTTATGTAAGAAGAGCTGTGGTTTGAATCAGTTTCATAAGCAGAGTTGAACTACATATGGTCTGTATGAGTAGGAAACACACTTCTTTTTTTCTGGGAATGCTCATGTTTCTTACTGTATTGGAGACGCTGGAAGAAGAGGATGATTCTTGCCTTAAAACAGAATTTTTTTTCATGGATGAGAACTCTGGTCTTGATTTGCCTTCAGAAAGGGAGTTAAACACCAGGATCAGTGTCTTCCTACAAGCAAGAGTTCATTTCTGGTAAACCCAGTGAATTTTGGCTCAAATGATTTTTCGCAGTTCACTACCCTATGCTATTCTCACTATTAACTATAGACCATTTATGTAAGAGGAGGTGTGGTTTGTATCAGTTTCATAAGGAGAGTTGAACTACATATGGTCTGTATGAGTAGGAAAGACAGTTCTTTTTTTCAGGGCATGCTCATGGTTCTTGCTGTATTGGAGAAGCCGGAAAGAAGAGCTTGCTTCTTGCATTAAAACAGAGTGTTTTTCAGGGATGAGAACTCTGGTCTCAATTTGCCTGCTGAAACGGAGTTAAACTCCAGGATCTGTGTCTTCCTACAAGCAAGAGTTCATTTTGGTTACCCCAGTGAATTTTGGGCTCAAATGATTTTTCGCAGATCACAACACAACGCGATTCTAACTATTAACTAAAGAGCATTTATGTAAGAGGAGCTGTGGTTTCTATCAGTTTCATGAGCAGATTTGAACTACATATGGTCTGTATGAGTAGGAAACACAGTTCTTTTGTTCTTGGCATGCTCATGGTTCTTTCTGTATTGGAGACCCTGTAAAGAAGAGGATGATTCATGCCGAAAAACAGAGTGTTTTTCAGGTATGAGAATTCTGGTCTGAATTTCACTTCAGAAACGGAGTTACACCCCAGGATTTGTGTCTTCCTATAAGCCAGAGTTCATTGCTGAAAAACCAAGTGAATTTTGGGCTCAAATGATTATGGCAGTTCACAAACCCAATGCTATTCTCACTATTAACTAAAGAGGATTTATGTAAGAGGAGCTGTGCTTTGTATCAGTTTCATAAGCAGAGTTGAACTACATATGGTACGTATGAGTATGAAACACAGTTCTTTTTTTCTGGCCATGCTCATGGTTCTTACTCTTTTGGAGACGCTGGAAAGAAGAGGATGATTCTTCCTTAAAACAGAGTGTTTTTTAGGGATGTTAACTCTAGTCTGAATTTACCTTCAGAAACAGAGTTAAACCCCAGGGTCAGTGTCTTCCTACAAGCAAGAGTTCATTTCTAGTAAACCCAGTAAATTTTCAGCTCAAATGACTTTATACAGTTGTAGAACCCAACGCGATAATCACTATTAACTAAAGAGCATTTATGTAAGAGGAGCTGTGGTCTGTATCATTTCATAAGCAGAGTTGAACTACAATTGGTCCGTACCAGTAGGAAACACAGTTCTTTTTTTCTGGGCATGCTCATTGTACTACTCTTCGGGAGACACTGGAAAGAAGAGGATGATTCTTGCCTTATGACAGAGTTTTGTTTTTCAGGGAAGAGAACTCTGCTCTGAATTTGCCTTCAGAAACAGTGTTAAAACCCAGGATAAGTGTCTTCCTACAAGCAAGAGTTCTTTTCTGGTTAAGCCAGTGATTTTTGGGCTCAAATGATTTTTCCCAGTTCACGAACCCAACGCGATTCTCACTATTAGGTAAAGAATATTTATGTAAGAAGAGCTGTGGTTTGAATCAGTTTCATAAGCAGAGTTGAACTACATATGGTCTGTATGAGTAGGAAACACACTTCTTTTTTTCTGGGAATGCTCATGTTTCTTACTGTATTGGAGACGCTGGAAGAAGAGGATGATTCTTGCCTTAAAACAGAATTTTTTTTTCATGGATGAGAACTCTGGTCTCAATTTGCCTTCAGAAACGGAGTTAAACACCAGGATCAGTGTCTTCCTACAAGCAAGAGTTCATTACTGGTAAACCCAGTGAATTTTGGCTCAAATGATTTTTCGCAGTTCACTACCCTATGCTATTCTCACTATTAACTAAAGACCATTTATGTAAGAGGAGGTGTGGTTTGTATCAGTTTCATAAGGAGAGTTGAACTACATATGGTCTGTATGAGTAGGAAAGACAGTTCTTTTTTTCAGGGCATGCTCATGGTTCTTGCTGTATTGGAGAAGCCGGAAAGAAGAGCTTGCTTCTTGCATTAAAACAGAGTGTTTTTCAGGGATGAGAACTCTGGTCTCAATTTGCCTGCCGAAACGGAGTTAAACTCCAGGATCTGTGTCTTCCTACAAGCAAGAGTTCATTTTGGTTACCCCAGTGAATTTTGGGCTCAAATGATGTTTCGCAGATCACAAACACAACGCGATTCTAACTATTAACTGAAGAGCATTTATGTAAGAGGAGCTGTGGTTTCTATCAGTTTCATGAGCAGATTTGAACTACATATGGTCTGTATGAGTAGGAAACACAGTTCTTTTGTTCTTGGCATGCTCATGGTTCTTTCTGTATTGGAGACCCTGTAAAGAAGAGGATGATTCATGCCGAAAAACAGAGTGTTTTTCAGGTATGAGAATTCTGGTCTGAATTTCACTTCAGAAACGGAGTTACACCCCAGGAAATGTGTCTTCCTATAAGCAAGTTTTCATTGCTGAAAAACCCAGTGAATTTTGGGCTCAAATGATTTTGGCAGTTCACAAACCCAATGCTATTCTCACTATTAACTAAAGAGGATTTATGTAAGAGGAGCTGTGCTTTGTATCAGTTTCATAAGCAGATTTGAACTACATATGGTCCGTATGAGTATGAAACACAGTTCTTTTTTTCTGGCCATGCTCATGGTTCTTACTCTTTTGGAGACGCTGGAAAGAAGAGGATGATTCCTCCTTAAAACAGAGTGTTTTTTAGGGATGTTAACTCTAGTCTGAATTTACCTTCAGAAACAGAGTTAAACCCCAGGGTCAGTGTCTTCCTACAAGCAAGAGTTCATTTCTGGTAAACCAAGGAAATTTTCAGCTCAAATGACTTTACACAGTTCTAGAACCCAACGCGATAATCACTATTAACTAAAGAGCATTTATGTAAGAGGAGCTGTGGTCTGTATCATTTCATAAGCAGAGTTGAACTACATATGGTCCGTATGAGTATGAAACACAGTTCTTTTTTTCTGGGCATGCTCATGGTTCTTACTCTTTTGGAGACGCTGGAAAGAAGAGGATGATTCTTCCTTAAAACAGAGTGTTTTTTAGGGATGTTAACTCTAGTCTGAATTTACCTTCAGAAACAGAGTTAAACCCCAGGGTCAGTGTCTTCCTACAAGCAAGAGTTCATTTCTAGTAAACCCAGTAAATTTTCAGCTCAAATGACTTTATACAGTTGTAGAACCCAACGCGATAATCACTATTAACTAAAGAGCATTTATGTAAGAGGAGCTGTGGTCTGTATCATTTCATAAGCAGAGTTGAACTACATTTGGTCCGTATCAGTAGGAAACACAGTTCTTTTTTTCTGGGCATGCTCATTGTACTACTCTTCGGGAGACACTGGAAAGAAGAGGATGATTCTTGCCTTATGACAGAGTTTTGTTTTTCAGGGAAGAGAACTCTGCTCTGAATTTGCCTTCAGAAACAGTGTTAAAACCCAGGATAAGTGTCTTCCTACAAGCAAGAGTTCTTTTCTGGTTAAGCCAGTGATTTTTGGGCTCAAATGATTTTTCCCAGTTCAGGAACCCAACGCTATTCTCACTATTAACTAAAGAGCATTTATGTAAGTGGTGCTGTGGTTTGCATCTCTTTCATAAGCAGAGTTGAACTACATATGGTCCGTATGTGTAGGAAACACAGTTCTTTTTTTCAGGGCATGCTCATGGTTCTTGCTGTATTGGAGACGCCGGAAAGAAGAGCTTGCTTCTTGCATTAAAACACAGTGTTTTTCAGCGATGAGAACTCTGGTCTGAATTTCCCTTCGGAAACGGAGTTAAATCCCAGGATCTGTGTCTTCCTACAAGAAAGAGTTCATTTCAGGTAAACCCAGTGAATTTTGGGCTCAAATGGTTTTTCACAGTTCACGAACCCAACGGGATAATCACTATTAACTAAAGAGCTTATATGTAAGAGGAGCTGTGGTCTGTATCATTTCATAAGCAGAGTTGAACTACAATTGGTCCGTATCAGTAGGAAACACAGTTCTTTTTTTCTGGGCATGCTCATGGTTCTTACTCTTTTGGAGATGCTGCAAAGAAGAGTTTGATTCTAGCATTAAAACAATTTTTTTTCAGGGTTGCGAATTCTGGTCTGAATTTCCCTTCAGAAACGGAGTTAAACGCCTAGATCTGTATCTTCCTACAAGCAAGAGTTCATTTCTGGTTATCCCAGTGAATTTTTGGTTCAAATGATTTTTTGCAGTTCACGAACCCAACGCAAATCTCACTATTAACTAAAGAGCATTTATGTAAGAGGAGCTGTGGTTTGTATCAGTTTCATAAGCAGAGTTGAACTACATATGGTCCCTATGAGTAGGAAACACAGTTCTTTTTTTCCTGGCATGCTCATGCTTCTTACTGTATTTTAGACTCTGCAAAGAAGAGCTTGCTTCTTGCATTAAAACAGAGTGTGTTTCAGGGATGAGAACTCTGTTCTGAATTTCCCTTCATTCACGGAGTTAAACCCTAGGATCTGTGTTGTCCCTCAACAAGAAGTTCATTTCTGGTAAACAAAGTGAATTTTGGGCTCAAATGATTTTACACAGTACACCAACAGAACATGATTCTCACTATTAACTAAAGAGACTTTATGTTAGAGGACCTGTGGTTGGTATCAGTTTCATAAGCAGAGTTGAACTACATATGGTCCTTATGAGTAGGAAACACAGTTCTTTTTTTCTGGGCATGATCATGGCTCTTGCTGTATTGGTGACGCTGGAAAGAAGAGGATGCTTCTTGTCTTAAAACAGAGTGTGTTTCGGGGATGAGAACTCTGGTCTGAATTTCCCTTCAGAAACGGAGTTAAATCCCAGGATCTGTGTCTTCCTACAAGCAAGAGTTCATTTCTGGAAAACCCAGTGAATATTGGGCTCAAATGATTTTTCCCAGTTCATGATCCCAACGCGATTCTCACTATTAACTAAAGAGCATTTATGTAAGCAGAGCTGTGGTTTGTATCAGTTTCATAAGCAGAGTTGAACTCCATACGGTCCTTATGAGTAGGAAACACATTTCTTTTTTTCAGGGAATGCTCCTGGTTCGTGTTGTATTGGAGACGCTGGAAAGAAGACCTTGCTTCTTGAATTAAAACAGGCTGTGTTTCATGGGTGAGATCTCTGGTCTGAATTTCCCTTCACAAACGGAGTTAAACCCCAGGATCAGTGTCTTCCTACAAGCAAGAGTTAATTTCTCATAAACCCAGTGAGTTTTGGGCTCAAATGATTTTTCGCAGTCCACCAACCCAACATGATTCTCACTATTAACTAAAGAGCATTAATGTAAGCGGAGCTGTGGTTTGTATCAGTTTCATGAGCAGAGTTGAAGTATATATGGTCCGTATGAGTAGGAAACACAGTTCTTTTTTTCCCGGCATGCTCATGGTTCTTGCTATATTTTAGACTATGGAAAGAATAGCTTACTTCTTGCGTTAAAACAGAGTGTTTTTCAGGGATGTGAACTCTGGTCTGAATTTCCCTTCAGAAACGGAGTTAAACCCCAGGATCTGTGTCTTCCTAAAAGCAAGAGTTCATTTCTGGTATACACAGTGAATTATGGGCTCAAATGATTGTTTGCAGTTCATGAACCCTATTCTATTCTCACTAATAACTAAAGAGGATTTTTGTAAGAGGAGCTATGGTTTGTATCACTTTCATAAGCAGAGTTGAACTACATATATTCCGTATGAGTAGGAAGCACAGTTCTTTATTTTGGGCATGCTCATGGTTCTTGCTCTATTGGAGACGCTGGAAAGAAGAGCTTGCTTCTTGCGTTAAAACAGAGTGTGTTTCATGGATGAGAACGCTGGTCTGAATTTCCCTTCAGATATGGAGTTAAACCCCATGATCTGTGTCTTCCTACAAGCAAGAGTTCATTTCTGGTATATCCAGTGAATTTTGGGCGCAAATGATTGTTCACAGTTCACGAACCCTATGCTATTCTCATTAATAACTAAAGAGGATTTATGTAAGAGGAGGTGAGGTGTGTATCAGTTTCATAAGCAGAGTTCAACTACATATGGTCCGTATGAATAGGAAACACAGTTCTTTTTAACAGACCATGCTCATGGTTCTTGATTTATTGCAGTTCACGAACCCAACGCTATTCTCACTATTAACTAAAGAGCATTTATGTAAGAGGAGCTGTGGTCTTTATCAGTTTCATAAGCAGAGTTGAACTACATATGGTCCGTATGAGTAGGAAACTCAGTTCTTTTTTTCTGGGAATGCTCATGTTTCTTACTGTATTGGAGACGCTGGAAGAAGAGGATGATTCTTGCCTTAAAACAGAATTTTTTTTCATGGATGAGAACTCTGGTCTCAATTTGCCTTCAGAAACGGAGTTAAACACCAGGATCAGTGTCTTCCTACAAGCAAGAGTTCATTTCTGGTAAACCCAGTGAATTTTGGCTCAAATGATTTTTCGCAGTTCACAAACCCTATGCTATTCTCACTATTAACTAAAGACCATTTATGTAAGAGGAGGTGTGGTTTGTTTCAGTTTCATAAGGAGAGTTGAACTACATATGGTCTGTATGAGTAGGAAAGACAGTTCTTTTTTTCAGGGCATGCTCATGGTTCTTGCTGTATTGGAGAAGCCGGAAAGAAGAGCTTGCTTCTTGCATTAAAACAGAGTGTTTTTCAGGGATGAGAACTCTGGTCTCAATTTGCCTGCCGAAACGGAGTTAAACTCCAGGATCTGTGTCTTCCTACAAGCAAGAGTTCATTTTGGTTACCCCAGAGAATTTTGGGCTCAAATGATTTTTCGCAGATCACAAACACAACGCGATTCTAACTATTAACTAAAGAGCATTTATGTAAGAGGAGCTGTGGTTTCTACCAGTTTCATGAGCAGATTTGAACTACATATGGTCTGTATGAGTAGGAAACACAGTTCTTTTGTTCTTGGCATGCTCATGGTACTTTCTGTATTGGAGACCCTGTAAAGAAGAGGATGATTCATGCCGAAAAACAGAGTGTTTTTCAGGTATGAGAATTCTGGTCTGAATTTCACTTCAGAAACGGAGTTACACCCCAGGAAATGTATCTTCCTATAAGCAAGAGTTCATTGCTGAAAAACCCAGTGAATTTTGGGCTCAAATGATTTTGGCAGTTCACAAACCCAATGCTATTCTCACTATTAACTAAAGAGGATTTATGTAAGAGGAGCTGTGCTTTGTATCAGTTTCATAAGCAGAGTTGAACTACATATGGTCTGTAGGAGAAGGAAACACAGTTTTTTTTTTCTGGGCATGCTCATGGTTCTTACTCTTTTGGAGACGCTGGAAAGAAGAGGATGATTCCTCCTTAAAACAGAGTGTTTTTTAGGGATGTTAACTCTAGTCTGAATTTACCTTCAGAAACAGAGTTAAATCCCAGGATCAGTGTCTTCCTACAAGCAAGAGTTCATTTCTAGTAAACCCAGTAAATTTTCAGCTCAAATGACTTTATACAGTTGTAGAACCCAACGCGATAATCACTATTAACTAAAGAGCATTTATGTAAGAGGAGCTGTGGTCTGTATCATTTCATAAGCAGAGTTGAACTACAATTGGTCCGTATCAGTAGGAAACACAGTTCTTTTTTTCTGGGCATGCTCATTGTACTACTCTTCGGGAGACACTGGAAAGAAGAGGATGATTCTTGCCTTATGACAGAGTTTTGTTTTTCAGGGAAGAGAACTCTGCTCTGAATTTGCCTTCAGAAACAGTGTTAAAACCCAGGATAAGTGTCTTCCTACAAGCAAGAGTTCTTTTCTGGTTAAGCCAGTGATTTTTGGGCTCAAATGATTTTTCCCAGTTCAGGAACCCAACGCTATTCTCACTATTAACTAAAGAGCATTTATGTAAGTGGTGCTGTGGTTTGTATCTCTTTCATAAGCAGAGTTGAACTACATATGGTCCGTATGTGTAGGAAACACAGTTCTTTTTTTCAGGGCATGCTCATGGTTCTTGCTGTATTGGAGACGCTGGAAAGAAGAGCTTGCTTCTTGCATTAAAACACAGTGTTTTTCAGCGATGAGAACTCTGGTCTGAATTTCCCTTCGGAAACGGAGTTAAATCCCAGGATCTGTGTCTTCCTACAAGAAAGAGTTCATTTCAGGTAAACCCAGTGAATTTTGGGCTCAAATGGTTTTTCACAGTTCACGAACCCAACGCGATTCTCACTATTAAGTAAAGAATATTTATGTAAGAAGAGCTGTGGTTTGAATCAGTTTCATAAGCAGAGTTGAACTACATATGGTCTGTATGAGTAGGAAACACACTTCTTTTTTTCTGGGAATGCTCATGTTTCTTACTGTATTGGAGACGCTGGAAGAAGAAGATGATTCTTGCCTTAAAACAGAATTTTTTTTCATGGATGAGAACTCTGGTCTCAATTTGCCTTCAGAAACGGAGTTAAACACCAGGATCAGTGTCTTCCTACAAGCAAGAGTTCATTTCTGGTAAACCCAGTGAATTTTGGCTCAAATGATTTTTCGCAGTTCACAAACCCTATGCTATTCTCACTATTAATTAAAGACCATTTATGTAAGAGGAGGTGTGGTTTGTATCAGTTTCATAAGGAGAGTTGAACTACATATGGTCTGTATGAGTAGGAAAGACAGTTCTTTTTTTCAGGGCATGCTCATGGTTCTTGCTGTATTGGAGAAGCCGGAAAGAAGAGCTTGCTTCTTGCATTAAAACAGAGTGTTTTTCAGGGATGAGAACTCTGGTCTCAATTTGCCTGCCGAAACGGAGTTAAACTCCAGGATCTGTGTCTTCCTACAAGCAAGAGTTCATTTTGGTTACCCCAGTGAATTTTGGGCTCAAATGATTTTTCGCAGATCACAAACACAACGCGATTCTAACTATTAACTAAAGAGCATTTATGTAAGAGGAGCTGTGGTTTCTATCAGTTTCATGAGCAGATTTGAACTACATATGGTCTGTATGAGTAGGAAACACAGTTCTTTTGTTCTTGGCATGCTCATGGTTCTTTCTGTATTGGAGACCCTGTAAAGAAGAGGATGATTCATGCCGAAAAACAGAGTGTTTTTCAGGTATGAGAATTCTGGTCTGAATTTCACTTCAGAAACGGAGTTACACCCCAGGAAATGTGTCTTCCTATAAGCAAGAGTTCATTGCTGAAAAACCCAGTGAATTTTGGGCTCAAATGATTTTGGCAGTTCACAAACCCAATGCTATTCTCACTATTAACTAAAGAGGATTTATGTAAGAGGAGCTGTGCTTTGTATCAGTTTCATAAGCAGAGTTGAACTACATATGGTCCGTATGAGTATGAAACACAGTTCTTTTTTTCTGGCCATGCTCATGATCTTGCTGTATTTTAGAATCTGGAAAGAAGAGCTTGCTTCTTTGTTAAAACAGAGTGTGTTTCAGGGATGAGAAATCTGGTCTGAATTTCCCTTCACATACGGAGTTATACCCCATGATTTGTGTCTTCCTAAAAGCAAGAGTTCATTTCTGGTAAACCAAGGAAATTTTCAGCTCAAATGACTTTACACAGTTCTAGAACCCAACGCGATAATCACTATTAACTAAAGAGCATTAATGTAAGAGGAGCTGTGGTCTGTATCATTTCATAAGCAGAGTTGAACTACATATGGTCCGTATGAGTATGAAACACAGTTCTTTTTTTCTGGGCATGCTCATGGTTCTTACTCTTTTGGAGACGCTGGAAAGAAGAGGATGATTCTTCCTTAAAACAGAGTGTTTTTTAGGGATGTTAACTCTAGTCTGAATTTACCTTCAGAAACAGAGTTAAACCCCAGGGTCAGTGTCTTCCTACAAGCAAGAGTTCTTTTCTGGTTAAGCCAGTGATTTTTGGGCTCAAATGATTTGTTGCAGTTCAGGAACCCAACGCGATTCTCACTATTAACTAAAGAGCATTTATGTAAGAAGAGCTGTGGTTTGTATCAGCTTCATAAGCAGAGTTGAACTACACATGGTCTGTATGAGTAGGAAACACAGTTCTTTTTTTCTTGGCATGCTCATGGTTCTTGCTGTATTTTAGTATCTGGAAAGAAGAGCTGGCTTCTTGCATTAAAACAGAGTGTGTTTCAGGGATGAGAACTCTCGTCTGAATTTGCCTTCAGAAACAGAGTTAAACCCCAGGGTCAGTATCTCCCTACAGCAAGAGTTCATTTCTGGTAAACACGGTGAATTTGGGGCTCAAATGATTTTTGGCAGTTCACGAACCCAACAAGATTCTCATAATAACTAAAGTATACTTATGTAAGAGGAGCTGTGGTTTGTATCAGTTTCATAAGCAGAGTGGAAATATACATCGTTCATATGAGTAGGAAAGACAGTTCTTTTTTTCAGGGCATGCTCATGGTTCTTGCTGTATTGGAGAAGCCGGAAAGAAGAGCTTGCTTCTTGCATTAAAACAGAGTGTTTTTCAGGAATGAGAACTCTGGACTGAATTTGCCTTCATAAATGGAGTTAAACCCCATGATCTGTGTCTTCCTACAAGCAAGAGTTCATTTCTGGTAAACCAAGTGAATTTTCAGCTTAAATGAATTTACACAGTTCTAGAACCCAACGCGATAATCACTATTAACTAAAGAGCTTATATGTAAGAGGAGCTGTGGTCTGTATCATTTCATAAGCAGAGTTGAACTACAATTGGTCCGTATCAGTAGGAAACACAGTTCTTTTTCTCTGGGCATGCTCATGGTTCTTACTCTTTTGGAGATGCTGCAAAGAAGAGTTTGATTCTAGCATTAAAACAATTTTTTTTTCAGGGTTGCGAATTCTGGTCTGAATTTCCCTTCAGAAACGGAGTTAAACGCCTGGATCTGTATCTTCCTACAAGCAAGAGTTCATTTCTGGTTATCCCAGTGAATTTTTGGTTGAAATGATTTTTTGCAGTTCACGAACCCAACGCGATTCTCACTCTTAACTAAAGAGCATTTATGTAAGAGGAGCTGTGGTTTGTATCAGTTTCATAAGCAGAGTTGAACTACATATGGTCCCTATGAGTAGGAAACACAGTTCTTTTTTTCCTGGCATGCTCATGCTTCTTACTGTATTTTAGACTCTGCAAAGAAGAGCTTGCTTCTTGCATTAAAACAGAGTGTGTTTCAGGGATGAGAACTCTGTTCTGAATTTCCCTTCATTCATGGAGTTAAACCCTAGGATCTGTGTTGTCCCTCAACAAGAAGTTCATTTCTGATAACCAAAGTGAATTTTGGGCTCAAATGATTTTACACAGTACACCAACAGAACATGATTCTCACTATTAACTAAAGAGACTTTATGTTAGAGGACCTGTGGTTGGTGTCAGTTTCATAAGCAGAGTTGAACTACATATGGTCCTTATGAGTAGGAAACAGAGTTCTTTTTTTCTGGGCATGATCATGGCTCTTGCTGTATTGGTGACGCTGGAAAGAAGAGGATGCTTCTTGTCTTAAAACAGAGTGTGTTTCGGGGATGAGAACTCTGGTCTGAATTTCCCTTCAGAAACGGAGTTAAATCCCAGGATCTGTGTCTTCCTACAAGCAAGAGTTCATTTCTGGAAAACCCAGTGAATATTGGGCTCAAATGACTTTTCCCAGTTCACGATCCCACCGCGATTCTCACTATTAACTAAAGAGCATTTATGTAAGCAGAGCTGTGGTTTGTATCAGTTTCAGAAGCAGAGTTGAACTCCATATGGTCCTTATGAGTAGGAAACACATTTCTTTTTTTCAGGGAATGCTCCTGGTTCCTGTTGTATTGGAGACGCTGGAAAGAAGACCTTGCTTCTTGAATTAAAACAGGCTGTGTTTCATGGGTGAGATCTCTGGTCTGAATTTCCCTTCACAAACGGAGTTAAACCCCAGGATCAGTGTCTTCCTACAAGCAAGAGTTAATTTCTCATAAACCCAGTGAGTTTTGGGCTCAAATGATTTTTCGCAGTCCACCAACCCAACATGATTCTCACTATTAACTAAAGAGCATTAATGTAAGCGGAGCTGTGGTTTGTATCAGTTTCATGAGCAGAGTTGAAGTATATATGGTCCGTATGAGTAGGAAACACAGTTCTTTTTTTCCCGGCATGCTCATGGTTCTTGCTATATTTTAGACTATGGAAAGAATAGCTTACTTCTTGCGTTAAAACAGAGTGTTTTTCAGGGATGTGAACTCTGGTCTGAATTTCCCTTCAGAAACGGAGTTAAACCCCAGGATCTGTGTCTTCCTAACAGCAAGAGTTCATTTCTGGTATACACAGTGAATTATGGGCTCAAATGATTGTTTGCAGTTCATGAACCCTATTCTATTCTCACTAATAACTAAAGAGGATTTTTGTAAGAGGAGCTATAGTTTGTATCAGTTTCATAAGCAGAGATGAACTACATATATTCCGTATGAGTAGGAAGCACAGTTCTTTATTTTTTGCATGCTCATGGTTCTTGCTGTATTGGAGACGCTGGAAAGAAGAGCTTGCTTCTTGCGTTAAAACAGAGTGTGTTTCATGGATGAGAACGCTGGTCTGAATTTCCCTTCAGATATGGAGTTAAACCCCATGATCTGTGTCTTCCTACAAGCAAGAGTTCATTTCTGGTATATCCAGTGAATTTTGGGCGCAAATGATTGTTCACAGTTCACGAACCCTATGCTATTCTCATTAATAACTAAAGAGGATTTATGTAAGAGGAGGTGAGGTGTGTATCAGTTTCATAAGCAGAGTTCAACTACATATGGTCCGTATGAATAGGAAACACAGTTCTTTTTTTCAGACCATGCTCATGGTTCTTGATTTATTGCAGTTCACGAACCCAACGCTATTCTCACTATTAACTAAAGAGCATTTATGTAAGAGGAGCTGTGGTCTTTATCAGTTTCATAAGCAGAGTTGAACTACATATGGTCCGTATGAGTAGGAAACTCAGTTCTTTTTTTCCTGGCATGCTCATGCTTCTTACTGTATTGGAGACTCTGGAAAGGAGAGGATGATTCATGCCTTAAAACAGAGTGTTTTTCAGGGATGAGAATTCTGGTCTGAATTTCCCTTCAGAAACGGAGTTAAACCCCAGGATCTGTGTCTTCCTACAAGCAAGAGTTCATTTCTGGTAAACCCAGTGAATTTTGGGCTCAAATGATATTTCGCAGTTCACGAACCCAATATGATTCTGACTATTAACTAAACAGCATTTATGTAAGAGGAGCTGTGGTTTGTATCAGTTTCATAAGCAATGTTGAACTACATATGGTCCGTATGAGTAGGAAACACAGTTCTTTTTTTCATGGCATACTCATGGTTCTTGCTGTATTTTAGACTCTGCAAAGAAGAGCTTTCTTCTTGCATTAAAACTGAGTGTGTTTCAGGGATGAGAACGCTCTTCTGAATTTCCCTTCAGAAACTTAGTTAAACCCCAGTATCTGTGTTGTCCCTCAAGCAGGAGTTCATTTCTGGTAAACAAAGTGAATTTTGGGCTCAAATGATTTTACACAGTACACCAACAGAACATGATTCTCACTATTAACTAAAGAGACTTTATGTAAGAGGAGCTGTGGTTTGTATCAGTTTCATAAGCAGAGTTGAACTACATATGGTCCGTATGAGTTTGGAAACACAGTTCTTTTTTTCTGGGCATGATCATGGTTCTTGCTGTATTGGTGACGCTGGAAAGAAGAGGATGCTTCTTGTCTTAAAACAGAGTGTGTTTCAGGGATGAGAACTCTGGTCTGAATTTCCCTTCAGAAACGGAGTTAAACCCCAGGATCAGTGTCTTCCTACAAGCAAGAGTTAATTTCTCGTAAACCCAGTGAGTTTTGGGCTCAAATGATTTTTCGCAGTTCACCAACTCAACATGATTCTCACTATTAACTAAAGAGCATTTATGTAAGCGGAGCTGTGGTTTGTATCAGTTTCATGAGCAGAGTTGAAGTATATATGGTCCATATGAGTAGGAAACACAGTTCTTTTTTTCCCGGCATGCTCATGGTTCTTGCTATATTTTAGACTATGGAAAGAATAGCTTACTTCTTGCGTTAAAACAGAGTGTTTTTCAGGGATGTGAACTCTGGTCTGAATTTCCCTTCAGAAACGGAGTTAAACCCCAGGATCTGTGTCTTCCTACAAGCAAGAGTTCATTTCTGGTATACACAGTGAATTATGGGCTCAAATGATTGTTTGCAGTTCATGAACCCTATTCTATTCTCACTAATAACTAAAGAGGATTTTTGTAAGAGGAGCTATGGTTTGTATCAGTTTCATAAGCAGAGTTGAACTACATATATTCCGTATGAGTAGGAAGCACAGTTCTTTATTTTGGGCATGCTCATGGTTCTTGCTGTATTGGAGACGCTGGAAAGAAGAGCTTGCTTCTTGTGTTAAAACAGAGTGTGTTTCATGGATGAGAACTCTGGTCTGAATTTCCCTTCAGAAATGGAGTTAAACCCCATGATCTGTGTCTTCCTACAAGCAAGAGTTCATTTCTGGTATACCCAGTGAATTTTGGGCGAAAATGATTTTTCACAGTTCACGAACCCTATGCTATTCTCATTAATAACTAAAGAGGATTTATGTAAGAGGAGGTGAGGTGTGTATCAGTTTCATAAGCAGAGTTCAACTACATATGGTCCGTGTGAATAGGAAACACAGTTCTTTTTTTCAGACCATGCTCATGGTTCTTGATTTATTGCAGTTCACGAACCCAACGCTATTCTCACTATTAACTAAAGAGCATTTATGTAAGAAGAGCTGTGGTCTTTATCAGTTTCATAAGCAGAGTTGAACTACATATGGTCCGTATGAGTAGGAATCACAGTTCTTTTTTTCTGGGCATGCTCATGGTTCTTGCTGTATTGGAGACGGTGGAAAGAAGAGCTTGCTTCTTGTGTTATAACAGAGTGTGTTTCATTGAGGAGAACTCTGGTCTGAATTTGCCTTCAGAAACGGAGTTAAACCCCATGATCTGTGTCGTAGTACAAGAAACAGTTCATTTCTGGTAAACCACGTGAATTTTGGGCTGAAATGATTTTACACAGTTCTAGAACTGAACACGATTATCACTATTAACTAACGAGCATTTATGTAAGAGGAGATGTGGTCTGTATCAGTTTTATAGGCAGAGTTGGACTACATATGGTCTGTATGAGTAGTTAACACAGTTCTTTTTCTTGGCATGCTCATGGTTCTTACTGTATTGGAGACCCTGGACAGAAGAGGATGAATCATGCCTTAAAACAGAGTGTTTTTCAGGGATGAGAATTCTGGTCTGAATTTCCCTTCAGAAACAGAGTTGAACCCCATGATCTGTGTCTTCCTACAAGCAAGAGTTCATTTCTGGTAAACCCAGTGAATTTTGTGCTCAAATGATTATTTGCAGTTCACGAACCAAAAGCTATTCTCACTATTAACTAAAGAGCATTTATGTAAGAGGAGGTGTGGTTTGTATCAGTTTCATAAGGAGAGTTGAACTACGTATGGTCCCTATGAATAGGAAACATACGTTCTTTTTTTCAGGCCATGATCATGGTTCTTGCTGTATTTTAGACTCTGGAAATGAGAGCTTGCTTCTTCGTTAAAACAGAGTGTATTTCAGGGATGAAAACGCTGGTCTGAATTTCCCTTCAGAAACGGAGTGAAACCAGAGGATCTGGTTCTTCCTACAAGCAAGAGATCATTTCTGGTTATCCCAGTGATTATTGTGCTCAAATGATTTTCGCAGTTCACGAACCAAACGTGATTCTCACTATTAACTAAAGAGCATTTATGTAAGAGGAGCTGTGGTCTGTATCATTTCATAAGTAGAGTTGAATTACATATGATCTGTATGAGTAGGAAATCAGTTCTTTTTAGAGGGCATGCTCATTTTTCTTGCTGTATTGTAGACGCTGGAAATTAGAGCTTGCTTCTTGCGTGAAAACAGAGTGTGTTTCAAGGATGGGAACACTGGTCCGAATTTCCCTTCAGAAACGGAGTTAAACCCAAGCATCTGTGTCTTACAGAAGCAAGAGTTCATTTCATGTAAACCAAGTGAATTTTGGGCTCAAATGATTTTTCGCAGTTAGCGAACCATACACTATTCTCACTATTAACTAAAGTGGATTTATGTAAGAGGTGCTGTGGTCTGTATCGATCATAAGCAGAGATGAACTACATATGATCTGTATGAATCGGAAACACAGTTCTTTTTTTCTGGGCATGCTCATGTTTCTTACTATATTGGAGACGCAGGAAAAATGAGCATGCTTCTTGTGTTATAACTGAGTGTTTTTCAGGGAAGAGAACTCTGGTCTATATTTTCCTTCAGAAACGGAGTTAAATCCCAGGATCTGTGTCTTCCTAAAAGCAAGAGTTCATTTCTGGTAAACCCAGTAAATTTTGGGCTCAAATGATTTTTCACAATTAAGGAACCCAACGCTATTCTCACTATTAACTAAAGAGGATTTATGTAAGAGGAGCTGTGGTTTGTATCAGTTTCATAAGCAGAGTTGAACTACATATGGTCCCTATGAGTCTGAACCACAGTTCTTTTTTTCTGGGCATGCTCAGGTTTCTTACAATATTATAGACGCTGGAAGGAAGAGGATGATTCTTGCCTTTAAACTGAGTTTTGCAGGGATGAGAACTCTGGTCTGAATTTCCCATCCGAAACGGAGTTAAACCCCAGGATCTGTGTCTTCCTACAAGCAAGAGTTCATTTCTGGTAAACCCAGTGTTTTTTGGGCTCAAATGATTTTTCGCAGTTCATGAACCCTATGCCATTCTCACTGTTAACTAAAGAGCTTTTAGGTAAGAGGAGACATGGTTTGAATCAGTTTCACAAGCAGAGTTGAACTACATATGGTCTCCATGAGTCGGAAGCACAGTTCTATTTTTCTGGGCATGCTCAGGTTTCATACAATATTATAGACTCTGGAAAGAAGAGCTTGCTTCTTGCGTTATAACAGAGAGTGTTTCAAGGATGAGAACTCTGGTCTGAATTTCCCTTCAGAAATGGAGTTAAACCACAGGATCTGTGTCTTCCTACAAGCAAGAGTTCATTTCTGGTTAACCCAGTTAATTTTGGGCTCAAATGATTTTTCGCAGTTCATGAACCCTACGCCATTCTCACTGTTAACTAAAGAGCTTTTAGGTAAGAGGAGACGTGGTTTGAATCAGTTTCATAAGCAGAGTTGAACTACATATGGTCTGTATGTGTCGGAAACACAGTTCTTTTTTTCTGGGCATGCTCATGTTTCTTACTATATTGGAGACGATGGAAAGAAGAGGATGATTCTTGCCTTAAAACAGAGTGTTTTTCATGGTTGAGAACTCGGGTCTGAATTTGTCTTCAGAAACGAAGTTAAACCCCAGGATCAGTGTCTTCCTACAAGCAAGAGTTCATTTTTGGTAAACCCAGTGATTTTGGGGCTCAAATGATTTTTCGCAATTCACGAATCCAACATGATTCTCACTATTAACTGAAGAGGATTTATGTAAGAGGAGCTGTGGTTTGTATCAATTTCATAAGCAGAGATGAACTACATATGATCGGTATGACTCGGAAACACAGTTCTTTTTTTCTGGGCATGCTCATGTTTCTTACTATATTGGAGACGCAGGAAAGAAGAGCTTGCTTCTTGTGTTATAACTGAGTGTTTTTCAGGGATGAGAACTCTGGTCTGAATTTCCATCATTAACGGAGTTGAACCCCAGGATCTGTGTCTTCCTACAAGCAAGAGTTCACTTCTGGTAAACACAGTGAATTTTGGGCTCAATGATTTTTCGCAGTTCACGAACCCAACATGATTCTCACTATTAACTAAAGAGCATTTATGTAAGAGGAGCTGTGGTTTGTATCAGTTTCATAAGCACAGTTGAACCACATATGGTCTGTATGAGTACTAAACACAGTATTTTTTTCAGGGCATACTCATGGTTCTTGCTGTATTTTAGACTCTAGAAAGAAGAGCTTGCTTCTTGCATTAAAACAGGGTGTGTTTCATGGATGAGAACTCTGGTCTGAATTTCCCTTCAGAAACGGAGATAAACCCCAGGATCTGTGTCTTCCTAAAAGCAAGCGTCCATTTCTGCTAAAGCAAGTGAATTTTTCGGCTCAAATGATTTTTCGAAGATCAGGAAACCAACGATATTCTCACTTTTAAATAAAGAGCAATTATGTAAGAGGAGGTGTGGTCTGTATCAGTTTCATAAGCAGATTTGAACTAATTATGGTCCGTATGAATAGTAAACACAGTTCTTTTGTTCAGGCCATGCTCATGATTCTTGCTGTATTTTAGACTCTGGAAAGAAGAGCTTGCTTCTTCGTTTAAACAGAGTGTGTTTCAGGGATGAGAACTCTGGTCTGAATTTCCCTTCACAAACGGAGTTAAACCCCAGGATCAGTGTCTTCCTACAAGCAAGAGTTAATTTCTCATAAACCCAGTGAGTTTTGGGCTCAAATGATTTTTCGCAGTCCACCAACCCAACATGATTCTCACTATTAACTAAAGAGCATTAATGTAAGCGGAGCTGTGGTTTGTATCAGTTTCATGAGCAGAGTTGAAGTATATATGGTCCGTATGAGTAGGAAACACAGTTCTTTTTTTCCCGGCATGCTCATGGTTCTTGCTATATTTTAGACTATGGAAAGAATAGCTTACTTCTTGCGTTAAAACAGAGTGTTTTTCAGGGATGTGAACTCTGGTCTGAATTTCCCTTCAGAAACGGAGTTAAACCCCAGGATCTGTGTCTTCCTAACAGCAAGAGTTCATTTCTGGTATACACAGTGAATTATGGGCTCAAATGATTGTTTGCAGTTCATGAACCCTATTCTATTCTCACTAATAACTAAAGAGGATTTTTGTAAGAGGAGCTATAGTTTGTATCAGTTTCATAAGCAGAGATGAACTACATATATTCCGTATGAGTAGGAAGCACAGTTCTTTATTTTTTGCATGCTCATGGTTCTTGCTGTATTGGAGACGCTGGAAAGAAGAGCTTGCTTCTTGCGTTAAAACAGAGTGTGTTTCATGGATGAGAACGCTGGTCTGAATTTCCCTTCAGATATGGAGTTAAACCCCATGATCTGTGTCTTCCTACAAGCAAGAGTTCATTTCTGGTATATCCAGTGAATTTTGGGCGCAAATGATTGTTCACAGTTCACGAACCCTATGCTATTCTCATTAATAACTAAAGAGGATTTATGTAAGAGGAGGTGAGGTGTGTATCAGTTTCATAAGCAGAGTTCAACTACATATGGTCCGTATGAATAGGAAACACAGTTCTTTTTTTCAGACCATGCTCATGGTTCTTGATTTATTGCAGTTCACGAACCCAACGCTATTCTCACTATTAACTAAAGAGCATTTATGTAAGAGGAGCTGTGGTCTTTATCAGTTTCATAAGCAGAGTTGAACTACATATGGTCCGTATGAGTAGGAAACTCAGTTCTTTTTTTCCTGGCATGCTCATGCTTCTTACTGTATTGGAGACTCTGGAAAGGAGAGGATGATTCATGCCTTAAAACAGAGTGTTTTTCAGGGATGAGAATTCTGGTCTGAATTTCCCTTCAGAAACGGAGTTAAACCCCAGGATCTGTGTCTTCCTACAAGCAAGAGTTCATTTCTGGTAAACCCAGTGAATTTTGGGCTCAAATGATATTTCGCAGTTCACGAACCCAATATGATTCTGACTATTAACTAAACAGCATTTATGTAAGAGGAGCTGTGGTTTGTATCAGTTTCATAAGCAATGTTGAACTACATATGGTCCGTATGAGTAGGAAACACAGTTCTTTTTTTCATGGCATACTCATGGTTCTTGCTGTATTTTAGACTCTGCAAAGAAGAGCTTTCTTCTTGCATTAAAACTGAGTGTGTTTCAGGGATGAGAACGCTCTTCTGAATTTCCCTTCAGAAACTTAGTTAAACCCCAGTATCTGTGTTGTCCCTCAAGCAGGAGTTCATTTCTGGTAAACAAAGTGAATTTTGGGCTCAAATGATTTTACACAGTACACCAACAGAACATGATTCTCACTATTAACTAAAGAGACTTTATGTAAGAGGAGCTGTGGTTTGTATCAGTTTCATAAGCAGAGTTGAACTACATATGGTCCGTATGAGTTTGGAAACACAGTTCTTTTTTTCTGGGCATGATCATGGTTCTTGCTGTATTGGTGACGCTGGAAAGAAGAGGATGCTTCTTGTCTTAAAACAGAGTGTGTTTCAGGGATGAGAACTCTGGTCTGAATTTCCCTTCAGAAACGGAGTTAAACCCCAGGATCAGTGTCTTCCTACAAGCAAGAGTTAATTTCTCGTAAACCCAGTGAGTTTTGGGCTCAAATGATTTTTCGCAGTTCACCAACTCAACATGATTCTCACTATTAACTAAAGAGCATTTATGTAAGCGGAGCTGTGGTTTGTATCAGTTTCATGAGCAGAGTTGAAGTATATATGGTCCATATGAGTAGGAAACACAGTTCTTTTTTTCCCGGCATGCTCATGGTTCTTGCTATATTTTAGACTATGGAAAGAATAGCTTACTTCTTGCGTTAAAACAGAGTGTTTTTCAGGGATGTGAACTCTGGTCTGAATTTCCCTTCAGAAACGGAGTTAAACCCCAGGATCTGTGTCTTCCTACAAGCAAGAGTTCATTTCTGGTATACACAGTGAATTATGGGCTCAAATGATTGTTTGCAGTTCATGAACCCTATTCTATTCTCACTAATAACTAAAGAGGATTTTTGTAAGAGGAGCTATGGTTTGTATCAGTTTCATAAGCAGAGTTGAACTACATATATTCCGTATGAGTAGGAAGCACAGTTCTTTATTTTGGGCATGCTCATGGTTCTTGCTGTATTGGAGACGCTGGAAAGAAGAGCTTGCTTCTTGTGTTAAAACAGAGTGTGTTTCATGGATGAGAACTCTGGTCTGAATTTCCCTTCAGAAATGGAGTTAAACCCCATGATCTGTGTCTTCCTACAAGCAAGAGTTCATTTCTGGTATACCCAGTGAATTTTGGGCGAAAATGATTTTTCACAGTTCACGAACCCTATGCTATTCTCATTAATAACTAAAGAGGATTTATGTAAGAGGAGGTGAGGTGTGTATCAGTTTCATAAGCAGAGTTCAACTACATATGGTCCGTGTGAATAGGAAACACAGTTCTTTTTTTCAGACCATGCTCATGGTTCTTGATTTATTGCAGTTCACGAACCCAACGCTATTCTCACTATTAACTAAAGAGCATTTATGTAAGAAGAGCTGTGGTCTTTATCAGTTTCATAAGCAGAGTTGAACTACATATGGTCCGTATGAGTAGGAATCACAGTTCTTTTTTTCTGGGCATGCTCATGGTTCTTGCTGTATTGGAGACGGTGGAAAGAAGAGCTTGCTTCTTGTGTTATAACAGAGTGTGTTTCATTGAGGAGAACTCTGGTCTGAATTTGCCTTCAGAAACGGAGTTAAACCCCATGATCTGTGTCGTAGTACAAGAAACAGTTCATTTCTGGTAAACCACGTGAATTTTGGGCTGAAATGATTTTACACAGTTCTAGAACTGAACACGATTATCACTATTAACTAACGAGCATTTATGTAAGAGGAGATGTGGTCTGTATCAGTTTTATAGGCAGAGTTGGACTACATATGGTCTGTATGAGTAGTTAACACAGTTCTTTTTCTTGGCATGCTCATGGTTCTTACTGTATTGGAGACCCTGGACAGAAGAGGATGAATCATGCCTTAAAACAGAGTGTTTTTCAGGGATGAGAATTCTGGTCTGAATTTCCCTTCAGAAACAGAGTTGAACCCCATGATCTGTGTCTTCCTACAAGCAAGAGTTCATTTCTGGTAAACCCAGTGAATTTTGTGCTCAAATGATTATTTGCAGTTCACGAACCAAAAGCTATTCTCACTATTAACTAAAGAGCATTTATGTAAGAGGAGGTGTGGTTTGTATCAGTTTCATAAGGAGAGTTGAACTACGTATGGTCCCTATGAATAGGAAACATACGTTCTTTTTTTCAGGCCATGATCATGGTTCTTGCTGTATTTTAGACTCTGGAAATGAGAGCTTGCTTCTTCGTTAAAACAGAGTGTATTTCAGGGATGAAAACGCTGGTCTGAATTTCCCTTCAGAAACGGAGTGAAACCAGAGGATCTGGTTCTTCCTACAAGCAAGAGATCATTTCTGGTTATCCCAGTGATTATTGTGCTCAAATGATTTTCGCAGTTCACGAACCAAACGTGATTCTCACTATTAACTAAAGAGCATTTATGTAAGAGGAGCTGTGGTCTGTATCATTTCATAAGTAGAGTTGAATTACATATGATCTGTATGAGTAGGAAATCAGTTCTTTTTAGAGGGCATGCTCATTTTTCTTGCTGTATTGTAGACGCTGGAAATTAGAGCTTGCTTCTTGCGTGAAAACAGAGTGTGTTTCAAGGATGGGAACACTGGTCCGAATTTCCCTTCAGAAACGGAGTTAAACCCAAGCATCTGTGTCTTACAGAAGCAAGAGTTCATTTCATGTAAACCAAGTGAATTTTGGGCTCAAATGATTTTTCGCAGTTAGCGAACCATACACTATTCTCACTATTAACTAAAGTGGATTTATGTAAGAGGTGCTGTGGTCTGTATCGATCATAAGCAGAGATGAACTACATATGATCTGTATGAATCGGAAACACAGTTCTTTTTTTCTGGGCATGCTCATGTTTCTTACTATATTGGAGACGCAGGAAAAATGAGCATGCTTCTTGTGTTATAACTGAGTGTTTTTCAGGGAAGAGAACTCTGGTCTATATTTTCCTTCAGAAACGGAGTTAAATCCCAGGATCTGTGTCTTCCTAAAAGCAAGAGTTCATTTCTGGTAAACCCAGTAAATTTTGGGCTCAAATGATTTTTCACAATTAAGGAACCCAACGCTATTCTCACTATTAACTAAAGAGGATTTATGTAAGAGGAGCTGTGGTTTGTATCAGTTTCATAAGCAGAGTTGAACTACATATGGTCCCTATGAGTCTGAACCACAGTTCTTTTTTTCTGGGCATGCTCAGGTTTCTTACAATATTATAGACGCTGGAAGGAAGAGGATGATTCTTGCCTTTAAACTGAGTTTTGCAGGGATGAGAACTCTGGTCTGAATTTCCCATCCGAAACGGAGTTAAACCCCAGGATCTGTGTCTTCCTACAAGCAAGAGTTCATTTCTGGTAAACCCAGTGTTTTTTGGGCTCAAATGATTTTTCGCAGTTCATGAACCCTATGCCATTCTCACTGTTAACTAAAGAGCTTTTAGGTAAGAGGAGACATGGTTTGAATCAGTTTCACAAGCAGAGTTGAACTACATATGGTCTCCATGAGTCGGAAGCACAGTTCTATTTTTCTGGGCATGCTCAGGTTTCATACAATATTATAGACTCTGGAAAGAAGAGCTTGCTTCTTGCGTTATAACAGAGAGTGTTTCAAGGATGAGAACTCTGGTCTGAATTTCCCTTCAGAAATGGAGTTAAACCACAGGATCTGTGTCTTCCTACAAGCAAGAGTTCATTTCTGGTTAACCCAGTTAATTTTGGGCTCAAATGATTTTTCGCAGTTCATGAACCCTACGCCATTCTCACTGTTAACTAAAGAGCTTTTAGGTAAGAGGAGACGTGGTTTGAATCAGTTTCATAAGCAGAGTTGAACTACATATGGTCTGTATGTGTCGGAAACACAGTTCTTTTTTTCTGGGCATGCTCATGTTTCTTACTATATTGGAGACGATGGAAAGAAGAGGATGATTCTTGCCTTAAAACAGAGTGTTTTTCATGGTTGAGAACTCGGGTCTGAATTTGTCTTCAGAAACGAAGTTAAACCCCAGGATCAGTGTCTTCCTACAAGCAAGAGTTCATTTTTGGTAAACCCAGTGATTTTGGGGCTCAAATGATTTTTCGCAATTCACGAATCCAACATGATTCTCACTATTAACTGAAGAGGATTTATGTAAGAGGAGCTGTGGTTTGTATCAATTTCATAAGCAGAGATGAACTACATATGATCGGTATGACTCAGAAACACAGTTCTTTTTTTCTGGGCATGCTCATGTTTCTTACTATATTGGAGACGCAGGAAAGAAGAGCTTGCTTCTTGTGTTATAACTGAGTGTTTTTCAGGGATGAGAACTCTGGTCTGAATTTCCATCATTAACGGAGTTGAACCCCAGGATCTGTGTCTTCCTACAAGCAAGAGTTCACTTCTGGTAAACACAGTGAATTTTGGGCTCAATGATTTTTCGCAGTTCACGAACCCAACATGATTCTCACTATTAACTAAAGAGCATTTATGTAAGAGGAGCTGTGGTTTGTATCAGTTTCATAAGCACAGTTGAACCACATATGGTCTGTATGAGTACTAAACACAGTATTTTTTTCAGGGCATACTCATGGTTCTTGCTGTATTTTAGACTCTAGAAAGAAGAGCTTGCTTCTTGCATTAAAACAGGGTGTGTTTCATGGATGAGAACTCTGGTCTGAATTTCCCTTCAGAAACGGAGATAAACCCCAGGATCTGTGTCTTCCTAAAAGCAAGCGTCCATTTCTGCTAAAGCAAGTGAATTTTTCGGCTCAAATGATTTTTCGAAGATCAGGAAACCAACGATATTCTCACTTTTAAATAAAGAGCAATTATGTAAGAGGAGGTGTGGTCTGTATCAGTTTCATAAGCAGATTTGAACTAATTATGGTCCGTATGAATAGTAAACACAGTTCTTTTGTTCAGGCCATGCTCATGATTCTTGCTGTATTTTAGACTCTGGAAAGAAGAGCTTGCTTCTTCGTTTAAACAGAGTGTGTTTCAGGGATGAGAACTCTGGTCTGAATTTCCCTGCAGAAATGGAGTTAAAGCCCAGGATCTGTGTCTTCCTACAAGCTAGAGTTCATTTCTGGTAAACCCAGTAATTTTTGGGCTCAAATTATTTTTCGCAGTTCACGAACCCTACATGATTCTCTCTATTAACTTAAGAGGATTTATGAAAGAGGAGCTGTGGTTTGTATCAGTTTCATAAGCAGAGTTGAACTACATATGGTCTGTATGTGTCGGAAACACAGTTCTTTTTTTCTGGGCATGCTCATGTTTCTTACTACATTGGAGACGATGGAAAGAAGAGGATGATTCTTGCCTTAAAACAGAGTGTTTTTCATGGTTGAGAACTCGGGTCTGAATTTGTCTTCAGAAACGAAGTTAAACCCCAGGATCAGTGTCTTCCTACAAGCAAGAGTTCAGTTCTGGTAAACCCAGTGAATTTTGGGCTCAAATGATTTTTCGCAATTAAGGAACCCATCGCTATTCTCACTATTAACTAAAGAGGATTTATGTAAGAGGGGCTGTGGTTTGTATCAGTTTCATAAGCAGAGTTGAACTACATATGGTCCCTATGAGTTGGAACCACAGTTCTTTTTTTCTGGGCATGCTCATATTTCTTACAATATTATAGACGCTGGAAGGAAGAGGATGATTCTTGCCTTTAAACAGAGTTTTGCAGGGATGAGAACTCTGGTCTGAATTTCCCTTAAGAAACGAAGTTAAACCACAGGATCTGTGTCTTCCTACAAGCAAGAGTCCATTTCTGCTAAACCAAGTGAATTTTTCGGCTCAAATGATTTTTCAAAGATCAGGAAACCAACGATATTCTCACTATTAAATAAAGAGCAATTATGTAAGAGGAGGTGTGGTCTGTATCAGTTTCATAAGCAGATTTGAACTAATTATGGTCCGTATGAATAGTAAACACAGTTCTGTTTTCAAGCCATGCTCATGATTCTTGCTGTATTTTGGACTCTGGAAAGAAGAGCTTGCTTCTTCGTTTAAACAGAGTGTGTTTCAGGGATGAGAACTCTGGTCTGAATTTCCCTGCAGAAATGGAGTTAAACCCCAGGATCTGTGTCTTCCTACAAGCTAATGTTCATTTCTGGTAAAGCCAGTAATTTTTGGGCTCAAATTATTTTTCGCACTTCACTAAACATACGCTATTCTAACTATTAACTTAAGCGGATTTATATTAGAGGAGCTGTGGTTTGTGTCAGTTTCATAAGCAGAGTTGAAATACAGATGGCCTGTATGATTAGAAAACACAGACCTTTTTTTCTGGGCATGCTCATGTTTCTTAGTATATTGGAGACGCTGGAAAGAAGACGATGATTCTTGCCTTAAAGGACTGTGTTTTTCTGTGATGAGAACTCTGGTCTGAATTTGCCTTCAGAATCGGAGTTAAACCCCAGGATCAGTGTCTTCCTACAAGCAAGAGTTCATTTCTGGTAAACCCAGTGAATTTTGGACTCAAATGATTTTTCGCAGCTCATGAACCCAACATGATTCTCAATATTTACAAAAGAGAATTTGTATAAGAGGAGCCGTGGACTGAATCAGTTTCATGAGCAGAGTTAACTACATATGGTCCTTATGAGTAGGAAAGACAGATTATTTTTGCAGGGCATGCTCATGGTTCTTGCTGTATTTTAGACAGTGGAAAGAAGAGCTTGCCTCTTGCATTTTAAAGAGTGTGTTTCAGGGATGAGAACTCTGGTCTGAATTTCCCTCCACTAACGGAGTTAAACCCAATGATCTGTGTCTTCTACAAGCATGAGTTCAGTTCTGGTAAACCCAGTGAATTTTGGGCTCAAAGATTTTTTGCAGATCAGGAACCCAACGCTATTCTCACTATTAACTAAAGAGCATTTATGTAAGAGGCAGTGTGGTCTGTATCAGTTTCATAAGCAGAGTTGAACTACATATGGTCCGTATGAGTAGGAAACACAGTTCTTTTTTTCAGGCCATGTTCATGGTTCTTGCTGTATATTCGAATCTGGAAAGAAGAGCTTGCTTCTTCGTTTAAACAGAGTGTGTTTCAGGGATGGGAACTCTGGTCTGAATTTCCCTCCAGTAACGGAGTTAAACCCCAGGATCTATGTCTTCTACAAGCAAGAGTTCAGTTCTGGTAAACCCAGTGAATTTTGGGCTCAAAGATTTTTCGCAGTTCAGGAACACAACGCTATTCTCACTATTAACTAAAGAGCATTTATGTAAGATTTGGTGTGGTCTGTATCAGTTTCATAAGCAGAGTTGAACTACATATGGTCCGTATGAATAGGAAACACAGTTCTTTTTTTCAGGCCATGTTCATGGTTCTTGCTGTATATTAGACTCTGGAAAGAAGAGCTTGCTTCTTCGTTTAAACAGAGTGTTTCAGGGATGAGAACTCTGGTCTGAATTTCCCTGCAGACATGGAGTTAAACCCCAGGATCTGTGTCTTTCTACAAGCAAGAGTTCATTTCTGGTAAACCCAGTGAATTTTGGGCTCAAAGATTTTTCGCAGTTCAGGAACCCAACGCTATTCTCACTATTAACTAAAGAGCATTTATGTAAGAGGCGGTTTGGTCTGTATCAGTTTCATTAGCAGAGTTGAACTACATATGGTCCGTATGAATAGGAAACACAGTTCTTTTTTTCTGGGCAGGCTCATGTTTCTTACTATATTGGAGACGCTGGAAAGAAGAGGATGATTCTTGCCTTAAAACAGAGTGTTTTTCATGCATGAGAACTCTGGTCTCAATTTGCCTTCAGAAACGGAGTTAAACCCCAAGATCTGTGTCTTCCCTCAAGCAAGAGTACATTTCTGGTAAACCCAGTTTTTTGGGGGGCTCAAATGATTTTTCGCAGTTCATGAACCCTACGCTATTCTCACTATTAACTAAAGAGCATTTATGTAAGAGGAGACGTGGTTTGAATCAGTTTCATAAGCAGAGTTGAACTACATATGGTCCTTATGAGTAGGAAACACAGTTCATTTTTTCAGGGCATGCTCATGGTTCTTGCTGTATTTTAGACTCTGGAAAGAAGAGCTTGCTTCTTTCGTTAGAACAGAGAGTGTTTCAAGGATGAGAACTCTGGTCTGAATTTTCCTTCAGAAACGGAGTTAAACAACAGGATCTGTGTCTTCCTACAAGCAAGAGTTCATTTCTGGTTAACCCAGTTAATTTTGGGCTCAAATGATTTTTCGCAGTTCACAAACCCAACGTGATTCTCACTGTTAACTAAAGACCATTTATGTAAGAGGAGCTGTGGTTTGTATCAGTATCAAAAGCAGAGTTGAACTACATATGGACTGTATTAGTCGGAAACACAGTTCTTTTTTTCTGGGCATGCTCATGTTTCTTACTATATTGGAGACGCTGGAAAGAAGAGGATGATTCTTGCCTTAAAACAGATGTTTTTCAGGCATGAGAACTCTGGTCTCAATTTGCCTTCAGAAACGGAGTTAAACCCCAGGATCTGTGTCTTCCTACAAGCAAGAGTACATTTCTGGTAAACCCAGTTTTTTTTTGGGCTCAAATGATTTTTTGCAGTTCATGAACCCTACGCTATTCTCACTATTAACTAAAGAGCATTTATGTAAGAGGAGACGTGGTTTGAATCAGTTTCATAAGAAGAGTTGAACTATATATGGTCCTTATGAGTAGGAAACACAGTTCTTTTTTTCAGGGCATGCTCATGGTTCTTGTTGTATTTTAGACTCTGGAAAGAAGAGCTTGCTTCTTTCGTTATAACAGAGAGTGTTTCAAGGATGAGAACTGTGGTCTGAATTTCCCTTCAGAAACGGAGTTAAACCACAGGATCTGTGTCTTCCTACAAGCAAATGTTCATTTCTGGTTAACCCAGTTAATTTTGGGCTCAAATGATTTTTCGCAGTTCACAAACCCAACGTGATTCTCACTATTAACTAAAGACCATTTATGTAAGAGGAGCTGTGGTTTGTATCAGTTTCATAAGCAGAGTTGAACTACATATGGTCCGTATGAGTAGGAAACACAGTTCTTATTTCAGGGAATGCTCATGGTTCTTGCTGTATTGGAGACGCTGGAAAGAAGAACTTGCTTCTTGCTTTAAAACAGAGTGTTTTTCAGGGATGAGAACTCTGGTCTGAATTTCCCTGCAGAAATGGAGTTAAACCCCAGGATCTGTGTCTTCCTACAAGCTAGAGTTCATTTCAGGTAAACCCAGTAATTTTTGGGCTCAAATGATTTTTCGCAGTTCACGAACCCAACATGATTCTCTCTATTAACTAAAGAGCATTTTTGTAAGAGGAGCCGTGGTTTGTATCATTTTCATAAGCAGAGTTGAACCACATATGGTCTGTATGAGTATGAAACACAGTATTTTTTTCAGGGCATACTCATGGTTCTTGCTGTATTTTAGACTCTGGAAAGAAGAGCTTGCTTCTTGCATTAAAACAGGGTGTGTTTCATGGATGAGAACTCTGGTCTGAATTTCCCTTCAGAAACGGAGTTAAACCCCAGGATCTGTGTCTTCCTACAAGCAAGAGTCCATTTCTGCTAAACCAAGTGAATTTTTCGGCTCAAATGATTTTTCAAAGATCAGGAAACCAACGATATTTTCACTATTAAATAAAGAGCAATTATGTAAGAGGAGGTGTGGTCTGTATCAGTTTCATAAGCAGATTTGAACTAATTATGGTCCGTATGAATAGTAAACACAGTTCTGTTTTCAAGCCATGCTCATGATTCTTGCTGTATTTTGGACTCTGGAAAGAAGAGCTTGCTTCTTCGTTTAAACAGAGTGTGTTTCAGGGATGAGAACTCTGGTCTGAATTTCCCTGCAGAAATGGAGTTAAACCCCAGGATCTGTGTCTTCCTACAAGCTAGAGTTCATTTCTGGTAAAGCCAGTAATTTTTGGGCTCAAATTATTTTTCGCACTTCGCTAACCATACGCTATTCTAACTATTAACTTAAGGGGATTTATATAAGAGGAGCTGTGGTTTGTATCAGTTTCATAAGCAGAGTTGAACTACATATGGTCTGTTAGAGTAGGAAACACATATCTTTTTTCTGGGCATGCTCATATTTCTTAGTATATTGGAGACGCTGGAGAGAAGAGGATGATTCTTGCCTTAAAACACTGTGTTTTCCAGGGACGAGAACTCTGGTCTGAATTTGCCTTCAGAAACGGAGTTAAACCCCAGGATCAGTGTCTTCCTACAAGCAAGAGTTCATTTCTGGTAAACCCAGTGAATTTTGGGCTCAAATTATTTTTCGCAGTTCAGGAACCCAACATGATTCTCACTATTAACAAAAGAGAATTTATGTAAGAGGAGCCGTGGTTTGTATCAGTTTCATGAGCAGAGTTGAACTACATATGGTCGTTATGAGTAGGAAAGACAGTTCTTTTTTGCAGGGCATGCTCATGGTTCTTGCTGTATTTTACAGTCTGGAAAGAAGATCTTGCTTCTTGCATTAAAACAGAATGTGTTTCAGGGATGAGAACTCTGGTGTGAATTTCCCTTCATTAACGGAGGTAAACCCCAGGATCTGTGTCTTCTAACAAGCCAGAGTTCAGTTCTGGTAAACCCAGTGAATTTTGGGCTCAAATGATTTTTCGCAATTCAGGAACCCATCGCTATTCTCACTATTAACTAAAGTGGATTTATGTAAGAGGAGCTGTGGTTTGTATCAGTTTCATAAGCAGAGTTGAACTACATATGGTCTCTATGAGTCGGAACCACAGTTCTTTTTTTCTGGGCATGCTCAGGTTTCTTACAATATTATAGACGCTGGAAAGAAGAGGATGATTCTTGCCTTTAAACAGAGCTTTTCAGGGATGAGAACTCTGGTCTGAATTTGCCTTCAGAAACGGAGTTAAACCCCAGGATCTGTGTCTTCCTACAAGCAAGAGTTCATTTCTGGTAAACCCAGGGTTTCTTGGGCTCAAATGGTTTTTCGCAGTTCATGAACCCTACGCTATTCTCACTATTAACTAAAGAGCATTTATGTTAGAGGAGACATGGTTTGAATCAGTTTCATAAGCAGAGTTGAACTACATATGGTCCGTATGAGTAGGAAAAACAGTTCTTATTGCAGGGAATGCTCATGGTTCTTGCTGTATTGGAGACGCTGAAAGAAGAACTTGCTTCTTGCTTTAAAACAGAGTGTTTTTCAGGGTTGAGAACTCTGGTCTGAATTTCCCTTCATTAACAGAGTTAAACCCCAGGATCTGTGTCTTCAAACAAGCAAGAGTTCATTTCTGGTAAACCCAGTGAATTTTGGGCTCAAATGATTTTTCGCAGTTCAGGAACCGAACGCTATTCTCAATATTAACTAAAGAGCATTCATGTTAGAGGAGGTGTGGTCTGTACCATTTTCATAAGCAGATTTAAAATACATATGGTCTGTATGAATAGGAAACACAGACTTTTTTTCTGGGCATGCTCATGTTTCTTAGTATATTGGAGACGCTGGAAAGAAGAGGATGATTCTTGCCCTAAAACAGAGTGTTTTCCAGGGATGAGAACTCTGGTCTGAATTTGCCTTCAGAAACGGAGTTAAACCCCAGGATCAGTGTCTTCCTACAAGCAAGAGTTCATTTCTGGTAAACCCAGTAATTTTTGGGCTCAAATGATTTTTCGCAGTTCACGAACCCAACATGATTCTCACTATTTACAAAAGAGCATTTGTGTAAGAGGAGCCAATGGTTTGTATCAGTTCATGAGCAGAGTTGAACTACATATGGTCCTTATGAGTAGGAAAGACAGATCATTTTTGCAGGGCATGCTCATGGTTCTTGCTGTATTTTAGACACTGGAAAGAAGAGCTTGCTTCTTGCGTTTTAAAGGGTGTGTTTCAGGGATGAGAACTCTGGTCGGAATTTCCCTCCACTAACGGAGTTAAACCCAAGGATCTGTGTCTTCTACAAGCAAGAGTTCAGTTCTCGTAAACCCAGTGAACTTTGGGCTCAAAGATTTTTTGCAGTTCAGGAACCCAACGCCATTCTAACTATTAACTAAAGAGCATTTTTTTGTAAGAGGCGGTGTGGTCTGTATCAGTTCCATAAGCAGAGTTGAACTACATATGGTCCATATGAATAGGAAACACAGTTCTTTTTTTCAGGCCATGTTCATGGTTCTTGCTGTATATTAGACTCTGGAAAGAAGAGCTTGCTTCTTCGTTTAAACAGAGTGTGTTTCAAGGATGAGAACTCTGGTCTGAATTTCCCTGCAGAAACGGAGTTAAACCCCAGGATCTGTGTCTTTCTACAAGCAAGAGTTCACTTCTGGTAAACCCAGTGATTTTTGGGCTCAAATGACTTTTTGCAGTTGACGAACTCAACATGATTCTCACTATTAACTAAAGAGGATTTATGAAAGAGGAGCTGTGGTGTTTATCAGTTTCATAAGCAGAGTTGAACTACATATGGTCTGTATGAGTCGGAAACACAGATCTTTTTTTCTGGGCATGCTCATGTTTCTTATTATATTGGAGACGCTGGAAAGTAGAGCATGATTCTTGCCTTAAAACAGAGTGTTTTTCAGGCATGAGAACTCTGGTCTCAATTTGCCTTCAGAAACGGAGTTAAACCCCAGGAGCTGTGTCTTCCTACAAGCAAGAGTTCATTTCTGGTTATCCCAGTAAATATTGGGCTCAAATGATTTTTCGCAGTTCATGAACCCTACGCTATTCTCACTATTAACTAAAGAGCATTTAAGTAAGAGGAGCGGTGGTTTGTATCAGTTTCATAAGCAGAGTTGAACTACATATGGTCCTTATGAGTAGGAAACACTATTCTTTTTTTCAGGGCATGCTCATGGTTCTTGCTGTATTTTATAGTCTGGAAAGAACAGCTTGCTTCTTGCATTAAAACAGAATGTGTTTCAGGGATGAGAACTCTGGTCTGAATTTCCCTTCATTAACGGAGTTAAACCCCAGGATCTGTGTCTTCTACAAGCAAGAGTTCAGTTCTGGTAAACCCAGTGAATTTTGTGCTCAAATGATTTTTCCCAGTTCAGGAACCCAAGCTATTCACAATATTAACTAAAGAGCATTCATGTAAGAGGAGGTGTGGTCTGTATCACTTTCATAAGCAGAGTTACAATACATATGGTTGGTTTGAATAGGAAACATAGTTCTTTTTTTCAGGCCATGCTCATGGTTCTTTCTGTATTTTAGACTCTGGAAAGAAGAGCTTGCTTCTTCGTTTAAAAAGAGTGTTTTTCAGGGATGAGAACTCTGGTCTGAATTTCCCAGCAGAAATGGAGTTAAACCCCAGGATCTGTGTCTTCCTACAAGAAAGAGTTCATTTCTGGTAAACCCAGTGAATTTTGGGCTCAAATGATTTTTCGTAGTTCATGAACCCTACGCTATTCTCACTATTAACTAAAGAGGATTTATGTAAGAGGATCTGTGGTTTGTATCAGTATCATAAGCAGAGTTGAAATACACATGGTCTGTATGAGTAGGAAACACAGACCATTTTTTCTTGGCATGCTCATGTTTCTTAGTATATTGGAGACGCTGGAAAGAAGAGGATGTTTCTTGCCTTAAAACAGAGTGATTTTCAGGGATGAGAACTCTGGTCTGAATTTGGCTTCAGAAACGGAGTTAAACCCCACGATCAGTTTCTTCCTACAAGCAAGAGTTCATTTCTGGTAAACCCAGTGAATTTTGGGCTCAAATGATTTTTCGCAGTTCACGAACCCAACATGATTCTCAGTATTTACAAAAGAGCATTTGTGTAAGAGGAGCCGTGGTTTGTGTCAGTTTCATGAGCAGAGTTGAACTACATATGATCCTTATGAGTAGGAAAGACATTTCATTTTTGCAGGGCATGCTTATGGTTCTTGCTGTATTTTAGACACTGGAAAGAAGAGCTTGCTTCTTGCGTTTTAAAGAGTGTGTTTCAGGGATGAGAACTCTGGTCTGAATTTCCCTGCAGAAACGGAGTTAAACCCCAGGATCTGTGTCTTTCTACAAGCAAGAGTTCACTTCTGGTATACCCCGTGATTTGGGGGCTCAAATGATTTTTCGCAGTTCACTAACCCAACATGATTCTCACTATTAACTAAAGAGGATTTATGAAAGAGGAGCTGTGGTTTGTATCAGTTTCATAAGCAGATTGAACTACATATGGTCTGTATGAGTAGGAAACACAGTTCTTATTTCTGGGCATGCTCGTGTTTCTTACTATATTGGAAACGCTGGAAAGAAGAGGATGATTCTTGCCTTAAAACAGAGTTTTTTTCAGGGATGAGAACTCTGGTCTGAATTTGCCTTCAGAAACGGAGTTAAACCCCAGGATCTGTGTCTTTCTACAAGCAAGAGTTCATTTCTCGTAAACCCAGTGATTTGGGGGCTCAAATGATTTTTCGCAGTTCACGAACCCAACATGATTCTCACTATTAACTAAAGAGGATTTATGAAAGAGGAGCTGTGGTTTGTATCAGTTTCATAAGCAGAGTTGAACTACATATGGTACGTATGAGTAGGAAACACTGTTCTTTTTTTCAGGGCATGCTCATGGTTCTTGCTGTATTTTAGACTCTGGAAAGAAGATATTGCTTCTTGCGTTTTAACAGAATGTGTTTCAGGGATGAGAACTCTGGTCTGAATTTCCCTTCATTAAAGCAGTTAAACCCCAGGATCTGTGTCTTCTGACAAGCAAGAGTTCATTTCTGATAAACCCAGTGAATTTTGGGCTCAAATGATTTTTCGCAGTTCAGGAACCCAACGCTATTCACAATATTAACTAAAGAGCATTCATGTAAGAGGAGGTGTGGTCTGTATCACTTTCATAAGCAGAGTTAAAATACATATGGTCCGTTTGAATGAGAAACACAGTTCTTTTTTTCAGGCCATGCTCATGGTTCTTTCTGTATTTTAGACTCTGGAAAGAAGAGCTTGCTTTTTCGTTTAAACAGAGTGTGTTTCAGGGATGAGAACTCTGGTCTGAATTTCCCTGCAGAAATGGAGTTAAACCCCAGGATCTGTGTATTCCTACAAGCAAGAGTTCATTTCTGGTAAACCCAGTGAATTTTGGGCTCAAATGATTATTCGCAGTTCACGAAACCTACGCTATTCTCACTATTAACTAAAGAGGATTTATGTAAGAGGAGCTGTGGTTTGTATCAGTATCATAAGCAGAGTTGAAATACATATGGTCTGTATGAGTAGGAAACACAGACCTTTTTTTCTTGGCATGCTCATGTTTCTTAGTATATTGGAGACGCTGGAAAGAAGAGGATGATTCTTGCCTTAAAAAAGAGTGATTTTCAGGGATGAGAACTCTGGTCTGAATTTGCCTTCAGAAACGGAGTTAAACCCCAGGATCAGTTTCTTCCTACAAGCAAGAATTCATTTCTGGTAAACCCAGTGAATTTTGGGCTCAAATGATTTTTCGCAGTTCAAGAACCCAACATGATTCTCACTATTTACAAAAGAGCATTTGTGTAAGAGGAGCCGTGGTTTGTGTCAGTTTCATGAGCAGAGTTGAACTACATATGATCCTTATGAGTAGGAAAGACATTTCATTTTTGCAGGGCATGCTTATGGTTCTTGCTGTATTTTAGACACTGGAAAGAAGAGCTTGCTTCTTGCGTATTAAAGAGTGTGTTTCAGGGATCAGAACTCTGGTCTGAATTTCCCTCCACTAACGGAGTTAAACCCCAGGATCTGTGTCTTCTACAAGCAAGAGTTCAGTTCTGGTAAACGCAGTGAATTTTGGGCTCAAAGATTTTTCGCAGTTCAGGAACCCAACGCTATTCTCACTATTAACTAAAGAGCATTTATGTAAGAGGCAGTGTGGTCTGTATCAGTTTCATAAGCAGAGTTGAACTACTTAGGGTCCGTATGAATGGGAAACACAGTTCTTTTTTTCAGGCCATGTTCATGGTTCTTGCTGTATATTAGACTCTGGAAAGAAGAGCTTGCTTCTTCTTTTAAACAGAGTGTGTTTCAGGGATGAGAACTCTGGTCTGAATTTCCCTGCAGAAATGGAGTTAAACCCCAGGATCTGTATCTTCTACAAACGAGAGTACATTTCTGGTAAACCCAGTGATTTTTTGGCTCAAATGCTTTTTCTCAGTTCACGAACTCAACATGATTCTCACTATTAACTAAAGAGGATTTATGAAAGAAGAGCTGTGGTTTGTATCAGTTTCATAAGCAGAGTTGAAATACATATGGTCTGTATGAATAGGAAACACAGACCTTTTTTTCTGGGCATGCTCATGTTTCTTAGTATATTGGAGACGCTGGAAAGAAGAGGATGATTCTTGCCTTAAAACAGAGTGTTTTTCAGGGATGAGAACTCTGGTCTGAATTTGCCTTCATAAACGGAGTTAAACCCCAGGATCAGTTTCTTCCTACAAGCAAGAGTTCATTTCTGGTAAACCCAGTGAATTTTGGGCTCAAATGATTTTTCGCAGTTCACGAACCCAACATGATTCTCACTATTTACAAAAGAGCATTTGTGTAAGAGGAGCCGTGGTTTGTATCAGTTTCATGAGCAGAGTTGAACTACATATGATCCTTATGAGTAGGAAAGACAGTTCATTTTTGCAGGGCATGCTCATTGTTTTTACTGTATTTTAGACACTGGAAAGAAGAGCTTGCTTCTTGCGTTTTAAAGAGTGTGTTTCAGGGATGAGAACTCTGGTCTGAATTTCCCTCCACTAACGGAGTTAAACCCCAGGATCTGTGTCTTCTACAAGCAAGAGTTCAGTTCTGGTAAACGCAGTGAATTTTGGGCTCAAAGATTTGTCGCAGTTCAGGAACCCACGCTATTCTCACTATTAACTAAAGAGCATTTATGTAAGTGGCAGTGTGTTCTGTCTCAGTTTCAGAAGCATAGTTGAACTACTTAGGGTCCGTATGAATAGGAAACACAGTTCTTTTTTTCAGGCCATATTCATGGTTCTTGCTGTATATTAGACTCTGGAAAGAAGAGCTTGCTTCTTCTTTTAAACAGAGTGTGTTTCAGGGATGAGAACTCTGGTCTGAATTTCCCTGCAGAAATGGAGTTAAACCCCAGGATCTGTATCTTCTACAAACGAGAGTACATTTCTGGTAAACCCAGTGATTTTTTGGCTCAAATGCTTTTTCTCAGTTCACGAACTCAACATGATTCTCACTATTAACTAAAGAGGATTTATGAAAGAAGAGCTGTGGTTTGTATCAGTTTCATAAGCAGAGTTGAAATACATATGGTCTGTATGAATAGGAAACACAGACCTTTTTTTCTGGGCATGCTCATGTTTCTTAGTATATTGGAGACGCTGGAAAGAAGAAGATGATTCTTGCCTTAAAACAGAGTGTTTTTCAGGGATGAGAACTCTGGTCTGAATTTGCCTTCATAAACGGAGTTAAACCCCAGGATCAGTTTCTTCCTACAAGCAAGAGTTCATTTCTGGTAGACCCAGTGAATTTTGGGCTCAAATGATTTTTCGCAGTTCACGAACCCAACATGATTCTCACTATTTACAAAAGAGCATTTGTGTAAGAGGAGCCGTGGTTTGTATCAGTTTCATGAGCAGAGTTGAACTACATATGATCCTTATGAGTAGGAAAGACAGTTCATTTTTGCAGGGCATGCTCATTGTTCTTACTGTATTTTAGACACTGGAAAGAAGAGCTTGCTTCTTGCGTTTTAAAGAGTGTGTTTCAGGGATGAGAACTCTGGTCTGAATTTCCCTCCACTAACGGAGTTAAACCCCAGGATCTGTGTCTTCTACAAGCAAGAGTTCAGTTCTGGTAAACGCAGTGAATTTTGGGCTCAAAGATTTGTCGCAGTTCAGGAACCCACGCTATTCTCACTATTAACTAAAGAGCATTTATGTAAGTGGCAGTGTGTTCTGTCTCAGTTTCAGAAGCATAGTTGAACTACTTAGGGTCCGTATGAATAGGAAACACAGTTCTTTTTTTCAGGCCATATTCATGGTTCTTGCTGTATATTAGACTCTGGAAAGAAGAGCTTGCTTCTTCTTTTAAACAGAGTGTGTTTCAGGGATGAGAACTCTGGTCTGAATTTCCCTGCAGAAATGGAGTTAAACCCCAGGATCTGTGTCTTCTAAAAGCAAGAGTTCATTTCTGGTAAACCCAGTAAATATTGGGCTCAAATGATTTTTCGCAGTCACGAACCCTACGCTATTCTCACTATTAACTAAAGAGCATTTATGTAAGAGGAGCCATGGTTTGTATCAGTTTCATAAGCAGAGTTGAACTACATATGGTCCTTATGAGTAGGAAACACTGTTCTTTTTTTCAGGGCATGTGCATGGTTCTTGCTGTATTTTAGACTCTGGAAAGAAGATCTTGCTTCTTGTATTAAAACAGCATGTATTTCAGGGATGAGAACTCTGGTATGAATTTCCCTTCATTAACGGAGTTAAACCCCAGGATCTGTATCTTCCTACAAGCAAGTGTTCATTTCTGGTTTACCCAGTTTATTTTCTGCTCTAATGATTTTTCAAGTTCATGAAGGCTACGCGATTCTCACTATTAACTAAAGAGCATTTATGTTAGAGGGGCTGTGGTTTGTATCAGTTTCATAATCAGAGTTGAACTACATATGGTCCGTATGAGTAGGAAACCGTTCTTTTTTTCAGGGCATGCTCATGGTTCTTGCTGTATTGGAGACACTGGAAAGAAGAGCTTTCTTCTTGCGTGAAAACAGAGTGTGTTTCATGGATGAGAACACTGGTCTGATTTTACCTTCAGAAACAGAGTTAAACCACAGCATCTGTGTCTTCCTACAAGCAAGAGTTCTTTTCTGGTAAACCAAGTATATTTTCAGCTCAAATGATTGTACACGGTTCAAGAACACAACGCGATTATAACAATTAACTAAAGAGCATTTATATAAGAGGAGCTGTGGTCTGTATCAATTTCATAAGCAGAGTTGAACTACATATTGTCCGTTTGAGCAGGAAACACAGTTCTTTTTTTCTGGGCATGATCATGGTTTTTACTGTATTTGAGGCGCTGGAAAGAAGAGGATGAATCTTGCTTGAAAACAGAGTGTGTTTCAGGGATGAGAACTCTGGTCTAAATTTCCCTTCAGAAACGGAGTTAAACACCAGGATCTGTGTCTTCCTACAAGCAAGAGTTCATTTCTGGTAAACCAAGTGAATTTTGTGCTCAAATGATTTTTCAAGTTCAACAACCCAAGGCAATTATCACTATTAACTAAAGAGCATTTATGTAAGAGGGGCTGTGGTTTGTATCAGTTTCATAAGCAGAGTTGAACTACATATGGTCTGTATGAATAGGAAACACAGATCTTTTTTTCTAGGCATGCTCATGGTTCTTACTGTATTGGCGACGCTGGAAAGAAGAGGATGATTCTTGCCTTAAAACAGAGTGATTTTAAGGGATGAGAACTCTGGTCAGAATTGGCCTTCAGAAACGGAGTTAATCCGCAGGATCTGTGTCTTCCTACAAGCAAGAGTTCATTTCTGGTAAACCCAGTGAATTTTGGGATCAAATGATTTTTTGCAGTTCACGAAGCCAACGCAATTCTCACTTTTAACTAAAGAGCATTTATGTAAGAGGAGCTATGGTTTGTATCAGGTTCATAAGCAGAGTTCAACTACATATGGTCTGTATGAGTAGGAAACACATATCTTTTTTTCTGGGCATGCTCATGGTTCTTGCTGGATTTTAGACTCAGGAAAGAAGACCTTGCTTCTTGCGTTAAAACAGAGTGTGTTTCAGGGATGAAAACTCTGGTCTGAATTTCCCTTCAGAAACGGAGTTAAACCCCAAGATCTGTATCTTCCTACAAGCAAGTGTTCATTTCTGGTTAACCCAGTTTATTTTGGGCTCTAATGATTTTTCGCAGTTCATGAACCAAACGCGAATCTCACTATTAACTAAAGAGCATTTATGTTAGAGGAGCTGTGGTTTGTATCAGTTTCATAAGCAGAGTTGAACTACTTATGGTCCCTATGAGTAGGAAACACAGTTCTTTTTTTCTGGGCATGCTCATGGTTCTTGCTGTATTGGAGACGCTGGAAAGAAGAGCTTGCTTCTTGGTTAAAAACAAAGTGTGTTTCATGGATGAGAACACTGGTCAGATTTTACCTTCAGAAACAGAGTTAAACCACAGGATCTGTGTCTTCCTACTAGCAAGATTTCATTTCTGGTAAACCAAGTGATTCTTGGGCTCAAATGATTTTTTGCAGTTCACCAACCCAAGGCGATTATCACTATTAACTAAAGAGCATTTATGTAAGAGGGGTTGTGGTTTGTATCAGTTTCATAACCAGAGTTGAACTACTTATGGTCTGTATGAGTAGGAAATACAGTTCTTTTTTTCTAGGCATGCTCATGGTTCTTACTGTATTGGGTAAGCTGGAAAGAAGAGGATGATTCTTGCCTTAAAACAGAGTGTTTTCAGGGATGAAAACTCTGGTCAGAATTTGCCTTCAGAAACTGAGTTAATCCCCAGGATCTGTGTCTTCCTACAAGCCAGAGTTCATTTCTGGTAAACCCAGTGAATTTTGGGCTCAAATGATTTTTTGCAGTTCACGAAGCCAACGCAATTCTCACTATTAACTAAAGAGCATTTATGTAAGAGGAGCTGTGGTTTGTATCAGGTTCATAAGCAGAGTTCAACTACATATGGTCTGTATGTGTAGGAAACACAGTTCTTTTTTTCTGGGCATGCTCATTGTTCTTGCTGTATTGGAGACGCTGGAAAGAAGAGCTTGCTTCTTCTTTGAAAACAGAGTGTGTTTCATGGATGAGAACACTGGTCTGAATTTACCTTCAGAAATAGAGTTAAACCACAGGATCTGTGTCTTCCTACATGCAAGAGATCATTTCTGGTAAACCAAGTGAATTTTGGCTCAAATGATTTTTCACAGTTCAGAAACCCATCGCGATTCTCACTATTAACTAAAGAGAATTTATGTAAGAGGAGCTTCGGTTTGTGTCAGTTTCATAAGCAGAGTTGAACTGCATATGGTCTGTATGAGGAGGAAACACAGTTCTTTTTTTCTGGGCATGCTCATGGTTCTTGCTATACTTTAGATTCAGAAAAGAAGACCTTGCTTCTTGCGTTAAAACAGAGTGTGTTTCAGGGATAAGAACTCTGGTCTGAATTTCCCTTCAGAAACAGAGTTAAACCCCAGGATCTGTATCTTCCTACAAGCAAGTGTTCTTTTCTGGTTTACCCAGTTTATTTTCTGCTCTAATGATTTTTCGAGTTCATGAAGGCTACGCGATTCTCACTATTAACTAAAGAGCATTTATGTCAGAGGAGCTGAGGTTTGTATCAGTTTCATAATCAGAGTTGAACTACATATGGTCTGTATGAGTAGGAAACAGTTCTTTTTTCCAGGGCATGCTTATGGTTCTTGCTGTATTGGAGACACTGGAAAGAAGAGCTTTCTTCTTGCGTGAAAACAGAGTGTGTTTCATGGATGAGAACACTGGTCTGATTTTACCTTCAGAAACAGAGTTAAACCACAGCATCTGTGTCTTCCTACAAGCAAGAGTTCTTTTCTGGTAAACCAAGTGAATTTAGGGCTCAAATGATATTTCACAGTATTGAAACGCATCGCGATTCTCACTATTAACTAAAGAGCATTTCTGTAAGAGGAGCTGTGGTTTGTATCAGTTTCATAGGCAGAGTTGAACTACATATGGTAAGTATGACTAGTAAACACAGTTCTTTTTTGGGTGGCATGCTCATGGTTCTTGCTGTATTGGAGATGCTGGAAAGAAGAGCTTGCTTCTTGCATTAAAACACAGTGTGTTTCATGAATGAGAACTCTGGTCTGAATTTCTCTTAAGAAACGGAGTTGAACCCCAGGATCTGTATCTTCCTACAAGCAACAGTTCATTTCTGGTAAACCAAGTATATTTTCGGCTCAATTGATTTTACACTGTTCAAGAACACAACGCGATTATAACAATTAATTAAAGAGCATTTATATAAGAGGAGCTGTGGTCTGTATCAATTTCATAAGCAGAGTTGAACTACATATTGTCCGTTTGAGCAGGAAACACAGTTCTTTTTTCTGGGCATGATCATGGTTTTTACTGTATTGGAGGCACTGGAAAGAAGAGGATGAAACTTGCGTGAAAACAGAGTGTGTTTCAGGGATCAGAACTCTGGTCTAAATTTCCCTTCAGAAACGGAGTTAAACCCCAGGATCTGTGTCTTCCTACAAGCAAGAGTTCATTTCTGGTAAACCAAGTGAATTTTGGGCTCAAATGATTTTTCGCATTTCAACAACCCAAGGCGATTATCACTACTATCTAAAGAGCATTTATGTAAGAGAGGCTGTGGTTTGTATCAGTTTCATAAGCAGAGTTGAACTACATATGGTCTGTATTTGTAGGATATACAGTTCTTTTTTTCTAGGCATGCTCATGGTTCTTACTGTATTGGCGACGCTGGAAAGAAGAGGATGATTATTGCCTTAAAACAGAGTGTTTTTCAGGGAATAGATCTCTGGTCAGAATTTGCTTTCAGAAACGGAGTTAATCCCCAGGATCTGTGTCTTCCTACATGCAAGAGATCATTTCTGGTAAACCAAGTGAATTTTGGCTCAAATGATTTTTCATAGTTCAGAAACCCATCGCGATTCTCACTATCAACTAAAGAGAATTTATGTAAGTGGAGCTTCGGTTTGTGTCAGTTTCATAAGCAGAGTTCAACTGCATATGGTCTGTATGAGGAGGAAACACAGTTCTTTTTTTTTGGGCATGCTCATGGTTCTTGCTGTATTTTAGACTCCGGAAAGAAGACCTTGCTTATTGCGTTAAAACAGAGTGTGTTTCAGGGATGAGAACTCTGGTCTGAATTTCCCTTCAGAAATGGAGTTAAACCCCAGGATCTGTATCTTCCTACAAGCAAGTGTTCATTTCTGGTTTACCCAGTTTATTTTCTGCTCTAATGATTTTTCGAGTTCATGAAGGCTACGCGATTCTCACTATTAACTAAAGAGCATTTATGTTAGAGGAGCTCTGGTTTGTATCAGTTTCATAATCAGAGTTGAACTACATATGGTCCATATGAGTAGGAAACAGTTCTTTTTTTCAGGGCATGCTCATGGTTCTTGCTGTATTGGAGACACTGGAAAGAAGAGCTTGCTTCTTGCGTGAAAACAGAGTGTGTTTCATGGATGAGAACACTGGTCTGATTTTACCTTCAGAAACAGAGTTAAACCACAGCATCTGTGTCTTCCTACAAGCATGAGTTCTTTTCTGGTAAACCAAGTGAATTTAGGGCTCAAATGATATTTCACAGTAATGAAACGCATCGCGATTCTCACTATTAACTAAAGAGCATTTCTGTAAGAGGAGCTGTGGTTTTTATCAGTTTCATAGGCAGAGTTGAACTACATATGGTACATATGACTAGTAAACACAGTTCTTTTTTGGGGGGCATGCTCATGGTTCTTACTGTATTGGAGATGCTGGAAAGAAGAGCTTGCTTCTTGCATTAAAACACAATGTGTTTCATGAATGAGAACTCTGGTCTGAATTTCTCTTAAGAAACGGAGTTGAACCCCAGGATCTGTATCTTCCTACAAGCAACAGTTCATTTCTGGTAAACCCAGTGAATTTTGGGCTCAAATGATTTTTCGCAGTTCACGAACCCAACACGATTCTCACTATTAACTAAAGAGCATTTATGTAAGAGGAGCTGTGGTTTGTATCAGGTTCATAAGCAGAGTTGAACTACATATGGTCTGTATGAGTAGGAAACACAGTTCTTTTTTTCAGGGCATGCTCATAGTTCTTGCTGTATTTTATACTCTGGAAAGAAGAGCTTGCTTCTTGTGTTAAAACAGTGTGTGTTTCAGGGATGAGAATTCTGGTCTGAATTTCCCTCCGGAACCGGAGTTAAACCCCAGGATCTGTGTCTTCCTACAAGCAAGAGTTTATTTCTGGTAAACCCAGTGAATTTTGAGCTCAAATATTTTTTCGCAGTTCACCAACCCAATGCGATTCTCACTTTTAACTTAAGAGCATTCATGCAAGAGGAGCTGTTGTTTGTATCAGTTTCATAAGCAGAGTTGAACTACATATGGTCCATATGAGGAGGAAACACAGTTCTTTTTTTCAAGGCGTGCTCATTGTTCTTGCTATATTGGAGACTCTGGAAAGAAGAGCTTGCTTCTTGTTTTAAAACAGAGGGTTATTCACTGATGAGAACTCTGGTCTGAAATTCCCTTCAGAAACAGAATTAAACTACAGGATCTGAGTGTTCCTACACGCAGGAGTTCATTTCTGGTAAACCCAGTGAATTTTGAGCTCAAATGATTTTTTGCAGTTCACGAACCCAACGCGATTCTAACTATTAACTAAAGAGCATTTATGTAAGAGGAGCTGTGGTCTGTATCAGTTTCATAAGCAGAGTTGAACTACATATGGTCTGTATGAGTAGGAAACACAGTTCTTTTTTTCTAGGCATGCTCATGGTTCTTATTGTATTGGAGACTCTGGAAAGAAGAGGATGATTCTTGCCTTAAAACAGAGTGTATTTCAGGGATGAGAACTCTGGTCTGAATTTCCCTTCAGAAACGGAGGTAATCACCAAGATCTGTGTCTTCCTACAAGCAAGAGTTCATTTCTCGTAAACCAAGGGAATTTTGGGCTCAAATGATTTTTCGCAGTTCACGAAGCCAACGCAATTCTCACTATTAACCAAAGAGCATTTATGTTCGAGGTGCTGTGGTTTGTATCAGTTTCATAATCAGAGTTCAACTACATATGGTCTGCATGAGTAGGAAACACAGTTCTTTTTTCTGGGCATGCTAATTGTTCTTGCTGTATTGGAAAATCTGGAAAGTAGGGCATATTAACTAAAGAGCATTTATGTAAGAGGATCTGTGGTTTGCATCAGTTTAAGAAGCAGAGTTGAACTAGATATGGTCCAAATGTGTAGGAAACACAGTTCTTTTGTTCTGAAGACACTCACGTTTCCTGCTGTATTAGAGACTCTAGAAAGCAAGAGCATGCTTCTTGCTCTAAAGCAGAGTGTGTTTCATGGATGAGAACTCTGCTGTGTGTTTCCTTCAGAAACGGAGTTAAATCCCAGGCTCTGTGTGTTCCTACAAGCAAGAAATTGTTTCTGGTAAACGTTGTCACTTTTCAGCCCAAAGAAGCTACATAATCTACGAAGCTCATACTTCTCGCTCTTAACTGAAAAGCATTGGATGATAGAGTACCTGTGGTTTTTATCAGTTTCAGAAGCAGAGTAGAACTAGATATGGTCCTTATCGGTAGGAAACACCATTCTTTGGTTCTGAGCACACTCACCTTTCCTGCTGTATTAGAGATTCTAGAAAGCAATAGCGTGCTTATTGCTCTAAAGCAGAGTGTGTACCATGCATGAGAACTGTGCTTGTTTTTACCTTCATAAATGGAGTTAAATCCGAGGTTCTGTGTCTTCCTACAAACAAGACTTCCTATCAGGTAAGGGCAGTCACTATTCACCTCAAACAATCTACATCGTTCATGAAGCTCAAATGTTTCTCATCTTAACTGGCAAGCATTGGATGTTAGAGAACCTGTAGTTTGCATCAGTTTCAGAAGCAGAGTTGAACTAGATATGGTCCGTATCGGTAGGAAACACCATTCTTTGGTTCTGAGCACACTCACCTTTCCTGCTGTATTAGAGATTCTAGAAAGCAAGAGCGTGCTTCTTGTTCTAAAGCACAGTGTGTACCATGGATGAGAACTGTGCTGTGTTTTCACCTTCAGAAATGGTGTTAAATCCCAGGGTCTGTGTCTTCCTACAAGCAAGTCTTCCTCTCAGGTAAGGGCAGTCACTTTTCAGCTCAAATGATCTACATCGTTCATGAAACTCTAATGTTTCTTGCTCTTAATTGAAAAGTATTGTATGTTAGAGGACCTGTGGTTTGCATCAGTTTAAGAAGCAGAGTTGAACTAGATATGGTCCAAATGTCTAGGAAACACAGTTCTTTTGTTCTGAGCACACTCACGTTTCCTGCTGTTTTAGAGACTCTAGAAAGCAAGAGCATACTTATTGCTCTAAAGTAGAGTGTGTACCATGGATGAGAACTGTGCTGTGTTTTTACCTTCATAAATGGAGTTAAATCTGAGGTTCTGTATCTTCCTACAAACAAGACTTCCTATCAGGTAAGGGCAGTCACTTTTCACCTCAAACAATCTACATCTTTCATGAGCTCAAACGTTTCTCATCTTAATTGGCAAGCATTGGATGTTAGATAACCTGTAGTTTGCATCAGTTTCAGAAGCAGAGTTGAAAGATATGGTCCAAATGTGTAGGAAACACCGTTCTTTGGTTCTGAGCATACTCACGTTTCCTGCTGTATTAGAGACTTTAGAAACCAAGAGCGTGCTTCTTGTTCTAAAGCAGAGTGTGTACCGTGGCATAGAACTGTGCTGTGTTTTCACCTTGAGAAATGGAGTTAAATCCCAGGGTCTTTGTCTTCCTACAAGCAAGTCTTCCTTTCAGGTAAGGGCAGTCACTTTTCAGCTCAAATGATCTACATCGTTCATGAAGCTCTAATGTTTCTCGCTCTTAACTGAAAAGCATTGGATGTTAGAGAAATTGTAGTTTGCATCCGTTTCAGAAGCAGAGTTGAACTAGATATGGTCCAAATGTGTAGCGAACACCGTTCATTTGTTCTGAGCACACTCATGTTTCCTGCTGTATTAGAGACTTTACAAAGCAAGAGCGTGCTTCTTGCTCTAAAGCAGAGTGTGTTTCATGGATGAAAACTGTGCTGTGTGTTTCCTGCAGAAATGGAATTAAATCCCAGGCTCTGTGTCTTCCTACAAGCAAGAATTTTTTTCAGGTAGACGCAGTCACTTTTCAGCTCAAACGAAGCTACATCGTCCACAAAGCTCACCTCTTTCTCGCTCTTAACTGAAAAGAATTGGATGTTAGAGGACCTGTGGTTTGTATCAGTTTCAGAAGCAGAGTTTAACTAGATATAGTCCAAATGTGTAGGAAACACCGTTCATTTGTTCTGAGCACACTCACGTTTCCTGCTCTATTAGAGACTCTACAAAGCAAGAGCAAGCTTCTTGCTCTAAAGCAGATTGTGTTTCATGGATGAAAACTGTGCTGTGTGTTTCCTTCAGCAATGGAGTTCAATCCCAGGTTCTGTGTCTTCCCAAAAGCAAGAAATTGTTTCAGGTAAACGCAGTCACTTTTCAGCTCAAACGAAGCTACATCGTCCACGAAGCTCACACGTTTCTTGCTCTTCACTGAAAAGGATTGGATGTTAGAGGACCTGTCCTTTGTATCAGATTCAGAAGCAGAGTTGAACTAGATATGGTCGGTATTTGTAGGAAACACCATTCTTTTGTTCTGAGCACACTCACATTTCCTGATGTATCAGAGACTCTAGAAATCAAGATTGTGCTTCTTGCTCTAAAGCAGAGTGTGTGCCATGGATGAGTACTGTGCTCTGTTTTTACCTTCAGAAATGGAGTTATTCCCAGGGTCTGTGTCTTCCTACAAGCAAGTCTTCCTTTCAGGTAAGGGCAGTCACTTTTCAGCTCAAAGGATCTACACCGTTCATGAAGCTCTCATGTTTCTCGCTCTTAACTGAATAGCAATGGATGTTAGAGGACCTGTGGTTTGTATCAGTTTCAGAAGCAGAGTTGAACTAGATATGGTCCGCATGTGTAGGAAACCCCATTCCTTTTTTCTGAGCACACTCACCTTTCCTGCTGTATTAGAGACTCTAGAAAGCAAGATCGTGCTTCTTACTCTAAAGCAGAGTGTGTACCATGGATGAAAACTGTGCTGTGTGTTTCCTTCAGAAATGGAGTTAAAACCCAGGGTCTGTGTCTTCATACAAGCAAGACATTTTTTCAGGTAAGGGCAGTCACTTTTCAGCTGAAAAGAACTACATCGTCATGAAGCTAACACGTTTCTTATCTTAACTGGCAAGCATTGCATGTTAGAGGACCTGTGGTTTGTATCAGTTTTGGATGCAGAGTTGAACTAGATATGGTCTGTATGTGAAGGAAACACGGTTCTTTTGTTCAGAGCACACTCACGTATCCTGCTGTATTAGAGACTCTAAAAAGCAAGAGGGTGCTTCTTGCTCACAAGCACAGTGTGTACCATGGATGAGAACTGTGCTGTGTTTTTACCTTCAGAAATGGAGTTAATTCCCAGGTTCTGTTGCTCCCTACAAGCAAGTCTTCCTTTCAGGTAAGAGAAGTCACTTTTATGCTCAAACGTTCTACATTGTTCATGAAGCTCTAATGTTTCTCGCTCTTAACTGAAAAGCATTGGATGTTAGAGGTCTTGTGGTTTGTATCAGATTCAGAAGCAGAGATGAACTAGATATGGTCTGTATGTGTAGAAATCACCATTTTTTGACCTGAGCACACTCACTTTTCCTGCTGTATTAGAGACTCTAGAAAGCAAGAACGTGCTTCTTGTTCTAAAGCAGAGTGTGTACCATGGATCAGAACTGTGCTGAGTTTCTACCTTCAGAAATGGAGTTAAATCCGGGCTTCTGTGTCTTGTTACAAACCAGACTTCCTTTCAGTTAAGGGAAGTCAATTTTCAGCTCAAACGAAGCTACATCGTCCACAAAGCTCACATGTTTCTTAATCTTAACTGAAAAGAATTGGATGTTAGAGGACCTGTGGTTTGTATCAGTTTCAGAAGCAGAGTTGAACTAGATATGGTCCAAATGTGTAGGAAACACCATTCTTTTATTCTGAGCACACTCACGTTTCCTGCTGTATTAGAGATTCTAGAAAGCAAGAGCGTGATTCTTGCTGTAAAGCAGAGTGTCTTTCATAGATGAAAACTGTGTTGTGTGTTTACTTCAGAAATGGAATTAAATCCCAGGCTCTGTGTCTTCCTACAAGCAAGAATTTGTTTCAGGTAAACGCAGTCATCTTTCAGCTCAAACGAAGCTACATCGTCCACGAAACTGACACATTTCTTGCTTTTAACTGAAAAGCATTTGATGTTACAGGACCTGTGGTTTGTATCAGTTTCAGAACCAGAGTTGAACTAGATATGGTCCCAATGTGTAGGAAACCCATTTTTTTTGTTCTGAGCACACTCACGTTTTCTGCTGTTTTAGAGACTGTAGAAAGCAAGAGTGTGCTTCTTGCTCTAAAACAGAGTGTGTTTCATGGATGCGAACTGTGCTGTGTGTTTCCCTTCAGAAATGGAGTTAAATTCCAGGCTCTGTGCCTTCTTACAAGCAAGACATCGTTTCTCATAAACACAGTCATTTTTCCACTCAAAGGAAGCAACATCATACACGAAGCTCACACGTTTCTCGCTCTTAAATGAAAAGTATGGAATTATAGAGGACGTGTGATTTGTATCAGTTTCAGAAGCAGAGTTGAAGTAGATATGTACAGTATGTGTAGGACACACAGGTCTTTTGTTGTGAGCACACTCACGTTTCCTGCTGTCTAAGAGACTCTAGAAAGCAAGAGCATGCTTCTTGCTCTAAAGCAGAGTGTGTTTCATGGATAAACACTGTGCTCTGTGTTTTCTTCAGAAATAGAGTTCAATCCCAGGCTCTGTGTCTTCCTACAGGCAAGAATTTGTTTCAGGTAAACGCAGTCACTTTTCTGCTCAAACGAAGCTACATTGTCCACGAAGCTCACACTTTTCCTGTTCTTGACTGAAAAGAATTGGATGTTAGAGGACCTGTGGTTTGTATCAGTTTCAGAAGAAGAGTTGACCTAGATATGGTCTGTATGTGTAGGAAAAACCGTTATTTTGTTCTGACCACAGTCACGTTTCCTGCTGTATTAGATACTCTTAGAAAGCAAGAGCGTGCTTCTTGCTCTAAAGCAGAGTGTGTTTCATGGATGAGAACTGTGCTGTGTGTTTCCCTTCAGAAATGGAGTTAAATCCCAGGCTCTGTGTATTCCTACAAGCAAGACATCTTTTCAGGTAATCTCAGTCACTTTTCAGCTCAAAGGAAGCTACATCGTTCACGAAGCTCACACGTTTCTCGCTCTTAAATTGAAAGCATTGCATGTTAATGGAACTGTGCTTTGTATCAGTTTCAGAAGAAGAGTTGACCTAGATATGGTCCTTATGTTAGGAAAAACCGTTATTTTGTTCTGACCACAGTCACGTTTCCTGCTGTATTAGAGACTCATAGAAAGCAAGAGCGTGCTTCTTGCTGTAAAGCAGAGTGTGTGTCATGGATGAGAACTGTGCTGTGTGTTTCCCTTCAGAAATGGATTTAAATCCCAGGCTCTGTGTCTTCTTACAAGCAAGACTTCATTTCTCGTAAACGCAGTCATTTTTCCACTCAAAGGAAGCAACATCATACACGAATCTCACACGTTTCTCACTCTTAACTGAAAAGTATATAATATTAGAGGACCTGTGATTTGTATCAGTTTCAGAAGCAGAGTTGAAGTAGATATGTACAGTATGTGTAGGACACACAGGTATTTTGTTGTGAGCACACTCATGTTTCCTGGTGTCTTAGAGACTCTAGAAAGCAAGAGCTTGCTTCTTCTATAAAGCAGAGTGTGTCATGGATGAAAACTGTGCTGTGCGTTTTCTTCAGAAATGGAGTTGAATCCCAGGTTCTAAGTCTTCCTACAAGCAAGTTTTCCTTTCAGGTAAGGGCAGTCACTTTTCAGCTCAAACATTCTACATTGTTCATGAAGCTCTAACGTTTCTCGCTTTTATCTGAAAAGCATTGGATTTTAGAGGACCTGTGGTTCGCATCAGTATCAGAAGGGGAGTTTAACTAGATATGGTCTAAATGTGTAGGAAACACCGTTCATTAGTTCTGAGCACACTCACGTTTCCTGGTGTATTAGAGACTCTACAAAGCAAGAGCATGCTTCTCTGTGTCATCCTACAAACAAGATTTACTTTCAGGTAAGGGCAGTCACTTCTCAGCTCAAACGATCTACATCGTTCATGAAGCTCAAACGTTTCTCATCTTAACTGGCAAGCATTGGATGTTAGAGGACCTGGGGTTTTTATGAGTTTCAGATGCAGAGTTGACGAGATATGGTCTGTATGTGTAGGAAACACAGTTCTTTTGTTCTGAGCACACTCTCGTTTCCTGCTGTATTAGAGACTCTAGAAAGCAAGACTGTGCTTCTTGCTCTAAAGCAGAGTGTGTTTCATGGTTGAGAACTGTGCTGTGTGTTTCCCTTCAGAAATGGAGTTAAATCCCAGGTTTTGTGTCTTCTTACAAGCAAGACTTTATTTCTTGTAAACGCAGTCATTTTTCCACTCAAAGGAAGCAACATCATACACGAATCTCACACGTTTCTCACTCTTAACTGAAAAGTATAGAATATTAGAGGACCTGTGATTTGTATCAGTTTCAGAAGCAGAGTTGAAGTAGATATGTACAGTATGTGTAGGACACACAGGTATTTTGTTGTGAGCACACTCATGTTTCCTGGTGTCTTAGAGACTCTAGAAAGCAAGAGCTTGCTTCTTCTATAAAGCAGAGTGTGTCATGGATGAAAACTGTGCTGTGCGTTTTCTTCAGAAATGGAGTTGAATCCCAGGTTCTAAGTCTTCCTACAAGCAAGTTTTCCTTTCAGGTAAGGGCAGTCACTTTTCAGCTCAAACATTCTACATTGTTCATGAAGCTCTAACGTTTCTCGCTTTTATCTGAAAAGCATTGGATTTTAGAGGACCTGTGGTTCGCATCAGTATCAGAAGGGGAGTTTAACTAGATATGGTCTAAATGTGTAGGAAACACCGTTCATTAGTTCTGAGCACACTCACGTTTCCTGGTGTATTAGAGACTCTACAAAGCAAGAGCATGCTTCTCTGTGTCATCCTACAAACAAGATTTACTTTCAGGTAAGGGCAGTCACTTCTCAGCTCAAACGATCTACATCGTTCATGAAGCTCAAACGTTTCTCATCTTAACTGGCAAGCATTGGATGTTAGAGGACCTGGGGTTTTTATGAGTTTCAGATGCAGAGTTGACGAGATATGGTCTGTATGTGTAGGAAACACGGTTCTTTTGTTCTGAGCACACTCTCGTTTCCTGCTGTATTAGAGACTCTAGAAAGCAAGACTGTGCTTCTTGCTCTAAAGCAGAGTGTGTTTCATGGTTGAGAACTGTGCTGTGTGTTTCCCTTCAGAAATGGAGTTAAATCCCAGGCTCTGTGTCTTCTTACAAGCAAGACTTCATTTCTCGTAAACGCAGTCATTTTTCCACTCAAAGGAAGCAACATCATATACGAATCTCACACGTTTCTCACTCTTAACTGAAAAGTATAGAATATTAGAGGACCTGTGATTTGTATCAGTTTCAGAAGCAGAGTTGAAGTAGATATGTACAGTATGTGTAGGACACACAGGTATTTTGTTGTGAGCACACTCATGTTTCCTGGTGTCTTAGAGACTCTAAAAAGCAAGAGCTTGCTTCTTCTATAAAGCAGAGTGTGTCATGGATGAAAACTGTGCTGTGCGTTTTCTTCAGAAATGGAGTTGAATCCCAGGTTCTAAGTCTTCCTACAAGCAAGTTTTCCTTTCAGGTAAGGGCAGTCACTTTTCAGCTCAAACATTCTACATTGTTCATGAAGCTCTAACGTTTCTCGCTTTTATCTGAAAAGCATTGGATTTTAGAGGACCTGTGGTTCGCATCAGTATCAGAAGGGGAGTTTAACTAGATATGGTCTAAATGTGTAGGAAACACCGTTCATTAGTTCTGAGCACACTCACGTTTCCTGGTGTATTAGAGACTCTACAAAGCAAGAGCATGCTTCTCTGTGTCATCCTACAAACAAGATTTACTTTCAGGTAAGGGCAGTCACTTCTCAGCTCAAACGATCTACATCGTTCATGAAGCTCAAACGTTTCTCATCTTAACTGGCAAGCATTGGATGTTAGAGGACCTGGGGTTTTTATGAGTTTCAGATGCAGAGTTGACGAGATATGGTCTGTATGTGTAGGAAACACAGTTCTTTTGTTCTGAGCACACTCTCGTTTCCTGCTGTATTAGAGACTCTAGAAAGCAAGACTGTGCTTCTTGCTCTAAAGCAGAGTGTGTTTCATGGTTGAGAACTGTGCTGCGTGTTTCCCTTCAGAAATGGAGTTAAATCCCAGGTTTTGTGTCTTCTTACAAGCAAGACTTTATTTCTTGTAAACGTAGTCATTTTTCCACTCAAAGGAAGCAACATCATACACGAATCTCACACGTTTCTCACTCTTAACTGAAAAGTATAGAATATTAGAGGACCTGTGATTTGTATCAGTTTCAGAAGCAGAGTTGAAGTAGATATGTACAGTATGTGTAGGACACACAGGTATTTTGTTGTGAGCACACTCATGTTTCCTGGTGTCTTAGAGACTCTAGAAAGCAAGAGCTTGCTTCTTCTATAAAGCAGAGTGTGTCATGGATGAAAACTTTGCTGTGCGTTTTCTTCAGAAATGGAGTTGAATCCCAGGTTCTAAGTCTTCCTACAAGCAAGTTTTCCTTTCAGGTAAGGGCAGTCACTTTTCAGCTCAAACATTCTACATTGTTCATGAAGCTCTAACGTTTCTCGCTTTTATCTGAAAAGCATTGGATTTTAGAGGACCTGTGGTTCGCATCAGTATCAGAAGGGGAGTTTAACTAGATATGGTCTAAATGTGTAGGAAACACCGTTCATTAGTTCTGAGCACACTCACGTTTCCTGGTGTATTAGAGACTCTACAAAGCAAGAGCGTGCTTCTCTGTGTCATCCTACAAACTAGATTTACTTTCAGGTAAGGGCAGTCACTTCTCAGCTCAAACGATCTACATCGTTCATGAAGCTCAAACGTTTCTCATCTTAACTGGCAAGCATTGGATGTTAGAGGACCTGGGGTTTTTATGAGTTTCAGATGCAGAGTTGACGAGATATGGTCTGTATGTGTAGGAAACACGGTTCTTTTGTTCTGAGCACACTCTCGTTTCCTGCTGTATTAGAGACTCTAGAAAGCAAGACTGTGCTTCTTGCTCTAAAGCAGAGTGTGTTTCATGGTTGAGAACTGTGCTGTGTGTTTCCCTTCAGAAATGGAGTTAAATCGCAGGTTTTGTGTCTTCTTACAAGCAAGACTTTATTTCTTGTAAACCCAGTCATTTTTCCACTAAAGGAAGCAACATCGTACACGAAGCTCACATGTTTCTCACTCTTAACTGAAAAGCATGGAATATTAGATGACCTGTGATTTGTATCAGTTTCAGAAGCAGAGTTGAAGTAGATATGTACAGTATGTGCAGGACACACAGGTCTTTTGTTGTGAGCACACTCACATTTCCTGCTGTCTTAGAGATTCTAGAAAGCAAGAGCATGCTTCTTGCTCTAAAGCAGATTGTGTTTCATGGATGAAAACTGTGCTATGTGTTTCCTTCAGAAATGGAGTTCAATCCCAGGCTCTGTGTCTTCCTACAAGCAAGAATTTGTTTCAGGTAAAGGCAGTCACTTTTCAGCTCAAACGAATCTACATCGTCCACGAAGCTCACACGTTTCTCGCTCTTAACTGAAAAGGATTGGATGTTAGAGGACCTGTGGTTTGTATCAGTTTCAGAAGCAGAGTTGATCTAGATATGGTCCGTACTTTTAGGAAACACCATTCTTTTGTTCTGAGCACACTCAAGTTTCTTGATGTATTAGAGACTCTGGAAAGCAAGAGCGTGCTTCTTGCTCTAAAGCAGAGTGTGTACCATGGATGTTAACTATGCTATCTTTTTACCTTCAGAAATGGAGTTAAATCCCAGGTTCTGTGTCTTCCTAAAAGCAAGTCTTCCTTTTAGGTAAGGGCAGTCACTTTTCAGCTCAAACGATCTACATTGTACATGAAGCTCTAACGTTTCTCGCTTTTATCTGAAAAGCATTGGATTTTAGAGGACCTGTGGTTCGCATCAGTATCAAAAGGAGAGTTAGCTAGATATGGTCTAAATTTGTAGGAAACACCGCTCAATATTTCTGAGCACACTCACGTTTCCTGCTGTATTAGAGACTCTGCAAACAAGAGCGTTCTTCTTGCTCTAAAGAAGAGTATGTTTCATGGATGAAAACTGTGCTGTGTTTTCCTTCAGAAATGGAGTTAAATTCCAGACTCTGTGTCTTCCTAGAAGCAAGTCTTCCTTTCAGGTAAGAGCAGTCACTTTTCAGCACAAATCATCTACATCATTCATGAAGCTCAAACGTTTCTCTTCTTAATTGGCAAGCATTGGAAGTTATAGAACCTGTAGTTTGCATCAGTTTCAGAAGCAGAGTTGAACTAGATATGGTCCGTATGTGTAGGAAACACCATTCTTTTGTTCTGAGCACACTCACGTTTCCTGCTCTATTAGAGATTCTAGAAAGCAAGAGCGTGCTTCTTGTTGTAAAGCAGAGTGTCTTTCATGGATGAAAACTGTGTTGTGTGTTTCCTTCAGAAATGGAATTAAATCCCAGGCTCTGTGCCTTCCTGCAAGCAAGAATTTGTTTCAGGTAAACGCAGTCATCTTTCAGCTCAAAGGAAGCTAAATCGTCCATGAAACTGACACATTTCTTGCTTTTAACTGTAAAGCTTTGGATGTTAGAGGATCTGTGGTTTGTATCAGTTTCAGAAGCAGAGTTGAACTACATATGGTCCAAATGTGAAGGAAACAGGGTTTTTTTGTTCGGATCACACTCACATTTCCTGCTGTATTAGCGACTGTAGAAAGCAAGAGCGTGCTTCTTGCTCTAAAACAGAGTGTTTTTCATGGATGAGAACTGTGCTGTGTGTTTCCCTTCAGAAATGGAGTTAAATCCCAGGCTCTATGTCTTCTTACAAGAGAGACTTCGTTTCTCGTAAACACAGTCATTTTTCCACTCAAAGGAAGCTACATCATACACGAAGCTCACATGTTTCTCGCTCTTAACAGAAAAGGACTGGATTTTAGAGGACCTGTGGTTTGCATCAGTTTCAGAAGCAGAGTTTAACTATATATGGTCCAAATGTGTAGGAAACACCATTCTATTGTTCTGAGCACACTCACGTTTCCTGATGTATTACAGACTCTAGAAAGCAAGAGCGTGCTTCTTGCTCTAAAGGAGAGTGTGTACCATGGATGTGAACTGTGCTGTGTTTTTCCTTCAGAAATGGAGTTGAATCCCAGGTTCTGTGTCTTCCTACAAGCAACTCTTACTTTCCAGTAAGGGCAGTCACTTTTCAGTTCAAAAGATCTACATTGTACATGAAGCTCTAACGTTTCTCGCTTTTATCTGCAAAGCATTGGATTTTAGAAGACCTGTGGTTCGCATCAGTTCAGAAGGGGAGTTTAAGTAGATATGGTCTAAATGTGTAGGAAACACCGTTCATTAGTTCTGAGCACACTCACGTTTCCTGCTGTATTAGAGACTCTACAAAGCAAGAGCATGCTTCTTGCTCTAAAGCAGAGTGTGCTTCATGGATGAAAACTGTGCTGTGTGTTTCCTTCAGAAATGGAGTTAAATCCCAGGGTCTGTGTCTTCCTACAAGCAAGTCTTCCTTTCAGGTAAGGGCAGTCACTTTTCAGCTCAAACGATCTACATTGTTCATGAACCTCAAAAGTTTCTCATCTTAACTGGCAAGCATTGGATTTTAGAGAAATTGTAGTTATCATCCGTTTCAGAAGCAGAGTTGAACTAGCTATGGTCTGTATGTGTAGGAAACACCGTTCTTTTGTTCTGAGCACACTCACTTTTCCTGCTCTATTAGAGACTCTCAAAGCAAGAGCATGCTTCTTCCTAAAAGCAGAGTGTGTTTCACCATGAGAACTGTGCTGTGTGTTTCCCTTCAGAAATGGATATAAATCACAGGCTCTGCATCTTTCTACAAGCAAGACTTCGTTTCACGTAAACTCAGTTACCTTGCACTCAAACAAAGCTGCATCGTTCACATAGCTGACAGGTTTCTTGCTCTTAACTGTAAAGCATTGGTAGTTAGAGAACCTGTGGTTTGTATCAGTTCAGAAGCAGAGTTGAACTAGCAATGGCCCGTATGTGTAGCAAACACCGTTCTTTTGTTCTGAGTACCCTCAAGTTTCTGGCTCTATTAGAGACTCTAGAAAGCAAGAGCATGCTTCTTGCTCTAAAGCTTGGGTGTTTCATGGATGAGAACTGTGCTGTGTGTTTCCCTTCAGAAATGGAGTTAAATCCCAGGCTCTGTGTATTCCTACAAGCAAGACAACTTTTCAGGTACACTAGGTCACTTTTCAGCTCAAAGGAAGCTACATCGTTCACGAAGCTCACACGTTTATCGCTCTAAACTGAAAAGCATCGGATGATATATGAATTTTGGATTTTATCAGGTTCAGAAGCAGAGTTGAACTAGCTATTGTCCGTATGTGTAGGAAACACCGTTCTTTTGTTCAGAGTACCCTCAATTTTCTGGCTCTATTACAGATTCCAGAAAGCAAGAGCATGTTTCGTGCTCGAAAGCAGAGTGTGTTTCATGACTGAGAACTGTTCTGTGGGTTTCCCTTCACAAATGGAGTTAAATCCCAGACTCTGTGTCTTCCTACAAGCAAGACATCTTTTCAGGTAAACGCAGTCACATTTCAGCTGTAATGAATATAAATCGTTTACGAAGATCACACGTTTCTCGCTCTTCACTGAAAAGCATTGGGTGTTAGATGACTTGTGCTTTGTATCAGTTTCAGAAGCAGAGTTGAATTAGCAATGGTCCGTATGTGTAGGAAACACCGTTCTTTTGTTCTGAGCACACTCACATTTCCTGCTCTATTAGAGACTCTAGAAAGCAAGAGCATGCTTCTTCTTATATGCAGAGTGTGTTTCATTGTGAGAACAGTGCTGTTTGTTTCCCTTCAGAAATGGAGTTAAATCACAGGCTCTGCATCTTCCTACAAGCACGACTTCGTTTCACGTAAACTCAGTCACCTTTCAGCTCAAATGAATATAAATCATATACGAAGCTCACACGTTTCTTGCTCTTAACTAAAAAGCATTGGATGTCAGATGACTTGTGGTTTGTATCAGTTTTAGAAGCAAAGTTGAACTAGCAATGGTCCTTATGTGTAGGAAACACTGTTCTTTTGTTCTGAGCACACTCACGTTTCCTGCTCTATTAGAGACTCTAGAAAGCAAGAGCGTGCTTCTTGTTATATGCAGAGTGTGTCTCATCGTCAGAACAGTGCTGTGTGTTTCCTTCAGAAATGCAGTTAAATCACAGGCTCTGCATCTTCCTACAAGCACTACTTCGTTTCACATAAACTCAGTCACATTTCAGCTCAAACAAAGCTACATCTTTCACGTAGCTCACATGTTTCTCACTCTTAACTGTAAAGCATTGGATGTTAGAGGACCTGTTGTTTGTATCAGTTTCAGAAGCAGAGTTGAAGTAGCAATGGTCCGTATGTTTAGGAAACACCGTTATTTTGTTCTGAGTACCCTCAAGTTTCTGGCTCTATTAGAGACTCTGGAAAGCAAGAGCATGCTACTTGCTCTAAAGCAGAGTGTGTTTCATGGATGAGAACTGTGCTGTGTGTTTCCCTTCAGAAATGGAGTTAAATTCCAGGCTCTGTGTCTTCATACAAGCAAGACATCTTTTCAGGTAAACTAAGTCACTTCTCAGCTCTAAGAAAGCTACATTGTTCACGAAGCTCACAAGTTTCTCACTCTTAACTGGAAAGCATTGCATGTTAGAGGAACTGTGGTTTGTATCAAATTCAGAAGAAGACTTGACCTAGATATGGGCCGTATGTGTAGGAAACACCATTATTTTGTTATAACCACAGTGACGTTTCCTGCTCTATTAGAGACTCTTAGAAAACAAGAGCATGCTTCTTGCTCTAAAGCAGAATGTGTTTCATGGATGAGATCTCTGCTGTGTGTTTTCCTTCAGAAATGGAGTTAAATCCCAGGCTCTGTGTCTTCTTACAAGCAAGACATCTTTTCAGGTAAACTCACTCACTTTTCAGCTCAAAGGAAGCTACATCGTTCACGAAGCTCACATGTTTCTCGCTCTTTACTTGAAAGCATTGCATGTTAATGGAAATGTGGTTTATATCAGTTTCAGAAGAAGAGTTGACCTAGATATGGTCTGTATGTGTAGGAAACACCGGTATTTTTTTCTGACCATAGTCACGTTTCCTGCTGTATTAGAGACTCTTAGAAAGCAAGAGCATGCTTCTTGCTCTAAAGCAGAGTGTGTTTCATGGATGAGAATTGTGCTGTGTGTTTCCCTTCAGAAATGGAGTTAAATCCCAGACTCTGTGTCTTCCTACAAGCAAGACATCTTTTCAGGTAAACGCTGTCACATTTCATCTCAAATGAATATAAATCGTTTACGAAGATCACACATTTCTCGCTCTTCACTGAAAAGCATTGGATGTTAGATGACTTGTGCTTTGTATCAGTTTCAGAAGCAGAGTTGAACTAGCAATGGTCCGTATGTGTAGGACACACCGTTCTTTTGTTCTGAACACACTCACGTTTCCTGCTCTATTAGAGACTCTAGAAAGCAAGAGCATGCTTCTTCTTATATGCAGAGTGTGTTTCATCGTGAGAACAGTGCTGTTTGTTTCCCTTCAGAAATGGAGTTAAATCACAGGCTCTGCATCTTCCTACAAGCACGACTTCGTTTCATGTAAACTCAGCCACCTTTCAGCTCAAACAAAGCTACATCGTTCACGAAGCTCACACGTTTCTTGCTCTTAACTGTGAAGAATTGGATGTTAGAGGACCTGTGGTTTGTATCAGTTTCAGAAGCAGAGTTGAACTAGCAATGTTCCCTATGTGTAGGAAACACCGTTCTTTTGATCTGAGTACCCTCAAGTTTCTGGCTCTATTATAGGCTCTGGAAAGCCAGAGCATGCTTCGTGCTCTAAAGCAGAGTGTGTTTCATGGATGAGAACTGTGCTGTGTGTTTCCCTTCACAAATGGAGTTAAATCCCAGGCTCTGTGTCTTCCTACAAGCAAGACATCTATTCAGTCACTATTCAGCTCATATGAATATAAATCATTTACGAAGATCACACGTTTCTTGCTCTTAACTGTAAAGCATTGGATCTTAGAGGACCTGTGGTTTGTATCAGTTTCAGAAGCAGAGTTCGACTAGCAATTGTCCCTATGTGTATGAAACACCGTTCTTCTGTTCTGAGCACAATTTCAAGTTTCTGGCTCTATTATAGACTCTAGAAAGCAAGAGTATACTTCTTGCTCTAAAGCAGAGTGTGTTTCATGGATGAGAACTGTCCTGTGTGTTTCCCTTTAGAAATGGAGTTAAATCCCAGGCTCTGTGTCTTCCTACAAGCAAGACAACTTTTCAGGTAAACTAGGACAATTTTCAGCTCAAAGGAAGCTACATCGTTCATGAAGCTCACACGTTTCTCACTCTTAACTGAAAAGCATTGGACGTTAGATGAATTGTGGTTTGTATCAGGTTCAGAAGCAGAGTTGAACTAGCTATGGTCCATATGTGTAGGAAACACTGTTATTTTGTTCTAACCACAGTGACGTTTCCTGCTCTATTAGAGACTCTTAGAAAACATGAGCGTGCTTCTTGCTCTAAAGCAGAGTGTGTTTCATGACTGAGAACTGTTCTGTGTGTTTTCCTTCAAAAATGGAGTTAAATCCCAGACTCTGTGTCTTCCTACAAGCAAGACACCTTTTCAGGTAAACGCAGTCACATTTCAGCTGAAATGAATATAAATCGTTTACGAAGATCACACGTTTCTCGCTCTTCACTGAAAAGCATTGGATGTTAGATGAATTGTGGTTTGTATCAGATTCAGAAGGAGAGTTGAACTAGCTATGGTCTGTATGTGTAGGAAACACTGTTCTTTTGTTCAGAGTTCCCCCAATTTTCTGGCTCTATTAGAGACTCTAGAAAGCCTGAGCATGCTTCGTGCTCTAAAGCAGAGTGTGTTTCATGGATGAGAACTGTGCTGTGTGTTTCCCTTCACAAATGGAGTTAAATCACAGGCTCTGTGTCTTCCTATAAGCAAGACATCTTTTCAGGTAAACGCAGTCACTATTCAGCTCAAATGAATATAAATCGTTTATGAAGATCACACGTTTCACGCTCTTCTCTGAAAAGCATTGGATGTTAGATGACTTGTGGTTTGTATCAGTTTAAGAAGAAGAGTTGAACGAGCAATGGTCCGTATGTGTAGGAAACACCGTTCTTTTGTTCTGAGCACACTCACGTTTCCTGCTCTATTAAAGACTCTAGAAAGCAAGAGCGTGCTTCTTCTTATATGCAGAGTGTGTTTCATGGATGTGATCTGTGCTGTGTGTTTCCCTTCAGAAATGGAGTTAAATCACAGGCTCTGCATCTTCCTACAATCAAGACTTCGTTTCACGTAAACTCAGTCACCTTTCAGCTCAAACATAGCAACATTGTTCACGTAGCTCACACGAATCTTGCTCTTAACTGTAAAGCATTGGATGTTAGAGGACCTGTGGTTTGTATCAGTTTCAGAAGCAGAGTTGAACTAGCAATGGTCCGTATGTGTAGGAAACACCGTTATTTTCTTCTGAGTACCCTCAAGTTTCTGGCTCTATTAGAGACTCTGGAAAGCAAGAGCATGCTACAGCGTGTGTGTCATGTATGAGAACTGTGCTGTGTGTTTCCCTTCAGAAATGGAGTTAAATACCTGGCTCTGTGTCTTCCTACAAGCAAGACATCTTTTCAGGTAAACTCAGTCACTTTTCAGCTCAAATGAATATAAATCGTTTACGAAGCTAACACGTTTCTAGCTATTAACTAAAAAGGATTGGATGTTAGATGACTTGTGGTTTGTATCAGTTTCAGAAGCAGAGTTGAACTAGCAATGGTCCTTATGTGTAGGAAGCACCGTTCTTTTGTTCAGAGTACCCTCAAGTTTCTGGCTCTATTTGAGACTCTGGAAAGCAAAGGATGCTACAAGCTCTAAAGCAGAGAGTGTGTCATGGATGAGAACTGTGCTGTGTATTTCCCTTCAGAAATGGAGTTAAATACCTGGCTCTGTGTCTTCCTACAAGCAAAACATCTTTTCAGGTAAACTCAGTCACTTTTCAGCTCAAATGAATATAAATCGTTTACGAAGCTAACACGTTTCTAGCTATTAACTAAAAAGGATTGGATGTTAGATGACTTGTGGTTTGTATCAGTTTCAGAAGCAGAGTTGAACTAGCAATGGTCCTTATGTGTAGGAAGCACCGTTCTTTTGTTCAGAGTACCCTCAAGTTTCTGGCTCTATTTGAGACTCTAGAAAGCCAGAGCATGCTTCGTGCTTTAAAGCAGAGTGTGTTTCATGGATGAGATCTCTGCTGTGTGTTTCCCTTCAGAAATGGAGTTAAATCCCAGGCTCTGTGTCTTCCTACAAGCAAGACAACTTTTCAGGTAAACTAGGTTACTTTTCAGCTCAAAGGAAGCTACATCGTTCACGAAGCTCACACGTTTCTCGCTCTTAACTTGAAAGCATGCTTCTTGCTCTAAAGCAGAGTGTGTGTCATGTATGAGAACTGTGCTGTGTATTTCCCTTCAGAAATGGAGTTAAATCCCAAGCTCTGTGTCTTCCTACAAGCAAGACATCTTTTCAGGTAAACGCAGTCACTTTTCAGCTCAAATGAATAAAAATCGTTTACAAAGATCACGCGTTTCTCGTTCTTAATTGAAAAGCATTGGATATTAGACGACTTGTCGTTTGTATCAGTTTCAGAAGCAGAGTTGAATTAGCGATGGTCCGTATGTGTAGGAAACACCGTTCTTTTGTCCTGAACACACTCACGTTTCCTGCTCTAATACAAACTCTAGAAAGCAAGAGCATGCTTCTTCTTATATGCAGAGTGTGTTTCATCGTGAGAACAGTGCTGTGTGTTTCCCTTAAGAAATGGAGTTAAATCACAGGCTCTGCATCTTCCTACAAGCACGACTTCGTTTCACGTAAACTCAGTCACTTTTCAGCTCAAACAAAGCCACATCGTTCACGTAGCTCACACGTTTCTTGCTCTTAACTGTAAAGCATTGGATGATAGAGGACCTGTGGTTTGTATCAGTTTCAGAAGCAGAGTTGAACTAGCAATGGTCTGTATGTGTAGGAAACACCGTTATTTTGTTCTGATTACCCTCATGTTTCTGGCTCTTTTAGAGAATCTGGAAAGCAAGAGCATACTTCTTGCTCTGAAGCAGAGTGTGTTCCATGAATCAGACCTGTGCTGTGTGTTTCCCTTCAGAAATGGAGTTAAATAACAGGCTCTGTGTCTTCTTACAAGCAAGACATCTTTTCAGTTAAACGCAGTCACTTTTCAGCTCAAAGGAAGCCACATCGTTCATGAAGCTCACACGTTTCTCACTCTTAACTGAAAAGAATTGAACGTTAGAAGATTTGTGGTTTGTATCAGGTTCAGAAACAGAGTTGAACTAGCTAAGGTCCGTATGTGTAGGAAACACCGTTCTTTTGTTCAGAGTATCCTCAATTTTCTGGCTCTATTAGAGACTCTAGAATGGAAGAGCATGCTTCGTGCTCTAAAACAGAGTGTGTTTCATGGATGAGAACTGTGCTGTGTGTTTCCCTTCAGAAATGGAGTTAAATCCCAGGCTCTGAGTCTTCCTACAAGCCAGACATCTTTTCAGGTAAACTCAGTCACTTTTCAGCTCAAAGGAAGCTACATAGTTCACGAAGCTCACATGTTTCTTGCTCTTAACTTGAAAGCATTGCATGTTAATGGAACTGTGCTTTGTATCAGATTTAGAAGAAGAGTTGACCTAGACATGGTCCTTTTGTGTAGGAAATGCCGGTATTTTGTTCTGACCACAGTCACATTTCCTGCTGTCTTAGAGACTCTTAGAAAGCAAGAGCGTACTTTTTGCTCTACAGCAGGTTGTGTTTCATGGATGAGAACTGTGCTGTGTGTTTCCCTTCAGAAATGTTTGAAATCCCAGGCTCTGTGTCTTCCTACAAGCAAGACAACTTTTCAGGTAAACTAGGTCACTTTTCAGCTCAAAGGAAGGTACATCGTTCACGAAGCTCACATGTTTCTTGCTCTTAACTTGAAAGCTTTGCATGTTAACGTAACTGTACTTTGTATCAGTTTCAGAAGAAGACTTGACCTTGATGTGGTCCGTATGTGTGGGAAACACCGTTATTTTGTTCTAACCACAGTGACGATTCCTACACTATTAGAGACTCTTAGAAAACAAGAACGTACTTCTTGCTCTAAAGCAGAGTGGGTTTCATGATTGAGAATTGTGCTGTGTGTTTCCCTTGAGAAATGGAATTAAATCCCAGCCTCTGTGTCTTCCTACAAGCAAGACATCTTTTCAGGTAAACGCAATCACTTTTCAGCTCAAAGGAAGCTACATCGTTCACGAAGCTCACATGTTTCTCACTCTTAACTTGAAAGCATTGCATGTTGATGGAACCGTGGTTTGTATCAGTTTCAGAAGAAGAGTTGACCTAGATATGGTCCGTGTGTGTAGGAAACAACGGTATTTCATTCTGACCACAGTCACGTTTCCTGCTGTATTAGAGACTCTTAGAAAGCAAGAGCATGCTTCCTGATCTAAAGAAGAGTGTGTTTCATGGATGAGAACTGTGCTGTGTGTTTCCCTTCAGAAATGGAGTTAAATCCCAGGCTCTGTGTCTTCCTACAAGCAAGACAACTTTTCAGGTAAACTAGGTCACTTTTCAGCTCAAAGGAAGCTACATCATTCACGAAGCTCACACGTTTCTCGCTCTTAACTGTAAAGCATTGGATGTTAGATGATTTGTGGTTTGTATTAGATTCAGAAGCAGAGTTGAACTAGCGATGGTCCGTATGTGTAGGAAACACCGTTCTTTTGTTCTGAGCACACTCACGTTTCTTGCTCTATTAGAGACTCTAGAAAGCAAGAGCGTGCTTCTTATATGCAGAGTGTGTTTAATGGATGTGATCTGTGCTGTGTGTTTCCCTTCAGAAAAGGAGTTAAATCACAGGCTCTGCATCTTCCTACAAGCAAGACTTCGTTTCACGTAAACTCAGTCACCTTTCAGCTCAAACATAGTAACATTGTTCACATAGCTCACACGAATTTTGCTCTTAACTGTAAAGCATTGGATGTTAGAGGACCTGTGGTTTGTATCAGTTTCAGAAGCAGAGTTGAACTAGCAATGGTCCGTATGTGTAGGAAACACCGTTATTTTGTTCTGAGTACCCTCAAGTTTCTGGCTCTATTAGAGACTCTGGAAAGCAAAGGATGCTACAAGCTCTAAAACAGAGAGTGTGTCAAGGATGAGAACTGTGCTGTGTGTTTCCCTTCAGAAATGGAGTTAAATCACAGGCTCTGTGTCTTCCTACAAGCAAGACATCTTTTCAGGTAAACTCAGTCACTTTTCAGCTCAAATGAATATAAATCGTTTACGAAGCTAACACGTTTCTAGCTATTAACTAAAAAGGATTGGATGTTAGATGACTTGTGGTTTGTATCAGTTTCAGAAGCAGAGTTGAACTAGCAATGGTCCTTATGTGTAGGAAGCACCGTTCTTTTGTTCAGAGCACCCTCAATTTTCTGGCTCTATTTGAGACTCTAAAAAGCCAGAGCATGCTTCGTGCTTTAAAGCAGAGTGTGTTTCATGGATGATATCTCTGCTGTGTGTTTCCCTTCAGAAATGGAGTTATATCCCAGTCTCTGTGTCTTCCTACAAGCAAGACAACTTTTCAGGTAAACTAGGTCACTTTTCAGCTCAAAGGAAGCTACATCATTCACGAAGATCACAAGTTTCTCGTTCTTAACCGAAAAGCATTGGATGTTAGATGAATTGTGTTTTGTATCAGATTCAGAAGCAGAGTTGAACTAGCGATGGTCCGTATGTGTAGGAAACACCGTTCTAATGTTCAGAGCACACTCACGTTTATTTCTCTATTAGAGACTCTAGAAAGCAAGAGCGTGCTTCTTCTTATATGCAGAGTGTGTTTCATGGATGTGATCTGTGCTGTGTGTTTCCCTTCAGAAATGGAGTTAATTCACAGGTTCTGCATCTTCCTTCAAGCAAGATTTCATTTCACGTAAACTCAGTCACCAATCTGCTCAAACATATCAACATTGTTCACGTAGCTCAAACGAATCTTGCTCTTAACTGTAAAGCATTGAATGTTAGAAGACCTGTGGTTTTTATCAGTTTCAGAAGCAGAGTTGAACTAGCAATGGTCCGTAGGTGTAGGAAACACCGTTAATTTGTTCTGAGTACCCTCAAGTTTCTGGCTCTATTAGAGACTCTGGAAAGCAAGAGCATGCTACTAGCTCTAAAACAGAGTGTGTGTCATGTATGAGAACTGTGCTGTGTGTTTCCCTTCAGAAATGGAGTTAAATCCCAGGCTCTGTGTCTTCCTATAATTAAGACATCTTTTCAGGTAAACTCAGTCACTTTTCAGCTCAAAGGAAGCTACATCGTTCACGAAGCTCACACGTTTCTCGCTCTTAACTTGAAAGCATTGCATGTTAATGGAACTGTGCTTTGTATGAGATGCAGAAGAAGAGTTGACCTAGACATGGTCTGTATGTGTAGGAAACACTGGTATTTTGTTCTGACCACAGTCACGATTCCTGTTGTATTAGAGACTCTTAGAAAGCAAGAGCGTACTTTTTGCTCTAAAGCAGAGTGTGTTTCATGGATGAGAACTGTGCTGTGTGTTTCCCTTCAGAAATGGAGTTAAATCCCAGGCTCTGTGTCTTCCTAGAAGCAAGACATTTACTCAAGGTACACTCAGTCACTCTTCAGCTCAAAGGAAGCTTCATCGTTCACGAAGCTCACATGATTCTCGCTCTTAACTTGAAAGAATTGCATGTTAATGGAACTGTGGTTTGTATCAGTTTCATAAGCAGAGTTGACCTAGATATGGTCTGTATGTGTAGGATACACAGGTATTTCGTTCTGACCACAGTCACGTTTCCTGCTGTATTAGAGACTCTTAGAAAGCAAGAGCGTGCTTCTTGCTCTAAAGCAGAGTGTGTTTCATGGATGAAAACTGTGCTGTGTGTTTCCCTTCAGAAATGGAGTTAAATCCCAGGCTCTGTGTCTTCCTACAAGCAAGACAACTTTTCAGGTAAACTAGGTCACTTTTCAGCTCAAAGGAAGCTACATCGTTCACGAAGCTCACACGTTTCTCGCTCTTAACTGAAAAGCATTGGATGTTAGATGAATTGTGGTTTGTATCAGATTCAGAAGCAGAGTTGAACTAGCGATGGTCCGTATGTGTAGGAAACACCGTTCTTTTGTTCTGAGCACACTCACGTTTCCTGCTCTATTAGAGACTCTAGAAAGCAAGAGCGTGCTTCTTCTAATATGCAGAGTGTGTTTCATGGATGTGATCTGTGCTGTGTGTTTCCCTTCAGAAATGGAGTTAAATCACAGGCTGTGCATCTTCCTACAAGCAAGAGTTCTTTTCACGTAAAATCATTCACCTTTCAGCTCAAACATAACAACATTCTTCACGTAGCTCACACGAATCTTGCTCTTAACTGTAAAGCATTGGATGTTAGAGGACCTGTGGTTTGTATCAGTTTCAGAAGCAGAGTTGAACTAGCAATGGTCCGTATGTATAGGAAACACCGTTATTTTGTTTTGAGTACCCTCAAGTTTCTGGCTCTATTAGAGACTCTGGAAAGCAAGAACATGCTACTAGCTCTAAAACCGAGTGTGTGTCATGTATCAGAACTGTGCTGTGTGTTTCCCTTCAGAAATGGAGTTAAATCCAAGGCTCTGTGTCTTCCTATAATTAAGACATCTTTTCAGGTAAACTCAGTCACTTTTCAGCTCAAAGGAAGCTACATCTTTCACGAAGCTCCCACGTTTCTCGCTCTTAACATGAAAACATTGCATGTTAATGGAACTGTGCTTTGTATCATTTTCAGAAGTTGACGTAGATATGGTCCGTATGTGTAGGAAACACCGTTATTTTGTTCTAACCACAGTGACGTTTCCTGCTCTATTAGAGCCTCTTAGAAAAGAAGAGCGTGCTTCTTGCTTTAAAGCAGAGTGTGTTTCATGGATGAGAACTGTGCTGTGTGTTTCCCTTCAGAAATGGAATTAAATTCCAGGCTCTGTGTCTTCCTACAGGCAAGAAATCATTTCAGGTAAACACAGTCACTTTTCAGCTCAAATGAATATAAATCGTTTACAAAGCTCACACGTTTCTTGCTCTTAAATAAAAAGGATTGGATATTAGATGACTTGTGGTTTGAATCAGTTTCAGAAGCAGAGTTGAACTATCAATGGTCCTTCTGTGTAGGAACCACCGTTCTTTTGTTCAGAGTACCCTCAAGTTTCTGGCTCTATTAGAGACTCTAGAAAGCCAGAGCATGCTTCGTGCTTTAAAGCAGAGTGTTCATGGAGGAGATCTCTGCTGTGTGTTTCGCCTCAGAAATGGAGTTATATCACAGGCTCTGTGTCTTTCTACAAGCAAGACAGCTTTTCAGGTAAACTCAGTCACTTTTCAGCTCAAAGGAAGCTACATTGTTCACGAAGCACACACGTTCTCGCTGTTAACTTGAAAGCATTGCATGTTAATGGAACTGTGCTTTGTATCAGATGCAGAAGAAGAGTTGACCTAGACATGGTCTGTATGTGTAGGAAACAGCGGTATTTTGTTCTGAACACAGTCACGTTTCCTGTTGTATTAGAGACTCTTAGAAAGCAAGAGCGTACTTTTTGCTCTAAAGCAGAGTGTGTTTCATGGATGAGAACTGTGCTGTGTGTTTCCCTTGAGAAATGGAATTAAATCACAGGCTCTGCATCTTCCTACAAGCACGACTTCGTTTCACGTAAACTCAGTCACCTTTCAGCTCAAACAAAGCTACATTGTTCACGTAGCTCACACGTTTCTTGCTCTTAACTGTAAAGCATTGGATGGTAGAGGACCTGTGGTTTGTATCAGTTTCAGAAGCAGAGTTGAACTAGCAATGGCGGTATGTGTAGGAAACACCGTTATTTTATTCTGAGGACCCTCATGTTTCTGGCTGTATTAGAGACTCTGGAAAGCAAGAGCATGCTTCTTGCTCTAAAGCAGAGTGTATTTCATGGATGAGAACTGTGTTGTGTGTTTTCCTTCAGAAATGGAGTTAAATCCCAGGCTCTGTGTCTTCCTACAAGCAAGACATCTATCCAGGTAAACTCAGTCACTTTTCTGCTCAAAGGAAGCTACATCGTTCACAAAGATCACATGTTTCTCGCTCTTAACTTGAAAGCATTGGATGTTAATGGAACCGTGGTTTGTATCAGTTTCAGAAGAAGAGTTGACCTAGATATGGTCCGTATGTGTAGGAAACACCAGTATTTCGTTCTGACCACAGTCACGTTTCTTGCTGTATTAGAGACTCTTAGAAAGCAAGAGCGTACTTCTTGCTCTAAAGCAGAGTGTGTTTCATGGATGAGAACTGTGCTGTGTGTTTCCCTTCAGAAATGGAGTTAAATCCCAGGCTCTGTGTCTTCCTACAAGCAAGACAACTTTTCAGGAAAACTCAGTCACTTTTCAGCTCAAAGGAAGCTACATTGTTCACGAAGCTCACACGTTTCTCGCTCTTAACTGAAAAGCATTGGAAGTTAGATGAATTGTGGTTTGTATCAGTTTCAGAAGCAGAGTTGAACTAGCAATGGTCCTTATGTGTAGGAAGCACCGTTCTTTTGTTCAGAGTAACCTCAAGTTTCTGGCTCTATTAAAGACTCTAGAAAGCCAGAGCAATCTTCGTGCTTTAAAGCAGATTGTGTTTCATGGATGAGATCCCTGCTGTGTGTTTCCCTTCAGAAATGGAGTTAAATCTCCGGCTCTGTGTCTTCCTACAAGCAAGACATTAACTCAAGGTAAACTCAGTCACATTTCAGCTCAAAGGAAGCTACATCGTTCACGAAGCTCACATGTTTCTCGCTCTTAACTTGAAAGCATTGCATGTTAATGGAACTGTGGTTTGTATCAGTTTCAGAAGAACAGTTGACCTAGATATGGTCCCTATGTGTAGGAAACACCGGTATTTTGTTCTGACCACAGTCATGCTTCCTGCTGTATTAGAGACTCTTAGAAAGCAAGAGCGTGCTTCTTCTAATATGCAGAGTGTGTTTCATGGATGTGATCTGTGCTGTGTGTTTCACTTCAGAAAAGGAGTTAAATCACAGGCTCTGCATCTTCCTTCAAGCAAGACTTCGTTTCACGTAAACTCAGTCAACTTTCTGCTCAAACATAGCAACATTGTTCAAGTAGCTCACCGAATCTTGCTCTTAACTGTAAAGCATTGGATGTTAGAGGACCTGTGGTTTGTATCAGTTTCAGAAGCAGAGTTGAACTGGCAATTGTCCGTATGTTTAGGAAACACCTTTATTTTGTTCTGAGTACCCTCAAGTTTCTGGCTCTATTAGAGACTCTGGAAAGCAAGAGCATGCTACTAGCTCTAAAACAGAGTGTGTGACATGGATGAGAACTGTGCTGAGTGTTTCCCTTCAGAAATGGATTTAAATCCCAGGCTCTGTGTCTTCCTATAATTAAGACATCTTTTCAGGTAAACTAAGTCACTTTTCAGCTCAAAGGAAGCTACATCGTTCACGAAGCTCACACGTTTCTCGCTCTTAACTAGAAAGCATTGCATGTTAATGGAACTGTGCTTTGTATCATTTTCAGAAGAAGAGTTGACCTAGATATGGTCCGTATGTGTAGGTAACACCGTTATTTTGTTCTAAACACAGTGACGTTTCTTGCTCTATTAGAGACTCTTAGAAAGCAAGAGCGTGCTTCTTCTAATATGCAGAGTGTGTTTCATGGATGAGAACTGTGCTGTGTGTTTCCCTTCAGAAATGAAATTAAATTCCAGACTCTTTGTCTTCCTACAAGCAAGACATCATTTCAGGTAAACACAGTCACTTTTCAGCTCAAATGAATATAAATCGTTTACAAAGCTCACACGTTTCTTGCTCTTAACTAACAAGGATTGGATGTTAGATGATTTTTCGTTTGTATCAGTCTCAGAAGCAGAGTTGAACTAGCAATGGTCCTTATGTGTAGGAAGCACCGTTCTTTTGTTCAGAGTACCCTGAAGTTTCTGGCTCTATTAGAGACTCTAGGAAGCCAGAGCATGCTTCGTGCTTTAAAGCAGAGTGTGTTTCATGGATGAGATCTCTCCTGTGTGTTTCCCTTCAGAAATGGAGTTATATCCCAGGCTCTGTGTCTTCCTACAAGCAAGACATCTTTTCAGGTAAACTCAGTCACTTTTCAGCTCAAAGGAAGCTACATTGTTCACGAAGCGCACACGTTTCTCGCTCTTAAATGGAAAGCATTGCATGTTAATGGAACTGTGGTTTGTATCAGTTTCAGAAGAAGAGTTGACCTAGATATGGTCCGTATGTTTAGGATACACCGTTAGATTCTTCTGACCACAGTCACGTTTCCTGCTGTATTAGAGAATTTTAGAAAGCAAGAGCGTGCTTCTTGCTCGAAAGCAGAGTGTGTTTCATGGATGAGAACTGTGCTGTGTGTTTGCCTTCATAAATGGAGTTAAATTCCAGGCTCTGTTTCTTCCTTCAAGCAAGACAACCTTTCAGGTAAACGCAGTCACTTTTCAGCTCAAAAGAATATAAATCGTTTACGAAGATCACACGTTTCTTGCTCTTAAATGAAAAGCATTGGATGTTAGATGACTTGTGGTTTGTATCAGTTTCAGAAGCAGAGTTGAACTAGCAATGGTCCGTATGTTTAGGAAACACCGTTATTTTGTTATGAGCACACTCACGTTTCCTGCTCTATCAGAGACTCTAGAAAGCAAGAGTGTGCTTCTTCTTATATGCTGATTGTGTTTCATCGTGAGAACAGTGCTGTGTGTTTCCCTTCAGAAATGGAGTTAAATCACAGGCTCTGTATCTTCCTACAAACAAGAAATCGCTTCAGGTAAACGCAGTGACTTTTCAGCTCAAATGAATATAAATCGTTTACGAAGATCAGACGTTTCTTGCTCTTAAATGAAAAGCATTGGATGTTAGATGACTTGTGGTTTGTATCAGTTTCAGAATCAGAGTTGAACTAGCAATGGTCTGTATGTATAGGAAACACCGTTCCTTTGTTCTGAGCACACTCACGTTTCCTGCTGTATTAGAGACTCTAGAAAGGAAGAGCGTGCTTCTTCCTATACACAGAGTGTGTTTCATCGTGAGAACAGTGCTGTGTGTTTCTCTTCAGAATTGGAGTTTAATCCCAGGCTCTGTATCTTCCTACAAGCAAGACTTCGTTTCACGTAAACTCAGGCACCTTTCTGCTCAAACAAAGCTACATCGTTCACGAAGCTCACACGTGTCTTGCTCTTAACTGTAAAGCATTGGATCTTAGAGTACCTGTGGTTTGTATCAGTTTCACAAGCAGAGTTGAAGTAGCAATGGTCTGTATGTGTAGGAAACACCGTTCTTTTGTTCTGAGTACCCTCAATTTATGTCTCTTTTAGAGACTCTGGAAAGCAAGAGCATGCTTCTTGCCCTAAAGCAGAGTGTGTTTCATGGATGAGAACTGTGCTGTGTTTCTCCCTTCCCAAATGGAGTTAAATTCCAGGCTCTCTGTCTTCCTATTAGCAAGACATCATTTCAAATAAACACAGTCACTTTTCAGCTCAAATGAATTTAAATCAGTTACGATGCTCACACGTTTCTTGCTCTTAACTAAAAAGCATTGGATGATAGATGACTTGTGGTTTGTATCAGTTTCAGAAGCAGAGTTGAACTAGCAATGGTCTGTATGTGTAGGAAACACCGTTATTTTGTTCTGAGCACACTTTCAAGTTTCTGGCTCTATTATTGACTCTAGAAAGCAAGAGCGTGCATCTTGCAATAAAGCAGAGTGTGTTTCATGGATGAGAACTGTGCTGTGTTTTTCCCTTCAGAAATGGAGTTAATTTCCAGGCTCTGTGTCTTCCTACAAGCAAGACATCTTTTCAGGTAAACTCAGTCACTTTTCTGCTCATAGGAAGCTAAATCGTTCACGAAGCTCACATGTTTCTCGCTCTTAACTGGAAAGCATTGCATGTTAATGGAACTGCGGTTTGTATCAGTTTCTGAAGAAGGGTTCTCCTAGATATGGTCCGTATGTGTAGGAAACACCGTTATTTTTTTCTGACCACAGTCACGTTTCCTGCTGTATTAGAGACTCTTAGAAAGCAAGAGCGTGCTTCTTGATCTAAAGCTGCGTGTGTTTCATGGATGAGAACTGTGCTGTGTGTTTCCCTTCAGAAATGGAGTTAAATTCCAGGCTCCGAGTCTTCCTACCAGCAAGACATCTATTCAGGTAAACGCAGTCACTTTTCAGCTCAAATGAATATAAATCGTTTACAAAGCTTACACGTTTCTTGCTCTTAACTGAAAAGCATTGGATGTTAGATGACTTTTGCTTTGTATCAGTTTCAGAAGCAGAGTTGAACTAGCAATGGTCCATATGTGTAGGAAACACCGTTATTTTTTTCTGACCACAGTCACGTTTCCTGCTGTATTAGAGACTCTTAGAAAGCAAGAGCGTGCTTCTTGATCTAAAGCTGCGTGTGTTTCATGGATGAGAACTGTGCTGTGTGTTTCCCTTCAGAAATGGAGTTAAATTCCAGGCTCCGAGTCTTCCTACCAGCAAGACATCTATTCAGGTAAACGCAGTCACTTTTCAGCTCAAATGAATATAAATCGTTTACAAAGCTTACACGTTTCTTGCTCTTAACTGAAAAGCATTGGATGTTAGATGACTTTTGCTTTGTATCAGTTTCAGAAGCAGAGTTGAACTAGCAATGGTCCATATGTGTAGGAAACACCGTTCTTTTGTTCTGAGCACACTTTCAAGTTTATCTCTATTATAGACTCTACAAAGCAAGAGCGTGCTTCTTGCTCTAAAGCAGAGTGTCTTTCATGGACGAGAACTGTGCTGTGTTTTTCCCTTCAGAAATAGAGTTAAATCCCAGGCTCTGTGTCTTCCTACAAGCAAGACATCTTTTCAGGTAAACTCAGTCACTTTTCAGCTCAAATGAATATAAATCGTTCACGAAGATCCTACGTTTCTCGCTCTGAACTGAAAAGCATTGCATGTTAGATGACTTGTGTTTTGTATCAGTTTCAGAAGCAGAGTTGAACTAGCAATGATCCCTATGTGTAGGAAATACCGTTCTTTTGTTCTGTGCTTACTCAATTTTCCTGCTTGATTAGAGACTCTAGAAAGCAAGAGCTTGCTTCTTCCTATACGCAGAGTGTGTTTCATCGTGAGAACAGTGCTGTGTGTTTTTCTTCAGAAATGGAGTTAAATCCCAGGCTCTGTGTATTCCTACAAACAAGACTTCCTTTCACGTAAACACAGTCACCCTTCCTCTCAAACAAAGCAACATTGTTCAAGTAGCTCAGATGTTTCTTGCTCTTAACTGTAAAGAATTGGATGTTAGAGGACCTGTGGTTTGTATCTATTTCAAAGCAGAGTTGAAGTAGCAATGGTCCGTATGTGTAAGAAACACCGTTCTTTTGTTCTGAGTACCCTCAAGTTTCTGGCTCTATTAGAGTCCCTGGAAAGGAAGAGCATGCTTCTTGCTCTAAAGCACAGTTTGTTTCATGGATGAGAACTGTGCTGTGTGCTTCCCTTCAGAAATGGAGTTAAATCCCAGGCTCTGAGTCTTCCTACAAGCAAGATATCTTTTCAGGTAAACTCAGTCACTTTTCCGCTCAAAGGAAGCTACATTGTTCACAAAATTCACACGTTTCTTGCTCTTAACTGGAAAGCATTGCATGTTAATGGAACTGTGGTTTGTATCAGTTTCAGAAGAAGAGTTGACCTAGATATGGTCCGTATGTGTAGGAAACACCGTTATTTTGTTCTGACCACAGTCACGTTTCCTACTGTATTAGAGAATCATAGAAAGCAAGAGGGTGCTTCTTGCTCTAAAGCAGAGTGTGTTTCATGGATGAGAACTGTGCTGTGTGTTTCCCTTCAGAAATGGAGTTAAATTCCAGGCTCTGTGTCTTCCTACAAGCAAGACATCATTTCAGGTAAACGCAGTCACTTTTCAGCTCAAATGAATATAAATCATTTACGAAGTTCACACATTTTCGCTCTTAACTGAAAAGCATTGGATGTTAGATGACTTGTGGTTTGTATCAGTTTCAGAAGCAGAGTTGAACTATCAATGGTCTGTATGTATAGGAAACACCGTTCTTTTGTTCTGAGCACACTCACGTTTCCTGTTCTAGTAGAGACTCTAGAAAGCAAGAGCGTGCTTCTTCCTATATGCAGAGTGTGTTTCATCGTGAGAACAGTGCTGTGTGTTTCTCTTCAGAAATGGAGTTAAATCACAGGCTCTGTATCTTCCTACAAGCAACACTTCGTTTCACGTAAACTCAGTCACCTTTCCGCTCAAACAAAGCTACATCGTTCACATAGCTCACATGTTTCTTGCTCTTAACTGTAAAGCATTGGATTGAAGAGTACCTGTGGTTTGTATCAGTTTCAGAAGCAGAGTTGAACTAGCAATGGTCTGTATGTGTAGGAAACACCGTTCTTTTGTTCTGAGTACACTCAAGTTTCTGGCTCTATTAGAGACTCTGGAAAGCAAGAGCATTCTTCTTGCCCTAAAGCAGAGTGTGTTTCATGGATGAGAACTGTGCTGTGTGTTTCGCTTCAGAAATGGAGTTAAATTCCAGGCTCTGTGTCTTCCTAAAAGCAAGACATCATTTCAGGTAAACGCAGTCACTTTTCAGCTCAAATGAATATAAATCGTTTACGAAGCTCACAAGTTTCTTGCTCTTAACTAAAAACCATTGGATGTTATATGACTTGTAGTTTGTATCAGTTTAGGAAGCAGAGTTGTACTAGCAATGGTCTCTATGGATAAAAAACCACGCTCTTTTGTTCTGAGTACCCTCAAGTTTCTGGCTTTATTAGAGACACTGGAAAGGAAGAGCATGCTTCTTGCTCTAAAGCAGAGTGTGTTTCATGGATGAGAACTGTGCTGTGTGTTTCCCTTCCGAAATGGACTTAAATCCCAGGCTCTGTGTCTTCCTACAAGCAAGACATCTTTTCAGGTAACCTAGTCACTTTTCAGCTCAAATGAATATATATCGTTTACGAAGATCATACATTTCTCGCTCTGAACTGAAAAGCATTGCATGTTAGATGACTTGTGGTTTGTATCAGTTTCAGAAGCAGAGTTGACCTAGATATGGTCCGTATGTGTAGGAAACACCGTTATTTTGTTCTGACCACAGTCACGTTTCCTGCTGTATTAGAGACTCATAGAAAGCAAGAGCGTGCTTCTTCTTATATGCTGATTGTGTTTCATTGTGAGAACAGTGCTGTGTGTTTCCCTTCAGAAATGGAGTTAAATCACAGGCTCTGTATCTTCCTACAAACAAGAAATCGTTTCAGGTAAACGCAGTCACTTTTCAGCTCAAATGAATATAAATCGTTTACGAAGCTCACATGTTTCTCGCTCTTAACTGAAAAACATTGGATGTTAGATGACTTGTGGTTTGTATCAGTTTCAGAAGCAGAGTTGAACTAGCAATGATCTGTATGTATAGGAAACACCGTTCTTTTGTTCTGAGCACACTCACGTTTCCTGCTCCATTAGAGACTCTAGAAAGCAAGAGCGTGCTTCTTCCTATTTGCAGAGTGTGTTTCATCGTGACAACAGTGCTGTGTGTTTCTCTTCAGAAATGGAGTTAAATCACAGGCTCTGTATCTTCCTATAAGCAAGAAGTCGTTTCACATAAACTCAGTCAGCTTTCCGCTCAAACAAAGCTACATCGTTCACATAGCTCACACGTTTCTTGCTCTTAACTGGAAAGCATTGCATGTTAGAGTACCTGTGGTTTGTATCAATTTCAGAAGCAGAGTTGAACAAGCAATGGTCCGTATGTGTAGGAAACACCGTGCTTTTGCTCAGAGTACCCTCAAGTTTCTGGCTCTGTTAGAGACCCTAGAAAGCAAGAGCATGCTTCGTGCTCTAAAGTAGAGTGTTTTTCATGGATGAGAACTGTGCTGTGTGTTTGCCTTCAGAAATGGAGTTAAATCCCAGGCTCTGTGTCTTCCTACAAGCAAGACATCATTTCAGGTAATCTCAGTCACTTTTAAGCTCTAAGGAAGCTACATCGTTCATGAAGCTCACATGTTTCTCGCTCTTAACTTGAAAGCATTGCATGTTAATGGAACTGTGCTTTGTATCAGTTTCAGAAGAAGAGTTGACCTAGATATGGTCCGTATGTGTAGGGAGTACTGTTATTTTGTTCTGACCACAGTCACGTTTCCTGCTGTATTAGAGACTCACAGAAAGCAAGAGCGTGCTTCTTGCTCTAAAGCAGAGTGTGTTTCATGGATGAGAACTGTGCTGTGTGTTTCCCTTCACAAATGGAGTTAAATTCCAGGCTCTGTGTCTTCCTACAAGCAAGACATATTTTCAGGTAAATGCAGTAGCTTTTAAGCTCAAATGAATATAAATCGTTAGGAAGCTCACACGTTTCTCGCTCTTAACTGAAAAGCATTGGATGTTAGATGACTTGTGGTTTCTATCAGTTTCAGAATCAGAGTTGAACTAGCCATGGTCCGTAAGTGTAGGAAACACCATTCTTTTGTTCTGAGCACACTCACGTTTCCTGCTCTATCAGAGACTCTAGAAAGCAAGAGCTTGGTTCTTGCTCTAAAGCAGAGTGTGTTTCATGGATGAGAACTGTGCTGTGTGTTTCCCTTTAGAAATGGAGTTAAATTCCAGGCTCTGTTTCTTCCTACAAGCAAGACATCATTTCAGGTAAACGCAGTCACTTTTCAGCTCAAATGAATATAAATCATTTACGAAGATCACACATTTTCGCTCTTAACTGAAAAGCATTGGATGTTAGATGACTTGTGGTTTGTATCAGTTTCAGAAGCAGAGTTGAACTATCAATGGTCTGTATGTATAGGAAACACCGTTCTTTTGTTCTGAGCACACTCACGTTTCCTGTTCTAGTAGAGACTCTAGAAAGCAAGAGCGTGCTTCTTCCTATATGCAGAGTGTGTTTCATCGTGAGAACAGTGCTGTGTGTTTCTCTTCAGAAATGGAGTTAAATCACAGGCTCTGTATCTTCCTACAAGCAACAATTCGTTTCACGTAAACTCAGTCACCTTTCCGCTCAAACAAAGCTACATCGTTCACATAGCTCACATGTTTCTTGCTCTTAACTGTAAAGCATTGGATTGAAGAGTACCTGTGGTTTGTATCAGTTTCAGAAGCAGAGTTGAACTAGCAATGGTCTGTATGTGTAGGAAACACCGTTCTTTTGTTCTGAGTACACTCAAGTTTCTGGCTCTATTAGAGACTCTGGAAAGCAAGAGCATTCTTCTTGCCCTAAAGCAGAGTGTGTTTCATGGATGAGAACTGTGCTGTGTGTTTCGCTTCAGAAATGGAGTTAAATTCCAGGCTCTGTGTCTTCCTAAAAGCAAGACATCATTTCAGGTAAACGCAGTCACTTTTCAGCTCAAATGAATATAAATCATTTACGAAGCTCACAAGTTTCTTGCTCTTAACTAAAAACCATTGGATGTTATATGACTTGTAGTTTGTATCAGTTTAGGAAGCAGAGTTGTACTAGCAATGGTCTCTATGGATAAAAAACCACGCTCTTTTGTTCTGAGTACCCTCAAGTTTCTGGCTTTATTAGAGACACTGGAAAGGAAGAGCATGCTTCTTGCTCTAAAGCAGAGTGTGTTTCATGGATGAGAACTGTGCTGTGTGTTTCCCTTCCGAAATGGACTTAAATCCCAGGCTCTGTGTCTTCCTACAAGCAAGACATCTTTTCAGGTAACCTAGTCACTTTTCAGCTCAAATGAATATATATCGTTTACGAAGATCATACATTTCTCGCTCTGAACTGAAAAGCATTGCATGTTAGATGACTTGTGGTTTGTATCAGTTTCAGAAGCAGAGTTGACCTAGATATGGTCCGTATGTGTAGGAAACACCGTTATTTTGTTCTGACCACAGTCACGTTTCCTGCTGTATTAGAGACTCATAGAAAGCAAGAGCGTGCTTCTTCTTATATGCTGATTGTGTTTCATTGTGAGAACAGTGCTGTGTGTTTCCCTTCAGAAATGGAGTTAAATCACAGGCTCTGTATCTTCCTACAAACAAGAAATCGTTTCAGGTAAACGCAGTCACTTTTCAGCTCAAATGAATATAAATCGTTTACGAAGCTCACATGTTTCTCGCTCTTAACTGAAAAACATTGGATGTTAGATGACTTGTGGTTTGTATCAGTTTCAGAAGCAGAGTTGAACTAGCAATGATCTGTATGTATAGGAAACACCGTTCTTTTGTTCTGAGCACACTCACGTTTCCTGCTCCATTAGAGACTCTAGAAAGCAAGAGCGTGCTTCTTCCTATTTGCAGAGTGTGTTTCATCGTGACAACAGTGCTGTGTGTTTCTCTTCAGAAATGGAGTTAAATCACAGGCTCTGTATCTTCCTATAAGCAAGAAGTCGTTTCACATAAACTCAGTCAGCTTTCCGCTCAAACAAAGCTACATCGTTCACATAGCTCACACGTTTCTTGCTCTTAACTGGAAAGCATTGCATGTTAGAGTACCTGTGGTTTGTATCAATTTCAGAAGCAGAGTTGAACAATCAATGGTCCGTATGTGTAGGAAACACCGTGCTTTTGCTCAGAGTACCCTCAAGTTTCTGGCTCTGTTAGAGACCCTAGAAAGCAAGAGCATGCTTCGTGCTCTAAAGTAGAGTGTTTTTCATGGATGAGAACTGTGCTGTGTGTTTGCCTTCAGAAATGGAGTTAAATCCCAGGCTCTGTGTCTTCCTACAAGCAAGACATCATTTCAGGTAATCTCAGTCACTTTTAAGCTCTAAGGAAGCTACATCGTTCATGAAGCTCACACGTTTCTCGCTCTTAACTTGAAAGCATTGCATGTTAATGGAACTGTGCTTTGTATCAGTTTCAGAAGAAGAGTTGACCTAGATATGGTCCGTATGTGTAGGGAGTACTGTTATTTTGTTCTGACCACAGTCACGTTTCCTGCTGTATTAGAGACTCACAGAAAGCAAGAGCGTGCTTCTTGCTCTAAAGCAGAGTGTGTTTCATGGATGAGAACTGTGCTGTGTGTTTCCCTTCACAAATGGAGTTAAATTCCAGGCTCTGTGTCTTCCTACAAGCAAGACATATTTTCAGGTAAATGCAGTAGCTTTTAAGCTCAAATGAATATAAATCGTTAGGAAGCTCACACGTTTCTCGCTCTTAACTGAAAAGCATTGGATGTTAGATGACTTGTGGTTTCTATCAGTTTCAGAATCAGAGTTGAACTAGCCATGGTCCGTAAGTGTAGGAAACACCATTCTTTTGTTCTGAGCACACTCACGTTTCCTGCTCTATCAGAGACTCTAGAAAGCAAGAGCTTGGTTCTTGCTCTAAAGCAGAGTGTGTTTCATGGATGAGAACTGTGCTGTGTGTTTCCCTTTAGAAATGGAGTTAAATTCCAGGCTCTGTTTCTTCCTACAAGCAAGACATCATTTCAGGTAAACGCAGTCACTTTTCAGCTCAAATGAATATAAATCATTTACGAAGATCACACATTTTCGCTCTTAACTGAAAAGCATTGGATGTTAGATGACTTGTGGTTTGTATCAGTTTCAGAAGCAGAGTTGAACTATCAATGGTCTGTATGTATAGGAAACACCGTTCTTTTGTTCTGAGCACACTCACGTTTCCTGTTCTAGTAGAGACTCTAGAAAGCAAGAGCGTGCTTCTTCCTATATGCAGAGTGTGTTTCATCGTGAGAACAGTGCTGTGTGTTTCTCTTCAGAAATGGAGTTAAATCACAGGCTCTGTATCTTCCTACAAGCAACACTTCGTTTCACGTAAACTCAGTCACCTTTCCGCTCAAACAAAGCTACATCGTTCACATAGCTCACATGTTTCTTGCTCTTAACTGTAAAGCATTGGATTGAAGAGTACCTGTGGTTTGTATCAGTTTCAGAAGCAGAGTTGAACTAGCAATGGTCTGTATGTGTAGGAAACACCGTTCTTTTGTTCTGAGTACACTCAAGTTTCTGGCTCTATTAGAGACTCTGGAAAGCAAGAGCATTCTTCTTGCCCTAAAGCAGAGTGTGTTTCATGGATGAGAACTGTGCTGTGTGTTTCGCTTCAGAAATGGAGTTAAATTCCAGGCTCTGTGTCTTCCTAAAAGCAAGACATCATTTCAGGTAAACGCAGTCACTTTTCAGCTCAAATGAATATAAATCATTTACGAAGCTCACAAGTTTCTTGCTCTTAACTAAAAACCATTGGATGTTATATGACTTGTAGTTTGTATCAGTTTAGGAAGCAGAGTTGTACTAGCAATGGTCTCTATGGATAAAAAACCACGCTCTTTTGTTCTGAGTACCCTCAAGTTTCTGGCTTTATTAGAGACACTGGAAAGGAAGAGCATGCTTCTTGCTCTAAAGCAGAGTGTGTTTCATGGATGAGAACTGTGCTGTGTGTTTCCCTTCCGAAATGGAGTTAAATCCCAGGCTTTGTGTCTTCCTACAAGCAAGACATCTTTTCAGGTAAACTCAGTCACTTTTCAGCTAAAAGTAAGCTACATTGTTCACGAAGCTCACACGTTTCTCGCTCTTAAATGGAAAGCATTGCATGTAAATGGAACTGTGCTTTGTGAAACACCGTTATTTTCTTCTTACCACAGTCAAGTTTCCTGCTGTATTAGAGACTCTCAGAAAGCAAGAGTTTGCTTCTTGCTCTAAAGCAGAGTGTGTTTCATGGAGGAGAACTGTGCTGTGTGTTTCCCTTCAGAAATTGGGTTTAAATTCCAGGCTCTGTGTTTTCCTACAAGCAAGACATAATTTCAGGTAAACGTAGTCACTTTTCAGCTCAAATGAATATAAATCATTTACGAAGCTCACACGTTTCTTGCTCTTAACTGAAAAGCATTGGATGTTAGATGACTTGTGGTTTGTTTCAGTTTCAGAAGCAGAGTTGAACTAGCACTGGTCCATATGTGTAGGAAACACCGTTCTTTTGTTCAGAGTACCCTCAAGTTTCGTGCTCGATTAGAGACTATAGAAAGCAAGAGCATGCTTCTTGCTCTAAAGCAGAGTGTTTTTCATGGATGAGAACTGTGCTGTGTGTTTTCCTTCAGAAATCGAGTTAAATCCCAGGCTCTGTGTCTTCCTACAAGCAAGATATCTTTTCAGGTAAACTCAGTCATTTTCAGCTCAAAGGAAGCTACATCATCCACGAAGCTCACACGTTTCTTGCTCTTAATTTAAAAGCATTTCATGTTAATGGAACTTTGCTTTGTATCAGTTTCAGAAGCAGAGTTGACCTCTATATGGTCCATATGTTTAGGAAACACCGTTATTTTGTTCTGACCACAGTCACGTTTCCTGCTGTATTAGAGACTCTTAGAAAGCAAGACTGTACTTCTTGCTCTAAAGCAGAGTGTGTTTCATGTATAAGAACCGTGCAGTGTGTTTCCCTTCAGAAATGGAGTTAAATTCCAGGCTCTGTGTCTTCCTACAAGCAAGATATAATTTCAGGTAAATGCAGTCACTTTTCAGCTCAAATGAATATAAATCGTTTACGAAGCTCACACGTTTCTTGCTCTTAACTGAAAAGCATTGGATGTTAGATGACTTGTGGTTTGTATCAGTTTCAGAAGCAGAGTTGAACTAGAACTGGTCTATATGTGTAGGAACACCGTTCTTTTGTTCAGAGTACCCTCAAGTTTCTGGCTCTATTAGAGACTCCAGGAAGCAAGAGCATGCTTCGTGCTCTAAAGCAGAGTGTTTTTCATGGATGAGAACTGTGCTGTGTGTTTCCTTTAAGAAATGGAGTTAAATCCCAGTCTCTGTGTCTTCCTACAAGCAAGATATCTTTTCAGGTAAACTCAGAGACTTTTCAGCTCAAAGGAAGCTACATCGTTCACGAAGCTCACACGTTTCTTGCTCTTAACTGGAAAGCATTGCATTTTAATGGAACTGTGCTTTGTATCATTTTCAGAAGAAGAGTTGACCAAGATATGGTCCGTATGTGTAGGAAACACCGTTATTTTGTTCTGACCACAGTCACGTTTCCTGCTGTATTAGAGACTCATAGAAAGCAAGAGCGTGCTTCTTGCTCTAAAGCAGAGTGTGTTTCATGGATGAGAACTGTGCTGTGTGTTTCCCTTCAGAAATGGAGTTAAATTCCAGGCTCTGTGTCTTCCTACAAGCAAGACATCATTTCAAGTAAATGCAGTCACTTTTCAGCTCAAATGAATATAAATCATTTACGAAGCTCACACGTTTCTCTCTCTTAACTGAAAAGCATTGGATGTTAGATGACTTGTGGTTTCTATCAGTTTCAGAAGCAGAGTTGTACTAGCTACGGTCCGTATGTGTAGGAAACACCGTTCCTTTGTTCTGAGCACACTCACGTTTCCTGCTCTATCAGAGACTGTAGAAAGCAAGAGCGTGCTTCTTCTTATATGCTGAGTGTGTTTCGTCGTGAGAACAGTGCTGTGTGTTTCCCTTCAGAAATGGAGTTAAATCACTGGTTCTTCATCTTCCTAGAAACAAGAAATCGTTTCAGGTAAACGCAGTCACTTTTCAGCTCAAATGAATATAAATCGTTTACGAAGCTCACACGTTTCTTGCTCTTACCTGAAAAAGCATTGGATGTTAGATGACTTGTGGTTTGTGTCAGTTTCAGAAGCAGAGTTGAACTAGCAATGGTCTGTATGTGTAGGAAACACCGTTCTTTTGTTCTGAGTACCCTCATGTTTCTGGCTCTATTAGAGACTCTAGAAAGCCAGAGCATGCTTCGTGCTCTAAAGCAAAGTGTGTTTCATGGATGAGAATTGTGCTGTGTGTTTCCCTTCAGATATGCAGTTAAATCCCAGGTTCTGTGTCTTCCTATATGGAACACATCTTTTCATGTAAACTCAGTCACTTTTCAGCTCAAAGTAAGCTACATCGTTCACGAAGCTCACACGTTTCTAGCTCTTAACTTTAAAGAATTGTATATTAGGGGAACTGTGGTTTGTATCAGTTTCAGAAGAAGACTTGACCTAGATATGGTCCGTAGGTCTAGGAAAAACCGTTATTTTGTTCTGACCACAGTCACGTTTCCTGCTGTATTAGAGACTCTTAGAAGGCAAGAGTGTGCTTCTTGCTCTAAAGCAGAGTGTGTTTCATGGATGAGAACTGTGCTGTGTGTTTCCCTTCAGAAATGGAGTTAAATTCTAGGCTCTGTTTCTTCCTACAAGCAAGATATCTTTTCAGGTAAACTCAGTCACTTTTCAGCTCAAAGGAAGCTACATCGTTCAGGAAGCTCAAGCGATTCTCGCTCTTACCTGGAAATCATTGCATGTTAATGGAACTGTGGTTTGTATCAGTTTTAGAAGAAGAGTTGACCTAGATATGGTCCGTATGTGTTGAAAACACCGTTATTTTTTTCTGACCACAGTCACATTTCCTTCTGTATTAGAGACTCTTAGAAAACAAGAGCATGCTTCTGGCTCTAATTCAGAGTGTGTTTCGTGGATGAGAACTGTGCTGTGTGTTTCCCTTCAGAAATGGAGTTAAATTCCAGGCTCCGTGCCTTAAACAAGCAAGACATCATTTCAGGTAAACGCAGTCACTTTTCAGCTCAAATGAATATAAATCGTTTACGAAGCTCACAAGTTTCTTGCTCTTAACTGAAAAACATCGTATTTTATATGACTTGTGGTTTGTATCAGTTTCAGAAGCAGAGTTGAACTATCAGTGGTCTGTATGAGTAGGAAACACCGTTCTTTTGTTCTGAGCACACTCAAGTTTCCAGCTCTATTAGAGATTCTAGAAAGCAAGAGCGTGCTTCTTCCTATATGCAGAGTGTGTTTCATCGTGAGAACTGTGCTGTGTGTTTCCCTTCAGAAATATAGTTAAATCACAGGCTCTGTATCTTCCTACAAGTAAGACTTCATTTCAATTACACTCAGTCACCTTTCAGCTCAAACAAAGCTACATCGTACACGTATTTCACACGTTTCTTGCTCTTAACTCTAAAGCATTTGATGTTAGAGTACCTGTGGTTTGTATCAGTTTCAGAAGCAGAGTTGAACTAGCAATGGTCCGTATGTTTAGGAAGCACCATTCTTTTGTTCTGAGTACCCTCAATTTCTGGCTCTATTAGAGTCTCTGGAAAGCAAGAGCATGCTTCTTGCTCTAAAGTAGAGTGTGTTTCATGGATGAGTACTGTGCTGTGTGTTTCCCTTGAGAAATGGAGTTAAATTCCAGGCTCTGTTTCTTCCTACAAGCAAGACATCATTTCAGGTAAACGCAGTCACTTTTCAGCTCAAAGGAAGCTACATCGTTCACGAAGCTCACACGTTTCTCGCTCTTAACTGTAAAGAATTGTATATTAGAGGAACTGAGGTTTGTATCAGTTTCAGAAGAAGACTTGACCTAGATATGGTCCATATGTCTAGGAAACACCGTTATTTTGTTCTGACCACAGTCACGTTTCCTGCTGTATTAGAGACTCTTGGAAAGCAAGAGTGTGCTTCTTGCTCTAAAGCAGAGTGTGTTTCATGGATGAGAACTGTGCTGTGTGTTTCCCTTCAGAAATGGAGTTAAATTCCAGGCTCTGTTTCTTCCTACAAGCAAGATAACTTTTCAGGTAAACTCAGTCTCTTTTCAGCTCAAAGGAAGCTACATCATTCACGAAGCTCAAACGTTTCTCGCTCTTAACTGGAAATCATTGCATGTTAATGGAACTCTGGTTTGTATCAGTTTCAGAAGAAGAGTTGACCAAGATATGGTCCGTATGTGTCGGAAACACCGTTATTTTTTTCTGACCACAGTCTCATTTCCTTCTGTATTAGAGACCCTTAGAAAGCAAGAGCATGCTTCTGGCTCTAATTCAGAGTGTGTTTCATGGATGAGAACTGTGCTGTGTGTTTCTCTTCGGAAATGGAGTTCAATCCCAGGCTCTTAGTCTTCCTACAAGCAAGAAATCTTTTCACTTAAACTCAGTCAGTTTTCAGCCCAAAGGAAGCTACATCGTTCACAAAGCTTACACGTTTCTCGCTCTTAACTTGAAAGCATTGCATGTTAATGGAACTGTGGTTTGTATCAGGTTCAGAAGAGGAGTTGAACTAGGTATGGTCCTTATGTGTAGGAAACACCGTTATTTTGTTCTGACCACAGTCACGTTTCCTGCTGTATTAGAGAATCTTAGAAAGCAAGAGTGTACTTCATGCTCTAAAGCAGAGTGTGTTTCATGGATGAGAACTGTGCTGTGTTTTCCCTTCAGATATGGAGTTAAATTCCAGGCTCTGTGTCTTCGTACAAGCAGGACATCATTTCAGGTAAATGCATTCACTTTACAGTTCAAATGAATATAAATCGTTTCCAAAGCTCACACGATTCTCGCTCTTAACTGAAAAGCACCGGATGTGAGATGACTTGTGGTTTGTATCAGTTTCAGAAGCAGAGTTGAACTAGCAATGGTCCGTATGTGTAGGAAACACCTTTCTTTTGTTCTGAGCACACTCACGTTTCCTGCTCTATCAGAGACTCTAGAAAGCAAGAGCGTGCTTCTTCTTATAGGCAGAGTGTGTTTCATCGTGAGAACAGTGCTGTGTGTTTCCCTTCAGAAATGGAGTTAAATCACAGGCTCTGTATCTTCCTACAAACAAGACTTCGTTTCAGGTAAACGTAGTCACTTTTCAGCTCAAATGAATATAAATCGTTTACGAAGCTAACACGTTTCTTGCTCTTACCTGAAAAAGCATTGGATGTTAGATGACTTGTGGATTGTATCAGTTTCAGAAGCAGAGTTGAACTAGCAATGGTCTGTATGTGTAGGAAACACCGTTCTTTTGTTCTGAGTACCCTCATGTTTCTGGCTCTATTAGAGACTCTAGAAAGCCAGAGCATGCTTCGTGCTCTAAAGCAAAGTGTGTTTCATGGATGAGAATTGTGCTGTGTGTTTCCCTTCAGATATGCAGTCAAATCCCAGGTTCTGTGTCTTCCTATATGGAACACATCTTTTCATGTAAACTCAGTCACTTTTCAGCTCAAAGTAAGCTACATCGTTCACGAAGCTCACACGTTTCTCGCTCTTAACTGTAAAGAATTGTATATTAGGGGAACTGTGGTTTGTATCAGTTTCAGAAGAAGACTTGACCTAGATATGGTCCGTAGGTCTAGGAAACACCTTTATTTTGTTCTGACCACAGTCACGTTTCCTGCTGTATTAGAGACTCTTAGAAGGCAAGAGTGTGCTTCTTGCTCTAAAGCAGAGTGTGTTCCATGGATGAGAACTGTGCTGTGTGTTTCCCTTCAGAAATGGAGTTAAATTCTAGGCTCTGTTTCTTTGTACAAACAAGATAACTTTTCAGGTAAACTCAGTCACTTTTCAGCTCAAAGGAAGCTACATCGTTCACGAAGCTCAAACGTTTCTCTCTCTTAACTGGAAATCATTGCATGTTAATGGAACTGTGGTTTGTATCAGTTTCAGAAGAAGAGTTGACCTAGATATTGTCCGTATGTGTCGGAAACACCGTTATTTTTTTCTGACCACAGTCACATTTCCTTCTGTATTAGAGACTCTTAGAAAGCAAGAGCGTGCTTCTGGCTCTAATTCAGAGTGTGTTTCATGGATGAGAACTGTGCTGTGTGTTTCCCTTCAGAAATGGAGTTAAATTCCAGGCTCCGTGACTTCCTACAAGTAAGACATTATTTCAGGTAAATGCAGTCACTTTTCAGCTCAAATTAATGTAAATCATTTACGAAGCTCACAAGTTTCTTGCTCTTAACTGAAAAGCAATGTATGTTATATGACTTGTGGTTTGTATCAGTTTCAGAAGCAGAGTTGAACTAGCAGTGGTCCGTATGTGTAGGAAACACCGTTCTTTTGTTCTGAGTACCCTCAGGTTTCTGGCTCTATTAGAGACTCTAGAAAGCCAGAGCATGCTTCGTGCTCTAAAGCAAAGTGTGTTTCATGGATGAGAATTGTGCTGTGTGTTTCCCTTCAGATATGCAGTTAAATCCCAGGTTCTGTGTCTTCCTATATTGAACACATCTTTTCATGTAAACTCAGTCACTTTTCAGCTCAAAGTAAGCTACATCGTTCACAAAGCTCACACGTTTCTCGCTCTTAACTGTAAAGAATTGTATATTAGAGGAACTGTGGTTTGTATCAGTTTCAGAAGAAGACTTGACCTAGATATGGTCCGTATGTCTAGGAAACACCGTAATTTTGTTCTGAACACAGTCACGTTTCCTACTGTATTAGAGACTCTTAGAAACAAAGAGTGTGCTTCTTGCTCTAAAGCAGAGTGTGTTTCATGGATGAGAACTGTGCTGTGTGTTTCCCTTCAGAAATGGAGTTAAATTCCAGGCTCTGTTTCCTCCTACAAGCAAGATATCTTTTCAGGTAAACTCAGTCACTTTTCAGCTCAAAGGAAGCTACATCATTCACGAAGCTCAAACGTTTCTCGCTCTTAACTGGAAATCATTGCATGTTAATGGAACTGTGGTTTGTATCAGTTTCAGAAGAAGAGTTGACCAAGATATGGTCCGTATGTGTAGGAAACACCGTTATTTTGTTCTGACCACACTCACATTTCCTTCTGTATTAGAGACTCTTAGAAAGCAAGAGCGTGCTTCTGGCTCTAATTCAGAGTGTGTTTCATGGATGAGAACTGTGCTGTGTGTTTCCCTTCAGAAATGGAGTTAAATTCCAGGCTCCGTGACATCCTACAAGTAAGACATTATTTTAGGTAAATGCAGTCACTTTTCAGCTCAAATTAATGGAAATCATTTAAGAAGCTCACAAGTTTCTTGCTCTTAACTGAAAAGCTTTGTATGTTGTATGACTTGTGGTTTGTATCAGTTTCAGAAGTAGAATTGAACTATCAGTGGTCCGTATGTGTAGGAAACACTGTTCTTTTGTCCTGAGGACACTCAATTTTCCTGCTCTATTAGAGATTCTAGAAAGCATAGCGTGCTTCTTCCTATACGCAGAGTGTGTTTCTTCGTGAGAAGTGTGCTGAGTGTTTCTCTTCAGAAATATAGTTAAATTACAGGCTCTGTATCTTCCTACAAGCAAGACTTCCTTTCACGTAAACTCAGTCACCTTTCAGCTCAAACAAAGCTACATCGTTCACGTATCTCACATGTTTCTTGCTCTTAACTGTAAAGCATTTGATGTTAGAGGACCTGTGGTTTGTATCAGTTTCAGAAGCAGGGTTGAACTAGCAATGGTCCGTATGTGTAGGAAACACCATTCTTTTGTTCTGAGTACCCTCAAGTTTCTGGATCTATTAGAGACTCTGGAAAGCAAGAGCATGCTTCTTGCTCTAAAGCAGAGTATGTTTCATGGATGAGAACTGTGCTGTGTGTTTCCCTTCAGAAATGGAGTTCAATCCCAGGCTCTGAGTCTTCCTACAAGCAAGAAATCTTTTCAGGTAAACTCAGTCACTTTTCAGCTCAAAGGAAGCTACATCATTCACGAAGCTTACACGTTTCTCGCTCGTAACTCGAAAGCATTGCATGTTAATGGAACTGTGGTTTGTATCAGGTTCAGAAGAAGAGTTGACCTAGATATGGTCCGTATGTGTAGGAAACACCGTTATTTTGTTCTGACCACAGTCACGTTTCCTGCTGTATTAGAGAACCTTAGAAAGCTAGAGTGTACTTCATGCTCTAAAGCAGAGTGTGTTTCATGGATGTGAACTGTGCTGTGTGTTTCCATTCAGAAATGGAGTTAAATTCCAGGCTCTGTGTCTTCCTACAAGCAAGACATCATTTCAGGTACACGTAGTCACTTTTCAGCTCAAATGAATATAAATCGTTTACACAGCTCACACGTTTCTCGCTCTTAACTGAAAAGCATTGGAAGTTAGATGACTTGTGGTTTGTATCAGTTTCAGAAGCAGAGTTGAACTAGCAATGGTCTGTATGTGTAGGAAACACCGTTCTTTTGTTCTGAGTACCCTCAAGTTTCTGGCTCTATTAGAGACTCTAGAAAGCCAAAGAATGCTTCGTGCTCTAATGCAGAGTGTGTTTCATTGATGAGAACTGTGCTGTGTGTTTCCCTTCAGATATGGAGTTAAATCCCAGGCTCTTTGTCTTCCTATAAGCAAGACATCTATTCAAGTATACTCAGTCAGTTTTCAGCTCAATGGAAGCTACATCGTTCACGAAGCTCACACGTTTCTCGCTCTTAAATGTAAAGCATTGTATGTGAGAGGAACTTTGGTTTGTATCAGTTTCAGAAGAAGACGTGGCCTAGATATGATCTGTATGTGTAGGAAACACCGTTCTTTTTTTCTGACCACAGTCACGTTTCATGCTGTATTAGAGACTCTTAGAAAGCAAAAACGTGCTTCTTGCTCTAAAGCAGAGTGTGTTTCATGGATGAGAACTGTGCTGTGTGTTTCCCTTCAGGAAAGGAGTTAAATTCTAGTTCCTGTGTCTTCGTACAAGCAAGACATCATTTCAGGTAAATGCATTCACTTTTCAGCTCAAATGAATATAAATCGTTTACGAAGCTCACACGTTTCTTGCTCTTAACTGAAAAGCATTGGATGTTAGATGACTTGTGGTTTGTATCAGTTTTAGAAGCAGAATTGAACTAGCAATGGTGTGTATATGTAGGAAACACCATTCTTTTTTTCTGAGTACCCTCAAGTTTCTGGCTCTATTAGAGACTCTAGAAAGCAAGAGCATGCTTCGTGCTCTAAAGGAGAGTGTGTTTCATGGATGAGAATTGTGCTGTGTGTTTCCCTTCAGATATGCAGTTAAATCCCAGGTTCTGTGTCTTCCTATATGGAACACATCTTTTCATGTAAACTCAGTCACTTTTCAGCTCAAAGTAAGCTACATCGTTCACGAAGCTCACACGTTTCTCGCTCTTAACTGTAAAGAATTGTATATTAGAGGAACTGTGGTTTGTATCAGTTTCAGAAGAAGACTTGACCTAGATATGGTCCGTATGTGTTGAAAACACCGTTATTTGTTCTTACCAAAGTCACATTTCCTTCTGTATTAGAGACTCTTAGAAAACAAGAGCATGCTTCTGGCTCTAATTCAGAGTGTGTTTCATGGATGAGAACTGTGCTGTGTGTTCCCCTTCAGAAATGGAGTTAAATTCCAGGCTCCGTGACTTCCTACAAGTAAGACATTATTTCAGGTAAATGCAGTCACTTTTCAGCTCAAATTAATGTAAATCATTTACGAAGCTCACAAGTTTCTTGCTCTTAACTGAAAAGCAATGTTATGTTATATGACTTGTGGTTTGTATCAGTTTCAGAAGCAGAGTTGAACTAGCAGTGGTCCGTATGTGTAGGAAACACCGTTCTTTTGTTCTGAGTACCCTCGGGTTTCTGGCTCTATTAGAGACTCTAGAAAGCCAGAGCATGCTTCGTGCTCTAAAGCAGAGTGTGTTTCATGGATGAGAATTGTGCTGTGTGTTTCCCTTCAGATATGCAGATAAATCCCAGGTTCTGTGTCTTCCTATATTGAACACATCTTTTCATGTAAACTCAGTCACTTTTCAGCTCAAAGTAAGCTACATCGTTCACGAAGCTCACACGTTTCTCGCTCTTAACTGTAAAGAATTGTATATTAGAGGAACTGTGGTTTGTATCAGTTTCAGAAGAAGACTTGACCTAGATATGGTCCGTATGTCTAGGAAACACCGTAATTCTGTTCTGACCACAGTCACGTTTCCTGCTGTATTAGAGACAATTAGAAATGAAGAGTGTGCTTCTTGCTCTAAAGCAGAGTGTGTTTCATGAATGAGAACTGTGCTGTGTGTTTCCCTTCAGAAATGGAGTTAAATTCCAGGCTCTGTTTCTTCCTACAAGCAAGATATCTTTTCAGGTAAACTCAGTCACTTTTCAGCTCAAAGGAAGCTACATCGTTCACGAAGCTCAAACGTTTCTCGCTCTTAACTGGAAATCATTGCATGTTAATGGAACTGTGGTTTGTATCAGTTTCAGAAGAAGAGTTGACCAAGATATGGTCCGTATGTGTAGGAAACACCGTTATTTTGTTCTGACCACAGTCACATTTCCTTCTGTATTAGAGACTCTTAGAAAGCAAGAGCGTGCTTCTGGCTCTAATTCAGAGTGTGTTTCATGGATGAGAACTGTGCTGTGTGTTTCCCTTCAGAAATGGAGTTAAATTCCAGGCTCTGTGACTTCCTACAAGTAAGACATTATTTCAGGTAAATGCAGTCACTTTTCAGCTCAAATTAATGGAAATCATTTACGAAGCTCACAAGTTTCTTGCTCGTAACTGAAAAGCATTGTATGTTATATGACTTGTGGTTTGTATCAGTTTCAGAAGCAGAGTTGAACTAGCAGTGGTCCGTATGTGTAGGAAACACTGTTCTTTTGTCCTGAGCACACTCAAGTTTCCTGCTCTATTAGAGATTCTAGAAAGCATAGCGTGCTTCTTCCTATACGCAGAGTGTGTTTCTTCGTGAGAAGTGTGCTGAGTGTTTCTCTTCAGAAATATAGTTAAATTACAGGCTCTGTATCTTCCTACAAGCAAGACTTCCTTTCACGTAAACTCAGTCACCTTTCAGCTCAAACAAAGCTACATCGTTCACGTATCTCACATGTTTCTTGCTCTTAACTGTAAAGCATTTGATGTTAGAGGACCTGTGGTTTGTATCAGTTTCAGAAGCAGGGTTGAACTAGCAATGGTCCGTATGTGTAGGAAACACCATTCTTTTGTTCTGAGTACGCTCAAGTTTCTGGATCTATTAGAGACTCTGGAAAGCAAGAGCATGCTTCTTGCTCTAAAGCAGAGTATGTTTCATGGATGAGAACTGTGCTGTGTGTTTCCCTTCAGAAATGGAGTTCAATCCCAGGCTCTGAGTCTTCCTACAAGCAAGAAATCTTTTCAGGTAAACTCAGTCACTTTTCAGCTCAAAGGAAGCTACATCATTCACGAAGCTTACACGTTTCTCGCTCGTAACTCGAAAGCATTGCATGTTAATGGAACTGTGGTTTGTATCAGGTTCAGAAGAAGAGTTGACCTAGATATGGTCCGTATGTGTAGGAAACACCGTTATTTTGTTCTGACCACAGTCACGTTTCCTGCTGTATTAGAGAACCTTAGAAAGCTAGAGTGTACTTCATGCTCTAAAGCAGAGTGTGTTTCATGGATGTGAACTGTGCTGTGTGTTTCCATTCAGAAATGGAGTTAAATTCCAGGCTCTGTGTCTTCCTACAAGCAAGACATCATTTCAGGTACACGTAGTCACTTTTCAGCTCAAATGAATATAAATCGTTTACACAGCTCACACGTTTCTCGCTCTTAACTGAAAAGCATTGGAAGTTAGATGACTTGTGGTTTGTATCAGTTTCAGAAGCAGAGTTGAACTAGCAATGGTCTGTATGTGTAGGAAACACCGTTCTTTTGTTCTGAGTACCCTCAAGTTTCTGGCTCTATTAGAGACTCTAGAAAGCCAAAGAATGCTTCGTGCTCTAATGCAGAGTGTGTTTCATTGATGAGAACTGTGCTGTGTGTTTCCCTTCAGATATGGAGTTAAATCCCAGGCTCTTTGTCTTCCTATAAGCAAGACATCTATTCAAGTATACTCAGTCAGTTTTCAGCTCAATGGAAGCTACATCGTTCACGAAGCTCACACGTTTCTCGCTCTTAAATGTAAAGCATTGTATGTGAGAGGAACTTTGGTTTGTATCAGTTTCAGAAGAAGACGTGGCCTAGATATGATCTGTATGTGTAGGAAACACCGTTCTTTTTTTCTGACCACAGTCACGTTTCATGCTGTATTAGAGACTCTTAGAAAGCAAAAACGTGCTTCTTGCTCTAAAGCAGAGTGTGTTTCATGGATGAGAACTGTGCTGTGTGTTTCCCTTCAGGAAAGGAGTTAAATTCTAGTTCCTGTGTCTTCGTACAAGCAAGACATCATTTCAGGTAAATGCATTCACTTTTCAGCTCAAATGAATATAAATCGTTTACGAAGCTCACACGTTTCTTGCTCTTAACTGAAAAGCATTGGATGTTAGATGACTTGTGGTTTGTATCAGTTTTAGAAGCAGAATTGAACTAGCAATGGTGTGTATATGTAGGAAACACCATTCTTTTTTTCTGAGTACCCTCAAGTTTCTGGCTCTATTAGAGACTCCAGAAAGCAAGAGCATGCTTCGTGCTCTAAAGGAGAGTGTGTTTCATGGATGAGAATTGTGCTGTGTGTTCCCCTTCAGAAATGGAGTTAAATTCCAGGCTCCGTGACTTCCTACAAGTAAGACATTATTTCAGGTAAATGCAGTCACTTTTCAGCTCAAATTAATGTAAATCATTTACGAAGCTCACAAGTTTCTTGCTCTTAACTGAAAAGCAATGTTATGTTATATGACTTGTGGTTTGTATCAGTTTCAGAAGCAGAGTTGAACTAGCAGTGGTCCGTATGTGTAGGAAACACCGTTCTTTTGTTCTGAGTACCCTCGGGTTTCTGGCTCTATTAGAGACTCTAGAAAGCCAGAGCATGCTTCGTGCTCTAAAGCAGAGTGTGTTTCATGGATGAGAATTGTGCTGTGTGTTTCCCTTCAGATATGCAGATAAATCCCAGGTTCTGTGTCTTCCTATATTGAACACATCTTTTCATGTAAACTCAGTCACTTTTCAGCTCAAAGTAAGCTACATCGTTCACGAAGCTCACACGTTTCTCGCTCTTAACTGTAAAGAATTGTATATTAGAGGAACTGTGGTTTGTATCAGTTTCAGAAGAAGACTTGACCTAGATATGGTCCGTATGTCTAGGAAACACCGTAATTCTGTTCTGACCACAGTCACGTTTCCTGCTGTATTAGAGACAATTAGAAATGAAGAGTGTGCTTCTTGCTCTAAAGCAGAGTGTGTTTCATGAATGAGAACTGTGCTGTGTGTTTCCCTTCAGAAATGGAGTTAAATTCCAGGCTCTGTTTCTTCCTACAAGCAAGATATCTTTTCAGGTAAACTCAGTCACTTTTCAGCTCAAAGGAAGCTACATCGTTCACGAAGCTCAAACGTTTCTCGCTCTTAACTGGAAATCATTGCATGTTAATGGAACTGTGGTTTGTATCAGTTTCAGAAGAAGAGTTGACCAAGATATGGTCCGTATGTGTAGGAAACACCGTTATTTTGTTCTGACCACAGTCACATTTCCTTCTGTATTAGAGACTCTTAGAAAGCAAGAGCGTGCTTCTGGCTCTAATTCAGAGTGTGTTTCATGGATGAGAACTGTGCTGTGTGTTTCCCTTCAGAAATGGAGTTAAATTCCAGGCTCTGTGACTTCCTACAAGTAAGACATTATTTCAGGTAAATGCAGTCACTTTTCAGCTCAAATTAATGGAAATCATTTACGAAGCTCACAAGTTTCTTGCTCGTAACTGAAAAGCATTGTATGTTATATGACTTGTGGTTTGTATCAGTTTCAGAAGCAGAGTTGAACTAGCAGTGGTCCGTATGTGTAGGAAACACTGTTCTTTTGTCCTGAGCACACTCAAGTTTCCTGCTCTATTAGAGATTCTAGAAAGCATAGCGTGCTTCTTCCTATACGCAGAGTGTGTTTCTTCGTGAGAAGTGTGCTGAGTGTTTCTCTTCAGAAATATAGTTAAATTACAGGCTCTGTATCTTCCTACAAGCAAGACTTCCTTTCACGTAAACTCAGTCACCTTTCAGCTCAAACAAAGCTACATCGTTCACGTATCTCACATGTTTCTTGCTCTTAACTGTAAAGCATTTGATGTTAGAGGACCTGTGGTTTGTATCAGTTTCAGAAGCAGGGTTGAACTAGCAATGGTCCGTATGTGTAGGAAACACCATTCTTTTGTTCTGAGTACGCTCAAGTTTCTGGATCTATTAGAGACTCTGGAAAGCAAGAGCATGCTTCTTGCTCTAAAGCAGAGTATGTTTCATGGATGAGAACTGTGCTGTGTGTTTCCCTTCAGAAATGGAGTTCAATCCCAGGCTCTGAGTCTTCCTACAAGCAAGAAATCTTTTCAGGTAAACTCAGTCACTTTTCAGCTCAAAGGAAGCTACATCATTCACGAAGCTTACACGTTTCTCGCTCGTAACTCGAAAGCATTGCATGTTAATGGAACTGTGGTTTGTATCAGGTTCAGAAGAAGAGTTGACCTAGATATGGTCCGTATGTGTAGGAAACACCGTTATTTTGTTCTGACCACAGTCACGTTTCCTGCTGTATTAGAGAACCTTAGAAAGCTAGAGTGTACTTCATGCTCTAAAGCAGAGTGTGTTTCATGGATGTGAACTGTGCTGTGTGTTTCCATTCAGAAATGGAGTTAAATTCCAGGCTCTGTGTCTTCCTACAAGCAAGACATCATTTCAGGTACACGTAGTCACTTTTCAGCTCAAATGAATATAAATCGTTTACACAGCTCACACGTTTCTCGCTCTTAACTGAAAAGCATTGGAAGTTAGATGACTTGTGGTTTGTATCAGTTTCAGAAGCAGAGTTGAACTAGCAATGGTCTGTATGTGTAGGAAACACCGTTCTTTTGTTCTGAGTACCCTCAAGTTTCTGGCTCTATTAGAGACTCTAGAAAGCCAAAGAATGCTTCGTGCTCTAATGCAGAGTGTGTTTCATTGATGAGAACTGTGCTGTGTGTTTCCCTTCAGATATGGAGTTAAATCCCAGGCTCTTTGTCTTCCTATAAGCAAGACATCTATTCAAGTATACTCAGTCAGTTTTCAGCTCAATGGAAGCTACATCGTTCACGAAGCTCACACGTTTCTCGCTCTTAAATGTAAAGCATTGTATGTGAGAGGAACTTTGGTTTGTATCAGTTTCAGAAGAAGACGTGGCCTAGATATGATCTGTATGTGTAGGAAACACCGTTCTTTTTTTCTGACCACAGTCACGTTTCATGCTGTATTAGAGACTCTTAGAAAGCAAAAACGTGCTTCTTGCTCTAAAGCAGAGTGTGTTTCATGGATGAGAACTGTGCTGTGTGTTTCCCTTCAGGAAAGGAGTTAAATTCTAGTTCCTGTGTCTTCGTACAAGCAAGACATCATTTCAGGTAAATGCATTCACTTTTCAGCTCAAATGAATATAAATCGTTTACGAAGCTCACACGTTTCTTGCTCTTAACTGAAAAGCATTGGATGTTAGATGACTTGTGGTTTGTATCAGTTTTAGAAGCAGAATTGAACTAGCAATGGTGTGTATATGTAGGAAACACCATTCTTTTTTTCTGAGTACCCTCAAGTTTCTGGCTCTATTAGAGACTCCAGAAAGCAAGAGCATGCTTCGTGCTCTAAAGGAGAGTGTGTTTCATGGATGAGAATTGTGCTGTGTGTTTCCCTTCAGATATGCAGTTAAATCCCAGGTTCTGTGTCTTCCTATATGGAACACATCTTTTCATGTAAACTCAGTCACTTTTCAGCTCAAAGTAAGCTACATCGTTCACGAAGCTCACACGTTTCTCGCTCTTAACTGTAAAGAATTGTATATTAGAGGAACTGTGGTTTGTATCAGTTTCAGAAGAAGACTTGACCTAGATATGGTCCGTATGTGTTGAAAACACCGTTATTTTGTTCTTACCAAAGTCACATTTCCTTCTGTATTAGAGACTCTTAGAAAACAAGAGCATGCTTCTGGATCTAATTCAGAGTGTGTTTCATGGATGAGAACTGTGCTGTGTGTTCCCCTTCAGAAATGGAGTTAAATTCCAGGCTCCGTGACTTCCTACAAGTAAGACATTATTTCAGGTAAATGCAGTCACTTTTCAGCTCAAATTAATGTAAATCATTTACGAAGCTCACAAGTTTCTTGCTCTTAACTGAAAAGCAATGTTATGTTATATGACTTGTGGTTTGTATCAGTTTCAGAAGCAGAGTTGAACTAGCAGTGGTCCGTATGTGTAGGAAACACCGTTCTTTTGTTCTGAGTACCCTCGGGTTTCTGGCTCTATTAGAGACTCTAGAAAGCCAGAGCATGCTTCGTGCTCTAAAGCAGAGTGTGTTTCATGGATGAGAATTGTGCTGTGTGTTTCCCTTCAGATATGCAGATAAATCCCAGGTTCTGTGTCTTCCTATATTGAACACATCTTTTCATGTAAACTCAGTCACTTTTCAGCTCAAAGTAAGCTACATCGTTCACGAAGCTCACACGTTTCTCGCTCTTAACTGTAAAGAATTGTATATTAGAGGAACTGTGGTTTGTATCAGTTTCAGAAGAAGACTTGACCTAGATATGGTCCGTATGTCTAGGAAACACTGTAATTTTGTTCTGACCACAGTCACGTTTCCTGCTGTATTAGAGACAATTAGAAATGAAGAGTGTGCTTCTTGCTCTAAAGCAGAGTGTGTTTCATGAATGAGAACTGTGCTGTGTGTTTCCCTTCAGAAATGGAGTTAAATTCCAGGCTCTGTTTCTTCCTACAAGCAAGATATCTTTTCAGGTAAACTCAGTCACTTTTCAGCTCAAAGGAAGCTACATCGTTCACGAAGCTCAAACGTTTCTCGCTCTTAACTGGAAATCATTGCATGTTAATGGAACTGTGGTTTGTATCAGTTTCAGAAGAAGAGTTGACCAAGATATGGTCCGTATGTGTAGGAAACACCGTTATTTTGTTCTGACCACAGTCACATTTCCTTCTGTATTAGAGACTCTTAGAAAGCAAGAGCGTGCTTCTGGCTCTAATTCAGAGTGTGTTTCATGGATGAGAACTGTGCTGTGTGTTTCCCTTCAGAAATGGAGTTAAATTCCAGGCTCTGTGACTTCCTACAAGTAAGACATTATTTCAGGTAAATGCAGTCACTTTTCAGCTCAAATTAATGGAAATCATTTACGAAGCTCACAAGTTTCTTGCTCGTAACTGAAAAGCATTGTATGTTATATGACTTGTGGTTTGTATCAGTTTCAGAAGCAGAGTTGAACTAGAAGTGGTCCGTATGTGTAGGAAACACTGTTCTTTTGTCCTGAGCACACTCAAGTTTCCTGCTCTATTAGAGATTCTAGAAAGCATAGCGTGCTTCTTCCTATACGCAGAGTGTGTTTCTTCGTGAGAAGTGTGCTGAGTGTTTCTCTTCAGAAATATAGTTAAATTACAGGCTCTGTATCTTCCTACAAGCAAGACTTCGTTTCACGTAAACTCAGTCACCTTTCAGCTCAAACAAAGCTACATCGTTCACGTATCTCACATGTTTCTTGCTCTTAAATGTAAAGCATTTGATGTTAGAGGACCTGTGGTTTGTATCAGTTTCAGAAGCAGAGTTGAACTAGCAATGGTCGGTATGTGTAGGAAACACCGTTCTTTTGTTCTGAGTACCCTCAAGTTTCTGGATCTATTAGAGACTCTAGAAAGCAAGAGCATGCTTCGTGCTCTAAAGGAGAGTGTGTTTCATGGATGAGAATTGTGCTGTGTGTTTCCCTTCAGATATGCAGTTAAATCCCAGGTTCTGTGTCTTCCTATATGGAACATATCTTTTCATGTAAACTCAGTCACTTTTCAGCTCAAAGTAAGCTACATCGTTCACGAAGCTCACACGTTTCTCGCTCTTAACTGTAAAGAATTGTATATTAGAGGAACTGTGGTTTGTATCAGTTTCAGAAGAAGAGTTGACCTAGATATGGTCCGTATGTGTTGAAAACACCGTTATTTTGTTCTGACCACAGTCACATTTCCTTCTGTATTAGAGAATCTTAGAAAGCAAGAGCATGCTTCTGGATCTAATTCAGAGTGTGTTTCATGGATGAGAACTGTGCTGTGTGTTTCCCTTCAGAAATGGAGTTAAATTCCAGGCTCCGTGACTTCCTACAAGTAAGACATTATTTCAGGTAAATGCAGTCACTTTTCAGCTCAAATTAATGTAAATCATTTACGAAGCTCACACGATTCTCGCTCTTAACTGAAAAGCACTGGATGTGAGATGACTTGTGGTTTGTATCAGTTTCAGAAGCAGAGTTGAACTAGCAATGGTCCGTATGTGTAGGAAACACCTTTTTTTGTTCTGAGCACACTCACGTTTCCTGCTCTGTCAGAGACTCTAGAAAGCAAGAGCGTGCTACTTCTTATAGGCAGAGTGTGTTTCATCGTGAGAACAGTGCTGTGTGTTTCCCTTCAGAAATGGAGTTAAATCACAGGCTCTGTATCTTCCTACAAACAAGACATCGTTTCAGGTAAACGTAGTCACTTTTCAGCTCAAATGAATATAAATCGTTTACACAGCTCACACGTTTCTCGCTCTTAACTGAAAAGCATTGGAAGTTAGATGACTTGTGGTTTGTATCAGTTTCAGAAGCAGAGTTGAACTAGCAATGTTCTGTATGTGTAGGAAACACCGTTCTTTTGTTCTGAGTACCCTCAAGTTTCTGGCTCTATTAGAGAATCTAGAAAGCCAAAGAATGCTTCGTGCTCTAATGCAGAGTGTGTTTCATTGATGAGAACTGTGCTGTGTGTTTCCCTTCAGATATGGAGTTAAATCCCAGGCTCTTTGTCTTCCTATAAGCAAGACATCTTTTCAAGTATACTCAGTCAGTTTTCAGCTCAATGGAAGCTACATCGTTCAGGAAGCTCACACGTTTCTCGCTCTTAAATGTAAAGCATTGTATGTTAGAGGAACTTTGGTTTGTTTCAGTTTCAGAAGAAGACGTGGCCTAGATATGATCTGTATGTGTAGGAAACACCGTTCTTTTTTTCTGACCACAGTCACGTTTCATGCTGTATTAGAGACTCTTAGAAAGCAAAAACGTGCTTCTTGCCCTAAAGCAGAGTGTGTTTCATGGATGAGAACTGTGCTGTGTGTTTCCCTTCAGGAAAGGAGTTAAATTCCAGGCCCTGTGTCTTCATACAAGCAAGACATCATTTCAGGTAAACGCAGTCACTTTTCAGCTCAAATGAATATAAATCGTTTACGAAGCTCACAAGTTTCTTGCTCTTAACTGAAAAACATTGTATTTTATATGACTTGTGGTTTGTATCAGTTTCAGAAGCAGAGTTGAACTATCAGTGGTCCGTATGAGTAGGACACACCGATCTTTTGTTCTGAGCACACTCAAGTTTCCAGCTCTATTAGAGATTCTAGAAAGCAAGAGTGTGCTTCTTCCTATATGCAGAGTGTGTTTCATCGTGAGAACTGTGCTGTGTGTTTCCCTTCAGAAATATAGTTAAATCACAGGCTCTGTATCTTCCTACAAGCAAGACTTCGTTTCACGTAAACTCAGTCACCTTTCAGCTCAAACAAAGCTACATCGTTCACGTATTTCACACGTTTCTTGCTCTTAACTCTAAAGCATTTGATGTTAGAGTACCTGTGGTTTGTATCAGTTTCAGAAGCAGAGTTGAACTAGCAATGGTCCGTATGTTTAGGAAACACCATTCTTTTGTTCTGAGTACCCTCAATTTCTGGCTCTATTAGAGTCTCTGGAAAGCAAGAGCATGCTTCTTGCTCTAAAGTAGAGTGTGTTTCATGGATGAGTACTGTGCTGTGTGTTTCCCTTCAGAAATGGAGTTATATTCCAGGCTCTGTTTCTTCCTACAAGCAAGACATCATTTCAGGTAAACGCAGTCACTTTTCAGCTCAAATGAATATAAATCGTTTAAACAGCTCACACGTTTCTTGCTCTTACCTGAAAAAGCATTGGATGTTAGATGACTTGTGGTTTGTATCAGTTTCAGAAGCAGAGTTGAACTAGCAATGGTCTGTATGTGTAGGAAACACCGTTCTTTTGTTCTGAGTACCCTCATGTTTCTGGCTTATTAGAGACTCTAGAAAGCCAGAGCATGCTTCGTGCTCTAAAGCAGAGTGTGTTTCATGGATGAGAATTGTGCTGTGTGTTTCCCTTCAGATATGCAGTTAAATCCCAGGTTTTGTCTCTTCCTATATGGAACACATCTTTTCATGTAAACTCTGTCACTTTTCAGCTCAAAGTAAGCTACATCGTTCACGAAGCTCACATGTTTCTCGCTCTTAACTGGAAATCAATGCATGTTAATGGAACTGTGGTTTGTATCAGTTTCAGAAGAAGAGTTGACCAAGATATGGTCCGTATGTGTAGGAAACACCGTTATTTTGTTCTGACCACAGTCACATTTCCTTCTGTATTAGAGACTCTTAGAAAGCAAGAGTGTGCTTCTGGCTCTAATTCAGAGTGTGTTTCATGGATGAGAACTGTGCTGTGTGTTTCCCTTCAGAAATGGAGTTAAATTCCAGGCTCCGTGACTTCCTACAAGTAAGACATTATTTCAGGTAAATGCAGTCACTTCTCAGCTCAAATTAATGTAAATCATTTACAAAGCTCACACGATTCTCGCTCTTAACTGAAAAGCACTGGATGTGAGATGACTTGTGGTTTGTATCAGTTTCAGAAGCAGAGTTGAACTAGCAATGGTCCGTATGTGTAGGAAACACCTTTCTTTTGTTCTGAGCACACTCACGTTTCCTGCTCTGTCAGAGACTCTAGAAAGCAAGAGCGTGCTACTTCTTATAGGCAGAGTGTGTTTCATCGTGAGAACAGTGCTGTGTGTTTCCCTTCAGAAATGGAGTTAAATCACAGGCTCTGTATCTTCCTACAAACAAGACATCGTTTCAGGTAAACGTAGTCACTTTTCAGCTCAAATGAATATAAATCGTTTATGAAGCTCACACTTTTCTTGCTCTTACCTGAAAAGCATTGGATGTTAGATGACTTGTGGTTTGTATCAGTTTCAGAAGCAGAGTAAAACTAGCAATGGTCTGTATGTGTAGGAAACACGTTCTTTTTTTCTGAGTACCCTCATGTTTCTGGCTCTATTAGAGACTCTAGAAAGCCAGAGCATGCTTCATGCTCTAAAGCAGAGTTTGTTTCATGGATGAGAATTGTGCTGTGTGTTTCCCTTCAGATATGCAGTTAAATCCCAGGTTCTGTGTCTTCCTATATGGAACACATCTTTTCATGTAAACTCTGTCACTTTTCAGCTCAAAGTAAGCTACATAGTTCACGAAGCTCACACGTTTCTCGCTCTTAACTGTAAAGAATTGTATATTAGAGGAACTGTGGTTTGTATCAGTTTCAGAAGAAGACTTGACCTAGATATGGTCCATATGTCTAGGAAACACCGTTATTTTGTTCTGACCACAGTCACGTTTCCTGCTGTATTAGAGAATCTTAGAAAGCAAGAGTGTGCTTCTTGCTCTAAAGCAGAGTGTGTTTCATGGATGAGAACTGTACTGTGTGTTTCCCTTCAGAAATGGAGTTAAATTCCAGGCTCTGTTTCTTCCTACAAGCAAGATAACTTTTCAGGTAAACTCAGTCACTTTTCAGCTCAAAGGAAGCTACATCGTTCACGAAGCTCAAACGTTTCTCGCTCTTAACTGGAAATCATTGCATGTTAATGGAACTCTGGTTTGTATCAGTTTCAGAAGAAGAGTTGACCAAGATATGGTCCTTATGTGTCGGAAACACCGTTATTTTTTTCTGACCACAGTCACATTTCCTTCTGTATTAGAGACGCTTAGAAAGCAAGAGCATGCTTCTGGCTCTAATTCAGAGTGTGTTTCATGGATGAGAACTGTGCTGTGTGTTTCCCTTCGGAAATGGAGTTCAATCCCAGGCTCTTAGTCTTCCTACAAGCAAGAAATCTTTTCACTTAAACTCAGTCACTTTTCAGCTCAAAGGAAGCTACATCGTTCACAAAGCTTACACGTTTCTCGCTCTTAACTTGAAAGCATTGCATGTTAATGGAACTGTGGTTTGTATCAGGTTCAGAAGAAGAGTTGAACTAGGTATGGTCCTTATGTGTAGGAAACACCGTTATTTTGTTCTGACCACAGTCACGTTTCCTGCAGTATTAGAGAATCTTAGAAAGCAAGAGTGTACTTCATGCTCTAAAGCAAAGTGTTTTTCATGGATGAGAACTGTGCTGTGTTTTCCCTTCAGATATGGAGTTAAATTCCAGGCTCTGTGTCTTCGTACAAGCAGGACATCATTTCAGGTAAATGCATTCACTTTTCAGTTCAAATGAATATAAATCGTTTCCAAAGCTCACACGATTCTCGCTCTTAACTGAAAAGCACTGGATGTGAGATGACTTGTGGTTTGTATCAGTTTCAGAAGCAGAATTGAACTAGCAATGGTCTGTATGTGTAGGAAACACAATTCTTTTGTTCTGAGTACCCTCAAGTTTCTGGCTCTATTAGAGACTCTGGAAAGCAAGAGCATGCTTCGTGCTCTAAAGGAGAGTGTGTTTCATGGATGAGAATTGTGCTGTGTGTTTCCCTTCAGATATGCAGTTAAATCCCAGGTTCTGTGTCTTCCTATATGGAACACATCTTTTCATGTAAACTCAGTCACTTTTCAGCTCAAAGTAAGCTACATCATTCACGAAGCTCACGTTTCTCGCTCTTAACTGTAAAGAATTGTATATTAGAGGAACTGTGGTTTGTATCAGTTTCAGAAGAAGAGTTGACCTAGATATGGTCCCTATGTGTTGAAAACACCGTTATTTTGTTCTTACCGCAGTCACATTTCCTTCTGTATTAGAGACTCTTAGAAAACAAGAGCATGCTTCTGGCTCTAATTCAGAGTGTGTTTCATGGATGAGAACTGTGCTGTGTGTTTCCCTTCAGAAATGGAGTTAAATTCCAGGCTCCATGCCTTCCTACAAGCAAGACATCATTTCAGGTAAACGCAGTCTCTTTTCAGCTCAAATGAATATAAATGGTTTACGAAGCTCACAAGTTTCTTGCTCTTAACTGAAAAACATTGTATTTTATATGACTTGTGGTTTGTATCAGTTTCAGAAGCAGAGTTGAACTATCAGTGGTCCGTATGAGTAGGAAACACCGTTCTTTTGTTCTGAGCACACTCAAGTTTCCAGCTCTATTAGAGATTCTAGAAAGCAAGAGCGTGCTTCTTCCTATATGCAGAGTGTGTTTCATCGTGAGAACTGTGCTGTGTGTTTCCCTTCAGAAATATAGTTAAATCACAGGCTCTGTATCTTCCTACAAGCAAGACTTCGTTTCACGTAAACTCAGTCACCTTTCAGCTCAAACAAAGCTACATCGTTCACGTATTTCACACGTTTCTTGCTCTTAACTCTAAAGCATTTGATGTTAGAGTACATGTGGTTTGTATCAGTTTCAGAAGCAGAGTTGAACTAGCAATGGTCCGTATGTTTAGGAAACACCATTCTTTTGTTCTGAGTACCCTCAATTTCTGGCTCTATTAGAGTCTCTGGAAAGCAAGAGCATGCTTCTTGCTCTAAAGTAGAGTGTGTTTCATGGATGAGTACTGTGCTGTGTGTTTCCCTTCAGAAATGGAGTTATATTCCAGGCTCTGTTTCTTCCTACAAGCAAGACATCATTTCAGGTAAACGCAGTCACTTTTCAACTCAAATGAATATAAATCGTTTAAGAAGCTCACACGTTTCTTGCTCTTACCTGAAAAAGCATTGGATGTTAGATGATTTGTGGTTTGTATCAGTTTCAGAAGCAGAGTTGAACTAGCAATGGTCTGTATGTGTAGGAAACACGTTCCTTTGTTCTGAGTACCCTCATGTTTCTGACTTATTAGAGACTCTAGAAAGCCAGAGCATGCTTCGTGCTCTAAAGCAGAGTTTGTTTCATGGATGAGAATTGTGCTGTGTGTTTCCCTTCAGATATGCAGTTAAATCCCTGGTTTTGTGTCTTCCTATATGGAACACATCTTTTCATGTAAACTCTGTCACTTTTCAGCTCAAAGTAAGCTACATCGTTCACGAAGCTCACATGTTTCTCGCTCTTAACTGGAAATCATTGCATGTTAATGGAACTGTGGTTTGTATCAGTTTCAGAAGAAGAGTTGACCAAGATATGGTCCGTATGTGTAGGAAACACCGTTATTTTGTTCTGACCACAGTCACATTTCCTTCTGTATTAGAGACGCTTAGAAAGCAAGAGCATGCTTCTGGCTCTAATTCAGAGTGTGTTTCATGGATGAGAACTGTGCTGTGTGTTTCCCTTCGGAAATGGAGTTCAATCCCAGGCTCTTAGTCTTCCTACAAGCAAGAAATCTTTTCACTTAAACTCAGTCACTTTTCAGCTCAAAGGAAGCTACATCGTTCACAAAGCTTACACGTTTCTCGCTCTTAACTTGAAAGCATTGCATGTTAATGGAACTGTGGTTTGTATCAGGTTCAGAAGAAGAGTTGAACTAGGTATGGTCCTTATGTGTAGGAAACACCGTTATTTTGTTCTGACCACAGTCACGTTTCCTGCAGTATTAGAGAATCTTAGAAAGCAAGAGTGTACTTCATGCTCTAAAGCAAAGTGTTTTTCATGGATGAGAACTGTGCTGTGTTTTCCCTTCAGATATGGAGTTAAATTCCAGGCTCTGTGTCTTCGTACAAGCAGGACATCATTTCAGGTAAATGCATTCACTTTTCAGTTCAAATGAATATAAATCGTTTCCAAAGCTCACACGATTCTCGCTCTTAACTGAAAAGCACTGGATGTGAGATGACTTGTGGTTTGTATCAGTTTCAGAAGCAGAATTGAACTAGCAATGGTCTGTATGTGTAGGAAACACAATTCTTTTGTTCTGAGTACCCTCAAGTTTCTGGCTCTATTAGAGACTCTGGAAAGCAAGAGCATGCTTCGTGCTCTAAAGGAGAGTGTGTTTCATGGATGAGAATTGTGCTGTGTGTTTCCCTTCAGATATGCAGTTAAATCCCAGGTTCTGTGTCTTCCTATATGGAACACATCTTTTCATGTAAACTCAGTCACTTTTCAGCTCAAAGTAAGCTACATCATTCACGAAGCTCACGTTTCTCGCTCTTAACTGTAAAGAATTGTATATTAGAGGAACTGTGGTTTGTATCAGTTTCAGAAGAAGAGTTGACCTAGATATGGTCCCTATGTGTTGAAAACACCGTTATTTTGTTCTTACCGCAGTCACATTTCCTTCTGTATTAGAGACTCTTAGAAAACAAGAGCATGCTTCTGGCTCTAATTCAGAGTGTGTTTCATGGATGAGAACTGTGCTGTGTGTTTCCCTTCAGAAATGGAGTTAAATTCCAGGCTCCATGCCTTCCTACAAGCAAGACATCATTTCAGGTAAACGCAGTCTCTTTTCAGCTCAAATGAATATAAATGGTTTACGAAGCTCACAAGTTTCTTGCTCTTAACTGAAAAACATTGTATTTTATATGACTTGTGGTTTGTATCAGTTTCAGAAGCAGAGTTGAACTATCAGTGGTCCGTATGAGTAGGAAACACCGTTCTTTTGTTCTGAGCACACTCAAGTTTCCAGCTCTATTAGAGATTCTAGAAAGCAAGAGCGTGCTTCTTCCTATATGCAGAGTGTGTTTCATCGTGAGAACTGTGCTGTGTGTTTCCCTTCAGAAATATAGTTAAATCACAGGCTCTGTATCTTCCTACAAGCAAGACTTCGTTTCACGTAAACTCAGTCACCTTTCAGCTCAAACAAAGCTACATCGTTCACGTATTTCACACGTTTCTTGCTCTTAACTCTAAAGCATTTGATGTTAGAGTACATGTGGTTTGTATCAGTTTCAGAAGCAGAGTTGAACTAGCAATGGTCCGTATGTTTAGGAAACACCATTCTTTTGTTCTGAGTACCCTCAATTTCTGGCTCTATTAGAGTCTCTGGAAAGCAAGAGCATGCTTCTTGCTCTAAAGTAGAGTGTGTTTCATGGATGAGTACTGTGCTGTGTGTTTCCCTTCAGAAATGGAGTTATATTCCAGGCTCTGTTTCTTCCTACAAGCAAGACATCATTTCAGGTAAACGCAGTCACTTTTCAACTCAAATGAATATAAATCGTTTAAGAAGCTCACACGTTTCTTGCTCTTACCTGAAAAAGCATTGGATGTTAGATGATTTGTGGTTTGTATCAGTTTCAGAAGCAGAGTTGAACTAGCAATGGTCTGTATGTGTAGGAAACACGTTCCTTTGTTCTGAGTACCCTCATGTTTCTGACTTATTAGAGACTCTAGAAAGCCAGAGCATGCTTCGTGCTCTAAAGCAGAGTTTGTTTCATGGATGAGAATTGTGCTGTGTGTTTCCCTTCAGATATGCAGTTAAATCCCTGGTTTTGTGTCTTCCTATATGGAACACATCTTTTCATGTAAACTCTGTCACTTTTCAGCTCAAAGTAAGCTACATCGTTCACGAAGCTCACATGTTTCTCGCTCTTAACTGGAAATCATTGCATGTTAATGGAACTGTGGTTTGTATCAGTTTCAGAAGAAGAGTTGACCAAGATATGGTCCGTATGTGTAGGAAACACCGTTATTTTGTTCTGACCACAGTCACATTTCCTTCTGTATTAGAGACTCTTAGAAAGCAAGAGTGTGCTTCTGGCTCTAATTCAGAGTGTGTTTCATGGATGAGAACTGTGCTGTGTGTTTCCCTTCAGAAATGGAGTTAAATTCCAGGCTCCGTGACTTCCTACAAGTAAGACATTATTTCAGGTAAATGCAGTCACTTCTCAGCTCAAATTAATGTAAATCATTTACAAAGCTCACACGATTCTCCCTCTTAACTGAAAAGCACTGGATGTGAGATGACTTGTGGTTTGTATCAGTTTCAGAAGCAGAGTTGAACTAGCAATGGTCCGTATGTGTAGGAAACACCTTTCTTTTGTTCTGAGCACACTCACGTTTCCTGCTCTGTCAGAGACTCTAGAAAGCAAGAGCGTGCTACTTCTTATAGGCAGAGTGTGTTTCATCGTGAGAACAGTGCTGTGTGTTTCCTTTCAGAAATGGAGTTAAATCACAGGCTCTGTATCTTCCTACAAACAAGACATCGTTTCAGGTAAACGTAGTCACTTTTCAGCTCAAATGAATATAAATCGTTTATGAAGCTCACACGTTTCTTGCTCTTACCTGAAAAGCATTGGATGTTAGATGACTTGTGGTTTATATCAGTTTCAGAAGCAGAGTTGAACTAGCAATGGTCTGTATGTGTAGGAAACACGTTCTTTTGTTCTGAGTACCCTCATGTTTCTGGCTCTATTAGAGACTCTAGAAAGCCAGAGCATGCTTCATGCTCTAAAGCAGAGTTTGTTTCATGGATGAGAATTGTGCTGTGTGTTTCCCTTCAGATATGCAGTTAAATCCCAGGTTCTGTGTCTTCCTATATGGAACACATCTTTTCATGTAAACTCTGTCACTTTTCAGCTCAAAGTAAGCTACATAGTTCACGAAGCTCACACGTTTCTCGCTCTTAACTGGAAATCATTGCATGTTAATGGAACTGTGGTTTGTATCAGTTTCAGAAGAAGAGTTGACCAAGATATGGTCCGTATGTGTAGGAAACACCGTTATTTTTTTCTGACCACAGTCACATTTCCTTCTGTATTAGAGACACTTAGAAAACAAGAGCATGCTTCTGGCTCTAATTCAGAGTGTGTTTCATGGATGAGAACTGTGCTGTGTGTTTCCCTTCAGAAATGGAGTTAAATTCCAGGCTCCATGCCTTCCTACAAGCAAGACATCATTTCAGGTAAACGCAGTCACTTTTCAGCTCTAATGAATATAAATCGTTTACGAAGCTCACAAGTTTCTTGCTCTTAACTGAAAAACATTGTATTTTATATGACTTGTGGTTTGTATCAGTTTCAGAAGCAGAGTTGAACTATCAGTGGTCCGTATGAGTAGGAAACACCGTTCTTTTGTTCTGAGCACACTCAAGTTTCCAGCTCTATTAGAGATTCTAGAAAGCAAGAGTGTGCTTCTTCCTATATGCAGAGTGTGTTTCATCGTGAGAACTGTGCTGTGTGTTTCCCTTCAGAAATATAGTTAAATCACAGGCTCTGTATCTTCCTACAAGCAAGACTTCGTTTCACGTAAACTCAGTCACCTTTCAGCTCAAACAAAGCTACATCGTTCACGTATTTCACACGTTTCTTGCTCGTAACTCTAAAGCATTTGATGTTAGAGTACCTGTGGTTTGTATCAGTTTCAGAAGCAGAGTTGAACTAGCAATGGTCCGTATGTTTAGGAAACACCATAATTTTGTTCTGAGTACCCTCAATTTCTGGCTCTATTAGAGTCTCTGGAAAGCAAGAGCATGCTTCTTGCTCTAAAGTAGAGTGTGTTTCATGGATGAGTACTGTGCTGTGTGTTTCCCTTCAGAAATGGAGTTATATTCCAGGCTCTGTTTCTTCCTACAAGCAAGACATCATTTCAGGTAAACGCAGTCACTTTTCAGCTCAAAGTAAGCTACATCGTTCACGAAGCTCACACGTTTCTCGCTCTTAACTGGAAATCATTGCATGTTAATGGAACTCTGGTTTGTATCAGTTTCAGAAGAAGAGTTGACCAAGATATGGTCCTTATGTGTCGGAAACACCGTTATTTTTTTCTGACCACAGTCACATTTCCTTCTGTATTAGAGACCCTTAGAAAACAAGAGCATGCTTCTGGTTCTAATTCAGAGTGTGTTTCATGGATGAGAACTGTGCTGTGTGTTTCCCTTCGGAAATGGAGTTCAATCCCAGGCTCTTAGTCTTCCTACAAGCAAGAAATCTTTTCACTTAAACTCAGTCACTTTTCAGCTCAAAGGAAGCTACATCGTTCACGAAGCTTACACGTTTCTCGCTCTTAACTTGAAAGCATTGCATGTTAATGGAACTGTGGTTTGTATCAGGTTCAGAAGAAGAGTTGAACTAGGTATGGTCCTTATGTGTAGGAAACACCGTTATTTTGTTCTGACCACAGTCACGTATCCTGCTGTATTAGAGAATCTTAGAAAGCAAGAGTGTACTTCATGCTCTAAAGCAAAGTGTGTTTCAAGGATGAGAACTGTGCTGTGTTTTCCCTTCAGATATGGAGTTAAATTCCAGGCTCTGTGTCTTCGTACAAGCAGGACATCATTTCAGGTAAATGCATTCACTTTTCAGTTCAAATGAATATAAATCGTTTCCAAAGCTCACACGATTCTCGCTCTTAACTGAAAAGCAATGTATGTTATATGACTTGTGGTTTGTATCAGTTTCAGAAGCAGAGTTGAACTAGCAATGGTCCGTATGTGTAGGAAACACCTTTCTTTTGTTCTGAGCACACTCACGTTTCCTGCTCTATCAGAGACTCTAGAAAGCAAGAGCGTGCTTCTTCTTATAGGCAGAGTGTGTTTCATCGTGAGAACAGTGCTGTGTGTTTCCCTTCAGAAATGGAGTTAAATCACAGGCTCTGTATCTTCCTACAAACAAGACATCGTTTCAGGTAAACGTAGTCACTTTTCAGCTCAAATGAATATAAATCGTTAACGAAGCTCACATGTTTCTTGCTCTTACCTGAAAAAGCATTGGATGTTAGATGACTTGTGGTTTGTATCAGTTTCAGAAGCAGAGTTGAATTAGCAATGGTCTGTATGTGTAGGAAACACATTTCTTTTGTTCTGAGTACCCTCATGTTTCTGGCTCTATTAGAGACTCTAGAAAGCCAGAGCATGCTTCGTGCTCTAAAGCAGAGTGTGTTTCATGGATGAGAATTGTGCTGTGTGTTTCCCTTCAGATATGCAGTTAAATCCCAGGTTTTCTGTCTTCCTATATGGAACACATCTTTTCATGTTAACTCAGTCACTTTTCAGCTCAAAGTATGCTACATCGTTCACTAAGCTCACACGTTTCTCGCTCTTAACTGTAAAGAATTGTATATTAGAGGAACTGTGGTTTGTATCAGTTTCAGAAGAAGACTTGACCTAGATATGGTCCGTAAGTCTAGGAAACACCGTTATTTTGTTCTGACCACAGTCACGTTTCTTGCTGTATTAGAGACCCTTAGAAAGCAAGAGTGTGCTTCTGGCTCTAATTCAGAGTGTGTTTCATGGATGAGAACTGTGCTGTGTGTTTCCCTTCAGAAATGGAGTTAAATTCCAGGCTCTGTGACTTCCTACAAGTAAGACATTATTTCAGGTAAATGCAGTCACTTTTCAGCTCAAATTAATGTAAATCATTTACGAAGCTCACAAGTTTCTTGCTCTTAACTGAAAAGCAATGTATGTTATATGACTTGTGGTTTGTATCAGTTTCAGAAGCAGAGTTGAACTAGCAGTGGTCCGTATGTGTAGGAAACACCGTTCTTTTGTTCTGAGTACCCTCAGGTTTCGGGCTCTATTAGAGACTCTAGAAAGCCAGAGCATGCTTCGTGCTCTAAAGCAGAGTGTGTTTCATGGATGAGAATTGTGCTTTGTGTTTCCCTTCAGATATGCAGTTAAATGCCAGGTTCTATGTCTTCCTATATTGAACACATCTTTTCATGTAAACTCAGTCACTTTTCAGATCAAAGTAAGCTACATCGTTCACGAAGCTTACACGTTTCTCGCTCTTAACTCGAAAGCATTGCATGTTAATGGAACTGTGGTTTGTATCAGGTTCAGAAGAAGAGTTGACCTAGATATGGTCCGTATGTGTAGGAAACACCGTTATTTTGTTCTGACCACAGTCACGTTTCCTGCTGTATTAGAGAATCTTAGAAAGCAAGAGTGTACTTCTTGATCTAAAGCAGAGTGTGTTTCCTGGATGTGAACTGAGCTGTGTGTTTCCATTCAGAAATGGAGTTTAATTCCAGGCTCTGTGTCTTCCTACAAGCAAGACATCATTTCAGGTACACGTAGTCACTTTTCAGCTCAAATGAATATAAATCGTTTACACAGCTCACACGTTTCTCGCTCTTAACTGAAAAGCATTGGAAGTTAGATGACTTGTGGTTTGTATCAGTTTCAGAAGCAGAGTTGAACTAGGAATGGTCTGGATGTGTAGGAAACACCGTTCTTTTGTTCTGAGTACCCTCAAGTTTCTGGCTCTATTAGAGACTCTAGAAAGCCAAAGAATGCTTCGTGCTCTAATGCAGAGTGTGTTTCATTGATGAGAACTGTGCTGTGTGTTTCCCTTCAGATATGGAGTTAAATCCCAGGCTCTTTGTCTTCCTATAAGCAAGACATCTTTTCAAGTATACTCAGTCATTTTTCAGCTCAATGGAAGCTACATCGTTCACGAAGCTCACACGTTTCTCGCTCTTAAATGTAAAGCATTGTATGTTAGAGGAACTTTGGTTTGTATCAGTTTCAGAAGAAGACGTGGCCTAGATATGATCTGTATGTGTAGGAAACACCGTTCTTTTTTTTGACCACAGTCACGTTTCATGCTGTATTAGAGACTCTTAGAAAGCAAAAACGTGCTTCTTGCTCTAAAGCAGAGTGTGTTTCATGGATGAGAACTGTGCTGTGTGTTACCCTTCAGGAAAGGAGTTAAATTCCAGGCCCTGTGTCTTCGTACAAGCAAGACATCATTTCAGGAAAATGCATTCACTTTTCAGCTCAAATGAATATAAATCGTTTACGAAGCTCACACGTTTCTTGCTCTTAACTGAAAAGCATTGGATGTTAGATGACTTGTGGTTTGTATCAGTTTCAGAAGCAGAGTTGAACTAGCATGGTCTGTATGTGTAGGAAACACCATTCTTTTGTTCTGAGTACCCTCAAGTTTCTGGCTCTATTAGAGACTCTAGAAAGCAAGAGCATGCTTCGTGCTCTAAAGGAGAGTGTGTTTCATGGATGAGAATTGTGCTGTGTGTTTAACCTTCAGATATGGAGTTAAAACCCAGGTTCTGTGTCTTCCTATAAGGAAGACATCTTTTCAGGTAAACTCAGTCACTTTTCAGCACAAAGGAAGCTACATCGTTCACGAAGCTCAAACATTTCTCGCTCTTAATTTGAAAGCATTGCATGTTAATGGAACTGTGGTTTGTATCAGTTTTAGAAGAAGAGTTGACCTAGATATGGTCCGTATGTGTAGAAAACACCGTTATTTTTTTCTTACCTCAGTGACATTTCCTTCTGTATTAGAGAATCTTAGAAAGCAAGAGCATGATTCTGGCTCTAATTCAGAGTTTGTTTTATGGATGAGAACTCTGCTGTGTGTTTCCCTTCAGAAATGGAGTTAAATTCCAGGCTCCGTGCCTTCCTACAAGCAAGACATCATTTCAGGTAAACGCAGTCACTTTTCAGCTCAAATGAATATAAATTGTTTACGAAGCTCACACGTTTCTCGCTCTTAACTGGAAAGCATTGCATGTTAGAGGAACTGTGGTTTGTATCAGTTTCAGCAGAAGAGTTGACCTAGATATGGTCCGTACGGTAGGAAACAACGTTATTTTGTTCTGAGCACAGACACGTTTCCAGCTGTATTATAGATTCTTAGAAAGCAAGAATGTGCTTCTTGCTCTAAAGCAGAGTGTGTTTCATGGATGAGAACTGTGCTTTGTGTTTCCCTTCAGAAATGGAGTTAAATCCCAATCTCTGTGTCTTCCTACAAGCAAGTCATCATTTGAGGTAAACGCTGTCACTTTTCAGCCTTAATTAAGGTTTATCGTTTACGAAGCCCACACGTTTCTCGCTCTTAACTGAAAAGCATTGTATGTTAGAGTACCTGTGGTTTGTGTCAATTTCCGGAGCAAAGTTGAACTAGCAATGGTCCGTATGTGTAGGAAACACCGTTCTTTTGTTCTGAGTACCCTCGAGTTTCTGGCTCTATTAGAGACTCTGGAAAGCAAGAGCATCCTTCTTGCTCTAAAGCAGAGTGTGTTTCATGGATGAGAACTGTGCTGTGTGTTTCCCTTCAGAAATGGAATTAAATCCCAGGCTCTGTGTCTTCCTACAAGCAAGACATCTTTTCAGGTAAACTCTGTCAGTTTTCAGCTCAAAGGAAGCTACATCGTTCAAGAAGCTCACACGTTTCTCGCTCTTACCTTGAAAGCATTGCATGTTAATAGAACTTTGCTTTGTATCAGTTTCAGAAGAGTTGACCTAGATATTGTCTGTATGTGTAGGAAAAACTGTTATTTTGTTCTGACCACTGTCACGATTCCTGCTGTAGTAGAGACTCTTAGAAAGCAAGAGCGTGATTCTTATCCTCTAAAGCAGAGTATGTTTCATGGATGAGAACTTTGCTGTGTGTTTCCCTTCAGAAATGGAGTTCAATCCCTGGCTCTGTTTCTTCCTACAAGCAAGAAATCTTTTCAGGTAAACTCAGTCACTTTTCAGCTCAAATGAATATAAATCGTTTATGAAGCTCACACGTTTCTCGCTCTTAACTGAAAAGCATTGGATGTTAGATGACTTGTGGTTTGTATCAGTTTCAGAAGCAGAGTTGAACTAGCAATGGTCTGTATGTATAGGAAACACCGTTCTTTTGATCTGAGCACACTCACGTTTCCTGCTATTAGAGACTCTAGAAAGCAAGAGCGTGCTTCTTCCTATACAAAGAGTGTGTTTCATCATGAGAACAGTGCTGTGTGTTTCATTTCAGAAATGGAGTTAAATCACAGGCTCTGTATCTTCCTACAAGCAAGACTTCGTTACACGTAAACACAGTCACTTTTCAACTCAAATGAATATAAATCGTTTACGAAGCTCACACGTTACTTGCTCTTAACTAAAAAGCATTGGATGTTAGATGACTTGTGGTTTGTATCAGTTTCAGAAGCAGAGTTGAAATAGCAATGGTCCATATGTGTAGGAAACACCGTTCTTTTGTTCTGAGTACCCTCAAGTTTCTGGCTCTATTATAGACTCTAGAATGCAAGAGCGTGCATCTTGCTCTAAAGCAGAGTGTGTTTTATTGATGAGAACTGTGCTGTGTTTTTCCCATCAGAAATGGAGTTAAATCCCAGGCTCTGTGTCTTCCTACAAGCAAGACATCTTTTCAGGTAAACTCAGTCACTTTTCAGCTCAAAGGAAGCTACATCATTCAGGAAGCTCACACGTTTCTCGCTGTTAGCTGGAAAGCATTGCATGTTAATGAAATTGTGGTTTCTATCAGTTTCAGAAGAAGAGTTGTCCTAGGTATGGTCCATATGTGTAGGAAACACCGTTATTTAGTTGGGACCACAGTAACGTTTCCTGCTGTATTAGAGATTCTTAGATAGCAAGAGCGTGCTTCTTGCTCTAAAGCAGAGTGTGTTTCATGGATGAGAACTGTGCTGTGTGTTTCCCTTCAGAAATGGAGTTCAATTCCAGGCCCTTTGTCTTCCTAGAAGCAAGACATGGTTTCAGGTAAACTCAGTCACCTTTCAGCTCAAACAAAGCTACATCGTTCACGTATCTCTCACGTTTCTTGCTCTTAACTGTAAAGCATTGGATGTTAGAGGACCTGTGGTTTGTATCAGTTTCAGAAGCAGAGTTGAACTAGCAATGGTCCGTGTGTGTAGGAAACACTGTTCTTTTGTTCTGATTACCCTCAAGTTTCTGGCAATATTAGAGTCTCTGGAAAGCAAGAGCATGATTCTTGCTCTAAAGCAGAGTGTGTTACATGGATGAGTACTGTGCTTTGTGTTTCCCTTCAGAAATGGAGTTAAATCCAAGTCTCTGTGTCTTCCTACAAGCAAGACATCATTTCAGGTAAACGCAGTCACTTTTCAGCTCAAATGAATATAAATTTTTTATGAAGCTCACACGTTTCTCGCTCTTAAATGGAAAGCATTGCATGTTAGAGGAACTGTGGTTTGTATCAGTTGCAGAAGAAGAGTTGTCCTAGATATGGTCTGTAGTTGTAGGAAATACCGTTATTTTGTTCTGACCACGGACACGTTTCCTGCTGTATAAGAGATTCTTAGAAAGCAAGAGTGTGCTTCTTGCTCTAAAGCACAGTGTGTTCCATGGAAGAGAACTGTGCTGTGTGTTTCCCATCAGAAATGGAGTTAAATCCCAGGCTCTGTGTCTTCCTACAAGCAAGTCATCATTTGAGGTAAACGCTGTCATTTTTCAGCTCTAATGAATGTAAATCGTTTACGAAGCTCACACGTTTCTCGCTCTTAACTGAAAAGCATTGGATGTTAGAGGACCTGTGGTTTGTGTCAATTTCCGGAGCAGAGTTGAACTAGCAATGGTCCGTATGTGTAGGAAACACCGTTCTTTTGTACTGAGTACCCTCGTGTTTCTGGCTCTATTAGAGACTCTGGAAAGCAAGAGCATGATTCTTGCTCTAAAGCAGAGTGTGTTTCATGGATGAATACTGTGCTGTGTGTTTCCCTTCATAAATGGAGTTAAATTCCAGGCTCTGTGTCTTCCTACAAGCAAGAAATCTTTTCAGGTAAACGCAGTCACTTTTCAGCTCAAATGAATATAAATTTTTATGAAGCTCACACGTTTCTCGCTCTTAACTGGAAAGCATTGCATGTTAGAGGAACTGTGGTTTGTATCAGTTTCAGAAGAAGAGTTGACCTAGATATGGTCTGTACTTGTAGGAAACCCCGTTATTTTGTTCTGACCACAGACACGTTTCCTGCTGTATTAGAGATTCATAGAATGCAAGAGTGTGCTTCTTGCTCTAAACCAGAGTGTGTTTCATGGATGAGAACTGTGCTTTGTGTTTCCCTTCAGAAATGGAGTTAAATCCCAGGCTCTGTGTCTTCCTACAAGCAAGTCATTGTTTGAGGTAAACGCTGTCACTTTTCAGCTATAATGAATTTATATCGTTTAGGAAGCTCACACGTTTCTCGCTCTTAACTGGAAAGCATTGCATGTTTTAGGACCTGTGGTTTGTGTCAATGTCCGGAACAGAGTTGAAAGAGCAATGGTCCGGATGTATAGGAAACACCGTTCTTTTTTTCTGAGTACCCTCGAGTTCCTGGCTCTATTAGAGACTCTGGAAAGCAAGAGAATGCTTCTGGCTCTAAAGCAGTGTGTGTTTCATGGAAGACAACTGTGCTGTGTGTTTCCATTCAGAAATGGAGTTCAATCCCAGGCTCTGAGTCTTCCTACAAGCAAGAAATCTTTTCAGGTAAACTCAGTCACTATTCAGCTCAAAGGAAGCTACATCATTCACGAAGCTCACACCTTTCTCCCTCTTAACTGGAAAGCATTGCATGTTAGAGGAACTGTGGTTTGTATCAGTTTCAGAAGATTAGTTGACCTAGATATTGTCTGTACGTGTAGGAAACACCGTTATTTTGTTCTGACCACAGACACGTTTCCTGCTGTATTAGAGATTCTTAGAATGCAAGAGTGTGCTTCTTGCTCTAAACCAGAGTGTGTTTCATGGATGAGAACTGTGCTGTGTGTTTCCCTTCAGAAATGGAGTTAAATTCCAGGCTCTGTGTCTTCCTACAAGCAAGTCATCGTTTGTGGTAAACGCTGTCACTTTTCAGCTATAATGAATGTAAATCGTTTACGAAGCTCACAGGTTTCTTGCTCTGAACTGTAAAGCATTGGATGTTAGAGGACCTGTGGTTTGTATCAGTTTCAGAAGCAGAGTTGAACTAGCAATGGTCCGTATGTGTAGGAAACACCGTTCTTTTGTTCTGAATACCCTCATGTTTCTGGCTCTATTAGAGACTCTGGAAAGCAAGAACATGCTTCTTGCCCTAAAGCAGAGTGTGTTTTATGGATGAGAACTGTGCTCTGTGGTTCCCTTCAGAAATGGAGTTTAATTCCAGGCTCTGTGTCTTCCTACAAGCAAGACATCATTTCAGGTAAACACAGTCACTTTTCAACTCAAATGAATATAAATCGTTTACGAAGCACACAAGTTTGTTGCTCTTAACTGAAAAGCATTGTATGTTATTTGACTTGTGGTTTGTATCAGTTTCAGAAGCAGAGTTGAACTATCAACAATCCATATTGTAGGAAACACCGTTCGTTTGTTCAGAGTACCCTCAAGTTTCTGGCTCTATTAGAGACTCTAGAGAATAAGAGCATGCTTCGTGCTCTAAAGCACAGTGTGTTTCATGGATGAGAACTGTGCTGTGTGTTTCCCTTCAGAAATGGAGTTAAATTCCAGTCTCTGTATCTTCCTAAAAGCAAGACATCTTTTCAGGTAAACTCAGTCACTTTTCAGCTCAAAGGAAGCTACATCGTTCACGAAGCTCACACGTTTCTTGCTCTTAACTGGAAAGCATTGGATGTTAGAGAAACTGTGGTTTGTATCAGTTTCAGAAGAAAAGTTGACCTAGATATTGTCTGTACGTGTAGGAAACACCGTTATTTTGTTCTGACCACAGACACGTTTCCTGCTGTATTAGAGATTCTTAGAATGCAAGAGTGTGCTTCTTGCTCTAAACCAGAGTGTGTTTCATGGATGAGAACTGTGCTGTGTGTTTCCCTTCAGAAATGGAGTTAAATTCCAGGCTCTGTGTCTTCCTACAAGCAAGTCATCGTTTGTGGTAAACGCTGTCACTTTTCAGCTATAATGAATGTAAATCGTTTACGAAGCTCACAGGTTTCTTGCTCTGAACTGAAAAGCATTGGATGTTAGAGGACCTGTGGTTTGTGTCAATTTCCGGAGCAGAGTTGAACTAGCAATGGTCCGTATGTGTAGGAAACACGGTTCTTTTGTTCTGAGTACCCTCGAGTTTCTGGCTCTATTAGAGACTCTGGAAAGCAAGAGCATGCTTCTTGCTCTAAATCAGAGTGTGTTTCATGGATGAGAACTGTGCTGTGTGTTTCCCTTCAGAAATGGAGTTAAATCCCAGGCTCTGTGTCTTCCTACATGCAAGACATCTTTTCAGGTAAACTCAGTCACTTTTCAGCTCAAAGGAAGCTACATCGTTCACGAAGCTCACACGTTTCTCGCTCTTAATTTGAAAGCATTGCATGTTAATGGAACTGTGCTTTGTATCAGTTTCAGAAGAAGAGTTGACCTAGATATTGTCCGTATGTGTAGGAAACACCGATATTTTGTTCTGACCACTGTCACGTTTCCTGCTGTATTAGAGACCCTTAGAAAGCAAGAGCGTGCTTCTTGCTCTAAAGCAGAGTGTGTTTCATGGATGAGTACTGTGCTGTTTGTTTCCCTTCAGAAATGGACTTGAATTCTAGGCTCTGTTTCTTCCTACAAGCAAGACATCATTTCAGGTAAACGCAGTCACTTTTCAGCTCAAATGAATATAAATCGTTTACGAAGATCACACGTTTCTCGCTCTTAACTGAAAAGCATTGGTTGTTAGATGACTTGTGGTTTGTATCAGTTTCAGAAGCAGAGTTGAACTAGCAATGGTCTGTATGTATAGGAAACACTGTTCATTTGTTCTGAGCACACTCACGTTTCCTGCTTTATTATAGACTCTAGAAAGCAAGAGCGTGCTTCTTCCTATACGCAGAGTGTGTTTCATCATGAGAACAGTGCTGTGTGTTTCATTTCAGAAATGGAGTTAAATCACAGACTCTGTACCTTCCTACAAGCAAGACTTCGTTACACGTAAACTCAGTCACCTTTCCGCGCAAACACAGCTACATGGTTCACGTAGCTCACAAGTTTCTTGCTCTTAACTGTAAAGCATTGGATGTTAGAGGACCTGTGGTTTGTATCAGTTTCAGAAGCAGAGTTGAACTAGCAGTGGTCCGTATGTGTAGGAAACACCGTTCTTTTGTTCTGAGCACACTCAAGTTTCCTGCTCTATTAGAGATTCTAGAAAGCAAGAGCGTGATTCTTCCTATATGCAGAGTGTATTTCATCGTGAGAACTGTGCTGTGTGTTTCCCTTCAGAAATATAGTTAAATCACAGGCTCTGTATCTTCCTACAAGCAAGACTTTGTTTCACGTAAACTCAGTCACCTTTCAGCTCAAGCAATGCTACATCGTTCACATAGCTCACAAGTTTCTGGCTCTTAACTTGAAAGCAATGGATGTTAGAGGACCTGTGGTTTGTATCAGTTTCAGAAGCAGAGTTGAACTAGCAATGGTCTATATGAGTAGGAATCACCGTTCTTTTGTTCTGATTACCCTCAAGATTCTGGGTCTATTAGAGTCTCTGGAACGCAAGAGCATGCCTCTTGACCTAAAGCAGAGTGTGTTTCATGGATGAGAACTGTGCTGTGTGTTTCCCTTCAGAAATGGAGTTAAATCCCAGGCTCTGTGTCTTCCTACATGCAAGACATCTTTTCAGGTAAACTCAGTCACTTTTCAGCTCAAAGGAAGCTACATCGTTCACGAAGCTCACACGTTTCTCGCTCTTAACTGGAAAGCATTGCATGTTAGAGGAACTGTGCTTTGTATCAGTTTCAGAAGAAGAGTTGACCTAGATATGGTCTGTACTTGTTGGAAACACCGTTATTTTGTTCTGACCACAGACACGTTTCCTGCTGTATTAGAGATTCATAGAATGCAAGAGTGTGCTTCTTGCTCTAAACCAGAGTGTGTTTCATGGATGAGAACTGTGCTGTGTGTTTCCCTTCAGAAATGGAGTTAAATCCCAGGCTCTGTGTCTTCCTACAAGCAAGTCATTGTTTGAGGTAAACGCTGTCACTTTTCAGCTATAATGAATTTATATCGTTTAGGAAGCTCACACGTTTCTCGCCCTTAACTGGAAAGCATTGCATGTTTTAGGACCTGTGGTTTGTGTCAATGTCCGGAACAGAGTTGAAAGAGCAATGGTCCGGATGTATAGGAAACACCGTTCTTTTTTTCTGAGTACCCTCGAGTTCCTGGCTCTATTAGAGACTCTGGAAAGCAAGAGAATGCTTCTGGCTCTAAAGCAGTGTGTGTTTCATGGAAGACAACTGTGCTGTGTGTTTCCATTCAGAAATGGAGTTCAATCCCAGGCTCTGAGTCTTCCTACAAGCAAGAAATCTTTTCAGGTAAACTCAGTCACTATTCAGCTCAAAGGAAGCTACATCATTCACGAAGCTCACACCTTTCTCCCTCTTAACTGGAAAGCATTGCATGTTAGAGGAACTGTGGTTTGTATCAGTTTCAGAAGATTAGTTGACCTAGATATTGTCTGTACGTGTAGGAAATACCGTTATTTTGTTCTGACCACAGACACGTTTCCTGCTGTATTAGAGATTCTTAGAATGCAAGAGTGTGCTTCTTGCTCTAAACCAGAGTGTGTTTCATGGATGAGAACTGTGCTGTGTGTTTCCCTTCAGAAATGGAGTTAAATTCCAGGCTCTGTGTCTTCCTACAAGCAAGTCATCGTTTGTGGTAAACGCTGTCACTTTTCAGCTATAATGAATGTAAATCGTTTACGAAGCTCACAGGTTTCTTGCTCTGAACTGAAAAGCATTGGATGTTAGAGGACCTGTGGTTTGTGTCAATTTCCGGAGCAGAGTTGAACTAGCAATGGTCCGTATGTGTATGAAACACGGTTCTTTTGTTCTGAGTACCCTCGAGTTTCTGGCTCTATTAGAGACTCTGGAAAGCAAGAGCATGCTTCTTGCTCTAAATCAGAGTGTGTTTCATGGATGAGAACTGTGCTGTGTGTTTCCCTTCAGAAATGGAGTTAAATCCCAGGCTCTGTGTCTTCCTACATGCAAGACATCTTTTCAGGTAAACTCAGTCACTTTTCAGCTCAAAGGAAGCTACATCGTTCACGAAGCTCACACGTTTCTCGCTCTTAATTTGAAAGCATTGCATGTTAATGGAACTGTGCTTTGTATCAGTTTCAGAAGAAGAGTTGACCTAGATATTGTCCGTATGTGTAGGAAACACCGTTATTTTGTTCTGACCACTGTCACGTTTCCTGCTGTATTAGAGACTCTTAGAAAGCAAGAGCGTGCTTCTTGCTCTAAAGCAGAGTGTGTTTCATGGATGAGTACTGTGCTGTTTGTTTCCCTTCAGAAATGGACTTGAATTCTAGGCTCTGTTTCTTCCTACAAGCAAGACATCATTTCAGGTAAACGCAGTCACTTTTCAGCTCAAATGAATATAAATCGTTTACGAAGATCACACGTTTCTCGCTCTTAACTGAAAAGCATTGGTTGTTAGATGACTTGTGGTTTGTATCAGTTTCAGAAGCAGAGTTGAACTAGCAATGGTCTGTATGTATAGGAAACACTGTTCTTTTGTTCTGAGCACACTCACGTTTCCTGCTTTATTATAGACTCTAGAAAGCAAGAGCGTGCTTCTTCCTATACGCAGAGTGTGTTTCATCATGAGAACAGTGCTGTGTGTTTCATTTCAGAAATGGAGTTAAATCACAGACTCTGTACCTTCCTACAAGCAAGACTTCGTTACACGTAAACTCAGTCACCTTTCCGCGCAAACACAGCTACATGGTTCACGTAGCTCACAAGTTTCTTGCTCTTAACTGTAAAGCATTGGATGTTAGAGGACCTGTGGTTTGTATCAGTTTCAGAAGCAGAGTTGAACTAGCAATGGTCCGTATGTGTAGGAAACACCGTTCTTTTGTTCTGAATACCCTCATGTTTCTGGCTCTATTAGAGACTCTGGAAAGCAAGAACATGCTTCTTGCCCTAAAGCAGAGTGTGTTTTATGGATGAGAACTGTGCTCTGTGGTTCCCTTCAGAAATGGAGTTTAATTCCAGGCTCTGTGTCTTCCTACAAGCAAGACATCATTTCAGGTAAACACAGTCACTTTTCAACTCAAATGAATATAAATCGTTTACGAAGCACACAAGTTTGTTGCTCTTAACTGAAAAGCATTGTATGTTATTTGACTTGTGGTTTGTATCAGTTTCAGAAGCAGAGTTGAACTATCAACAATCCATATTGTAGGAAACACCGTTCGTTTGTTCAGAGTACCCTCAAGTTTCTGGCTCTATTAGAGACTCTAGAGAATAAGAGCATGCTTCGTGCTCTAAAGCACAGTGTGTTTCATGGATGAGAACTGTGCTGTGTGTTTCCCTTCAGAAATGGAGTTAAATTCCAGTCTCTGTATCTTCCTAAAAGCAAGACATCTTTTCAGGTAAACTCAGTCACTTTTCAGCTCAAAGGAAGCTACATCGTTCACGAAGCTCACACGTTTCTTGCTCTTAACTGGAAAGCATTGGATGTTAGAGAAACTGTGGTTTGTATCAGTTTCAGAAGAAAAGTTGACCTAGATATTGTCTGTACGTGTAGGAAACACCGTTATTTTGTTCTGACCACAGACACGTTTCCTGCTGTATTAGAGATTCTTAGAATGCAAGAGTGTGCTTCTTGCTCTAAACCAGAGTGTGTTTCATGGATGAGAACTGTGCTGTGTGTTTCCCTTCAGAAATGGAGTTAAATTCCAGGCTCTGTGTCTTCCTACAAGCAAGTCATCGTTTGTGGTAAACGCTGTCACTTTTCAGCTATAATGAATGTAAATCGTTTACGAAGCTCACAGGTTTCTTGCTCTGAACTGAAAAGCATTGGATGTTAGAGGACCTGTGGTTTGTGTCAATTTTCGGAGCAGAGTTGAACTAGCAATGGTCCGTATGTGTAGGAAACACGGTTCTTTTGTTCTGAGTACCCTCGAGTTTCTGGCTCTATTAGAGACTCTGGAAAGCAAGAGCATGCTTCTTGCTCTAAATCAGAGTGTGTTTCATGGATGAGAACTGTGCTGTGTGTTTCCCTTCAGAAATGGAGTTAAATCCCAGGCTCTGTGTCTTCCTACATGCAAGACATCTTTTCAGGTAAACTCAGTCAATTTTCAGCTCAAAGGAAGCTACATCGTTCAGGAAGCTCACACGTTTCTCGCTCTTAATTTGAAAGCATTGCATGTTAATGGAACTGTGCTTTGTATCAGTTTCAGAAGAAGAGTTGACCTAGATATTGTCCGTATGTGTAGGAAACACCGTTATTTTGTTCTGACCACTGTCACGTTTCCTGCTGTATTAGAGACCCTTAGAAAGCAAGAGCGTGCTTCTTGCTCTAAAGCAGAGTGTGTTTCATGGATGAGTACTGTGCTGTTTGTTTCCCTTCAGAAATGGACTTGAATTCTAGGCTCTGTTTCTTCCTACAAGCAAGACATCATTTCAGGTAAACGCAGTCACTTTTCAGCTCAAATGAATATAAATCTTTTACGAAGATCACACGTTTCTCGCTCTTAACTGAAAAGCATTGGTTGTTAGATGACTTGTGGTTTGTATCAGTTTCAGAAGCAGAGTTGAACTAGCAATGGTCTGTATGTATAGGAAACACTGTTCTTTTGTTCTGAGCACACTCACGTTTCCTGCTTTATTATAGACTCTAGAAAGCAAGAGCGTGCTTCTTCCTATACGCAGAGTGTGTTTCATCATGAGAACAGTGCTGTGTGTTTCATTTCAGAAATGGAGTTAAATCACAGACTCTGTACCTTCCTACAAGCAAGACTTCGTTACACGTAAACTCAGTCACCTTTCCGCGCAAACACAGCTACATGGTTCACGTAGCTCACAAGTTTCTTGCTCTTAACTGTAAAGCATTGGATGTTAGAGGACCTGTGGTTTGTATCAGTTTCAGAAGCAGAGTTGAACTAGCAGTGGTCCGTATGTGTAGGAAACACCGTTCTTTTGTTCTGAGCACACTCAAGTTTCCTGCTCTATTAGAGATTCTAGAAAGCAAGAGCGTGATTCTTCCTATATGCAGAGTGTATTTCATCGTGAGAACTGTTCTGTGTGTTTCCCTTCAGAAATATAGTTAAATCACAGGCTCTGTATCTTCCTACAAGCAAGACTTTGTTTCACGTAAACTCAGTCACCTTTCAGCTCAAGCAATGCTACATCGTTCACATAGCTCACAAGTTTCTGGCTCTTAACTTGAAAGCAATGGATGTTAGAGGACCTGTGGTTTGTATCAGTTTCAGAAGCAGAGTTGAACTAGCAATGGTCTATATGAGTAGGAATCACCGTTCTTTTGTTCTGATTACCCTCAAGATTCTGGGTCTATTAGAGTCTCTGGAACGCAAGAGCATGCCTCTTGCTCTAAAGCAGAGTGTGTTTCATGGATGAGTACTGTGCTGTGTGTTTCACTTCAGAAATGGAGTTAAATTCCAGGCTCTGTGTCTTCCTACAAGCAAGACATCATTTCAGGTAAACGCAGTCACTTTACAGCGCAAATGAATATAAATCGTTTATGAAGCTCACACGTTTCTTGCTCTTAACTGAAAAGCATTGGATCTTAGATGACTTGTGGTTTGTATCAGTTTCAGAAGCAGAGTTGAACTAGCAATGGTCTTTATATGTAGAAAACACCGTTATTTTGTTCACAGTACCCTCATATTTCTGGCTCTATTAGAGAATATAGAAAACAAGAGCATGCTTCATACTCTAAAGCAGAGTGTGTTTCATGGATGAGAACTGTGCTGTGTGTTTCCCTTCAGAAATGGAGTTAAATCCCAGGCTCTGTGTCTTCCTACAAGCAAGATATCTTATTAGGTAAACTCAATCACTTTTCATCTCAAAGGAAGCTACATCGTTCAGGAAGCTCACTTGTTTCTCACTCTTAACTGGAAAACATTGCATGTTAGAGGAACTGTGGTTTGTATCAGTTTCAGAAGAAGAGTTGACCTAGATATGGTCCGTATGTGTAGGAAACACCGTTAATTTGTTCTGACAACAGTCACATTTCCTGCTTTTTTAGAGACTCTTAGAAAGCAAGAGCGTGCTTCTTGCTCTAAAGCAGAGTGTGTTTCATGGATGAGAACTGTGCTGTGTGTTTCCCTTCAGAAATGGAGTTAAATCCCAGGCTCTGTGTCTTCCTATAAGCAAGATATCTTTTAAGGTAAACTCAGTCACTTTTCAGCTCAAAGGAAGCTACATCGTTCACGAAGCTCACACGTTTCTCGCTCTTAACTGTAAAGCATTGTAAGTTAGAGGAACTGTGGTTTGTATCAGTTTCAGAAGAAGAGTTGACCTAGATATGGTCTGTATGTGTAGGAAACACCGTTATTTTTTTCTGACCTCAGTCACGTTTCCTGCTGTATTAGAGACTCTTAGAAAGCAAGAGCGTGCTTCTTGCTCTAAAGCACAGTGTGTTTCATGGATGAGAACTGTGCTGTGTGCTTCCCTTCAAAAATGGAGTTAAATCCCAGGCTCTGTGTCTTCCTACAAGTAAGACATCTTTTCAGGTAAACTCAGTCACTTTTCAGCTCAAAGGAAGCTACATCGTTCACGAAGCTCACACGTTTCTTGCTCTTAACTTGAAAGCATTGCATGTTAATGGAACTGTGCTTTGTATCATTTTCAGAAGAAGAGTTGACCTAGATATGGTCCGTATCTGTAGGAAACACCATTATTTGTTCTGACCACAGTCACGTTTCTTGGTGCATTAGAGACTCTTGGAAAGCAAGAGTGTGCTTCTTGCTCTAAAGCAGAGTGTGTTACATGGATGAGAACTGTGCTGTGTGATTCCCTTCAGAAATGGAATTAAATTCCAGGCTCTGTGTCTTCCTACAAGCAAGACATCATTTCAGGTAAACGCAGTCACTATTCAGCTCCAATGAATATAAATCGTTTAAGAAGCTCACATGTTTCTTGCTCTTAACTTAAAAGCATTGGATGTTAGAGGACCTGTGGTGTGTATCAGTTTCAGAAGCAGAGTTGAACTAGATATGGTCCGTATGTGTAGGAAACACCGTTCGTTTGTTCACAGTACCCTCATATTTCTGGCTCTATTAGAGAACCTAGAAAACAAGAGCATGCTTCATGCTCTAAAGCAGAGTGTGTTTCATGGATGAGAACTGTGCTGTGTGTTTCCCTTCAGAAATGGAGTTAAATCCCAGGCTCTGTGTCTTCCTACAAGCAAGTCATCATTTGTGGTAAACGCTGTCACTTTTCAGCTATAATGAATGTAAATCGTTTACGAAGCTCACAGGTTTCTTGCTCTTAACTGAAAAGCATTGGATGTTAGAGGACCAGTGGTTTGTGTCAATTTCCGGAGCAGAGTTGAACTAGCAATGGTCCGTATGTGTATGAAACACGGTTCTTTTATTCTGAGTACCCTCGAGTTTCTGGCTCTATTAGAGACTCTGGAAAGCAAGAGCATGCTTCTTGCTCTAAATCAGAGTGTGTTTCATGGATGAGAACTGTGCTGTGTGTTTCCCTTCAGAAATGGAGTTAAATCCCAGGCTCTGTGTCTTCCTACATGCAAGACATCTTTTCAGGTAAACTCAGTCACTTTTCAGCTCAAAGGAAGCTACATCGTTCACGAAGCTCACACGTTTCTCGCTCTTAATTTGAAAGCATTGCATGTTAATGGAACTGTGCTTTGTATCAGTTTCAGAAGAAGAGTTGACCTAGATATTGTCCGTATGTGTAGGAAACACCGTTATTTTGTTCTGACGACTGTCACGTTTCCTGCTGTATTAGAGACTCTTAGAAAGCAAGAGCGTGCTTCTTGCTCTAAAGCAGAGTGTGTTTCATGGATGAGAACTGTGCTGAGTGTTTCCCTTCAGAAATGGACTTGAATTCTAGGCTCTGTTTCTTCCTACAAGCAAGACATCATTTCAGGTAAACGCCGTCACTTTTCAGCTCAAATGAATATAAATCTTTTACGAAGATCACACGTTTCTCGCTCTTAACTGAAAAGCATTGGTTGTTAGATGACTTGTGGTTTGTATCAGTTTCAGAAGCAGAGTTGAACTAGCAATGGTCTGTATGTATAGGAAACACTGTTCTTTTGTTCTGAGCACACTCACGTTTCCTGCTTTATTATAGACTCTAGAAAGCAAGAGCGTGCTTCTTCCTATACGCAGAGTGTGTTTCATCATGAGAACAGTGCTGTGTGTTTCATTTCAGAAATGGAGTTAAATCACAGACTCTGTACCTTCCTACAAGCAAGCCTTCGTTACACGTAATCTCAGTCACCTTTCAGCTCAAGCAATGCTACATCGTTCACGTAGCTCACATGTTTCTGGCTCTTAACTTGAAAGCAATGGATATTAGAGGACCTGTGGTTTGTATCAGTTTCAGAAGCAGAGTTGAACTAGCAATGGTCAATATGAGTAGGAATCACCATTCTTTTGTTCTGATTACCCTCAAGTTTCTGGGTCTATTAGAGTCTATGGAAGGCAAGAGCATGCCTCTTGCTCTAAAGCAGAGTGTGTTTCATGGATGAGTACTGTGCTGTGTGTTTCCCTTCAGAAATGGAGTTAAATTCCAGGCTCTGTGTCTTCCTACAAGCAAGACATCATTTCAGGTAAACGCAATCACTTTTCAGCTCAAATGAATATAAATTTTTTACGAAGATCACACGTTTCTCCTCTTAAATGAAAAGCATTGGATGTTAGATGACTTGTGGTTTGTATCAGTTTCAGAAGCAGTGTTGAACTAGCAATGGTCCGTATATGTAGGAAACACCGTTATTTTGTTCACAGTACCCTCATATTTCTGGCTCTATTAGAGAATCTAGAAAACAAGAGCATGCTTCATGCTCTAAAGCAGAGTGTGTTTCATGGTTGAGAACTGTGCCGTGTGTTTCCCTTCAGAAATGGAGTTAAATCCCAGGCTCTGTGTCTTCCTACAAGCAAGATATTTTATTAGGTAAACTCAATCACTTTTCAGCTCAAAGGAAGCTACATCATTCACGAAGCTCACTTGTTTCTCACTCTTAACTGGAAAACATTGCATGTTAGAGGAACTGTGGTTTGTATCAGTTTCAGAAGAAGAGTTGACCTAGATATGGTCCGTATGTGTAGGAAACACCGTTAATTTGTTCTGACAACAGTCACATTTCCTGCTTTTTTAGAGACTCTTAGAAAGCAAGAGCGTGCTTCTTGCTCTAAAGCAGAGTGTGTTTCATGGATGAGAACTGTGCTGTGTGTTTCCCTTCAGAAATGGAGTTAAATCCCAGGCTCTGTGTCTTCCCATAAGCAAGATATCTTTTAAGGTAAACTCAGTCACTTTTCAGCTCAAAGGAAGCTACATCGTTCACGAAGCTCACACGTTTCTCGCTCTTAACTGTAAAGCATTGTAAGTTAGAGGAACTGTGGTTTGTATCAGTTTCAGAAGAAGAGTTGACCTAGATATGGTCCGTATGTGCAGGAAACACCGTTATTTTTTTCTGACCTCACTCACGTTTCCTGCTGTATTAGAGACTCTTAGAAAATAAGAGCGTGCTTCTTGACTAAAGCACAGTGTGTTTCATGGATGAGAACTCTGCTGTGTGCTTCCCTTCGGAAATGGAGTTAAATCCCAGGCTCTGTGTCTTCCTACAAGTAAGACATCTTTTCAGGTAAACTCAGTCACTTTTCAGCTCAAAGGACGCTACATCGTTCACAAAGCTCACACGTTTCTTGCTCTTAACTTGAAAGCATTGCATGTTAATGGAACTGTGCTTTGTATCATTTTCAGAAGAAGAGTTGACCTAGATATGGTCCGTATCTGTAGGAAACACCATTATTTTGTTCTGACCACAGTCAAGTTTCTTGCTGCATTAGAGACTCTTGGAAAGCAAGAGTGTGCTTCTTGCTCTAAAGCAGAGTGTGTTACATGGATGAGAACTGTGCTGTGTGTTTCCCTTCAGAAATGGAGTTAAATTCCAGGCTCTGTGTCTTCCTACAAGCAAGACATCATTTCAGGTAAACGCAGTCACTATTCAGCTCAAATGAATATAAATCGTTTAAGAAGCTCACAAGTTTCTTGCTCTTAACTGAAAAGCATTGGATGTTAGAGGACCTGTGGTTTGTATCAGTTTCAGAAGCAGAGTTGAACTAGATATGGTCCTTATGTGTAGGAAACACCGTTCGATTGTTCACAGTACCCTCATATTTCTGGCTCTATTAGAGAATCTAGAAAACAAGAGCATGCTTCATGCTCTAAAGCAGAGTGTGTTTCATGGATGAGAACTGTGCTGTGTGTTTCCCTTCAGAAATGGAGTTAAATCCCAGGCTCTGTGTCTTCCTACAAGCAAGATATCTTATTAGGTAAACTCAATCACTTTTCAGCTCAAAGGAAGCTACATCGTTCACGAAGCTCACTCGTTTTTCACTCTTAACTGGAAATCATTGCATGTTAGAGGAACTGTGGTTTGTATCAGTTTCAGAAGAAGAGTTGACCTAGATATGGTCCGTATGTGTAGGAAACACAGTTAATTTGTTCTGACAACAGTCACGTTTCCTGCTTTTTTAGAGACTCTAAGAAAGCAAGAGCGTGCTTCTTGCTCTAAAGCAGAGTGTGTTTCATGGAAGAGAACTGTGCTGTGTGTTTCCCTTCAGAAATGGAGTTAAATTCCAGGCTCTGTGTCTTCCTACAAGCAAGACATCGTTTCAAGTAAACGCAGTCACTTTTCAGCTCAAATGAATGTAAATCATTTATGAAGCTCACACGTTTCTCGCTCTTAACTGTAAAGCATTGTAAGTTAGAGGAACTGGGGTTTGTATCAGTTTCAGAGTAAGAGTTGACCTAGATATGGTCCGTATGTGTAGGAAACACCGTTATTTTGTTCTGACCTCAGTCACGTTTCCTGCTGTGTTAGAGACTCTTAGAAAGCAAGAGCGTGCTTCTTGCTCTAAAGCACAGTGTGTTTCATGGATGAGAACTGTACTGTGTGTTTCCCTTCAGAAGTGGAGTTAAATTACAGGCATTGTGTCTTCCTACAAGCAAGACATCGTTTCAGGTAAACGCAGTCACTTTTCAGCTCAAATGAATATAAATCATTTATGAAGCTCACACGTTTCTTGCTCTTAACTGAAAAGCATTGGATGTTAGATGACTTGTGGTTTGTATCAGTTTCAGAAGCAGAATTGAACTAGCAATGGTCTGTATCTGTAGGAAACACCATTCTTTTTTCTGAGTACCCTCAAGTTTCTGGCTCTATTAGAGACTCTAGAAAGCAAGAGCATGCTTCGTGCTCTAAAGCAGAGTGTGTTTCATGGATGAGAACTGTGCTGTGTGTTTCCCTTCAGATATGGAGTTAAATCCCGGGCTCTGTGTCTTCCTATCAGCTAGACATCTTTTAAGGTAAACTCAGTCACTTTTCAGCTCAAAGGAAGCTACATATTTCTCGAAGCTCACATGTTTCTCGCTCATAACTGTAAAGCATTGTATGTTAGAGGAACTGTGGTTTGTATCAGTTTCAGAAGAAGAGTTGACATAGATATGGTCCGTATGTGTAGGAAACACCGTTATTTTGTTCTGACCACAGTCACGTTTCCTGCTGTATTAGAGACCCTTAGAAAGCAAGAGCGTGCTTCTTGCTCTAAAGCAGAGTGTGTTTCATGGATGAGAACTTTGCTGTGTGTTTCCCTTCAGAAATGGACTTAAATTCAAGGCTCTGCTTCTTCCTACAAGCAAGACATCATTTCAGGTAAATTCTGTCACTTTTCATTTCAAATGAATATAAAACGTTTACGAAGATCACACATTTCTCACTGTTAAATGAAAAGCATTGGATGTTAGATGACTTGTGGTTTGTATCAGTTTCAGAAGCAGAGTTGAACTAGCAATGGTCCGTATGTGTAGGAAACACCGTTCTTTTGTTCTGAGCACACTCACGTTTCCTACTCTATTAGAGACTCTAGAAAGCAAGAGCGTGCTTCTTCCTATACGCAGAGTGTGTTTCATCATGAGAACTGTGCTGTGTGTTTCCCTTCAGAAATGGAGTTAAATTCCAGGCTCTGTGTCTTCCTGCAAGCAAGACATCTTTTCACGTTAATGCAGTCACTTTTCAGGTCAAATGAATAGAAATCGTTTACGCAGGTCACATGTTTCTCGTTCTTAACTGAAAAGCATTGCATGTTAGATGACTTGTGGTTTGTATCAGTTTCAGAAGCAGAGTTGAACTAGCAATGGTCTGTATGTGTAGGAAACACCGTTCTTTTGTTCTGAGCACACACACGTTTCCTGCTCTATTAGAGACTCTAGAAAGCAAGAGCATGCTTTTTCCTATACACAGAGTGTGTTTCATCTTGAGAGCAGTGCTGTTTGTTTCTCTTCAGAAACAGAGTTAAATCACAGGCTCTGTATCTTCCTACAAGCAGGACTTCGCTTCACGTAAACTCACTCACCGTTCAGCTCAAACAAAGCTACATCATTCACTTAGCTCACACGTTTCTTGCTCTTAACTGTAAAGCATTGGATTTTAGAGGACCTGTGTTTTGTATCAGTTTCAGAAGCAGAGTTGAACTAGCAATGTTCCGTATGTGTAGGAAACACCGTTCTTTTGTTCTGAGTACCCTCAAGTTTCTGGCTCTATTAGAGACTCTGGAAAGCAAGAGCATGCTTCTTGCTCTAAAGCAGAGTGCGTTTCATGGATGAGAATTGTGCTGTGTGCTTCCCTTCAGAAATGTAGTTAAATCCCAGGCTCTGTGTCTTCCTACAAGTAAGACATCTTTTCAGGTAAACTCAGTCACTTTTCAGCTCAAAGGACGCTACATCGTTCACGAAGCTCACACGTTTCTTGCTCTTAACTTGAAAGCATTGCATGTTATTGGAACTGTGCTTTGTATCATTTTCAGAAGAAGAGTTTACCTAGATATGGTCCGTATGTGTAGGAAACACCATTATTTTGTTATGACCACAGTCACGTTTCTTGCTGCATTAGAGACTCTTGGAAAGCAAGAGTGTGCTTCTTGCTCTAAAGCAGAGTGTGTTACATGGATGAGAACTGTGCTGTGTGCTTCCCTTCAGAAATGGAGTTAAATTACAGACTCTGTGTCTTCCTACAAGCAAGACATCATTTCAGGTAAACGCAGTCACTATTCAGCTCAAATGAATATAAATCGTTTAAGAAGCTCACACGTTTCTTGCTCTTAACTGAAACGCATTGGATGTTAGAGGACCTGTGGTTTGTATCAGTTTCAGAAGCAGAGTTGAACTAGACATGGTCCGTATGTGTAGGAAACACCGTTCGTTTGTTCACAGTACCCTCATATTTCTGGCTCTATTAGAGAATCTAGAAAACAAGAGCATGCTTCATGCTCTAAAGCAGAGTGTGTTTCATGGATGAGAACTGTGCTGTGTGTTTCCCTTCAGAAATGGAATTAAATCCCAGGCTCTGTGTCTTCCTACAAGCAAGATATCTTATTAGGTAAACTCAATCACTTTTCAGCTCAAAGGAAGCTACATGGTTCACGAAGCTCACTCGTTTCTCACTCTTAATTGGAAATCATTGCATGTTAGAGGAACTGTGGTTTGTATTAGTTTCAGAAGAAGAGTTGACCTAGATATGGTCCGTATGTGTAGGAAACACCGTTATTTTGTTCTGACCTCAGTGACGTTTCCTGCTCTATTGGAGACTCTAGAAAGTAAGAGCATGCTTCTTCCTATACACAGAGTGTGTTTCATCGTGAGAGCAGTGCTGTGTGTTCATCTTCAGTAACAGAGTTAAATCACAGGCTCTGTATCTTCCTACAAGCAGGACTTCGTTTCACATAAACTCAGTCACCTTTCAGCTCAAAGGAAGCTACATCGTTCACGAAGTTCACACGTTTCTCGCTCTTAACTGTAAAGCATTGTATGTTAGAAGAACTGTGCTTTGTATCAGTTTCAGAAGCAGAGTTGACCTAGATATGGTCCGTATGTGTAGGAAACACCGTTATTTTGTTCTGACCTCAGTGACGTTTCCTGCTCTATTGGAGACTCTTAGAAAGCAAGAGCGTGCTTCTTGCTCTAAAGCACAGTGTGTTACATTGATGAGAACTGTGCTGTGTGTTTCCCTTCAGAAGTGGAGTTAAATTCCAGGCTCTGTGTCTTCCTACAAGCAAGACATCGTTTCAGGTAAACGCAGTCACTTTTCAGCTCAAATGAATATAAATCATTTATGAAGCTCACACGTTTCTTGCTCTTAACTGAAAAGCATTGGATGTTAGATGACTTGTGGTTTGTATCAGTTTCAGAAGCAGAGTTGAACTAGCAATGGTCTGTATGTGTAGGAAACACTGTTCTTTTGTTCTGAGTACCCTCAAGTTTCTGGCTCTATTAGAGACTCTAGAAAGCAAGAGCATGCTTCGTGCTCTAAAGCAGAGTGTGTTTCATGGATGAGAACTGTGCTGTGTGTTTCCCTTCAGATATGGAGTTAAATCCCGGGCTCTGTGTCTTCCTATAAGCAAGATATCTTTTAAGGTAAACTCAGTCCCTTTTCAGCTCAAAGGAAGCTACATCTTACTGGAAGCTCACATGTTTCTCGCTTATAAATGTAAAGCATTGTATGTATCGGAACTGTGGTTTGTATCAGTTTCAGAAGAAGAGTTGACATAGATATGGTCCGAATGTGTAGGAAACACCCTTATTTTGCTCTGACCACAGTCATGTTTCCTGCTGTATTAGAAACTCTTAGAAAGCATAGCGTGCTTCTTGCTCTAAAGCAGAGTGTGTTTCATGGATGAAAACTGTGCTGTGTGTTTCCCTTCAGAAATGGAGTTAAATTCCAGGCTCTGTTTCTTCCTACAAGCAAGACATCATTTCAGGTAAACGCTGTCACTTTTCAGCTCAAATGGATATAAATAGTTTATGAAGATCACACGTTTCTCACTCTTAAATGAAAAGCATTGGATGTTAGATGACTTGTGGTTTGTATCAGTTTCAGATGCAGAGTTGAACTAGCAATGGTCCGTATGTGTAGGAAACACCGTTCTTTTGTTCTGAGCACACTCACGTTCCCTGCTCTATTAGAGACTCTAGAATGCAAGACCGTGCTTCTTTCTATAGGCAGAGTGTGTTTCATCGTGAGAACACTGCTGTGTGTTTCCCTTCAGAAATGGAGTTAAATTCCAGGCTCTGTGTCTTCCTACAAGCAAGACATCATTTCACGTTAATGCAGTCACATTTCAGCTCAAATGAATAGAAATCGTTTACGAAGCTCACATGTTTCTCGTTCTTAACTGAAAAGCATTGGATGTTAGATGACTTGTGGTTTGTATCAGTTTCAGAAGCAGAGTTGAACTAGCAATGGTCTGTATATGTAGGAAACACCGTTATTTTGTTCTGAGCACACTCACGTTTCCTGCTCTATTAGAGACTCTAGAAAGCAAGAGCATGCTTCTTCCTATAAGCAGAGTGTGTTTCATCGTGAGAGCAGTGCTGTGTGTTTCTCTTCAGAAACAGAGTTAAATCACAGGCTCTGTATCTTCCTACAAGCAGGACTTCGTTTCACGTAAACTCAGTCACCTTTCAGCTCAAACAAAGCTACATCATTCACGTAGCTCACATGTTTCTTGCTCTTAACTGTAAAGCATTGGATGTTAGAGGACCTGTGGTTTGTATCAATTTCAGGAGCTGAGTTGAACTAGATATGGTCCGTGTGTGTAGGAAACACAGTTCTTTTATTCTGAGCACACTTTCAAGTTTCTGGCACTATTATAGACTCTAGAAAGCAAGAGCGTGCTTCTTGATCTAAACCAGAGTGTGTTCCATGGATGAGAACGGTGCTGTGTTTTTTCCTTCAGAAATGGAGTTAAATCCCAGGCTCTGTGTCTTTCTACAAGCCAGACATCTTCTCAGGAAAACTCAGTCACTTTTCTGCTCAAAGGAAGCTACATTGTTCAGGAAGCTCACACGTTTCTCGCTCTTATCTGGAAGGCATTGCATGTTAGAGGAACTGTGGTTTGTATCAGTTTCAGAAGAAGAGTTGACCTAGATATGGTCCGTATGTGTAGGAAAAACCGTTATTTTGTTCTGACCACAGTCACGTTTCCTGCTGTATTATTGACTCTTTATAAGCAAGAGCGTGCTTCTTGCTGTAAAACAGAGTGTGTTTCATGGATGAGAGCTGTGCTGTGTGTTTCCCTTCAGAAATGAAGTTAAATCCCAGGCTCTGTGTCTTCCTACAAGCAAGATATCTTCTCAGGTAAACTCAGTCACTTTTCAGCTCAAAGGAAGCTACATCGTTCACGAAGCTCACACGTTTCTCGCTCTTAACTGCATAGCATTGTATGTTAGAGGAACTGTAGTTTGTATCAGTTTCAGAAGAGTTGACCTAGATATGGTCCGTATGTGTAGGAAACACAGTTATTTTGTTCTGATCTTAGTCACGTTTCCTGCTGTATTAGAGACTCTTAGAAAGCAAGAGCGTGCTTCTTGCTCTAAAGCAGAGTGTGTTTCATGGATGAGAACTGTGCTGTGTGTTTCGCTTCAGAAGTGGAGTTAAATTCCAGGATCTGTGTCTTGCTACAAGCAAGACATCGTTTCAGGAAAATGCAGTCACTTTTCAGCTCAAATGAATATAAATCGTTTATGAAGCTCACACATATCTTGCTGTTAACTGAAAAACATTGGATGTTGGATGACTTGTGGTTTGTATCAGTTTCAGAAGGAGAGTAGAACTAGCAAAGGTCTGTATGTGTAGGAAACACAGTTCTTTTATTCTGAGCACACTTTCAAGTTTCTGGCTATATTATAGACTCTAGAAAGCAAGAGCGTGCTTCTTGCTCTAAAGCAGTGTGTGTTCCATGGATGAGAACTGTGCTTTGTTTTTCCCTTCAGAAATGGAGTTAAATCTCAGGCTCTGTGTCTTTCTACAAGCAGGACATCTTTTCAGGTAAACTCAGTCACTTTTCTGCTCAAAGGAAGCTACAACGTTCAGGAAGCTCACACGTTTCTCGCTCATACCTGGAAAGCATTGCATGTTAATGGAACTGTGGTTTGTATCAGTTTCAGAAGAAGAGTTGACCTAGATATGGTCCGTATGTGTAGGAAAAACCGTTATTTTGTTCTGACCACACTCACGTAACCTGCTGTATTAGAGATTCTTTGAAAGCAAGAGCGTGCTTCTTGCTGTAAAGCAGAGTGTGTTTCATGGATGAGAACTCTACTGTGTGTTTCCCTTCAGAAATGGAGTTAAATCACAGGCTATGTATCTTCCCACAATCAAGACTTCTTTTCACGTAAACTCAGTCACCATTCAGCTCAAACAAAGCTAAATCGTTCACGTAGCTCACACTTTTCTTGCTCTTAAGTGTAAAGCATTGGATGTTAGAAGACCTATGGTTTGTATCAGTTTCAGAAGCAGAGTTGAACTAGCAATGGTCTGTATATGTAGGAAACACCGTTCTTTTGTTCTGAGTACCCTCAAATTTATGGCTCTATTAGAGACTATGGAAAAGAAGAGCATGCTTCTTGTTTTAAGCAGAGTGTGTTTCACGGATGAGAAATGTGCTGTGAGTTTCCATTCAGAAATGGAGTTAAATCCCAGGCTCTGTGTCTTCCTACAAGCAAGACATCTTTTTGGGTAAACTCAGTCACTTTTCAGCTCAAAGGAAGCTACATCATTCACGAAGATCACACGTTTCTTGCTCTTAACTTGAAAGTATTGCATGTTAATGGAACTGTGCTTTGTATCAGTTTCAGAAGAAGAGTTGACCTAGATATGGTCCATATGTGTAGGAAAAACCGTTATTTTGTTCTGACCACAGTCACGTTTCCTGCTGTATTAGAGACTCTTAGAAAGCAAATGCGTGCTTCTTGCTCTAGAGCAGAGTGTGTTTCATTGATGAGATCTGTGCTGTGTGTTTCCCTTCAGAAATGGAGTTAAATCCCAGGCTCTGTGTCTTCCTACAAGCAAGACATCTTTTCAGGTAATCTCAGTCACTATTCAGCTCAAAAGAAGCATCATTGTTTACGAAGCTCACACGTTTCTCGCTCTTAATGGGAAATCATTGCATGTTAGAGGAACTGTTTTTGTATCAGTTTCAGAAGAAGAGTTTACCTAGATATGGTCCGTATGTGTGGGAAACATATTAATTTGTTCTGACCACAGTCACGTTTCCTGCTGTATTAGAGGCTCATAGAAAGCAAGAGAGTGCTTCTTGCTCTAAAGCAGAGTGTGTTTCATGGATGGGAACTGTGCTGTGTGTTTCCCTTCACAAATGGAGTTAAATTCCAGGCTCTGTGTCTTCCTACAAGCAAGACATCATTTCAGGTAAACGCTGTCACTTTTCAGCTCAAATGAATATAAATCGTATACAAAGATCACCCGTTTCTCGCTCTTAACTGAAAAGCATTGGATGTTAGATGACTTTTGCATTGTATCAGTTTCAGAAGCAGAGTTGAACTAGCAACGGTCCGTATGTGTAGGAAACACCTTTCTTTTGTTCTGAGCACACTCACGTTTCCTGCTCTATTAGAGACTCTAGAAAGAAAGAGCGTGCTTCTTCCTATACGCACAGTGAGTTTCATCGTGAGAACAGTGCTGTGTGTTTCCCTTCAGAAATAGAGTTAAATCACAGGCTTTGTATCTTCCTACAAGGAAGACTTCGTTTCACGAAAAATTAAGTCACCTTTCAGCTCAAACAAAGCTACATCATTCACGTAGATCACACGTTTCTTGCTCTTAAATGTAAAGCATTGGATGTTAGATGACCTGTGGTTTGTATCAATTTCAAGAGCAGAGTTGAACTAGATATGGTCCGTGTGTGTAGGAAACACAGTTCTTTTATTCTGAGCACACTTTCAAGTTTCTGGCTCTATTATAGACTCTAGAAAGCAAGAGCGTGCTTCTTGCTCTAAAGCAGAGTGTGTTTCATGGATGAGAACTGTGCTGTGTGTTTCCCTTCAGAAATGGAGTTAAATCCCAGGCTCTGTGTCTTCCTACAAGCAAGATATCTTCCCAGGTAAATTCAATCACTTTTCAGCTCAAAGGAAGCTACATCGTTCACAAAGCTCACACTTTTTTCGCTCTTAAATGCAAAGCATTGGATGTTAGATGACTTGTGGTTTGTATCAGTTTCAGAAGCAGAGTTGAACTAGCAATGGTCTGGATGTGTAGGAAACACCGTTCTTTTGTTCTTAGTACCCTCAAGTTTCTGGATCTATTAGAGACTCTAGATAGCAAGAGCATGCCTCGAGCTCTAAAGCAGATTTTGTTTCATGGATGAGAACTGTGCTGTGTGTTTCCCTTCGGAAATGGAGTTAAATCCCAGGCTCTGTGTCTTCCTATCAGCAAGACATCTTTTAAGGCAAACTCAGTCACTTTTCAGCTCAAAGGAAGCTACATCGTTCAGGAAGCTCACACATTTCTCCCTGTTAGCTGTAAAGCATTGTATGTTAGAGGAACTGTGCTTTGTATCAGTTTCAGAAGAAGAGTTGACCTAGATATGGTCCGTATGTGTAGGAAACACCGTTATTTTGTTCTGACCACAGTCACGTTCCCTGCTGTATTAGAGACTCTTAGAAAGCAAGAGCGTGCTTCTTGCTCTAAAGCAGAGTGTGTTTCATGGATGAGAACTGTGCTGTATGTTTCCCTTCAGAAATGGAGTTAAATTCCATGCTCTGTTTCTTCCTAAAAGCAATACATCATTTGAGGTAAATGCAGTCACTTTTCAGCTCAAATGAATATAAATCGTAAACGAAGATCACACGTTTCTCGCTCTTCACTGAAGAGCATTGGATGTTAGATGACTTGTGGTTTGTATCAGTTTCAGAAGCAGAGTTGAACTAGCAATGGTCCGTATGTGTAGGAAACACCGTTCTTTTGTTCTGAGCACACTCACGTTTCCTGCTCTATTAGAGACTCTTGCAAGCAAGAGCGTGCTTCTACCTATACGCAGAGTGTGTTTCATCGTGAGTACAAAGTTGTGTGTTTCCCTTGAGAAATAGAGTTAAATCACAGGCTCTGTATCTTCCTACAAGCAAGACTTCACTTCACGTAAACTCAGTCAATTTTCAGTTCCAAAAAAGCTACATCGTTCACGTCGCTCACACGTTTCTTGCTCTTATGTGCAAAGTATTACATGTTAATGGAACTGTGGTTTGTATCATTTTCAGAAGAAGAGTTGACCTTGATATGGTCCAAATGTGTAGGAAAAACCGTAATTTTGTTCTGACCACAGTCACGTTTCCTGCTGTATTAGAGACTCTTAGAAAGCATGTGCGTGCTTCTTGCTCTAAAGCAGAGTGTGTTTCATGGATGAGAACTGTGCTGTGTGTTTCCCTTCAGAAATGGAGTTAAATCCCAGGCTCTAGTCTTCCTACAAGCAAGACATCTTTTTAGGTAAACTCAGTCACTATTCAACTCAAAGGAATCTACATTGTTCACGTAGCTCACACGTTTTTCGCTCTTAATGGGAAATCATTGCATGTTAGAGGAACTGTTTTTGTATTAGTTTCAGAAGCAGAGTTGAACTAGCAATGATCCGTATGTGTAGGAAACAGCATTCTTTTGTTCTCAGCACACTCATGTTTCCTGCTCTATTAGAGACTCTAGAAAGCAAGAGCGTGCTTCTTCCTATACGCAGAGTGTGTTTCATCGTGAGAACAATGCTGTGTGTTTCCTTTCAGAAATAGAGTTAAATCCCAGGCTCTGTGTCTTCTTACAAGCAAGACATCTTTTCATGTAAAATCAGTCAATTTCAGCTCAAAGGAATATACATCGTTCACGAAGCTCACACGTTTCTCGCTCTTAAGTTGAAAGCATTGCATGTTTATGGAAGTGTGCTTTGTATCAGTTTCAGAAGAAGAGTTGACCTAGATATGGTCTGTATGTGTAGGAAAAAACGTTACTTTGTTCTGACCACAGTCATGTTTCCTGCTGTATTAGTGAATCTTTGAAAGCAAGAGTTTGCTTCTTGCTCTAAAGCAGAGTGTGTTTCATAGATGAGAACTGTGCTGTGTGTTTCCCTTCAGAAATGGAGTTAAATCCCTGGCTCTGTGTCTTCCTACAAGCAAGACATCGTTTCAGGTAAACGCAGTCACTTTTCACCTAAATGAATAGAAATCGTTCACGAAGCTCACACGTTTCTTGCTCTTAACTGAAAAGCATTGGATGTTAGATGACTTTTGGTTTGTATCAGTTTCAGAAGCAGAGTTGAACTAGCAATGGTCCGTATGTGTAGGAAACACCGTTCTTTTGTTCTGAGCATACTCACGTTTCCTGCTCTATTAGAGACTCTAGAAAGCAAGAGCGTGCTTCTTCCTATACGCAGAGTGTGTTTCATCGTGAGAACAGTGTTGGGTGTTTCCATTCAGGAATAGAGTTAAATCACAGGCTATGTATCTTCCTACAAGCAAGATTTCGTTTCACGTAAACTCAGTCAACTTTCAGCACAAACAAAGCTACATCATTCACGTAGCTCACATGTTTCTTGCTCTTATCTGTAAAGCATTGGATGTTAGAGGACCTGTGGTTTGTATCAATTTCAGGAGCAGAGTTGAACTAGATATGGTCCGTGTGTGTAGGAAACACAGTTCTTTTATTCTGAGCACACTTTCAAGTTTTTTGCTCTATTATAGACTCTAAAACCAAGAGCGTGCTTCTTGCTCTAAAGCAGAGTGTGTTTCATGGATGAGAACTGTGCTGTGTTTTTCCCTTCAGGTGGAGTTAAATTCCACGCTCTGTATCTTCCTACAAGCAAGACATCTTTTCGGGTAAACTCAGTCACTTTTCAGCTCAAAGGAAGCTACATCGTTCAAGAAGCTCACATGTGTGTCGCTCTTAAATGCAAAGCATTGTATGTTAGAGGAACTGTGGTTTGCATCTGTTTTAGAAGAAGAGTTGACATAGATATGGTCCGTATGTGTAGGAAACACCGTTATTTTGTTCTGACCACAGTCACGTTTCCTGCTGTATTATTGACTCTTTATAAGCAAGAGCGTGCTTCTTGCTGTAAAACAGAGTGTGTTTCATGGATGAGAGCTGTGCTGTGTGTTTCCCTTCAGAAATGAAGTTAAATCCCAGGCTCTGTGTCTTCCTACAAGCAAGATATCTTCTCAGGTAAACTCAGTCACTTTTCAGCTCAAAGGAAGCTACATCGTTCACGAAGCTCACACGTTTCTCGCTCTTAACTGCATAGCATTGTATGTTAGAGGAACTGTAGTTTGTATCAGTTTCAGAAGAGTTGACCTAGATATGGTCCGTATGTGTAGGAAACACAGTTATTTTGTTCTGATCTTAGTCACGTTTCCTGCTGTATTAGAGACTCTTAGAAAGCAAGAGCGTGCTTCTTGCTCTAAAGCAGAGTGTGTTTCATGGATGAGAACTGTGCTGTGTGTTTCGCTTCAGAAGTGGAGTTAAATTCCAGGATCTGTGTCTTGCTACAAGCAAGACATCGTTTCAGGAAAATGCAGTCACTTTTCAGCTCAAATGAATATAAATCGTTTATGAAGCTCACACATATCTTGCTGTTAACTGAAAAACATTGGATGTTGGATGACTTGTGGTTTGTATCAGTTTCAGAAGGAGAGTAGAACTAGCAAAGGTCTGTATGTGTAGGAAACACAGTTCTTTTATTCTGAGCACACTTTCAAGTTTCTGGCTATATTATAGACTCTAGAAAGCAAGAGCGTGCTTCTTGCTCTAAAGCAGTGTGTGTTCCATGGATGAGAACTGTGCTTTGTTTTTCCCTTCAGAAATGGAGTTAAATCTCAGGCTCTGTGTCTTTCTACAAGCAGGACATCTTTTCAGGTAAACTCAGTCACTTTTCTGCTCAAAGGAAGCTACAACGTTCAGGAAGCTCACACGTTTCTCGCTCATACCTGGAAAGCATTGCATGTTAATGGAACTGTGGTTTGTATCAGTTTCAGAAGAAGAGTTGACCTAGATATGGTCCGTATGTGTAGGAAAAACCGTTATTTTGTTCTGACCACACTCACGTAACCTGCTGTATTAGAGATTCTTTGAAAGCAAGAGCGTGCTTCTTGCTGTAAAGCAGAGTGTGTTTCATGGATGAGAACTCTACTGTGTGTTTCCCTTCAGAAATGGAGTTAAATCACAGGCTATGTATCTTCCCACAATCAAGACTTCTTTTCACGTAAACTCAGTCACCATTCAGCTCAAACAAAGCTAAATCGTTCACGTAGCTCACACTTTTCTTGCTCTTAAGTGTAAAGCATTGGATGTTAGAAGACCTATGGTTTGTATCAGTTTCAGAAGCAGAGTTGAACTAGCAATGGTCTGTATATGTAGGAAACACCATTCTTTTGTTCTGAGTACCCTCAAATTTATGGCTCTATTAGAGACTATGGAAAAGAAGAGCATGCTTCTTGTTTTAAGCAGAGTGTGTTTCACGGATGAGAAATGTGCTGTGAGTTTCCATTCAGAAATGGAGTTAAATCCCAGGCTCTGTGTCTTCCTACAAGCAAGACATCTTTTTGGGTAAACTCAGTCACTTTTCAGCTCAAAGGAAGCTACATCATTCACGAAGATCACACGTTTCTTGCTCTTAACTTGAAAGTATTGCATGTTAATGGAACTGTGCTTTGTATCAGTTTCAGAAGAAGAGTTGACCTAGATATGGTCCATATGTGTAGGAAAAACCGTTATTTTGTTCTGACCACAGTCACGTTTCCTGCTGTATTAGAGACTCTTAGAAAGCAAATGCGTGCTTCTTGCTCTAGAGCAGAGTGTGTTTCATTGATGAGATCTGTGCTGTGTGTTTCCCTTCAGAAATGGAGTTAAATCCCAGGCTCTGTGTCTTCCTACAAGCAAGACATCTTTTCAGGTAATCTCAGTCACTATTCAGCTCAAAAGAAGCATCATTGTTTACGAAGCTCACACGTTTCTCGCTCTTAATGGGAAATCATTGCATGTTAGAGGAACTGTTTTTGTATCAGTTTCAGAAGAAGAGTTTACCTAGATATGGTCCGTATGTGTGGGAAACATATTAATTTGTTCTGACCACAGTCACGTTTCCTGCTGTATTAGAGGCTCATAGAAAGCAAGAGAGTGCTTCTTGCTCTAAAGCAGAGTGTGTTTCATGGATGGGAACTGTGCTGTGTGTTTCCCTTCACAAATGGAGTTAAATTCCAGGCTCTGTGTCTTCCTACAAGCAAGACATCATTTCAGGTAAACGCTGTCACTTTTCAGCTCAAATGAATATAAATCGTATACAAAGATCACCCGTTTCTCGCTCTTAACTGAAAAGCATTGGATGTTAGATGACTTTTGCATTGTATCAGTTTCAGAAGCAGAGTTGAACTAGCAACGGTCCGTATGTGTAGGAAACACCTTTCTTTTGTTCTGAGCACACTCACGTTTCCTGCTCTATTAGAGACTCTAGAAAGAAAGAGCGTGCTTCTTCCTATACGCACAGTGAGTTTCATCGTGAGAACAGTGCTGTGTGTTTCCCTTCAGAAATAGAGTTAAATCACAGGCTTTGTATCTTCCTACAAGGAAGACTTCGTTTCACGAAAAATTAAGTCACCTTTCAGCTCAAACAAAGCTACATCATTCACGTAGATCACACGTTTCTTGCTCTTAAATGTAAAGCATTGGATGTTAGATGACCTGTGGTTTGTATCAATTTCAAGAGCAGAGTTGAACTAGATATGGTCCGTGTGTGTAGGAAACACAGTTCTTTTATTCTGAGCACACTTTCAAGTTTCTGGCTCTATTATAGACTCTAGAAAGCAAGAGCGTGCTTCTTGCTCTAAAGCAGAGTGTGTTTCATGGATGAGAACTGTGCTGTGTGTTTCCCTTCAGAAATGGAGTTAAATCCCAGGCTCTGTGTCTTCCTACAAGCAAGATATCTTCCCAGGTAAATTCAATCACTTTTCAGCTCAAAGGAAGCTACATCGTTCACAAAGCTCACACTTTTTTCGCTCTTAAATGCAAAGCATTGGATGTTAGATGACTTGTGGTTTGTATCAGTTTCAGAAGCAGAGTTGAACTAGCAATGGTCTGGATGTGTAGGAAACACCGTTCTTTTGTTCTTAGTACCCTCAAGTTTCTGGATCTATTAGAGACTCTAGATAGCAAGAGCATGCCTCGAGCTCTAAAGCAGATTTTGTTTCATGGATGAGAACTGTGCTGTGTGTTTCCCTTCGGAAATGGAGTTAAATCCCAGGCTCTGTGTCTTCCTATCAGCAAGACATCTTTTAAGGCAAACTCAGTCACTTTTCAGCTCAAAGGAAGCTACATCGTTCAGGAAGCTCACACATTTCTCCCTGTTAGCTGTAAAGCATTGTATGTTAGAGGAACTGTGCTTTGTATCAGTTTCAGAAGAAGAGTTGACCTAGATATGGTCCGTATGTGTAGGAAACACCGTTATTTTGTTCTGACCACAGTCACGTTCCCTGCTGTATTAGAGACTCTTAGAAAGCAAGAGCGTGCTTCTTGCTCTAAAGCAGAGTGTGTTTCATGGATGAGAACTGTGCTGTATGTTTCCCTTCAGAAATGGAGTTAAATTCCATGCTCTGTTTCTTCCTAAAAGCAATACATCATTTGAGGTAAATGCAGTCACTTTTCAGCTCAAATGAATATAAATCGTAAACGAAGATCACACGTTTCTCGCTCTTCACTGAAGAGCATTGGATGTTAGATGACTTGTGGTTTGTATCAGTTTCAGAAGCAGAGTTGAACTAGCAATGGTCCGTATGTGTAGGAAACACCGTTCTTTTGTTCTGAGCACACTCACGTTTCCTGCTCTATTAGAGACTCTTGCAAGCAAGAGCGTGCTTCTACCTATACGCAGAGTGTGTTTCATCGTGAGTACAAAGTTGTGTGTTTCCCTTGAGAAATAGAGTTAAATCACAGGCTCTGTATCTTCCTACAAGCAAGACTTCACTTCACGTAAACTCAGTCAATTTTCAGTTCCAAAAAAGCTACATCGTTCACGTCGCTCACACGTTTCTTGCTCTTATGTGCAAAGTATTACATGTTAATGGAACTGTGGTTTGTATCATTTTCAGAAGAAGAGTTGACCTAGATATGGTCCAAATGTGTAGGAAAAACCGTAATTTTGTTCTGACCACAGTCACGTTTCCTGCTGTATTAGAGACTCTTAGAAAGCATGTGCGTGCTTCTTGCTCTAAAGCAGAGTGTGTTTCATGGATGAGAACTGTGCTGTGTGTTTCCCTTCAGAAATGGAGTTAAATCCCAGGCTCTAGTCTTCCTACAAGCAAGACATCTTTTTAGGTAAACTCAGTCACTATTCAACTCAAAGGAATCTACATTGTTCACGTAGCTCACACGTTTTTCGCTCTTAATGGGAAATCATTGCATGTTAGAGGAACTGTTTTTGTATTAGTTTCAGAAGCAGAGTTGAACTAGCAATGATCCGTATGTGTAGGAAACAGCATTCTTTTGTTCTCAGCACACTCATGTTTCCTGCTCTATTAGAGACTCTAGAAAGCAAGAGCGTGCTTCTTCCTATACGCAGAGTGTGTTTCATCGTGAGAACAATGCTGTGTGTTTCCTTTCAGAAATAGAGTTAAATCCCAGGCTCTGTGTCTTCTTACAAGCAAGACATCTTTTCATGTAAAATCAGTCAATTTCAGCTCAAAGGAATATACATCGTTCACGAAGCTCACACGTTTCTCGCTCTTAAGTTGAAAGCATTGCATGTTTATGGAAGTGTGCTTTGTATCAGTTTCAGAAGAAGAGTTGACCTAGATATGGTCTGTATGTGTAGGAAAAAACGTTACTTTGTTCTGACCACAGTCATGTTTCCTGCTGTATTAGTGAATCTTTGAAAGCAAGAGTTTGCTTCTTGCTCTAAAGCAGAGTGTGTTTCATAGATGAGAACTGTGCTGTGTGTTTCCCTTCAGAAATGGAGTTAAATCCCTGGCTCTGTGTCTTCCTACAAGCAAGACATCGTTTCAGGTAAACGCAGTCACTTTTCACCTCAAATGAATAGAAATCGTTCACGAAGCTCACACGTTTCTTGCTCTTAACTGAAAAGCATTGGATGTTAGATGACTTTTGGTTTGTATCAGTTTCAGAAGCAGAGTTGAACTAGCAATGGTCCGTATGTGTAGGAAACACCGTTCTTTTGTTCTGAGCATACTCACGTTTCCTGCTCTATTAGAGACTCTAGAAAGCAAGAGCGTGCTTCTTCCTATACGCAGAGTGTGTTTCATCGTGAGAACAGTGTTGGGTGTTTCCATTCAGGAATAGAGTTAAATCACAGGCTATGTATCTTCCTACAAGCAAGATTTCGTTTCACGTAAACTCAGTCAACTTTCAGCACAAACAAAGCTACATCATTCACGTAGCTCACATGTTTCTTGCTCTTATCTGTAAAGCATTGGATGTTAGAGGACCTGTGGTTTGTATCAATTTCAGGAGCAGAGTTGAACTAGATATGGTCCGTGTGTGTAGGAAACACAGTTCTTTTATTCTGAGCACACTTTCAAGTTTTTTGCTCTATTATAGACTCTAAAACCAAGAGCGTGCTTCTTGCTCTAAAGCAGAGTGTGTTTCATGGATGAGAACTGTGCTGTGTTTTTCCCTTCAGGTGGAGTTAAATCCCACGCTCTGTATCTTCCTACAAGCAAGACATCTTTTCGGGTAAACTCAGTCACTTTTCAGCTCAAAGGAAGCTACATCGTTCAAGAAGCTCACATGTGTGTCGCTCTTAAATGCAAAGCATTGTATGTTAGAGGAACTGTGGTTTGCATCTGTTTTAGAAGAAGAGTTGACATAGATATGGTCCGTATGTGTAGGAAACACCGTTATTTTGTTCTGACCACAGTCACGTTACCTGCTGTATTAGAGACTCTTAGAAAGCAAGAGCGTGCTTCTTGCTCTAAAGCAGAGTGTGTTTCATGGATGAGAACGGTGGTGTGTTTACCTTCAGAAATGGAGTTAAATTCCAGGCTCTGTTTCTTCAAACAAGCAAGACATCATTTCAGGTAAACGCTGTCACTTTTCAGCTCAAATGAATATAAATCATATACAAAGATCACCCGTTTCTCGCTCTTAACTGAAAAGCATTGGATGTTAGATGACTTTTGGTTTGTATCAGTTTCAGAAGCAGAGTTGAACTAGCAATGGTCCGTATGTGTAGGAAACACCGTTCTTTTGTTCTGAGCATACTCACGTTTCCTGCTCTATTAGAGACTCTAGAAAGCAAGAGCGTGCTTCTTCCTATATGCAGAGTGTGTTTCATCGTGAGAACAGTGCTGGGTGTTTCCGTTCAGGAATAGAGTTAAATCACAGGCTATGTATCTTCCTACAAGCAAGATTTCGTTTCACGTAAACTCAGTCAACTTTCAGCACAAACAAAGCTACATCATTCACGTAGCTCACATGTTTCTTGCTCTTATCTGTAAAGCATTGGATGTTAGAGGACCTGTGGTTTGTATCAATTTCAGGAGCAGAGTTGAACTAGATATGGTCCGTGTGTGTAGGAAACACAGTTCTTTTATTCTGAGCACACTTTCAAGTTTTTTGCTCTATTATAGACTCTAAAACCAAGAGCGTGCTTCTTGCTCTAAAGCAGAGTGTGTTTCATGAATGAGAACTGTGCTGTGTTTTTCCCTTCAGGTGGAGTTAAATCCCACGCTCTGTATCTTCCTACAAGCAAGACATCTTTTCAGGTAAACTCAGTCACTTTTCAGCTAAAAGGAAGCTACATCGTTCAAGAAGCTCACATGTTTGTCGCTCTTAAATGCAAAGCATTGTATGTTAGAGGAACTGTGGTTTGCATCTGTTTTAGAAGAAGAGTTGACATAGATATGGTCCGTATGTGTAGGAAACACCGTTATTTTGTTCTGACCACAGTCACGTTACCTGCTGTATTAGAGACTCTTAGAAAGCAAGAGCGTGCTTCTTGCTCTAAAGCAGAGTGTGTTTCATTGATGAGAACTGTGCTGTGTGTTTCCCTTCAGAAATGGAGTTAAATCCCAGGCTCTGTTTCTTCCTACAAGCAAGATATCATTTCAGGTAAACGCTGTCACTTTTCAGCTCAAATGACTATAAATCCTATACAAAGATCACACGTTTCTCGTTCTTAACTGAAAAGCATTGGATGTTAGATGACTTGTGGTTTGTATCAGTTTCAGAAGCAGAGTTGAACTAGCAATGGTCTGGATGTGTAGGAAACACCGTTCTTTTGTTCTTAGTACCCTCAAGTTTCTGGATCTATTAGAGACTCTAGATAGCAAGAGCATGCCTCGAGCTCTAAAGCAGATTTTGTTTCATGGATGAGAACTGTGCTGTGTGTTTCCCTTCAGAAATGGAGTTAAATCCCAGGCTCTGTGTCTTCCTATCAGCAAGACATCTTTTAAGGCAAACTCAGTCACTTTTCAGCTCAAAGGAAGCTACATCGTTCAGGAAGCTCACACATTTCTCCCTGTTAGCTGTAAAGCATTGTATGTTAGAGGAACTGTGCTTTGTATCAGTTTCAGAAGAAGAGTTGACCTAGATATGGTCCGTATGTGTAGGAAACACCGTTATTTTGTTCTGACCACAGTCACGTTCCCTGCTGTATTAGAGACTCTTAGAAAGCAAGAGCGTGCTTCTTGCTCTAAAGCAGAGTGTGTTTCATGGATGAGAACTGTGCTGTATGTTTCCCTTCAGAAATGGAGTTAAATTCCATGCTCTGTTTCTTCCTAAAAGCAATACATCATTTGAGGTAAATGCAGTCACTTTTCAGCTCAAATGAATATAAATCGTAAACGAAGATCACACGTTTCTCGCTCTTCACTGAAGAGCATTGGATGTTAGATGACTTGTGGTTTGTATCAGTTTCAGAAGCAGAGTTGAACTAGCAATGGTCCGTATGTGTAGGAAACACCGTTCTTTTGTTCTGAGCACACTCACATTTCCTGCTCTATTAGAGACTCTTGCAAGCAAGAGCGTGCTTCTACCTATACGCAGAGTGTGTTTCATTGTGAGTACAATGCTGTGTGTTTCCCTTGAGAAATAGAGTTAAATCACAGGCTCTGTATCTTCCTACAAGCAAGACTTCACTTCACGTAAACTCAGTCAATTTTCAGCTCCAAAAAAGCTACATCGTTCACGTCGCTCACACGTTTCTTGCTCTTATGTGCAAAGTATTACATGTTAATGGAACTGTGGTTTGTATCATTTTCAGAAGAAGAGTTGACCTAGATATGGTCCAAATGTGTAGGAAAAACCGTAATTTTGTTCTGACCACAGTCACGTTTCCTGCTGTATTAGAGACTCTTAGAAAGCATGTGTGTGCTTCTTGCTCTAAAGCAGAGTGTGTTTCATGGATGAGAACTGTGCTGTGTGTTTCCCTTCAGAAATGGAGTTAAATCCCAGGCTCTAGTCTTCCTACAAGCAAGACATCTTTTTAGGTAAACTCAGTCACTATTCAACGCAAAGGAATCTACATTGTTCACGTAGCTCACACGTTTTTCGCTCTTAATGGGAAATCATTGCATGTTAGAGGAACTGTTTTTGTATTAGTTTCAGAAGCAGAGTTGAACTAGCAATGATCCGTATGTGTAGGAAACAGCATTCTTTTGTTCTCAGCACACTCATGTTTCCTGCTCTATTAGAGACTCTAGAAAGCAAGAGCGTGCTTCTTCCTATATGCAGAGTGTGTTTCATCGTGAGAACAATGCTGTGTGTTTCCTTTCAGAAATAGAGTTAAATCCCAGGCTCTGTGTCTTCTTACAAGCAAGACATCTTTTCATGTAAAATCAGTCAATTTCAGCTCAAAGGAATATACATCGTTCACGAAGCTCACACGTTTCTCGCTCTTAAGTTGAAAGCATTGCATGTTTATGGAACTGTGCTTTGTATCAGTTTCAGAAGAAGAGTTGACCTAGATATGGTCTGTATGTGTAGGAAAAACCGTTACTTTGTTCTGACCACAGTCATGTTTCCTGCTGTATTAGTGAATCTTTGAAAGCAAGAGTTTGCTTCTTGCTCTAAAGCAGAGTGTGTTTCATAGATGAGAACTGTGCTGTGTGTTTCCCTTCAGAAATGGAGTTAAATCCCTGGCTCTGTGTCTTCCTACAAGCAAGACATCGTTTCAGGTAAACGCAGTCACTTTTCACCTCAAATGAATAGAAATCATTTATGAAGCTCACACGTTTCTTGCTCTTAACTGAAAAGCATTGGATGTTAGATGACTTTTGGTTTGTATCAGTTTCAGAAGCAGAGTTGAACTAGCAATGGTCCGTATGTGTAGGAAACACCGTTCTTTTGTTCTGAGCATACTCACGTTTCCTGCTCTATTAGAGACTCTAGAAAGCAAGAGCGTGCTTCTTCCTATATGCAGAGTGTGTTTCATCGTGAGAACAGTGCTGGGTGTTTCCATTCAGGAATAGAGTTAAATCACAGGCTATGTATCTTCCTACAAGCAAGATTTCGTTTCACGTAAACTCAGTCATCTTTCAGCACAAACAAAGCTACATCATTCACGTAGCTCACATGTTTCTTGCTCTTATCTGTAAAGCATTGGATGTTAGAGGACCTGTGGTTTGTATCAATTTCAGGAGCAGAGTTGAACTAGATATGGTCCGTGTGTGTAGGAAACACAGTTCTTTTATTCTGAGCACACTTTCAAGTTTTTTGCTCTATTATAGACTCTAAAACCAAGAGCATGCTTCTTGCTCTAAAGCAGAGTGTGTTTCATGGATGAGAACTGTGCTGTGTTTTTCCCTTCAGGTGGAGTTAAATCCCACGCTCTGTATCTTCCTACAAGCAAGACATCTTTTCGGGTAAACTCAGTCACTTTTCAGCTCAAAGGAAGCTACATCGTTCAAGAAGCTCACATGTGTGTCGCTCTTAAATGCAAAGCATTGTATGTTAGAGGAACTGTGGTTTACATCTGTTTTAGAAGAAGAGTTGACCTAGATATGGTCTGTATGTGTAGGAAACACCGTTACTTTGTTCTGACCACAGTCATGTTTCCTGCTGTATTAGTGAATCTTTGAAAGCAAGAGTTTGCTTCTTGCTCTAAAGCAGAGTGTGTTTCATAGATGAGAACTGTGCTGTGTTTTTCCCTTCAGGTGGAGTTAAATCCCACGCTCTGTATCTTCCTACAAGCAAGACATCTTTTCAGGTAAACTCAGTCACTTTTCAGCTCAAAGGAAGCTACATCGTTCAAGAAGCTCACATGTGTGTCGCTCTTAAATGCAAAGCATTGTATGTTAGAGGAACTGTGGTTTGCATCTGTTTTAGAAGAAGAGTTGACATAGATATGGTCCGTATGTGTAGGAAACACCGTTATTTTGTTCTGACCACAGTCACGTTACCTGCTGTATTAGAGACTCTTAGAAAGCAAGAGCGTGCTTCTTGCTCTAAAGCAGAGTGTGTTTCATGGATGAGAACTGTGCTGTGTGTTTCCCTTAAGAAATGGAGTTAAATTCCAGGCTCTGTTTCTTCCTACAATCAAGATATCATTTTAGGTAAACGCTGTCACTTTTCAGCTCAAATGAATATAAATCGTATACAAAGATCACACGTTTCTCGTTCTTAACTGAAAAGCATTGGATGTTAGATGACTTGTGGTTTGTATCAGTTTCAGAAGCAGAGTTGAACTAGCAATGGTCTGGATGTGTAGGAAACACCGTTCTTTTGTTCTTAGCACCCTCAAGTTTCTGGATCTATTAGAGACTCTAGATAGCAAGAGCATGCCTCGTGCTCTAAAGCAGATTTTGTTTCATGGATGAGAACTGTGCTGTGTGTTTCCCTTCAGAAATGGAGTTAAATCCCAGGCTCTGTGTCTTCCTATCAGCAAGACATCTTTTAAGGCAAACTCAGTCACTTTTCAGCTCAAAGGAAGCTACATCGTTCAGGAAGCTCACACATTTCTCGCTGTTAGCTGTAAAGCATTGTATGTTAGAGGAACTGTGCTTTGTATCAGTTTCAGAAGAAGAGTTGACCTAGATATGGTCCGTATGTATAGGAAACACCGTTATTTTGTTCTGACCACAGTCACGTTCCCTGCTGTATTAGAGACTCTTAGAAAGCAAGAGCGTGCTTCTTGCTCTAAAGCAGAGTGTGTTTCATGGATGAGAACTGTGCTGTATGTTTCCCTTCAGAAATGGAGTTAAATTCCATGCTCTGTTTCTTCCTAAAAGCAATACATCATTTGAGGTAAATGCAGACACTTTTCAGCTCAAATGAATATAAATCGTAAACGAAGATCACACGTTTCTCGCTCTTCACTGAAGAGCATTGGATGTTAGATGACTTGTGGTTTGTATCAGTTTCAGAAGCAGAGTTGAACTAGCAATGGTCCGTATGTGTAGGAAACACCGTTCTTTTGTTCTGAGCATACTCACGTTTCCTGCTCTATTAGAGACTCTAGAAAGCAAGAGCGTGCTTCTTCCTATACGCAGAGTGTGTTTCATCGTGAGTACAATGCTGTGTGTTTTCCTTCAGAAATAGAGTTAAATCACAGGCTCTGTATCTTCCTACAAGCAAGACTTCACTTCACGTAAACTCAGTCACTTTTCAGCTCCAAAAAAGCTACATCGTTCACGTAGCTCACACGTTTCTTGCTCTTATGTGCAAAGTATTACATGTTAATTGAACTGTGGTTTGTATCATTTTCAGAAGAAGAGTTGACCTAGATATGGTCCAAATGTGTAGGAAAATCCGTAATTTTGTTCTGACCACAGTCACGTTTCCTGCTGTATTAGAGACTCTTAGAAAGCATGTGCGTGCTTCTTGCTCTAAAGCAGAGTGTGTTTCATGGATGAGAACTGTGCTGTGTGTTTCCCTTCAGAAATGGAGTTAAATCCCAGGCTCTAGTCTTCCTACAAGCAAGACATCTTTTTAGGTAAACTCAGTCACTATTCAACTCAAAGGAATCTACATTGTTCACGTAGCTCACACGTTTTTCGCTCTTAATGGGAAATCATTGCATGTTAGAGGAACTGTTTTTGTATCAGTTCAGAAGCAGAGTTGAACTAGCAATGATCCGTATGTGTAGGAAACAGCATTCTTTTGTTCTCAGCACACTCATGTTTCCTGCTCTATTAGAGACTCCAGAAAGCAAGAGCGTGCTTCTTCTTATACGCAGAGTGTGTTTCATCGTGAGAACAATGCTGTGTGTTTCCTTTCAGAAATAGAGTTAAATCCCAGGCTCTGTGTCTTCTTACAAGCAAGACATCTTTTCATGTAAAATCAGTCAATTTCAGCTCAAAGGAATATACATCGTTCACGAAGCTCACACGTTTCTCGCTCTTAAGTTGAAAGCATTGCATGTTTATGGAACTGTGCTTTGTATCAGTTTCAGAAGAAGAGTTGACCTAGATATGGTCTGTATGTGTAGGAAAAAACGTTACTTTGTTCTGACCACAGTCATGTTTCCTGCTGTATTAGTGAATCTTTGAAAGCAAGAGTTTGCTTCTTGCTCTAAAGCAGAGTGTGTTTCATAGATGAGAACTGTGCTGTGTGTTTCCCTTCAGAAATGGAGTTAAATCCCTGGCTCTGTGTCTTCCTACAAGCAAGACATCGTTTCAGGTAAACGCAGTCACTTTTCACCTCAAATGAATAGAAATCATTTATGAAGCTCACATGTTTCTTGCTCTTAACTGAAAAGCATTGGATGTTAGAGGACCTGTGGTTTGTATCAATTTCAGGAGCAGAGTTGAACTAGATATGGTCCGTGTGTGTAGGAAACACAGTTCTTTTATTCTGAGCACACATTCAAGTTTTTTGCTCTATTATAGACTCTAAAACCAAGAGCGTGCTTCTTGCTCTAAAGCAGAGTGTGTTTCATGGATGAGAACTGTGCTGTGTTTTTCCCTTCAGGTGGAGTTAAATCCCACGCTCTGTATCTTCCTACAAGCAAGACATCTTTTCAGGTAAACTCAGTCACTTTTCAGCTCAAAGGAAGCTACATCGTTCAAGAAGCTCACATGTTTGTCGCTCTTAAATGCAAAGCATCGTATGTTAGAGGAACTGTGGTTTGCATCTGTTTTAGAAGAAGAGTTGACATACATATTGTCCGTATGTGTAGGAAACACCGTAATTTTGTTCTGACCACAGTCACGTTACCTGCTGTATTAGAGACTCTTAGAAAGCAAGAGCGTGCTTCTTGCTCTAAAGCAGAGTGTGTTTCATGGATGAGAACTGTGCTGTGTGTTTCCCTTAAGAAATGGAGTTAAATTCCAGGCTCTGTTTCTTCCTACAAGCAAGATATCATTTTAGGTAAACGCTGTCACTTTTCAGCTCAAATGAATATAAATCCTATACAAAGATCACACGTTTCTCGTTCTTAACTGAAAAGCATTGGATGTTAGATGACTTGTGGTTTGTATCAGTTTCAGAAGCAGAGTTGAACTAGCAATGGTCTGGATGTGTAGGAAACACCGTTCTTTTGTTCTTAGTACGCTCAAGTTTCTGGACCTATTAGAGACTCTAGATAGCAAGAGCATGCCTCGTGCTCTAAAGCAGATTTTGTTTCATGGATGAGAACTGTGCTGTGTGTTTCCCTTCAGAAATGGAGTTAAATCCCAGGCTCTGTGTCTTCCTATCAGCAAGACATCTTTTAAGGCAAACTCAGTCACTTTTCAGCTCAAAGGAAGCTACATCGTTCAGGAAGCTCACACATTTCTCTCTGTTAACTGTAAAGCATTGTATGTTAGAGGAACTGTGCTTTGTATCAGTTTCAGAAGAAGAGTTGACCTAGATATTGTCCGTATGTGTAGGAAACACCGTTATTTTGTTCTGACCACAGTCACGTTTCCTGCTGTATTAGTGAATCTTTGAAAGCAAGAGTTTGCTTCTTGCTCTAAAGCAGAGTGTGTTTCATGGATGAGAACTGAGCTGTGTGTTTCCCTTCAGAAATGGAGTTAAATCCCCGGCTCTGTGTGTTCCTATAAGCAAGACATCTTTTAAGGTAAACTCAGTCACTTTTCAGCTCAAATGAAGCTACACGTAAACGAAGCTCACATGTTTCTCGCTCTTAACTGTAAAGCATTGGATGTTAGATGACTTTTGGTTTGTATCAGTTTCAGAAGCAGAGTTGAACTAGCAATGGTCCGTATGTGTAGGAAACACCGTTCTTTTGTTCTGAGCATACTCACGTTTCCTGCTCTATTAGAGACTCTAGAAAGCAAGAGCGTGCTTCTTCCTATACGCAGAGTGTGTTTCATCGTGAGAACAGTGCTTTGTGTTTCCCTTCAGGAATAGAGTTAAATCACAGGCTATATATCTTCCTACAAGCAAGATTTCGTTTCATGTAAACTCAGTCAACTTTCAGCACAAACAAAGCTACATCATTCACGTAGCTCACATGTTTCTTGCTCTTATCTGTAAAGCATTGGATGTTAGAGGACCTGTGGTTTGTATCAATTTCAGGAGCAGAGTTGAACTAGATATGGTCCGTGTGTGTAGGAAACACAGTTCTTTTATTCTGAGCACACTTTCAAGTTTTTTGCTCTATTATAGACTCTAAAACCAAGAGAGTGCTTCTTGCTCTAAAGCAGAGTGTGTTTCATGGATGAGAACTGTGCTGTGTTTTTCCCTTCAGGTGGAGTTAAATCCCACGCTCTGTGTCTTCCTACAAGCAAGACATCTTTTCAGGTAAACTCAGTCACTTTTCAGCTCAAAGGAAGCTACATCGTTCAAGAAGCTCACATGTTTGTGGCTCTTAAATGCAAAGCATCGTATGTTAGAGGAACTGTGGTTTGCATCTGTTTTAGAAGAAGAGTTGACATAGATATGGTCCGAATGTGTAGGAAACACCGTTATTTTGTTCTGACCACAGTCACGTTACCTGCTGTATTAGAGACTCTTAGAAAGCATGTGTGTGCTTCTTGCTCTAAAGCAGAGTGTGTTTCATGGATGAGAACTGTGCTGTGTGTTTCCCTTAAGAAATGGAGTTAAATCCCAGGCTCTAGTCTTCCTACAAGCAAGACATCTTTTTAGGTAAACTCAGTCACTATTCAACGCAAAGGAATCTACATTGTTCACGTAGCTCACACGTTTTTCGCTCTTAATGGGAAATCATTGCATGTTAGAGGAACTGTTTTTGTATTAGTTTCAGAAGCAGAGTTGAACTAGCAATGATCCGTATGTGTAGGAAACAGCATTCTTTTGTTCTCAGCACACTCATGTTTCCTGCTCTATTAGAGACTCTAGAAAGCAAGAGCGTGCTTCTTCCTATACGCAGAGTGTGTTTCATCGTGAGAACAATGCTGTGTGTTTCCTTTCAGAAATAGAGTTAAATCCCAGGCTCTGTGTCTTCTTACAAGCAAGACATCTTTTCATGTAAAATCAGTCAATTTCAGCTCAAAGGAATATACATCGTTCACGAAGCTCACACGTTTCTCGCTCTTAAGTTGAAAGCATTGCATGTTTATGGAACTGTGCTTTGTATCAGTTTCAGAAGAAGAGTTGACCTAGATATGGTCTGTATGTGTAGGAAAAACCGTTACTTTGTTCTGACCATAGTCATGTTTCCTGCTGTATTAGTGAATCTTTGAAAGCAAGAGTTTGCTTCTTGCTCTAAAGCAGAGTGTGTTTCATAGATGAGAACTGTGCTGTGTGTTTCCCTTCAGAAATGGAGTTAAATCCCTGGCTCTGTGTCTTCCTACAAGCAAGACATCGTTTCAGGTAAACGCAGTCACTTTTCACCTCAAATGAATAGAAATCATTTATGAAGCTCACACGTTTCTTGCTCTTAACTGAAAAGCATTGCATGTTAGATGACTTTTGGTTTGTATCAGTTTCAGAAGCAGAGTTGAACTAGCAATGGTCCGTATGTGTAGGAAACACCGTTCTTTTGTTCTGAGCATACTCACGTTTCCTGCTCTATTAGAGACTCTAGAAAGCAAGAGCGTGCTTCTTCCTATACGCAGAGTGTGTTTCATCGTGAGAACAGTGCTGGGTGTTTCCATTCAGGAATAGAGTTAAATCACAGGCTATGTATCTTCCTACAAGCAAGATTTCGTTTCACGTAAACTCAGTCATCTTTCAGCACAAACAAAGCTACATCATTCACGTAGCTCACATGTTTCTTGCTCTTATCTGTAAAGCATTGGATGTTAGAGGACCTGTGGTTTGTATCAATTTCAGGAGCAGAGTTGAACTAGATATGGTCCGTGTGTGTAGGAAACACAGTTCTTTTATTCTGAGCACACTTTCAAGTTTTTTGCTCTATTATATACTCTAAAACCAAGAGCATGCTTCTTGCTCTAAAGCAGAGTGTGTTTCATGGATGAGAACTGTGCTGTGTTTTTCCCTTCAGGTGGAGTTAAATCCCACGCTCTGTATCTTCCTACAAGCAAGACATCTTTTCGGGTAAACTCAGTCACTTTTCAGCTCAAAGGAAGCTACATCGTTCAAGAAGCTCACATGTGTGTCGCTCTTAAATGCAAAGCATTGTATGTTAGAGGAACTGTGGTTTACATCTGTTTTAGAAGAAGAGTTGACCTAGATATGGTCTGTATGTGTAGGAAACACCGTTACTTTGTTCTGACCACAGTCATGTTTCCTGCTGTATTAGTGAATCTTTGAAAGCAAGAGTTTGCTTCTTGCTCTAAAGCAGAGTGTGTTTCATAGATGAGAACTGTGCTGTGTTTTTCCCTTCAGGTGGAGTTAAATCCCACGCTCTGTATCTTCCTACAAGCAAGACATCTTTTCAGGTAAACTCAGTCACTTTTCAGCTCAAAGGAAGCTACATCGTTCAAGAAGCTCACATGTGTGTCGCTCTTAAATGCAAAGCATTGTATGTTAGAGGAACTGTGGTTTGCATCTGTTTTAGAAGAAGAGTTGACATAGATATGGTCCGTATGTGTAGGAAACACTGTTATTTTGTTCTGACCACAGTCACGTTACCTGCTGTATTAGAGACTCTTAGAAAGCAAGAGCGTGCTTCTTGCTCTAAAGCAGAGTGTGTTTCATGGATGAGAACTGTGCTGTGTGTTTCCCTTCAGAAATGGAGTTAAATTCCAGGCTCTGTTTCTTCCTACAATCAAGATATCATTTTAGGTAAACGCTGTCACTTTTCAGCTCAAATGAATATAAATCGTATACAAAGATCACACGTTTCTCGTTCTTAACTGAAAAGCATTGGATGTTAGATGACTTGTGGTTTGTATCAGTTTCAGAAGCAGAGTTGAACTAGCAATGGACCGTATGTGTAGGAAACACCGTTCTTTTGTTCTGAGCATACTCACGTTTCCTGCTCTATTAGAGACTCTAGAAAGCAAGAGCGTGCTTCTTCCTATACGCAGAGTGTGTTTCATCGTGAGTACAATGCTGTGTGTTTTCCTTCAGAAATAGAGTTAAATCACAGGCTCTGTATCTTCCTACAAGCAAGACTTCACTTCACGTAAACTCAGTCACTTTTCAGCTCCAAAAAAGCTACATCGTTCACGTAGCTCACACGTTTCTTGCTCTTATGTGCAAAGTATTACATGTTAATTGAACTGTGGTTTGTATCATTTTCAGAAGAAGAGTTGACCTAGATATGGTCCAAATGTGTAGGAAAATCCGTAATTTTGTTCTGACCACAGTCACGTTTCCTGCTGTATTAGAGACTCTTAGAAAGCATGTGCGTGCTTCTTGCTCTAAAGCAGAGTGTGTTTCATGGATGAGAACTGTGCTGTGTGTTTCCCTTCAGAAATGGAGTTAAATCCCAGGCTCTAGTCTTCCTACAAGCAAGACATCTTTTTAGGTAAACTCAGTCACTATTCAACTCAAAGGAATCTACATTGTTCACGTAGCTCACACGTTTTTCGCTCTTAATGGGAAATCATTGCATGTTAGAGGAACTGTTTTTGTATCAGTTCAGAAGCAGAGTTGAACTAGCAATGATCCGTATGTGTAGGAAACAGCATTCTTTTGTTCTCAGCACACTCATGTTTCCTGCTCTATTAGAGACTCCAGAAAGCAAGAGCGTGCTTCTTCTTATACGCAGAGTGTGTTTCATCGTGAGAACAATGCTGTGTGTTTCCTTTCAGAAATAGAGTTAAATCCCAGGCTCTGTGTCTTCTTACAAGCAAGACATCTTTTCATGTAAAATCAGTCAATTTCAGCTCAAAGGAATATACATCGTTCACGAAGCTCACACGTTTCTCGCTCTTAAGTTGAAAGCATTGCATGTTTATGGAACTGTGCTTTGTATCAGTTTCAGAAGAAGAGTTGACCTAGATATGGTCTGTATGTGTAGGAAAAAACGTTACTTTGTTCTGACCACAGTCATGTTTCCTGCTGTATTAGTGAATCTTTGAAAGCAAGAGTTTGCTTCTTGCTCTAAAGCAGAGTGTGTTTCATAGATGAGAACTGTGCTGTGTGTTTCCCTTCAGAAATGGAGTTAAATCCCTGGCTCTGTGTCTTCCTACAAGCAAGACATCGTTTCAGGTAAACGCAGTCACTTTTCACCTCAAATGAATAGAAATCATTTATGAAGCTCACATGTTTCTTGCTCTTAACTGAAAAGCATTGGATGTTAGAGGACCTGTGGTTTGTATCAATTTCAGGAGCAGAGTTGAACTAGATATGGTCCGTGTGTGTAGGAAACACAGTTCTTTTATTCTGAGCACACTTTCAAGTTTTTTGCTCTATTATAGACTCTAAAACCAAGAGCGTGCTTCTTGCTCTAAAGCAGAGTGTGTTTCATGGATGAGAACTGTGCTGTGTTTTTCCCTTCAGGTGGAGTTAAATCCCACGCTCTGTATCTTCCTACAAGCAAGACATCTTTTCAGGTAAACTCAGTCACTTTTCAGCTCAAAGGAAGCTACATCGTTCAAGAAGCTCACATGTTTGTCGCTCTTAAATGCAAAGCATCGTATGTTAGAGGAACTGTGGTTTGCATCTGTTTTAGAAGAAGAGTTGACATACATATGGTCCGTATGTGTAGGAAACACCGTAATTTTGTTCTGACCACAGTCACGTTACCTGCTGTATTAGAGACTCTTAGAAAGCAAGAGCGTGCTTCTTGCTCTAAAGCAGAGTGTGTTTCATGGATGAGAACTGTGCTGTGTGTTTCCCTTAAGAAATGGAGTTAAATTCCAGGCTCTGTTTCTTCCTACAAGCAAGATATCATTTTAGGTAAACGCTGTCACTTTTCAGCTCAAATGAATATAAATCCTATACAAAGATCACACGTTTCTCGTTCTTAACTGAAAAGCATTGGATGTTAGATGACTTGTGGTTTGTATCAGTTTCAGAAGCAGAGTTGAACTAGCAATGGTCTGGATGTGTAGGAAACACCGTTCTTTTGTTCTTAGTACCCTCAAGTTTCTGGACCTATTAGAGACTCTAGATAGCAAGAGCATGCCTCGTGCTCTAAAGCAGATTTTGTTTCATGGATGAGAACTGTGCTGTGTGTTTCCCTTCAGAAATGGAGTTAAATCCCAGGCTCTGTGTCTTCCTATCAGCAAGACATCTTTTAAGGCAAACTCAGTCACTTTTCAGCTCAAAGGAAGCTACATCGTTCAGGAAGCTCACACATTTCTCTCTGTTAACTGTAAAGCATTGTATGTTAGAGGAACTGTGCTTTGTATCAGTTTCAGAAGAAGAGTTGACCTAGATATTGTCCGTATGTGTAGGAAACACCGTTATTTTGTTCTGACCACAGTCACGTTTCCTGCTGTATTAGTGAATCTTTGAAAGCAAGAGTTTGCTTCTTGCTCTAAAGCAGAGTGTGTTTCATGGATGAGAACTGAGCTGTGTGTTTCCCTTCAGAAATGGAGTTAAATCCCCGGCTCTGTGTGTTCCTATAAGCAAGACATCTTTTAAGGTAAACTCAGTCACTTTTCAGCTCAAATGAAGCTACACGTAAACGAAGCTCACATGTTTCTCGCTCTTAACTGTAAAGCATTGGATGTTAGATGACTTTTGGTTTGTATCAGTTTCAGAAGCAGAGTTGAACTAGCAATGGTCCGTATGTGTAGGAAACACCGTTCTTTTGTTCTGAGCATACTCACGTTTCCTGCTCTATTAGAGACTCTAGAAAGCAAGAGCGTGCTTCTTCCTATACGCAGAGTGTGTTTCATCGTGAGAACAGTGCTTTGTGTTTCCCTTCAGGAATAGAGTTAAATCACAGGCTATATATCTTCCTACAAGCAAGATTTCGTTTCATGTAAACTCAGTCAACTTTCAGCACAAACAAAGCTACATCATTCACGTAGCTCACATGTTTCTTGCTCTTATCTGTAAAGCATTGGATGTTAGAGGACCTGTGGTTTGTATCAATTTCAGGAGCAGAGTTGAACTAGATATGGTCCGTGTGTGTAGGAAACACAGTTCTTTTATTCTGAGCACACTTTCAAGTTTTTTGCTCTATTATAGACTCTAAAACCAAGAGAGTGCTTCTTGCTCTAAAGCAGAGTGTGTTTCATGGATGAGAACTGTGCTGTGTTTTTCCCTTCAGGTGGAGTTAAATCCCACGCTCTGTGTCTTCCTACAAGCAAGACATCTTTTCAGGTAAACTCAGTCACTTTTCAGCTCAAAGGAAGCTACATCGTTCAAGAAGCTCACATGTTTGTGGCTCTTAAATGCAAAGCATCGTATGTTAGAGGAACTGTGGTTTGCATCTGTTTTAGAAGAAGAGTTGACATAGATATGGTCCGAATGTGTAGGAAACACCGTTATTTTGTTCTGACCACAGTCACGTTACCTGCTGTATTAGAGACTCTTAGAAAGCATGTGTGTGCTTCTTGCTCTAAAGCAGAGTGTGTTTCATGGATGAGAACTGTGCTGTGTGTTTCCCTTAAGAAATGGAGTTAAATCCCAGGCTCTAGTCTTCCTACAAGCAAGACATCTTTTTAGGTAAACTCAGTCACTATTCAACGCAAAGGAATCTACATTGTTCACGTAGCTCACACGTTTTTCGCTCTTAATGGGAAATCATTGCATGTTAGAGGAACTGTTTTTGTATTAGTTTCAGAAGCAGAGTTGAACTAGCAATGATCCGTATGTGTAGGAAACAGCATTCTTTTGTTCTCAGCACACTCATGTTTCCTGCTCTATTAGAGACTCTAGAAAGCAAGAGCGTGCTTCTTCCTATACGCAGAGTGTGTTTCATCGTGAGAACAATGCTGTGTGTTTCCTTTCAGAAATAGAGTTAAATCCCAGGCTCTGTGTCTTCTTACAAGCAAGACATCTTTTCATGTAAAATCAGTCAATTTCAGCTCAAAGGAATATACATCGTTCACGAAGCTCACACGTTTCTCGCTCTTAAGTTGAAAGCATTGCATGTTTATGGAACTGTGCTTTGTATCAGTTTCAGAAGAAGAGTTGACCTAGATATGGTCTGTATGTGTAGGAAAAACCGTTACTTTGTTCTGACCATAGTCATGTTTCCTGCTGTATTAGTGAATCTTTGAAAGCAAGAGTTTGCTTCTTGCTCTAAAGCAGAGTGTGTTTCATAGATGAGAACTGTGCTGTGTGTTTCCCTTCAGAAATGGAGTTAAATCCCTGGCTCTGTGTCTTCCTACAAGCAAGACATCGTTTCAGGTAAACGCAGTCACTTTTCACCTCAAATGAATAGAAATCATTTATGAAGCTCACACGTTTCTTGCTCTTAACTGAAAAGCATTGCATGTTAGATGACTTTTGGTTTGTATCAGTTTCAGAAGCAGAGTTGAACTAGCAATGGTCCGTATGTGTAGGAAACACCGTTCTTTTGTTCTGAGCATACTCACGTTTCCTGCTCTATTAGAGACTCTAGAAAGCAAGAGCGTGCTTCTTCCTATACGCAGAGTGTGTTTCATCGTGAGAACAGTGCTGGGTGTTTCCATTCAGGAATAGAGTTAAATCACAGGCTATGTATCTTCCTACAAGCAAGATTTCGTTTCACGTAAACTCAGTCATCTTTCAGCACAAACAAAGCTACATCATTCACGTAGCTCACATGTTTCTTGCTCTTATCTGTAAAGCATTGGATGTTAGAGGACCTGTGGTTTGTATCAATTTCAGGAGCAGAGTTGAACTAGATATGGTCCGTGTGTGTAGGAAACACAGTTCTTTTATTCTGAGCACACTTTCAAGTTTTTTGCTCTATTATATACTCTAAAACCAAGAGCATGCTTCTTGCTCTAAAGCAGAGTGTGTTTCATGGATGAGAACTGTGCTGTGTTTTTCCCTTCAGGTGGAGTTAAATCCCACGCTCTGTATCTTCCTACAAGCAAGACATCTTTTCGGGTAAACTCAGTCACTTTTCAGCTCAAAGGAAGCTACATCGTTCAAGAAGCTCACATGTGTGTCGCTCTTAAATGCAAAGCATTGTATGTTAGAGGAACTGTGGTTTACATCTGTTTTAGAAGCAGAGTTGAACTAGCAATGGTCCGTATGTGTAGGAAACACCGTTCTTTTGTTCTGAGCATACTCACGTTTCCTGCTCTATTAGAGACTCTAGAAAGCAAGAGCGTGCTTCTTCCTATACGCAGAGTGTGTTTCATCGTGAGTACAATGCTGTGTGTTTTCCTTCAGAAATAGAGTTAAATCACAGGCTCTGTATCTTCCTACAAGCAAGACTTCACTTCACGTAAACTCAGTCACTTTTCAGCTCCAAAAAAGCTACATCGTTCACGTAGCTCACACGTTTCTTGCTCTTATGTGCAAAGTATTACATGTTAATTGAACTGTGGTTTGTATCATTTTCAGAAGAAGAGTTGACCTAGATATGGTCCAAATGTGTAGGAAAATCCGTAATTTTGTTCTGACCACAGTCACGTTTCCTGCTGTATTAGAGACTCTTAGAAAGCATGTGCGTGCTTCTTGCTCTAAAGCAGAGTGTGTTTCATGGATGAGAACTGTGCTGTGTGTTTCCCTTCAGAAATGGAGTTAAATCCCAGGCTCTAGTCTTCCTACAAGCAAGACATCTTTTTAGGTAAACTCAGTCACTATTCAACTCAAAGGAATCTACATTGTTCACGTAGCTCACACGTTTTTCGCTCTTAATGGGAAATCATTGCATGTTAGAGGAACTGTTTTTGTATCAGTTCAGAAGCAGAGTTGAACTAGCAATGATCCGTATGTGTAGGAAACAGCATTCTTTTGTTCTCAGCACACTCATGTTTCCTGCTCTATTAGAGACTCCAGAAAGCAAGAGCGTGCTTCTTCTTATACGCAGAGTGTGTTTCATCGTGAGAACAATGCTGTGTGTTTCCTTTCAGAAATAGAGTTAAATCCCAGGCTCTGTGTCTTCTTACAAGCAAGACATCTTTTCATGTAAAATCAGTCAATTTCAGCTCAAAGGAATATACATCGTTCACGAAGCTCACACGTTTCTCGCTCTTAAGTTGAAAGCATTGCATGTTTATGGAACTGTGCTTTGTATCAGTTTCAGAAGAAGAGTTGACCTAGATATGGTCTGTATGTGTAGGAAAAAACGTTACTTTGTTCTGACCACAGTCATGTTTCCTGCTGTATTAGTGAATCTTTGAAAGCAAGAGTTTGCTTCTTGCTCTAAAGCAGAGTGTGTTTCATAGATGAGAACTGTGCTGTGTGTTTCCCTTCAGAAATGGAGTTAAATCCCTGGCTCTGTGTCTTCCTACAAGCAAGACATCGTTTCAGGTAAACGCAGTCACTTTTCACCTCAAATGAATAGAAATCATTTATGAAGCTCACATGTTTCTTGCTCTTAACTGAAAAGCATTGGATGTTAGAGGACCTGTGGTTTGTATCAATTTCAGGAGCAGAGTTGAACTAGATATGGTCCGTGTGTGTAGGAAACACAGTTCTTTTATTCTGAGCACACTTTCAAGTTTTTTGCTCTATTATAGACTCTAAAACCAAGAGAGTGCTTCTTGCTCTAAAGCAGAGTGTGTTTCATGGATGAGAACTGTGCTGTGTTTTTCCCTTCAGGTGGAGTTAAATCCCACGCTCTGTGTCTTCCTACAAGCAAGACATCTTTTCAGGTAAACTCAGTCACTTTTCAGCTCAAAGGAAGCTACATCGTTCAAGAAGCTCACATGTTTGTGGCTCTTAAATGCAAAGCATCGTATGTTAGAGGAACTGTGGTTTGCATCTGTTTTAGAAGAAGAGTTGACATAGATATGGTCCGAATGTGTAGGAAACACCGTTATTTTGTTCTGACCACAGTCACGTTACCTGCTGTATTAGAGACTCTTAGAAAGCATGTGTGTGCTTCTTGCTCTAAAGCAGAGTGTGTTTCATGGATGAGAACTGTGCTGTGTGTTTCCCTTAAGAAATGGAGTTAATTCCAGGCTCTGTTAATTCCTACAAGCAAGATATCATTTCAGGTAAACGCTGTCACTTTTCAGCTCAAATGAATATAAATCCTATACAAAGATCACACGTTTCTCGTTCTTAACTGAAAAGCATTGGATGTTAGATGACTTGTGGTTTGTATCAGTTTCAGAAGCAGACTTGAACTAGAAATGGTCTGGATGTGTAGGAAACACAGTTCTTTTGTTCTTAGTACCCTCAATTTTCTGGATCTATTAGAGAATCTAGATAGCAAGAGTAAGCTTCGTGCTCTAAAGCAGAATGTGTTTCATGGATGAGAACTGTGCTGTGTGTTTCCCTTCCGAATTGGAGTTAAATCCCAGGCTCTGTGTGTTCCTATATGCAAGACATCTTTTAAGGTAAACTCAGTCACTTTTCAGCTCAAAGGAAGCTACATCGTACACGATGCACACATGTTTCTCGCTCTTAACTGTAAAGCATTGTATGTTAGAGGAACTGTGGTTTGTATCAGTTTGAGAAGTAGAGTTGACATATATATGGTCCATATGTGTAGGAAAAACCGTTATTTTGTTCTGACAATAGTCATGTTTCCTGCTGTATTAGAGACTCTTAGAAAGCAAGAGCGTGCTTCTTGCTCTAAAGTAGAGTGAGTTTCATGGATGAGAACTGTGCTGTGTGTTTCTCTTTAGAAATGGTGTTAAATTCCAGGCTCTGTTTCTTAGTACAAGCAAGACATCATTTCAGGTAAACGCTGTAACTTTTCAGCTCAAATGAATATAAATCGTTTACGAAGGTCACACGTAACTTGCTCTTAACTGTAAAGCATTGGATGTTAGAGGACCTGTGGTTTGTGTCAGTTTCAGAAGCAGAGTTGAACTAGCAATGGTCCGTATGTGTAGGAAACACCATTCTTTTGTTCTGAGTACCCTCAAGTTTCTGGCTCTATTAAGACTTTTGAGTCAAGAGCATGCAACGTGCACTAAAGCAGAGTGTGTTTCATGGATGAGAACTGTGCTGAGTGTTTCTCTTCAGAAATGGAGTTAAATCCCAAGCTCTGTGTCTTCCTACAAGCAAGACATCATTTCACGTAAACTCAGTCACTTTTCAGCTCACAGGAAGCTACATCGTTCACGAAGCTCACACGTTTCTCGCTCTTAACTTGAATGCATTTCATGTTAATGGAACTGTGCTTTGTATCAGTTTCAGAAGCAGAGTTGAACTAGTAATGGTCCGTATGTAAAGGAAACACTGTTCTTTTGTTCTGAGCACACTCACGTTTCCTGCTCTATTAGAGACTCTAGAAGGCATGAGCGTGCTTCTTCCTATAAGCAGAGTGTGTTTCATCGTGAGAACTGTGCTGTGTGTTTCCCTTCAGAAATAGAGTTGAATCACAGGCTCTGTATCCTCCTACAAGCAAGATTTCGTTTCAAGTAAACTCAGTCCCCTTTTAGCTCAATCAAAGCTACATCATTCACGTAGCTCACACGTTTTTTGCTCTTAACTGTAAAGCATTGGATATTAGAGGACCTGTGGTTTGTATCAATTTCAGGAGCAGAGTTGAACTAGATATGGACCGTGTGTAGGAAACACAGTTCTTTTATTCTAGCATACTTTCAAGTTTCTGGCTCTATTGTAGACTCTAGAAAGCAAGAACTTGCTTCTTGACCTAAGGCAGAGTGTGTTTCATGGATGAGAACTGTGCTGTGTTTTTCCCTTCAGAAATGGAGTTAAATCCCAGGCTCTGTGTCTTTCTACAAGCAAGACATCTTTTCAGGTAAACTCAGTCACTTTTCTGCTCAAAGGATTCTACATCGTAAACGAAGCTCACACGTTTTTCGCTCTTATCTGGAAAGCATTGCATGTTAATGGAACTGTGGTTTGTATCAGTTTCAGAAGAAGAGTTGACTACATATGGTCCGTATGTGTAGGAAACACCGTTATTTTGTTCTCACCACAGTCACGTTTCCTGCTTTATTAGAGACTCTTAGAAAGCAAGAGCGTGCTTCTTGCTCTAAAGCAGTGTGTGTTTCATGGATGGAGTTAAATCGCACGCTCTCTGTCTTCCTACAAGCAAGACTTCGTTTCACGTAAACTCAATCCCCTTTCAGCTCAAACAAAGCAACATCGTTCACGTAGCTCACACGTTTCTTGCTCTTAAGTGTAAAGCATTGGATGTAAGAGGACCTGTGGTTTGTATCAGTTTCAGAATCAGAGTTGAACTAGCAATGGTCCATATGAGTACGAAACACCCTTCTTTTGTTCTGAGTACCCTCAAGTTTCTAGCTCTATAAGAGACTCTGGAAAGCAAGAGCATGCTTCTTGCTCTAAAGCAGAGTGTGCTTCATGGATGAGAACTGTGCTGTGTGTTTCCCTTCAGAAATGGAGGTAAATCCCAGGCTCTGTGTCTTCCTAAAAGCAAGACATCTTTTCAGGTAAACTCAGTCACTTTTCAGGTCAAAGGAAGCTACATCATTCACGAAGCGCACATGTTTCTCGCTCTTAACTGTAAAGCATTGTATGTTAGAGGAACTGTGGTTTGTATCAGTTTGAGAAGAAGAGTTGACATAGATATGGTCCGTATGTGTAGGAAACACCGTTATTTTGTTCTGACCACAGTCACGTTTCCTGCTGTATTAGAGACTCTTAGAAAGGAAGAGCATGCTTCTTGCTCTAAAGCAGAGTGTTTCATGGATGAGAACTGTGCTGTGTTTTTCCTTTCAGAAATTGAGTTAAATTCCAGGCTCTGTTTCTTCCCACAAGCAAGACATCATTTCAGGTAAACGCTGTCACTTTTCAGCTCAAATGAATATAAATCGTTTACAAAGATCACACGTTTCTCGCTCTTAAATGAAAAGCATTGTATGTTAGATGACTTGTGGTTTGTATCAGTTTCAGAAGCAGAGTTGAACTAGCAATGGCCCGTATGTAAAGGAAACACCGTTCTTTTGTTCTGAGCACACTCACGTTTCCTGCTCTATTAGAGACTCTAGAAAGAAAGAGCGTGCTTCTTCCTATACGCAGAGTGTGTTTCTTCTTGAGAACAGTGCTGTGTGTTTCCCTTCAGGAATAGAGTTAAATCACAGGCTATGTATCGTCCTACAAGCAAGATTTCGTTTCACCTAAACTCAGTCAACTTTCAGCACAAACAAAGCTACATCATTCACGTAGCTCACATGTTTCTTGCTCTTATCTGTAAAGCATTGGATGTTAGAGGACCTGTGGTTTGTATCAATTTCAGGAGCAGAGTTGAACTAGACATGGTCCGTGTGTGTAGGAAACAGAGTTCTTTTATTCTGAGCACATTATCAAGTTTCTGGCTCTATTAGAAACTCTAGAAAGCAAGAGCATGCTTCGTGCTCTATAGCAGAGTGTGTTTCATGGATGAGAACTGTGCTGTGTGTTTCCCTTCAGAAATGGAGTTAAATCCCAGGCTCCGTGTCTTCCTATATGCAAGACATCTTTTTAGGTAAACTCAGTCACTTTTCAGCTCAAAGGAAGCTACATCGTTCACGAAGCACACATGTTTCTTGCTCTTAAATGTAAAGCATTGCATGTTAATGGAACTGTGGTTTGTATCAGTTTCAGAAGAAGAGTTGACTAGATATGGTCCGTATGTGTAGGAAACACCGTTATTTTGTTCTGACCACAGTCACGTTTCCTGCTGTATTACAGACTCTTAGAAAGCAAGAGCGTGCTTCTTGCTGTAAAGCAGAGTGTGTTTCATCGATGAAAACTGTGCTGTGTGTTTCCCTTCAGGAAAGGAGTTAAATCACAGGCTCTGTGTCTTCCTACAAGCAAGACTTCGATTCACGTAAACTCAGTCACCTGTCAGCTCAAACAAAGCTACATCGTTCACATAGCTCACACGTATCTTGCTCTTAACTGGAAATCATTGCATGTTAGAGGAACTGTGGTTTGTATCAGTTTCAGAAGAAGAGTTGACCTAGATATTGTCCGTATGTGTAGGAAACACCGTTATTTTGTTCTGACCACAGTCACTTTTCCTGCTGTATTAGAGACTCATAGAAAGCAAGAGCGTGCTTCTTGCTCTAAAGCAGAGTGTGTTTCATGGATGAGAACTGTGCTGTGTGTTTTCCTTCAGAAATGGAGTTAAATCCCTGGCTCTGTGTCTTCCTATAAGCAAGACATCTTTTAAGGTAAACTCAGTCACTTTTCAGCTCAAATGAAGCTACATCGTTCACGAAGCGCACATGTTTTTCGCTCTTAACTGTAAAGCATTGTATGTTAGAAGAACTGTGATTTTTATCAGTTTGAGAAGAAGAGTTGACATAGATATGGTCCGTATGTGTAGGAAACACCGTTATTTTTTTCTGACCACAGTCACGTTGCCTGCTGTATTAGAGACTCTTTGAAAGCAAGAGCGTGCTTCTTGCTCTAAAGCAGAGTGTGTTTCACGGATGAGAACGGTGGTGTGTTTACCTTCAGAAATGGAGTTAAACCAGGCTCTGTTTCTTCAAACAAGGAAGACATCATTTCCGGTAAACGCTGTCACTTTTCAGCTCAAATGAATATAAATCGTATACAAAGATCACCCGTTTCTCGCTCTTAACTGAAAAGCATTGGATGTTAGATGACTTGTTGTTTGTATCAATTTCAGAAGCAGAGTTGAACTAGCAATGGTCCGTATGTGTAGGAAACACCGTTCTTTTGTTCTGAGCATACTCACGTTTCCTGCTCTATTAGAGACTCTAGAAAGCAAGAGCGTGCTTCTTCCTATACGCAGAGTGTGTTTCATCGAGAGAACAGTGCTGTGTGTTTCCCTTCAGAAATAGAGTTAAATCACAGGCTATGTATCTTCCTACAAGCAAGATTTCGTTTCACGTTAACTCAGTCAACTTTCAGCACAAACAAAGCTACATCATTCATGTAGCTCACATGTTTCTTGCTCTTATCTGTAAAGCATTGGATGTTAGAGTACCTGTGGTTTGTATCAATTTCAGGAGCAGAGTTGAACTAGATATGGTCCGTGTGTGTAGAAACACAGTTCTTTTATTCTGAGCACACTTTCAAGTTTTTTGCTCTATTATAGACTCTAAAACCATGAGCATGCTTCTTGCTCTAAAGCAGAGTGTGTTTCATGGATGAGAACTGTGCTGTGTTTTTTCCTTCAGGTGGAATTAAATCCCACGCTCTGTGTCTTCCTACAAGCAAGACATCTTTTCAAGTAAACTCAGTCAACTTTCAGCTCAAACAAAGCTACATCATTCACGTAGCTCACACGTTTCTTGCTCTTAACTGTAAAGCATTGGATGTTAGAGGACCTGTGTTTTGTATCAGTTTCAGAAGCAGAGTTGAACTAGCAATGGTCCGTATGTGTAGGAAACACCGTCCTTTTTTTCTGAGCCCACTCACGTTTCCTGCTCTATTAGAGACTCTTAGAAAGCAAGAGTGTGCTTCTTTCTCTAAAGCAGAGTGTGTTTCATGCATGAGAACTGTGCTGTGTGTTTCCCTTCAGAAATGAAGTTAAATTCCAGGCTCTGTGTCTTCCTACAAGCAATTCATCGTTTCAGGTAAATGCAGTTACTTTTCAACTCAAATGAATATAAATCGTTTATGAAGCTCACACATTTCTTGTTCTTAATTGAAAATCATTGGATGTGAGAGGACCTGTGCTTTCTATCAGTTTCCGATGCAGATTGGAACTAGCAATGGTCCGTATGCATAGGAAACAAGGTTCTTTTTTTCTGAGTTCCATCAAGTTTCTGGCTCTATTAAAGACTCTAGAAAGCAAGAGCATGCTTCGTTCTCTAAAGCAGAGTGTGTTTCATGGATAGAACTGCGCTGTGTGTTTCCCTTCAGAAATGGAGTTAAATCCCAGGCTCTGTGTCTTCCTACAAGCAAGACATCATTTCAGGTAAACGCTGTCACTTTTCAGCTCAAATGAATATAAATTGTTTACAAAGATCACAAGTTTCCCGATCTTAACTGAAAAGCATTGGATGTTAGATGACTTGTGGTTTGTATCAGTTTCAAGAGCAGAGTTGAACTAGCAATGGTCCATATGTGTAGGAAACACCGTTCTTTTTTTCTGAGCACACTCACGTTTCCTGCTCTATTAGAGACTCTAGAAAGCAAGAGCATGCTTCTTCCTATACATGGAGTGTGTTTCATCGTGAGAACAGTGCTGTGTGTTTCCCTTCAGAAATGGAGTTAAATCACAGGCTCTGTATCTTCCTACAAACAAGAATTCGTTTCACATAAACTCAGTCAACTTTCAGTTCAAACAAAGCTACATCTTTCACATAGCTCACAGGTTTCTTGCTCTTAACTGTAAAGCATGGGAGGTTAGATGACTTGTGGTTTGTAACAGTTTCAGAAGCAGAGTTGTACTAGCAATGGTCTGTATGTGCAGGAAACACCGTTCTTTTGTTTTTGGTACCCTCAATTTTCTGGCTGTATTAAAGAGTCTAGAAAGCAAGAGCATGCTTCGTGCTCTAACGCAAGTGTGTTTCATGGATGATAACTGTGCTGTGTGTTTCCCTTCAGAAATGGAGTTAAATCCCAGGCTCTGTGTCTTCTTAAATGCAAGACACCTTTTATGGTAAACTCAGTCTCTTTTAAGCTCAAAGGAAGCTACATCGTTCACGAAGCTCACATGTTTCTCGCTCTTAACTGTAAAGCATTGTATGTTAGAGGAACTGTGGGTTGTATCATTTTCAGAAGAAGAGTTGACATAGATATGGTCCCTATGTGTAGGAAACACCGTTATTTTGTTCTGACCACAGTCACGTTTCCTGCTGTATTAGAGACTCTTAGAAAGCAAGAACATGCTTCTTGCTCTAAAGCAGAGTGTGTTTCATGGATGAGTACTCTGCTGTGTGTTTCCCTTCAGAAATGGAGTTAAATTCCAGGCTCTGTTTCTTCCTACAAGCAAGACATTATTTCAGTTATACGCTGTCACTTTTCAGCTCAAATGAATATAAATCGTTTACAAAGATCACACGTTTCTCGCTCTTAACTGAAATGCATTGGATGTTAGATGACTTGTGGTTTGTATCAGTTTCAGAAGCAGAGTTGAACTAGCAATGGTCTGTATGTGTAGGAAACACCGTTCTTTTGTTCTTAATACCCTCAAGTTTCTGGCTCTATTAGAGACTCTAGAAAGCAAGAGCATGCTTCGTGCTCTAAAGCAGAGTGTGTTTCATGGATGAGAACTGTGCTGTGTGTTTCCCTTCAGAAATGGCGTTAAATGCATGCTCTGTGTCTTCCTATAAGCAAGACATCTGTTAAGGGAAACTCAGTCCCTTTTCAGCTCAAAAGAAGCTACATCGTTCACGAAGCTCACATGTTTCTCGCTCTTAACTGTACAGCATTGTATGTTATAGGACCTGTGGTTTGTATCAGTTTGAGAAAAAGAGTTGACATATATATGGTCCGTATGTGTAGGAAACACCGTTATTTTGTTCTGACCACAGTCACGTTTCCTGCTGTATTAGAGACTCTTAGAAAGCAAGAGCGTGCATCTTGTTCTAAAGCAGAGTGTGTTTCATGGATGAGAACTGTGCTATGTGTTTCGCTTCAGAAATTGAGATAATTCCAGGCTCTGTTTCTTCCTACAAGCAAGACATCATTTCAGGTAAACGCTGTCACTTTTCCGCTCAAATGAATATAAATCGTTTACGAAGATCACACGTTTCTCGCTCTTAACTGAAAAGCATTGGATGTTAGATGACTTGTGGTTTGTATCAGTTTCAGAATCAGAGTTGAACAGGCAATGGTCCATATGAGAAGGAAACACCCTTCTTTTTTTCTGAGCACACTCACGTTTCCTGCTCTATTAGAGACTCTTAGAAAGCAAGAGTGTGCTTCTTGCTCTAAAGCAGAGTATGTTTCATGGATGAGAACTGTGCTGTGTGTTTCCCTTCAGAAATGGAGTTAAATTCCAGGCTCTGTGTCTTCCTATAAGCAAGACATCGTTTCAGGTAAATGCAGTTACTTTTCAGCTCAAATGAATATAAATCGTTTATGAAGCTCACACGTTTCTTGCTCTTAATTGAAAATCATTGGATGTGAGACGACTTGTGGTTTGTATCAGTTTCAGAGGCAGAGTTGAACTAGCAATGGTCCGTATGCTTAGGAAACACCTTTCTTTTGTTTTGAGTACCCTCAAGTTTCTGGCTGTATTAAAGACTCTAGAAAGCAAGAGCATGCTTCGTGCTCTAAAGCAGAGTGTGTTTCATGGATGAGAACTGTGCTGTGTGTTTCCCTTCAGAAATGGAGTTAAATCCCAGGCTCTGTGTCTTCCTATAAGCAAGACATCTTTTAAGGTTAACTCAGTCACTTTTCAGCTCAAAGGAAGCTACATCATTCACGAAGCTCACATGTTTCTCGCTCTTAACTGTAAAGCATTGTATGTTAGAGGAACTGTGGTTTGTATCAGTTTGAGAAAACGAGTTGACCTAGATATGGTCCGTATGTGTAGGAAACTCCGTTATTTTGTTCTGACCACAGTCATGTTTCCTGCTCTATTAGAGACCATTAGAAAGCAAGAGCATGCTTCTTGCTCTAAAGCAGAGTGTGTTTCATGGATGAGAACTGTGCTGTGTGTTTCCCTTCAGAAATTGACATAATTCCAGGCTCTGTTTCTTCCTACAAGCAAGACATCATTTCAGGTAAACGCTGTCACTTTTCAGCTCAAATGAATATGAATCGTTTACAAAGATCACATGTTTCTAGCTCTTAACTGAAAAGCATTGGATGTTAGATGACTTGTGGTTTGTATCAGTTTTAGAATCAGAGTTGAACTAGCAATGTTCCCTATGTGTAGGAAACACCCTTCTTTTTTTCTGCGCACACTCACGTTTCCTGCTCTATTAGAGACTATAGAAAGCAAGAGCATGCTTCTTCCTATACGCAGAGTGTGTTTTATCGTGAGAACAGTGCTGTGTGTTTCCCTTCAGAATTGGAGTTAAATCACAGGCTCTGTATCTTCCTACCAGCAAGACTTTGTTTCACGTAAACTCAGTCACCTTTCAGCTCAAACAATGCTACATTGTTCACCTAGCTCACACGTTTCTTGCTGTTAACTGTAAAGCATTGGATGTTAGAGGACCTGTGGTTTGTATCAGGTTCAGAAGCAGAGTTGAACTAGCAATGGTCCATATGTGTAGGAAACACCGTTCTTTTTTTCTGAGTACCCTCATGTTTCTGGCTCTATTAGAGACACTGGAAAGAAAGAGCATGCATCTTGCTCTAAAGCAGAGTGTGTTTCATGGATGAGAACTGGGCTGTGAGTTTCCCTTCAGGAATGGAGTATAATACCAGGCTCTGTGTCTTCCAACAAGCAAGACGTCTTTTCAGGTAAACTCAGTCACTATTCTGCTCAAAGGAAGAAACATCGTTCACGAAGCTCACACGTTTCTCGCTCTCAACTTGAAAGCATTGCATGTTAATGGAACTGTGCTTTGTATCAGTTTCAGAAGAAGAGTTGCCTTAGATATGGTTCCTATGTGTAGGAAACACTTATTTTATTCTGACCACAGTCAAGTTTCCAGCTCTATTAGAGACTCTTAGAAAGCAAGAGCGTGCTTCTTGCTCTAAAGCAGAGTGTGTTTCATGGATGAGAACTTTGCTGTGTGTTTCCCTTCAGAAATGGAGTTAAATTCCAGGCTCTGTGTCTTCCTACAAGCAAGACATCGTTTCAGGTAAACGCAGTCACTTTTCAGCTCAAATGAATATAAATCGTTTATGAAGCTCCACGTTTCTTGCTGTTAACTGAAAAGCATTGCATGTTAGATGACTTGGGGTTTGTATCAGTTTCAGAAGCAGAGTTGAACTAGCAATCGTCTGTATGTGTAGGAAACAACGCTCTATTGTTTTGAGTGCCCTCAAGTTTCTGGCTGTATTAGAGACTCTAGAAAGCAAGAGCATGCTTCGTGCTCTAAAGCAGAGTGTGTTTCGTGGATGAGAAGTCTGCTGTGTGTTTCCCTTCATTAATGGAGTTAAATTCCACGCTCTGTTTCTTACTACAAGCAAGACATCATTTCAGGTAAATGCTATCACTTCTCAGCTCAAATGAATATAAATCGTTTACGAAGATGACACGTTTCTCGCTCTTAAATGAAAAGCATTGGATGTTAGATGACTTGTGGTTTGTATCAGTTTCAGAAGCAGAGTTGAACTAGCAATGGTCCGTATGTGTAGGAAACACCGTTATTTTGTTCTGACCACAGTCACGTTTCCTGCTCTAATAGAGACTCTAGAATTCAAGAGCGTGCTTCTTCCTATACGCAGAGTGTGTTTCATCGTGAGAACAGTGCTGTGTGTTTCCCTTCAGAAATGGAGTTAAACACAGGCTCTGTATCTTCCTACCAGAAAGACTTCGTTTCATGTAAACTCAGTCACCTTTCAGCTCAAACAAAGCTACATCGTTCACATAGCTCACACGTTTCTTGCTCTTAACTGTAAAGCATTGGATGTTAGAAGACCTGTGATTTGTATCAATTTCAGGAGCAGAGTTGAACTAGATATGGTCCGTGTGTGTAGGAAACACAGTTCTTTTATTCTGAGCACACTATCAAGTTTCTGGCTCTATTATAGAATCTAGAAATCAAGAGCGTGCTTCTTGCTCTAAAGCAGAGTGTGTTTCATGGATGAGAACTGTGCTGTGTGTTTCCCTTCAGAAATGGAGTTAAATCCCAGGCTCTGTGTCTTCCTACAAGCAAGACATCTTTTCACGTAAACCCAATCACCTTTCAGCGCAAACAAAGCTCCATCATTCATGAAGCTCACATGTTTCTCGCTCTTAACTGGAAAGCATTGTATGTTATAGGAACTGTGGTTTGCATCAGTTTCAGAAGCAGAGTTGAACTAGCAATGGTCCGTATGTTTAGGAAACACCCGTTCTTTTGTTCTGAGCACACTCAAGTTTCCTGCTCTATTAGAGACTCTAGAAAGCAAGAGCATGCTTCTTCCTATAAGCAGAGTGTGTTTCATCGTGAGAATAGTGCTGTGTGTTTCCCTTCAGAAATGGAGTTAAATCACAGGCTCTGTATCTTCCTACAAGCAAGACTTCGTTTCACGTAAACTCAGTCCCCTTTGAGCTCAAACAAAGCTATATCATTCACATAGCTCACACGTTTCTTTCTCTTAACTGTAAAGCATTGGATGTTAGAGGACCTGTGGTTTGTATCAGTTTCAGAAGCAGAGTTGAACTAGCAATGGTCTGTATGTGTAGGAACCACTGTTCATTTTTTCTGACTACCCTCAAGTTTCTCCCTCTTTTAGAGACTCTAGAAAGCAAGAGCATGCTTCTTGCTCTAAAGAATTGTGTGTTTCATGGATGAGAACTGTGCTGTGTGTTTCCCTTCAGAAATGGAGTTAATTCCCTGGCTCTATGTCATCCTACAAGCAAGACATCTTTTCAGGTAAACTCAGTCACTTTTCAGCTCAATGGAAGCTACATCGTTCACGAGGCTCACACGTTTCTCGCTCTTAACTTGAAAGCATTGCATGTTAATGGAACTGTGCTTTGTATCATTTTCAGAAGAAGAGTTGACCTAGGTATGGTCCATATGTGTAGGAAATTCCGTTATTTTGTTCTGACCACAGTCACGTTTCCTGCTGTATTAGAGACACTTAGAAAGCAAAAGTGTGCTTCTTGCTCTACAGCAGAGTGTGTTCATGGATGAGAACTGTGCTGTGTGTTTCCCTTCAGAAATGGAGTTAAATTCCAGGCACTGTGTCTTCCTACAAGCAGGACATCGTTACTGGTAAACTCAGTCACTTTTCAGCTCAAATGAATATAAATCATTTACGAAGCACACACTTTTCTTGCTCTTAACTGAAAAGCATTGGATGTTAGATGACTTGTGGTTTGTATCAGTTTCAGAAGCAGAGTTGAACTAGCAATGTTCCGTATGTGTAGGAAACACCGTTCTTTTGTTCTGAGCACACTCACGTTTCCTGCTCTATTAGAGACTCTAGAAAGCAAGAGCATGCTTCTTGCTCTAAAGCAGAGTGTGTTTCATGGATGAGAACTGTGCTGTCTGTTTCTCTTCAGAAATGGAGTTAAATCCCAGGCTCTGTGTCTTCCTATATGCAAGACATCTTTTAAGGTAAACTCAGTCACTTTTCAGCTCAAAGGAAGCTACATCATTCACGAAGCTCACATGTTTCTCGCTCATAACTGTAAAGCATTGTATGTCAGAAGAACTGTGGTTTGTATCAGTTTCAGAAGCAGCGTTGAACTAGCAATGGTCTGTATGTGTAGGAAACACCGTTCTTTTGTTCTGAGCACACTCACGTTTCCTGCTCTATTAGAGACTCTAGAAAGCAAGAGCGTGCTTCTTCCTATATGCAGAGTGTGTTCCATCATGAGAACAGTGCTGTGTGTTTCCCTTCAGAAATAGAGTTAAATCACAGGCTCTGTATCTTACTACAAGCAAGACTTCATTTCACGTAAACTCAGTCACCTGTCAGCTCAAACAACGCTACATCATTCACGTAGCTCACACGTTTCTTGCTCTTAACTCTAAAGCATTGGATGTTAGATGACTTGTGGTTTGTATCATTTCAGAAGCAGAGTTGAACTAGCAATGGTCTGTATATGTACGAAACACCGTTCTTTTGTTCAGAGTTCCGTCAAATTTCTGGCTCTATTAGAGACTCTAGAAAGCAAGAGCATGCTTCGTGCTCTAAAGCAGAGTGTGTTTCATGGATGAGAACTGTTCTGTGTTTTTCCCTTCAGAAATGGAGTTAAATCCCAGGCTCTGTGTCTTCCTACAAGCAAGACATCTTTTCAGGTAATCTCAGTCACTTTTCAGCTCAAAGGAAGCTACATCATTCACGTAGTTCACACTTTTCTTGCTCTTAACTGTAAAGCTTTGGATGTTAGAGGACCTGTGGTTTGTATCAATTTCAGGAGCAGAGTTGAACTAGATATGGTTCGTGTGTGTAGGAAACACAGTTCTTTTATTTTGAGAACACTTTCAAGTTTCTGGCTCTATTATAGACTCTAGAAAGCAAGAGCGTGCTTCTTGCTCTAAAGTAGAGAGTGTTTCACGGATGAGAACTGTGCTGTGTTTTTCCCTTCAGAAATGGAATTAAATTCCAGGCTCTGTTTCTTCCTACAAGCAAGACATCATTTCAGGTAAACGCTGTCACTTTTCAGCTCAAATGAATATAAATCGTTTACAAAGATCACAAGTTTCTCGCTCTTAAATGAAAAGCATTGGATATTAGATGACTTGTGGTTTGTATCAGTTTCAGAAGCAGAGTTGAACTAGCAATGGTCCGTATGTGTACGAAACACCGTTCTTTTGTTCTGAGCACACTCACGTGTCCTGCTCTATTAGTGACTCTAGAAAGCAAGATCGTGCTTCTTCCTATATGCAGAGTGTGTTTCATCGTGAGAACATTGCTCTGAGTTTGCCTTCAGAAATGCAGTTAAATCACAGGCTCTGTACCTTCCTACAAGCAAGACATCCTTTCACGTAAACTCAGACACCTTTCAGTTCAAACAAAGCTACATCGTTCACATAGCTCACACGTTTCTGGCTCTTAACTGTAAAGCATTGGATGTTAGAGAACCTGTTTTTTGTATCAGTTTCAGAAGCAGAGTTGAACTAGCAATGGTCCGTATGTGTAGGAACCACCCTTCTTTTGTTCTGACTACCCTCAAGTTTCTCCCTCTTTTAGAGACTCTATAAAGCAAGAGCATGCTTCTTGCTCTAAAGCATTGTGTGTTTCATGGATGAGAACTCTGCTGTGTGTTTCCTTTCAGAAATGGAGTTAAATCCCAGGCTCTGTGTCTTCCTACAAGCAAGAGTGTGCTTCTTGCTCTAAAGCAGAGTGTGTTTCATGGATGAGAACTGTGCTGTGTGTTTCCCTTCAGAAATGGAGTTAAATTCCAGGTTCTGTGTCTTCCTACAAGCAAGACATCGTTTCAGGTAAACTCTGTCTCTTTTCAGCTCAAATGAATATAAATCATTTATGAAGATCACACGTTTTTTGCTCTTAACTGAAAAGCATTGGATGTTAGAGGACATGGGTTTGTATCAATTTCAGCAGCAGAGTTGAACTAGATATGGTCCGTGTGTGTAGGAAACAGAGTTCTTTTATTCTGAGCACACTTTCAAGTTTCTGGCTCTATTATAGACTCTAGAAAGCAAGAGCATGATTCTTGCGCTAAGGAAGAGTGTGTTTCATGCATGAGAACTGCGCTGTGTGTTTCCCTTCAGAAATGGAGTTAAATCCCAGGCTCTGTGTCTTCCTACAAGCAAGACATCTTTTCAGGTAAACGCAGTCACTTTTCAGCTCAAAGGAAGCTACATTGTTCACGAAGCTCACACGTTTCTCGCTCTTAACTTGAAAGCATTGCATGTTAATTGAACTGTGCTTTGTTTCAGTTTCAGAAGAAGAGTTGACCTAGATATGGTCCGTATGTGTAGGAAACAACGTTATATTCTACTGACCACAGTCATGTTTCCTGCTGTATTAGAGACTCTTAGAAAGCAAGAGTGTGCTTCTTGCTCTAAAGCAGAGTGTGTTTCATGGATGAGAACCGTGCTGTGTGTTTCCCTTCAGAAATGGAGTTAAATTCCATGCTCTGTTTCTTCCTACAAGCAAGATATCATTTTAGGTAAACGCTGTCACTTTTCAGCTCAAATGAATATAAATCATTTACAAAGCACACACGTTTCTTGCTCTTAACTGAAAAGCATTGGATGTTAGCTGACTTGTGGTTTGTATGAGTTTCAGAAGCAGAGTTGAACTAGCAATGGTCTGTATGTATAGGAAACACCGTTCTTTTGTTCTGAGTACACTCAAGTTTCTGGCTCTATTAGAGACTCTAGAAAGCAAGAGCATGCTTCTTGCTCTAAAGCAGAGTGTGTTTCATGGATGAGAACTGTGCTGTATGTTTCCCTTCAGAAGCGGAGTTAAATCCCAGGCTCTGTGTCTTCCTATAAGCAAGACATCTTTTAAGGTAAACTCAGTCACTTTTTAGCTCAAAGGAAGCTACATCGTTCACGAATCTCACATGTTTCTCGCTCTTAACTGTAAAGCATTGTATGTTAGAGGAACTGTGGTTTGTATCAGTTTCAGAAGAAGAGTTGACCTAGATATTGTCCGTAAGTGTAGGAAACACCATTATTTTTTTCTGACCACAGTCACGTTTCCTGCTCTACTAGAGACACTTAGAAAGCAAGAGCGTGCTTCTTGCTCTAAAGCAGAGTGTGTTTCATGGATGAGAACTGTGCTGTGTGTTTCTCTTCAGAAATGGAGTTAAATCCCAGGCTCTGTGTCTTCCTACAAGCAAGACATCTTTTCACGTAAACCCAATCACCTTTCAGCTCAAACAAAGCTCCATCATTCAAGAAGCTCACATGTTTCTCGCTCTTAACTGGAAAGCATTGTATGTTATAGGAACTGTGGTTTGCATCAGTTTCAGAAGCAGAGTTGAACTAGCAATGGTCCGTATGTTTAGGAAACACCCGTTCTTTTGTTCTGAGCACACTCAAGTTTCCTGCTCTATTAGAGACTCTAGAAAGCAAGAGCGTGCTTCTTCCTATAAGCAGAGTGTGTTTCATCGTGAGAATAGTGCTGTGTGTTTCCCTTCAGAAATGGAGTTAAATCACAGGCTCTGTATCTTCCTACAAGCAAGACTTCGTTTCACGTAAACTCAGTCACCTTTGAGCTCAAACAAAGCTACATCATTCACATAGCTCACACGTTTCTTTCTCTTAACTGTAAAGCATTGCATGTTAGAGGACCTGTGGTTTGTATCAGTTTCAGAAGCAGAGTTGAACTAGCAATGATCTGTATGTGTAGGAACCACCGTTCATTTTTTCTGACTACCCTCAAGTTTCTCCCTCTTTTAGAGACTCTAGAAAGCAAGAGCATGCTTCTTGCTCTAAAGAATTGTGTGTTTCATGGATGAGAACTGTGCTGTGTGTTTCCCTTCAGAAATGGAGTTAATTCCCTGGCTCTATGTCATCCTACAAGCAAGACATCTTTTCAGGTAAACTCAGTCACTTTTCAGCTCAATGGAAGCTACATCGTTCACGAGGCTCACACGTTTCTCGCTCTTAACTTGAAAGCATTGCATGTTAATGGAACTGTGCTTTGTATCATTTTCAGAAGAAGAGTTGACCTAGGTATGGTCCATATGTGTAGGAAATTCCGTTATTTTGTTCTGACCACAGTCACGTTTCCTGCTGTATTAGAGACACTTAGAAAGCAAAAGTGTGCTTCTTGCTCTACAGCAGAGTGTGTTTCATGGATGAGAACTGTGCTGTGTGTTTCCCTTCAGAAATGGAGTTAAATTCCAGGCTCTGTGTCTTCCTACAAGCAGGACATCGTTACTGGTAAACTCCGTCACTTTTCAGCTCAAATGAATATACATCATTTACGATGCACACACTTTTCTTGCTCTTAACTGAAAAGCATTGGATGTTAGATGACTTGTGGTTTGTATCAGTTTCAGAAGCAGAGTTGAACTAGCAATGTTCCGAATGTGTAGGAAACACCGTTCTTTTGTTCTGAGCACACTCACGTTTCCTGCTCTATTAGAGACTCTAGAAAGCAAGAGCGTGCTTCTTGCTCTAAAGCAGAGTGTGTTTCATGGATGAGAACTGTGCTGTGTGTTTCCCTTCAGAAATGGAGTTAAATTCCAGGCTCTGTGTCTTCCTACAAGCAAGACATCGTTTCAGGTAAATGGAGTCACTTTTCAGCTCAAATGAATATAAATCGTTTATGAAGCTCACACGTTTCTTGCTCTTAACTGAAATGTATTGGATGTTAGATGTCTTGTGTTTTGTATAAGTTTCAGATGCAGAGTTGTACTAGCAATGGCTGTATGTGTAGGAAACACCGTTCTTTTGTTCTGAGTACCCTCAACTTTCTGCTCTATTAGAGACTCTAGAAGCAAGAGAATGCTTCGTGCTCTAAAGCAGAGTGTGTTTCATGGATAAGTACTGTCCTGAGTGTTTCCCTTCAGAAATGGAGTTAAATCCCAGGCTCAGTGTCTTCCTATAAGCAAGACATCTTTTAAGGTAATCTCAGTCACTTTTCAGCTCAAAGGAAGAAGCTACATCGTTCACGAAGCTCACATGTTCCGAGCTCTTAACTGTAAAGCATTGTATGTTAGAGGAACTGTGGTTTGTATCAGTTCAGAAGAAGAGTTGACTTAGATATGGTCCGTATGTGCAGGAAACACCGTTATTTTGTTCTGACCACAGTCAAGTTTCCTGCTCTACTAGAGACACTTAGAAAGCAAGAGCGTGCTTCTTGCTCTAAAGCAGAGTGTGTTTCATGGATGAGAACTGTGCTGTGTGTTTCTCTTCAGAAATGGAGTTAAATCCCAGGCTCTGTGTCTTCCTACAAGCAAGACATCTTTTCACGTAAACCCAATCACCTTTCAGCTCAAACAAAGCTCCATCATTCAAGAAGCTCACATGTTTCTCGCTCTTAACTGGAAAGCATTGTATGTTATAGGAACTGTGGTTTGCATCAGTTTCAGAAGCAGAGTTGAACTAGCAATGGTCCGTATGTTTAGGAAACACCCGTTCTTTTGTTCTGAGCACACTCAAGTTTCCTGCTCTATTAGAGACTCTAGAAAGCAAGAGCGTGCTTCTTCCTATAAGCAGAGTGTGTTTCATCGTGAGAATAGTGCTGTGTGTTTCCCTTCAGAAATGGAGTTAAATCACAGGCTCTGTATCTTCCTACAAGCAAGACTTCGTTTCACGTAAACTCAGTCACCTTTGAGCTCAAACAAAGCTACATCATTCACATAGCTCACACGTTTCTTTCTCTTAACTGTAAAGCATTGCATGTTAGAGGACCTGTGGTTTGTATCAGTTTCAGAAGCAGAGTTGAACTAGCAATGGTCTGTATGTGTAAGAACCACCGTTCATTTTTTCTGACTACCCTCAAGTTTCTCCCTCTTTTAGAGACTCTAGAAAGCAAGAGCATGCTTCTTGCTCTAAAGAATTGTGTGTTTCATGGATGAGAACTGTGCTGTGTGTTTCCCTTCAGAAATGGAGTTAATTCCCTGGCTCTATGTCATCCTACAATCAAGACATCTTTTCAGGTAAACTCAGTCACTTTTCAGCTCAATGGAAGCTACATCGTTCACGAGGCTCACACGTTTCTCGCTCTTAACTTGAAAGCATTGCATGTTAATGGAACTGTGCTTTGTATCATTTTCAGAAGAAGAGTTGACCTAGGTATGGTCCATATGTGTAGGAAATTCCGTTATTTTGTTCTGACCACAGTCACGTTTCCTGCTGTATTAGAGACACTTAGAAAGCAAAAGTGTGCTTCTTGCTCTACAGCAGAGTGTGTTTCATGGATGAGAACTGTGCTGTGTGTTTCCCTTCATAAATGGAGTTAAATTCCAGGCTCTGTGTCTTCCTACAAGCAGGACATCCTTACTGGTAAACTCAGTCACTTTTCAGCTCAAATGAATATACATCATTTACGAAGCACACACTTTTCTTGCTCTTAACTGAAAAGCATTGGATGTTAGATGACTTGTGGTTTGTATCAGTTTCAGAAGCAGAGTTGAACTAGCAATGTTCCGAATGTGTAGGAAACACCGATCTTTTGTTCTGAGCACACTCACGTTTCCTGCTCTATTAGAGACTCTAGAAAGCAAGAGCATGCTTCTTGCTCTAAAGCAGAGTGTGTTTCATGGATGAGAACTGTTTTGTGTGTTTCCCTTCAGAAATGGAGTTAAATTCCAGGCTCTGTGTCTTCCTACAAGCAAGACATCATTTCAGGTAAACGCAGTCACTTTTCAGCTCAAATGAATATAAATCGTTTACAAAGCTCACACGTTTCTTGCTCTTAAGTGAAAAGCATTGGATGTTAGAAGACTTGTGGTATTTATCTGTTTCAGAAGCAGAGTTGAAGTAGCAATGGTCCGTATATGTAGGAAACACCGTTATTTTGTTCAGAACACCGTCATGTTTCTGGCTCTATTAGAGACTCTAGAAAGCAAGAGCGTGCTTCTTCCTATAAGCAGAGTGTATTTCCTCGTGAGAACTGTGATGCGTGTTTCCATTCAGAAATGGAGGTAAATCACAGGCTCTGTATCTTCCTACAAGCAAGACTTCTTTTCACGTAAACTCTCTCGCTCATAACTTGAAAGCATTGCATGTTAGTGGAACAGTGCTTTGTATCAGTTTCAGAAGAAGAGTTGACCTAGATATTGTCCGTATGTGTAGGAAACACCGTTATTTTATTCTGACCACCGACACGTTTCCTGCTGTATTAGAGATTCTTAGATAGCAAGAGTGTGCTTCTTGCTCTAAAGCAGAGTGAGCTTCAAGGATGAGAACTGTGCTGTGTGTTTCCCTTCAGAAATGGAGTTAAATTCCAGGCTCTGTGTCTTCCTACAAGCAATACATCGTTTCAGGTAGGAAGCATCGTTCTTTTGTTCTGAGCACACTCACGTTTCCTGCTCTATTAGAGACTCTAGAAAGCAAGAGCGTGCTTCTTCCTATACGCAGAGTGTGTTTTATCGTGAGAACAGTGCTCTGTGTTTCCCTTCAGAAATGGAGTTAAATCACAGGCTCTGTATCTTCCTACAAGCAAGAGTTCATTTCACGTAAACTCAGTCACCTTTCAGCTGAAACAAAGCTACATCGTTCACGTCGCTCACACGTTTCTTGCTCTTAACTGTAAAGCATTGGATGTTAGAGGACCTGTGGTTTGTATCAGTTTCAGAAGCAGAGTTGAACTAGCAATGGTCTGTATGTGTAGGAAACACCGTTCTTTTGTTCTCAGTACCCTCAAATTTCTGGCTCTATTAGAGACTCTAGAAGCAAGAGCATGCTTCGTGCTCTAAAGCAGAGTGTGTTTCATGGATGAGAACTGTGCTGTGTGTTTCCCATCAGAAATGGAGTTAAATCCCAGGCTCTGTGTCTTCCTACAAGCAAGACTCGTTTCAGGTAAACGCAGTCACTTCTCAGCTCAGATGAATATAAATCGTTCATGAAGCTCACACGTTACTTTCTCTTAATTGGAACTGTGGTTTGTATCAGTTTCAGAAGAAGAGTTGACCTAGATATGGTCTGTATGTGTAGGAAACACCGTTAATTTGTTCTGACCACAGTCACGTTTCCTGCTGTATTATAGACTCATAGAAATAAATAGCGTGCTTCTTGCTGTAAAGCAGAGTGTGTTTCATGGATGAGAACTGTGCTGTGTGTTTCCCTTCAGAAATAGAGTTAAATTCCAGGCTCTGTGTCTTCCTAGAAGCAAGACATCATTTCAGGTAAATGCATGCACTTTTCAGCTCTAATGAATATAAATCCTTTACGAAGCTCACACGTTTCTCGCTCTTAACTGAAAAGCATTGGATGTTAGATGACTTGTGGTTTGTATCAATTTCAGAAGCAGAGTTGAACTAGCTATGGTCCGTATGTGTAGGAAACACCGTTCTTATGTTCTGAGCACACTCACGTTTCCTGCTCTATTAGAGACTCTAGAATCCAAGAGCATGCTTCTTCCTATATGCAGAGTGTGTTTCATCGTGAGAACTGTGCTGTGTGTTTCCCTTCAGAAATGGAGTTTAATCACAGGCTCTGTGTCTTCCTACAAGCAAGACTTCTTTTCAGGTAATCTCAGTCACTTTTCAGCTCAATGGAAGCTACATGGTTCACGAAGCTCACACGTTTCTCGCTCTTAACTTGAAAGCATTGCCTGTTAATGGAACTGTTGTTTGTATCAGTTTCAGAAGAAGAGTTGACCTAGATATGGTCTGTATGTGTAGGAAACACCGTTATTTTGTTCTGACCACAGTCACGTTTCCTGCTGTATTAGAGCCTCTTAGAAAGCAAGAGTGTGCTTCTTGTTCTAAAGCAGAGTGTGTTTCATGGATGAGAACTGCGCTGTGTGTTTCCATTCAGAAATGGAGTTAAATTCCAGGCTCTGTGTCTTTCTACAAGCAAGACATCATTTCAGGTAAACACAGTCACTTTTCAGCTCAAATGAATATAAATCGTTTACAAAGCTCACACGTTTCTTGCTCTTAAGTGAAAAGCATTGGATGTTAGAAGACTTGTGGTATTTATCTGTTTCAGAAGCAGAGTTGAAGTAGCAATGGTCCGTATATGTAGGAAACACCGTTATTTTGTTCAGAACACCGTCATGTTTCTGGCTCTATTAGAGACTCTAGAAAGCAAGAGCGTGCTTCTTCCTATAAGCAGAGTGTGTTTCCTCGTGAGAACTGTGATGTGTGTATCCATTCAGAAATGGAGGTAAATCACAGGCTCTGTATCTTGCTACAAGCAAGACTTCTTTTCATGTAAACTCAGTCACCTTGCACTCAAACAAAGATATATCGTTCACATAGCTCACACGTTTCTTGCTCTTAACTGTAAAGCATTGGATGTTAGAGGACCTGTGGATTTTTATCAGTTTCAGAAGCAGAGTTGAACTGGCAATGGTCTGTATGTGTAGGAAACACTGTTCTTTTGTTCTGAGTACCCTCAAGTTTCTGGCTCTATTAGAGACTCTGGAAAGCAAGAGCATGCTTCTTGCTCTATAGCAGAGTGTGTTTCATGGATGAGTACTGTGTTGTGTGTTTCCCTTCAGAAATGGAGTAAAAATTCCAGGTTCTGTGTCTTCCTACAAGCAAGACATCTTTTCAGGTAAACTCATTCACTTTTCAGCTCAAAGGAAGCTACATGGTTCACGAAGCTCACACGTTTCTCGCTCATAACTTGAAAGCATTGCATGTTAATGGAACAGTGCTTTGTATCAGTTTCAGAAGAAGAGTTGACCTAGATATTGTCCGTATGTGTAGGAAACACCGTTATTTTATTCTGACCACAGACACGTTTCCTGCTGTATTAGAGATTCTTAGATAGCAAGAGTGTGCTTCTTGCTCTAAAGCAGAGTGTGCTTCATGGATGAGAACTGTGCTGTGTGTTTCCCTTCAGAAATGGAGTTAAATTCCAGGCTCTGTGTCTTCCTACAAGCAATACATCATTTCAGGTAGGAAGCACCGTTCTTTTGTTATGAGCACACTCACGTTTCCTGCTCTATTAGAGACTCTAGAAAGCAAGAGCATGCTTCTTCCTATATGCAGAGCGTGTTTCACCGTGAGAACAGTGCTCTTGTTTCCCTTCAGAAATGGAGTTAAATCACAGGCTCTGTATCTTCCTACAAGCAAGACCTCGTTTCACGTAAACTCAGTGACCTTTCAGCTGAAACAAAGCTACATCGTTCACGTCGCTCACACGTTTCTTGCTCTTAAATGTAAAGCATTGGATGTTAGAGGACCTGTGGTTTGTATCAGTTTCAGAAGCAGAGTTGAACTAGCAATGGTCTGTATGTGTAGGAAACACCGTTCTTTTGTTCTCAGTACCCTCAAATTTCTGGCTCTATTAGAGACTCTAGAAAGCAAGAGCATGCTTTGTGCTCTAAAGCAGAGTGTGTTTCATGGATGAGAACTGTGCTGTATGTTTCCCTTCAGATATGGAGTTAAATCCCAGGCTCTGTGTCTTCCTACAAGCAAGACATCTTTTCAGGTAAACTCAGTCACTTCTCAGCTCAGATGAATATAAATCGTTCACGAAGCTCACACGTTACTTTCTCTTAATTGGAAAGCATTGCATGTTAGAGGAACTGTGGTTTGTATCAGTTTCAGAAGAAGAGTTGACCTAGATATGGTCTGTATGTGTAGGAAACACCGTTAATTTGTTCTGACCACAGTCACGTTTCCTGCTGTATTATAGACTCATAGAAATCAAGAGCGTGCTTCTTGCTGTAAAGCAGTTTGTGTTTCATGGATGAGAACTGTGCTGTGTGTTTCCCTTCAGAAATAGAGTTAAATTCCAGGCTCTGTGTCTTCCTAGAAGCAAGATATCATTTCAGGTAAATGCATGCACTTTTCAGCTCTAATGAATATAAATCCTTTACGAAGCTCACACGTTTTTCGCTCTTAACTGAAAAGCATTGGACGTTAGATGACTTGTGGTTTGTATCAATTTCAGAAGCAGAGTTGAACTAGCTATGGTCCGTATGTGTAGGAAACACCGTTCTTATGTTCTGAGCACACTCACGTTTCCTGCTCTATTAGAGACTCTAGAATCCAAGAGCGTGCTTCTTCCTATATGCAGAGTGTGTTTCATCGTGAGAACTGTGCTGTGTGTTTCCCTTCAGAAATGGAGTTTAATCACAGGCTCTGTGTCTTCCTACAAGCAAGACTTCTTTTCAGGTAATCTCAGTCACTTTTCAGCTCAAAGGAAGCTACATGGTTCACGAAGCTCACACGTTTCTCGCTCTTAACTTGAAAGCATTGCATGTTAATGGAACTGTGGTTTGTATCAGTTTCAGAAGAAGAGTTGACCTAGATATGGTCTGTAGGTGTAGGAAACACCGTTATTTTGTTCTGACGACAGTCACGTTTCCTGCTGTATTTGAGAGTCTTAGAAAGCAAGAGTGTGCTTCTTGCTCTAAAGCAGAGTGTGTTTCATGGATGAGAACTGTGCTGTGTGTTTCCCTTCAGAAATGGAGTTAAATTCCAGGCTCTGTGTCTTCCTACAAGCAAGACATCATTTCAGGTAAACGCAGTCACTTTTCAGCTCAAATGAATATAAATCGTTTACAAAGCTCACACGTTTCTTGCTCTTAAGTGAAAAGCATTGGATGTTAGAAGACTTGTGGTATTTATCTGTTTCAGAAGCAGAGTTGAAGTAGCAATGGTCCGTATATGTAGGAAACACCGTTATTTTGTTCAGAACACCGTCATGTTTCTGGCTCTATTAGAGACTCTAGAAAGCAAGAGCGTGCTTCTTCCTATAAGCAGAGTGTGTTTCCTCGTGAGAACTGTGATGCGTGTTTCCATTCAGAAATGGAGGTAAATCACAGGCTCTGTATCTTCCTACAAGCAAGTCTTCATTTCACTTAAACTCAGTCACGTTGCACTCAAACAAAGCTACATCGTTCACATAGCTCACGCGTTTCTTGCTCTTAACTGTAAAGCATTGGATATTAGAGGACCTTCGGTTGTTTATCAGTTTCAGAAGCAGAGTTGAACTGGCAATGGTCTGTATGTGTAGGAAACACCGTTCTTTTTTTCTGAGTACCCTCAAGTTTCTGGCTCTATTAGAGACTCTGGAAAGCAAGAGCATGCTTCTTGCTCTATAGCAGAGTGTGTTTCATGGATGAGTACTGTGTTGTGTGTTTCCCTTCAGAAATGGAGTAAAAATTCCAGGCTCTGTGTCTTCCTACAAGCAAGACATCTTTTCGGGTAAACTCATTCACTTTTCAGCTCAAAGGAAGCTACATGGTTCACGAAGCTCACACGTTTCTCGCTCTTAACTTGAAAGCATTGCATGTTAATGGAACAGTGCTTTGTATCAGTTTCAGAAGAAGATTGACCTAGATATTGTCCGTCTGTGTAGGAAACACCGTTATTTTGTTCTGACCACAGACACGTTTCCTGCTGTATTAGAGATTCTTAGATAGCAAGAGTGTGCTTCTTGCTCTAAAGCAGAGTGTGCTTCATGGATGAGAACTGTGCTGTGTGTTTCCCTTCAGAAATGGAGTTAAATTCCAGGCTCTGTGTCTTCCTACAAGCAACACATCATTTCAGGTAAATGCATGCACTTTTCAGCTCTAATGAATATAAATCCTTTACGAAGCTCACACGTTTCTCGCTCTTAACTGAAAAGCATTGGATGTTAGATGACTTGTGGTTTGTATCAATTTCAGAAGCAGAGTTGAACTAGCTATGGTCTGTATGTGTAGGAAACACCGTTCTTATGTTCTGAGCACACTCACGTTTCCTGCTCTATTAGAGACTCTAGAAAGCAAGAGCGTGCTTCTTCCTTTACGCCGAGTGTGTTTCCTCGTGAGAACTGTGCTGCATGTTTCCATTCAGAAATGGAGTTAAATCACAGCCTCTGTATCTTCCTACAAGCAAGACTTCGTTTCACGTAAACTCAGTCACCTTTCAGCTCAAAGAAAGCTGCATCGTTAAAGTCGCTCACACATTTCTTGCTCTTAACTGTAAAGCATAGGATGTTGGAGGACCTGTGGTTTGTATCAGTTTCAGAAGCCGAGTTGAACTAGCAATGGTCAGTATGTGTAGGAGAAAACGTTCTTTTGTTCTTAGTACCCTCAAGTTTCTGGCTCTATTAGAGTCTCTGGAAAGCAAGTGCATGCATCTTGCTCTAAAGCAGAGTGTGTTTCATGGATGAGAACTGTGCTGTGTGTTTCCCTTCATAAATGGAGTTAAATCCGAGGCTCTGTGTCTTCCTACAAGCAAGACATCTTTTCAGGTAAACTCAGTCACTTTTCATCTCAAATGAAGCTACATCGTTCACGAAGCTCACATGTTTCTCGCTCTTAAATTGAAAGCATTGGATGTTAATTGAACTGTGCTTTGTATCAGTTTCAGAAGAAGAGTTATACTAGATATGGTGCGTATGTGTAGGAAACACCGTTATTTTGTTCTGACCACAGTCACGTTTCCTGCTGTATTAGAGACTCTTAGAAAGCAAGCGCGTGCTTCTTGCTCTAAAGCAGAGTGTGTTTCATGGATGAGAACAGTGCTGTGTGTTTCGCTTCAGAAATGGAGTTGAATCCCCGGCTCTGTGTCTTCCTACAAGCAAGACTTCTTTTCAGGTAATCTCAGTCACTTTTCATCTCAAAGGAAGCTACATGGTTCACGAAGCTTACACGTTTCTCGCCTTTAACTTGAAAGCATTGCATGTTAATGGAACAGTGCTTTGTATCAGTTTCAGAAGAAGAGTTGACCTAGATATTGTCCGTATGTGTAGGAAACACCGTTATTTTATTCTGACCACAGACACGTTTCCTGCTGTATTAGAGATTCTTAGATAGCAAGAGTGTGCTTCTTGCTCTAAAGCAGAGTGTGCTTCATGGATGAGAACAGAGCTGTGTGTTTCCCTTCAGAAATAGAGTTAAATTCCAGGCTCTGTGTCTTCCTACAAGCAATACATCGTTTCAAGTAGGAAGCACCGTTCTTTTGTTATGAGCACACTCACGTTTCCTGCTCTATTAGAGACTCTAGAATCCAAGAGCGTGCTTCTTCCTATATGCAGAGCGTGTTTCATCGTGAGAACAGTGCTCTTGTTTCCCTTCAGAAATGGAGTTAAATCACAGGCTCTGTATCTTCCTACAAGCAAGACCTCGTTTCACGTAAACTCAGTCACCTTTCAGCTGAAACAAAGCTACATCGTTCACGTCGCTCACACGTTTCTTGCTCTTAACTGTAAAGCATTGGATGTTAGAGGACCTGTGGTTTGTATCAGTTTCAGAAGCAGAGTTGAACTAGCAATGGTCTGTATGTGTAGGAAACACCGTTCTTTTGTTCTCAGTACCCTCAAATTTCTGGCTCTATTAGAGACTCTAGAAAGCAAGAGCATGCTTTGTGCTCTAAAGCAGAGTGTGTTTCATGGATGAGAACTGTGCTGTATGTTTCCCTTCAGATATGGAGTTAAATCCCAGGCTCTGTGTCTTCCTACAAGCAAGACATCTTTTCAGGTAAACTCAGTCACTTCTCAGCTCAGATGAATATAAATCGTTCACGAAGCTCACACGTTACTTTCTCTTAATTGGAAAACATTGCATGTTAGAGGAACTGTGGTTTGTATCAGTTTCAGAAGAAGAGTTGACCTAGATATGGTCTGTATGTGTAGGAAACACCGTTAATTTGTTCTGACCACAGTCACGTTTCCTGCTGTATTATAGACTCATAGAAATCAAGAGCGTGCTTCTTGCTGTAAAGCAGTTTGTGTTTCATGGATGAGAACTGTGCAGTGTGTTTCCCTTCAGAAATAGAGTTAAATTCCAGGCTCTGTGTCTTCCTAGAAGCAAGATATCATTTCAGGTAAATGCATGCACTTTTCAGCTCTAATGAATATAAATCCTTTACGAAGCTCACACGTTTTACGCTCTTAACTGAAAAGCATTGGACGTTAGATGACTTGTGGTTTGTATCAATTTCAGAAGCAGAGTTGAACTAGCTATGGTCCGTATGTGTAGGAAACACCGTTCTTATATTCTGAGCACACTCACGTTTCCTGCTCTATTAGAGACTCTAGAATCCAAGAGCGTGCTTCTTCCTATATGCAGAGTGTGTTTCATCGTGAGAACTGTGCTGTGTGTTTCCCTTCAGAAATGGAGTTTAATCACAGGCTCTGTGTCTTCCTACAAGCAAGACTTCTTTTCAGGAAATCTCAGTCACTTTTCAGCTCAAAGGAAGCTACATGGTTCACGAAGCTCACACGTTTCTCGCTCTTAACTTGAAAGCATTGCATGTTAATGGAACTGTGGTTTGTATCAGTTTCAGAAGAAGAGTTGACCTAGATATGGTCTGTATGTGTAGGAAACACCGTTATTTTGTTCTGACGACAGTCACGTTTCCTGCTGTATTAGAGAGTCTTAGAAAGCAAGAGTGTGCTTCTTGCTCTAAAGCAGAGTGTGTTTCATGGATGAGAACTGTGCTGTGTGTTTCCCTTCAGAAATGGAGTTAAATTCCAGGCTCTGTGTCTTCCTACAAGCAAGACATCATTTCAGGTAAACGCAGTCACTTTTCAGCTCAAATGAATATAAATTGTTTATGAAGCTCACACGTTTCTTGCTCTTAACTGAAAAGCATTGGATGTTAGATGACTTGTGGTTTGTGTCAGTTTCAGAAGCAGAATTGAACTGGCAATGGTCCGTATATGTAGGAAACACCATTATTTTGTTTAAGCACCCTCATGTTTCTGGCTCTTTTAGAGACTCTAGAAAGCAAGAGCATGCTTCGTGCTCTAAAGCAGAGTGTGTTTCATGGATGAGAACTGTGCTGGGTGTTTCCCTTCAGAAATGGAGTTATATTCCAGGCTCTTTTTCTTCCTACAAGCAAGACATCATTTCAGGTAAACGCAGTCACTTTTCACCTCAAATGAAAATAAATCGTTTACGAAGCTCACACGTTTCATGCTCTTAACTGTAAAGCATTGGATGTAAGAGTAGCTGTGCTTTGTATCAGTTTCAGAAGCAGAGTTGAACTAGCAATGGTCCGTATGTGTAGGAAACACCGTTCTTTTGTTCTGAGCACACTCACGTTTCCTGCTCTATTAGAGAATCTAGAAAGCAAGAGCGTCCTTCTTGCTCTAAAGCAGACTGTGTTTCATCGACTCTAGAAAGCAAGAGCGTGCTTCTTCCTATAAGCAGAGTGTGTTTCCTCGTGAGAACTGTGCTGTGTGTTTAGCTTCCGAAATGGAGTTAAATCACAGGCTCTGTATCTTCCTACAAGCGAGACTTCATTTCACGTAAACTCAGTCACCTTGCACTCAAGCAAAGCTATATCGTTCACATAGCTCACACGTTTCTTGCTCTTAACTGTAAACAATTGCATGTTAGAGGACCTGTGGTTTGTATCAGTTTCAGAAGCAGAGTTGAACTAGCAATGGTCCATATGTGTAGGAAACCCCGTTCTTTTGTTCTGAGCACACTCAAGTTTCCTGCTCTATTAGAGACTCTACTAAGCAAGAGCGTGCTTCTTCCTATACGCAGAGTGTGTTTCCTTGTGAGAACTGTGCTGTGTGTTTCCCTTCATAAATGGAGTTAAATCACAGGCTCTGTATCTTCCTACAAGCAAGACTTCGTTTCACGTAAACTCAGTAAACTTTCAGCTCAAGGAAAGCTACATTGTTCACGTATCTCACACATTTCTTGCTCTTAATTGTAAAGCATTGGATGTTAGAGGACCTGTAGTTTGTATCAGTTTCAGAAGCAGAGTTGGACTAGCAATGGTCCGTATGTGTAGGAAACCCCGTTCTTTTGTTCAGAGTACCCTCAAGTTTCTGGCTCTATTAGAGACTCTAGAAAGCAAGAGCATGGTTCTTCCTATACGCAGAGTGTGTTTCATCGTGAGAAGTGTGCTGTGTGTTTCCCTTCAGAAATAGAGTTAAATTCCAGGCTCTGTGTCTTCCTACAAGCAAGACTTCGTTTCACGTAAACTCAGTCACCTGTCAGCTCAAACAAAGCTACATCGTTAAAGTCGCTCACACGTTTCTTGCTCTTAACTGTAAAGCATAGGATGTTAGAGGACCTGTGGTTTGTATCAGTTTCAGAAGCAGAGTTGAACTAGCAATGGTCCTTATATGTAGGAAACACCGTTCTTTTGTTCTGAGCAAACTCACGTTTCCTACTCTATTAGAGACTTTAGAAAGCAATAGCGGGCTTCTTCCTATATGCAGAGTGTGTTTCATCGTGAGAACTGTGCTGTGTGTTTCCCTTCAGAAATGGAGTTAAATCCCAGGCTCTGTGTCTTCCTAAAAGCAAGACATCTTTTCAGGTAAACTTAGTCACTTTTCATCTCCAAGGAAGCTACATTGTTCACAAATTCACATGTTTCTCGCTCTTAAATTGAAAGCATTGGATGTTAATGGAACTGTGCTTTGTATCTGTTTCAGAAGAAGAGTTATCCTAGATATGGTCCGTATGTGTAGGAAACACCGTTATTTTGTTCTGACCACAGTCACGTTTCCTGCTGTACTAGGGACTCTTAGAAAGCAAGTGCGTGCTTCTTGCTCTAAAGCAGAGTGTGTTTCATGGATGAGAACTGTGCTGTGTGTTTCCCTTCAGAAATGGAGTTAAATCCCAGGCACTGTGTCTTCCTATATGCAAGACTCCTTTTCAGGTAATCTTAGTCACTTTTCAGCTCAAAGGAAGCTACATGGTTCACGAAGCTCACACGTTTCTCGCTCTTAACTTGAAAGCATTGTATGTTAGAGGAAATGTGGTTTGTATCAGTTTCAGATGAAGAGTTGACATAGATATTGTCCCTATGTGTAGGAAACCCCGTTATTTTGTTCTGACCACAGTCACGTTTCCTGCTGTATTAGAGACACTTAGAAAGCAAGAGCGTGCTTCTTGCTCTAAAGCAGAGTGTGTTTCATGGATGAGAACTGTGATGTGTGTTTCCCTTCAGAAATGCAGTTATATTCCAGGCTCTGTTTCTTCCTACAAGCAAGACATCATTTCAGGTAAACTAATTCACTTTTCAGCTCTAAGGAAGCTAAGTCGTTCACGAAGCTCACAAGTTTCAGGCTCTTAAATGTAAAGAATTGCATGTTAGAGGACCTGTGGTTTGTATCACTTTCAGAAGCAGAGTTGAACTAGCAATGGTCCGTATGTGTAGGAAACACCGTTCTTTTGTTCTGAGCACACTCATGTTTCCTGCTCTATTAGAGAATCTAGAAAGCAAGAGCGTCCTTCTTGCTCTAAAGCAGACTGTGTTTCATCGAATCTAGAAAGCAAGAGCTTGCTTCTTCCTATACGCAGAGTGTGTTTCCTCGTGAGAACTGTGCTGTGTGTTTACCTTCCGAAATGGTGTTAAATCACAGGCTCTGTATCTTCCTACAAGCAAGACTTCATTTCACGTAAACTCAGTCACCTTGCACTCAAGCAAAGCTATATCGTTCACATAGCTCACACGTATCTTGCTCTTAATTGTAAAGCATTGGATGTTAGAGGACCTGTGGTTTGCATCAGTCTCAGAAGCAGAGTTGAACTAGCAAATATCCATATGTGTAGGAAACCCCGTTCTTTTGACTTGAGCACACTCAAGTTTCCTGCCCTATTAGAGACTCTAGTAAGCAATAGCGTGCTTCTTCCTATACGCAGAGTGTGTTTCCTCGTGAGAACTGTGCTGTGTGTTTCCCTTCATAAATGGAGTTAAATCACAGGCTCTGTATCTTCCTACAAGCAAGACTTCATTTCACGTAAACTCAGTAACCTTTCAGCTCAAACAAAGCTACATCGTTCACGTATCTCACACGTTTCTTGCTCTTAATTGTAAAGCATTGGATGTTAGAGGACCTGTGGTTTGCATCAGTTTCAGAAGCAGAGTTGAACTAGCAATGGTCCGTATGTGTAGGAAACCCCGTTCTTTTGTTCTGAGTACCCTCAAGTTTCTGTTGCTATTAGAGACTCTAGAAATAAGAGCATGCTTCTTGCTCTAAAGCAGAGTGTGTTTAATGGATGAGTACTGTGGTGTGTGTTTCCCTTCAGAAATGGAGTTAAATTCCAGGCTCTGTGTCTTCCTACAATCAAGAGTTCGTTTCACGTAAACTCAGTCACTTTTCAGCTCAAACAAAGCTACATGGTTCACGTAGCTCACACGTTTCTTGCTCTTAACTGTAAAGCATTGGATGTTAGGGGACCTGAGGTTTGTATCAGTTTCTGAAGAAGAGTTGAACTAGCAATGGTCCATATGTGTAGGAAACACCGTTTTTTTGTTCTGAGTACCCTCACGTTTCTGGCTCTATTATAGAATCTGGAAAGCAAGAGCATGCTTTTTGCTCTAAAGCAGAGTGTGTTTCATGGATGAGTACTGTGCTGTGTGTTTCTCTTCAGAAATGGAGTTAAATTCCAGGCTCTGTGTCTTCCTACAAGCAAGACATCATTTCAGGTAAAAGCAGTCACTTTTCAACTCAAATGAATATAAATCATTTACGAAGCTCACACGTTTCTTGCTCTTAACTGAAAAGCATTGGATGTTAGATGACTTGTGGTTTGTATCAGTTTCCGAAGCAGAGTTGAACTGGCAATGGTCCGTATATGTAGGAAACACCATTATTTTGGTCAGAGCACCCTCATGTTTCTGGCTCTATTAGAGACCCTAGAAAGCAAGAGCATGCTTCGTGCTCTAAAGCAGAGTGTGTTTCATGGATGAGAACTGTGCTGTGTGTTTTCCTTCAGATATGTACTTAAATCCCAGGCTCGGTATCTTCCTAAAAGCAAGACATCTTTTCAGGTAAACTCAGTCACTTTTCAGCTCAAAGGAAGCTACATCGTTCACTAAGCTCACACGTTTCTCGCTCTTAACAGTAAAGCATTGTATGTTAGAGGAACTGTGGATTGTATCAGTTTCAGAAGAAGAGTTGACATAGATATGGTCCCTATGAGTAGGAATCATCGTTATTTTGTTCTGACCACAGTCACCTTTCCTGCTGTATTAGAGACACTTAGAAAGCAAGAGCGTGCTTCTTGCTCTAAAGCAGAGTGTGTTTCATGGATGAGAACTGTGCTGTGTGTTTCCCTTCAGAAATGGAGTTATATTCCAGGCTCTGTTTCTTCCTACAAGCAAGACATCATTTCAGGTAAACGCAGTCACTTTTCACTTCAAAGGAATATAAATCGTTTACGAAGATCACACGTTTCTCGCTCTTAACTGAAAAGCATTGGATGTTAGATGACTTTCGGTGTGTATCAGTCTCAGAAGCAGAGTTGAACTAGCAATGGTCCGTATGTGTAGGAAACACCGTTCTTTTGTTCTGAGGACACTAACGTTTCCTGCTCTATTAGAGAATCTGGAAAGCAAGAGCATCCTTCTTGCTCTAAAGCAGACTGTGTTTCATCGACTCTAGAAAGCAAGAACGTGCTTCTTCCTATACGCAGAGTGTGTTTCATGGATGAGAACTGTGCTGTGTGCTTCCCCTCAGAAATGGAGTTAAATCCCAGGCTCTGTATCTTCCTAAAAGCAAGACATCTTTTGAGGTAAACTCAGTCACTTTTCAGCTCAATGGAAGCTACATCGTTCATGAAGCTCACACGTTTCTCGCTCTTAACTGGAAAGCATTGCATGTTAGAGGACCTGTCGTTTTTATCAGTTTCAGAAGAAGAGTTGACCTAGATATGGTCCCTAGGTGTAGGAAACTCTGTTATTTTGTTCTGACCACAGTCACGTTTCTGGCTCTATTAGAGAATCTTAGAAAGCAAGAGCGTGCTTCTTGCTCATAACAGAGTGTGTTTCATGGAGGAGAACTGTGCTGTGTGTTTCCCTTCAGAAATGGAGTTAAATCCCAGGCTCTGTGTCTTCCTAAAAGCAAGACATGTTTTCAGGTAAACTCAGTCACTTTTCAGCTCAATGGAAGCTACATCGTTCATGAAGCTCACACGTTTCTCGCTCTTAACTGGAAAGCATTGCATGTTAGAGGAACTGTGGTTTGTATCAGTTTCAGAAGAAGAGTTGACCTAGATATGGTCCGTATGTGTACGAAACGCCGTTCTTTTGTTCTGAGCACACTCAAGTTTCCTGCTCTATTAGAGACTCTAGTAAGCAAGAGCCTGCTTCTTCCTAAACGCAGAGTGTGTTTCCTCGTGAGAGCTGTGCTGTGTGTTTCCTTTCATAAACGGAGTTAAATCACAGGCTCTGTATCTTCCTACAAGCAAGACTTCGTTTCACGTAAACTCAGTAAACTTTCAGCTGAAACAAAGCTACATCGTTCACGAAGCTCACACGTTTCTCGCTCTTAACTGGAAAGCATTGCATGTTAGAGGAACTTTGGTTTGTATCAGTTTCACATGAAGAGATGATCTAGATATGGTCCGTACGTTTAGGTAACCCCGTTATTTTGTTCTGACCACAGTCACGTTTCCTGCTGTATTAGAGACTCTTAGAAAGCAAGAGCGTGCTTCTTGCTCTAAAGCAGAGTGTGTTTCAAGGATGATAACTGTGCTGTGTGTTTCCCTTCAGAAATGGAGTTAAATTCCAGGCTCTGTATTGGTTAAATTATTAAGGCCACTCCACGTAGTTAAAAGGGAGGTTTATTTTGTGGGGTTACGTACAAATGAAGGTTTAGGTTACAGGGTCTGGCAAGGGTATTGCGCAGACCGGAGGTGTTCTCTGGAGAACTCTGCTCATTCTACCTTCAACCTACAGAATCTGGGAACCAAGAGAGAGAGCTCTTCCAGATCTTGGTTTTCTGCTTCCTGCTCCACCACGGTTTGTGGGCATGACCATTACCGAAGCCTCAGTGGGGGTTGGAACTTCCAGGCCAATGCTGGGATGGCTATCCACTACAGCTCTGTGTCTTCCTACAAGCAAGACATCATTTAAGGTAAACGCAGTCACTTTTCAGCTCAAATGAATATAAATCATTTATGAGGCTCACACGTTTCTCGCTCTTAACTGAAAAGCATTGGATGTTAGATGATTTGTGCTTTGTATCAATTTCAGAAGCAGAGTTGAACTAGCAATGGTCTGTATGTGTAGGAAACACCGTTCTTTTGTTCTCAGTACCCTCAAGTTTCTGTCGCTATTAGAGACTCTAGAAAGCAAGAGTGTACTTCTTGCTCTAAAGCAGAGTGTGTTTCATGGATGAGAACTGCGCTGTGTGTTTCCCTTCAGAAATGGAGTTAAATCACTGGCTCAGTATCTTCCTACAAGCAAGACTTCGTTTCACGTAAACTCAGTAACCTTTCAGCTCAAACAAAGCTACATCGTTCACGTATCTCACACGTTTCTTGCTCTTAACAGTAAAGAATTGGATGTTAGAGGACCTGTGGTTTGTATCAGTTTCAGAAGCAGAGTTGAACTAGCTATGGTCCCTAGGTGTAGGAAACCCCGTTCTTTTGTTCTGAGTACCCTCAAGTTTCTGGCTCTATTAGAGACTCTAGAAAGCAAGAGCGTGGTTCTTCCTATACGCAGAGTGTGTTTCATGGATGAGAACTGTGCTGTGTGCTTCCCCTCAGAAATGGAGTTAAATCCCAGGCTCTGTATCTTCCTAAAAGCAAGACATCTTTTGAGGTAAACTCAGTCACTTTTCAGCTCAATGGAAGCTACATCGTTCATGAAGCTCACACGTTTCTCGCTCTTAACTGGAAAGCATTGCATGTTAGAGGACCTGTCGTTTTTATCAGTTTCAGAAGAAGAGTTGACCTAGATATGGTCCCTAGGTGTAGGAAACTCTGTTATTTTGTTCTGACCACAGTCACGTTTCTGGCTCTATTAGAGAATCTTAGAAAGCAAGAGCGTGCTTCTTGCTCATAACAGAGTGTGTTTCATGGACGAGAACTGTGCTGTGTGTTTCCCTTCAGAAATGGAGTTAAATCCCAGGCTCTGTGTCTTCCTAAAAGCAAGACATGTTTTCAGGTAAACTCAGTCACTTTTCAGCTCAATGGAAGCTACATCGTTCATGAAGCTCACACGTTTCTCGCTCTTAACTGGAAAGCATTGCATGTTAGAGGAACTGTGTTTTGTATCAGTTTCAGAAGAAGAGTTGACCTAGATATGGTCCGTATGTGTACGAAACGCCGTTCTTTTGTTCTGAGCACACTCAAGTTTCCTGCTCTATTAGAGACTCTAGTAAGCAAGAGCCTGCTTCTTCCTAAACGCAGAGTGTGTTTCCTCGTGAGAGCTGTGCTGTGTGTTTCCTTTCATAAACGGAGTTAAATCACAGGCTCTGTATCTTCCTACAAGCAAGACTTCGTTTCACGTAAACTCAGTAAACTTTCAGCTGAAACAAAGCTACATCGTTCACGAAGCTCACACGTTTCTCGCTCTTAACTGGAAAGCATTGCATGTTAGAGGAACTTTGGTTTGTATCAGTTTCACATGAAGAGATGATCTAGATATGGTCCGTACGTTTAGGTAACCCCGTTATTTTGTTCTGACCACAGTCACGTTTCCTGCTGTATTAGAGACTCTTAGAAAGCAAGAGCGTGCTTCTTGCTCTAAAGCAGAGTGTGTTTCAAGGATGATAACTGTGCTGTGTGTTTCCCTTCAGAAATGGAGTTAAATTCCAGGCTCTGTATTGGTTAAATTATTAAGGCCACTCCACGTAGTTAAAAGGGAGGTTTATTTTGTGGGGTTACGTACAAATGAAGGTTTAGGTTACAGGGTCTGGCAAGGGTATTGCGCAGACCGGAGGTGTTCTCTGGAGAACTCTGCTCATTCTACCTTCAACCTACAGAATCTGGGAACCAAGAGAGAGAGCTCTTCCAGATCTTGGTTTTCTGCTTCCTGCTCCACCACGGTTTGTGGGCATGACCATTACCGAAGCCTCAGTGGGGGTTGGAACTTCCAGGCCAATGCTGGGATGGCTATCCACTACAGCTCTGTGTCTTCCTACAAGCAAGACATCATTTAAGGTAAACGCAGTCACTTTTCAGCTCAAATGAATATAAATCATTTATGAGGCTCACACGTTTCTCGCTCTTAACTGAAAAGCATTGGATGTTAGATGATTTGTGCTTTGTATCAATTTCAGAAGCAGAGTTGAACTAGCAATGGTCTGTATGTGTAGGAAACACCGTTCTTTTGTTCTCAGTACCCTCAAGTTTCTGTCGCTATTAGAGACTCTAGAAAGCAAGAGTGTACTTCTTGCTCTAAAGCAGAGTGTGTTTCATGGATGAGAACTGCGCTGTGTGTTTCCCTTCAGAAATGGAGTTAAATCACTGGCTCAGTATCTTCCTACAAGCAAGACTTCGTTTCACGTAAACTCAGTAACCTTTCAGCTCAAACAAAGCTACATCGTTCACGTATCTCACACGTTTCTTGCTCTTAACAGTAAAGAATTGGATGTTAGAGGACCTGTGGTTTGTATCAGTTTCAGAAGCAGAGTTGAACTAGCTATGGTCCCTAGGTGTAGGAAACCCCGTTCTTTTGTTCTGAGTACCCTCAAGTTTCTGGCTCTATTAGAGACTCTAGAAAGCAAGAGCGTGGTTCTTCCTATACACAGAGTGTGTTTCATGGATGAGAACTGTGCTGTGTGCTTCCCCTCAGAAATGGAGTTAAATCCCAGGCTCTGTATCTTCCTAAAAGCAAGACATCTTTTGAGGTAAACTCAGTCACTTTTCAGCTCAATGGAAGCTACATCGTTCATGAAGCTCACACGTTTCTCGCTCTTAACTGGAAAGCATTGCATGTTAGAGAAACTGTGGTTTTTATCAGTTTCAGAAGAAGAGTTGACCTAGATATGGTCCGTGCGTGTAGGAAACTCTGTTATTTTGTTCTGACCACAGTCACGTTTCCTGCTGTATTAGAGAATCTTAGAAAGCAAGAGCGTGCTTCTTGCTCATAACAGAGTGTGTTTCATGGAGGAGAACTGTGCTGTGTGTTTCCCTTCAGAAATGGAGTTAAATCCCAGGCTCTGTGTCTTCCTAAAAGCAAGACATGTTTTCAGGTAAACTCAGTCACTTTTCAGCTCAATGGAAGCTACATCGTTCATGAAGCTCACACGTTTCTCGCTCTTAACTGGAAAGCATTGCATGTTAGAGGAACTGTGGTTTGTATCAGTTTCAGAAGAAGAGTTGACCTAGATATGGTCCGTATGTGTACAAAACGCCGTTCTTTTGTTCTGAGCACACTCAAGTTTCCTGCTCTATTAGAGACTCTAGTAAGCAAGAGCCTGCTTCTTCCTAAACGCAGAGTGTGTTTCCTCGTGAGAGCTGTGCTGTGTGTTTCCTTTCATAAACGGAGTTAAATCACAGGCTCTGTATCTTCCTACAAGCAAGACTTCGTTTCACGTAAACTCAGTAAACTTTCAGCTGAAACAAAGCTACATCGTTCACGAAGCTCACACGTTTCTCGCTCTTAACTGGAAAGCATTGCATGTTAGAGGAACTTTGGTTTGTATCAGTTTCACATGAAGAGATGATCTAGATATGGTCCGTACGTTTAGGTAACCCCGTTATTTTGTTCTGACCACAGTCACGTTTCCTGCTGTATTAGAGACTCTTAGAAAGCAAGAGCGTGCTTCTTGCTCTAAAGCAGAGTGTGTTTCAAGGATGATAACTGTGCTGTGTGTTTCCCTTCAGAAATGGAGTTAAATTCCAGGCTCTGTATTGGTTAAATTATTAAGGCCACTCCACGTAGTTAAAAGGGAGGTTTATTTTGTGGGGTTACGTACAAATGAAGGTTTAGGTTACAGGGTCTGGCAAGGGTATTGCGCAGACCGGAGGTGTTCTCTGGAGAACTCTGCTCATTCTACCTTCAACCTACAGAATCTGGGAACCAAGAGAGAGAGCTCTTCCAGATCTTGGTTTTCTGCTTCCTGCTCCACCACGGTTTGTGGGCATGACCATTACCGAAGCCTCAGTGGGGGTTGGAACTTCCAGGCCAATGCTGGGATGGCTATCCACTACAGCTCTGTGTCTTCCTACAAGCAAGACATCATTTAAGGTAAACGCAGTCACTTTTCAGCTCAAATGAATATAAATCATTTATGAGGCTCACACGTTTCTCGCTCTTAACTGAAAAGCATTGGATGTTAGATGATTTGTGCTTTGTATCAATTTCAGAAGCAGAGTTGAACTAGCAATGGTCTGTATGTGTAGGAAACACCGTTCTTTTGTTCTCAGTACCCTCAAGTTTCTGTCGCTATTAGAGACTCTAGAAAGCAAGAGTGTACTTCTTGCTCTAAAGCAGAGTGTGTTTCATGGATGAGAACTGCGCTGTGTGTTTCCCTTCAGAAATGGAGTTAAATCACTGGCTCAGTATCTTCCTACAAGCAAGACTTCGTTTCACGTAAACTCAGTAACCTTTCAGCTCAAACAAAGCTACATCGTTCACGTATCTCACACGTTTCTTGCTCTTAACAGTAAAGAATTGGATGTTAGAGGACCTGTGGTTTGTATCAGTTTCAGAAGCAGAGTTGAACTAGCTATGGTCCCTAGGTGTAGGAAACCCCGTTCTTTTGTTCTGAGTACCCTCAAGTTTCTGGCTCTATTAGAGACTCTAGAAAGCAAGAGCGTGGTTCTTCCTATACACAGAGTGTGTTTCATGGATGAGAACTGTGCTGTGTGCTTCCCCTCAGAAATGGAGTTAAATCCCAGGCTCTGTATCTTCCTAAAAGCAAGACATCTTTTGAGGTAAACTCAGTCACTTTTCAGCTCAATGGAAGCTACATCGTTCATGAAGCTCACACGTTTCTCGCTCTTAACTGGAAAGCATTGCATGTTAGAGAAACTGTGGTTTTTATCAGTTTCAGAAGAAGAGTTGACCTAGATATGGTCCGTGCGTGTAGGAAACTCTGTTATTTTGTTCTGACCACAGTCACGTTTCCTGCTGTATTAGAGAATCTTAGAAAGCAAGAGCGTGCTTCTTGCTCATAACAGAGTGTGTTTCATGGAGGAGAACTGTGCTGTGTGTTTCCCTTCAGAAATGGAGTTAAATCCCAGGCTCTGTGTCTTCCTAAAAGCAAGACATGTTTTCAGGTAAACTCAGTCACTTTTCAGCTCAATGGAAGCTACATCGTTCATGAAGCTCACACGTTTCTCGCTCTTAACTGGAAAGCATTGCATGTTAGAGGAACTGTGGTTTGTATCAGTTTCAGAAGAAGAGTTGACCTAGATATGGTCCGTATGTGTACGAAACGCCGTTCTTTTGTTCTGAGCACACTCAAGTTTCCTGCTCTATTAGAGACTCTAGTAAGCAAGAGCCTGCTTCTTCCTAAACGCAGAGTGTGTTTCCTCGTGAGAGCTGTGCTGTGTGTTTCCTTTCATAAACGGAGTTAAATCACAGGCTCTGTATCTTCCTACAAGCAAGACTTCGTTTCACGTAAACTCAGTAAACTTTCAGCTGAAACAAAGCTACATCGTTCACGAAGCTCACACGTTTCTCGCTCTTAACTGGAAAGCATTGCATGTTAGAGGAACTTTGGTTTGTATCAGTTTCACATGAAGAGATGATCTAGATATGGTCCGTACGTTTAGGTAACCCCGTTATTTTGTTCTGACCACAGTCACGTTTCCTGCTGTATTAGAGACTCTTAGAAAGCAAGAGCGTGCTTCTTGCTCTAAAGCAGAGTGTGTTTCATGGAGGAGAACTGTGCTGTGTGTTTCCCTTCAGAAATGGAGTTAAATTCCAGGCTCTGTATTGGTTAAATTATTAAGGCCACTCCACGTAGTTAAAAGGGAGGTTTATTTTGTGGGGTTACGTACAAATGAAGGTTTAGGTTACAGGGTCTGGCAAGGGTATTGCGCAGACCGGAGGTGTTCTCTGGAGAACTCTGCTCATTCTACCTTCAACCTACAGAATCTGGGAACCAAGAGAGAGAGCTCTTCCAGATCTTGGTTTTCTGCTTCCTGCTCCACCACGGTTTGTGGGCATGACCATTACCGAAGCCTCAGTGGGGGTTGGAACTTCCAGGCCAATGCTGGGATGGCTATCCACTACAGCTCTGTGTCTTCCTACAAGCAAGACATCATTTAAGGTAAACGCAGTCACTTTTCAGCTCAAATGAATATAAATCATTTATGAGGCTCACACGTTTCTCGCTCTTAACTGAAAAGCATTGGATGTTAGATGATTTGTGCTTTGTATCAATTTCAGAAGCAGAGTTGAACTAGCAATGGTCTGTATGTGTAGGAAACACCGTTCTTTTGTTCTCAGTACCCTCAAGTTTCTGTCGCTATTAGAGACTCTAGAAAGCAAGAGTGTACTTCTTGCTCTAAAGCAGAGTGTGTTTCATGGATGAGAACTGCGCTGTGTGTTTCCCTTCAGAAATGGAGTTAAATCACTGGCTCAGTATCTTCCTACAAGCAAGACTTCGTTTCACGTAAACTCAGTAACCTTTCAGCTCAAACAAAGCTACATCGTTCACGTATCTCACACGTTTCTTGCTCTTAACAGTAAAGAATTGGATGTTAGAGGACCTGTGGTTTGTATCAGTTTCAGAAGCAGAGTTGAACTAGCTATGGTCCCTAGGTGTAGGAAACCCCGTTCTTTTGTTCTGAGTACCCTCAAGTTTCTGGCTCTATTAGAGACTCTAGAAAGCAAGAGCGTGGTTCTTCCTATACACAGAGTGTGTTTCATGGATGAGAACTGTGCTGTGTGCTTCCCCTCAGAAATGGAGTTAAATCCCAGGCTCTGTATCTTCCTAAAAGCAAGACATCTTTTGAGGTAAACTCAGTCACTTTTCAGCTCAATGGAAGCTACATCGTTCATGAAGCTCACACGTTTCTCGCTCTTAACTGGAAAGCATTGCATGTTAGAGAAACTGTGGTTTTTATCAGTTTCAGAAGAAGAGTTGACCTAGATATGGTCCGTGCGTGTAGGAAACTCTGTTATTTTGTTCTGACCACAGTCACGTTTCCTGCTGTATTAGAGAATCTTAGAAAGCAAGAGCGTGCTTCTTGCTCATAACAGAGTGTGTTTCATGGAGGAGAACTGTGCTGTGTGTTTCCCTTCAGAAATGGAGTTAAATCCCAGGCTCTGTGTCTTCCTAAAAGCAAGACATGTTTTCAGGTAAACTCAGTCACTTTTCAGCTCAATGGAAGCTACATCGTTCATGAAGCTCACACGTTTCTCGCTCTTAACTGGAAAGCATTGCATGTTAGAGGAACTGTGGTTTGTATCAGTTTCAGAAGAAGAGTTGACCTAGATATGGTCCGTATGTGTACGAAACGCCGTTCTTTTGTTCTGAGCACACTCAAGTTTCCTGCTCTATTAGAGACTCTAGTAAGCAAGAGCCTGCTTCTTCCTAAACGCAGAGTGTGTTTCCTCGTGAGAGCTGTGCTGTGTGTTTCCTTTCATAAACGGAGTTAAATCACAGGCTCTGTATCTTCCTACAAGCAAGACTTCGTTTCACGTAAACTCAGTAAACTTTCAGCTGAAACAAAGCTACATCGTTCACGAAGCTCACACGTTTCTCGCTCTTAACTGGAAAGCATTGCATGTTAGAGGAACTTTGGTTTGTATCAGTTTCACATGAAGAGATGATCTAGATATGGTCCGTACGTTTAGGTAACCCCGTTATTTTGTTCTGACCACAGTCACGTTTCCTGCTGTATTAGAGACTCTTAGAAAGCAAGAGCGTGCTTCTTGCTCTAAAGCAGAGTGTGTTTCAAGGATGATAACTGTGCTGTGTGTTTCCCTTCAGAAATGGAGTTAAATTCCAGGCTCTGTATTGGTTAAATTATTAAGGCCACTCCACGTAGTTAAAAGGGAGGTTTATTTTGTGGGGTTACGTACAAATGAAGGTTTAGGTTACAGGGTCTGGCAAGGGTATTGCGCAGACCGGAGGTGTTCTCTGGAGAACTCTGCTCATTCTACCTTCAACCTACAGAATCTGGGAACCAAGAGAGAGAGCTCTTCCAGATCTTGGTTTTCTGCTTCCTGCTCCACCACGGTTTGTGGGCATGACCATTACCGAAGCCTCAGTGGGGGTTGGAACTTCCAGGCCAATGCTGGGATGGCTATCCACTACAGCTCTGTGTCTTCCTACAAGCAAGACATCATTTAAGGTAAACGCAGTCACTTTTCAGCTCAAATGAATATAAATCATTTATGAGGCTCACACGTTTCTCGCTCTTAACTGAAAAGCATTGGATGTTAGATGATTTGTGCTTTGTATCAATTTCAGAAGCAGAGTTGAACTAGCAATGGTCTGTATGTGTAGGAAACACCGTTCTTTTGTTCTCAGTACCCTCAAGTTTCTGTCGCTATTAGAGACTCTAGAAAGCAAGAGTGTACTTCTTGCTCTAAAGCAGAGTGTGTTTCATGGATGAGAACTGCGCTGTGTGTTTCCCTTCAGAAATGGAGTTAAATCACTGGCTCAGTATCTTCCTACAAGCAAGACTTCGTTTCACGTAAACTCAGTAACCTTTCAGCTCAAACAAAGCTACATCGTTCACGTATCTCACACGTTTCTTGCTCTTAACAGTAAAGAATTGGATGTTAGAGGACCTGTGGTTTATATCAGTTTCAGAAGCAGAGTTGAACTAGCTATGGTCCCTAGGTGTAGGAAACCCCGTTCTTTTGTTCTGAGTACCCTCAAGTTTCTGGCTCTATTAGAGACTCTAGAAAGCAAGAGCGTGGTTCTTCCTATACGCAGAGTGTGTTTCATGGATGAGAACTGTGCTGTGTGCTTCCCCTCAGAAATGGAGTTAAATCCCAGGCTCTGTATCTTCCTAAAAGCAAGACATCTTTTGAGGTAAACTCAGTCACTTTTCAGCTCAATGGAAGCTACATCGTTCATGAAGCTCACACGTTTCTCGCTCTTAACTGGAAAGCATTGCATGTTAGAGAAACTGTGGTTTTTATCAGTTTCAGAAGAAGAGTTGACCTAGATATGGTCCGTGCGTGTAGGAAACTCTGTTATTTTGTTCTGACCACAGTCACGTTTCCTGCTGTATTAGAGAATCTTAGAAAGCAAGAGCGTGCTTCTTGCTCATAACAGAGTGTGTTTCATGGAGGAGAACTGTGCTGTGTGTTTCCCTTCAGAAATGGAGTTAAATCCCAGGCTCTGTGTCTTCCTAAAAGCAAGACATGTTTTCAGGTAAACTCAGTCACTTTTCAGCTCAATGGAAGCTACATCGTTCATGAAGCTCACACGTTTCTCGCTCTTAACTGGAAAGCATTGCATGTTAGAGGAACTGTGGTTTGTATCAGTTTCAGAAGAAGAGTTGACCTAGATATGGTCCGTATGTGTACGAAACGCCGTTCTTTTGTTCTGAGCACACTCAAGTTTCCTGCTCTATTAGAGACTCTAGTAAGCAAGAGCCTGCTTCTTCCTAAACGGAGAGTGTGTTTCCTCGTGAGAGCTGTGCTGTGTGTTTCCTTTCATAAACGGAGTTAAATCACAGGCTCTGTATCTTCCTACAAGCAAGACTTCGTTTCACGTAAACTCAGTAAACTTTCAGCTGAAACAAAGCTACATCGTTCACGAAGCTCACACGTTTCTCGCTCTTAACTGGAAAGCATTGCATGTTAGAGGAACTTTGGTTTGTATCAGTTTCACATGAAGAGATGATCTAGATATGGTCCGTACGTTTAGGTAACCCCGTTATTTTGTTCTGACCACAGTCACGTTTCCTGCTGTATTAGAGACTCTTAGAAAGCAAGAGCGTGCTTCTTGCTCTAAAGCAGAGTGTGTTTCAAGGATGATAACTGTGCTGTGTGTTTCCCTTCAGAAATGGAGTTAAATTCCAGGCTCTGTATTGGTTAAATTATTAAGGCCACTCCACGTAGTTAAAAGGGAGGTTTATTTTGTGGGGTTACGTACAAATGAAGGTTTAGGTTACAGGGTCTGGCAAGGGTATTGCGCAGACCGGAGGTGTTCTCTGGAGAACTCTGCTCATTCTACCTTCAACCTACAGAATCTGGGAACCAAGAGAGAGAGCTCTTCCAGATCTTGGTTTTCTGCTTCCTGCTCCACCACGGTTTGTGGGCATGACCATTACCGAAGCCTCAGTGGGGGTTGGAACTTCCAGGCCAATGCTGGGATGGCTATCCACTACAGCTCTGTGTCTTCCTACAAGCAAGACATCATTTAAGGTAAACGCAGTCACTTTTCAGCTCAAATGAATATAAATCATTTATGAGGCTCACACGTTTCTCGCTCTTAACTGAAAAGCATTGGATGTTAGATGATTTGTGCTTTGTATCAATTTCAGAAGCAGAGTTGAACTAGCAATGGTCTGTATGTGTAGGAAACACCGTTCTTTTGTTCTCAGTACCCTCAAGTTTCTGTCGCTATTAGAGACTCTAGAAAGCAAGAGTGTACTTCTTGCTCTAAAGCAGAGTGTGTTTCATGGATGAGAACTGCGCTGTGTGTTTCCCTTCAGAAATGGAGTTAAATCACTGGCTCAGTATCTTCCTACAAGCAAGACTTCGTTTCACGTAAACTCAGTAACCTTTCAGCTCAAACAAAGCTACATCGTTCACGTATCTCACACGTTTCTTGCTCTTAACAGTAAAGAATTGGATGTTAGAGGACCTGTGGTTTGTATCAGTTTCAGAAGCAGAGTTGAACTAGCTATGGTCCCTAGGTGTAGGAAACCCCGTTCTTTTGTTCTGAGTACCCTCAAGTTTCTGGCTCTATTAGAGACTCTAGAAAGCAAGAGCGTGGTTCTTCCTATACGCAGAGTGTGTTTCATGGATGAGAACTGTGCTGTGTGCTTCCCCTCAGAAATGGAGTTAAATCCCAGGCTCTGTATCTTCCTAAAAGCAAGACATCTTTTGAGGTAAACTCAGTCACTTTTCAGCTCAATGGAAGCTACATCGTTCATGAAGCTCACACGTTTCTCGCTCTTAACTGGAAAGCATTGCATGTTAGAGAAACTGTGGTGTTTATCAGTTTCAGAAGAAGAGTTGACCTAGATATGGTCCGTGCGTGTAGGAAACTCTGTTATTTTGTTCTGACCACAGTCACGTTTCCTGCTGTATTAGAGAATCTTAGAAAGCAAGAGCGTGCTTCTTGCTCATAACAGAGTGTGTTTCATGGACGAGAACTGTGCTGTGTGTTTCCCTTCAGAAATGGAGTTAAATCCCAGGCTCTGTGTCTTCCTAAAAGCAAGACATGTTTTCAGGTAAACTCAGTCACTTTTCAGCTCAATGGAAGCTACATCGTTCATGAAGCTCACACGTTTCTCGCTCTTAACTGGAAAGCATTGCATGTTAGAGGAACTGTGGTTTGTATCAGTTTCAGAAGAAGAGTTGACCTAGATATGGTCCGTATGTGTACGAAACGCCGTTCTTTTGTTCTGAGCACACTCAAGTTTCCTGCTCTATTAGAGACTCTAGTAAGCAAGAGCCTGCTTCTTCCTAAACGCAGAGTGTGTTTCCTCGTGAGAGCTGTGCTGTGTGTTTCCTTTCATAAACGGAGTTAAATCACAGGCTCTGTATCTTCCTACAAGCAAGACTTCGTTTCACGTAAACTCAGTAAACTTTCAGCTGAAACAAAGGTACATCGTTCACGTATCTCACACGTTTCTTGCTCTTAACTGTAAAGCATTGGATGTTAGAGGACCTGTGGTTTGTGTCAGTTTCAGAAGCACACTTGAACTAGCAATGGTCCGTATGTGTAGTAAACCCCGTTCCTTTGTACAGACTACCCTCAAGTTTCTGGCTCTATTAGAGACTCTAGAAAGCAAGAGCATGCTTCTTCCTATACAAAGAGTGTGTTTCATCGTGAGAACAGTGCTGTGTGTTTCCCTTCAGAAATGGAGTTAGTCACAGGCTCTGTATCTTCCTACAAGCAAGACTTCGTATCACGTAAACTCAGTCACGTTTCAGCTCAAACAAAGCTACATCGTTCACGTAGCTCACAAGTTTCTCACTCTTACCTGGAAAGCATTGCATGTTAGAGAAACTGTGGTTTGTATCAGTTTCAGAAGAAGAGTTGACCTAGATATGGTCCATACGTGTAGGAAACACCGTTATTTTGTTCTGACCACAGTCACGTTTCCTGCTATATTAGAGAAAAATAGAAAGCAAGAGCATGCTTCTTGCTCTAAAGCAGAGTGTGTTTCTTGGATGAGAACTGTGCTGTGTGTTTCCCTTCAGAAATGAGGTTAAATTCCAGGCTCTGTGTCTTCCTACAAGCAAGACATCATTTCAGGTAAACGCAGTCACTTTTCAGCTCAAATGAATATAAATCGTTTACGAAGCTCACATGTTTCTCGCTCTTAACTGAAAAGCATTGGATGTTAGATGACTTGTGGTTTCTATCAATTTCAGAAGCAGAGTTGAACTAGCAATGGTCTGTATGTGTAGGAAACACCGTTCTTTTGTTCTCAGTACCCTCAAGTTTCTGTCGCTATTAGAGACTCTAGAAATAAGAGCATGCTTCCAGCTCTAAAGCAGAGTGTGTTTCATGGATTAGAACTGTGCTGTGTGTTTCCCTTCAGAAATGGAGTTAAACTCCAGGCTCTGTATTGGTTAAATTATTTAGGCCACTCCACATAGGTAAAATGGAGGTTTATTTTGTGGGGTTACGTACAAATGAAGGGGTAGGTTACAGGGTCTGGCAAGGGTATAGCGCAGTCCGGCGGTGTTCTCTGGAGAACTCTGCTCGGTCTACCTCCAGCGTACAGAATCTGGGAACCAAGAGAGAGAGCACTTCCCGATCCTTGTTCTTCTGCTTCCTGCTCCACCACGCCTTGTGGGCATGACCATTACCGAAGCCTCAGTGGGGGTTGGAACTTCCAGGCCAATGCTGGGATGGCTATACACTAGAGCTCTGTGTCTTCCTACAAACAAGATATCATTTAAGGTAAACGCAGTCACTTTTCAGCTCAAATGAATATAAATCATTTACAAGGCTCACACGTTTCTCACTCTTAACTAAAAAACATTGGATGTTAGATGACTTGTGCTTTGTATCAATTTTAGAACCAGAGTTGAACTAGCAATGGTCTGTATGTGTAGGAAACACCGTTCTTTTGTTCTCAGTACCCTCAAGTTTCTGTCGCTATTAGAGACTCTAGAAAGCAAGAGCATGCTTCGTGCTCTAAAGCAGAGTGTGTTTCATGGATGAGAACTGTGCTGTGTGTTTCCCTTCAGAAATGGAGTTAAATCACTGGCTCAGTAGCTTCCTACTAGCAAGACTTCGTTTCATGTAAACTCAGTGACCTTTCAGCTCAAACAAAACTACATCGTTCACGTAGCTCACAAGTTTCTAGCTCTTAACTGTAAAGCATTGGATGTTATAGGACCTGTGGTTTGTACCAGTTTCAGAAGCAGAGTTTAACTAGCAATGGTCCATATGTGTAGTAAACACCATTCCTTTGTACAGACTACCCTCAAGTTTCTGGCTCTATTAGACACTCTAGAAAGCAAGAGAAAGCTTCGTACTCTAAACCAGAGTGTGTTTCATGGATGAGAACTGTGCTGTGTGTTTCCCATCAGAAATGGAGTTAAAACCCAAGCTCTGTGTCTTCCTATAATCAATACATCTTTTAAGGTAAACTCAGTTACTTTTCAGCTCAAAGGCAGCTACATCGTTCACGAAGCTCACACGTTTCTCGCTCTTAACTGGAAAGCATTGCATGTTAGAGAAACTGTGGTTTTTATCAGTTTCAGAAGAAGAGTTGACCTAGATATGGTCCATACGTGTAGGGAACTCTATTATTTTCTTCTGACCACAGTCACGTTTTCAGCTGTATTAGACAATCTTAGAAAGCAAGAGCGTGCTTCTTGCTCTAAAGCAGAGTGTGTTTCATGGACGAGAACTGTGCTGTGTGTTTCCCTTCAGAAATGGAGTTAAATCCCAGGCTCTGTGTCTTCCTACAAGCAAGACATGTTTTCAGGTAAACTAAGTCACTTTTCATCTCTAAGGAAGCTACGTCGTTCACGAAGCTCACAAGTTTCTCCCTCTTAAATGGAAAGCATTGCATGTTAGAGGAACTGTGGTTTGTATCAGTTTCAGAAGAAGAGTTGACCTAGATATGGTCCGTATGTGTAGGAAACGCCGTTCTTTTTTTCTGAGCACACTCAAGTTTCCTGCTCTATTAGAGACTCTAGTAAGTAAGAGCGTGCTTCTTCCTATACGCAGAGTGTGTTTCCTCGTGAGAACTGTGCTGTGTGTTTCCCTTCATAAATGGAGTTAAATCACAGGCTCTGTATCTTCCTACAAGCAAGACTTCGTTTCACGTAAACTCAGTAACCTTTCAGCTCAAACAAATCTACATCGTTCACGTATCTCACACCTTTCTTGCTCTTAACTGTAAAGTATTGGATGTTAGAGGACCTGTGGTTTACATCAGTTTCAGAAGCAGAGTTGAACTAGATATGTTCCATACGTGTAGGGAACACCGTTATTTTGTTCTGACCACAGTCACGTTTCCTGCTGTATTAGAGACTCTTAGAAAGCAAGAGCGTGCTTCTTGCTCTAAAGCAGAGTGTGTTTCATGGATGAGAACTGTGCTGTGTGTTTCCCTTCAGAAATGGAGTGAAATCCCAGCCTCTGTGTCGTCCTACAAGCAAGACATGTTTTCAGGTAAACTAAGTCACTTTTCAGCTCTAAGGAAGCTATGTCGTTCACTAAGCTCACAAGTTTCTCGCTGTTAAATGGAAAGCATTGCATGTTAGAGGAACTGTGGTTTGTATCAGTTTCAGAAGAAGAGTTGACCCAGATATGGTACGTATGTGTAGGAAACACCGTTATTTTGTTCTGACCACAGTCATGTTTCCTGCTGTATTAGAGACTCTAGAAAGCAAGAGCGTGTTTCTTCCTATATGCAGAGTGTGTTTCATCGTGAGAACTGAGCTGAGTGTTTCCCTTCAGAAATGGAGTTAAATTCCAGGCTCTGTATTTGTTAAATTATTAAGGACACTCCACGTAGTTAAAAGGCAGTTTTATTTTGTGGGGTTACGTACAAATGAAGGGGTAGGTTACAGGGTCTGGCAAGGGTATAGCACAGTCCGGGAGTGTTCTCTGGAGAACTCTGCACAGTCTACCTCCAGCGTCCAGAATCCGGGAACCAAGAGAGAGAGCTCTTCCCAATGCTTGGTCTTCTGCTTCCTCCTCCGCCACGCCTTGTGGGCGTGACCATTACCAAAGCCTCTGGGGGTTTGAACTTCCAGGCCAATGCTGGGATGGCTATCACTACAGCTCTGTGTCTTCCTACAAGCAAGACATCATTTAAGGTAAACACAGTCACTTTTCAGCTCAAATGAATATAAATCGTTTACGAGGCTCACATGTTTCTCGCTCTTAACTGAAAAGCATTGGATGTTAGGTGACTTGTGGTTTGTATCAATTTCAGAAGCAGAGTTGGACTAGCAATGGTCCGTATGTGTAGGACACACCGTTCTATTGTTCTGAGCACACTTTCCAGTTTCTGGATCTTTTATAGACTCTAGAAAGCAAGAGTGTACTTCTTGCTCTAAAGCAGAGTGTGTTTCATGGATGAGAACTGTGCTGTGTGTTTCCCTTCAGCAATGGAGTTAAATCACAGGCTCTGTGTCTTCCTACAAGTAAGACATCTTTTTAGGTAAACTCAGTCACTTTTCAGCTCAAAGGAAGCTACATCGTTCACAAAGCTCGCACGTTTCTCGCTCTTAACTAAAAAGCATTGGATGTTAAAGGACATGTGGTTTGTATAACTTTCAGAAGCAGAGTTGAACTACATATGGTCCATATGTGTAGGACACACAGTTCTCTTTTTATGAGCCCATCACGTTTCCTGCTGTATTAGAGACTCTAGAAAGCAAGAGCGTACTTCTTGCTCTAAAGCAGAGTGTGTTTCATGTATGAGAACTTTGCTGTGCATTTCCTTCAGAAACGGAGTTAAATCCCAAGCTCTGTGTCTTCCTACAAGCAAAAAATCGTTTCAGGTAAACACAGTCACTTTATAGCTCAAATGAAGCTACATCGTTCACGAAGCTCACAAGTTTGTCGCTCTTAATTGAAATGCATTGGATGTTAGAGTACCTGTGGTTTTTATCAGTTTCAGAAGCAGAGTTGAACTAGATATGGTCTGTATGTGTAGGAAACACCGTTCTTTATTTTGAGCACACTCACTTTTCCTGCTGTATTAGAGACTCTAGAAAGCATGAGCATGTTTCTTGCTCTAAAGCAGAGTGTGTTTCATGGATAAGAACTGTGCTTTTTCTTTCCCTCAGAAATGGAGTTCTATCCCAGGCTCTGTGTCTTCATACAAGCAAGAATTCATTTCAGGTCAAGGCAGTAACTTTTCAGCTTAAAGGAATCTACATCATTCACAGAGCTCAGAAGTTTCTCGCTCTTAACTGAAAAGCATTGGATGTTAGTGGACCTATGATTTGTATCAGTTTCAGAAGCTGAGTTGTACTACATATGGTCCGAATGTGTAAAAAACACAGTTCTTTTGGTCTGAGCACACTCATGTTTCCTTCTGTTTTAGAGACTCTAGAAAGCAAGAGCGTGCTTCTTGCTATAAAGCAGAGTGTGTTTCATGGATGAGAACTGTGCTGTGTGTTTCCCTTCAGAAATGGAGTTAAATCCCAGGTTCTGTGTCTTCCTATAAGCAATACTTCGTTTCTGGTAAAGGTAGTCACTTTTCAGCTCAAAGGACTGGCATCGTTCACGAAGCTCCCACATTTCTCTTCTGAACTGAGAAGCTTTGGATGTTAGAGGACTTATGGTTTGTATCAGTTTCAGACAGAGTTGAACTAGATATGGCCCATATGTGTGGGAAACACCATTCTTTTGCTCTGAGCACACTCAGGTTTCCCTCTGTATTACAGACTCTAGAAAGCAAGAGCGAGGTTCTTGCTCTAAAGCAGAGTGTGTTTCATGGGTGAGAACTGTGCTGGGAGTTTCCCTTCAGAAATGGAGTTAAATCCCAGTGTCTGTGTCTTCCTACAAGCAAGACTTCGTTTCAGGTAAACACAGTCACTTTTCAGCTCAAAGGAAGCTACATCGTTCAAGGAGCTCACACATTTGTCGATCTCAATTGAAAAGCATTGGATGTTAGAGGACCTGTGGATTTTATCAGTTTCAGAAGAAGAGTTGAAGTAGACATGTTCCGTATGTTTAGGAAACACTGTTCTTTTGTTCTGAGCACACTCACTTTTCCTGCAGTATTAGAGACTCTAGAAAGCAAGAGCTTTGTTCTTGCTCTAAAGCAGAGTGTTTTTCATGGATGAGAACTGTGCTGTGTGTTTCCCTTGGGAAATGGAGTTAAATCCCAGTCTCTGTGTCTTCCTACAAGCAAGAATTCATTTCATGAAAACACAGTCAATTTTCAGCTCAAAGGAAGCTACATCGTTCACGTAGCTCACATGTTTGTCGCTCTTAATCCTAACAGCATTGGATTTTAGAGGACCTGTGGTTTTTATCAGTTTCAGAATCAGAGTTGAACTAGACATGTTCCGTATGTTTAGGAAACACTGTTCTTTTGTTCTGAGCACACTCACTTTTCATGCAGTATTAGAGACTCTAGAAAGCAAGTGCTTGGATCTTGCTCTAAAGAAGAGTGTTTTTCATGGATGAGAACTGTGCTGTGTGTTTCCCGTCAGAAATGGAGTTAAATCCCAGTCTCTGTGTCTTCCTACAGGCAATAATTCGTTTCATGTAAACACAGTCACTTTTCAGCTCAAAGGAGCTACTTCTTTTCACGCAGCTCACACATTTGTCGCTCTTAACTGAAAACCATTGGAGGTTAGAGGACCTGTGGTTTGTATAAGTTTCAGAAGCAGAGTTGAACTAGATATGGTCTGTATGTGTGGGAAACACCGTTCTTTTGTCGGAGCACACTCACGTTTCCCTTTGTATTAGAAACTCTAGAAAGCAAGAGCGTACTTCTTGCTCTAAAGCAGAGTGTGTTTCATGGATGAGACCTCTGCTCTGTGTTTCCCTTCCGAAATGGAGTTAAATCCCACGCTCTGTGTCTTCCTACAAGCAAAATTTCTTTTCAGGTAATGGTAGTCACTTTTCAGCTCAAAGGACCTGCATCGTTCACGAAGCTTACACATTTCTCTTCTTAACGGACAAGCATGGGATGTTAGAGGACCTGTGGTTTGTATCAGTTTTAGAAGCAGAGTTGAAGTATATATGTTCCCTATGTGTACGAAACACTGTACCTTGGTTCGGAGCACACTCACGTTTCTTGCTGTATTAGAGACACTAGAGAGCAAGAGCGTGCTTCTTGCTCCAAAGCAGAGTGTATTTCATGGATGAGAACTGTGCTTTGTGTTTCCCTTCAGAAAAGGAGTTAAATCCCAGGTTCTGTGTATTCCTACAAGCAAGACTTCGTTTCAGGTAAACACAGCCTCTTTTCAACTCAAAGGAAGATACATTTTTCATGAAGCTCACATGTTTCTAGATCTTAATTGAAAAGCACTGGATGTTAGAGGACCTGTGGTTTTTTATATGTTTCAGAAGCAGTGTTGAAGTAGACATGTTCCGTATGTTTAGGAAACACTGTTCTTTTTTTCTGAGCACACTCACTTTTCCTGCAGTATTAGAGACTCTAGATAGCAAGAGCTTGGTTCTTGTCCTAAAGCAGAGTATTTTTCATGGATGACAACTGTGCTGGGAGTTTCCCTTGAGAAATGGAGTTCAATCACAGCCTCTGTGTCTTCCTACAAGCAAGACTTCGTTTCAGGTAAACTCACCCACGTTTCAGCTCAAAGGAAGCTACATCGTTCACAAAGCTCACACGTTTCTTGCTCGTAACTGAAAAGCATTGGATGTTAGAGGACCTGTGGTTTGTATTACTTTCAAAAGCAGAGTTGAACTAGATATGGTCCATATGTGTAGGTCACACAGTTCATTTTATCTGAGCACATCACACTTCCTGCTGTATTACAGACTCCATAAAGCAAGAGCGTGCTTCTTGCTCTAAAGCAGAAAGTGTTTCATGAATGAGAACTGTGCTGTGCATTTCCTTCAGAAATTGAGTTAAATCACACTCTCTGTGTCTTCCTACAAGCAAGATTCCGTTTCATGTAACCACAGTCACTTTTCAGCTCAAAGGACCTGCATCATTCACGAAGCTCACACATTTCTCTTCTTAACGGACAAGCAATGGATGTTAGAGGACCTCTGGTTTGTATCAGTTTCAGACAGAGTTGAAGTATACATGTTTCATATGTTTAGGAAACACTGTTCTTTTGTTCTGAGCACACTCATTTTTCCTGCAGTATTAGAGACTCTAGAAAGCAAGAGCTTGGTTCTTGCACTACAGCAGAGTGTTTTTCATGGATGAGAACTGTGCTGTGTGTTTCCCGTCAGAAATGGAGTTAAATCCAAAGCTCTGTGTCTCCATAGAGGCAATAATTCGTTTCATGTGAATGCAGTCACTTTTCAGCTCAAAGGAGCTACATCGTTTCATGCAGCTCACATGTATATCGCTCTTAACTGAAAAACAATGGAGTTTAGAGGACCTGTGGTTTGTATAAGTTTCAGAAGCAGAGTTGAACTAGACATGTTCCGTATGTTTAGGAAACACTGTTCTTTTGTTCTGAGCACACTCACTCTTCCTGCAGAATTAGAGACTCTAGAATGTAAGAGCTTGGTTCTTGCTCTAAGGCAGAGTGTTTTTCATGGATAAGAACTGTGCTGTGTGTTTCCCTTCCGAAATGGAGTTAAATCCCACTCTCTGTGTCTTCCTACAAGCAAAATTTCTTTTCAGGTAAGGGTAGTCACTTTTCAGCTCAAAGGACAGGCATCGTTCACGAAACTCACACATTTCTCTTCTTAACGGACAAGCATTGGATGTTAGAGGACCTATGGTTTGTATCAGTTTTAGACAGTGTTGAACTAGATATGGTCCATATGTGTTGGAAACACCGTTCTTTTACTCTGAGCACACTCACGTTTCCCTCTGTATTAGAGACTCTAGAAAGCAAGAGTGTGCTTCTTGTTCTAAAGCAGAGTGTGTTTCATGGATGAGAACTGTGCTGGGTGTTTCCCTTCAGAAATGGAGTTCAATCCCTGGCTCTGTGTCTTCCTACAAGCAAGACTTCGTTTCAGGTAAACACAGTCACTTTTCAGCTCAAAGGAAGCTACAGCGTTCACAAAGCTCACATGTTTTTCCCTCTTAAGTGACAAGCATGGGATGTTAGAGGACCTGTGGTTTGTATCAGTTTTAGAAGCAGAGTTGAAGTATATATGTTCCCTATGTGTAAGAAACACCGTTTCTTTGTTTGGAGCACACTCACGTTTCCTGCTGTATTACAGACACTAGAAAGCAAGAGCGTGCTTCTTGCTCTAAAGCAGAGTGTGTTTCATGGAAGAGAACTGTGCTGGGTGTTTCCCTTCAGAAATGGAGTTAAATCCCAGGCTCTGTGTCTTCCTACAAGCAAGACTTCGTTTCAGGTAAACACAGTCACTTTTCAGCTCAAAGGAAGATACATCGTTAATGAAGCTCACAGGTTTGTCGATCTTAATTGAAAAGCACTGGATGTGAGAGGACCTGAGGTTTTTTATAAGTTTCAGAAGCAGAATTGAACCAGACATGTTCCGTATGTTTAGGAAACACTGTTCTTTTGTTTTGAGCACACTCACTTTTCCTGCAGTATTAGAGACTCTAGAGAGCAAGGGCTTGGTTCTTGCTCTAAAGCAGAGTGTTTTTCATGGATGAGAATTGTGCAGTGTGTTTCCCTTCCGAAATGGAGTTAAATCCCAGGCTCTGTGTCTTCCTACAAGCAAGACTTCGTTTCAGGTAACCACAGTCACTTTTCAGCTCAAAGGAAGCTACATCGTTCACAAAGCTCACACGTTTCTTGCTCTTAACTGAAAAGCATTGGATGTTAGAGGACCTGTGCTTTGTATCACTTTCAGAAGCAGAGTTGAACTAGATATGGTCCATATGTGTAGGTCACACAGTTCTTTTGTTCTGAGCAAATCATGTTTCCTTCTGTTTTAGAGACTCTAGAATGCAAGACCTTGCTTGTTACTCTAAAGCAGAAAGTGTTTCATGGATGAGAACTGTGCTGTGTGTTTCCCTTCAGAAATGGAGTTAAATCCCATGCTCTGTGTCTTCCTACAAGCAAAATTTCTTTTCAGGTAAGGGTAGTCACTTTTCAGCTCAAAGGACCTGCATCGTTCACGAAGCTCACACATTTGTCTTCTTAACGGACAAGCATTGGATGTTAGAGGACCTCTGGTTTGTATCAGTTTCTGAGAGAGTTGAAATAGATATGGTCCGTATGTGTGGGAAACACCGTTCTTTGCTCTGAGCACACTCACATTTCCCTTTGTATTAGAGACTCTAGAAAGCAAGACCATGCTTCTTGCTCTAAAGCAGAGTGTGTTTCATGGATGAGAACTGTGATGTGTGTTTCCCTTCAGAAATTGAGTTAAATCCCAGGCTCTGTGTCTTCCTACAAGCAAGAATTCGTTTCATGTACACACAGAAACTTTTCAGCTCAAAGGAAGCTACATCGTTCACAAAGCTAACATGTTTCTTGCTCTTAACTGAAAAGCAATGGATGTTAGAGGACATGTGGTTTGTATCACTTTCAGAAGCCGAGTTGAACTAGATATGGTCCTTATGTGTAGGTCACACAGTTCTTTTATTCTGAGCACATCATGTTTCCTGCTGTATTAGAGACTCCATAAAGCAAGAGCATGCTTCTTGCTCTAAAGCAGAGTGTGTTTCATGAATGAGAACTGTGCTGTGCATTTCCTTAAGAAATTGAGTTAAATCACACGCTCTGTGTCTTCCTACAAGCAAGATTCCGTTTCATGAAACCACAGTCACTTTTCAGCAAAAGGACCTGCATCGTTCACGAAGGTCACACATTTCTCTTCTGAATGGACAAGCATTGGATGTTAGAGGACCTATGGTTTGTATCAGTTTCAGACAGAGTTGAACTAGATATGGCCCGTATGTGTGGACACACCGTTCTTTTGCTCTGAGCACACTCATGTTTCCCTCTGTATTAGAGACTCTAGAAAGCAAGAGCATGCTTCTTGCTCCAAAGCAGAGTGTGTTTCATGGATGATTACTGTGCTGGGAGTTTCCCTTGAGAAATGGAGTTCAATCCCAGGCTCTGTGTCTTCCTACAAGCAAGACTTTGTTTCAGGTAAACACAGTCACTTTTCAGCTCAAAGGAAGCTACACCGTTCACAAAGCTCACATGTCTCTCGCTCTTAAGTGACAAGCATGGGATGTTAGAGGACCTGTGGTTAGTATCAGTTTTAGAAGCAGAGTTGAAATATATATGTTCCCTATGTGTAAGAAACACCGTTCCTTTGTTCAGAGCACACTCACATTTCCTGTTTTATTAGAGACAGTAGAAAGCAAGAGCGAGCTTCTTGCTCTAAAGCAGAGTGTGTTTCATGGATGAGAAGTGTGCTTTGTGTTTCCCTTCAAAATGGAGTTAAATCCCAGGGTCTGTGTCTTCCTACAAGCAAGACTTCGTTTCAGGTAAACACAGTCCCTTTTCAGCTCAAAGGAAGCTACATCTTTCACGGACCTCACACGTTTGTCGCTCTTAATTGAAAAGCATTGGATGTTTGAGGACCTGTGGTTTTTATCAGGTTCAGAAGCAGAGTTGAACTAGACATGTTTCCTTTGTTTGGGAAACACTGTTCTTTTGTTCTGAGCACATTCACTTTTCCTGCAGTATTAGAGACTCTAGAAAGCAAGAGCTTGGTTCTTGCTCTAAAGTAGAGTGTTTTTCATGGATGAGAACTGTGCTGTGTGATTCCCTCCCGAAATTGAGTTAAATCCCAGGCTCTGTGTCTTGCTACAAGCAAGAATTTTTTTCATGTAATCGCAGTCAATTTTCAGCTGAAAAGAAGCTACATCGTTCACGCTGCTTACACCTTGTCGCTCTTAATTGAAAAGCATTGGATGTTAGAGGACCTGTGGTTTTTATCAGTTTCAGAAGCAGAGTTGAACTAGACATGTTGCGTATGTTTAGGAAACACCGTCCTTTTGTTCTGAGCACACTCACTTTTCATGAAGTATTAGAGAATCTAGAGAGCAAGAGCGTGATTCTTGCTCTTAGAAGACTGTGTTTCATGGATGAGAACTGTGCTTTGTGTTTCCCTTCAGAAATGGATTTAAATCCCAGGGTCTGTGTCTTCCTACGAACAAGACTTCATTTCAGGTAAACATAGTCACTTTTCAGCTCAAAGGAAGCTACATCGTTCACGAAACTCACACGTTTGTCAATCTTAATTGAAAAGCATTGGATGTTAGAGGACCTGTGGTTTGTATCAGTTTCAGAAGCAGAGTTGAACTAGGTATGGTCTGCATATGTAGGGTACACTGTTCTTTTTTCAGTGCACACTCACTTTTCCTGCTGTATTAGAGACTGTAGAAAGCAAGACCTTGGTTTTTGCTCTAAAGCACACTGTGATTCATGGATGAGAACTGTGCTGTGTGTTTCCTGTCAGAAATGGAGTTAAATCCCAGGCTCTGTGTCTTCCTACAAGCAAGAAATCTTTTCAGGTAAACTCAGTCACTTTTTAGCTCAAAGGAGCTACATCGTTCACGCAGCTCACACGTTTGTCGCTCTTAACTGAAAACCATTGGAGGTTAGAGGACCTGTGGTTTGTATAAGTTTCAGAAGCAGAGTTGAAGTAGACATGTTCCGTATGTTTAGGAAACATTGTTCTTTTGTTATGAGAACACTCACTTTTCATGCAGTATTAGAGACTCTAGAAAGCAAGAGCTTGGTTCTTGCTGTATAGCAGAGTGTTTTTCATGGATGAGAACAGTGCTGTGTGCTTCCCGTCAGAAATGGAGTTAAATCCCAGGCTCTGTGTCTTCCTACAGGCAATAATTCGTTTCATGTAAACGCAGTCACTTTTTAGCTCAAAGGAGCTACATCGTTCACGAAGCTCACAAGTTTGACGCTCTTAACTGAAAACCATTGGAGGTTAGAGGACGTGTGGTTTGTGTCAGTTTCAGAAGAAGAGTTGAACTAGATATGGTCCGAATGTGTGGGAAAAACAATTCTTTTTCTCTGAGCACACCCGTGTTTCCTTCTGTTTTAGAGACTCTAGAAAGCAAGACTGTGCTTCTTACTCAAAAGCAGAATGTGTTTCATGGATGCGAACTGTGCTCTGTGTTTCCCTTCAGAAATGGAGTTAAATCCCACGTTCTGTGTCTTCCTACAGGCAATAATTCATTTCATGTAAACGCAGTCACTCTTCAGCTCAAAGGAGCTACATCATTCACGAAGCTCACACTTTTGTCGTTCTTAACTGAAAAGCATTGGATTTTAGAGTACCTGTGGTTTGTATCAGTTTCAGAACTAGAGTTGAACTAGGTATGGTCTGCATATGTCGGGTACACCGTTCTTTTTTCAGTGCACACTCATGTTTCCTGCTGTATTAGAGACTCTAGAAAGCAAGAGCTTGGTTCTTGCTCTAAAGCAGAGTGTGTTTCTGGATGAGAACTGTGCAGTGTGTTTCCTTCAGAAATGGAGTTAAATGCCAACTCTGTGTCTTCCTAAAAGCAAGAAATCGTTTCAGGTAAACACAGTCACTTTACAGCTCAAATGAAGCTACATCGTTCACAAAGCCCACACATTTCTCTTCTTAACAGACAAGCATTGGATGTTAGAGGACCTGTGGTTTGTATAAGTTTCAGAAGCAGAGTTGAACTAGATATGGTCCGTATGTGTGGGAAACACACTTCTTTTGGTCTGAGCACACTCATGTTTCCTTATGTTTTAGAGACTCTAGAAAGCAAGACCGTACTGCTTACTCTAAAGCAGAAAGTGTTTCATGGATGAGAACTGTGCTGTGTGTTTCCCTTCAGAAATGGAGTTAAATCCCACGCTCTGTGTCTTCCTACATGCAAAGTTTCTTTTCAGGTAAGGGTAGTCACTTTTCAGCTCAAAGGACCTGCATCATTCACAAAGCTCACATGTTTCTTGCTCTTAAGTGACCTGCATGGGATGTCAGAGGACCAGTGGTTTGTATCAGTTTTAGAAACAGAGTTAAAGTATATGTGTTCCCTATGTGTAAGACACACTGTTCCTTTCTTCCGAGCACACTCACGTTTCCTGCTGTATTAGAGACACTAGAAAGCAAGAGCGTGCTTCTTGCTCTAAAGCAGAGTGTGTTTCATGGATGAGAACTGTGCTGTGTGTTTCCCTTCAGAAATGGAGTTAAATCCCAAGCTCTGTGTCTTCCTACAAGCAAGAAATCACTTCAGGTAAACACAGTCACTTTATAGCTCAAATGAAGCTACATCATTCACGAAGCTCACACGTTTCTCGCTCTTAATTGTTATGCATTGGATGTTAGCGGACCTGTGGTTTTATCAGTTTCAGAAGCAGAGTTGAACTAGATATGGTACGAATATGTAGGAAATACAGTTCTTTTGTTCTCAGCACACTCATGTTTACTTCACATTTAGATCCTCAAGAAAGCATGAGCATGTTTCTTTCTCTAAAGCAGAGTGTGTTTCATGGATGTGAACTGTGCAGGGAGTTTCCCTTCAGAAATGGAGTTCAATCCCAGGTTCTGTGTCTTCATAAAAGCAAGACTTCATTTCAGGTAAACACAGTCACTTTTCAGCACAAAGGAAGCTACATCGTTCACAAAACTCACAGGTTTCTTGATCTTAACTGAAAAGCATTGGATGTTAGAGGATCTGTGGTTTGTATCAGTTTCAGACAGAGTTGAACTAGGTATGGTTTGCATATGTAGGATACACCATTCTTTTTTCAGAACACACTAATGTTTCTTGCTGTATTAGAGACACTAGAAAGCAAGAGCTTGTTTCTTGCTCTAAAGCACACTGCGTTTCATTGATGAGAACTGTGCTGTGTGTTTCCTTTCAGACATGGAGTTAAATCACAAGCTCTGTGTCTTCCTACAAGCAATACTTCGTTTCAGGTAAGGGCAGTCATTTTTCAGCTCAAAGGACCGGCATCATTCACGAAGCTCACACATTTCTCTTCTAAACTGAGAATCATTGGATGTTAGAGGACCTGTGGTTTGTATCAGTTTCAGAAGCAGAGTTGAACTAGATATGGTCCGAATGTGTGGGAAACACAGTTCTTTTGGTCTGAGCACACTCATGTTTCCTTCTGTTTTAGAGACTCTAGAAAGCAAGACGGTGCTTCTTACTCTAAAGCAGAAAGTGTTTCATGGATGAGAACTGTGCTGTGTTTTTCCCTTCAGAAATGGAGTTAAATCCCAGGCTCTGTGTCTTCCTACAAGCAAGACACAGTTTCAGGTAAACACAGTCACTTTATAGCTCAAATGAAGCTATATCATTCACAAAGCTCACTTGCTTCTCGCTCTTAAGTGACAAGCATGGGTGTTAGAGGACCAGTGGTTTGTATCAGTTTTAGAAGCAGAGTTGAAGTATATATGATCCCTATGTGTAGGAAACACCATTCCTTTGTTCGGAGCATACTCACGTTTCCTGCTGTATTAGAGACACTAGAAAGCAAGAGCGTGCTTCTTGCTCTAAAGCAGAGTGTGTTTCATGGATGAGGACTGTGCTTTGTGTTTCTCTTCAGAAATGGAGTTAAATCTCAGGCTCTGTGTCTTTCTACAAGCAAGACTTCGTTTCAGGTAAACACAGTCACTGTTCAGCTCAAAGGAAGCTACATCATTCACAAAGCTCACACGTTTCTTGCTCTTAACTTAAAAGCATTGGATGTTAGAGGACCTGTGGTTTGTATCACTTTCAGAAGCAGAGTTGAACTAGATATGGTCCATATGTGTAGGACACATAGTTCTTTTGTTCTTAGCACATCACTTTTCCTGCCATATTAGAGACTCTAGAAAGCAAGAGCATGCTTCTTGCTCTAAAGCAGAGTGTGTTTCATGGATGAGAACTGTGCTGTGCGTTTCCTTCAGAAATGGAGTTAATGCCAAGCTCTGTGTCTTCCTACAGGCAATAATTCGTTTCATGTAAATGCAGTCACTTTTCAGCTCAAAGGAGCTACATCGTTCACGCAGCTCATAAGTTTGTTGCTCTTAACTGAAAACCATTGGAGGATAGAGGACCTTTGGTTTGTATCATTTTCAGAAGAAGAGTTGAACTAGATATGGTCCGAATGTGTGGGAAACACAGTTTTTTTGGTCTGAGCACACTCAAGTTTTCTTCTCTTTTAGAGCCTCTAGAAAGCAAGACCGTGCTTCTTACTCTAAAGCAGAATGTTTTTCATGGAAGAGAACTGTGCTGTGTGTTACCCTTCAGAAATGGAGTTAAATCCCACGCTCTGTGTCTTCCTACAAGCAAAATGTCTTTTCAGGTAAGGGTAGTCACTTCTCAGCTCAAAGGACCTGCATCGTTCCCGAAGCTCACACATTTTTCTTCTTAACGGACAAGCATTGGATGTTAGAGGACCTATTGTTTGTGTCAGTTTCAGACAGAGTTGAACTAGATATGGTCCGAATGTGTGGGAAACACCATTCTGTTGCTCTGAGCACACTCATGTTTCCTGCTGTATTAGAGACTCTAGAAAGCAAGAGCATGCGTCTTGCTCTAAAGCAGAGTGTGTTTTATGGATGAGAACTGTGCTGTGTGTTTCCCTTCAGAAATGTAGTTAAATCCCTGGCTCTGTGTCTTCCTACAAGCAAGACATCTTTTCTGGTAAACTCAGTCACTTTTCAGCTCAAGTGAATATAAATCATTTACGAAGCTCACAAGTTTCTAGCTCTTAACTGAAAAATATTGGATGTTAGATGACTTGTGATTTGTATCAGTTTCAGAAGACGAGTTGAACTAGCTATGGTCTGTATGTGTAGGAAACACCGTTCTTTTGTTCTGAGCACACTCACGTTTCCTTCTATATTAGAGCCTCTAGAAAGCAAGAGCGTCCTTCTTCCTATACACAGAGTGTGTTTCATCGTGAGGACTGTGCTGTGTGTTTCCCTTCAGAAATGGAGTTAAATCACAAGCTCTGTATCTTCCTACAAGCAAGAATTCGTTTCACGTAAACTCAGTCACCTTTCAGCTCAAACAAAGATACATCGTTCAGGTAGCTCACAAGTTTCTTGTTCTTAACTGTAAAGCATTGGATGTTAGAGAACCTGTGGTTTGTATCAGTTTCAGAAGCATAGTTGAACTAGCAATGGTCCGTATGTGTAGGAAACACCGTTCTTTTGTTCTGAGCACACTTTCAAGTTTCTGACTCTATTATAGACTCTATAGAGCAAGAGCATGCTTCGTGCTCTAAAGCAGAGTGTGTGTCATGGATGAGAACTGTGCTGTGTGTTTCCCTTCAGAAATGGAGTTAAATCCCAGGCTCTGTGTCTTCCTACAAGCAAGACAACTTTTCAGGTAAACTCAGTCACTTTTCAGCTCAAATGAAGCTACATCCTTCACGAAGCTCACACGTTTCTCGCTCTTAACTGGAAAGCATTGCATGTTACAGGAACTCTGGTTAGTATCAGTTTCAGAAGCAGAGTTGGACTAGCAATGGTCTGTATGTGTAGGAAACACCTTTCTTTTGTTCTGAGCACACTCTCGTTTCTGCTATATTAGAGACTCTTAGAAAGCAAGAGCGTGCTCCTTCCCTAAAGCAGTGTGTGTTCCATGGATGAGAACTGTGCTGTGTGTTTCCCTTCAGTAATGGAGTTAAATCCCAGGCTCTGTGTCTTCCTACAAGCAAGACATCTTTTCCGGTAAACTCAGTCACTTTTCAGCTCAAAGGAAGCTACATCGTTCACGAAGCTCACACGTTTCTCGCTCTTAACTGGATAGCATTCCATGTTAGAGGAAGTATGGTTTGTATCAGTTTCAGAAGAGGAGTTGACCTAGATATCGTCCATATGTGTAGGACACACCGTTATTTTGTTCTGACCACAGTCACGTTTCATGCTGTATTAGTGACTCATAGACAGCAAGAGCGTGCTTCTTGCTCTAAAGCAGAGTGTGCTTCATGTCTGAGAACTGTGCTGTGTGTTTCCCTTCAGTAATGGAGTTAAATTCCAGCCTCCGAGTCTTCCTACAAGCAAGACATCATTTCAGGTAAACGCAGTCACTTTTCAGCTCAAATGAATATAAATGGTTTATGAAGCTCACACGTTTCTCACTCTTAACTGAAAAGCATTGCATGTTAGATGATTTGTGGTTTGTATCAGTTTCAGAAGAAGAGTTGACCTAGATATGGTCCGTATGTGTAGGAAACACCCTTATTTTGTTCTGACCACAGTCACGTTTCCTGCTCTATTAGAGACTATTAGAAAGCAAGAGGGTGCTTCTTGCTCTAAAGCAAAATGTTTTTCATGGATGAGAACTGTGCTGTGTGATTCCCTTCAGAAATGTAGTTAAATCCCAGGCTCTGTGTCTTCCTACAAGCAAGACATCTTTTCAGGTAAACTCAGTCACTTTTAAGCTCAAAGGAATCTACATCGTTCACGAAGCTCACCCGTTTCTCGCTCTTAACTGGATAGCATTCCATGTTAGAGGAACTATGGTTTGTATCAGTTTCAGAAGAGTAGTTGACCTAGATATCGTCCATATGTGTAGGACACACCTTCATTTTGTTCTGACCACAGTCATGTTTCCTGCTGTATTAGAGACTCTTAGAAAGCAAGAGCGTGCATCTTGCTCTAAAGCAGAGTGTGTTTCATGGATGAGAACTGTGCTGTGTGTTTCCCTTCAGAAATGTAGTTAAATCCCTGGCTCTGTGTCTTCCTACAAGCAAGACATCTTTTCTGGTAAACTCAGTCACTTTTCAGCTCAAGTGAATATAAATCATTTACGAAGCTCACAAGTTTCTAGCTCTTAACTGAAAAATATTGGATGTTAGATGACTTGTGATTTGTATCAGTTTCAGAAGACGAGTTGAACTAGCTATGGTCTGTATGTGTAGGAAACACCGTTCTTTTGTTCTGAGCACACTCATGTTTCCTTCTATATTAGAGCCTCTAGAAAGCAAGAGCGTCCTTCTTCCTATACACAGAGTGTGTTTCATCGTGAGGACTGTGCTGTGTGTTTCCCTTCAGAAATGGAGTTAAATCACAAGCTCTGTATCTTCCTACAAGCAAGAATTCGTTTCACGTAAACTCAGTCACCTTTCAGCTCAAACAAAGATACATCGTTCAGGTAGCTCACAAGTTTCTTGTTCTTAACTGTAAAGCATTGGATGTTAGAGAACCTGTGGTTTGTATCAGTTTCAGAAGCATAGTTGAACTAGCAATGGTCCGTATGTGTAGGAAACACCGTTCTTTTGTTCTGAGCACACTTTCAAGTTTCTGACTCTATTATAGACTCTATAGAGCAAGAGCATGCTTCGTGCTCTAAAGCAGAGTGTGTGTCATGGATGAGAACTGTGCTGTGTGTTTCCCTTCAGAAATGGAGTTAAATCCCAGGCTCTGTGTCTTCCTACAAGCAAGACAACTTTTCAGGTAAACTCAGTCACTTTTCAGCTCAAATGAAGCTACATCCTTCACGAAGCTCACACGTTTCTCGCTCTTAACTGGAAAGCATTGCATGTTACAGGAACTCTGGTTAGTATCAGTTTCAGAAGCAGAGTTGGACTAGCAATGGTCTGTATGTGTAGGAAACACCTTTCTTTTGTTCTGAGCACACTCTCGTTTCTGCTATATTAGAGACTCTTAGAAAGCAAGAGCGTGCTCCTTCCCTAAAGCAGTGTGTGTTCCATGGATGAGAACTGTGCTGTGTGTTTCCCTTCAGTAATGGAGTTAAATCCCAGGCTCTGTGTCTTCCTACAAGCAAGACATCTTTTCCGGTAAACTCAGTCACTTTTCAGCTCAAAGGAAGCTACATCGTTCACGAAGCTCACACGTTTCTCGCTCTTAACTGGATAGCATTCCATGTTAGAGGAAGTATGGTTTGTATCAGTTTCAGAAGAGGAGTTGACCTAGATATCGTCCATATGTGTAGGACACACCGTTATTTTGTTCTGACCACAGTCACGTTTCATGCTGTATTAGTGACTCATAGACAGCAAGAGCGTGCTTCTTGCTCTAAAGCAGAGTGTGCTTCATGTCTGAGAACTGTGCTGTGTGTTTCCCTTCAGTAATGGAGTTAAATTCCAGCCTCCGAGTCTTCCTACAAGCAAGACATCATTTCAGGTAAACGCAGTCACTTTTCAGCTCAAATGAATATAAATGGTTTATGAAGCTCACACGTTTCTCACTCTTAACTGAAAAGCATTGCATGTTAGATGATTTGTGGTTTGTATCAGTTTCAGAAGAAGAGTTGACCTAGATATGGTCCGTATGTGTAGGAAACACCCTTATTTTGTTCTGACCACAGTCACGTTTCCTGCTCTATTAGAGACTATTAGAAAGCAAGAGGGTGCTTCTTGCTCTAAAGCAAAATGTTTTTCATGGATGAGAACTGTGCTGTGTGTTTCCCTTCAGAAATGTAGTTAAATCCCAGGCTCTGTGTCTTCCTACAAGCAAGACATCTTTTCAGGTAAACTCAGTCACTTTTAAGCTCAAAGGAATCTACATCGTTCACGAAGCTCACCCGTTTCTCGCTCTTAACTGGATAGCATTCCATGTTAGAGGAACTATGGTTTGTATCAGTTTCAGAAGAGTAGTTGACCTAGATATCGTCCATATGTGTAGGACACACCTTCATTTTGTTCTGACCACAGTCATGTTTCCTGCTGTATTAGAGACTCTTAGAAAGCAAGAGCGTGCATCTTGCTCTAAAGCAGAGTGTGTTTCATGGATGAGAACTGTGCTGTGTGTTTCCCATCAGAAATGGAGTTAAATTCCAGGCTCTGTGTCTTCCTACAAGCAAGACATCATTTCAGGTAAACTCAGTCAGCTTGCATTCAAACAAAGCTATATCGTTCACATAGCTCACAGGTTTCTTGCACTTAACTGTAAGCATTGGATGTTAGAAGACCTGTGGTTTATATCAGTTTCAGAAGGAGAAGTGAACTAGCAATGGTCCATATGTGTAGGAAACACCGTTCTTTTTTTCTGAGTACCCGCAAGTTTCTGGCTCTATTAGAGACTCTGGAAAGCAAGAGCATGCTTCTTGCTCTAAAGCAGAGTGTGTTTCATGGATGAGAACTATGCTGTTGTTTCCCTTCAGAAATGGAGTTAAATCCCAGGCTCTGTGTCTTCCTACAAGCAAGACATCTTTTCAGGTAAACTCAGTCACTTTTCAGCTCAAAGAATCTACATCATTCACGAGCTCACACGTTGCTCGCTCTTAACTTGAAAGCGTCACAGGTTAATGGAATTCTGCGTTGTAACAATTTCAGAAGAAGAGTTGACTTAGATATCGTCCATATGTGTAGGAAACACCGTTATTTTGTTCAGACCACAGTCACGTTTCCTGCTGTATTAGCGATTCTTAGAAAGCAAGAGCGTACTTCTTGCTCTAAAGCAGAGTGTGCTTCATGTATGAGAACTGTGCTGTGTGTTTCCCTTCAGAAATGGAGTTAAATTCCAGGCTCTGTGTCTTCCAACAAGCAAGATATCATTTCAGGAAAACGCAGTCACTTTTCAGCCCAAATGAATATAAATCATTTATGAAGCTCACACATTTCTCGCTCTTAACTGAAAAGCATTAGATGTTAGATGACTTGTGGTTTGTATCAGTTTCATAAGAAGAGTTGACCTAGATATGGTCCGTATGTGTAGGAAACACCCTTCTTTTGTTCTGAGCACACTTTCAAGTTTCTGGCTCAATTATAGACTCTAGAAAGCAAGAGCGTGCTTCTTGCTCTAAAGCAGAGTGTGTTTCATGGATGAGAACTGTGCTGTGTGTTTCCCTTCAGAAATGGAGTTAAATCCCAGGCTCTGTGTCTTCCTACAAGCAAGACATCTTTTCAGGTAAACTCAGTCACTTTTCAGCTCAAAGGAAGCTACATCGTTCACGAAGCTCACACGTTTCTCGCTCTTAACTGGAAAGCATTGCATGTTACAGGAACTCTGGTTTGTATCAGTTTCAGAAGCAGAGTTGGACTAGCAATGGTCAGTGTGTGTAGGAAACACCCTTCTTTTGTTCTGAGCACACTTTCAAGTTTCTGGCTCTGTTATAGACTGTAGACAGCAAGAGCGTGCTTCTTGCTCTAAAGCAGAGTGTGTTTCATGGATGAGAACTGTGCTGTGTGTTTCCTTTTAGTAATGGAGTTAAATCCCAGGCTCTGTGTCTTTCTACAAGCAAGACATCTTTTCAAGTAAACTCAGTCACTTTTCAGCTCAAAGGTAGCAACATCGTTCACGAAGCTCACACATTTCTCGCTCTTAACTGGAAAGCATTGCATGTTAATGGAATTCTGCTTTGTATCAATTTCAGAAGAAGAGTTGACTAGATATGGTCCATATGTGTAGCAAATACCGTTATTTTGTTCTGACCACAGTCACGTTTCATGCTGTATTAGAGACTCATAGACAGCAAGAGCGTGCTTCTTGCTCTAAAGCAGAGTGTGCTTCATGTCTGAGAACTGTGCTGTGTGTTTCCCTTCAGTAATGGAGTTAAATTCCAGTCTCCAAGTCTTCCTACAAGCAAGACATCATTTCAGGTAAACGCAGTCACTTTTCAGCTCAAATGAATATAAATCGTTTATGAAGCTCACACGTTTCTCGCTCTTAACTGAAAAGCATTGCATGTTAGATGATTTGTGGTTTGTATCAGTTTCAGAAGAAGAGTTGACCTAGATATGGTCCGTATGTGTAGGAAACACCCTTATTTTGTTCTGACCACAGTCACGTTTCCTGCTCTGTTAGAGACTATTAGAAAGCAAGAGGGTGCTTCTTGCTCTAAAGCAAACTGTTTTTCATGGATGAGAACTGTGCTGTGTGTTTCCCTTCAGAAATGTAGTTAAATCCCAGGCTCTGTGTCTTCCTACAAGCAAGACATCTTTTCAGGTAAACTCAGTCACTTTTAAGCTCAAAGGAATCTACATCGTTCACAAAGCTCACCCGTTTCTCGCTCTTAACTGGATAGCATTCCATGTTAGTGGAACTATGGTTTGAATCAGTTTCAGAAGAGGAGTTGACCTAGATCTCATCCATATGTGTAGGACACACCTTCATTTTGTTCTGACCACAGTCATGTTTCCTGCTGTATTAGAGACTCTTAGAAAGCAAGAGCGTGCTTCTTGCTCTAAAGCAGAGTGTGTTTCATGGATGAGAACTGTGCTGTGTGTTTCCCATCAGAAATGGAGTTAAATTCCAGGCTCTGTGTCTTCCTACAAGCAAGACATCATTTCAGGTAAACTCAGTCAGCTTGCATTCAAACAAAGCTATATCGTTCACATAGCTCACAGGTTTCTTGCACTTAACTGTAAGCATTGGATGTTAGAAGACCTGTGGTTTATATCAGTTTCAGAAGGAGAAGTGAACTAGCAATGGTCCGTATGTGTAGGAAACACCGTTCTTTTTTTCTGAGTACCCGCAAGTTTCTGGCTCTATTAGAGACTCTGGAAAGCAAGAGCATGCTTCTTGCTCTAAAGCAGAGTGTGTTTCATGGATGACAACTGTGCTGTGTGTTTCCCTTCAGAAATGGAGTTAAATCACAGGCTCTGTGTCTTCCTACAAGCAAGACATCTTTTCAGGTAAACTCAGTCACTTTTCAGCTCAAAGAAGCTGCATCATTCACGAGCTCACACGTTGCTCGCTCTTAACTTGAAAGCATTGCAGGTTAATGGAATTCTGCTTTGTATCAATTTCAGAAGAAGAGTTGACTTAGATATCGTCCATATGTGTAGGAAACACCGTTATTTTGTTCAGACCACAGTCACGTTTCCTGCTGTATTAGAGATTCTTAGAAAGCAAGAGCGTGCTTCTTGCTCTAAAGCAGAGTGTGCTTCATGTATGAGAAATGTGCTGTGTGTTTCCCTTCAGAAATGGAGTTAAATTCCAGGCTCTGTGTCTTCCAACAAGCAAGACATCATTTCAGGAAAAGGCAGTCACTTTTCAGCTCAAATGAGTATAAATCATTTACGAAGCTCACATGTTTCTCGCTCTTAACTGAAAAGCATTGGACATTAGATGACTTGTGGTTTGTATCAGTTTCAGAAGAAGAGTTGATCTAGATATGGTCCGTATGTGTAGGAAACACCGTTATTTTATTCTGACCACAGTCATGTTTCCTGCTCTATTAGAGACTCTTAGAAAGCAAGAGCGTGCTTCTTGCTCTAAAGCAGAGTGTGTTTCATGGATGAGAACTGTGCTGTGTGTTTCCCTTCAGAAATGGAGTTAAATTCCAGGCTCTGTGTCTTCCTACAAGCAAGACATCATTTCAGGTAAACGCAGTTACTTCTCAGCTCAAATGAATATAAATCGTTTACGAAGCTCACACGTTTCTCACTCTTAACTGAAAAGCATTGGATGTTAGATGACTTGTGGTTTGTCTCAGTTTCAGAAGCAGAGTTGAACTAGCAATGGTCTGTATGTGTAGGAAACACTATTCTTTTTTCTGAGCACACTTTCACGTTTCTGACTCTATTATAGACTCTAGAAAGCAAGAGCGTGCTTCTTGCTCCAAAGCAGAGTGTATTTCATGGATGAGAACTGTGCTGTGTGTTTCCCTTCAGAAATGGAGTTAAATCCCAGGCTCTGTGTCTTCCTACAAGCAAGACATCTTTTCAGGTAAACTCAGTCATTTTTCAGCTCAAAGGAAGCTACATTTTTCACGAAGCTCACATGTTTCTTGCTCTAAACAGAAAAGCATTGCATGTTACAGGATCTCTGTTTTGTATCAGTTTCAGAAGCAGAGTTGGAATAGCAATGGTCCCTATGTGTAGGAAACACCGTTCTTTTGTTCTGAGTACCTTCAGGTTTCTGGCTCTATTAGAGACTCTAGAAAGCAAAAGCATGCTTTGTGCTCTACTGCAGAGTGTGTTTCATGGATGAGAACTGTGCTGTGTGTTTCCCTTCAGAAATGGAGTTAAATCCCAGGCTCTGTGTCTTCCTACAAGCAAGACATCTTTTCAGGTAAACTCAGTCACTTTTCAGCTCAAATGAAGCTACATGCTTCACGAGCTCACACGTTTCTCGCTCTTAACTGGAAAGCATTGCATGTTACAGGAACTCTGGTTTGTATCGGTTTCAGAAACAGAGTTGGAATAGCAATGGTCCGTTTGTGTAGGAAACACCCTTCTTTTGTTCTTGGCACACTTTCAAGTTTCTGGCTCTATTATAGACTCTAGACAGCAAGAGCGTGCTTCTTGCTCTAAAGCAGAGTGTGTTTCATGGATGAGAACTGTGCTGTGTGTTTCCCTTCAGAAATGGAGTTAAATTCCAGTCTCTGTGTCTTCCTACAAGCAAGACATCATTTCAGGTAAACGCAGTTACTTCTCAGCTCAAATGAATATAAATCGTTTACGAAGCTCACATGTTTCTCGCTCTTAACTGAAAAGCATTGGATGTTAGATGACTTGTGGTTTGTATCAGTTACAGAAGCAGAGTTGAACTAGCAATGGTCCGTATGTGTAGGAAACACCATTCTTTTTTCTGAGCACACTTCAAGTTTCTGACTCTATTATAGACTCTAGAATGCAAGAGCGTGCTTCTTGCTCCAAAGCAGAGTGTATTTCATGGATGAGAACTGTGCTGTGTGTTTCCCTTCAGAAATGGAGTGAAATCCCAGGCTCTGTGTCTTCCTACAAGCAAGACATCTTTTCAGGTAAACTCAGTCATTTTTCAGCTCATAGGAAGCAACATTTTTCACGAAGCTCACATGTTTCTTGCTCTTAACAGGAAAGCATTGCATGTTACAGGAACTCTGGTTTGTATCAGTTTCAGAAGCAGAGTTGGACTAGCAATGGTCCCTATGTGTAGGAAACACCGTTCTTTTGTTCTGAGCACACTCACGTTTCCTGCTATATTAGAGCCTCTAGAAAGCAAGAGCGTGCTTCTTCCTATACGCAGAGTGTGTTTCATCGTGAGAACTGTGCTGTGTGTTTCCCTTGAGAAATGGAGTTAAATCACAAGCTCTGTATCTTCCTATAAGCAAGACTTCGTTTCACGTAAACTCAGTCACCTTTCTGGTCAAACAAAGCTACATCATTCACGTAGCTCATAAGTTTCTTGTTCAAAGAATTGGATGATACAGGACCTGTGGTTTGTATCAGTTTCAGAAGCAGAGTTGAACTAGCAATGGTCTGTATGTGTAGGAAACACCGTTCTTTTGTTCTGAGTACCCACAGGTTTCTGGCTCTATTAGAGACTCTAGAAAGCAAAAGCATGCTTCGTGCTCTACAGCAGAGTGTGTTTCATGGATGAGAACTGTGCTGTGTGTTTCCCTTCAGAAATGGAGTTAAATCGCAGGTTCTGTGTCTTCCTACAAGCAAGACATCTTTTCAGGTAAACTCAGTCACTTTTCAGCTCAAATGAAGCTACATCGTTCACGACGCTCAAACGTTTCTCGCTCGTAATTGGAACGCATTGCATGTTACAGGAACTCTGGTTTGTTTCAGTTTCAGAAGCAGAGTTGGAATAGCAATGGTCCGTATGTGTAGGAAACACCCTTCTTTTGTTCTGGGCACACTTTCAAGTTTCTGGCTCTATTATAGACTCTAGACAGCAAGAGCGTGCTTCTTGCTCTAAAGCAGAGTGTGTTTCATGGATGAGAACTGTGCTGTGTGTTTCCCTTCAGAAATGTAGTTAAATCCCAGGCTCTGTGTCTTCCTACAAGCAAGACATCTTTTCAGGTAAACTCAGTCACTTTTCAGCTCAAAGGAAGCTACATCATTCACGAAGCTCACACGTTTCTCGCTCTTAACTGGAAAGCATTGCATGTTACAGGAACTCTGGTTTGTATCAGTTTCAGTAGCAGAGTTGGACTAGCAATGGTCAGTATGTGTAGGAAACACCCGTCTTTTGTTCTGAGCACACTTTCAAATTTCTGGCTCTATTATAGACTCTAGACAGAAAGAGCGTACTTATTGCTCTAAAGCAGAGTGTGTTTCATGGATGAGAACTGTGCTGTGTGTTTCCTTTCAGAAATGGAGTTAAATCCCATGCTTTGTGTCTTCCTACAAGCAAGACATCTTTTCAAGTAAACTCAGTCACTTTTCAGCTCAAAGGTAGCAACATCGTTCATGAAGCTCACACATTTCTCGCTCTTAACTGGAAAGCATTGCATGTTAATGGAACTGTGGTTTGTATCAGTTTCAGAAGAAGAGTTGACCTAGATATGGTCCATATTTGTAGGACACACCGTTATTTTGTTCTGACCACAGTCACGTTTCCTGCTGTATTAGAGACTCTTAGAAAGCAAGAGCATGCATCTTGCTTAAAAGCAGAGTGTGTTTCATCGTGAGAACTGTGCTGTGTGTTTCCCTTCAGAAATGGAGTTAAATCACAAGCTCTGTATCTTCCTACAAGCAAGACTTCGTTTCACGTAAACTCAGTCACCTTGCACTCAAACAAAGCTACATCCTACACGTAGCTCACAAGTTTCTTGTTCAAAGAATTAGATGATAGAGGACCTGGGGTTTGTATCAGTTTCAGAAGCAGAGTTGAACTAGCAATGGTCCGTATGTGTAGGAAACACCGTTCTTTTGTTCTGAGTACCCTCAGGTTTCTGGCTCTATTAGAGACTCTAGAAAGCAAAAGCATGCTTCGTGCTCTACAGCAGAGTGTGTTCCATGGATGAGAACTGTGCTGTGTGTTTCCCTTCAGAAATGGAGTTAAATCCCAGGCTCTGTGTCTTCCTACAAGCAAGACATCTTTTCAGGTAAACTCAGTCACTTTTCAGCTCAAATGAAGCTACATACTTCACGAAGATCACATGTTTCTCGCTCTTAACTGGAACGCATTGCATGTTACAGGAACTCTGGTGTGTATCAGTTTCAGAAGCAGAGTTGGAATAGCAATGGTCCGTATGTGTAGGAAACACCCTTCTTTTATTCTGGGCACACTTTCAAGTTTCTGGCTCTATTATAGACTCTAGACAGCAAGAGCATGCTTCTTGCTCTAAAGCACAGTATGTTTCATGGATGAGAACTGTACTGTGTGTTTCCCTTCAGAAATGTAGTTAAATCCCAGGCTCTGTGTCTTCCTACAAGCAAAACATCTTTTCAGGTAAACTCAGTCACTTTTCAGCACAAAGGAAGCTACATCGTTCACGAGCTCACACGTTTCTCGCTCTTAACTGGAAAGCATTGCATGTTACAGTAACTCTGGTTTGTATCAGTTTCAGAAGCAGAGTTGGACTAGCAATGGTCAGTATCTGTAGGAAACACCCTTCTTTTGTTCTGATCACACTTTCAAGTTTCTGGCTCTATTATAGACTGTAGACAGCAAGAGCGTGCATCTTGCTCTAAAGCAGAGTGTGTTTCATGGATGAGAACTGTGCTGTGTGTTTCCCATCAGAAATGGAGTTAAATTCCAGGCTCTGTGTCTTCCTACAAGCAAGACATCATTTCAGGTAAACTCAGTCAGCTTGCATTCAAACAAAGCTATATCATTCACATAGCTCACAGGTTTCTTGCACTTAACTGTAATCATTGGATATTAGAAGACCTGTGGTTTATATCAGTTTGAGAAGGAGAAGTGAACTAGCTGTGGTCCGTATGTGTAGGAAACACCGTTCTTTTGTTCTGAGTACCCGAAAGTTTCTGTCTCTTAGAGACTCTGGAAAGCAAGAGCATGCTTCTTGCTCTAAAGCAGAGTGTGTTTCAAGGATGAGAACTGTGCTGTGTGTTTCCCTTCAGAAATGGAGTTAAATCCCAGGTTCTGTGTCTTCCTACAAGCAAGACATCTTTTCAGGTAAACTCAGTCACTTTTCAGCTCAAAGAAGCTACATCATTCACGAGCTCACACGTTTGTCGCTCTTAACTTGAAAGCATTGCAGGAAAATGGAATTCGGCTTTGTATAAATTTCAGAAGAAGAGTTGACTTAGATATCGTCCATATGTGTAGGAAACACCGTTATTTTGTTCAGACCACAGTCACGTTTCCTGCTGTATTAGAGATTCTTAGAAAGCAAGAGCGTGCTTCTTGCTCTAAAGCAGAGTGTGCTTCATATGTGAGAACTGTGCTGTGTGTTTCCCTTCAGAAATGTAGTTAAATCCCAGGCTCTGTGTGTTCCTACAAGCAAGACATCATTTCAGGAAAAGGCAGTCACTTTTCAGCTCAAATGAGTTTAAATCATTTACGAAGCTCACATGTTTCTAGCTCTTAACTGAAAAGTATTGGACATTAGATGACTTGTGGTTTGTATCAGTTTCAGAAGAAGAGTTGATCTAGATATGGTCCGTATGTGTAGGAAACACCGTTATTTTGTTCTGACCACAGTCACGTTTCCTGCTCTATTAGAGACTCTTAGAAAGCAAGAGCGTGCTTCTTGCTCTAAAGCAGAGTGTGTTTCATGGATGAGAACTGTGCTGTGTGTTTCCCTTCAGAAATGGAGTTAAATTCCAGTCTCTGTGTCTTCCTACAAGCAAGACATCATTTCAGGTAAACGCAGTTACTTCTCAGCTCAAATGAATATAAATCGTTTACGAAGCTCACATGTTTCTCGCTCTTAACTGAAAAGCATTGGATGTTAGATGACTTGTGGTTTGTATCAGTTACAGAAGCAGAGTTGAACTAGCAATGGTCCGTATGTGTAGGAAACACCATTCTTTTTTCTGAGCACACTTCAAGTTTCTGACTCTATTATAGACTCTAGAATGCAAGAGCGTGCTTCTTGCTCCAAAGCAGAGTGTATTTCATGGATGAGAACTGTGCTGTGTGTTTCCCTTCAGAAATGGAGTGAAATCCCAGGCTCTGTGTCTTCCTACAAGCAAGACATCTTTTCAGGTAAACTCAGTCACTTTTCAGCTCAAATGAAGCTACATACTTCACGAAGCTCACATGTTTCTCGCTCTTAACTGGAACGCATTGCATGTTACAGGAACTCTGGTGTGTATCAGTTTCAGAAGCAGAGTTGGAATAGCAATGGTCCGTATGTGTAGGAAACACCCTTCTTTTATTCTGGGCACACTTTCAAGTTTCTGGCTCTATTATAGACTCTAGACAGCAAGAGCGTGCTTCTTGCTCTAAAGCACAGTATGTTTCATGGATGAGAACTGTACTGTGTGTTTCCCTTCAGAAATGTAGTTAAATCCCAGGCTCTGTGTCTTCCTACAAGCAAGACATCTTTTCAGGTAAACTCAGTCACTTTTCAGCACAAAGGAAGCTACATCGTTCACGAGCTCACACGTTTCTCGCTCTTAACTGGAAAGCATTGCATGTTACAGGAACGCTGGTTTGTATCAGTTTCAGAAGCAGAGTTGGACTAGCAATGGTCAGTATCTGTAGGAAACACCCTTCTTTTGTTCTGATCACACTTTCAAGTTTCTGGCTCTATTATAGACTGTAGACAGCAAGAGCGTGCATCTTGCTCTAAAGCAGAGTGTGTTTCATGGATGAGAACTGTGCTGTGTGTTTCCCATCAGAAATGGAGTTAAATTCCAGGCTCTGTGTCTTCCTACAAGCAAGACATCATTTCAGGTAAACTCAGTCAGCTTGCATTCAAACAAAGCTATATCGATCACATAGCTCACAGGTTTCTTGCACTTAACTGTAAAGCATTGGATGTTAGAAGACCTGTGGTTTATATCAGTTTCAGAAGGAGAAGTGAACTAGCAATGGTCCTTATGTGTAGGAAACACCGTTCTTTTGTTCTGAGTAACCACAAGTTTTTGGCTCTATTAGAGACTCTGGAAAGCAAGAGCATGTTTCTTGCTCTAAAGCAGAGTGTGTTTCATGGATGAGAACTGTGCTGTGTGTTTCACTTCAGAAATGGAGTTAAATCCCAGGCTCTCTGTCTTCCTACAAGCAAGACATCATTTCAGGAAAACGCAGTCACTTTTCAGCTCAAATGAATATAAATCATTTACGAAGCTCACATGTATCTCGCTCTTAACTGAAAAGCATTGGACATTAGATGACTTGTGGTTTGTATCAGTTTCAGAAGAAGAGTTGGTCTAGATATGGTCCGTATGTGTAGGAAACACCGTTATTTTGTTTTGACCACAGTCACGTTTCCTGCTCTATTAGAGACTCTTAGAAAGCAAGAGCGTGCTTCTTGCTCTAAAGCAGAGTGTGTTTCATGGATGAGAACTGTGCTGTGTGTTTCCCTTCAGAAATGGAATTAAATTCAAGGCTCCGTGTCTTCCAAAAAGCAAGACATCATTTTAGGTAAACTCAGTTACTTCTCAGCTCAAATGAATATAAATCGTTTACGAAGCTCACACGTTTCTCGCTCTAAACTGAAAAGCATAGGATGTTGATGACTTGTGGTTTGTCTTAGTTTCAGAAGCAGAGTTGAACTAGCTATGGACAATTTGTGTAGGAAACACCGTTCTTTTCTTCTGAGCACACTTTCAAGTTTCTGACTCTATTATAGACTCTAGAAAGCAAGAGCGTGCTTCTTGCTCTAAAGCAGAGTGTGTTTCATGGATGAGAACTGTGCTGTGTGTTTTCCTTCAGAAATGGAGTTAAACTCCAGGCTCCGTGTCTTCCTACAAGCAAGACATCATTTCAGGTAAACTCAGTTACTTCTCAGCTCAAATGAATATAAATCGTTTACGAAGCTCACACGTTACTCGCTCTTAACTGAAAAGCATTGGATGTTAGATGATTTGTGGCTTGTATCAGTTTCAGAAGAAGAGTTGACCTAGATATGGTCCGTATGTGTAGGAAACACTGTTCTTTTGTTCTGAGAACCTTCACGTTTCTTGCTCTATTAGAGACTCTGGAAAGCAAGAGCATGTTCTTGCTCTAAAGCAGACTTTGTTTCATTGATGAGAACTGGGCTGTGAGTTTCCCTTAAGAAATGGAGTAAATCCCAGGCTCTGTGTCTTCCTACAAGCAAGACATCTTTTCAGGAAATCACAGTCACTTTTCAGCTCAAAGGAAGCTACATCGTTCACGAAGCTCACACGTTTCCCACTCTTAACTGGAAAGCATTGCATGTTAAAGGAACTGTGCTTTCTATCAGTTTCAGAAGAAGAGTTGACCTAGATATGGTCTGCATGTGTAGGAAACTCCGTTATTTTGTTCTGACCACAGTCACGTTTCCTGCTGTATTAGAGACTCTTAGAAAGCTAGAGCGTGCTTCTTGCTCTAAAGCAGAGTGTGTTTCATGGATGAGAACTGGGCTTTGTGTTTCCCTTCAGAAATGGAGTTAAATTCCAGGCTCTGTTTCTTTCTACTAGCAAGACATCAGTTCAGGTAAACTAAGTCACATTTCAGCTCAAATGAATATGAATTGTTTATGAAGATCACACGTTTGTCGCTCTTCATTGGAAAGCATTTTATGTTAGATAACTTGTGGCTTGTATCAGTTTCAGAAGAAGTGTTGAACTAGCAATGGTCCATAAGTGTAGGAAACACCGTTCTTTTGTTCTGAGCACATTGCCTTTCTGCCTCTAATAGAGACTCTAGAAAGCAAGAGCGTGCTTCTTGCTCTAAAGCAGAGTGTGTTTCATGGATGAGAACTGTGCTGTGTGTTTCCCTTCAGAAATGGAGTTAAATCCCAAGCTCTGTGTCTTCCTACAAGCAAGAAATCACTTCAGGTAAACACAGTCACTTTATAGCTCAAATGAAGCTACATCATTCACGAAGCTCACACGTTTCTCGCTCTTAATTGTTATGCATTGGATGTTAGCGGACCTGTGGTTTTATCAGTTTCAGAAGCAGAGTTGAACTAGATATGGTCCGAATATGTAGGAAATACAGTTCTTTTGTTCTCAGCACACTCATGTTTACTTCACATTTAGATCCTCAAGAAAGCATGAGCATGCTTCTTTCTCTAAAGCAGAGTGTGTTTCATGGATGTGAACTGTGCAGGGAGTTTCCCTTCTAAATGGAGTTCAATCCCAGGTTCTGTGTCTTCATAAAAGCAAGACTTCATTTCAGGTAAACACAGTCACTTTTCAGCACAAAGGAAGCTACATCGTTCACAAAACTCACAGGTTTCTTGATCTTAACTGAAAAGCATTGGATGTTAGAGGATCTGTGGTTTGTATCAGTTTCAGACAGAGTTGAACTAGGTATGGTCTGCATATGTAGGATACACCATTCTTTTTTCAGAACACACTAATGTTTCTTGCTGTATTAGAGACACTAGAGAGCAAGAGCTTGTTTCTTGCTCTAAAGCACACTGCGTTTCATTGATGAGAACTGTGCTGTGTGTTTCCTTTCAGACATGGAGTTAAATCACAAGCTCTGTGTCTTCCTACAAGCAATACTTCGTTTCAGGTAAGGGCAGTCATTTTTCAGCTCAAAGGACCGGCATCATTCACGAAGCTCACACATTTCTCTTCTAAACTGAGAATCATTGGATGTTAGAGGACCTGTGGTTTGTATCAGTTTCAGAAGCAGAGTTGAACTAGATATGGTCCGAATGTGTGGGAAACACAGTTCTTTTGGTCTGAGCACACTCATGTTTCCTTCTGTTTTAGAGACTCTAGAAAGCAAGACGGTGCTTCTTACTCTAAAGCAGAAAGTGTTTCATGGATGAGAACTGTGCTGTGTTTTTCCCTTCAGAAATGGAGTTAAATCCCAGGCTCTGTGTCTTCCTACAAGCAAGACACAGTTTCAGGTAAACACAGTCACTTTATAGCTCAAATGAAGCTATATCATTCACAAAGCTCACTTGCTTCTCGCTCTTAAGTGACAAGCATGGGTGTTAGAGGACCAGTGGTTTGTATCAGTTTTAGAAGCAGAGTTGAAGTATATATGATCCCTATGTGTAGGAAACACCATTCCTTTGTTCGGAGCATACTCACGTTTCCTGCTGTATTAGAGACACTAGAAAGCAAGAGCGTGCTTCTTGCTCTAAAGCAGAGTGTGTTTCATGGATGAGGACTGTGCTTTGTGTTTCTCTTCAGAAATGGAGTTAAATCTCAGGCTCTGTGTCTTTCTACAAGCAAGACTTCGTTTCAGGTAAACACAGTCACTGTTCAGCTCAAAGGAAGCTACATCATTCACAAAGCTCACACGTTTCTTGCTCTTAACTTAAAAGCATTGGATGTTAGAGGACCTGTGGTTTGTATCACTTTCAGAAGCAGAGTTGAACTAGATATGGTCCATATGTGTAGGACACATAGTTCTTTTGTTCTTAGCACATCACTTTTCCTGCCATATTAGAGACTCTAGAAAGCAAGAGCATGCTTCTTGCTCTAAAGCAGAGTGTGTTTCATGGATGAGAACTGTGCTGTGCGTTTCCTTCAGAAATGGAGTTAATGCCAAGCTCTGTGTCTTCCTACAGGCAATAATTCGTTTCATGTAAATGCAGTCACTTTTCAGCTCAAAGGAGCTACATCGTTCACGCAGCTCATAAGTTTGTTGCTCTTAACTGAAAACCATTGGAGGATAGAGGACCTTTGGTTTGTATCATTTTCAGAAGAAGAGTTGAACTAGATATGGTCCGAATGTGTGGGAAACACAGTTTTTTTGGTCTGAGCACACTCAAGTTTTCTTCTCTTTTAGAGCCTCTAGAAAGCAAGACCGTGCTTCTTACTCTAAAGCAGAATGTTTTTCATGGAAGAGAACTGTGCTGTGTGTTACCCTTCAGAAATGGAGTTAAATCCCACGCTCTGTGTCTTCCTACAAGCAAAATGTCTTTTCAGGTAAGGGTAGTCACTTCTCAGCTCAAAGGACCTGCATCGTTCCCGAAGCTCACACATTTCTCTTCTTAACGGACAAGCATTGGATGTTAGAGGACCTATTGTTTGTGTCAGTTTCAGACAGAGTTGAACTAGATATGGTCCGAATGTGTGGGAAACACCATTCTGTTGCTCTGAGCACACTCATGTTTCCTGCTGTATTAGAGACTCTAGAAAGCAAGAGCATGCTTCTTGCTCTAAAGCAGAGTGTGTTTTATGGATGAGAACTGTGCTGTGTGTTTCCCTTCAGAAATGTAGTTAAATCCCTGGCTCTGTGTCTTCCTACAAGCAAGACATCTTTTCTGGTAAACTCAGTCACTTTTCAGCTCAAGTGAATATAAATCATTTACGAAGCTCACAAGTTTCTAGCTCTTAACTGAAAAATATTGGATGTTAGATGACTTGTGGTTTGTATCAGTTTCAGAAGACGAGTTGAACTAGCTATGGTCTGTATGTGTAGGAAACACCATTCTTTTGTTCTGAGCACACTAACGTTTCCTTCTATATTAGAGCCTCTAGAAAGCAAGAGCGTCCTTCTTCCTATACACAGAGTGTGTTTCATCGTGAGGACTGTGCTGTGTGTTTCCCTTCAGAAATGGAGTTAAATCACAAGCTCTGTATCTTCCTACAAGCAAGAATTCGTTTCACGTAAACTCAGTCACCTTTCAGCTCAAACAAAGATACATCGTTCAGGTAGCTCACAAGTTTCTTGTTCTTAACTGTAAAGCATTGGATGTTAGAGAACCTGTGGTTTGTATCAGTTTCAGAAGCATAGTTGAACTAGCAATGGTCCGTATGTGTAGGAAACACCGTTCTTTTGTTCTGAGCACACTTTCAAGTTTCTGACTCTATTATAGACTCTATAGAGCAAGAGCATGCTTCGTGCTCTAAAGCAGAGTGTGTGTCATGGATGAGAACTGTGCTGTGTGTTTCCCTTCAGAAATGGAGTTAAATCCCAGGCTCTGTGTCTTCCTACAAGCAAGACAACTTTTCAGGTAAACTCAGTCACTTTTCAGCTCAAATGAAGCTACATCCTTCACGAAGCTCACACGTTTCTCGCTCTTAACTGGAAAGCATTGCATGTTACAGGAACTCTGGTTAGTATCAGTTTCAGAAGCAGAGTTGGACTAGCAATGGTCTGTATGTGTAGGAAACACCTTTCTTTTGTTCTGAGCACACTCTCGTTTCTGCTATATTAGAGACTCTTAGAAAGCAAGAGCGTGCTCCTTCCCTAAAGCAGTGTGTGTTCCATGGATGAGAACTGTGCTGTGTGTTTCCCTTCAGTAATGGAGTTAAATCCCAGGCTCTGTGTCTTCCTACAAGCAAGACATCTTTTCCGGTAAACTCAGTCACTTTTCAGCTCAAAGGAAGCTACATCGTTCACGAAGCTCACACGTTTCTCGCTCTTAACTGGATAGCATTCCATGTTAGAGGAAGTATGGTTTGTATCAGTTTCAGAAGAGGAGTTGACCTAGATATCGTCCATATGTGTAGGACACACCGTTATTTTGTTCTGACCACAGTCACGTTTCATGCTGTATTAGAGACTCATAGACAGCAAGAGCGTGCTTCTTGCTCTAAAGCAGAGTGTGCTTCATGTCTGAGAACTGTGCTGTGTGTTTCCCTTCAGTAATGGAGTTAAATTCCAGCCTCCGAGTCTTCCTACAAGCAAGACATCATTTCAGGTAAACGCAGTCACTTTTCAGCTCAAATGAATATAAATCGTTTATGAAGCTCACACGTTTCTCGCTCTTAACTGAAAAGCATTGCATGTTAGATGATTTGTGGTTTGTATCAGTTTCAGAAGAAGAGTTGACCTAGATATGGTCCGTATGTGTAGGAAACACCCTTATTTTGTTCTGACCACAGTCACGTTTCCTGCTCTATTAGAGACTATTAGAAAGCAAGAGGGTGCTTCTTGCTCTAAAGCAAAGTGTTTTTCATGGATGAGAACTGTGCTGTGTGTTTCCCTTCAGAAATGTAGTTAAATCCCAGGCTCTGTGTCTTCCTACAAGCAAGACATCTTTTCAGGTAAACTCAGTCACTTTTAAGCTCAAAGGAATCTACATCGTTCACAAAGCTCACCCGTTTCTCGCTCTTAACTGGATAGCATTCCATGGTAGAGGAACTATGGTTTGTATCAGTTTCAGAAGAGGAGTTGACCTAGATATCGTCCATATGTGTAGGACACACCTTCATTTTGTTCTGACCACAGTCATGTTTCCTGCTGTATTAGAGACTCTTAGAAAGCAAGAGCGTGCATCTTGCTCTAAAGCAGAGTGTGTTTCATGGATGAGAACTGTGCTGTGTGTTTCCCATCAGAAATGGAGTTAAATTCCAGGCTCTGTGTCTTCCTACAAGCAAGACCTCATTTCAGGTAAACTCAGTCAGCTTGCATTCAAACACAGCTATATCGATCACATAGCTCACAGGTTTCTTGCACTTAACTGTAAAGCATTGGATGTTAGAAGACCTGTGGTTTATATCAGTTTCAGAAGGAGAAGTGAACTAGCAATGGTCCTTATGTGTAGGAAACACCGTTCTTTTGTTCTGAGTAACCACAAGTTTTTGGCTCTATTAGAGACTCTGGAAAGCAAGAGCATGCTTCTTGCTCTAAAGCAGAGTGTGTTTCATGGATGAGAACTGTGCTGTGTGTTTCACTTCAGAAATGGAGTTAAATCCCAGGCTCTCTGTCTTCCTACAAGCAAGACATCATTTCAGGAAAACGCAGTCACTTTTCAGCTCAAATGAATATAAATCATTTACGAAGCTCACATGTTTCTCGCTCTTAACTGAAAAGCATTGGACATTAGATGACTTGTGGTTTGTATCAGTTTCAGAAGAAGAGTTGGTCTAGATATGGTCCGTATGTGTAGGAAACACCGTTATTTTGTTTTGACCACAGTCACGTTTCCTGCTCTATTAGAGACTCTTAGAAAGCAAGAGCGTGCTTCTTGCTCTAAAGCAGAGTGTGTTTCATGGATGAGAACTGTGCTGTGTGTTTCCCTTCAGAAATGGAATTAAATTCAAGGCTCCGTGTCTTCCAAAAAGCAAGACATCATTTTAGGTAAACTCAGTTTCTTCTCAGCTCAAATGAATATAAATCGTTTACGAAGCTCACACGTTTCTCGCTCTAAACTGAAAAGCATAGGATGTTGATGACTTGTGGTTTGTCTTAGTTTCAGAAGCAGAGTTGAACTAGCTATGGACAATTTGTGTAGGAAACACCGTTCTTTTCTTCTGAGCACACTTTCAAGTTTCTGACTCTATTATAGACTCTAGAAAGCAAGAGCGTGCTTCTTGCTCTAAAGCAGAGTGTGTTTCATGGATGAGAACTGTGCTGTGTGTTTTCCTTCAGAAATGGAGTTAAACTCCAGGCTCCGTGTCTTCCTACAAGCAAGACATCATTTCAGGTAAACTCAGTTACTTCTCAGCTCAAATGAATATAAATCGTTTACGAAGCTCACACGTTACTCGCTCTTAACTGAAAAGCATTGGATGTTAGATGATTTGTGGCTTGTATCAGTTTCAGAAGAAGAGTTGACCTAGATATGGTCCGTATGTGTAGGAAACACTGTTCTTTTGTTCTGAGAACCTTCACGTTTCTTGCTCTATTAGAGACTCTGGAAAGCAAGAGCATGTTCTTGCTCTAAAGCAGACTTTGTTTCATTGATGAGAACTGGGCTGTGAGTTTCCCTTAAGAAATGGAGTAAATCCCAGGCTCTGTGTCTTCCTACAAGCAAGACATCTTTTCAGGAAATCACAGTCACTTTTCAGCTCAAAGGAAGCTACATCGTTCACGAAGCTCACACGTTTCCCGCTCTTAACTGGAAAGCATTGCATGTTAAAGGAACTGTGCTTTCTATCAGTTTCAGAAGAAGAGTTGACCTAGATATGGTCTGCATGTGTAGGAAACTCCGTTATTTTGTTCTGACCACAGTCACGTTTCCTGCTGTATTAGAGACTCTTAGAAAGCTAGAGCGTGCTTCTTGCTCTAAAGCAGAGTGTGTTTCATGGATGAGAACTGGGCTTTGTGTTTCCCTTCAGAAATGGAGTTAAATTCCAGGCTCTGTTTCTTTCTACTAGCAAGACATCAGTTCAGGTAAACTAAGTCACATTTCAGCTCAAATGAATATGAATTGTTTATGAAGATCACACGTTTGTCGCTCTTCATTGGAAAGCATTTTATGTTAGATAACTTGTGGCTTGTATCAGTTTCAGAAGAAGTGTTGAACTAGCAATGGTCCATAAGTGTAGGAAACACCGTTCTTTTGTTCTGAGCACATTGCCTTTCTGCCTCTAATAGAGACTCTAGAAAGCAAGAGCGTGCTTCTTGCTCTAAAGCAGAGTGTGTTTCATGGATGAGAACTGTGCTGTGTGTTTCCCTTCAGAAATGGAGTTAAATCCCAAGCTCTGTGTCTTCCTACAAGCAAGAAATCACTTCAGGTAAACACAGTCACTTTATAGCTCAAATGAAGCTACATCATTCACGAAGCTCACACGTTTCTCGCTCTTAATTGTTATGCATTGGATGTTAGCGGACCTGTGGTTTTATCAGTTTCAGAAGCAGAGTTGAACTAGATATGGTCCGAATATGTAGGAAATACAGTTCTTTTGTTCTCAGCACACTCATGTTTACTTCACATTTAGATCCTCAAGAAAGCATGAGCATGCTTCTTTCTCTAAAGCAGAGTGTGTTTCATGGATGTGAACTGTGCAGGGAGTTTCCCTTCTAAATGGAGTTCAATCCCAGGTTCTGTGTCTTCATAAAAGCAAGACTTCATTTCAGGTAAACACAGTCACTTTTCAGCACAAAGGAAGCTACATCGTTCACAAAACTCACAGGTTTCTTGATCTTAACTGAAAAGCATTGGATGTTAGAGGATCTGTGGTTTGTATCAGTTTCAGACAGAGTTGAACTAGGTATGGTCTGCATATGTAGGATACACCATTCTTTTTTCAGAACACACTAATGTTTCTTGCTGTATTAGAGACACTAGAGAGCAAGAGCTTGTTTCTTGCTCTAAAGCACACTGCGTTTCATTGATGAGAACTGTGCTGTGTGTTTCCTTTCAGACATGGAGTTAAATCACAAGCTCTGTGTCTTCCTACAAGCAATACTTCGTTTCAGGTAAGGGCAGTCATTTTTCAGCTCAAAGGACCGGCATCATTCACGAAGCTCACACATTTCTCTTCTAAACTGAGAATCATTGGATGTTAGAGGACCTGTGGTTTGTATCAGTTTCAGAAGCAGAGTTGAACTAGATATGGTCCGAATGTGTGGGAAACACAGTTCTTTTGGTCTGAGCACACTCATGTTTCCTTCTGTTTTAGAGACTCTAGAAAGCAAGACGGTGCTTCTTACTCTAAAGCAGAAAGTGTTTCATGGATGAGAACTGTGCTGTGTTTTTCCCTTCAGAAATGGAGTTAAATCCCAGGCTCTGTGTCTTCCTACAAGCAAGACACAGTTTCAGGTAAACACAGTCACTTTATAGCTCAAATGAAGCTATATCATTCACAAAGCTCACTTGCTTCTCGCTCTTAAGTGACAAGCATGGGTGTTAGAGGACCAGTGGTTTGTATCAGTTTTAGAAGCAGAGTTGAAGTATATATGATCCCTATGTGTAGGAAACACCATTCCTTTGTTCGGAGCATACTCACGTTTCCTGCTGTATTAGAGACACTAGAAAGCAAGAGCGTGCTTCTTGCTCTAAAGCAGAGTGTGTTTCATGGATGAGGACTGTGCTTTGTGTTTCTCTTCAGAAATGGAGTTAAATCTCAGGCTCTGTGTCTTTCTACAAGCAAGACTTCGTTTCAGGTAAACACAGTCACTGTTCAGCTCAAAGGAAGCTACATCATTCACAAAGCTCACACGTTTCTTGCTCTTAACTTAAAAGCATTGGATGTTAGAGGACCTGTGGTTTGTATCACTTTCAGAAGCAGAGTTGAACTAGATATGGTCCATATGTGTAGGACACATAGTTCTTTTGTTCTTAGCACATCACTTTTCCTGCCATATTAGAGACTCTAGAAAGCAAGAGCATGCTTCTTGCTCTAAAGCAGAGTGTGTTTCATGGATGAGAACTGTGCTGTGCGTTTCCTTCAGAAATGGAGTTAATGCCAAGCTCTGTGTCTTCCTACAGGCAATAATTCGTTTCATGTAAATGCAGTCACTTTTCAGCTCAAAGGAGCTACATCGTTCACGCAGCTCATAAGTTTGTTGCTCTTAACTGAAAACCATTGGAGGATAGAGGACCTTTGGTTTGTATCATTTTCAGAAGAAGAGTTGAACTAGATATGGTCCGAATGTGTGGGAAACACAGTTTTTTTGGTCTGAGCACACTCAAGTTTTCTTCTCTTTTAGAGCCTCTAGAAAGCAAGACCGTGCTTCTTACTCTAAAGCAGAATGTTTTTCATGGAAGAGAACTGTGCTGTGTGTTACCCTTCAGAAATGGAGTTAAATCCCACGCTCTGTGTCTTCCTACAAGCAAAATGTCTTTTCAGGTAAGGGTAGTCACTTCTCAGCTCAAAGGACCTGCATCGTTCCCGAAGCTCACACATTTCTCTTCTTAACGGACAAGCATTGGATGTTAGAGGACCTATTGTTTGTGTCAGTTTCAGACAGAGTTGAACTAGATATGGTCCGAATGTGTGGGAAACACCATTCTGTTGCTCTGAGCACACTCATGTTTCCTGCTGTATTAGAGACTCTAGAAAGCAAGAGCATGCTTCTTGCTCTAAAGCAGAGTGTGTTTTATGGATGAGAACTGTGCTGTGTGTTTCCCTTCAGAAATGTAGTTAAATCCCTGGCTCTGTGTCTTCCTACAAGCAAGACATCTTTTCTGGTAAACTCAGTCACTTTTCAGCTCAAGTGAATATAAATCATTTACGAAGCTCACAAGTTTCTAGCTCTTAACTGAAAAATATTGGATGTTAGATGACTTGTGGTTTGTATCAGTTTCAGAAGACGAGTTGAACTAGCTATGGTCTGTATGTGTAGGAAACACCGTTCTTTTGTTCTGAGCACACTAACGTTTCCTTCTATATTAGAGCCTCTAGAAAGCAAGAGCGTCCTTCTTCCTATACACAGAGTGTGTTTCATCGTGAGGACTGTGCTGTGTGTTTCCCTTCAGAAATGGAGTTAAATCACAAGCTCTGTATCTTCCTACAAGCAAGAATTCGTTTCACGTAAACTCAGTCACCTTTCAGCTCAAACAAAGATACATCGTTCAGGTAGCTCACAAGTTTCTTGTTCTTAACTGTAAAGCATTGGATGTTAGAGAACCTGTGGTTTGTATCAGTTTCAGAAGCATAGTTGAACTAGCAATGGTCCGTATGTGTAGGAAACACCGTTCTTTTGTTCTGAGCACACTTTCAAGTTTCTGACTCTATTATAGACTCTATAGAGCAAGAGCATGCTTCGTGCTCTAAAGCAGAGTGTGTGTCATGGATGAGAACTGTGCTGTGTGTTTCCCTTCAGAAATGGAGTTAAATCCCAGGCTCTGTGTCTTCCTACAAGCAAGACAACTTTTCAGGTAAACTCAGTCACTTTTCAGCTCAAATGAAGCTACATCCTTCACGAAGCTCACACGTTTCTCGCTCTTAACTGGAAAGCATTGCATGTTACAGGAACTCTGGTTAGTATCAGTTTCAGAAGCAGAGTTGGACTAGCAATGGTCTGTATGTGTAGGAAACACCTTTCTTTTGTTCTGAGCACACTCTCGTTTCTGCTATATTAGAGACTCTTAGAAAGCAAGAGCGTGCTCCTTCCCTAAAGCAGTGTGTGTTCCATGGATGAGAACTGTGCTGTGTGTTTCCCTTCAGAAATGTAGTTAAATCCCAGGCTCTGTGTCTTCCTACAAGCAAGACATCTTTTCAGGTAAACTCAGTCACTTTTAAGCTCAAAGGAATCTACATCGTTCACAAAGCTCACCCGTTTCTCGCTCTTAACTGGATAGCATTCCATGGTAGAGGAACTATGGTTTGTATCAGTTTCAGAAGAGGAGTTGACCTAGATATCGTCCATATGTGTAGGACACACCTTCATTTTGTTCTGACCACAGTCATGTTTCCTGCTGTATTAGAGACTCTTAGAAAGCAAGAGCGTGCATCTTGCTCTAAAGCAGAGTGTGTTTCATGGATGAGAACTGTGCTGTGTGTTTCCCATCAGAAATGGAGTTAAATTCCAGGCTCTGTGTCTTCCTACAAGCAAGACCTCATTTCAGGTAAACTCAGTCAGCTTGCATTCAAACAAAGCTATATCGATCACATAGCTCACAGGTTTCTTGCACTTAACTGTAAAGCATTGGATGTTAGAAGACCTGTGGTTTATATCAGTTTCAGAAGGAGAAGTGAACTAGCAATGGTCCTTATGTGTAGGAAACACCGTTCTTTTGTTCTGAGTAACCACAAGTTTTTGGCTCTATTAGAGACTCTGGAAAGCAAGAGCATGCTTCTTGCTCTAAAGCAGAGTGTGTTTCATGGATGAGAACTGTGCTGTGTGTTTCACTTCAGAAATGGAGTTAAATCCCAGGCTCTCTGTCTTCCTACAAGCAAGACATCATTTCAGGAAAACGCAGTCACTTTTCAGCTCAAATGAATATAAATCATTTACGAAGCTCACATGTTTCTCGCTCTTAACTGAAAAGCATTGGACATTAGATGACTTGTGGTTTGTATCAGTTTCAGAAGAAGAGTTGGTCTAGATATGGTCCGTATGTGTAGGAAACACCGTTATTTTGTTTTGACCACAGTCACGTTTCCTGCTCTATTAGAGACTCTTAGAAAGCAAGAGCGTGCTTCTTGCTCTAAAGCAGAGTGTGTTTCATGGATGAGAACTGTGCTGTGTGTTTCCCTTCAGAAATGGAATTAAATTCAAGGCTCCGTGTCTTCCAAAAAGCAAGACATCATTTTAGGTAAACTCAGTTACTTCTCAGCTCAAATGAATATAAATCGTTTACGAAGCTCACACGTTTCTCGCTCTAAACTGAAAAGCATAGGATGTTGATGACTTGTGGTTTGTCTTAGTTTCAGAAGCAGAGTTGAACTAGCTATGGACAATTTGTGTAGGAAACACCGTTCTTTTCTTCTGAGCACACTTTCAAGTTTCTGACTCTATTATAGACTCTAGAAAGCAAGAGCGTGCTTCTTGCTCTAAAGCAGAGTGTGTTTCATGGATGAGAACTGTGCTGTGTGTTTTCCTTCAGAAATGGAGTTAAACTCCAGGCTCCGTGTCTTCCTACAAGCAAGACATCATTTCAGGTAAACTCAGTTACTTCTCAGCTCAAATGAATATAAATCGTTTACGAAGCTCACGCGTTACTCGCTCTTAACTGAAAAGCATTGGATGTTAGATGATTTGTGGCTTGTATCAGTTTCAGAAGAAGAGTTGACCTAGATATGGTCCGTATGTGTAGGAAACACTGTTCTTTTGTTCTGAGAACCTTCACGTTTCTTGCTCTATTAGAGACTCTGGAAAGCAAGAGCATGTTCTTGCTCTAAAGCAGACTTTGTTTCATTGATGAGAACTGGGCTGTGAGTTTCCCTTAAGAAATGGAGTAAATCCCAGGCTCTGTGTCTTCCTACAAGCAAGACATCTTTTCAGGAAATCACAGTCACTTTTCAGCTCAAAGGAAGCTACATCGTTCACGAAGCTCACACGTTTCCCGCTCTTAACTGGAAAGCATTGCATGTTAAAGGAACTGTGCTTTCTATCAGTTTCAGAAGAAGAGTTGACCTAGATATGGTCTGCATGTGTAGGAAACTCCGTTATTTTGTTCTGACCACAGTCACGTTTCCTGCTGTATTAGAGACTCTTAGAAAGCTAGAGCGTGCTTCTTGCTCTAAAGCAGAGTGTGTTTCATGGATGAGAACTGGGCTTTGTGTTTCCCTTCAGAAATGGAGTTAAATTCCAGGCTCTGTTTCTTTCTACTAGCAAGACATCAGTTCAGGTAAACTAAGTCACATTTCAGCTCAAATGAATATGAATTGTTTATGAAGATCACACGTTTGTCGCTCTTCATTGGAAAGCATTTTATGTTAGATAACTTGTGGCTTGTATCAGTTTCAGAAGAAGTGTTGAACTAGCAATGGTCCATAAGTGTAGGAAACACCGTTCTTTTGTTCTGAGCACATTGCCTTTCTGCCTCTAATAGAGACTCTAGAAAGCAAGAGCGTGCTTCTTGCTCTAAAGCAGAGTGTGTTTCATGGATGAGAACTGTGCTGTGTGTTTCCCTTCAGAAATGGAGTTAAATCCCAAGCTCTGTGTCTTCCTACAAGCAAGAAATCACTTCAGGTAAACACAGTCACTTTATAGCTCAAATGAAGCTACATCATTCACGAAGCTCACACGTTTCTCGCTCTTAATTGTTATGCATTGGATGTTAGCGGACCTGTGGTTTTATCAGTTTCAGAAGCAGAGTTGAACTAGATATGGTCCGAATATGTAGGAAATACAGTTCTTTTGTTCTCAGCACACTCATGTTTACTTCACATTTAGATCCTCAAGAAAGCATGAGCATGCTTCTTTCTCTAAAGCAGAGTGTGTTTCATGGATGTGAACTGTGCAGGGAGTTTCCCTTCTAAATGGAGTTCAATCCCAGGTTCTGTGTCTTCATAAAAGCAAGACTTCATTTCAGGTAAACACAGTCACTTTTCAGCACAAAGGAAGCTACATCGTTCACAAAACTCACAGGTTTCTTGATCTTAACTGAAAAGCATTGGATGTTAGAGGATCTGTGGTTTGTATCAGTTTCAGACAGAGTTGAACTAGGTATGGTCTGCATATGTAGGATACACCATTCTTTTTTCAGAACACACTAATGTTTCTTGCTGTATTAGAGACACTAGAGAGCAAGAGCTTGTTTCTTGCTCTAAAGCACACTGCGTTTCATTGATGAGAACTGTGCTGTGTGTTTCCTTTCAGACATGGAGTTAAATCACAAGCTCTGTGTCTTCCTACAAGCAATACTTCGTTTCAGGTAAGGGCAGTCATTTTTCAGCTCAAAGGACCGGCATCATTCACGAAGCTCACACATTTCTCTTCTAAACTGAGAATCATTGGATGTTAGAGGACCTGTGGTTTGTATCAGTTTCAGAAGCAGAGTTGAACTAGATATGGTCCGAATGTGTGGGAAACACAGTTCTTTTGGTCTGAGCACACTCATGTTTCCTTCTGTTTTAGAGACTCTAGAAAGCAAGACGGTGCTTCTTACTCTAAAGCAGAAAGTGTTTCATGGATGAGAACTGTGCTGTGTTTTTCCCTTCAGAAATGGAGTTAAATCCCAGGCTCTGTGTCTTCCTACAAGCAAGACACAGTTTCAGGTAAACACAGTCACTTTATAGCTCAAATGAAGCTATATCATTCACAAAGCTCACTTGCTTCTCGCTCTTAAGTGACAAGCATGGGTGTTAGAGGACCAGTGGTTTGTATCAGTTTTAGAAGCAGAGTTGAAGTATATATGATCCCTATGTGTAGGAAACACCATTCCTTTGTTCGGAGCATACTCACGTTTCCTGCTGTATTAGAGACACTAGAAAGCAAGAGCGTGCTTCTTGCTCTAAAGCAGAGTGTGTTTCATGGATGAGGACTGTGCTTTGTGTTTCTCTTCAGAAATGGAGTTAAATCTCAGGCTCTGTGTCTTTCTACAAGCAAGACTTCGTTTCAGGTAAACACAGTCACTGTTCAGCTCAAAGGAAGCTACATCATTCACAAAGCTCACACGTTTCTTGCTCTTAACTTAAAAGCATTGGATGTTAGAGGACCTGTGGTTTGTATCACTTTCAGAAGCAGAGTTGAACTAGATATGGTCCATATGTGTAGGACACATAGTTCTTTTGTTCTTAGCACATCACTTTTCCTGCCATATTAGAGACTCTAGAAAGCAAGAGCATGCTTCTTGCTCTAAAGCAGAGTGTGTTTCATGGATGAGAACTGTGCTGTGCGTTTCCTTCAGAAATGGAGTTAATGCCAAGCTCTGTGTCTTCCTACAGGCAATAATTCGTTTCATGTAAATGCAGTCACTTTTCAGCTCAAAGGAGCTACATCGTTCACGCAGTTCATAAGTTTGTTGCTCTTAACTGAAAACCATTGGAGGATAGAGGACCTTTGGTTTGTATCATTTTCAGAAGAAGAGTTGAACTAGATATGGTCCGAATGTGTGGGAAACACAGTTTTTTTGGTCTGAGCACACTCAAGTTTTCTTCTCTTTTAGAGCCTCTAGAAAGCAAGACCGTGCTTCTTACTCTAAAGCAGAATGTTTTTCATGGAAGAGAACTGTGCTGTGTGTTACCCTTCAGAAATGGAGTTAAATCCCACGCTCTGTGTCTTCCTACAAGCAAAATGTCTTTTCAGGTAAGGGTAGTCACTTCTCAGCTCAAAGGACCTGCATCGTTCCCGAAGCTCACACATTTCTCTTCTTAACGGACAAGCATTGGATGTTAGAGGACCTATTGTTTGTGTCAGTTTCAGACAGAGTTGAACTAGATATGGTCCGAATGTGTGGGAAACACCATTCTGTTGCTCTGAGCACACTCATGTTTCCTGCTGTATTAGAGACTCTAGAAAGCAAGAGCATGCTTCTTGCTCTAAAGCAGAGTGTGTTTTATGGATGAGAACTGTGCTGTGTGTTTCCCTTCAGAAATGTAGTTAAATCCCTGGCTCTGTGTCTTCCTACAAGCAAGACATCTTTTCTGGTAAACTCAGTCACTTTTCAGCTCAAGTGAATATAAATCATTTACGAAGCTCACAAGTTTCTAGCTCTTAACTGAAAAATATTGGATGTTAGATGACTTGTGGTTTGTATCAGTTTCAGAAGACGAGTTGAACTAGCTATGGTCTGTATGTGTAGGAAACACCGTTCTTTTGTTCTGAGCACACTAACGTTTCCTTCTATATTAGAGCCTCTAGAAAGCAAGAGCGTCCTTCTTCCTATACACAGAGTGTGTTTCATCGTGAGGACTGTGCTGTGTGTTTCCCTTCAGAAATGGAGTTAAATCACAAGCTCTGTATCTTCCTACAAGCAAGAATTCGTTTCACGTAAACTCAGTCACCTTTCAGCTCAAACAAAGATACATCGTTCAGGTAGCTCACAAGTTTCTTGTTCTTAACTGTAAAGCATTGGATGTTAGAGAACCTGTGGTTTGTATCAGTTTCAGAAGCATAGTTGAACTAGCAATGGTCCGTATGTGTAGGAAACACCGTTCTTTTGTTCTGAGCACACTTTCAAGTTTCTGACTCTATTATAGACTCTATAGAGCAAGAGCATGCTTCGTGCTCTAAAGCAGAGTGTGTGTCATGGATGAGAACTGTGCTGTGTGTTTCCCTTCAGAAATGGAGTTAAATCCCAGGCTCTGTGTCTTCCTACAAGCAAGACAACTTTTCAGGTAAACTCAGTCACTTTTCAGCTCAAATGAAGCTACATCCTTCACGAAGCTCACACGTTTCTCGCTCTTAACTGGAAAGCATTGCATGTTACAGGAACACTGGTTAGTATCAGTTTCAGAAGCAGAGTTGGACTAGCAATGGTCTGTATGTGTAGGAAACACCTTTCTTTTGTTCTGAGCACACTCTCGTTTCTGCTATATTAGAGACTCTTAGAAAGCAAGAGCGTGCTCCTTCCCTAAAGCAGTGTGTGTTCCATGGATGAGAACTGTGCTGTGTGTTTCCCTTCAGTAATGGAGTTAAATCCCAGGCTCTGTGTCTTCCTACAAGCAAGACATCTTTTCCGGTAAACTCAGTCACTTTTCAGCTCAAAGGAAGCTACATCGTTCACGAAGCTCACACGTTTCTCGCTCTTAACTGGATAGCATTCCATGTTAGAGGAAGTATGGTTTGTATCAGTTTCAGAAGAGGAGTTGACCTAGATATCGTCCATATGTGTAGGACACACCGTTATTTTGTTCTGACCACAGTCACGTTTCATGCTGTATTAGAGACTCATAGACAGCAAGAGCGTGCTTCTTGCTCTAAAGCAGAGTGTGCTTCATGTCTGAGAACTGTGCTGTGTGTTTCACTTCAGTAATGGAGTTAAATTCCAGCCTCCGAGTCTTCCTACAAGCAAGACATCATTTCAGGTAAACGCAGTCACTTTTCAGCTCAAATGAATATAAATCGTTTATGAAGCTCACACGTTTCTCGCTCTTAACTGAAAAGCATTGCATGTTAGATGATTTGTGGTTTGTATCAGTTTCAGAAGAAGAGTTGACCTAGATATGGTCCGTATATGTAGGAAACACCCTTATTTTGTTCTGACCACAGTCACGTTTCCTGCTCTATTAGAGACTATTAGAAAGCAAGAGGGTGCTTCTTGCTCTAAAGCAAAGTGTTTTTCATGGATGAGAACTGTGCTGTGTGTTTCCCTTCAGAAATGTAGTTAAATCCCAGGCTCTGTGTCTTCCTACAAGCAAGACATCTTTTCAGGTAAACTCATTCACTTTTAAGCTCAAAGGAATCTACATCGTTCACGAAGCTCACCCGTTTCTCGCTCTTAACTGGATAGCATTCCATGTTAGAGGAACTATGGTTTGTATCAGTTTCAGAAGAGGAGTTGACCTAGATATCGTCCATATGTGTAGGACACACCTTCATTTTGTTCTGACCACAGTCATGTTTCCTGCTGTATTAGAGACTCTTAGAAAGCAAGAGCGTGCATCTTGCTCTAAAGCAGAGTGTGTTTCATGGATGAGAACTGTGCTGTGTGTTTCCCATCAGAAATGGAGTTAAATTCCAGGCTCTGTGTCTTCCTACAAGCAAGACATCATTTCAGGTAAACTCAGTCAGCTTGCATTCAAACAAAGCTATATCGTTCACATAGCTCACAGGTTTCTTGCACTTAACTGTAAGCATTGGATGTTAGAAGACCTGTGGTTTATATCAGTTTCAGAAGGAGAAGTGAACTAGCAATGGTCCTTATGTGTAGGAAACACCGTTCTTTTTTTCTGAGTACCCGCAAGTTTCTGGCTCTATTAGAGACTCTGGAAAGCAAGAGCATGCTTCTTGCTCTAAAGCAGAGTGTGTTTCATGGATGAGAACTATGCTGTGTGTTTCCCTTCAGAAATGGAGTTAAATCCCAGGCTCTGTGTCTTCCTACAAGCAAGACATCTTTTCAGGTAAACTCAGTCACTTTTCAGCTCAAAGAATCTACATCATTCACGAGCTCACACGTTGCTCGCTCTTAACTTGAAAGCGTCGCAGGTTAATGGAATTCTGCGTTGTAACAATTTCAGAAGAAGAGTTGACTTAGATATCGTCCATATGTGTAGGAAACACCGTTATTTTGTTCAGACCACAGTCACGTTTCCTGCTGTATTAGCGATTCTTAGAAAGCAAGAGTGTACTTCTTGCTCTAAAGCAGAGTGTGCTTCATGTATGGGAACTGTGCTGTGTGTTTCCCTTCAGAAATGGAGTTAAATTCCAGGCTCTGTGTCTTCCAACAAGCAAGATATCATTTCAGGAAAACGCAGTCACTTTTCAACCCAAATGAATATAAATCATTTATGAAGCTCACACATTTCTCGCTCTTAACTGAAAAGCATTAGATGTTAGATGACTTGTGGTTTGTATCAGTTTCATAAGAAGAGTTGACCTAGATATGGTCCGTATGTGTAGGAAACACCCTTCTTTTGTTCTGAGCACACTTTCAAGTTTCTGGCTCTATTATAGACTCTAGAAAGCAAGAGCGTGCTTCTTGCTCTAAAGCAGAGTGTGTTTCATGGATGAGAACTGTGCTGTGTGTTTCCCTTCAGAAATGGAGTTAAATCCCAGGCTCTGTGTCTTCCTACAAGCAAGACATCTTTTCAGGTAAACTCAGTCACTTTTCAGCTCAAAGGAAGCTACATCGTTCACGAAGCTCACACGTATCTCGCTCTTAACTGGAAAGCATTGCATGTTACAGGAACTCTGGTTTGTATCAGTTTCAGAAGCAGAGTTGGACTAGCAATGGTCAGTGTGTGTAGGAAACACCCTTCTTTTGTTCTGAGCACACTTTCAAGTTTCTGGCTCTGTTATAGACTGTAGACAGCAAGAGCGTGCTTCTTGCTCTAAAGCAGAGTGTGTTTCATGGATGAGAACTGTGCTGTGTGTTTCCTTTTAGTAATGGAGTTAAATCCCAGGCTCTGTGTCTTTCTACAAGCAAGACATCTTTTCAAGTAAACTCAGTCACTTTTCAGCTCAAAGGTAGCAACATCGTTCACGAAGCTCACACATTTCTCGCTCTTAACTGGAAAGCATTGCATGTTAATGGAATTCTGCTTTGTATCAATTTCAGAAGAAGAGTTGACCTAGATATGGTCCATATGTGTAGGAAATACCGTTATTTTGTTCTGACCACAGTCACGTTTCATGCTGTATTAGAGACTCATAGACAGCAAGAGCGTGCTTCTTGCTCTAAAGCAGAGTGTGCTTCATGTCTGAGAACTGTGCTGTGTGTTTCCCTTCAGTAATGGAGTTAAATTCCAGTCTCCGAGTCTTCCTACAAGCAAGACATCATTTCACGTAAACGCAGTCACTTTTCAGCTCAAATGAATATAAATCGTTTATGAAGCTCACACGTTTCTCGCTCTTAACTGAAAAGCATTGCATGTTAGATGATTTGTGGTTTGTATCAGTTTCAGAAGAAGAGTTGACCTAGATATGGTCCGTATGTGTAGGAAACACCCTTATTTTGTTCTGACCACAGTCACGTTTCCTGCTCTATTAGAGACTATTAGAAAGCAAGAGGGTGCTTCTTGCTCTAAAGCAAACTGTTTTTCATGGATGAGAACTGTGCTGTGTGTTTCCCTTCAGAAATGTAGTTAAATCCCAGGCTCTGTGTCTTCCTACAAGCAAGACATCTTTTCAGGTAAACTCAGTCACTTTTAAGCTCAAAGGAATCTACATCGTTCACGAAGCTCACCCGTTTCTCGCTCTTAACTGGATAGCATTCCATGTTAGTGGAACTATGGTTTGTATCAGTTTCAGAAGAGGAGTTGACCTAGATCTCATCCATATGTGTAGGACACACCTTCATTTTGTTCTGACCACAGTCATGTTTCCTGCTGTATTAGAGACTCTGAGAAAGCAAGAGCGTGCTTCTTGCTCTAAAGCAGAGTGTGTTTCATGGATGAGAACTGTGCTGTGTGTTTCCTTTTAGTAATGGAGTTAAATCCCAGGCTCTGTGTCTTTCTACAAGCAAGACATCTTTTCAAGTAAACTCAGTCACTTTTCAGCTCAAAGGTAGCAACATCGTTCACGAAGCTCACACATTTCTCGCTCTTAACTGGAAAGCATTGCATGTTAATGGAATTCTGCTTTGTATCAATTTCAGAAGAAGAGTTGACCTAGATATGGTCCATATGTGTAGGAAATACCGTTATTTTGTTCTGACCACAGTCACGTTTCATGCTGTATTAGAGACTCATAGACAGCAAGAGCGTGCTTCTTGCTCTAAAGCAGAGTGTGCTTCATGTCTGAGAACTGTGCTGTGTGTTTCCCTTCAGAAATGTAGTTAAATCCCTGGCTCTGTGTCTTCCTACAAGCAAGACATCTTTTCTGGTAAACTCAGTCACTTTTCAGCTCAAGTGAATATAAATCATTTACGAAGCTCACAAGTTTCTAGCTCTTAACTGAAAAATATTGGATGTTAGATGACTTGTGGTTTGTATCAGTTTCAGAAGACGAGTTGAACTAGCTATGGTCTGTATGTGTAGGAAACACCGTTCTTTTGTTCTGAGCACACTAACGTTTCCTTCTATATTAGAGCCTCTAGAAAGCAAGAGCGTCCTTCTTCCTATACACAGAGTGTGTTTCATCGTGAGGACTGTGCTGTGTGTTTCCCTTCAGAAATGGAGTTAAATCACAAGCTCTGTATCTTCCTACAAGCAAGAATTCGTTTCACGTAAACTCAGTCACCTTTCAGCTCAAACAAAGATACATCGTTCAGGTAGCTCACAAGTTTCTTGTTCTTAACTGTAAAGCATTGGATGTTAGAGAACCTGTGGTTTGTATCAGTTTCAGAAGCATAGTTGAACTAGCAATGGTCCGTATGTGTAGGAAACACCGTTCTTTTGTTCTGAGCACACTTTCAAGTTTCTGACTCTATTATAGACTCTATAGAGCAAGAGCATGCTTCGTGCTCTAAAGCAGAGTGTGTGTCATGGATGAGAACTGTGCTGTGTGTTTCCCTTCAGAAATGGAGTTAAATCCCAGGCTCTGTGTCTTCCTACAAGCAAGACAACTTTTCAGGTAAACTCAGTCACTTTTCAGCTCAAATGAAGCTACATCCTTCACGAAGCTCACACGTTTCTCGCTCTTAACTGGAAAGCATTGCATGTTACAGGAACACTGGTTAGTATCAGTTTCAGAAGCAGAGTTGGACTAGCAATGGTCTGTATGTGTAGGAAACACCTTTCTTTTGTTCTGAGCACACTCTCGTTTCTGCTATATTAGAGACTCTTAGAAAGCAAGAGCGTGCTCCTTCCCTAAAGCAGTGTGTGTTCCATGGATGAGAACTGTGCTGTGTGTTTCCCTTCAGTAATGGAGTTAAATCCCAGGCTCTGTGTCTTCCTACAAGCAAGACATCTTTTCCGGTAAACTCAGTCACTTTTCAGCTCAAAGGAAGCTACATCGTTCACGAAGCTCACACGTTTCTCGCTCTTAACTGGATAGCATTCCATGTTAGAGGAAGTATGGTTTGTATCAGTTTCAGAAGAGGAGTTGACCTAGATATCGTCCATATGTGTAGGACACACCGTTATTTTGTTCTGACCACAGTCACGTTTCATGCTGTATTAGAGACTCATAGACAGCAAGAGCGTGCTTCTTGCTCTAAAGCAGAGTGTGCTTCATGTCTGAGAACTGTGCTGTGTGTTTCACTTCAGTAATGGAGTTAAATTCCAGCCTCCGAGTCTTCCTACAAGCAAGACATCATTTCAGGTAAACGCAGTCACTTTTCAGCTCAAATGAATATAAATCGTTTATGAAGCTCACACGTTTCTCGCTCTTAACTGAAAAGCATTGCATGTTAGATGATTTGTGGTTTGTATCAGTTTCAGAAGAAGAGTTGACCTAGATATGGTCCGTATATGTAGGAAACACCCTTATTTTGTTCTGACCACAGTCACGTTTCCTGCTCTATTAGAGACTATTAGAAAGCAAGAGGGTGCTTCTTGCTCTAAAGCAAAGTGTTTTTCATGGATGAGAACTGTGCTGTGTGTTTCCCTTCAGAAATGTAGTTAAATCCCAGGCTCTGTGTCTTCCTACAAGCAAGACATCTTTTCAGGTAAACTCATTCACTTTTAAGCTCAAAGGAATCTACATCGTTCACGAAGCTCACCCGTTTCTCGCTCTTAACTGGATAGCATTCCATGTTAGAGGAACTATGGTTTGTATCAGTTTCAGAAGAGGAGTTGACCTAGATATCGTCCATATGTGTAGGACACACCTTCATTTTGTTCTGACCACAGTCATGTTTCCTGCTGTATTAGAGACTCTTAGAAAGCAAGAGCGTGCATCTTGCTCTAAAGCAGAGTGTGTTTCATGGATGAGAACTGTGCTGTGTGTTTCCCATCAGAAATGGAGTTAAATTCCAGGCTCTGTGTCTTCCTACAAGCAAGACATCATTTCAGGTAAACTCAGTCAGCTTGCATTCAAACAAAGCTATATCGTTCACATAGCTCACAGGTTTCTTGCACTTAACTGTAAGCATTGGATGTTAGAAGACCTGTGGTTTATATCAGTTTCAGAAGGAGAAGTGAACTAGCAATGGTCCGTATGTGTAGGAAACACCGTTCTTTTTTTCTGAGTACCCGCAAGTTTCTGGCTCTATTAGAGACTCTGGAAAGCAAGAGCATGCTTCTTGCTCTAAAGCAGAGTGTGTTTCATGGATGAGAACTATGCTGTGTGTTTCCCTTCAGAAATGGAGTTAAATCCCAGGCTCTGTGTCTTCCTACAAGCAAGACATCTTTTCAGGTAAACTCAGTCACTTTTCAGCTCAAAGAATCTACATCATTCACGAGCTCACACGTTGCTCGCTCTTAACTTGAAAGCGTCGCAGGTTAATGGAATTCTGCGTTGTAACAATTTCAGAAGAAGAGTTGACTTAGATATCGTCCATATGTGTAGGAAACACCGTTATTTTGTTCAGACCACAGTCACGTTTCCTGCTGTATTAGCGATTCTTAGAAAGCAAGAGTGTACTTCTTGCTCTAAAGCAGAGTGTGCTTCATGTATGGGAACTGTGCTGTGTGTTTCCCTTCAGAAATGGAGTTAAATTCCAGGCTCTGTGTCTTCCAACAAGCAAGATATCATTTCAGGAAAACGCAGTCACTTTTCAACCCAAATGAATATAAATCATTTATGAAGCTCACACATTTCTCGCTCTTAACTGAAAAGCATTAGATGTTAGATGACTTGTGGTTTGTATCAGTTTCATAAGAAGAGTTGACCTAGATATGGTCCGTATGTGTAGGAAACACCCTTCTTTTGTTCTGAGCACACTTTCAAGTTTCTGGCTCTATTATAGACTCTAGAAAGCAAGAGCGTGCTTCTTGCTCTAAAGCAGAGTGTGTTTCATGGATGAGAACTGTGCTGTGTGTTTCCCTTCAGAAATGGAGTTAAATCCCAGGCTCTGTGTCTTCCTACAAGCAAGACATCTTTTCAGGTAAACTCAGTCACTTTTCAGCTCAAAGGAAGCTACATCGTTCACGAAGCTCACACGTATCTCGCTCTTAACTGGAAAGCATTGCATGTTACAGGAACTCTGGTTTGTATCAGTTTCAGAAGCAGAGTTGGACTAGCAATGGTCAGTGTGTGTAGGAAACACCCTTCTTTTGTTCTGAGCACACTTTCAAGTTTCTGGCTCTGTTATAGACTGTAGACAGCAAGAGCGTGCTTCTTGCTCTAAAGCAGAGTGTGTTTCATGGATGAGAACTGTGCTGTGTGTTTCCTTTTAGTAATGGAGTTAAATCCCAGGCTCTGTGTCTTTCTACAAGCAAGACATCTTTTCAAGTAAACTCAGTCACTTTTCAGCTCAAAGGTAGCAACATCGTTCACGAAGCTCACACATTTCTCGCTCTTAACTGGAAAGCATTGCATGTTAATGGAATTCTGCTTTGTATCAATTTCAGAAGAAGAGTTGACCTAGATATGGTCCATATGTGTAGGAAATACCGTTATTTTGTTCTGACCACAGTCACGTTTCATGCTGTATTAGAGACTCATAGACAGCAAGAGCGTGCTTCTTGCTCTAAAGCAGAGTGTGCTTCATGTCTGAGAACTGTGCTGTGTGTTTCCCTTCAGTAATGGAGTTAAATTCCAGTCTCCGAGTCTTCCTACAAGCAAGACATCATTTCACGTAAACGCAGTCACTTTTCAGCTCAAATGAATATAAATCGTTTATGAAGCTCACACGTTTCTCGCTCTTAACTGAAAAGCATTGCATGTTAGATGATTTGTGGTTTGTATCAGTTTCAGAAGAAGAGTTGACCTAGATATGGTCCGTATGTGTAGGAAACACCCTTATTTTGTTCTGACCACAGTCACGTTTCCTGCTCTATTAGAGACTATTAGAAAGCAAGAGGGTGCTTCTTGCTCTAAAGCAAACTGTTTTTCATGGATGAGAACTGTGCTGTGTGTTTCCCTTCAGAAATGTAGTTAAATCCCAGGCTCTGTGTCTTCCTACAAGCAAGACATCTTTTCAGGTAAACTCAGTCACTTTTAAGCTCAAAGGAATCTACATCGTTCACGAAGCTCACCCGTTTCTCGCTCTTAACTGGATAGCATTCCATGTTAGTGGAACTATGGTTTGTATCAGTTTCAGAAGAGGAGTTGACCTAGATCTCATCCATATGTGTAGGACACACCTTCATTTTGTTCTGACCACAGTCATGTTTCCTGCTGTATTAGAGACTCTGAGAAAGCAAGAGCGTGCTTCTTGCTCTAAAGCAGAGTGTGTTTCATGGATGAGAACTGTGCTGTGTGTTTCCTTTTAGTAATGGAGTTAAATCCCAGGCTCTGTGTCTTTCTACAAGCAAGACATCTTTTCAAGTAAACTCAGTCACTTTTCAGCTCAAAGGTAGCAACATCGTTCACGAAGCTCACACATTTCTCGCTCTTAACTGGAAAGCATTGCATGTTAATGGAATTCTGCTTTGTATCAATTTCAGAAGAAGAGTTGACCTAGATATGGTCCATATGTGTAGGAAATACCGTTATTTTGTTCTGACCACAGTCACGTTTCATGCTGTATTAGAGACTCATAGACAGCAAGAGCGTGCTTCTTGCTCTAAAGCAGAGTGTGCTTCATGTCTGAGAACTGTGCTGTGTGTTTCCCTTCAGTAATGGAGTTAAATTCCAGTCTCTGAGTCTTCCTACAAGCAAGACATGATTTCACGTAAACGCAGTCACTTTTCAGCTCAAATGAATATAAATCGTTTATGAAGCTCACACGTTTCTCGCTCTTAACTGAAAAGCATTGCATGTTAGATGATTTGTGGTTTGTATCAGTTTCAGAAGAAGAGTTGACCTAGATATGGTCCGTATGTGTAGGAAACACCCTTATTTTGTTCTGACCACAGTCACGTTTCCTGCTCTATTAGAGACTATTAGAAAGCAAGAGGGTGCTTCTTGCTCTAAAGCAAACTGTTTTTCATGGATGAGAACTGTGCTGTGTGTTTCCCTTCAGAAATGTAGTTAAATCCCAGGCTCTGTGTCTTCCTACAAGCAAGACAACTTTTCAGGTAAACTCAGTCACTTTTAAGCTCAAAGGAATCTACATCGTTCACGAAGCTCACCCGTTTCTCGCTCTTAACTGGATAGCATTCCATGTTAGTGGAACTATGGTTTGTATCAGTTTCAGAAGAGGAGTTGACCTAGATCTCATCCATATGTGTAGGACACACCTTCATTTTGTTCTGACCACAGTCATGTTTCCTGCTGTATTAGAGACTCTTAGAAAGCAAGAGCGTGCTTCTTGCTCTAAAGCAGAGTGTGTTTCATGGATGAGAACTGTGCTGTGTGTTTCCCATCAGAAATGGAGTTAAATTCCAGGCTCTGTGTCTTCCTACAAGCAAGACATCATTTCAGGTAAACTCAGTCAGCTTGCATTCAAACAAAGCTATATCGTTCACATAGCTCACAGGTTTCTTGCACTTAACTGTAAGCATTGGATGTTAGAAGACGTGTGGTTTATATCAGTTTCAGAAGGAGAAGTGAACTAGCAATGGTCTGTATGTGTAGGAAACACCGTTCTTTTTTTCTGAGTACCCGCAAGTTTCTGGCTCTATTAGAGACTCTGGAAAGCAAGAGCATGCTTCTTGCTCTAAAGCAGAGTGTGTTTCATGGATGAGAACTATGCTGTGTGTTTCCCTTCAGAAATGGAGTTAAATCCCAGGCTCTGTGTCTTCCTACAAGCAAGACATCTTTTCAGGTAAACTCAGTCACTTTTCAGCTCAAAGAATCTACATCATTCACGAGCTCACACGTTGCTCGCTCTTAACTTGAAAGCGTCGCAGGTTAATGGAATTCTGCGTTGTAACAATTTCAGAAGAAGAGTTGACTTAGATATCGTCCATATGTGTAGGAAACACCGTTATTTTGTTCAGACCACAGTCACGTTTCCTGCTGTATTAGCGATTCTTAGAAAGCAAGAGCGTACTTCTTGCTCTAAAGCAGAGTGTGCTTCATGTATGGGAACTCTGCTGTGTGTTTCCCTTCAGAAATGGAGTTAAATTCCAGGCTCTGTGTCTTCCAACAAGCAAGATATCATTTCAGGAAAACGCAGTCACTTTTCAACCCAAATGAATATAAATCATTTATGAAGCTCACACATTTCTCGCTCTTAACTGAAAAGCATTAGATGTTAGATGACTTGTGGTTTGTATCAGTTTCATAAGAAGAGTTGACCTAGATATGGTCCGTATGTGTAGGAAACACCCTTCTTTTGTTCTGAGCACACTTTCAAGTTTCTGGCTCTATTATAGACTCTAGAAAGCAAGAGCGTGCTTCTTGCTCTAAAGCAGAGTGTGTTTCATGGATGAGAACTGTGCTGTGTGTTTCCCTTCAGAAATGGAGTTAAATCCCAGGCTCTGTGTCTTCCTACAAGCAAGACATCTTTTCAGGTAAACTCAGTCACTTTTAAGCTCAAAGGAAGCTACATCGTTCACGAAGCTCACACGTATCTCGCTCTTAACTGGAAAGCATTGCATGTTACAGGAACTCTGGTTTGTATCAGTTTCAGAAGCAGAGTTGGACTAGCAATGGTCAGTGTGTGTAGGAAACACCCTTCTTTTGTTCTGAGCACACTTTCAAGTTTCTGGCTCTGTTATAGACTGTAGACAGCAAGAGCGTGCTTCTTGCTCTAAAGCAGAGTGTGTTTCATGGATGAGAACTGTGCTGTGTGTTTCCTTTTAGTAATGGAGTTAAATCCCAGGCTCTGTGTCTTTCTACAAGCAAGACATCTTTTCAAGTAAACTCAGTCACTTTTCAGCTCAAAGGTAGCAACATCGTTCACGAAGCTCACACATTTCTCGCTCTTAACTGGAAAGCATTGCATGTTAATGGAATTCTGCTTTGTATCAATTTCAGAAGAAGAGTTGACCTAGATATGGTCCATATGTGTAGGAAATACCGTTATTTTGTTCTGACCACAGTCACGTTTCATGCTGTATTAGAGACTCATAGACAGCAAGAGCGTGCTTCTTGCTCTAAAGCAGAGTGTGCTTCATGTCTGAGAACTGTGCTGTGTGTTTCCCTTCAGTAATGGAGTTAAATTCCAGTCTCCGAGTCTTCCTACAAGCAAGACATCATTTCACGTAAACGCAGTCACTTTTCAGCTCAAATGAATATAAATCGTTTATGAAGCTCACACGTTTCTCGCTCTTAACTGAAAAGCATTGCATGTTAGATGATTTGTGGTTTGTATCAGTTTCAGAAGAAGAGTTGACCTAGATATGGTCCGTATGTGTAGGAAACACCCTTATTTTGTTCTGACCACAGTCACGTTTCCTGCTCTATTAGAGACTATTAGAAAGCAAGAGGGTGCTTCTTGCTCTAAAGCAAACTGTTTTTCATGGATGAGAACTGTGCTGTGTGTTTCCCTTCAGAAATGTAGTTAAATCCCAGGCTCTGTGTCTTCCTACAAGCAAGACATCTTTTCAGGTAAACTCAGTCACTTTTAAGCTCAAAGGAATCTACATCGTTCACGAAGCTCACCCGTTTCTCGCTCTTAACTGGATAGCATTCCATGTTAGTGGAACTATGGTTTGTATCAGTTTCAGAAGAGGAGTTGACCTAGATCTCATCCATATGTGTAGGACACACCTTCATTTTGTTCTGACCACAGTCATGTTTCCTGCTGTATTAGAGACTCTTAGAAAGCAAGAGCGTGCTTCTTGCTCTAAAGCAGAGTGTGTTTCATGGATGAGAACTGTGCTGTGTGTTTCCCATCAGAAATGGAGTTAAATTCCAGGCTCTGTGTCTTCCTACAAGCAAGACATCATTTCAGGTAAACTCAGTCAGCTTGCATTCAAACAAAGCTATATCGTTCACATAGCTCACAGGTTTCTTGCACTTAACTGTAAGCATTGGATGTTAGAAGACCTGTGGTTTATATCAGTTTCAGAAGGAGAAGTGAACTAGCAATGGTCCGTATGTGTAGGAAACACCGTTCTTTTTTTCTGAGTACCCGCAAGTTTCTGGCTCTATTAGAGACTCTGGAAAGCAAGAGCATGCTTCTTGCTCTAAAGCAGAGTGTGTTTCATGGATGAGAACTGTGCTGTGTGTTTCCCTTCAGAAATGGAGTTAAATCCCAGGCTCTGTGTCTTCCTACAAGCAAGACATCTTTTCAGGTAAACTCAGTCACTTTTCAGCTCAAAGAAGCTGCATCATTCACGAGCTCACACGTTGCTCGCTCTTAACTTGAAAGCATTGCAGGTTAATGGAATTCTGCTTTGTATCAATTTCAGAAGAAGAGTTGACTTAGATATCGTCCATATGTGTAGGAAACACCGTTATTTTGTTCAGACCACAGTCACGTTTCCTGCTGTATTAGAGATTCTTAGAAAGCAAGAGCGTGCTTCTTGCTCTAAAGCAGAGTGTGCTTCATGTATGAGAAATGTGCTGTGTGTTTCCCTTCAGAAATGGAGTTAAATTCCAGGCTCTGTGTCTTCCAACAAGCAAGACATCATTTCAGGAAAACGCAGTCACTTTTCAGCCCAAATGAATATAAATCATTTATGAAGCTCACACGTTTCTTGCTCTTAACTGAAAAGCATTGCATGTTAGATGACTTGTGGTTTGTATCAGTTTCAGAGGAAGAGTTGACCTAGATATGGTCCGTATGTGTAGGAAACACCCTTCTTTTGTTCTGAGCACACTTTCAAGTTTCTGGCTCTATTATAGACTCTAGAATGCAAGACCGTGCTTCTTGCTCTAAAGCAGAGTGTGTTTCATCGATGAGAACTGTGCTGTGTGTTTCTCTTCAGAAATGTAGTTAAATCCCAGGCTCTGTGTGTTCCTACAAGCAAGACATCATTTCAGGAAAAGGCAGTCACTTTTCAGCTCAAATGAGTATAAATCATTTACGAAGCTCACATGTTTCTCGCTCTTAACTGAAAAGCATTGGACATTAGATGACTTGTGGTTTGTATCAGTTTCAGAAGAAGAGTTGATCTAGATATGGTCCGTATGTGTAGGAAACACCGTTATTTTATTCTGACCACAGTCAGGTTTACTGCTCTATTAGAGACTCTTAGAAAGCAAGAGCGTGCTTCTTGCTCTAAAGCAGAGTGTGTTTCATGGATGAGAACTGTGCTGTGTGTTTCCCTTCAGAAATGGAGTTAAATTCCAGGCTCTGTGTCTTCCTACAAGCAAGACATCATTTCAGGTAAACGCAGTCACTTTTTAGCTCAAATGAATTTAAATCATTTACGAAGCTCACACGTTTTTTGCTCTTAAATGAAAAGCATTGTTATGTCATGTTTCCTGCTCTATTAGAGACTCTGGAAAGTAAGAGCATGCTTCTTGCTCTAAAGCAGAGTGTGTTTCATGGATGAGAACAGTGCAGTGTGTTTACCTTCAGAAATGGAGTTAAATCCCAGGCTCTGTGTCTTCCTACAAGCAAGACATCATTTCAGGTAAACGCAGTCACTTTTCAGCTCTAATGAATGTAAATCGTTTATGAAGCTCCCACGTTTCTTGCTATTAAATGAAAAGCATTGGATGTTAGATGACATGTGGTTTGTTTCAGTTTCAGAAGGAGAGTTGAACTAACAGTGGTCCGTATGTGTAGGAAACACTGTTCTTTTGTTCTGGGCACACTCACATTTCCAGCTCTATTAGAGACTCTAGAAAGCAAGAGCATGCTTCTTCCTATACACAGAGTGTTTTTCATCGTGAGTACTGTGCTGTGTTTTTCCCTTCAGAAATTGCGTTAAATCACAGGCTCTGTATCTTCCTACAAGCAAGACTTCGTTTCACGTAAACTCAGTCACCTTTTAGCTCAAACAAAGCTACATCGTTCACGTAGCTCACACGTTACTTGGTCTTACCTGTGAAGCATTGGATGTTAGAGGACCTGTGGTTTGTATCAGTTTCAGAAGCAGAGTTGAACTAGCAAGGGTCCATATGTGTAGGAAACATCGTTCTTTTGTTCTGAGTACCCTCAAGTTTCTGGCTCTATTAGAGACTCTGGAAAGCAAGGGCATGCTTCTTGCTCTAAAGCAGAGTGTTATTCATGGATGAGAACTGTGCTGTGTGTTTCCCTTCAGAAATGGAGTTAAATCCAAGGCTCTGTGTCTTCCTACAAGCAAGACATCTTTTCAGGTAAACTCAGTCACTTTTCAGCTCAAAGGAAGCTACATCGTTCAGGAAGCTCACACGTTTCTCGCTCTTAACTGGAAAGCATTGCATGTTAGAGGAACTGTGGTTTGTATCAGTTTCAGAAGAAGAGTTGACCTAGATATTTACCGTACATGTAGGAAAAACCGGTATTTTGTTCTGACCACAGTCACGTTTCCTGCTGTATTAGAGACACTTAGAAAGCAAGAGCGTGCTTCTTGTTCTAAAGCAGAGTGTGTTTCATGGATGAGAACTGTGCTGCGTGTTTCCCTTCAGAAATGGAGTTAAATTCCAGGCCCCGTGTCTTCCTGCAAGCAAGACATCATTTCAGGTAAATGCAGTCACATTTAGCTCAAATGAATTTAAATCATTTACGAAGCTCACACGTTTTTTGCTCTTAAATGAAAAGCATTGTTATGTCATGTTTCCTGCTCTATTAGAGACTCTGGAAAGTAAGAGCATGCTTCTTGCTCTAAAGCAGAGTGTGTTTCATGGATGAGAACAGTGCAGTGTGTTTACCTTCAGAAATGGAGTTAAATCCCAGGCTCTGTGTCTTCCTACAAGCAAGACATCATTTCAGGTAAACGCAGTCACTTTTCAGCTCTAATGAATGTAAATCGTTTATGAAACTCCCACGTTTCTTGCTATTAAATGAAAAGCATTGGATGTTAGATGACATGTGGTTTGTTTCAGTTTCAGAAGGAGAGTTGAACTAACAGTGGTCCGTATGTGTAGGAAACACTGTTCTTTTGTTCTGGGCACACTCACATTTCCAGCTCTATTAGAGACTCTAGAAAGCAAGAGCATGCTTCTTCCTATACACAGAGTGTTTTTCATCGTGAGTACTGTGCTGTGTTTTTCCCTTCAGAAATTGCGTTAAATCACAGGCTCTGTATCTTCCTACAAGCAAGACTTCGTTTCACGTAAACTCAGTCACCTTTTAGCTCAAACAAAGCTACATCGTTCACGTAGCTCACACGTTACTTGGTCTTACCTGTGAAGCATTGGATGTTAGAGGACCTGTGGTTTGTATCAGTTTCAGAAGCAGAGTTGAACTAGCAAGGGTCCATATGTGTAGGAAACACCGTTCTTTTGTTCTGAGTACCCTCAAGTTTCTGGCTCTATTAGAGACTCTGGAAAGCAAGGGCATGCTTCTTGCTCTAAAGCAGAGTGTTATTCATGGATGAGAACTGTGCTGTGTGTTTCCCTTCAGAAATGGAGTTAAATCCAAGGCTCTGTGTCTTCCTACAAGCAAGACATCTTTTCAGGTAAACTCAGTCACTTTTCAGCTCAAAGGAAGCTACATCGTTCAGGAAGCTCACACGTTTCTCGCTCTTAACTGGAAAGCATTGCATGTTAGAGGAACTGTGGTTTGTATCAGTTTCAGAAGAAGAGTTTACCTAGATATTTACCGTACATGTAGGAAACACCGGTATTTTGTTCTGACCACAGTCACGTTTCCTGCTGTATTAGAGACACTTAGAAAGCAAGAGCGTGCTTCTTGTTCTAAAGCAGAGTGTGTTTCATGGATGAGAAATGTGCTGTTTGTTTCCCTTCAGAAATGGAGTTAAATTCCAGGCCCCGTGTCTTCCTACAAGCAAGACATCATTTCAGGTAAATGCAGTCACTTTTCAGCTCAAATGAATATAAATCGTTTACTAAGATCACACATTTCTTGCTCTTAACTGAAAAGAATTGGATGTTAGATGACTTGTGGTTTGTATCAGTTTCAGAAGCAGAGTTGAACTAGCAATGGTCCCTATGTGTAGGAAACACTGTTCTTTTGTTATGAGCACACTCAAGTTTCCTGCTCTATTAGAGACACTAGAAAGCAAGAGCGTGCTTCTTCCTATACGCAGAGTGTGTTTCATCGTGAGAACTGTGCTGTGTGTTTCCCTTCAGAAATGGAGTTAAATCACAGGATCTGTATCTTCCTACAAGCAATACTTCATTTCACGTAAACTCAGTCACCTTGCACTCAAACAAAGCTACATCCTACACCTAGCTCACACGTTACTTGCTCTTAACTGTAAAGCATTGGATGTTAGAGGACGTGTGGTTTATATCAGTTTCAGAAGCAAAGTTGATCTAGCAATGGTCCATATGTGTAGGAAACACTGTTCTTTTGTTCTGAGTACCCTCAAGTTTCTGTCTCTATGAGAGACTCTGGAAAGCAAGCGCATGCTTCTTGCTCTAAAGCAGAGTGTGTTTCATGGATAAGTACTGTGCTGTGTGTTTCCCTTCAGAAATGGAGTTAAATCCCAGGCTCTGTGTCTTCCTACAAGCAAGACATCTTTTCAGGTAAACTCAGTCAATTTTCAGCTCAAAGGAAGCTACATTGTGCACGAAGCTCACACGTTTCTCGCTCTTAACTGGAAAGCATTACATGTTAATGGAACTGTGGTTTGTATCAGTTTCAGAAGAAGAGTTGACCTTGATATGGTCCGTACGTGTAGGAAACACCGTTATTTTGTTCTGACCAAAGTCACGTTTCCTGCTGTATTAGAGACTCTTAGAAAGCAAGAGCGTGCTTCTTGCGCTAAAGCAGAGTGTGTTTCATGGATGAGAACTGTGCTACGTGTTTCCCTTCAGAAATGGAGTTAATTTCCAGGCCCCGTGTCTTCCTGCAAGCAAGACATCATTTCAGGTAAACACAGTCACTTTTCAGCTCAAATGATATAAATCGTTTATGAAGCTCATAGGTTTCTTGCTCTTAACAGAAAAGCATTGGATGTTAGATGACTTGTGGTTTTTATCAGTTACAGAAGCAGAGTTGAACTAGCAGTGTTCTGTATGTGTAGGAAACACTGTTCTTTTGTTATGAGCACAATCATGTTTCCTGCTCTATTAGAGACTCTGGAAAGCAAGAGCATGCTTCTTGCTCTAAAGCAGAGTGTGTTTCATGTATGAGAACTGTGCTGTGTGTTTCCCTTCAGAAATGGAGTTAAATCCCAGGCTCTGTGTCTTCCTACAAGCAAGACATCTTTTCAGGAAAACTCAGTCACTTTTCAGCTCAAAGGAAACTACATCATTCACGAAGCTCACATGTTTCTCGCTCTTAACTGGAAAGCATTACATGTTAATGGAACTGTGGTTTGTATCAGTTTCAGAAGAAGAGTTGACCTAGATATGGTCCGTATGTGTAGGAAACACCATTATTTTGTTTCTGATCACAGTCACGTTTCCTGCTGTATTAGAGACCTTTAGAAAGCAAGTGCGTGCTTCTTGCTCTAAAGCAGAGTGTGTTTTATGGATGAGAACTGTGCTGTGTTTTTCCCTTCAGAAATGGAGTTAAATCGCAGGCTCTGTATCTTCCTACAAGCAAGACATCTTTTCAGGTAAACTCAGTCACTTTTCAGCTCAAAGGACGCTACATCGTTCACGAAGCTCACACCTTTCTCGCTCTTAACTGAAAAGCATTGCATGTTAGAGGAACTGTCGTTTCTATCAGTTTCAGAAGAAGAGTTGACCTAGATGTGGTCCGTATGTGTAGGAAACACCGTTATTTTGTTCTGACCACAGTCACGTTTCCTGCTGTATTAGAGACTCTTAGAAAGCAAGAGCGTGCTTCTTGCTCTAAAGCAGAGTGTGTTTCATGGATGAGAACTGTGCTGTGTGTTTCCCTTCAGAAATGGAGTTAAATTCCAGGCTCCGTGTCTTCCTACAAGCAAGACATCATTTCAGGTAAACTCAGTTACTTCTCAGCTCAAATGAATATAAATCGATTACGAAGCTCACAGGTTTGTCGCTCTTAACTGAAAAGCATAGGATGTTAGATGACTTGGGGTTTGTCTTAGTTTCAGAAGCAGAGTTGAACTAGCTATGGTCAATTTGTGTAGGAAACACCGTTCTTTTGTACTGAGCACACTTTCAAGTTTCTGATTCTATTATAGACTCTAGAAAGCAAGAGCGTGCTTCTTGCTCTAAAGCAGACTGTGTTTCATGGATGAGAACTGTGCTGTGTGTTTCCCTTCAGAAATGGAGTTAAATCCCAGGCTCTGTGTGTTCCTACAAGCAAGACATCTTTTCAGGTAAACTCAGTCACTTTTAAGCTCAAAGGAAGCTACATCCTTCACGAAGCTCACACGTTTCTCGCTCTTAACTTGAAAGCATTGCATGTTAATGGAACTGTGCTTTGTATCAGTTTCAGAAGAAGAGTTGACCTAGATATGGTCCGTATGTGTAGGAAACACCATTATTTTTTTCTGACCACAGTCACGTTTCCTGCTGTATTAGAGACTCTTAGAAAGCAAGAGTGTGCTTCTTGCTCTAAAGCAGAGTGTGTTTCATGGATAAGTACTGTGCTGTGTTTTTCCCTACAGAAATGGAATTAAATCCCAGGCTCTGTGTCTTCCTACAAGCAAGACATCATTTCAGGTAAACGCAGTCAATTTTCAGCTCAAATGAATATAAACCGTTTACGAAGCTCACACGTTTCTTGCTCTTAACTGAAAAGCATTGGATGTTAGATGACTTGTGGTTTTTATCAGTTTCAGAAGCAGAGTTGAACTAGCAGTGTTCCGTATGTGTAGGAAACACTGTTCTTTTGTTATGAGCACACTCATGTTTCCTGCTCTATTAGAGACTCTGGAAAGCAAGAGCATGCTTCTTGCTCTAAAGCAGAGTGTGTTTCAAGTATGAGAACTGTGCTGTGTGTTTCCCTTCAGAAATGGAGTTAAATCCCAGGCTCTGTGTCTTCCTACAAGCAAGACATCTTTTCAGGTAAACTCAGTCAATTTTCAGCTCAAAGGAAGCTACATTGTGCACAAAGCTCACAGGTTTCTCGCTCTTAACTGGAAAGCATTACATGTTAATGGAACTGTGGTTTGTATCAGTTTCAGAAGAAGAGTTGACCTTGATATGGTCCGTACGTGTAGGAAACACCGTTATTTTGTTCTGACCAAAGTCACGTTTCCTGCTGTATTAGAGACTCTTAGAAAGCAAGAGCGTGCTTCTTGCGCTAAAGCAGAGTGTGTTTCATGGATGAGAACTGTGCTACGTGTTTCCCTTCAGAAATGGAGTTAAATTCCAGGCCCCGTGTCTTCCTGCAAGCAAGACATCATTTCAGGTAAACACAGTCACTTTTCAGCTCAAATGATATAAATCGTTTATGAAGCTCATAGGTTTCTTGCTCTTAACAGAAAAGCATTGGATGTTAGATGACTTGTGGTTTTTATCAGTTACAGAAGCAGAGTTGAACTAGCAGTGTTCCGTATGTGTAGGAAACACTGTTCTTTTGTTATGAGCACAATCATGTTTCCTGCTCTATTAGAGACTCTGGAAAGCAAGAGCATGCTTCTTGCTCTAAAGCAGAGTGTGTTTCATGGATGAGAACTGTGCTGTGTGTTTCCCTTCAGAAATGGAGTTAAATCCCAGGCTCTGTGTCTTCCTACAAGCAAGACATCTTTTCAGGAAAACTCAGTCACTTTTCAGCTCAAAGGAAACTACATCATTCACGAAGCTCACATGTTTCTCGCTCTTAACTGGAAAGCATTACATGTTAATGGAACTGTGGTTTGTATCAGTTTCAGAAGAAGAGTTGACCTAGATATGGTCCGTATGTGTAGGAAACACCATTATTTTGTTTCTGATCACAGTCACGTTTCCTGCTGTATTAGAGACCTTTAGAAAGCAAGTGCGTGCTTCTTGCTCTAAAGCAGAGTGTGTTTTATGGATGAGAACTGTGCTGTGTTTTTCCCTTCAGAAATGGAGTTAAATCGCAGGCTCTGTATCTTCCTACAAGCAAGACATCTTTTCAGGTAAACTCAGTCACTTTTCAGCTCAAAGGACGCTACATCGTTCACGAAGCTCACACCTTTCTCGCTCTTAACTGAAAAGCATTGCATGTTAGAGGAACTGTCATTTCTATCAGTTTCAGAAGAAGAGTTGACCTAGATGTGGTCCGTATGTGTAGGAAACACCGTTATTTTGTTCTGACCACAGTCACGTTTCCTGCTGTATTAGAGACTCTTAGAAAGCAAGAGCGTGCTTCTTGCTCTAAAGCAGAGTGTGTTTCATGGATGAGAACTGTGCTGTGTGTTTCCCTTCAGAAATGGAGTTAAATTCCAGGCTCCGTGTCTTCCTACAAGCAAGACATCATTTCAGGTAAACTCAGTTACTTCTCAGCTCAAATGAATATAAATCGATTACGAAGCTCACAGGTTTGTCGCTCTTAACTGAAAAGCATAGGATGTTAGATGACTTGGGGTTTGTCTTAGTTTCAGAAGCAGAGTTGAACTAGCTATGGTCAATTTGTGTAGGAAACACCGTTCTTTTGTACTGAGCACACTTTCAAGTTTCTGATTCTATTATAGACTCTAGAAAGCAAGAGCGTGCTTCTTGCTCTAAAGCAGACTGTGTTTCATGGATGAGAACTGTGCTGTGTGTTTCCCTTCAGAAATGGAGTTAAATTCCAGGCTCCGTGTCTTCCTACAAGCAAGATATCATTTCAGTTAAACTCAGTTACTTCTCAGCTCAAATGAATATAAATCGTTTACGAAGCTCACACGTTTCTCGCTCTTAACTGAAAAGCATAGGATGTTAGATGACTTGTGGTTTGTCTTAGTTTCAGAAGAAGAGTTGAACTAGCTATGGTCAATTTGTTTAGGAAACACCATTCTTTTGTTCTGAGCACACTTTCAAGTTTCTGACTCTATTATAGACTCTAGAAAGCAAGAGCATGCTTCGTGCTCTAAAGCAGAGTGTGTTTCATGGATGAGAACTGTGCTGTGAGTTTCCCTTCAGAAATGGAGTTAAATCCCAGGCTCTGTGTGTTCCTACAAGCAAGACATCTTTTCAGGTAAACTCAGTCACTTTTAAGCTCAAAGGAAGCTACATCCTTCACGAAGCTCACACGTTTCTCGCTCTTAACTTGAAAGCATTGCATGTTAATGGAACTGTGCTTTGTATCAGTTTCAGAAGAAGAGTTGACCTAGATATGGTCCGTATGTGTAGGAAACACCATTATTTTGTTCTGACCCAGTCACGTTTCCTGCTGTATTAGAGACTCTTAGAAAGCAAGAGTGTGCTTCTTGCTCTAAAGCAGAGTGTGTTTCATGGATGAGAACTGTGCTGCGTGTTTCCCTTCAGAAATGGAGTTAAATTCCAGGCCCCGTGTCTTCCTGCAAGCAAGACATCATTTCAGGTAAATGCAGTCACTTTTTAGCTCAAATGAATTTAAATCATTTACGAAGCTCACACGTTTTTTGCTCTTAAATGAAAAGCATTGTTATGTCATGTTTCCTGCTCTATTAGAGACTCTGGAAAGTAAGAGCATGCTTCTTGCTCTAAAGCAGAGTGTGTTTCATGGATGAGAACAGTGCAGTGTGTTTACCTTCAGAAATGGAGTTAAATCCCAGGCTCTGTGTCTTCCTACAAGCAAGACATCATTTCAGGTAAACGCAGTCACTTTTCAGCTCTAATGAATGTAAATCGTTTATGAAGCTCCCACGTTTCTTGCTATTAAATGAAAAGCATTGGATGTTAGATGACATGTGGTTTGTTTCAGTTTCAGAAGGAGAGTTGAACTAACAGTGGTCCGTATGTGTAGGAAACACTGTTCTTTTGTTCTGGGCACACTCACATTTCCAGCTCTATTAGAGACTCTAGAAAGCAAGAGCATGCTTCTTCCTATACACAGAGTGTTTTTCATCGTGAGTACTGTGCTGTGTTTTTCCCTTCAGAAATTGCGTTAAATCACAGGCTCTGTATCTTCCTACAAGCAAGACTTCGTTTCACGTAAACTCAGTCACCTTTTAGCTCAAACAAAGCTACATCGTTCACGTAGCTCACACGTTACTTGGTCTTACCTGTGAAGCATTGGATGTTAGAGGACCTGTGGTTTGTATCAGTTTCAGAAGCAGAGTTGAACTAGCAAGGGTCCATATGTGTAGGAAACATCGTTCTTTTGTTCTGAGTACCCTCAAGTTTCTGGCTCTATTAGAGACTCTGGAAAGCAAGGGCATGCTTCTTGCTCTAAAGCAGAGTGTTATTCATGGATGAGAACTGTGCTGTGTGTTTCCCTTCAGAAATGGAGTTAAATCCAAGGCTCTGTGTCTTCCTACAAGCAAGACATCTTTTCAGGTAAACTCAGTCACTTTTCAGCTCAAAGGAAGCTACATCGTTCAGGAAGCTCACACGTTTCTCGCTCTTAACTGGAAAGCATTGCATGTTAGAGGAACTGTGGTTTGTATCAGTTTCAGAAGAAGAGTTGACCTAGATATTTACCGTACATGTAGGAAAAACCGGTATTTTGTTCTGACCACAGTCACGTTTCCTGCTGTATTAGAGACACTTAGAAAGCAAGAGCGTGCTTCTTGTTCTAAAGCAGAGTGTGTTTCATGGATGAGAACTGTGCTGCGTGTTTCCCTTCAGAAATGGAGTTAAATTCCAGGCCCCGTGTCTTCCTGCAAGCAAGACATCATTTCAGGTAAATGCAGTCACTTTTTAGCTCAAATGAATTTAAATCATTTACGAAGCTCACACGTTTTTTGCTCTTAAATGAAAAGCATTGTTATGTCATGTTTCCTGCTCTATTAGAGACTCTGGAAAGTAAGAGCATGCTTCTTGCTCTAAAGCAGAGTGTGTTTCATGGATGAGAACAGTGCAGTGTGTTTACCTTCAGAAATGGAGTTAAATCCCAGGCTCTGTGTCTTCCTACAAGCAAGACATCATTTCAGGTAAACGCAGTCACTTTTCAGCTCTAATGAATGTAAATCGTTTATGAAGCTCCCACGTTTCTTGCTATTAAATGAAAAGCATTGGATGTTAGATGACATGTGGTTTGTTTCAGTTTCAGAAGGAGAGTTGAACTAACAGTGGTCCGTATGTGTAGGAAACACTGTTCTTTTGTTCTGGGCACACTCACATTTCCAGCTCTATTAGAGACTCTAGAAAGCAAGAGCATGCTTCTTCCTATACACAGAGTGTTTTTCATCGTGAGTACTGTGCTGTGTTTTTCCCTTCAGAAATTGCGTTAAATCACAGGCTCTGTATCTTCCTACAAGCAAGACTTCGTTTCACGTAAACTCAGTCACCTTTTAGCTCAAACAAAGCTACATCGTTCACGTAGCTCACACGTTACTTGGTCTTACCTGTGAAGCATTGGATGTTAGAGGACCTGTGGTTTGTATCAGTTTCAGAAGCAGAGTTGAACTAGCAAGGGTCCATATGTGTAGGAAACACCGTTCTTTTGTTCTGAGTACCCTCAAGTTTCTGGCTCTATTAGAGACTCTGGAAAGCAAGGGCATGCTTCTTGCTCTAAAGCAGAGTGTTATTCATGGATGAGAACTGTGCTGTGTGTTTCCCTTCAGAAATGGAGTTAAATCCAAGGCTCTGTGTCTTCCTACAAGCAAGACATCTTTTCAGGTAAACTCAGTCACTTTTCAGCTCAAAGGAAGCTACATCGTTCAGGAAGCTCACACGTTTCTCGCTCTTAACTGGAAAGCATTGCATGTTAGAGGAACTGTGGTTTGTATCAGTTTCAGAAGAAGAGTTTACCTAGATATTTACCGTACATGTAGGAAACACCGGTATTTTGTTCTGACCACAGTCACGTTTCCTGCTGTATTAGAGACACTTAGAAAGCAAGAGCGTGCTTCTTGTTCTAAAGCAGAGTGTGTTTCATGGATGAGAAATGTGCTGTTTGTTTCCCTTCAGAAATGGAGTTAAATTCCAGGCCCCGTGTCTTCCTACAAGCAAGACATCATTTCAGGTAAATGCAGTCACTTTTCAGCTCAAATGAATATAAATCGTTTACTAAGATCACACATTTCTTGCTCTTAACTGAAAAGAATTGGATGTTAGATGACTTGTGGTTTGTATCAGTTTCAGAAGCAGAGTTGAACTAGCAATGGTCCCTATGTGTAGGAAACACTGTTCTTTTGTTATGAGCACACTCAAGTTTCCTGCTCTATTAGAGACACTAGAAAGCAAGAGCGTGCTTCTTCCTATACGCAGAGTGTGTTTCATCGTGAGAACTGTGCTGTGTGTTTCCCTTCAGAAATGGAGTTAAATCACAGGATCTGTATCTTCCTACAAGCAATACTTCATTTCACGTAAACTCAGTCACCTTGCACTCAAACAAAGCTACATCCTACACCTAGCTCACACGTTACTTGCTCTTAACTGTAAAGCATTGGATGTTAGAGGACGTGTGGTTTATATCAGTTTCAGAAGCAAAGTTGATCTAGCAATGGTCCATATGTGTAGGAAACACTGTTCTTTTGTTCTGAGTACCCTCAAGTTTCTGTCTCTATGAGAGACTCTGGAAAGCAAGCGCATGCTTCTTGCTCTAAAGCAGAGTGTGTTTCATGGATAAGTACTGTGCTGTGTGTTTCCCTTCAGAAATGGAGTTAAATCCCAGGCTCTGTGTCTTCCTACAAGCAAGACATCTTTTCAGGTAAACTCAGTCAATTTTCAGCTCAAAGGAAGCTACATTGTGCACGAAGCTCACACGTTTCTCGCTCTTAACTGGAAAGCATTACATGTTAATGGAACTGTGGTTTGTATCAGTTTCAGAAGAAGAGTTGACCTTGATATGGTCCGTACGTGTAGGAAACACCGTTATTTTGTTCTGACCAAAGTCACGTTTCCTGCTGTATTAGAGACTCTTAGAAAGCAAGAGCGTGCTTCTTGCGCTAAAGCAGAGTGTGTTTCATGGATGAGAACTGTGCTACGTGTTTCCCTTCAGAAATGGAGTTAATTTCCAGGCCCCGTGTCTTCCTGCAAGCAAGACATCATTTCAGGTAAACACAGTCACTTTTCAGCTCAAATGATATAAATCGTTTATGAAGCTCATAGGTTTCTTGCTCTTAACAGAAAAGCATTGGATGTTAGATGACTTGTGGTTTTTATCAGTTACAGAAGCAGAGTTGAACTAGCAGTGTTCTGTATGTGTAGGAAACACTGTTCTTTTGTTATGAGCACAATCATGTTTCCTGCTCTATTAGAGACTCTGGAAAGCAAGAGCATGCTTCTTGCTCTAAAGCAGAGTGTGTTTCATGGATGAGAACTGTGCTGTGTGTTTCCCTTCAGAAATGGAGTTAAATCCCAGGCTCTGTGTCTTCCTACAAGCAAGACATCTTTTCAGGAAAACTCAGTCACTTTTCAGCTCAAAGGAAACTACATCATTCACGAAGCTCACATGTTTCTCGCTCTTAACTGGAAAGCATTACATGTTAATGGAACTGTGGTTTGTATCAGTTTCAGAAGAAGAGTTGACCTAGATATGGTCCGTATGTGTAGGAAACACCATTATTTTGTTTCTGATCACAGTCACGTTTCCTGCTGTATTAGAGACCTTTAGAAAGCAAGTGCGTGCTTCTTGCTCTAAAGCAGAGTGTGTTTTATGGATGAGAACTGTGCTGTGTTTTTCCCTTCAGAAATGGAGTTAAATCGCAGGCTCTGTATCTTCCTACAAGCAAGACATCTTTTCAGGTAAACTCAGTCACTTTTCAGCTCAAAGGACGCTACATCGTTCACGAAGCTCACACCTTTCTCGCTCTTAACTGAAAAGCATTGCATGTTAGAGGAACTGTCGTTTCTATCAGTTTCAGAAGAAGAGTTGACCTAGATGTGGTCCGTATGTGTAGGAAACACCGTTATTTTGTTCTGACCACAGTCACGTTTCCTGCTGTATTAGAGACTCTTAGAAAGCAAGAGCGTGCTTCTTGCTCTAAAGCAGAGTGTGTTTCATGGATGAGAACTGTGCTGTGTGTTTCCCTTCAGAAATGGAGTTAAATTCCAGGCTCCGTGTCTTCCTACAAGCAAGACATCATTTCAGGTAAACTCAGTTACTTCTCAGCTCAAATGAATATAAATCGATTACGAAGCTCACAGGTTTGTCGCTCTTAACTGAAAAGCATAGGATGTTAGATGACTTGGGGTTTGTCTTAGTTTCAGAAGCAGAGTTGAACTAGCTATGGTCAATTTGTGTAGGAAACACCGTTCTTTTGTACTGAGCACACTTTCAAGTTTCTGATTCTATTATAGACTCTAGAAAGCAAGAGCGTGCTTCTTGCTCTAAAGCAGACTGTGTTTCATGGATGAGAACTGTGCTGTGTGTTTCCCTTCAGAAATGGAGTTAAATTCCAGGCTCCGTGTCTTCCTACAAGCAAGATATCATTTCAGTTAAACTCAGTTACTTCTCAGCTCAAATGAATATAAATCGTTTACGAAGCTCACACGTTTCTCGCTCTTAACTGAAAAGCATAGGATGTTAGATGACTTGTGGTTTGTCTTAGTTTCAGAAGAAGAGTTGAACTAGCTATGGTCAATTTGTTTAGGAAACACCATTCTTTTGTTCTGAGCACACTTTCAAGTTTCTGACTCTATTATAGACTCTAGAAAGCAAGAGCATGCTTCGTGCTCTAAAGCAGAGTGTGTTTCATGGATGAGAACTGTGCTGTGAGTTTCCCTTCAGAAATGGAGTTAAATCCCAGGCTCTGTGTGTTCCTACAAGCAAGACATCTTTTCAGGTAAACTCAGTCACTTTTAAGCTCAAAGGAAGCTACATCCTTCACGAAGCTCACACGTTTCTCGCTCTTAACTTGAAAGCATTGCATGTTAATGGAACTGTGCTTTGTATCAGTTTCAGAAGAAGAGTTGACCTAGATATGGTCCGTATGTGTAGGAAACACCATTATTTTTTTCTGACCACAGTCACGTTTCCTGCTGTATTAGAGACTCTTAGAAAGCAAGAGTGTGCTTCTTGCTCTAAAGCAGAGTGTGTTTCATGGATGAGAACTGTGCTGCGTGTTTCCCTTCAGAAATGGAGTTAAATTCCAGGCCCCGTGTCTTCCTGCAAGCAAGACATCATTTCAGGTAAATGCAGTCACTTTTCAGCTCAAATGAATTTAAATCGTTTACGAAGCTCACACGTTTCTTGCTCTTAACTGAAAAGCATTGGACGTTAGATGACTTGTGGTTTGTATCAGTTTCAGAAGCAGAGTTGAACTAGCAGTGGTCCGTATGTGTAGGAAACACTGTTCTTTTGTTATGAGCACACTCATGTTTCCTGCTCTATTAGAGACTCTGGAAAGTAAGAGCATGCTTCTTGCTCTAAAGCAGAGTATGTTTCATGGATGAGAACAGTGCAGTGTGTTTACCTTCAGAAATGGAGTTAAATCCCAGGCTCTGTGTCGTCCTACAAGCAAGACTTCTTTTCAGGTAATCTCAGTCACTTTTCAGCTCAAAGGATGATACATTGTTCACGAAGCTCACACGTTTCTCGCTCTTAACTTGAAAGCATTGCATGTTAATGGAACTGTGCTTTGTATCGGTTTCAGAAGAAGAGTTGACATAGATATGTTCCGTATGTGTAGTAAACACCGTTATTTTGTTCTGACCACAGTCACGTTTCCTGCTGTATTAGAGACTCTTAGAAAGCAAGAGTGTGCTTCTTGCTCTAAAGCAGAGTGTGTTTCATGGATGAGAACTGTGCTGCGTGTTTCCCTTCAGAAATGGAGTTAAATTCCAGGCCCCGTGTCTTCCTGCAAGCAAGACATCATTTCAGGTAAATGCAGTCACTTTTTAGCTCAAATGAATTTAAATCGTTTACGAAGCTCACACGTTTCTTGCTCTTAAATGAAAAGCATTGTTATGTCATGTTTCCTGCTCTATTAGAGACTCTGGAAAGTAAGAGCATGCTTCTTGCTCTAAAGCAGAGTGTGTTTCATGGATGAGAACAGTGCAGTGTGTTTACCTTCAGAAATGGAGTTAAATCCCAGGCTCTGTGTCTTCCTACAAGCAAGACATCATTTCAGGTAAACGCAGTCACTTTTCAGCTCTAATGAATGTAAATCGTTTATGAAGCTCCCACGTTTCTTGCTATTAAATGAAAAGCATTGGATGTTAGATGACATGTGGTTTGTTTCAGTTTCAGAAGGAGAGTTGAACTAACAGTGGTCCGTATGTGTAGGAAACACTGTTCTTTTGTTCTGGGCACACTCACATTTCCAGCTCTATTAGAGACTCTAGAAAGCAAGAGCATGCTTCTTCCTATACACAGAGTGTTTTTCATCGTGAGTACTGTGCTGTGTTTTTCCCTTCAGAAATTGCGTTAAATCACAGGCTCTGTATCTTCCTACAAGCAAGACTTCGTTTCACGTAAACTCAGTCACCTTTTAGCTCAAACAAAGCTACATCGTTCACGTAGCTCACACGTTACTTGGTCTTACCTGTGAAGCATTGGATGTTAGAGGACCTGTGGTTTGTATCAGTTTCAGAAGCAGAGTTGAACTAGCAAGGGTCCATATGTGTAGGAAACATCGTTCTTTTGTTCTGAGTACCCTCAAGTTTCTGGCTCTATTAGAGACTCTGGAAAGCAAGGGCATGCTTCTTGCTCTAAAGCAGAGTGTTATTCATGGATGAGAACTGTGCTGTGTGTTTCCCTTCAGAAATGGAGTTAAATCCAAGGCTCTGTGTCTTCCTACAAGCAAGACATCTTTTCAGGTAAACTCAGTCACTTTTCAGCTCAAAGGAAGCTACATCGTTCAGGAAGCTCACACGTTTCTCGCTCTTAACTGGAAAGCATTGCATGTTAGAGGAACTGTGGTTTGTATCAGTTTCAGAAGAAGAGTTGACCTAGATATTTACCGTACATGTAGGAAACACCGGTATTTTTTTCTGACCACAGTCACGTTTCCTGCTGTATTAGAGACACTTAGAAAGCAAGAGCGTGCTTCTTGTTCTAAAGCAGAGTGTGTTTCATGGATGAGAACTGTGCTGCGTGTTTCCCTTCAGAAATGGAGTTAAATTCCAGGCCCCGTGTCTTCCTGCAAGCAAGACATCATTTCAGGTAAATGCAGTCACTTTTTAGCTCAAATGAATTTAAATCATTTACGAAGCTCACACGTTTTTTGCTCTTAAATGAAAAGCATTGTTATGTCATGTTTCCTGCTCTATTAGAGACTCTGGAAAGTAAGAGCATGCTTCTTGCTCTAAAGCAGAGTGTGTTTCATGGATGAGAACAGTGCAGTGTGTTTACATTCAGAAATGGAGTTAAATCCCAGGCTCTGTGTCTTCCTACAAGCAAGACATCATTTCAGGTAAACGCAGTCACTTTTCAGCTCTAATGAATGTAAATCGTTTATGAAGCTCCCACGTTTCTTGCTATTAAATGAAAAGCATTGGATGTTAGATGACATGTGGTTTGTTTCAGTTTCAGAAGGAGAGTTGAACTAACAGTGGTCCGTATGTGTAGGAAACACTGTTCTTTTGTTCTGGGCACACTCACATTTCCAGCTCTATTAGAGACTCTAGAAAGCAAGAGCATGCTTCTTCCTATACACAGAGTGTTTTTCATCGTGAGTACTGTGCTGTGTTTTTCCCTTCAGAAATTGCGTTAAATCACAGGCTCTGTATCTTCCTACAAGCAAGACTTCGTTTCACGTAAACTCAGTCACCTTTTAGCTCAAACAAAGCTACATCATTCACGTAGCTCACGCGTTACTTGGTCTTACCTGTGAAGCATTGGATGTTAGAGGACCTGTGGTTTGTATCAGTTTCAGAAGCAGAGTTGAACTAGCAAGGGTCCATATGTGTAGGAAACACCGTTCTTTTGTTCTGAGTACCCTCAAGTTTCTGGCTCTATTAGAGACTGTGGAAAGCAAGGGCATGCTTCTTGCTCTAAAGCAGAGTGTTATTCATGGATGAGAACTGTGCTGTGTGTTTCCCTTCAGAAATGGAGTTAAATCCAAGGCTCTGTGTCTTCCTACAAGCAAGACATCTTTTCAGGTAAACTCAGTCACTTTTCAGCTCAAAGGAAGCTACATCGTTCAGGAAGCTCACACGTTTCTCGCTCTTAACTGGAAAGCATTGCATGTTAGAGGAACTGTGGTTTGTATCAGTTTCAGAAGAAGAGTTTACCTAGATATTTACCGTACATGTAGGAAACACCGGTATTTTGTTCTGACCACAGTCACGTTTCCTGCTGTATTAGAGACACTTAGAAAGCAAGAGCGTGCTTCTTGTTCTAAAGCAGAGTGTGTTTCATGGATGAGAAATGTGCTGTTTGTTTCCCTTCAGAAATGGAGTTAAATTCCAGGCCCCGTGTCTTCCTACAAGCAAGACATCATTTCAGGTAAATGCAGTCACTTTTCAGCTCAAATGAATATAAATCATTTACTAAGATCACACATTTCTTGCTCTTAACTGAAAAGAATTGGATGTTAGATGACTTGTGGTTTGTATCAGTTTCAGAAGCAGAGTTGAACTAGCAATGGTCCGTATGTGTAGGAAACACTGTTCTTTTGTTATGAGCACACTCAAGTTTCCTGCTCTATTAGAGACACTAGAAAGCAAGAGCGTGCTTCTTCCTATACGCAGAGTGTGTTTCATCGTGAGAACTGTGCTGTGTGTTTCCCTTCAGAAATGGAGTTAAATCACAGGATCTGTATCTTCCTACAAGCAATACTTCATTTCACGTAAACTCAGTCACCTTGCACTCAAACAAAGCTACATCCTACACCTAGCTCACACGTTACTTGCTCTTAACTGTAAAGCATTGGATGTTAGAGGACGTGTGGTTTATATCAGTTTCAGAAGCAAAGTTGATCTAGCAATGGTCCATATGTGTAGGAAACACTGTTCTTTTGTTCTGAGTATCCTCAAGTTTCTGTCTCTATGAGAGACTCTGGAAAGCAAGCGCATGCTTCTTGCTCTAAAGCAGAGTGTGTTTCATGGATAAGTACTGTGCTGTGTTTTTCCCTACAGAAATGGAATTAAATCCCAGGCTCTGTGTCTTCCTACAAGCAAGACATCATTTCAGGTAAACGCAGTCAATTTTCAGCTCAAATGAATATAAACCGTTTACGAAGCTCACACGTTTCTTGCTCTTAACTGAAAAGCATTGGATGTTAGATGACTTGTGGTTTTTATCAGTTTCAGAAGCAGAGTTGAACTAGCAGTGTTCCGTATGTGTAGGAAACACTGTTCTTTTGTTATGAGCACACTCATGTTTCCTGCTCTATTAGAGACTCTGGAAAGCAAGAGCATGCTTCTTGCTCTAAAGCAGAGTGTGTTTCAAGTATGAGAACTGTGCTGTGTGTTTCCCTTCAGAAATGGAGTTAAATCCCAGGCTCTGTGTCTTCCTACAAGCAAGACATCTTTTCAGGTAAACTCAGTCAATTTTCAGCTCAAAGGAAGCTACATTGTGCACAAAGCTCACACGTTTCTCGCTCTTAACTGGAAAGCATTACATGTTAATGGAACTGTGGTTTGTATCAGTTTCAGAAGAAGAGTTGACCTTGATATGGTCCGTACGTGTAGGAAACACCGTTATTTTGTTCTGACCAAAGTCACGTTTCCTGCTGTATTAGAGACTCTTAGAAAGCAAGAGCGTGCTTCTTGCGCTAAAGCAGAGTGTGTTTCATGGATGAGAACTGTGCTACGTGTTTCCCTTCAGAAATGGAGTTAAATTCCAGGCCCCGTGTCTTCCTGCAAGCAAGACATCATTTCAGGTAAACACAGTCACTTTTCAGCTCAAATGATATAAATCGTTTATGAAGCTCATAGGTTTCTTGCTCTTAACAGAAAAGCATTGGATGTTAGATGACTTGTGGTTTTTATCAGTTACAGAAGCAGAGTTGAACTAGCAGTGTTCCGTATGTGTAGGAAACACTGTTCTTTTGTTATGAGCACAATCATGTTTCCTGCTCTATTAGAGACTCTGGAAAGCAAGAGCATGCTTCTTGCTCTAAAGCAGAGTGTGTGTCATGGATGAGAACTGTGCTGTGTGTTTCCCTTCAGAAATGGAGTTAAATCCCAGGCTCTGTGTCTTCCTACAAGCAAGACATCTTTTCAGGAAAACTCAGTCACTTTTCAGCTCAAAGGAAACTACATCATTCACGAAGCTCACATGTTTCTCGCTCTTAACTGGAAAGCATTACATGTTAATGGAACTGTGGTTTGTATCAGTTTCAGAAGAAGAGTTGACCTAGATATGGTCCGTATGTGTAGGAAACACCATTATTTTGTTTCTGATCACAGTCACGTTTCCTGCTGTATTAGAGACCTTTAGAAAGCAAGTGCGTGCTTCTTGCTCTAAAGCAGAGTGTGTTTTATGGATGAGAACTGTGCTGTGTTTTTCCCTTCAGAAATGGAGTTAAATCGCAGGCTCTGTATCTTCCTACAAGCAAGACATCTTTTCAGGTAAACTCAGTCACTTTTCAGCTCAAAGGACGCTACATCGTTCACGAAGCTCACACCTTTCTCGCTCTTAACTGAAAAGCATTGCATGTTAGAGGAACTGTGGTTTCTATCAGTTTCAGAAGAAGAGTTGACCTAGATGTGGTCCGTATGTGTAGGAAACACCGTTATTTTGTTCTGACCACAGTCACGTTTCCTGCTTCATTAGAGACTCTTAGAAAGCAAGAGCGTGCTTCTTGCTCTAAAGCAGAGTGTGTTTCATGGATGAGAACTGTGCTGTGTGTTTCCCTTCAGAAATGGAGTTAAATTCCAGGCTCCGTGTCTTCCTACAAGCAAGACATCATTTCAGGTAAACTCAGTTACTTCTCAGCTCAAATGAATATAAATCGATTACGAAGCTCACAGGTTTGTCGCTCTTAACTGAAAAGCATAGGATGTTAGATGACTTGGGGTTTGTCTTAGTTTCAGAAGCAGAGTTGAACTAGCTATGGTCAATTTGTGTAGGAAACACCGTTCTTTTGTACTGAGCACACTTTCAAGTTTCTGATTCTTTTATAGACTCAAGAAAGCAAGAGCGTGCTTCTTGCTCTAAAGCAGACTGTGTTTCATGGATGAGAACTGTGCTGTGTGTTTCCCTTCAGAAATGGAGTTAAATTCCAGGCTCCGTGTCTTCCTACAAGCAAGATATCATTTCAGTTAAACTCAGTTACTTCTCAGCTCAAATGAATATAAATCGTTTACGAAGCTCACACGTTTCTCGCTCTTAACTGAAAAGCATAGGATGTTAGATGACTTGTGGTTTGTCTTAGTTTCAGAAGAAGAGTTGAACTAGCTATGGTCAATTTGTTTAGGAAACACCATTCTTTTGTTCTGAGCACACTTTCAAGTTTCTGACTCTATTATAGACTCTAGAAAGCAAGAGCATGCTTCGTGCTCTAAAGCAGAGTGTGTTTCATGGATGAGAACTGTGCTGTGAGTTTCCCTTCAGAAATGGAGTTAAATCCCAGGCTCTGTGTGTTCCTACAAGCAAGACATCTTTTCAGGTAAACTCAGTCACTTTTAAGCTCAAAGGAAGCTACATCCTTCACGAAGCTCACACGTTTCTCGCTCTTAACTTGAAAGCATTGCATGTTAATGGAACTGTGCTTTGTATCAGTTTCAGAAGAAGAGTTGACCTAGATATGGTCCGTATGTGTAGGAAACACCATTATTTTGTTCTGACCACAGTCACGTTTCCTGCTGTATTAGAGACTCTTAGAAAGCAAGAGTGTGCTTCTTGCTCTAAAGCAGAGTGTGTTTCATGGATGAGAACTGTGCTGCGTGTTTCCCTTCAGAAATGGAGTTAAATTCCAGGCCCCGTGTCTTCCTGCAAGCAAGACATCATTTCAGGTAAATGCAGTCACTTTTTAGCTCAAATGAATTTAAATCATTTACGAAGCTCACACGTTTTTTGCTCTTAAATGAAAAGCATTGTTATGTCATGTTTCCTGCTCTATTAGAGACTCTGGAAAGTAAGAGCATGCTTCTTGCTCTAAAGCAGAGTGTGTTTCATGGATGAGAACAGTGCAGTGTGTTTACCTTCAGAAATGGAGTTAAATCCCAGGCTCTGTGTCTTCCTACAAGCAAGACATCATTTCAGGTAAACGCAGTCACTTTTCAGCTCTAATGAATGTAAATCGTTTATGAAGCTCCCACGTTTCTTGCTATTAAATGAAAAGCATTGGATGTTAGATGACATGTGGTTTGTTTCAGTTTCAGAAGGAGAGTTGAACTAACAGTGGTCCGTATGTGTAGGAAACACTGTTCTTTTGTTCTGGGCACACTCACATTTCCAGCTCTATTAGAGACTCTAGAAAGCAAGAGCATGCTTCTTCCTATACACAGAGTGTTTTTCATCGTGAGTACTGTGCTGTGTTTTTCCCTTCAGAAATTGCGTTAAATCACAGGCTCTGTATCTTCCTACAAGCAAGACTTCGTTTCACGTAAACTCAGTCACCTTTTAGCTCAAACAAAGCTACTTCGTTCACGTAGCTCACACGTTACTTGGTCTTACCTGTGAAGCATTGGATGTTAGAGGACCTGTGGTTTGTATCAGTTTCAGAAGCAGAGTTGAACTAGCAAGGGTCCATATGTGTAGGAAACACCGTTCTTTTGTTCTGAGTACCCTCAAGTTTCTGGCTCTATTAGAGACTCTGGAAAGCAAGGGCATGCTTCTTGCTCTAAAGCAGAGTGTTATTCATGGATGAGAACTGTGCTGTGTGTTTCTCTTCAGAAATGGAGTTAAATCCAAGGCTCTGTGTCTTCCTACAAGCAAGACATCTTTTCAGGTAAACTCAGTCACTTTTCAGCTCAAAGGAAGCTACATCGTTCAGGAAGCTCACACGTTTCTCGCTCTTAACTGGAAAGCATTGCATGTTAGAGGAACTGTGGTTTGTATCAGTTTCAGAAGAAGAGTTGACCTAGATATTTACCGTACATGTAGGAAACACCGGTATTTTGTTCTGACCACAGTCACGTTTCCTGCTGTATTAGAGACACTTAGAAAGCAAGAGCGTGCTTCTTGTTCTAAAGCAGAGTGTGTTTCATGGATGAGAAATGTGCTGTTTGTTTCCCTTCAGAAATGGAGTTAAATTCCAGGCCCCGTGTCTTCCTACAAGCAAGACATCATTTCAGGTAAATGCAGTCACTTTTCAGCTCAAATGAATATAAACCGTTTACGAAGCTCACACATTTCTTGCTCTTAACTGAAAAGCATTGGATGTTAGATGACTTGTGGTTTTTATCAGTTTCAGAAGCAGAGTTGAACTAGCAGTGTTCCGTATGTGTAGGAAACACTGTTCTTTTGTTATGAGCACACTCATGTTTCCTGCTCTATTAGAGACTCTGGAAAGCAAGAGCATGCTTCTTGCTCTAAAGCAGAGTGTGTTTCAAGTATGAGAACTGTGCTGTGTGTTTCCCTTCAGAAATGGAGTTAAATCCCAGGCTCTGTGTCTTCCTACAAGCAAGACATCTTTTCAGGTAAACTCAGTCAATTTTCAGCTCAAAGGAAGCTACATTGTGCACAAAGCTCACACGTTTCTCGCTCTTAACTGGAAAGCATTACATGTTAATGGAACTGTGGTTTGTATCAGTTTCAGAAGAAGAGTTGACCTTGATATGGTCCGTACGTGTAGGAAACACCGTTATTTTGTTCTGACCAAAGTCACGTTTCCTGCTGTATTAGAGACTCTTAGAAAGCAAGAGCGTGCTTCTTGCGCTAAAGCAGAGTGTGTTTCATGGATGAGAACTGTGCTACGTGTTTCCCTTCAGAAATGGAGTTAAATTCCAGGCCCCGTGTCTTCCTGCAAGCAAGACATCATTTCAGGTAAACACAGTCACTTTTCAGCTCAAATGATATAAATCGTTTATGAAGCTCATAGGTTTCTTGCTCTTAACAGAAAAGCATTGGATGTTAGATGACTTGTGGTTTTTATCAGTTACAGAAGCAGAGTTGAACTAGCAGTGTTCCGTATGTGTAGGAAACACTGTTCTTTTGTTATGAGCACAATCATGTTTCCTGCTCTATTAGAGACTCTGGAAAGCAAGAGCATGCTTCTTGCTCTAAAGCAGAGTGTGTGTCATGGATGAGAACTGTGCTGTGTGTTTCCCTTCAGAAATGGAGTTAAATCCCAGGCTCTGTGTCTTCCTACAAGCAAGACATCTTTTCAGGAAAACTCAGTCACTTTTCAGCTCAAAGGAAACTACATCATTCACGAAGCTCACATGTTTCTCGCTCTTAACTGGAAAGCATTACATGTTAATGGAACTGTGGTTTGTATCAGTTTCAGAAGAAGAGTTGACCTAGATATGGTCCGTATGTGTAGGAAACACCATTATTTTGTTTCTGATCACAGTCACGTTTCCTGCTGTATTAGAGACCTTTAGAAAGCAAGTGCGTGCTTCTTGCTCTAAAGCAGAGTGTGTTTTATGGATGAGAACTGTGCTGTGTTTTTCCCTTCAGAAATGGAGTTAAATCGCAGGCTCTGTATCTTCCTACAAGCAAGACATCTTTTCAGGTAAACTCAGTCACTTTTCAGCTCAAAGGACGCTACATCGTTCACGAAGCTCACACCTTTCTCGCTCTTAACTGAAAAGCATTGCATGTTAGAGGAACTGTGGTTTCTATCAGTTTCAGAAGAAGAGTTGACCTAGATGTGGTCCGTATGTGTAGGAAACACCGTTATTTTGTTCTGACCACAGTCACGTTTCCTGCTTCATTAGAGACTCTTAGAAAGCAAGAGCGTGCTTCTTGCTCTAAAGCAGAGTGTGTTTCATGGATGAGAACTGTGCTGTGTGTTTCCCTTCAGAAATGGAGTTAAATTCCAGGCTCCGTGTCTTCCTACAAGCAAGACATCATTTCAGGTAAACTCAGTTACTTCTCAGCTCAAATGAATATAAATCGATTACGAAGCTCACAGGTTTGTCGCTCTTAACTGAAAAGCATAGGATGTTAGATGACTTGGGGTTTGTCTTAGTTTCAGAAGCAGAGTTGAACTAGCTATGGTCAATTTGTGTAGGAAACACCGTTCTTTTGTACTGAGCACACTTTCAAGTTTCTGATTCTTTTATAGACTCAAGAAAGCAAGAGCGTGCTTCTTGCTCTAAAGCAGACTGTGTTTCATGGATGAGAACTGTGCTGTGTGTTTCCCTTCAGAAATGGAGTTAAATTCCAGGCTCCGTGTCTTCCTACAAGCAAGATATCATTTCAGTTAAACTCAGTTACTTCTCAGCTCAAATGAATATAAATCGTTTACGAAGCTCACACGTTTCTCGCTCTTAACTGAAAAGCATAGGATGTTAGATGACTTGTGGTTTGTCTTAGTTTCAGAAGAAGAGTTGAACTAGCTATGGTCAATTTGTTTAGGAAACACCATTCTTTTGTTCTGAGCACACTTTCAAGTTTCTGACTCTATTATAGACTCTAGAAAGCAAGAGCATGCTTCGTGCTCTAAAGCAGAGTGTGTTTCATGGATGAGAACTGTGCTGTGAGTTTCCCTTCAGAAATGGAGTTAAATCCCAGGCTCTGTGTGTTCCTACAAGCAAGACATCTTTTCAGGTAAACTCAGTCACTTTTAAGCTCAAAGGAAGCTACATCCTTCACGAAGCTCACACGTTTCTCGCTCTTAACTTGAAAGCATTGCATGTTAATGGAACTGTGCTTTGTATCAGTTTCAGAAGAAGAGTTGACCTAGATATGGTCCGTATGTGTAGGAAACACCATTATTTTGTTCTGACCACAGTCACGTTTCCTGCTGTATTAGAGACTCTTAGAAAGCAAGAGTGTGCTTCTTGCTCTAAAGCAGAGTGTGTTTCATGGATGAGAACTGTGCTGCGTGTTTCCCTTCAGAAATGGAGTTAAATTCCAGGCCCCGTGTCTTCCTGCAAGCAAGACATCATTTCAGGTAAATGCAGTCACTTTTTAGCTCAAATGAATTTAAATCATTTACGAAGCTCACACGTTTTTTGCTCTTAAATGAAAAGCATTGTTATGTCATGTTTCCTGCTCTATTAGAGACTCTGGAAAGTAAGAGCATGCTTCTTGCTCTAAAGCAGAGTGTGTTTCATGGATGAGAACAGTGCAGTGTGTTTACCTTCAGAAATGGAGTTAAATCCCAGGCTCTGTGTCTTCCTACAAGCAAGACATCATTTCAGGTAAACGCAGTCACTTTTCAGCTCTAATGAATGTAAATCGTTTATGAAGCTCCCACGTTTCTTGCTATTAAATGAAAAGCATTGGATGTTAGATGACATGTGGTTTGTTTCAGTTTCAGAAGGAGAGTTGAACTAACAGTGGTCCGTATGTGTAGGAAACACTGTTCTTTTGTTCTGGGCACACTCACATTTCCAGCTCTATTAGAGACTCTAGAAAGCAAGAGCATGCTTCTTCCTATACACAGAGTGTTTTTCATCGTGAGTACTGTGCTGTGTTTTTCCCTTCAGAAATTGCGTTAAATCACAGGCTCTGTATCTTCCTACAAGCAAGACTTCGTTTCACGTAAACTCAGTCACCTTTTAGCTCAAACAAAGCTACTTCGTTCACGTAGCTCACACGTTACTTGGTCTTACCTGTGAAGCATTGGATGTTAGAGGACCTGTGGTTTGTATCAGTTTCAGAAGCAGAGTTGAACTAGCAAGGGTCCATATGTGTAGGAAACACCGTTCTTTTGTTCTGAGTACCCTCAAGTTTCTGGCTCTATTAGAGACTCTGGAAAGCAAGGGCATGCTTCTTGCTCTAAAGCAGAGTGTTATTCATGGATGAGAACTGTGCTGTGTGTTTCTCTTCAGAAATGGAGTTAAATCCAAGGCTCTGTGTCTTCCTACAAGCAAGACATCTTTTCAGGTAAACTCAGTCACTTTTCAGCTCAAAGGAAGCTACATCGTTCAGGAAGCTCACACGTTTCTCGCTCTTAACTGGAAAGCATTGCATGTTAGAGGAACTGTGGTTTGTATCAGTTTCAGAAGAAGAGTTGACCTAGATATTTACCGTACATGTAGGAAACACCGGTATTTTGTTCTGACCACAGTCACGTTTCCTGCTGTATTAGAGACACTTAGAAAGCAAGAGCGTGCTTCTTGTTCTAAAGCAGAGTGTGTTTCATGGATGAGAAATGTGCTGTTTGTTTCCCTTCAGAAATGGAGTTAAATTCCAGGCCCCGTGTCTTCCTACAAGCAAGACATCATTTCAGGTAAATGCAGTCACTTTTCAGCTCAAATGAATATAAACCGTTTACGAAGCTCACACATTTCTTGCTCTTAACTGAAAAGCATTGGATGTTAGATGACTTGTGGTTTTTATCAGTTTCAGAAGCAGAGTTGAACTAGCAGTGTTCCGTATGTGTAGGAAACACTGTTCTTTTGTTATGAGCACACTCATGTTTCCTGCTCTATTAGAGACTCTGGAAAGCAAGAGCATGCTTCTTGCTCTAAAGCAGAGTGTGTTTCAAGTATGAGAACTGTGCTGTGTGTTTCCCTTCAGAAATGGAGTTAAATCCCAGGCTCTGTGTCTTCCTACAAGCAAGACATCTTTTCAGGTAAACTCAGTCAATTTTCAGCTCAAAGGAAGCTACATTGTGCACGAAGCTCACAGGTTTCTCGCTCTTAACTGGAAAGCATTACATGTTAATGGAACTGTGGTTTGTATCAGTTTCAGAAGAAGAGTTGACCTTGATATGGTCCGTACGTGTAGGAAACACCGTTATTTTGTTCTGACCAAAGTCACGTTTCCTGCTGTATTAGAGACTCTTAGAAAGCAAGAGCGTGCTTCTTGCGCTAAAGCAGAGTGTGTTTCATGGATGAGAACTGTGCTACGTGTTTCCCTTCAGAAATGGAGTTAAATTCCAGGCCCCGTGTCTTCCTGCAAGCAAGACATCATTTCAGGTAAACACAGTCACTTTTCAGCTCAAATGATATAAATCGTTTATGAAGCTCATAGGTTTCTTGCTCTTAACAGAAAAGCATTGGATGTTAGATGACTTGTGGTTTTTATCAGTTACAGAAGCAGAGTTGAACTAGCAGTGTTCCGTATGTGTAGGAAACACTGTTCTTTTGTTATGAGCACAATCATGTTTCCTGCTCTATTAGAGACTCTGGAAAGCAAGAGCATGCTTCTTGCTCTAAAGCAGAGTGTGTTTCATGTATGAGAACTGTGCTGTGTGTTTCCCTTCAGAAATGGAGTTAAATCCCAGGCTCTGTGTCTTCCTACAAGCAAGACATCTTTTCAGGAAAACTCAGTCACTTTTCAGCTCAAAGGAAACTACATCATTCACGAAGCTCACATGTTTCTCGCTCTTAACTGGAAAGCATTACATGTTAATGGAACTGTGGTTTGTATCAGTTTCAGAAGAAGAGTTGACCTAGATATGGTCCGTATGTGTAGGAAACACCATTATTTTGTTTCTGATCACAGTCACGTTTCCTGCTGTATTAGAGACCTTTAGAAAGCAAGTGCGTGCTTCTTGCTCTAAAGCAGAGTGTGTTTTATGGATGAGAACTGTGCTGTGTTTTTCCCTTCAGAAATGGAGTTAAATCGCAGGCTCTGTATCTTCCTACAAGCAAGACATCTTTTCAGGTAAACTCAGTCACTTTTCAGCTCAAAGGACGCTACATCGTTCACGAAGCTCACACCTTTCTCGCTCTTAACTGAAAAGCATTGCATGTTAGAGGAACTGTGGTTTCTATCAGTTTCAGAAGAAGAGTTGACCTAGATGTGGTCCGTATGTGTAGGAAACACCGTTATTTTGTTCTGACCACAGTCACGTTTCCTGCTGTATTAGAGACTCTTAGAAAGCAAGAGCGTGCTTCTTGCTCTAAAGCAGAGTGTGTTTCATGGATGAGAACTGTGCTGTGTGTTTCCCTTCAGAAATGGAGTTAAATTCCAGGCTCCGTGTCTTCCTACAAGCAAGACATCATTTCAGGTAAACTCAGTTACTTCTCAGCTCAAATGAATATAAATCGATTACGAAGCTCACAGGTTTGTCGCTCTTAACTGAAAAGCATAGGATGTTAGATGACTTGGGGTTTGTCTTAGTTTCAGAAGCAGAGTTGAACTAGCTATGGTCAATTTGTGTAGGAAACACCGTTCTTTTGTACTGAGCACACTTTCAAGTTTCTGATTCTTTTATAGACTCTAGAAAGCAAGAGCGTGCTTCTTGCTCTAAAGCAGACTGTGTTTCATGGATGAGAACTGTGCTGTGTGTTTCCCTTCAGAAATGGAGTTAAATTCCAGGCTCCGTGTCTTCCTACAAGCAAGATATCATTTCAGTTAAACTCAGTTACTTCTCAGCTCAAATGAATATAAATCGTTTACGAAGCTCACACGTTTCTCGCTCTTAACTGAAAAGCATAGGATGTTAGATGACTTGTGGTTTGTATCAGTTTCAGAAGCAGAGTTGAACTAGCAAGGGTCCATATGTGTAGGAAACACCGTTCTTTTGTTCTGAGCACACTTTCAAGTTTCTGACTCTATTATAGACTCTAGAAAGCAAGAGCATGCTTCGTGCTCTAAAGCAGAGTGTGTTTCATGGATGAGAACTGTGCTGTGAGTTTCCCTTCAGAAATGGAGTTAAATCCCAGGCTCTGTGTGTTCCTACAAGCAAGACATCTTTTCAGGTAAACTCAGTCACTTTTAAGCTCAAAGGAAGCTACATCGTTCAGGAAGCTCACACGTTTCTCGCTCTTAACTGGAAAGCATTGCATGTTAGAGGAACTGTGGTTTGTATCAGTTTCAGAAGAAGAGTTGACCTAGATATTTACCGTACATGTAGGAAACACCGGTATTTTGTTCTGACCACAGTCACGTTTCCTGCTGTATTAGAGACACTTAGAAAGCAAGAGCGTGCTTCTTGTTCTAAAGCAGAGTGTGTTTCATGGATGAGAAATGTGCTGTTTGTTTCCCTTCAGAAATGGAGTTAAATTCCAGGCCCCGTGTCTTCCTACAAGCAAGACATCATTTCAGGTAAATGCAGTCACTTTTCAGCTCAAATGAATATAAATCGTTTACTAAGATCACACATTTCTTGCTCTTAACTGAAAAGAATTGGATGTTAGATGACTTGTGGTTTGTATCAGTTTCAGAAGCAGAGTTGAACTAGCAATGGTCCGTATGTGTAGGAAACACTGTTCTTTTGTTATGAGCACACTCAAGTTTCCTGCTCTATTAGAGACACTAGAAAGCAAGAGCGTGCTTCTTCCTATACGCAGAGTGTGTTTCATCGTGAGAACTGTGCTGTGTGTTTCCCTTCAGAAATGGAGTTAAATCACAGGATCTGTATCTTCCTACAAGCAATACTTCATTTCACGTAAACTCAGTCACCTTGCACTAAAACAAAGCTACATCCTACACCTAGCTCACACGTTACTTGCTCTTAACTGTAAAGCATTGGATGTTAGAGGACGTGTGGTTTATATCAGTTTCAGAAGCAAAGTTGATCTAGCAATGGTCCATATGTGTAGGAAACACTGTTCTTTTGTTCTGAGTATCCTCAAGTTTCTGTCTCTATGAGAGACTCTGGAAAGCAAGCGCATGCTTCTTGCTCTAAAGCAGAGTGTGTTTCATGGATAAGTACTGTGCTGTGTTTTTCCCTACAGAAATGGAATTAAATCCCAGGCTCTGTGTCTTCCTACAAGCAAGACATCATTTCAGGTAAACGCAGTCAATTTTCAGCTCAAATGAATATAAACCGTTTACGAAGCTCACACGTTTCTTGCTCTTAACTGAAAAGCATTGGATGTTAGATGACTTGTGGTTTTTATCAGTTTCAGAAGCAGAGTTGAACTAGCAGTGTTCCGTATGTGTAGGAAACACTGTTCTTTTGTTATGAGCACACTCATGTTTCCTGCTCTATTAGAGACTCTGGAAAGCAAGAGCATGCTTCTTGCTCTAAAGCAGAGTGTGTTTCAAGTATGAGAACTGTGCTGTGTGTTTCCCTTCAGAAATGGAGTTAAATCCCAGGCTCTGTGTCTTCCTACAAGCAAGACATCTTTTCAGGTAAACTCAGTCAATTTTCAGCTCAAAGGAAGCTACATTGTGCACGAAGCTCACACGTTTCTCGCTCTTAACTGGAAAGCATTACATGTTAATGGAACTGTGGTTTGTATCAGTTTCAGAAGAAGAGTTGACCTTGATATGGTCCGTACGTGTAGGAAACACCGTTATTTTGTTCTGACCAAAGTCACGTTTCCTGCTGTATTAGAGACTCTTAGAAAGCAAGAGCGTGCTTCTTGCGCTAAAGCAGAGTGTGTTTCATGGATGAGAACTGTGCTACGTGTTTCCCTTCAGAAATGGAGTTAAATTCCAGGCCCCGTGTCTTCCTGCAAGCAAGACATCATTTCAGGTAAACACAGTCACTTTTCAGCTCAAATGATATAAATCGTTTATGAAGCTCATAGGTTTCTTGCTCTTAACAGAAAAGCATTGGATGTTAGATGACTTGTGGTTTTTATCAGTTACAGAAGCAGAGTTGAACTAGCAGTGTTCCGTATGTGTAGGAAACACTGTTCTTTTGTTATGAGCACAATCATGTTTCCTGCTCTATTAGAGACTCTGGAAAGCAAGAGCATGCTTCTTGCTCTAAAGCAGAGTGTGTTTCATGGATGAGAACTGTGCTGTGTGTTTCCCTTCAGAAATGGAGTTAAATCCCAGGCTCTGTGTCTTCCTACAAGCAAGACATCTTTTCAGGAAAACTCAGTCACTTTTCAGCTCAAAGGAAACTACATCATTCACGAAGCTCACATGTTTCTCGCTCTTAACTGGAAAGCATTACATGTTAATGGAACTGTGGTTTGTATCAGTTTCAGAAGAAGAGTTGACCTAGATATGGTCCGTATGTGTAGGAAACACCATTATTTTGTTTCTGATCACAGTCACGTTTCCTGCTGTATTAGAGACCTTTAGAAAGCAAGTGCGTGCTTCTTGCTCTAAAGCAGAGTGTGTTTTATGGATGAGAACTGTGCTGTGTTTTTCCCTTCAGAAATGGAGTTAAATCGCAGGCTCTGTATCTTCCTACAAGCAAGACATCTTTTCAGGTAAACTCAGTCACTTTTCAGCTCAAAGGACGCTACATCGTTCACGAAGCTCACACCTTTCTCGCTCTTAACTGAAAAGCATTGCATGTTAGAGGAACTGTGGTTTCTATCAGTTTCAGAAGAAGAGTTGACCTAGATGTGGTCCGTATGTGTAGGAAACACCGTTATTTTGTTCTGACCACAGTCACGTTTCCTGCTGTATTAGAGACTCTTAGAAAGCAAGAGCGTGCTTCTTGCTCTAAAGCAGAGTGTGTTTCATGGATGAGAACTGTGCTGTGTGTTTCCCTTCAGAAATGGAGTTAAATTCCAGGCTCCGTGTCTTCCTACAAGCAAGACATCATTTCAGGTAAACTCAGTTACTTCTCAGCTCAAATGAATATAAATCGATTACGAAGCTCACAGGTTTGTCGCTCTTAACTGAAAAGCATAGGATGTTAGATGACTTGGGGTTTGTCTTAGTTTCAGAAGCAGAGTTGAACTAGCTATGGTCAATTTGTGTAGGAAACACCGTTCTTTTGTACTGAGCACACTTTCAAGTTTCTGATTCTTTTATAGACTCTAGAAAGCAAGAGCGTGCTTCTTGCTCTAAAGCAGACTGTGTTTCATGGATGAGAACTGTGCTGTGTGTTTCCCTTCAGAAATGGAGTTAAATTCCAGGCTCCGTGTCTTCCTACAAGCAAGATATCATTTCAGTTAAACTCAGTTACTTCTCAGCTCAAATGAATATAAATCGTTTACGAAGCTCACACGTTTCTCGCTCTTAACTGAAAAGCATAGGATGTTAGATGACTTGTGGTTTGTATCAGTTTCAGAAGCAGAGTTGAACTAGCAAGGGTCCATATGTGTAGGAAACACCGTTCTTTTGTTCTGAGTACCCTCAAGTTTCTGGCTCTATTAGAGACTCTGGAAAGCAAGGGCATGCTTCTTGCTCTAAAGCAGAGTGTTATTCATGGATGAGAACTGTGCTGTGTGTTTCCCTTCAGAAATGGAGTTAAATCCAAGGCTCTGTGTCTTCCTACAAGCAAGACATCTTTTCAGGTAAACTCAGTCACTTTTCAGCTCAAAGGAAGCTACATCGTTCAGGAAGCTCACACGTTTCTCGCTCTTAACTGGAAAGCATTGCATGTTAGAGGAACTGTGGTTTGTATCAGTTTCAGAAGAAGAGTTGACCTAGATATTTACCGTACATGTAGGAAACACCGGTATTTTGTTCTGACCACAGTCACGTTTCCTGCTGTATTAGAGACACTTAGAAAGCAAGAGCGTGCTTCTTGTTCTAAAGCAGAGTGTGTTTCATGGATGAGAAATGTGCTGTTTGTTTCCCTTCAGAAATGGAGTTAAATTCCAGGCCCCGTGTCTTCCTACAAGCAAGACATCATTTCAGGTAAATGCAGTCACTTTTCAGCTCAAATGAATATAAATCGTTTACTAAGATCACACATTTCTTGCTCTTAACTGAAAAGAATTGGATGTTAGATGACTTGTGGTTTGTATCAGTTTCAGAAGCAGAGTTGAACTAGCAATGGTCCCTATGTGTAGGAAACACTGTTCTTTTGTTATGAGCACACTCAAGTTTCCTGCTCTATTAGAGACACTAGAAAGCAAGAGCGTGCTTCTTCCTATACGCAGAGTGTGTTTCATCGTGAGAACTGTGCTGTGTGTTTCCCTTCAGAAATGGAGTTAAATCACAGGATCTGTATCTTCCTACAAGCAATACTTCATTTCACGTAAACTCAGTCACCTTGCACTCAAACAAAGCTACATCCTACACCTAGCTCACACGTTACTTGCTCTTAACTGTAAAGCATTGGATGTTAGAGGACGTGTGGTTTATATCAGTTTCAGAAGCAAAGTTGATCTAGCAATGGTCCATATGTGTAGGAAACACTGTTCTTTTGTTCTGAGTATCCTCAAGTTTCTGTCTCTATGAGAGACTCTGGAAAGCAAGCGCATGCTTCTTGCTCTAAAGCAGAGTGTGTTTCATGGATAAGTACTGTGCTGTGTTTTTCCCTACAGAAATGGAATTAAATCCCAGGCTCTGTGTCTTCCTACAAGCAAGACATCATTTCAGGTAAACGCAGTCAATTTTCAGCTCAAATGAATATAAACCGTTTACGAAGCTCACACGTTTCTTGCTCTTAACTGAAAAGCATTGGATGTTAGATGACTTGTGGTTTTTATCAGTTTCAGAAGCAGAGTTGAACTAGCAGTGTTCCGTATGTGTAGGAAACACTGTTCTTTTGTTATGAGCACACTCATGTTTCCTGCTCTATTAGAGACTCTGGAAAGCAAGAGCATGCTTCTTGCTCTAAAGCAGAGTGTGTTTCAAGTATGAGAACTGTGCTGTGTGTTTCCCTTCAGAAATGGAGTTAAATCCCAGGCTCTGTGTCTTCCTACAAGCAAGACATCTTTTCAGGTAAACTCAGTCAATTTTCAGCTCAAAGGAAGCTACATTGTGCACGAAGCTCACAGGTTTCTCGCTCTTAACTGGAAAGCATTACATGTTAATGGAACTGTGGTTTGTATCAGTTTCAGAAGAAGAGTTGACCTTGATATGGTCCGTACGTGTAGGAAACACCGTTATTTTGTTCTGACCAAAGTCACGTTTCCTGCTGTATTAGAGACTCTTAGAAAGCAAGAGCATGCTTCTTGCGCTAAAGCAGAGTGTGTTTCATGGATGAGAACTGTGCTACGTGTTTCCCTTCAGAAATGGAGTTAAATTCCAGGCCCCGTGTCTTCCTGCAAGCAAGACATCATTTCAGGTAAACACAGTCACTTTTCAGCTCAAATGATATAAATCGTTTATGAAGCTCATAGGTTTCTTGCTCTTAACAGAAAAGCATTGGATGTTAGATGACTTGTGGTTTTTATCAGTTACAGAAGCAGAGTTGAACTAGCAGTGTTCCGTATGTGTAGGAAACACTGTTCTTTTGTTATGAGCACAATCATGTTTCCTGCTCTATTAGAGACTCTGGAAAGCAAGAGCATGCTTCTTGCTCTAAAGCAGAGTGTGTTTCATGTATGAGAACTGTGCTGTGTGTTTCCCTTCAGAAATGGAGTTAAATCCCAGGCTCTGTGTCTTCCTACAAGCAAGACATCTTTTCAGGAAAACTCAGTCACTTTTCAGCTCAAAGGAAACTACATCATTCACGAAGCTCACATGTTTCTCGCTCTTAACTGGAAAGCATTACATGTTAATGGAACTGTGGTTTGTATCAGTTTCAGAAGAAGAGTTGACCTAGATATGGTCCGTATGTGTAGGAAACACCATTATTTTGTTTCTGATCACAGTCACGTTTCCTGCTGTATTAGAGACCTTTAGAAAGCAAGTGCGTGCTTCTTGCTCTAAAGCAGAGTGTGTTTTATGGATGAGAACTGTGCTGTGTTTTTCCCTTCAGAAATGGAGTTAAATCGCAGGCTCTGTATCTTCCTACAAGCAAGACATCTTTTCAGGTAAACTCAGTCACTTTTCAGCTCAAAGGACGCTACATCGTTCACGAAGCTCACACCTTTCTCGCTCTTAACTGAAAAGCATTGCATGTTAGAGGAACTGTGGTTTCTATCAGTTTCAGAAGAAGAGTTGACCTAGATGTGGTCCGTATGTGTAGGAAACACCGTTATTTTGTTCTGACCACAGTCACGTTTCCTGCTGTATTAGAGACTCTTAGAAAGCAAGAGCGTGCTTCTTGCTCTAAAGCAGAGTGTGTTTCATGGATGAGAACTGTGCTGTGTGTTTCCCTTCAGAAATGGAGTTAAATTCCAGGCTCCGTGTCTTCCTACAAGCAAGACATCATTTCAGGTAAACTCAGTTACTTCTCAGCTCAAATGAATATAAATCGATTACGAAGCTCACAGGTTTGTCGCTCTTAACTGAAAAGCATAGGATGTTAGATGACTTGGGGTTTGTCTTAGTTTCAGAAGCAGAGTTGAACTAGCTATGGTCAATTTGTGTAGGAAACACCGTTCTTTTGTACTGAGCACACTTTCAAGTTTCTGATTCTTTTATAGACTCTAGAAAGCAAGAGCGTGCTTCTTGCTCTAAAGCAGACTGTGTTTCATGGATGAGAACTGTGCTGTGTGTTTCCCTTCAGAAATGGAGTTAAATTCCAGGCTCCGTGTCTTCCTACAAGCAAGATATCATTTCAGTTAAACTCAGTTACTTCTCAGCTCAAATGAATATAAATCGTTTACGAAGCTCACACGTTTCTCGCTCTTAACTGAAAAGCATAGGATGTTAGATGACTTGTGGTTTGTCTTAGTTTCAGAAGAAGAGTTGAACTAGCTATGGTCAATTTGTTTAGGAAACACCATTCTTTTGTTCTGAGCACACTTTCAAGTTTCTGACTCTATTATAGACTCTAGAAAGCAAGAGCATGCTTCGTGCTCTAAAGCAGAGTGTGTTTCATGGATGAGAACTGTGCTGTGAGTTTCCCTTCAGAAATGGAGTTAAATCCCAGGCTCTGTGTGTTCCTACAAGCAAGACATCTTTTCAGGTAAACTCAGTCACTTTTAAGCTCAAAGGAAGCTACATCCTTCACGAAGCTCACACGTTTCTCGCTCTTAACTTGAAAGCATTGCATGTTAATGGAACTGTGCTTTGTATCAGTTTCAGAAGAAGAGTTGACCTAGATATGGTCCGTATGTGTAGGAAACACCATTATTTTGTTCTGACCACAGTCACGTTTCCTGCTGTATTAGAGACTCTTAGAAAGCAAGAGTGTGCTTCTTGCTCTAAAGCAGAGTGTGTTTCATGGATGAGAACTGTGCTGCGTGTTTCCCTTCAGAAATGGAGTTAAATTCCAGGCCCCGTGTCTTCCTGCAAGCAAGACATCATTTCAGGTAAATGCAGTCACTTTTTAGCTCAAATGAATTTAAATCATTTACGAAGCTCACACGTTTTTTGCTCTTAAATGAAAAGCATTGTTATGTCATGTTTCCTGCTCTATTAGAGACTCTGGAAAGTAAGAGCATGCTTCTTGCTCTAAAGCAGAGTGTGTTTCATGGATGAGAACAGTGCAGTGTGTTTACCTTCAGAAATGGAGTTAAATCCCAGGCTCTGTGTCTTCCTACAAGCAAGACATCATTTCAGGTAAACGCAGTCACTTTTCAGCTCTAATGAATGTAAATCGTTTATGAAGCTCCCACGTTTCTTGCTATTAAATGAAAAGCATTGGATGTTAGATGACATGTGGTTTGTTTCAGTTTCAGAAGGAGAGTTGAACTAACAGTGGTCCGTATGTGTAGGAAACACTGTTCTTTTGTTCTGGGCACACTCACATTTCCAGCTCTATTAGAGACTCTAGAAAGCAAGAGCATGCTTCTTCCTATACACAGAGTGTTTTTCATCGTGAGTACTGTGCTGTGTTTTTCCCTTCAGAAATTGCGTTAAATCACAGGCTCTGTATCTTCCTACAAGCAAGACTTCGTTTCACGTAAACTCAGTCACCTTTTAGCTCAAACAAAGCTACATCGTTCACGTAGCTCACACGTTACTTGGTCTTACCTGTGAAGCATTGGATGTTAGAGGACCTGTGGTTTGTATCAGTTTCAGAAGCAGAGTTGAACTAGCAAGGGTCCATATGTGTAGGAAACATCGTTCTTTTGTTCTGAGTACCCTCAAGTTTCTGGCTCTATTAGAGACTCTGGAAAGCAAGGGCATGCTTCTTGCTCTAAAGCAGAGTGTTATTCATGGATGAGAACTGTGCTGTGTGTTTCCCTTCAGAAATGGAGTTAAATCCAAGGCTCTGTGTCTTCCTACAAGCAAGACATCTTTTCAGGTAAACTCAGTCACTTTTCAGCTCAAAGGAAGCTACATCGTTCAGGAAGCTCACACGTTTCTCGCTCTTAACTGGAAAGCATTGCATGTTAGAGGAACTGTGGTTTGTATCAGTTTCAGAAGAAGAGTTTACCTAGATATTTACCGTACATGTAGGAAAAACCGGTATTTTTTTCTGACCACAGTCACGTTTCCTGCTGTATTAGAGACACTTAGAAAGCAAGAGCGTGCTTCTTGTTCTAAAGCAGAGTGTGTTTCATGGATGAGAACTGTGCTGCGTGTTTCCCTTCAGAAATGGAGTTAAATTCCAGGCCCCGTGTCTTCCTGCAAGCAAGACATCATTTCAGGTAAATGCAGTCACTTTTTAGCTCAAATGAATTTAAATCATTTACGAAGCTCACACGTTTTTTGCTCTTAAATGAAAAGCATTGTTATGTCATGTTTCCTGCTCTATTAGAGACTCTGGAAAGTAAGAGCATGCTTCTTGCTCTAAAGCAGAGTGTGTTTCATGGATGAGAACAGTGCAGTGTGTTTACCTTCAGAAATGGAGTTAAATCCCAGGCTCTGTGTCTTCCTACAAGCAAGACATCATTTCAGGTAAACGCAGTCACTTTTCAGCTCTAATGAATGTAAATCGTTTATGAAGCTCCCACGTTTCTTGCTATTAAATGAAAAGCATTGGATGTTAGATGACATGTGGTTTGTTTCAGTTTCAGAAGGAGAGTTGAACTAACAGTGGTCCGTATGTGTAGGAAACACTGTTCTTTTGTTCTGGGCACACTCACATTTCCAGCTCTATTAGAGACTCTAGAAAGCAAGAGCATGCTTCTTCCTATACACAGAGTGTTTTTCATCGTGAGTACTGTGCTGTGTTTTTCCCTTCAGAAATTGCGTTAAATCACAGGCTCTGTATCTTCCTACAAGCAAGACTTCGTTTCACGTAAACTCAGTCACCTTTTAGCTCAAACAAAGCTACATCGTTCACGTAGCTCACACGTTACTTGGTCTTACCTGTGAAGCATTGGATGTTAGAGGACCTGTGGTTTGTATCAGTTTCAGAAGCAGAGTTGAACTAGCAAGGTTCCATATGTGTAGGAAACACCGTTCTTTTGTTCTGAGTACCCTCAAGTTTCTGGCTCTATTAGAGACTCTGGAAAGCAAGGGCATGCTTCTTGCTCTAAAGCAGAGTGTTATTCATGGATGAGAACTGTGCTGTGTGTTTCCCTTCAGAAATGGAGTTAAATCCAAGGCTCTGTGTCTTCCTACAAGCAAGACATCTTTTCAGGTAAACTCAGTCACTTTTCAGCTCAAAGGAAGCTACATCGTTCAGGAAGCTCACACGTTTCTCGCTCTTAACTGGAAAGCATTGCATGTTAGAGGAACTGTGGTTTGTATCAGTTTCAGAAGAAGAGTTTACCTAGATATTTACCGTACATGTAGGAAACACCGGTATTTTGTTCTGACCACAGTCACGTTTCCTGCTGTATTAGAGACACTTAGAAAGCAAGAGCGTGCTTCTTGTTCTAAAGCAGAGTGTGTTTCATGGATGAGAAATGTGCTGTTTGTTTCCCTTCAGAAATGGAGTTAAATTCCAGGCCCCGTGTCTTCCTACAAGCAAGACATCATTTCAGGTAAATGCAGTCACTTTTCAGCTCAAATGAATATAAATCGTTTACTAAGATCACACATTTCTTGCTCTTAACTGAAAAGAATTGGATGTTAGATGACTTGTGGTTTGTATCAGTTTCAGAAGCAGAGTTGAACTAGCAATGGTCCGTATGTGTAGGAAACACTGTTCTTTTGTTATGAGCACACTCAAGTTTCCTGCTCTATTAGAGACACTAGAAAGCAAGAGCGTGCTTCTTCCTATACGCAGAGTGTGTTTCATCGTGAGAACTGTGCTGTGTGTTTCCCTTCAGAAATGGAGTTAAATCACAGGATCTGTATCTTCCTACAAGCAATACTTCATTTCACGTAAACTCAGTCACCTTGCACTCAAACAAAGCTACATCCTACACCTAGCTCACACGTTACTTGCTCTTAACTGTAAAGCATTGGATGTTAGAGGACGTGTGGTTTATATCAGTTTCAGAAGCAAAGTTGATCTAGCAATGGTCCATATGTGTAGGAAACACTGTTCTTTTGTTCTGAGTATCCTCAAGTTTCTGTCTCTATGAGAGACTCTGGAAAGCAAGCGCATGCTTCTTGCTCTAAAGCAGAGTGTGTTTCATGGATAAGTACTGTGCTGTGTTTTTCCCTACAGAAATGGAATTAAATCCCAGGCTCTGTGTCTTCCTACAAGCAAGACATCATTTCAGGTAAACGCAGTCAATTTTCAGCTCAAATGAATATAAACCGTTTACGAAGCTCACACGTTTCTTGCTCTTAACTGAAAAGCATTGGATGTTAGATGACTTGTGGTTTTTATCAGTTTCAGAAGCAGAGTTGAACTAGCAGTGTTCCGTATGTGTAGGAAACACTGTTCTTTTGTTATGAGCACACTCATGTTTCCTGCTCTATTAGAGACTCTGGAAAGCAAGAGCATGCTTCTTGCTCTAAAGCAGAGTGTGTTTCAAGTATGAGAACTGTGCTGTGTGTTTCCCTTCAGAAATGGAGTTAAATCCCAGGCTCTGTGTCTTCCTACAAGCAAGACATCTTTTCAGGTAAACTCAGTCAATTTTCAGCTCAAAGGAAGCTACATTGTGCACGAAGCTCACACGTTTCTCGCTCTTAACTGGAAAGCATTACATGTTAATGGAACTGTGGTTTGTATCAGTTTCAGAAGAAGAGTTGACCTTGATATGGTCCGTACGTGTAGGAAACACCGTTATTTTGTTCTGACCAAAGTCACGTTTCCTGCTGTATTAGAGACTCTTAGAAAGCAAGAGCGTGCTTCTTGCGCTAAAGCAGAGTGTGTTTCATGGATGAGAACTGTGCTACGTGTTTCCCTTCAGAAATGGAGTTAAATTCCAGGCCCCGTGTCTTCCTGCAAGCAAGACATCATTTCAGGTAAACACAGTCACTTTTCAGCTCAAATGATATAAATCGTTTATGAAGCTCATAGGTTTCTTGCTCTTAACAGAAAAGCATTGGATGTTAGATGACTTGTGGTTTTTATCAGTTACAGAAGCAGAGTTGAACTAGCAGTGTTCCGTATGTGTAGGAAACACTGTTCTTTTGTTATGAGCACAATCATGTTTCCTGCTCTATTAGAGACTCTGGAAAGCAAGAGCATGCTTCTTGCTCTAAAGCAGAGTGTGTTTCATGTATGAGAACTGTGCTGTGTGTTTCCCTTCAGAAATGGAGTTAAATCCCAGGCTCTGTGTCTTCCTACAAGCAAGACATCTTTTCAGGAAAACTCAGTCACTTTTCAGCTCAAAGGAAACTACATCATTCACGAAGCTCACATGTTTCTCGCTCTTAACTGGAAAGCATTACATGTTAATGGAACTGTGGTTTGTATCAGTTTCAGAAGAAGAGTTGACCTAGATATGGTCCGTATGTGTAGGAAACACCATTATTTTGTTTCTGACCACAGTCACGTTTCCTGCTGTATTAGAGACCTTTAGAAAGCAAGTGCGTGCTTCTTGCTCTAAAGCAGAGTGTGTTTTATGGATGAGAACTGTGCTGTGTTTTTCCCTTCAGAAATGGAGTTAAATCGCAGGCTCTGTATCTTCCTACAAGCAAGACATCTTTTCAGGTAAACTCAGTCACTTTTCAGCTCAAAGGACGCTACATCGTTCACGAAGCTCACACCTTTCTCGCTCTTAACTGAAAAGCATTGCATGTTAGAGGAACTGTGGTTTCTATCAGTTTCAGAAGAAGAGTTGACCTAGATGTGGTCCGTATGTGTAGGAAACACCGTTATTTTGTTCTGACCACAGTCACGTTTCCTGCTGTATTAGAGACTCTTAGAAAGCAAGAGCGTGCTTCTTGCTCTAAAGCAGAGTGTGTTTCATGGATGAGAACTGTGCTGTGTGTTTCCCTTCAGAAATGGAGTTAAATTCCAGGCTCCGTGTCTTCCTACAAGCAAGACATCATTTCAGGTAAACTCAGTTACTTCTCAGCTCAAATGAATATAAATCGATTACGAAGCTCACAGGTTTGTCGCTCTTAACTGAAAAGCATAGGATGTTAGATGACTTGGGGTTTGTCTTAGTTTCAGAAGCAGAGTTGAACTAGCTATGGTCAATTTGTGTAGGAAACACCGTTCTTTTGTACTGAGCACACTTTCAAGTTTCTGATTCTTTTATAGACTCTAGAAAGCAAGAGTGTGCTTCTTGCTCTAAAGCAGACTGTGTTTCATGGATGAGAACTGTGCTGTGTGTTTCCCTTCAGAAATGGAGTTAAATTCCAGGCTCCGTGTCTTCCTACAAGCAAGATATCATTTCAGTTAAACTCAGTTACTTCTCAGCTCAAATGAATATAAATCGTTTACGAAGCTCACACGTTTCTCGCTCTTAACTGAAAAGCATAGGATGTTAGATGACTTGTGGTTTGTCTTAGTTTCAGAAGAAGAGTTGAACTAGCTATGGTCAATTTGTTTAGGAAACACCATTCTTTTGTTCTGAGCACACTTTCAAGTTTCTGACTCTATTATAGACTCTAGAAAGCAAGAGCATGCTTCGTGCTCTAAAGCAGAGTGTGTTTCATGGATGAGAACTGTGCTGTGAGTTTCCCTTCAGAAATGGAGTTAAATCCCAGGCTCTGTGTGTTCCTACAAGCAAGACATCTTTTCAGGTAAACTCAGTCACTTTTAAGCTCAAAGGAAGCTACATCCTTCACGAAGCTCACACGTTTCTCGCTCTTAACTTGAAAGCATTGCATGTTAATGGAACTGTGCTTTGTATCAGTTTCAGAAGAAGAGTTGACCTAGATATGGTCCGTATGTGTAGAAAACACCATTATTTTGTTCTGACCACAGTCACGTTTCCTGCTGTATTAGAGACACTTAGAAAGCAAGAGCGTGCTTCTTGTTCTAAAGCAGAGTGTGTTTCATGGATGAGAACTGTGCTGCGTGTTTCCCTTCAGAAATGGAGTTAAATTCCAGGCCCCGTGTCTTCCTGCAAGCAAGACATCATTTCAGGTAAATGCAGTCACTTTTTAGCTCAAATGAATTTAAATCATTTACGAAGCTCACACGTTTCTTGCTCTTAAATGAAAAGCATTGTTATGTCATGTTTCCTGCTCTATTAGAGACTCTGGAAAGTAAGAGCATGCTTCTTGCTCTAAAGCAGAGTGTGTTTCATGGATGAGAACAGTGCAGTGTGTTTACCTTCAGAAATGGAGTTAAATCCCAGGCTCTGTGTCTTCCTACAAGCAAGACATCATTTCAGGTAAACGCAGTCACTTTTCAGCTCTAATGAATGTAAATCGTTTATGAAGCTCCCACGTTTCTTGCTATTAAATGAAAAGCATTGGATGTTAGATGACATGTGGTTTGTTTCAGTTTCAGAAGGAGAGTTGAACTAACAGTGGTCCGTATGTGTAGGAAACACTGTTCTTTTGTTCTGGGCACACTCACATTTCCAGCTCTATTAGAGACTCTAGAAAGCAAGAGCATGCTTCTTCCTATACACAGAGTGTTTTTCATCGTGAGTACTGTGCTGTGTTTTTCCCTTCAGAAATTGCGTTAAATCACAGGCTCTGTATCTTCCTACAAGCAAGACTTCGTTTCACGTAAACTCAGTCACCTTTTAGCTCAAACAAAGCTACATCGTTCACGTAGCTCACACGTTACTTGGTCTTACCTGTGAAGCATTGGATGTTAGAGGACCTGTGGTTTGTATCAGTTTCAGAAGCAGAGTTGAACTAGCAAGGGTCCATATGTGTAGGAAACACCGTTCTTTTGTTCTGAGTACCCTCAAGTTTCTGGCTCTATTAGAGACTGTGGAAAGCAAGGGCATGCTTCTTGCTCTAAAGCAGAGTGTTATTCATGGATGAGAACTGTGCTGTGTGTTTCCCTTCAGAAATGGAGTTAAATCCAAGGCTCTGTGTCTTCCTACAAGCAAGACATCTTTTCAGGTAAACTCAGTCACTTTTCAGCTCAAAGGAAGCTACATCGTTCAGGAAGCTCACACGTTTCTCGCTCTTAACTGGAAAGCATTGCATGTTAGAGGAACTGTGGTTTGTATCAGTTTCAGAAGAAGAGTTTACCTAGATATTTACCGTACATGTAGGAAACACCGGTATTTTGTTCTGACCACAGTCACGTTTCCTGCTGTATTAGAGACACTTAGAAAGCAAGAGCGTGCTTCTTGTTCTAAAGCAGAGTGTGTTTCATGGATGAGAAATGTGCTGTTTGTTTCCCTTCAGAAATGGAGTTAAATTCCAGGCCCCGTGTCTTCCTACAAGCAAGACATCATTTCAGGTAAATGCAGTCACTTTTCAGCTCAAATGAATATAAATCATTTACTAAGATCACACATTTCTTGCTCTTAACTGAAAAGAATTGGATGTTAGATGACTTGTGGTTTGTATCAGTTTCAGAAGCAGAGTTGAACTAGCAATGGTCCGTATGTGTAGGAAACACTGTTCTTTTGTTATGAGCACACTCAAGTTTCCTGCTCTATTAGAGACACTAGAAAGCAAGAGCGTGCTTCTTCCTATACGCAGAGTGTGTTTCATCGTGAGAACTGTGCTGTGTGTTTCCCTTCAGAAATGGAGTTAAATCACAGGATCTGTATCTTCCTACAAGCAATACTTCATTTCACGTAAACTCAGTCACCTTGCACTCAAACAAAGCTACATCCTACACCTAGCTCACACGTTACTTGCTCTTAACTGTAAAGCATTGGATGTTAGAGGACGTGTGGTTTATATCAGTTTCAGAAGCAAAGTTGATCTAGCAATGGTCCATATGTGTAGGAAACACTGTTCTTTTGTTCTGAGTATCCTCAAGTTTCTGTCTCTATGAGAGACTCTGGAAAGCAAGCGCATGCTTCTTGCTCTAAAGCAGAGTGTGTTTCATGGATAAGTACTGTGCTGTGTTTTTCCCTACAGAAATGGAATTAAATCCCAGGCTCTGTGTCTTCCTACAAGCAAGACATCATTTCAGGTAAACGCAGTCAATTTTCAGCTCAAATGAATATAAACCGTTTACGAAGCTCACACGTTTCTTGCTCTTAACTGAAAAGCATTGGATGTTAGATGACTTGTGGTTTTTATCAGTTTCAGAAGCAGAGTTGAACTAGCAGTGTTCCGTATGTGTAGGAAACACTGTTCTTTTGTTATGAGCACACTCATGTTTCCTGCTCTATTAGAGACTCTGGAAAGCAAGAGCATGCTTCTTGCTCTAAAGCAGAGTGTGTTTCAAGTATGAGAACTGTGCTGTGTGTTTCCCTTCAGAAATGGAGTTAAATCCCAGGCTCTGTGTCTTCCTACAAGCAAGACATCTTTTCAGGTAAACTCAGTCAATTTTCAGCTCAAAGGAAGCTACATTGTGCACGAAGCTCACACGTTTCTCGCTCTTAACTGGAAAGCATTACATGTTAATGGAACTGTGGTTTGTATCAGTTTCAGAAGAAGAGTTGACCTTGATATGGTCCGTACGTGTAGGAAACACCGTTATTTTGTTCTGACCAAAGTCACGTTTCCTGCTGTATTAGAGACTCTTAGAAAGCAAGAGCGTGCTTCTTGCGCTAAAGCAGAGTGTGTTTCATGGATGAGAACTGTGCTACGTGTTTCCCTTCATAAATGGAGTTAAATTCCAGGCCCCGTGTCTTCCTGCAAGCAAGACATCATTTCAGGTAAACACAGTCACTTTTCAGCTCAAATGATATAAATCGTTTATGAAGCTCATAGGTTTCTTGCTCTTAACAGAAAAGCATTGGATGTTAGATGACTTGTGGTTTTTATCAGTTACAGAAGCAGAGTTGAACTAGCAGTGTTCCGTATGTGTAGGAAACACTGTTCTTTTGTTATGAGCACAATCATGTTTCCTGCTCTATTAGAGACTCTGGAAAGCAAGAGCATGCTTCTTGCTCTAAAGCAGAGTGTGTTTCATGTATGAGAACTGTGCTGTGTGTTTCCCTTCAGAAATGGAGTTAAATCCCAGGCTCTGTGTCTTCCTACAAGCAAGACATCTTTTCAGGAAAACTCAGTCACTTTTCAGCTCAAAGGAAACTACATCATTCACGAAGCTCACATGTTTCTCGCTCTTAACTGGAAAGCATTACATGTTAATGGAACTGTGGTTTGTATCAGTTTCAGAAGAAGAGTTGACCTAGATATGGTCCGTATGTGTAGGAAACACCATTATTTTGTTTCTGATCACAGTCACGTTTCCTGCTGTATTAGAGACCTTTAGAAAGCAAGTGCGTGCTTCTTGCTCTAAAGCAGAGTGTGTTTTATGGATGAGAACTGTGCTGTGTTTTTCCCTTCAGAAATGGAGTTAAATCGCAGGCTCTGTATCTTCCTACAAGCAAGACATCTTTTCAGGTAAACTCAGTCACTTTTCAGCTCAAAGGACGCTACATCGTTCACGAAGCTCACACCTTTCTCGCTCTTAACTGAAAAGCATTGCATGTTAGAGGAACTGTGGTTTCTATCAGTTTCAGAAGAAGAGTTGACCTAGATGTGGTCCGTATGTGTAGGAAACACCGTTATTTTGTTCTGACCACAGTCACGTTTCCTGCTGTATTAGAGACTCTTAGAAAGCAAGAGCGTGCTTCTTGCTCTAAAGCAGAGTGTGTTTCATGGATGAGAACTGTGCTGTGTGTTTCCCTTCAGAAATGGAGTTAAATTCCAGGCTCCGTGTCTTCCTACAAGCAAGACATCATTTCAGGTAAACTCAGTTACTTCTCAGCTCAAATGAATATAAATCGATTACGAAGCTCACAGGTTTGTCGCTCTTAACTGAAAAGCATAGGATGTTAGATGACTTGGGGTTTGTCTTAGTTTCAGAAGCAGAGTTGAACTAGCTATGGTCAATTTGTGTAGGAAACACCGTTCTTTTGTACTGAGCACACTTTCAAGTTTCTGATTCTTTTATAGACTCTAGAAAGCAAGAGCGTGCTTCTTGCTCTAAAGCAGACTGTGTTTCATGGATGAGAACTGTGCTGTGTGTTTCCCTTCAGAAATGGAGTTAAATTCCAGGCTCCGTGTCTTCCTACAAGCAAGATATCATTTCAGTTAAACTCAGTTACTTCTCAGCTCAAATGAATATAAATCGTTTACGAAGCTCACACGTTTCTCGCTCTTAACTGAAAAGCATAGGATGTTAGATGACTTGTGGTTTGTATCAGTTTCAGAAGCAGAGTTGAACTAGCAAGGGTCCATATGTGTAGGAAACACCGTTCTTTTGTTCTGAGTACCCTCAAGTTTCTGGCTCTATTAGAGACTCTGGAAAGCAAGGGCATGCTTCTTGCTCTAAAGCAGAGTGTTATTCATGGATGAGAACTGTGCTGTGTGTTTCCCTTCAGAAATGGAGTTAAATCCAAGGCTCTGTGTCTTCCTACAAGCAAGACATCTTTTCAGGTAAACTCAGTCACTTTTCAGCTCAAAGGAAGCTACATCGTTCAGGAAGCTCACACGTTTCTCGCTCTTAACTGGAAAGCATTGCATGTTAGAGGAACTGTGGTTTGTATCAGTTTCAGAAGAAGAGTTGACCTAGATATTTACCGTACATGTAGGAAACACCGGTATTTTGTTCTGACCACAGTCACGTTTCCTGCTGTATTAGAGACACTTAGAAAGCAAGAGCGTGCTTCTTGTTCTAAAGCAGAGTGTGTTTCATGGATGAGAAATGTGCTGTTTGTTTCCCTTCAGAAATGGAGTTAAATTCCAGGCCCCGTGTCTTCCTACAAGCAAGACATCATTTCAGGTAAATGCAGTCACTTTTCAGCTCAAATGAATATAAATCGTTTACTAAGATCACACATTTCTTGCTCTTAACTGAAAAGAATTGGATGTTAGATGACTTGTGGTTTGTATCAGTTTCAGAAGCAGAGTTGAACTAGCAATGGTCCGTATGTGTAGGAAACACTGTTCTTTTGTTATGAGCACACTCAAGTTTCCTGCTCTATTAGAGACACTAGAAAGCAAGAGCGTGCTTCTTCCTATACGCAGAGTGTGTTTCATCGTGAGAACTGTGCTGTGTGTTTCCCTTCAGAAATGGAGTTAAATCACAGGATCTGTATCTTCCTACAAGCAATACTTCATTTCACGTAAACTCAGTCACCTTGCACTCAAACAAAGCTACATCCTACACCTAGCTCACACGTTACTTGCTCTTAACTGTAAAGCATTGGATGTTAGAGGACGTGTGGTTTATATCAGTTTCAGAAGCAAAGTTGATCTAGCAATGGTCCATATGTGTAGGAAACACTGTTCTTTTGTTCTGAGTATCCTCAAGTTTCTGTCTCTATGAGAGACTCTGGAAAGCAAGCGCATGCTTCTTGCTCTAAAGCAGAGTGTGTTTCATGGATAAGTACTGTGCTGTGTTTTTCCCTACAGAAATGGAATTAAATCCCAGGCTCTGTGTCTTCCTACAAGCAAGACATCATTTCAGGTAAACGCAGTCAATTTTCAGCTCAAATGAATATAAACCGTTTACGAAGCTCACACGTTTCTTGCTCTTAACTGAAAAGCATTGGATGTTAGATGACTTGTGGTTTTTATCAGTTTCAGAAGCAGAGTTGAACTAGCAGTGTTCCGTATGTGTAGGAAACACTGTTCTTTTGTTATGAGCACACTCATGTTTCCTGCTCTATTAGAGACTCTGGAAAGCAAGAGCATGCTTCTTGCTCTAAAGCAGAGTGTGTTTCAAGTATGAGAACTGTGCTGTGTGTTTCCCTTCAGAAATGGAGTTAAATCCCAGGCTCTGTGTCTTCCTACAAGCAAGACATCTTTTCAGGTAAACTCAGTCAATTTTCAGCTCAAAGGAAGCTACATTGTGCACGAAGCTCACACGTTTCTCGCTCTTAACTGGAAAGCATTACATGTTAATGGAACTGTGGTTTGTATCAGTTTCAGAAGAAGAGTTGACCTTGATATGGTCCGTACGTGTAGGAAACACCGTTATTTTGTTCTGACCAAAGTCACGTTTCCTGCTGTATTAGAGACTCTTAGAAAGCAAGAGCGTGCTTCTTGCGCTAAAGCAGAGTGTGTTTCATGGATGAGAACTGTGCTACGTGTTTCCCTTCATAAATGGAGTTAAATTCCAGGCTCCGTGTCTTCCTACAAGCAAGACATCATTTCAGGTAAACTCAGTTACTTCTCAGCTCAAATGAATATAAATCGATTACGAAGCTCACAGGTTTGTCGCTCTTAACTGAAACGCATAGGATGTTAGATGACTTGGGGTTTGTCTTAGTTTCAGAAGCAGAGTTGAACTAGCTATGGTCAATTTGTGTAGGAAACACCGTTCTTTTGTACTGAGCACACTTTCAAGTTTCTGATTCTATTATAGACTCTAGAAAGCAAGAGCGTGCTTCTTGCTCTAAACAGACTGTGTTTCATGGATGAGAACTGTGCTGTGTGTTTCCCTTCAGAAATGGAGTTAAATTCCAGGCTCCGTGTCTTCCTACAAGCAAGATATCATTTCAGTTAAACTCAGTTACTTCTCAGCTCAAATGAATATAAATCGTTTACGAAGCTCACACGTTTCTCGCTCTTAACTGAAAAGCATAGGATGTTAGATGACTTGTGGTTTGTCTTAGTTTCAGAAGAAGAGTTGAACTAGCTATGGTCAATTTGTTTAGGAAACACCATTCTTTTGTTCTGAGCACACTTTCAAGTTTCTGACTCTATTATAGACTCTAGAAAGCAAGAGCATGCTTCGTGCTCTAAAGCAGAGTGTGTTTCATGGATGAGAACTGTGCTGTGAGTTTCCCTTCAGAAATGGAGTTAATTCCCAGGCTCTGTGTGTTCCTACAAGCAAGACATCTTTTCAGGTAAACTCAGTCACTTTTAAGCTCAAAGGAAGCTACATCCTTCACGAAGCTCACACGTTTCTCGCTCTTAACTTGAAAGCATTGCATGTTAATGGAACTGTGCTTTGTATCAGTTTCAGAAGAAGAGTTGACCTAGATATGGTCCGTATGTGTAGGAAACACCATTATTTTGTTCTGACCACAGTCACGTTTCCTGCTGTATTAGAGACTCTTAGAAAGCAAGAGTGTGCTTCTTGCTCTAAAGCAGAGTGTGTTTCATGGATGAGAACTGTGCTGCGTGTTTCCCTTCAGAAATGGAGTTAAATTCCAGGCCCCGTGTCTTCCTGCAAGCAAGACATCATTTCAGGTAAATGCAGTCACTTTTCAGCTCAAATGAATTTAAATCGTTTACGAAGCTCACACGTTTCTTGCTCTTAACTGAAAAGCATTGGACGTTAGATGACTTGTGGTTTTTGTCAGTTTCAGAAGCAGAGTTGAACTAGCAGTGGTCCGTATGTGTAGGAAACACTGTTCTTTTGTTATGAGCACACTCATGTTTCCTGCTCTATTAGAGACTCTGGAAAGTAAGAGCATGCTTCTTGCTCTAAAGCAGAGTATGTTTCATGGATGAGAACAGTGCAGTGTGTTTACCTTCAGAAATGGAGTTAAATCCCAGGCTCTGTGTCGTCCTACAAGCAAGACTTCTTTTCAGGTAATCTCAGTCACTTTTCAGCTCAAAGGATGCTACATTGTTCACGAAGCTCACACGTTTCTCGCTCTTAACTTGAAAGCATTGCATGTTAATGGAACTGTGCTTTGTATCGGTTTCAGAAGAAGAGTTGACATAGATATGTTCCGTATGTGTAGTAAACACCGTTATTTTGTTCTGACCACAGTCACGTTTCCTGCTGTATTAGAGACTCTTAGAAAGCAAGAGTGTGCTTCTTGCTCTAAAGCAGAGTGTGTTTCATGGATGAGAACTGTGCTGCGTGTTTCCCTTCAGAAATGGAGTTAAATTCCAGGCCCCGTGTCTTCCTGCAAGCAAGACATCATTTCAGGTAAATGCAGTCACTTTTTAGCTCAAATGAATTTAAATCGTTTACGAAGCTCACACGTTTCTTGCTCTTAAATGAAAAGCATTGTTATGTCATGTTTCCTGCTCTATTAGAGACTCTGGAAAGTAAGAGCATGCTTCTTGCTCTAAAGCAGAGTGTGTTTCATGGATGAGAACAGTGCAGTGTGTTTACCTTCAGAAATGGAGTTAAATCCCAGGCTCTGTGTCTTCCTACAAGCAAGACATCATTTCAGGTAAACGCAGTCACTTTTCAGCTCTAATGAATGTAAATCGTTTATGAAGCTCCCACGTTTCTTGCTATTAAATGAAAAGCATTGGATGTTAGATGACATGAGGTTTGTTTCAGTTTCAGAAGGAGAGTTGAACTAACAGTGGTCCGTATGTGTAGGAAACACTGTTCTTTTGTTCTGGGCACACTCACATTTCCAGCTCTATTAGAGACTCTAGAAAGCAAGAGCATGCTTCTTCCTATACACAGAGTGTTTTTCATCATGAATACTGTGCTGTGTTTTTCCCTTCAGAAATTGCGTTAAATCACAGGCTCTGTATCTTCCTACAAGCAAGACTTCGTTTCACGTAAACTCAGTCACCTTTTAGCTCAAACAAAGCTACATCGTTCACGTAGCTCACACGTTACTTGGTCTTACCTGTGAAGCATTGGATGTTAGAGGACCTGTGGTTTGTATCAGTTTCAGAAGCAGAGTTGAACTAGCAAGGGTCCATATGTGTAGGAAACATCGTTCTTTTGTTCTGAGTACCCTCAAGTTTCTGGCTCTATTAGAGACTCTGGAAAGCAAGGGCATGCTTCTTGCTCTAAAGCAGAGTGTTATTCATGGATGAGAACTGTGCTGTGTGTTTCCCTTCAGAAATGGAGTTAAATCCAAGGCTCTGTGTCTTCCTACAAGCAAGACATCTTTTCAGGTAAACTCAGTCACTTTTCAGCTCAAAGGAAGCTACATCGTTCAGGAAGCTCACACGTTTCTCGCTCTTAACTGGAAAGCATTGCATGTTAGAGGAACTGTGGTTTGTATCAGTTTCAGAAGAAGAGTTTACCTAGATATTTACCGTACATGTAGGAAAAACCGGTATTTTTTTCTGACCACAGTCACGTTTCCTGCTGTATTAGAGACACTTAGAAAGCAAGAGCGTGCTTCTTGTTCTAAAGCAGAGTGTGTTTCATGGATGAGAACTGTGCTGCGTGTTTCCCTTCAGAAATGGAGTTAAATTCCAGGCCCCGTGTCTTCCTGCAAGCAAGACATCATTTCAGGTAAATGCAGTCACTTTTTAGCTCAAATGAATTTAAATCATTTACGAAGCTCACACGTTTTTTGCTCTTAAATGAAAAGCATTGTTATGTCATGTTTCCTGCTCTATTAGAGACTCTGGAAAGTAAGAGCATGCTTCTTGCTCTAAAGCAGAGTGTGTTTCATGGATGAGAACAGTGCAGTGTGTTTACCTTCAGAAATGGAGTTAAATCCCAGGCTCTGTGTCTTCCTACAAGCAAGACATCATTTCAGGTAAACGCAGTCACTTTTCAGCTCTAATGAATGTAAATCGTTTATGAAGCTCCCACGTTTCTTGCTATTAAATGAAAAGCATTGGATGTTAGATGACATGTGGTTTGTTTCAGTTTCAGAAGGAGAGTTGAACTAACAGTGGTCCGTATGTGTAGGAAACACTGTTCTTTTGTTCTGGGCACACTCACATTTCCAGCTCTATTAGAGACACTAGAAAGCAAGAGCATGCTTCTTCCTATACACAGAGTGTTTTTCATCGTGAGTACTGTGCTGTGTTTTTCCCTTCAGAAATTGCGTTAAATCACAGGCTCTGTATCTTCCTACAAGCAAGACTTCGTTTCACGTAAACTCAGTCACCTTTTAGCTCAAACAAAGCTACTTCGTTCACGTAGCTCACACGTTACTTGGTCTTACCTGTGAAGCATTGGATGTTAGAGGACATGTGGTTTGTATCAGTTTCAGAAGCAGAGTTGAACTAGCAAGGGTCCATATGTGTAGGAAACACCGTTCTTTTGTTGTGAGTACCCTCAAGTTTCTGGCTCTATTAGAGACTCTGGAAAGCAAGGGCATGCTTCTTGCTCTAAAGCAGAGTGTTATTCATGGATGAGAACTGTGCTGTGTGTTTCCCTTCAGAAATGGAGTTAAATTCCAGGCCCCGTGTCTTCCTACAAGCAAGACATCATTTCAGGTAAATGCAGTCACTTTTCAGCTCAAATGAATATAAATCGTTTACTAAGATCACACATTTCTTGCTCTTAACTGAAAAGAATTGGATGTTAGATGACTTGTGGTTTGTATCAGTTTCAGAAGCAGAGTTGAACTAGCAATGGTCCCTATGTGTAGGAAACACTGTTCTTTTGTTATGAGCACACTCAAGTTTCCTGCTCTATTAGAGACACTAGAAAGCAAGAGCGTGCTTCTTCCTATACGCAGAGTGTGTTTCATCGTGAGAACTGTGCTGTGTGTTTCCCTTCAGAAATGGAGTTAAATCACAGGATCTGTATCTTCCTACAAGCAATACTTCATTTCACGTAAACTCAGTCACCTTGCACTCAAACAAAGCTACATCCTACACCTAGCTCACACGTTACTTGCTCTTAACTGTAAAGCATTGGATGTTAGAGGACGTGTGGTTTATATCAGTTTCAGAAGCAAAGTTGATCTAGCAATGGTCCATATGTGTAGGAAACACTGTTCTTTTGTTCTGAGTACCATCAAGTTTCTGTCTCTATGAGAGACTCTGGAAAGCAAGCGCATGCTTCTTGCTCTAAAGCAGAGTGTGTTTCATGGATAAGTACTGTGCTGTGTTTTTCCCTACAGAAATGGAGTTAAATCCCAGGCTCTGTGTCTTCCTACAAGCAAGACATCATTTCAGGTAAACGCAGTCAATTTTCAGCTCAAATGAATATAAACCGTTTACGAAGCTCACACGTTTCTTGCTCTTAACTGAAAAGCATTGGATGTTAGATGACTTGTGGTTTTTATCAGTTTCAGAAGCAGAGTTGAACTAGCAGTGTTCCGTATGTGTAGGAAACACTGTTCTTTTGTTATGAGCACACTCATGTTTCCTGCTCTATTAGAGACTCTGGAAAGCAAGAGCATGCTTCTTGCTCTAAAGCAGAGTGTGTTTCAAGTATGAGAACTGTGCTGTGTGTTTCCCTTCAGAAATGGAGTTAAATCCCAGGCTCTGTGTCTTCCTACAAGCAAGACATCTTTTCAGGTAAACTCAGTCAATTTTCAGCTCAAAGGAAGCTACATTGTGCACGAAGCTCACACGTTTCTCGCTCTTAACTGGAAAGCATTACATGTTAATGGAACTGTGGTTTGTATCAGTTTCAGAAGAAGAGTTGACCTAGATATGGTCCGTATGTGTAGGAAACACCGTTATTTTGTTCTGACCAAAGTCACGTTTCCTGCTGTATTAGAGACTCTTAGAAAGCAAGAGCGTGCTTCTTGCGCTAAAGCAGAGTGTGTTTCATGGATGAGAACTGAGCTACGTGTTTCCCTTCAGAAATGGAGTTAAATTCCAGGCCCCGTGTCTTCCTGCAAGCAAGACATCATTTCAGGTAAACACAGTCACTTTTCAGCTCAAATGATATAAATCGTTTATGAAGCTCATAGGTTTCTTGCTCTTAACAGAAAAGCATTGGATGTTAGATGACTTGTGGTTTTTATCAGTTACAGAAGCAGAGTTGAACTAGCAGTGTTCCGTATGTGTAGGAAACACTGTTCTTTTGTTATGAGCACAATCATGTTTCCTGCTCTATTAGAGACTCTGGAAAGCAAGAGCATGCTTCTTGCTCTAAAGCAGAGTGTGTTTCATGTATGAGAACTGTGCTGTGTGTTTCCCTTCAGAAATGGAGTTAAATCCCAGGCTCTGTGTCTTCCTACAAGCAAGACATCTTTTCAGGAAAACTCAATCACTTTTCAGCTCAAAGGAAACTACATCATTCACGAAGCTCACATGTTTCTCGCTCTTAACTGGAAAGCATTACATGTTAATGGAACTGTGGTTTGTATCAGTTTCAGAAGAAGAGTTGACCTAGATATGGTCCGTATGTGTAGGAAACACCATTATTTTGTTTCTGATCACAGTCACGTTTCCTGCTGTATTAGAGACCTTTAGAAAGCAAGTGCGTGCTTCTTGCTCTAAAGCAGAGTGTGTTTTATGGATGAGAACTGTGCTGTGTTTTTCCCTTCAGAAATGGAGTTAAATCGCAGGCTCTGTATCTTCCTACAAGCAAGACATCTTTTCAGGTAAACTCAGTCACTTTTCAGCTCAAAGGACGCTACATCGTTCACGAAGCTCACACCTTTCTCGCTCTTAACTGAAAAGCATTGCATGTTAGAGGAACTGTCGTTTCTATCAGTTTCAGAAGAAGAGTTGACCTAGATGTGGTCCGTATGTGTAGGAAACACCGTTATTTTGTTCTGACCACAGTCACGTTTCCTGCTGTATTAGAGACTCTTAGAAAGCAAGAGCGTGCTTCTTGCTCTAAAGCAGAGTGTTTTTCATGGATGAGAACTGTGCTGTGTGTTTCCCTTCAGAAATGGAGTTTAATTCCAGGCTCCGTGTCTTCCTACAAGCAAGACATCATTTCAGGTAAACTCAGTTACTTCTCAGCTCAAATGAATATAAATCGATTAAGAAGCTCACAGGTTTCTCGCTCTTAACTGAAAAGCATAGGATGTTAGATGACTTGGGGTTTGTCTTAGTTTCAGAAGCAGAGTTGAACTAGCAATGGTCAATTTGTGTAGGAAACACCGTTCTTTTGTACTGAGCACACTTTCAAGTTTCTGATTCTATTATAGACTCTAGAAAGCAAGAGGGTGCTTCTTGCTCTAAAGCAGACTGTGTTTCATGGATGAGAACTGTGCTGTGTGTTTCCCTTCAGAAATGGAGTTAAATTCCAGGCTCCGTGTCTTCCTACAAGCAAGATATCATTTCAGTTAAACTCAGTTACTTCTCAGCTCAAATGAATATAAATCGTTTACGAAGCTCACACGTTTCTCGCTCTTAACTGAAAAGCATAGGATGTTAGATGACTTGTGGTTTGTCTTAGTTTCAGAAGAAGAGTTGAACTAGCTATGGTCAATTTGTTTAGGAAACACCATTCTTTTGTTCTGAGCACACTTTCAAGTTTCTGACTCTATTATAGACTCTAGAAAGCAAGAGCATGCTTCGTGCTCTAAAGCAGAGTGTGTTTCATGGATGAGAACTGTGCTGTGAGTTTCCCTTCAGAAATGGAGTTAAATCCCAGGCTCTGTGTGTTCCTACAAGCAAGATATCTTTTCAGGTAAACTCAGTCACTTTTCAGCTCAAAGGAAGCTACATCCTTCATGAAGCTCACACGTTTCTCGCTCTTAACTGAAAAGCATTGGATGTTAGATGTCTTGTGGTTCGTATCAGTTTCAGAAGGAGAGTTGAACTAGCACTGGTCCATATGTGTATGAAACACCGTTCTTTTGTTGTGAGCACAGTTTCCAGTTTCTGACTCTATTATAGACTCTAGAAAGCAAGAGCGTGCTACTTGCTCTAAAGCAGGGTGTATTTCATGGATGAGAACTGTGCTGTGTGTTTCCCTTCAGAAATGGAGTTAAATCCCAGGCTCTGTGTCTTCCTACAAGCAAGACATCTTTTCAGGTAAACTCAGTCACTTTTCAGCTCAAAGGAAGCTACATCGTTCACGAAGCTCACACGTTTCTCGCTATTAACTGGAAAGCATTGCATGTTACATGAACTCTGGTTTGTATCAGTTTCAGAAGCATAGTTGGACTAGCAATGGTCCGTTTGTGTAGGAAACACTGTTCTTTTTCTGAGCACACTCACGTTTCTGCTATATTTGACACTCATAGAAAGCAAGAGCGTGCTCCTTCTCTAAAGCAGTGTGTGTTCCATGGATGAGAACTGTGCTGTGTGTTTCCCTTCAGTAATGGAGTTAAATCCCAGGCTCTGTGTCTTCCTACAAGCAAGACATCTTTTCAGGTAAACTCAGTCACTTTTAAGCTCAAAGGAAGCTACATCCTTCACGGAGCTCACACGTTTCTCGCTCTTAACTTGAAAGCATTGCATGTTAATGGAACTGTGCTTTGTATCAGTTTCAGAAGAAGAGTTGACCTAGATATGGTCCGTATGTGTAGGAAACACCATTATTTTGTTCTGACCACAGTCACGTTTCCTGCTGTATTAGAGACTCTTAGAAAGCAAGAGTGTGCTTCTTGCTCTAAAGCAGAGTGTGTTTCATGGATGAGAACTGTGCTGCGTGTTTCCCTTCAGAAATGGAGTTAAATTCCAGGCCCCGTGTCTTCCTGCAAGCAAGACATCATTTCAGGTAAATGCAGTCACTTTTCAGCTCAAATGAATTTAAATCGTTTACGAAGCTCACACGTTTCTTGCTCTTAACTGAAAAGCATTGGACGTTAGATGACTTGTGGTTTGTATCAGTTTCAGAAGCAGAGTTGAACTAGCAGTGGTCCGTATGTGTAGGAAAAACTGTTCTTTTGTTATGAGCACACTCATGTTTCCTGCTCTATTAGAGACTCTGGAAAGTAAGAGCATGCTTCTTGCTCTAAAGCAGAGTGTGTTTCATGGATGAGAACAGTGCAGTGTGTTTACCTTCAGAAATGGAGTTAAATCCCAGGCTCTGTGTCGTCCTACAAGCAAGACTTCTTTTCAGGTAATCTCAGTCACTTTTCAGCTCAAAGGAAGCTACATTGTTCACGAAGCTCACACGTTTCTCGCTCTTAACTTGAAAGCATTGCATGTTAATGGAACTGTGCTTTGTATCAGTTTCAGAAGAAGAGTTGACATAGATATGGTCCATATGTGTAGTAAACACCGTTATTTTGTTCTGACCACAGTCACGTTTCCTGCTGTATTAGAGACTCTTAGAAAGCAAGAGTGTGCTTCTTGCTCTAAAGCAGAGTGTGTTTCATGGATGAGAACTGTGCTGCGTGTTTCCCTTCAGAAATGGAGTTAAATTCCAGGCCCCGTGTCTTCCTGCAAGCAAGACATCATTTCAGGTAAATGCAGTCACTTTTTAGCTCAAATGAATTTAAATCGTTTACGAAGCTCACACGTTTCTTGCTCTTAAATGAAAAGCATTGTTATGTCAGGTTTTCTGCTCTCTTAGAGACTCTGGAAAGTAAGAGCATGCTTCTTGCTCTAAAGCAGAGTGTGTTTCATGGATGAGAACAGTGCAGTGTGTTTACCTTCAGAAATGGAGTTAAATCCCAGGCTCTGTGTCTTCCTACAAGCAAGACATTATTTCAGGTAAACGCAGTCACTTTTCAGCTCTAATGAATGTAAATCGTTTATGAAGCTCCCACGTTTCTTGCTATTAAATGAAAAGCATTGGATGTTAGATGACATGTGGTTTGTTTCAGTTTCAGAAGGAGAGTTGAACTAACAGTGGTCCGTATGTGTAGGAAACACTGTTCTTTTGTTCTGGGCACACTCACATTTCCAGCTCTATTAGAGACTCTAGAAAGCAAGAGCATGCTTCTTCCTATACACAGAGTGTTTTTCATCATGAGTACTGTGCTGTGTTTTTCCCTTCAGAAATTGCGTTAAATCACAGGCTCTGTATCTTCCTACAAGCAAGACTTCGTTTCACGTAAACTCAGTCACCTTTTAGCTCAAACAAAGCTACATCGTTCACGTAGCTCACACGTTACATGGTCTTACCTGTGAAGCATTGGATGTTAGAGGACCTGTGGTTTGTATCAGTTTCAGAAGCAGAGTTGAACTAGCAAGGGTCCATATGTGTAGGAAACACCGTTCTTTTGTTCTGAGTACCCTCAAGTTTCTGGCTCTATTAGAGACTCTGGAAAGCAAGGGCATGCTTTTTGCTCTAAAGCAGAGTGTTATTCATGGATGAGAACTGTGCTGTGTGTTTCCCTTCAGAAATGGAGTTAAATCCAAGGCTCTGTGTCTTCCTACAAGCAAGACATCTTTTCAGGTAAACTCAGTCACTTTTCAGCTCAAAGGAAGCTACATCGTTCAGGAAGCTCACACGTTTCTCGCTCTTAACTGGAAAGCATTGCATGTTAGAGGAACTGTGGTTTGTATCAGTTTCAGAAGAAGAGTTGACCTAGATATTTACCGTACATGTAGGAAACACCGGTATTTTGTTCTGACCACAGTCACGTTTCCTGCTGTATTAGAGACACTTAGAAAGCAAGAGCGTGCTTCTTGTTCTAAAGCAGAGTGTGTTTCATGGATGAGAAATGTGCTGTTTGTTTCCCTTCAGAAATGGAGTTAAATTCCAGGCCCCGTGTCTTCCTACAAGCAAGACATCATTTCAGGTAAATGCAGTCACTTTTCAGCTCAAATGAATATAAATCATTTACTAAGATCACACATTTCTTGCTCTTAACTGAAAAGAATTGGATGTTAGATGACTTGTGGTTTGTATCAGTTTCAGAAGCAGAGTTGAACTAGCAATGGTCCGTATGTGTAGGAAACACTGTTCTTTTGTTATGAGCACACTCAAGTTTCCTGCTCTATTAGAGACACTAGAAAGCAAGAGCGTGCTTCTTCCTATACGCAGAGTGTGTTTCATCGTGAGAACTGTGCTGTGTGTTTCCCTTCAGAAATGGAGTTAAATCACAGGATCTGTATCTTCCTACAAGCAATACTTCATTTCACGTAAACTCAGTCACCTTGCACTCAAACAAAGCTACATCCTACACCTAGCTCACACGTTACTTGCTCTTAACTGTAAAGCATTGGATGTTAGAGGACGTGTAGTTTATATCAGTTTCAGAAGCAAAGTTGATCTAGCAATGGTCCATATGTGTAGGATACACCGTTCTTTTGTTCTGAGTACCCTCAAGTTTCTGTCTCTATGAGAGACTCTGGAAAGCAAGCGCATGCTTCTTGCTCTAAAGCAGAGTGTGTTTCATGGATAAGTACTGTGCTGTGTTTTTCCCTACAGAAATGGAGTTAAATCCCAGGCTCTGTGTCTTCCTACAAGCAAGACATCATTTCAGGTAAACGCAGTCAATTTTCAGCTCAAATGAATATAAATCATTTACGAAGCTCACACGTTTCTTGCTCTTAACTGAAAAGCATTGGATGTTAGATGACTTGTGGTTTTTATCAGTTTCAGAAGCAGAGTTGAACTAGCAGTGTTCCGTATGTGTAGGAAACACTGTTCTTTTGTTATGAGCACACTCATGTTTCCTGCTCTATTAGAGACTCTGGAAAGCAAGAGCATGCTTCTTGCTCTAAAGCAGAGTGTGTTTCAAGTATGAGAACTGTGCTGTGTGTTTCCCTTCAGAAATGGAGTTAAATCCCAGGCTCTGTTTCTTCCTACAAGCAAGACATCTTTTCAGGTAAACTCAGTCAATTTTCAGCTCAAAGGAAGCTACATTGTGCACGAAGCTCACACGTTTCTCGCTCTTAACTGGAAAGCATTACATGTTAATGGAACTGTGGTTTGTATCAGTTTCAGAAGAAGAGTTGACCTAGATATGGTCCGTACGTGTAGGAAACACCGTTATTTTGTTCTGACCAAAGTCACGTTTCCTGCTGTATTAGAGACTCTTAGAAAGCAAGAGCGTGCTTCTTGCGCTAAAGCAGAGTGTGTTTCATGGAAGAGAACTGTGCTACGTGTTTCCCTTCAGAAATGGAGTTAAATTCCAGGCCCCGTGTCTTCCTGCAAGCAAGACATCATTTCAGGTAAACACAGTCACTTTTCAGCTCAAATGATATAAATCGTTTATGAAGCTCATAGGTTTCTTGCTCTTAACTGAAAAGCATTGGATGTTAGATGACTTGTGGTTTTTATCAGTTACAGAAGCAGAGTTGAACTAGCAGTGTTCCGTATGTGTAGGAAACACTGTTCTTTTGTTATGAGCACACTCATGTTTCCTGCTCTATTAGAGACTCTGGAAAGCAAGAGCATGCTTCTTGCTCTAAAGCAGAGTGTGTTTCATGGATGAGAACTGTGCTGTGTGTTTCCCTTCAGAAATGGAGTTAAATCCCAGGCTCTGTGTCTTCCTACAAGCAAGACATCTTTTCAGGAAAACTCAGTCACTTTTCAGCTCAAAGGAAACTACATCATTCACGAAGCTCACATGTTTCTCGCTCTTAACTGGAAAGCATTACATGTTAATGGAACTGTGGTTTGTATCAGTTTCAGAAGAAGAGTTGACCTAGATATGGTCCGTATGTGTAGGAAACACCATTATTTTGTTTCTGATCACAGTCACGTTTCCTGCTGTATTAGAGACCTTTAGAAAGCAAGTGCGTGCTTCTTGCTCTAAAGCAGAGTGTGTTTTATGGATGAGAACTGTGCTGTGTTTTTCCCTTCAGAAATGGAGTTAAATCGCAGGCTCTGTATCTTCCTACAAGCAAGACATCTTTTCAGGTAAACTCAGTCACTTTTCAGCTCAAAGGACGCTACATCGTTCACGAAGCTCACACCTTTCTCGCTCTTAACTGAAAAGCATTGCATGTTAGAGGAACTGTGGTTTCTATCAGTTTCAGAAGAAGAGTTGACCTAGATGTGGTCCGTATGTGTAGGAAACACCGTTATTTTGTTCTGACCACAGTCACGTTTCCTGCTGTATTAGAGACTCTTAGAAAGCAAGAGCGTGCTTCTTGCTCTAAAGCAGAGTGTGTTTCATGGATGAGAACTGTGCTGTGTGTTTCGCTTCAGAAATGGAGTTAAATCCCAGGCTCTGTGTCTTCCTACAAGCAAGACTTCTTTTCAGGTAATCTCAGTCACTTTTCAGCTCAAAGGAAGCTACATGGTTCACGAAGCTCACACGTTTCTCGCTCATAACTTGAAAGCATTGCATGTTAATGGAAGTGTGCTTTGTATCAGTTTCAGAAGAAGAGTTGACCTAGATATGGTCCGTATGTGTAGGAAACACCGTTATTTTGTTCTGACCACAGTCACGTTTCCTGCTGTATTAGAGACTCTTAGAAAGCAAGAGTGTGCTTCTTGCTCTAAAGCAGAGTGTGTTTCATGGATGAGAACTGTGCTGCGTGTTTCCCTTCAGAAATGGAGTTAAATTCCAGGCCCCGTGTCTTCCTGCAAGCAAGACATCATTTCAGGTAAATGCAGTCACTTTTCAGCTCAAATGAATTTAAATCGTTTACGAAGCTCACACGTTTCTTGCTCTTAACTGAAAAGCATTGTTATGTCATGTTTCCTGCTCTATTAGAGACTCTGGAAAGTAAGAGCATGCTTCTTGCTCTAAAGCAGAGTGTGTTTCATGGATGAGAATAGTGCAGTGTGTTTACCTTCAGAAATGGAGTTAAATCCCAGGCTCTGTGTCTTCCTACAAGCAAGACATCTTTTCAGGAAAACTCAGTCACTTTTCAGGTCAAAGGAAGCTACATCGTTCACGAAGCTCACATGTTTCTCACTCTTAACTGGAAAGCATTGCATGTTAATGGAACTGTGGTTTGTATCAGTTTCAGAAGAAGAATTGACCTAGATATGGTCCCTATGTGTAGGAAACACCATTATTTTGTTTCTGATCACAGTCACGTTTCCTTCTGTATTCGAGACTCTTAGAAAGCAAGTGCATGCTTCTTGTTCTAAAGCAGAGTGTGTTTCATGGATGAGAACTGTGCTGTGTGTTTCCATTCAGAAATGGAGTTAAATTCCAGGATCCGTGTCTTCCTACAAGCAAGACATCATTTCAGGTAAATGCAGTCACTTTTCAGCTCTAATGAATGTAAATCGTTTATGAAGCTCCCACGTTTCTTGCTATTAAATGAAAAGCATTGGATGTTAGATGACATGTGGTTTGTTTCAGTTTCAGAAGGAGAGTTGAACTAACAGTGGTCCGTATGTGTAGGAAACACTGTTCTTTTGTTCTGGGCACACTCACATTTCCAGCTCTATTAGAGACTCTAGAAAGCAAGTGCGTGCTTCTTCCTATACACAGAGTGTTTTTCATCGTGAGTACTGTGCTGTGTTTTTCCCTTCAGAAATTGCGTAAAATCACAGGCTCTGTATCTTCCTACAAGCAAGACTTCGTTTCACGTAAACTCAGTCACCTTTTAGCTCAAACAAAGCTACATCATTCACGTAGCTCACACCTTACTTGGTCTTACCTGTGAAGCATTGGATGTTAGAGGACCTGTGGTTTGTATCAGTTTCAGAAGCAGAGTTGAACTAGCAAGGGTCCATATGTGTAGGAAACACCGTTATTTTGTTCTGAGTACCCTCAAGTTTCTGGCTCTATTAGAGACTCTGGAAAGCAAGGGCATGCTTCTTGCTCTAAAGCAGAGTGTTATTCATGGATGAGAACTGTGCTGTGTGTTTCCCTTCAGAAATGGAGTTAAATCCAAGGCTCTGTGTCTTCCTACAAGCAAGACATCTTTTCAGGTTAAACTCAGTCACTTTTCAGCTCAAAGGAAGCTACATCGTTCAGGAAGCTCACACGTTTCTCGCTCTTAACTGGAAAGCATTGCATGTTAGAGGAACTGTGGTTTGTATCAGTTTCAGAAGAAGAGTTGACCTAGATATTTACCGTACATGTAGGAAACACCGGTATTTTGTTCTGACCACAGTCACGTTTCCTGCTGTATTAGAGACACTTAGAAAGCAAGAGCGTGCTTCTTGTTCTAAAGCAGAGTGTGTTTCATGGATGAGAAATGTGCTGTTTGTTTCCCTTCAGAAATGGAGTTAAATTCCAGGGCCCGTGTCTTCCTACAAGCAAGACATCATTTCAGGTAAATGCAGTCACTTTTCAGCTCAAATGAATATAAATCGTTTACTGACACCACACATTTCTTGCTCTTAACTGAAAAGAATTGGATGTTAGATGACTTGTGGTTTTTATCAGTTTCAGAAGCAGAGTTGAACTAGCAGTGTTCCGTATGTGTAGGAAACACTGTTCTTTTGTTATGAGCACACTCATGTTTCCTGCTCTATTAGAGACTCTGGAAAGCAAGAGCATGCTTCTTGCTCTAAAGCAGAGTGTGTTTCATGGATGAGAACTGTGCTGTGTGTTTCCCTTCAGAAATGGAGTTAAATCCCAGGCTCTGTGTCTTCCTACAAGCAAGACATCTTTTCAGGAAAACTCAGTCACTTTTCAGCTCAAAGGAAACTACATCATTCACGAAGCTCACATGTTTCTCGCTCTTAACTGGAAAGCATTACATGTTAATGGAACTGTGGTTTGTATCAGTTTCAGAAGAAGAGTTGACCTAGATATGGTCCGTATGTGTAGGAAACACCATTATTTTGTTTCTGATCACAGTCACGTTTCCTGCTGTATTAGAGACCTTTAGAAAGCAAGTGCGTGCTTCTTGCTCTAAAGCAGAGTGTGTTTTATGGATGAGAACTGTGCTGTGTTTTTCCCTTCAGAAATGGAGTTAAATCGCAGGCTCTGTATCTTCCTACAAGCAAGACATCTTTTCAGGTAAACTCAGTCACTTTTCAGCTCAAAGGACGCTACATCGTTCACGAAGCTCACACCTTTCTCGCTCTTAACTGAAAAGCATTGCATGTTAGAGGAACTGTGGTTTCTATCAGTTTCAGAAGAAGAGTTGACCTAGATGTGGTCCGTATGTGTAGGAAACACCGTTATTTTGTTCTGACCACAGTCACGTTTCCTGCTGTATTAGAGACTCTTAGAAAGCAAGAGCGTGCTTCTTGCTCTAAAGCAGAGTGTGTTTCATGGATGAGAACTGTGCTGTGTGTTTCGCTTCAGAAATGGAGTTAAATCCCAGGCTCTGTGTCTTCCTACAAGCAAGACTTCTTTTCAGGTAATCTCAGTCACTTTTCAGCTCAAAGGAAGCTACATGGTTCACGAAGCTCACACGTTTCTCGCTCATAACTTGAAAGCATTGCATGTTAATGGAAGTGTGCTTTGTATCAGTTTCAGAAGAAGAGTTGACCTAGATATGGTCCGTATGTGTAGGAAACACCGTTATTTTGTTCTGACCACAGTCACGTTTCCTGCTGTATTAGAGACTCTTAGAAAGCAAGAGTGTGCTTCTTGCTCTAAAGCAGAGTGTGTTTCATGGATGAGAACTGTGCTGCGTGTTTCCCTTCAGAAATGGAGTTAAATTCCAGGCCCCGTGTCTTCCTGCAAGCAAGACATCATTTCAGGTAAATGCAGTCACTTTTCAGCTCAAATGAATTTAAATCGTTTACGAAGCTCACACGTTTCTTGCTCTTAACTGAAAAGCATTGTTATGTCATGTTTCCTGCTCTATTAGAGACTCTGGAAAGTAAGAGCATGCTTCTTGCTCTAAAGCAGAGTGTGTTTCATGGATGAGAATAGTGCAGTGTGTTTACCTTCAGAAATGGAGTTAAATCCCAGGCTCTGTGTCTTCCTACAAGCAAGACATCTTTTCAGGAAAACTCAGTCACTTTTCAGGTCAAAGGAAGCTACATCGTTCACGAAGCTCACATGTTTCTCACTCTTAACTGGAAAGCATTGCATGTTAATGGAACTGTGGTTTGTATCAGTTTCAGAAGAAGAATTGACCTAGATATGGTCCCTATGTGTAGGAAACACCATTATTTTGTTTCTGATCACAGTCACGTTTCCTTCTGTATTCGAGACTCTTAGAAAGCAAGTGCATGCTTCTTGTTCTAAAGCAGAGTGTGTTTCATGGATGAGAACTGTGCTGTGTGTTTCCATTCAGAAATGGAGTTAAATTCCAGGATCCGTGTCTTCCTACAAGCAAGACATCATTTCAGGTAAATGCAGTCACTTTTCAGCTCTAATGAATGTAAATCGTTTATGAAGCTCCCACGTTTCTTGCTATTAAATGAAAAGCATTGGATGTTAGATGACATGTGGTTTGTTTCAGTTTCAGAAGGAGAGTTGAACTAACAGTGGTCCGTATGTGTAGGAAACACTGTTCTTTTGTTCTGGGCACACTCACATTTCCAGCTCTATTAGAGACTCTAGAAAGCAAGTGCGTGCTTCTTCCTATACACAGAGTGTTTTTCATCGTGAGTACTGTGCTGTGTTTTTCCCTTCAGAAATTGCGTAAAATCACAGGCTCTGTATCTTCCTACAAGCAAGACTTCGTTTCACGTAAACTCAGTCACCTTTTAGCTCAAACAAAGCTACATCATTCACGTAGCTCACACCTTACTTGGTCTTACCTGTGAAGCATTGGATGTTAGAGGACCTGTGGTTTGTATCAGTTTCAGAAGCAGAGTTGAACTAGCAAGGGTCCATATGTGTAGGAAACACCGTTATTTTGTTCTGAGTACCCTCAAGTTTCTGGCTCTATTAGAGACTCTGGAAAGCAAGGGCATGCTTCTTGCTCTAAAGCAGAGTGTTATTCATGGATGAGAACTGTGCTGTGTGTTTCCCTTCAGAAATGGAGTTAAATCCAAGGCTCTGTGTCTTCCTACAAGGAAGACATCTTTTCAGGTTAAACTCAGTCACTTTTCAGCTCAAAGGAAGCTACATCGTTCAGGAAGCTCACACGTTTCTCGCTCTTAACTGGAAAGCATTGCATGTTAGAGGAACTGTGGTTTGTATCAGTTTCAGAAGAAGAGTTGACCTAGATATTTACCGTACATGTAGGAAACACCGGTATTTTGTTCTGACCACAGTCACGTTTCCTGCTGTATTAGAGACACTTAGAAAGCAAGAGCGTGCTTCTTGTTCTAAAGCAGAGTGTGTTTCATGGATGAGAAATGTGCTGTTTGTTTCCCTTCAGAAATGGAGTTAAATTCCAGGGCCCGTGTCTTCCTACAAGCAAGACATCATTTCAGGTAAATGCAGTCACTTTTCAGCTCAAATGAATATAAATCGTTTACTGACACCACACATTTCTTGCTCTTAACTGAAAAGAATTGGATGTTAGATGACTTGTGGTTTTTATCAGTTTCAGAAGCAGAGTTGAACTAGCAGTGTTCCGTATGTGTAGGAAACACTGTTCTTTTGTTATGAGCACACTCATGTTTCCTGCTCTATTAGAGACTCTGGAAAGCAAGAGCATGCTTCTTGCTCTAAAGCAGAGTGTGTTTCATGGATGAGAACTGTGCTGTGTGTTTCCCTTCAGAAATGGAGTTAAATCCCAGGCTCTGTGTCTTCCTACAAGCAAGACATCTTTTCAGGAAAACTCAGTCACTTTTCAGCTCAAAGGAAACTACATCATTCACGAAGCTCACATGTTTCTCGCTCTTAACTGGAAAGCATTACATGTTAATGGAACTGTGGTTTGTATCAGTTTCAGAAGAAGAGTTGACCTAGATATGGTCCGTATGTGTAGGAAACACCATTATTTTGTTTCTGATCACAGTCACGTTTCCTGCTGTATTAGAGACCTTTAGAAAGCAAGTGCGTGCTTCTTGCTCTAAAGCAGAGTGTGTTTTATGGATGAGAACTGTGCTGTGTTTTTCCCTTCAGAAATGGAGTTAAATCGCAGGCTCTGTATCTTCCTACAAGCAAGACATCTTTTCAGGTAAACTCAGTCACTTTTCAGCTCAAAGGACGCTACATCGTTCACGAAGCTCACACCTTTCTCGCTCTTAACTGAAAAGCATTGCATGTTAGAGGAACTGTGGTTTCTATCAGTTTCAGAAGAAGTGTTGACCTAGATGTGGTCCGTATGTGTAGGAAACACCGTTATTTTGTTCTGACCACAGTCACGTTTCCTGCTGTATTAGAGACTCTTAGAAAGCAAGAGCGTGCTTCTTGCTCTAAAGCAGAGTGTGTTTCATGGATGAGAACTGTGCTGTGTGTTTCGCTTCAGAAATGGAGTTAAATCCCAGGCTCTGTGTCTTCCTACAAGCAAGACTTCTTTTCAGGTAATCTCAGTCACTTTTCAGCTCAAAGGAAGCTACATGGTTCACGAAGCTCACACGTTTCTCGCTCATAACTTGAAAGCATTGCATGTTAATGGAAGTGTGCTTTGTATCAGTTTCAGAAGAAGAGTTGACCTAGATATGGTCCGTATGTGTAGGAAACACCGTTATTTTGTTCTGACCACAGTCACGTTTCCTGCTGTATTAGAGACTCTTAGAAAGCAAGAGTGTGCTTCTTGCTCTAAAGCAGAGTGTGTTTCATGGATGAGAACTGTGCTGCGTGTTTCCCTTCAGAAATGGAGTTAAATTCCAGGCCCCGTGTCTTCCTGCAAGCAAGACATCATTTCAGGTAAATGCAGTCACTTTTCAGCTCAAATGAATTTAAATCGTTTACGAAGCTCACACGTTTCTTGCTCTTAACTGAAAAGCATTGTTATGTCATGTTTCCTGCTCTATTAGAGACTCTGGAAAGTAAGAGCATGCTTCTTGCTCTAAAGCAGAGTGTGTTTCATGGATGAGAATAGTGCAGTGTGTTTACCTTCAGAAATGGAGTTAAATCCCAGGCTCTGTGTCTTCCTACAAGCAAGACATCTTTTCAGGAAAACTCAGTCACTTTTCAGGTCAAAGGAAGCTACATCGTTCACGAAGCTCACATGTTTCTCACTCTTAACTGGAAAGCATTGCATGTTAATGGAACTGTGGTTTGTATCAGTTTCAGAAGAAGAATTGACCTAGATATGGTCCCTATGTGTAGGAAACACCATTATTTTGTTTCTGATCACAGTCACGTTTCCTTCTGTATTCGAGACTCTTAGAAAGCAAGTGCATGCTTCTTGTTCTAAAGCAGAGTGTGTTTCATGGATGAGAACTGTGCTGTGTGTTTCCATTCAGAAATGGAGTTAAATTCCAGGATCCGTGTCTTCCTACAAGCAAGACATCATTTCAGGTAAATGCAGTCACTTTTCAGCTCTAATGAATGTAAATCGTTTATGAAGCTCCCACGTTTCTTGCTATTAAATGAAAAGCATTGGATGTTAGATGACATGTGGTTTGTTTCAGTTTCAGAAGGAGAGTTGAACTAACAGTGGTCCGTATGTGTAGGAAACACTGTTCTTTTGTTCTGGGCACACTCACATTTCCAGCTCTATTAGAGACTCTAGAAAGCAAGTGCGTGTTTCTTCCTATACACAGAGTGTTTTTCATCGTGAGTACTGTGCTGTGTTTTTCCCTTCAGAAATTGCGTAAAATCACAGGCTCTGTATCTTCCTACAAGCAAGACTTCGTTTCACGTAAACTCAGTCACCTTTTAGCTCAAACAAAGCTACATCATTCACGTAGCTCACACCTTACTTGGTCTTACCTGTGAAGCATTGGATGTTAGAGGACCTGTGGTTTGTATCAGTTTCAGAAGCAGAGTTGAACTAGCAAGGGTCCATATGTGTAGGAAACACCGTTATTTTGTTCTGAGTACCCTCAAGTTTCTGGCTCTATTAGAGACTCTGGAAAGCAAGGGCATGCTTCTTGCTCTAAAGCAGAGTGTTATTCATGGATGAGAACTGTGCTGTGTGTTTCCCTTCAGAAATGGAGTTAAATCCAAGGCTCTGTGTCTTCCTACAAGGAAGACATCTTTTCAGGTTAAACTCAGTCACTTTTCAGCTCAAAGGAAGCTACATCGTTCAGGAAGCTCACACGTTTCTCGCTCTTAACTGGAAAGCATTGCATGTTAGAGGAACTGTGGTTTGTATCAGTTTCAGAAGAAGAGTTGACCTAGATATTTACCGTACATGTAGGAAACACCGGTATTTTGTTCTGACCACAGTCACGTTTCCTGCTGTATTAGAGACACTTAGAAAGCAAGAGCGTGCTTCTTGTTCTAAAGCAGAGTGTGTTTCATGGATGAGAAATGTGCTGTTTGTTTCCCTTCAGAAATGGAGTTAAATTCCAGGGCCCGTGTCTTCCTACAAGCAAGACATCATTTCAGGTAAATGCAGTCACTTTTCAGCTCAAATGAATATAAATCGTTTACTGACACCACACATTTCTTGCTCTTAACTGAAAAGAATTGGATGTTAGATGACTTGTGGTTTTTATCAGTTTCAGAAGCAGAGTTGAACTAGCAGTGTTCCGTATGTGTAGGAAACACTGTTCTTTTGTTATGAGCACACTCATGTTTCCTGCTCTATTAGAGACTCTGGAAAGCAAGAGCATGCTTCTTGCTCTAAAGCAGAGTGTGTTTCATGGATGAGAACTGTGCTGTGTGTTTCCCTTCAGAAATGGAGTTAAATCCCAGGCTCTGTGTCTTCCTACAAGCAAGACATCTTTTCAGGAAAACTCAGTCACTTTTCAGCTCAAAGGAAACTACATCATTCACGAAGCTCACATGTTTCTCGCTCTTAACTGGAAAGCATTACATGTTAATGGAACTGTGGTTTGTATCAGTTTCAGAAGAAGAGTTGACCTAGATATGGTCCGTATGTGTAGGAAACACCATTATTTTGTTTCTGATCACAGTCACGTTTCCTGCTGTATTAGAGACCTTTAGAAAGCAAGTGCGTGCTTCTTGCTCTAAAGCAGAGTGTGTTTTATGGATGAGAACTGTGCTGTGTTTTTCCCTTCAGAAATGGAGTTAAATCGCAGGCTCTGTATCTTCCTACAAGCAAGACATCTTTTCAGGTTAAACTCAGTCACTTTTCAGCTCAAACAAAGCTACATCGTTCACGTAGCTCACACATTACTTGGTCTTACCTGTGAAGCATTGGATGTTAGAGGACCTGTGGTTTGTATCAGTTTCAGAAGCAGAGTTGAACTAGCAAGGGTCCATATGTGTAGGAAACACCGTTATTTTGTTCTGAGTACCCTCATGTTTCTGGCTCTATTAGAGACTCTGGAAAGCAAGGGCATGCTTCTTGCTCTAAAGCAGAGTGTTATTCATGGATGAGAACTGTGCTGTGTGTTTCCCTTCAGAAATGGAGTTAAATCCCAGGCTCTGTGTCTTCCTACAAGCAAGACATCATTTCAGGTAAACGCAGTCAATTTTCAGCTCAAATGAATATAAATCGTTTACGAAGCTCACACCTTTCTCGCTCTTCACTGAAAAGCATTGCATGTTAGAGGAACTGTGGTTTCTATCAGTTTCAGAAGAAGAGTTGACCTAGATGTGGTCCGTATGTGTAGGAAACACCGTTATTTTGTTCTGACCACAGTCACGTTTCCTGCTGTATTAGAGACTCTTAGAAAGCAAGAGCGTGCTTCTTGCTCTAAAGCAGAGTGTTTTTCATGGATGAGAACTGTGCTGTGTGTTTCCCTTCAGAAATGGAGTTAAATTCCAGGCTCCGTGTCTTCCTACAAGCAAGACATCATTTCAGGTAAACTCAGTTACTTCTCAGCTCAAATGAATATAAATCGATTACGAAGCTCACAGGTTTCTCGCTCTTAACTGAAAAGCATAGGATGTTAGATGACTTGGGGTTTGTCTTAGTTTCAGAAGCAGAGTTGAACTAGCTATGGTCAATTTGTGTAGGAAACACCGTTCTTTTGTACTGAGCACACTTTCAAGTTTCTGATTCTATTATAGACTCTAGAAAGCAAGAGCGTGCTTCTTGCTCTAAAGCAGACTGTGTTTCATGGATGAGAACTGTGCTGTGTGTTTCCCTTCAGAAATGGAGTTAAATTCCAGGCTCCGTGTCTTCCTACAAGCAAGATATCATTTCAGTTAAACTCAGTTACTTCTCAGCTCAAATGAATATAAATCGTTTACGAAGCTCACACGTTTCTCGCTCTTAACTGAAAAGCATAGGATGTTAGATGACTTGTGGTTTGTCTTAGTTTCAGAAGAAGAGTTGAACTAGCACTGGTCCGTATGTGTAGGAAACACCGTTCTTTTGTTGTGAGCACAGTTTCCAGTTTCTGACTCTATTATAGACTCTAGAAAGCAAGAGCGTGCTACTTGCTCTAAAGCAGGGTGTATTTCATGGATGAGAACTGTGCTGTCTGTTTCCCTTCAGAAATGGAGTTAAATCCCAGGCTCTGTGTCTTCCTACAAGCAAGACATCTTTTCAGGTAAACTCAGTCACTTTTCAGCTCAAAGGAAGCTACATCGTTCACGAAGCTCACACGTTTCTCGCTATTAACTGGACAGCATTGCATGTTACATGAACTCTGGTTTGTATCAGTTTCAGAAGCATAGTTGGACTAGCAATGGTCCGTTTGTGTAGGAAACACTGTTCTTTTTCTGAGCACACTCACGTTTCTGCTATATTAGACACTCATAGAAAGCAAGAGCGTGCTCCTTCTCTAAAGCAGTGTGTGTTCCATGGATGAGAACTGTGCTGTGTGTTTCCCTTCAGTAATGGAGTTAAATCCCAGGCTCTGTGTCTTCCTACAAGCAAGACATCTTTTCAGGTAAACTCAGTCACTTTTAAGCTCAAAGGAAGCTACATCCTTCACGGAGCTCACACGTTTCTCGCTCTTAACTTGAAAGCATTGCATGTTAATGGAACTGTGCTTTGTATCAGTTTCAGAAGAAGAGTTGACCTAGATATGGTCTGTATGTGTAGGAAACACCATTATTTTGTTCTGACCACAGTCACGTTTCCTGCTGTATTAGAGACTCTTAGAAAGCAAGAGTGTGCTTCTTGCTCTAAAGCAGAGTGTGTTTCATGGATGAGAACTGTGCTGCGTGTTTCCCTTCAGAAATGGAGTTAAATTCCAGGCCCCGTGTCTTCCTGCAAGCAAGACATCATTTCAGGTAAATGCAGTCACTTTTCAGCTCAAATGAATTTAAATCGTTTACGAAGCTCACACGTTTCTTGCTCTTAACTGAAAAGCATTGGACGTTAGATGACTTGTGGTTTGTATCAGTTTCAGAAGCAGAGTTGAACTAGCAGTGGTCCGTATGTGTAGGAAAAACTGTTCTTTTGTTATGAGCACACTCATGTTTCCTGCTCTATTAGAGACTCTGGAAAGTAAGAGCATGCTTCTTGCTCTAAAGCAGAGTGTGTTTCATGGATGAGAACAGTGCAGTGTGTTTACCTTCAGAAATGGAGTTAAATCCCAGGCTCTGTGTCGTCCTACAAGCAAGACTTCTTTTCAGGTAATCTCAGTCACTTTTCAGCTCAAAGGAAGCTACATTGTTCACGAAGCTCACACGTTTCTCGCTCTTAACTTGAAAGCATTGCATGTTAATGGAAGTGTGCTTTGTATCAGTTTCAGAAGAAGAGTTGACATAGATATGGTCCGTATGTGTAGTAAACACCGTTATTTTGTTCTGACCACAGTCACGTTTCCTGCTGTATTAGAGACTCTTAGAAAGCAAGAGTGTGCTTCTTGCTCTAAAGCAGAGTGTGTTTCATGGATGAGAACTGTGCTGCATGTTTCCCTTCAGAAATGGAGTTAAATTCCAGGCCCCGTGTCTTCCTGCAAGCAAGACATCATTTCAGGTAAATGCAGTCACTTTTTAGCTCAAATGAATTTAAATCGTTTACGAAGCTCACACGTTTCTTGCTCTTAAATGAAAAGCATTGTTATGTCATGTTTCCTGCTCTATTAGAGACTCTGGAAAGTAAGAGCATGCTTCTTGCTCTAAAGCAGAGTGTGTTTCATGGATGAGAACAGTGCAGTGTGTTTACCTTCAGAAATGGAGTTAAATCCCAGGCTCTGTGTCTTCCTACAAGCAAGACATTATTTCAGGTAAACGCAGTCACTTTTCAGCTCTAATGAATGTAAATCGTTTATGAAGCTCCCACGTTTCTTGCTATTAAATGAAAAGCATTGGATGTTAGATGACATGTGGTTTGTTTCAGTTTCAGAAGGAGAGTTGAACTAACAGTGGTCCGTATGTGTAGGAAACACTGTTCTTTTGTTCTGGGCACACTCACATTTCCAGCTCTATTAGAGACTCTAGAAAGCAAGAGCATGCTTCTTCCTATACACAGAGTGTTTTTCATCATGAGTACTGTGCTGTGTTTTTCCCTTCAGAAATTGCGTTAAATCACAGGCTCTGTATCTTCCTACAAGCAAGACTTCGTTTCACGTAAACTCAGTCACCTTTTAGCTCAAACAAAGCTACATCGTTCACGTAGCTCACACGTTACATGGTCTTACCTGTGAAGCATTGGATGTTAGAGGACCTGTGGTTTGTATCAGTTTCAGAAGCAGAGTTGAACTAGCAAGGGTCCATATGTGTAGGAAACACCGTTCTTTTGTTCTGAGTACCCTCAAGTTTCTGGCTCTATTAGAGACTCTGGAAAGCAAGGGCATGCTTTTTGCTCTAAAGCAGAGTGTTATTCATGGATGAGAACTGTGCTGTGTGTTTCCCTTCAGAAATGGAGTTAAATCCAAGGCTCTGTGTCTTCCTACAAGCAAGACATCTTTTCAGGTAAACTCAGTCACTTTTCAGCTCAAAGGAAGCTACATCGTTCAGGAAGCTCACACGTTTCTCGCTCTTAACTGGAAAGCATTGCATGTTAGAGGAACTGTGGTTTGTATCAGTTTCAGAAGAAGAGTTGACCTAGATATTTACCGTACATGTAGGAAACACCGGTATTTTGTTCTGACCACAGTCACGTTTCCTGCTGTATTAGAGACACTTAGAAAGCAAGAGCGTGCTTCTTGTTCTAAAGCAGAGTGTGTTTCATGGATGAGAAGTGTGCTGTTTGTTTCCCTTCAGAAATGGAGTTAAATTCCAGGCCCCGTGTCTTCCTACAAGCAAGACATCATTTCAGGTAAATGCAGTCACTTTTCAGCTCAAATGAATATAAATCATTTACTAAGATCACACATTTCTTGCTCTTAACTGAAAAGAATTGGATGTTAGATGACTTGTGGTTTGTATCAGTTTCAGAAGCAGAGTTGAACTAGCAATGGTCCGTATGTGTAGGAAACACTGTTCTTTTGTTATGAGCACACTCAAGTTTCCTGCTCTATTAGAGACACTAGAAAGCAAGAGCGTGCTTCTTCCTATACGCAGAGTGTGTTTCATCGTGAGAACTGTGCTGTGTGTTTCCCTTCAGAAATGGAGTTAAATCACAGGATCTGTATCTTCCTACAAGCAATACTTCATTTCACGTAAACTCAGTCACCTTGCACTCAAACAAAGCTACATCCTACACCTAGCTCACACGTTACTTGCTCTTAACTGTAAAGCATTGGATGTTAGAGGACGTGTAGTTTATATCAGTTTCAGAAGCAAAGTTGATCTAGCAATGGTCCATAGGTGTAGGAAACACCGTTCTTTTGTTCTGAGTACCCTCAAGTTTCTGTCTCTATGAGAGACTCTGGAAAGCAAGTGCATGCTTCTTGCTCTAAAGCAGAGTGTGTTTCATGGATAAGTACTGTGCTGTGTGTTTCCCTTCAGAAATGGAGTTAAATCCCAGGCTCTGTGTCTTCCTACATGCAAGACATCATTTCAGGTAAACGCAGTCAATTTTCAGCTCAAATGAATATAAATCGTTTACGAAGCTCACACCTTTCTCGCTCTTAACTGAAAAGCATTGCATGTTAGAGGAACTGTGGTTTCTATCAGTTTCAGAAGAAGAGTTGACCTAGATGTGGTCCGTATGTGTAGGAAACACCGTTATTTTGTTCTGACCACAGTCACGTTTCCTGCTGTATTAGAGACTCTTAGAAAGCAAGAGCGTGCTTCTTGCTCTAAAGCAGAGTGTTTTTCATGGATGAGAACTGTGCTGTGTGTTTCCCTTCAGAAATGGAGTTAAATTCCAGGCTCCGTGTCTTCCTACAAGCAAGACATCATTTCAGGTAAACTCAGTTACTTCTCAGCTCAAATGAATATAAATCGATTACGAAGCTCACAGGTTTCTCGCTCTTAACTGAAAAGCATAGGATGTTAGATGACTTGGGGTTTGTCTTAGTTTCAGAAGCAGAGTTGAACTAGCTATGGTCAATTTGTGTAGGAAACACCGTTCTTTTGTACTGAGCACACTTTCAAGTTTCTGATTCTATTATAGACTCTAGAAAGCAAGAGCGTGCTTCTTGCTCTAAAGCAGACTGTGTTTCATGGATGAGAACTGTGCTGTGTGTTTCCCTTCAGAAATGGAGTTAAATTCCAGGCTCCGTGTCTTCCTACAAGCAAGATATCATTTCAGTTAAACTCAGTTACTTCTCAGCTCAAATGAATATAAATCGTTTACGAAGCTCACACGTTTCTCGCTCTTAACTGAAAAGCATAGGATGTTAGATGACTTGTGGTTTGTCTTAGTTTCAGAAGAAGAGTTGAACTAGCACTGGTCCGTATGTGTAGGAAACACCGTTCTTTTGTTGTGAGCACAGTTTCCAGTTTCTGACTCTATTATAGACTCTAGAAAGCAAGAGCGTGCTACTTGCTCTAAAGCAGGGTGTATTTCATGGATGAGAACTGTGCTGTGTGTTTCCCTTCAGAAATGGAGTTAAATCCCAGGCTCTGTGTCTTCCTACAAGCAAGACATCTTTTCAGGTAAACTCAGTCACTTTTCAGCTCAAAGGAAGCTACATCGTTCACGAAGCTCACACGTTTCTCGCTATTAACTGGAAAGCATTGCATGTTACATGAACTCTGGTTTGTATCAGTTTCAGAAGCATAGTTGGACTAGCAATGGTCCGTTTGTGTAGGAAACACTGTTCTTTTTCTGAGCACAATCACGTTTCTGCTATATTAGACACTCATAGAAAGCAAGAGCGTGCTCCTTCTCTAAAGCAGTGTGTGTTCCATGGATGAGAACTGTGCTGTGTGTTTCCCTTCAGTAATGGAGTTAAAGCCCAGGCTCTGTGTCTTCCTACAAGCAAGACATCTTTTCAGGTAAACTCAGTCACTTTTAAGCTCAAAGGAAGCTACATCCTTCACGGAGCTCACACGTTTCTCGCTCTTAACTTGAAAGCATTGCATGTTAATGGAACTGTGCTTTGTATCAGTTTCAGAAGAAGAGTTGACCTAGATATGGTCCGTATGTGTAGGAAACACCATTATTTTGTTCTGACCACAGTCACGTTTCCTGCTGTATTAGAGACTCTTAGAAAGCAAGAGTGTGCTTCTTGCTCTAAAGCAGAGTGTGTTTCATGGATGAGAACTGTGCTGCGTGTTTCCCTTCAGAAATGGAGTTAAATTCCAGGCCCCGTGTCTTCCTGCAAGCAAGACATCATTTCAGGTAAATGCAGTCACTTTTCAGCTCAAATGAATTTAAATCGTTTACGAAGCTCACACGTTTCTTGCTCTTAACTGAAAAGCATTGGACGTTAGATGACTTGTGGTTTGTATCAGTTTCAGAAGCAGAGTTGAACTAGCAGTGGTCCGTATGTGTAGGAAAAACTGTTCTTTTGTTATGAGCACACTCATGTTTCCTGCTCTATTAGAGACTCTGGAAAGTAAGAGCATGCTTCTTGCTCTAAAGCAGAGTGTGTTTCATGGATGAGAACAGTGCAGTGTGTTTACCTTCAGAAATGGAGTTAAATCCCAGGCTCTGTGTCGTCCTACAAGCAAGACTTCTTTACAGGTAATCTCAGTCACTTTTCAGCTCAAAGGAAGCTACATTGTTCACGAAGCTCACACGTTTCTCGCTCTTAACTTGAAAGCATTGCATGTTAATGGAACTGTGCTTTGTATCAGTTTCAGAAGAAGAGTTGACATAGATATGGTCCGTATGTGTAGTAAACACCGTTATTTTGTTCTGACCACAGTCACGTTTCCTGCTGTATTAGAGACTCTTAGAAAGCAAGAGTGTGCTTCTTGCTCTAAAGCAGAGTGTGTTTCATGGATGAGAACTGTGCTGCATGTTTCCCTTCAGAAATGGAGTTAAATTCCAGGCCCCGTGTCTTCCTGCAAGCAAGACATCATTTCAGGTAAATGCAGTCACTTTTTAGCTCAAATGAATTTAAATCGTTTACGAAGCTCACACGTTTCTTGCTCTTAAATGAAAAGCATTGTTATGTCATGTTTCCTGCTCTATTAGAGACTCTGGAAAGTAAGAGCATGCTTCTTGCTCTAAAGCAGAGTGTGTTTCATGGATGAGAACAGTGCAGTGTGTTTACCTTCAGAAATGGAGTTAAATCCCAGGCTCTGTGTCTTCCTACAAGCAAGACATTATTTCAGGTAAACGCAGTCACTTTTCAGCTCTAATGAATGTAAATCGTTTATGAAGCTCCCACGTTTCTTGCTATTAAATGAAAAGCATTGGATGTTAGATGACATGTGGTTTGTTTCAGTTTCAGAAGGAGAGTTGAACTAACAGTGGTCCGTATGTGTAGGAAACACTGTTCTTTTGTTCTGGGCACACTCACATTTCCAGCTCTATTAGAGACTCTAGAAAGCAAGAGCATGCTTCTTCCTATACACAGAGTGTTTTTCATCATGAGTACTGTGCTGTGTTTTTCCCTTCAGAAATTGCGTTAAATCACAGGCTCTGTATCTTCCTACAAGCAAGACTTCGTTTCACGTAAACTCAGTCACCTTTTAGCTCAAACAAAGCTACATCGTTCACGTAGCTCACACGTTACATGGTCTTACCTGTGAAGCATTGGATGTTAGAGGACCTGTGGTTTGTATCAGTTTCAGAAGCAGAGTTGAACTAGCAAGGGTCCATATGTGTAGGAAACACCGTTCTTTTGTTCTGAGTACCCTCAAGTTTCTGGCTCTATTAGAGACTCTGGAAAGCAAGGGCATGCTTTTTGCTCTAAAGCAGAGTGTTATTCATGGATGAGAACTGTGCTGTGTGTTTCCCTTCAGAAATGGAGTTAAATCCAAGGCTCTGTGTCTTCCTACAAGCAAGACATCTTTTCAGGTAAACTCAGTCACTTTTCAGCTCAAAGGAAGCTACATCGTTCAGGAAGCTCACACGTTTCTCGCTCTTAACTGGAAAGCATTGCATGTTAGAGGAACTGTGGTTTGTATCAGTTTCAGAAGAAGAGTTGACCTAGATATTTACCGTACATGTAGGAAACACCGGTATTTTGTTCTGACCACAGTCACGTTTCCTGCTGTATTAGAGACACTTAGAAAGCAAGAGCGTGCTTCTTGTTCTAAAGCAGAGTGTGTTTCATGGATGAGAAGTGTGCTGTTTGTTTCCCTTCAGAAATGGAGTTAAATTCCAGGCCCCGTGTCTTCCTACAAGCAAGACATCATTTCAGGTAAATGCAGTCACTTTTCAGCTCAAATGAATATAAATCATTTACTAAGATCACACATTTCTTGCTCTTAACTGAAAAGAATTGGATGTTAGATGACTTGTGGTTTGTATCAGTTTCAGAAGCAGAGTTGAACTAGCAATGGTCCGTATGTGTAGGAAACACTGTTCTTTTGTTATGAGCACACTCAAGTTTCCTGCTCTATTAGAGACACTAGAAAGCAAGAGCGTGCTTCTTCCTATACGCAGAGTGTGTTTCATCGTGAGAACTGTGCTGTGTGTTTCCCTTCAGAAATGGAGTTAAATCACAGGATCTGTATCTTCCTACAAGCAATACTTCATTTCACGTAAACTCAGTCACCTTGCACTCAAACAAAGCTACATCCTACACCTAGCTCACACGTTTCTTGCTCTTAACTGTAAAGCATTGGATGTTAGAGGACGTGTAGTTTATATCAGTTTCAGAAGCAAAGTTGATCTAGCAATGGTCCATATGTGTAGGAAACACCGTTCTTTTGTTCTGAGTACCCTCAAGTTTCTGTCTCTATGAGAGACTCTGGAAAGCAAGCGCATGCTTCTTGCTCTAAAGCAGAGTGTGTTTCATGGATAAGTACTGTGCTGTGTTTTTCCCTACAGAAATGGAGTTAAATCCCAGGCTCTGTGTCTTCCTACAAGCAAGACATCATTTCAGGTAAACGCAGTCAATTTTCAGCTCAAATGAATATAAATCATTTACGAAGCTCACACGTTTCTTGCTCTTAACTGAAAAGCATTGGATGTTAGATGACTTGTGGTTTTTATCAGTTTCAGAAGCAGAGTTGAACTAGCAGTGTTCCGTATGTGTAGGAAACACTGTTCTTTTGTTATGAGCACACTCATGTTTCCTGCTCTATTAGAGACTCTGGAAAGCAAGAGCATGCTTCTTGCTCTAAAGCAGAGTGTGTTTCAAGTATGAGAACTGTGCTGTGTGTTTCCCTTCAGAAATGGAGTTAAATCCCAGGCTCTGTGTCTTCCTACAAGCAAGACATCTTTTCAGGTAAACTCAGTCAATTTTCAGCTCAAAGGAAGCTACATTGTGCACGAAGCTCACACGTTTCTCGCTCTTAACTGGAAAGCATTACATGTTAATGGAACTGTGGTTTGTATCAGTTTCAGAAGAAGAGTTGACCTAGATATGGTCCGTACGTGTAGGAAACACCGTTATTTTGTTCTGACCAAAGTCACGTTTCCTGCTGTATTAGAGACTCTTAGAAAGCAAGAGCGTGCTTCTTGCGCTAAAGCAGAGTGTGTTTCATGGATGAGAACTGTGCTACGTGTTTCCCTTCAGAAATGGAGTTAAATTCCAGGCCCCGTGTCTTCCTGCAAGCAAGACATCATTTCAGGTAAACACAGTCACTTTTCAGCTCAAATGATATAAATCGTTTATGAAGCTCATAGGTTTCTTGCTCTTAACTGAAAAGCATTGGATGTTAGATGACTTGTGGTTTTTATCAGTTTCAGAAGCAGAGTTGAACTAGCAGTGTTCCGTATGTGTAGGAAACACTGTTCTTTTGTTATGAGCACACTCATGTTTCCTGCTCTATTAGAGACTCTGGAAAGCAAGAGCATGCTTCCTGCTCTAAAGCAGAGTGTGTTTCATGTATGAGAACTGTGCTGTGTGTTTCCCTTCAGAAATGGAGTTAAATCCCAGGCTCTGTGTCTTCCTACAAGCAAGACATCTTTTCAGGAAAACTGAGTCACTTTTCAGCTCAAAGGAAACTACATCATTCACGAAGCTCACATGTTTCTCGCTCTTAACTGGAAAGCATTACATGTTAATGGAACTGTGGTTTGTATCAGTTTCAGAAGAAGAGTTGACCTAGATATGGTCCATATGTGTAGGAAACACCATTATTTTGTTTCTGATCACAGTCACGTTTCCTGCTGTATTAGAGACCTTTAGAAAGCAAGTGCGTGCTTCTTGCTCTAAAGCAGAGTGTGTTTTATGGATGAGAACTGTGCTGTGTTTTTCCCTTCAGAAATGGAGTTAAATCGCAGGCTCTGTATCTTCCTACAAGCAAGACATCTTTTCAGGTAAACTCAGTCACTTTTCAGCTCAAAGGACGCTACATCGTTCACGAAGCTCACACCTTTCTCGCTCTTAACTGAAAAGCATTGCATGTTAGAGGAACTGTGGTTTCTATCAGTTTCAGAAGAAGAGTTGACCTAGATGTGGTCCGTATGTGTAGGAAACACCGTTATTTTGTTCTGACCACAGTCACGTTTCCTGCTGTATTAGAGACACTTAGAAAGCAAGAGCGTGCTTCTTGCTCTAAAGCAGAGTGTGTTTCATGGATGAGAACTGTGCTGTGTGTTTCGCTTCAGAAATGGAGTTAAATCCCAGGCTCTGTGTCTTCCTACAAGCAAGACTTCTTTTCAGGAAAACTCAGTCACTTTTCAGGTCAAAGGAAACTACATCGTTAACGAAGCTCACATGTTTCTCGCTCTTAACTGGAAAGCATTGCATGTTAATGGAACTGTGGTTTGTATCAGTTTCAGAAGAAGAGTTGACCTAGATATGGTCCCTATGTGTAGGAAACACCATTATTTTGTTTCTGATCACAGTCACGTTTCCTTCTGTATTCTAGACTCTTAGAAAGCAAGTGCATGCTTCTTGTTCTAAAGCAGAGTGTGTTTCATGGATGAGAACTGTGCTGTGTGTTTCCATTCAGAAATGGAGTTAAATTCCAGGATCCGTGTCTTCCTACAAGCAAGACATCATTTCAGGTAAATGCAGTCACTTTTCAGCTCTAATGAATGTAAATCGTTTATGAAGCTCCCACGTTTCTTGCTATTAAATGAAAAGCATTGGATGTTAGATGACATGTGGTTTGTTTCAGTTTCAGAAGGAGAGTTGAACTAACAGTGGTCCGTATGTGTAGGAAACACTGTTCTTTTGTTCTGGGCACACTCACATTTCCAGCTCTATTAGAGACTCTAGAAAGCAAGAGCGTGCTTCTTCCTATACACAGAGTGTTTTTCATCGTGAGTACTGTGCTGTGTTTTTCCCTTCAGAAATTGCGTAAAATCACAGGCTCTGTATCTTCCTACAAGCAAGACTTCATTTCACGTAAACTCAGTCACCTTTTAGCTCAAACAAAGCTACATCATTCACGTAGCTCACACCTTACTTGGTCTTACCTGTGAAGCATTGGATGTTAGAGGACCTGTGGTTTGTATCAGTTTCAGAAGCAGAGTTGAACTAGCAAGGGTCCATATGTGTAGGAAACACCGTTATTTTGTTCTGAGTACCCTCATGTTTCTGGCTCTATTAGAGACTCTGGAAAGCAAGGGCATGCTTCTTGCTCTAAAGCAGAGTGTTATTCATGGATGAGAACTGTGCTGTGTGTTTCCCTTCAGAAATGGAGTTAAATCCAAGGCTCTGTGTCTTCCTACAAGCAAGACATCTTTTCAGGTTAAACTCAGTCACTTTTCAGCTCAAAGGAAGCTACATCGTTCAGGAAGCTCACACGTTTCTCGCTCTTAACTGGAAAGCATTGCATGTTAGAGGAACTGTGGTTTGTATCAGTTTCAGAAGAAGAGTTGACCTAGATATTTACCGTACATGTAGGAAACACCGGTATTTTGTTCTGACCACAGTCACATTTCCTGCTGTATTAGAGACACTTAGAAAGCAAGAGCGTGCTTCTTGTTCTAAAGCAGAGTGTGTTTCATGGATGGGAAATGTGCTGTTTGTTTCCCTTCAGAAATGGAGTTAAATTCCAGGCCCCGTGTCTTCCTACAAGCAAGACATCATTTCAGGTAAATGCAGTCACTTTTCAGCTCAAATGAATATAAATCGTTTACTGACACCACACATTTCTTGCTCTTAACTGAAAAGAATTGGATGTTAGATGACTTGTGGTTTTTATCAGTTTCAGAAGCAGAGTTGAACTAGCAGTGTTCCGTATGTGTAGGAAACACTGTTCTTTTGTTATGAGCACACTCATGTTTCCTGCTCTATTAGAGACTCTGGAAAGCAAGAGCATGCTTCTTGCTCTAAAGCAGAGTGTGTTTCATGGATGAGAACTGTGCTGTGTGTTTCCCTTCAGAAATGGAGTTAAATCCCAGGCTCTGTGTCTTCCTACAAGCAAGACATCTTTTCAGGAAAACTCAGTCACTTTTCAGCTCAAAGGAAACTACATCATTCACGAAGCTCACATGTTTCTCGCTCTTAACTGGAAAGCATTACATGTTAATGGAACTGTGGTTTGTATCAGTTTCAGAAGAAGAGTTGACCTAGATATGGTCCGTATGTGTAGGAAACACCATTATTTTGTTTCTGATCACAGTCACGTTTCCTGCTGTATTAGAGACCTTTAGAAAGCAAGTGCGTGCTTCTTGCTCTAAAGCAGAGTGTGTTTTATGGATGAGAACTGTGCTGTGTTTTTCCCTTCAGAAATGGAGTTAAATCGCAGGCTCTGTATCTTCCTACAAGCAAGACATCTTTTCAGGTAAACTCAGTCACTTTTCAGCTCAAAGGACGCTACATCGTTCACGAAGCTCACACCTTTCTCGCTCTTAACTGAAAAGCATTGCATGTTAGAGGAACTGTGGTTTCTATCAGTTTCAGAAGAAGAGTTGACCTAGATGTGGTCCGTATGTGTAGGAAACACCGTTATTTTGTTCTGACCACAGTCACGTTTCCTGCTGTATTAGAGACTCTTAGAAAGCAAGAGCTTGCTTCTTGCTCTAAAGCAGAGTGTGTTTCATGGATGAGAACTGTGCTGTGTGTTTCGCTTCAGAAATGGAGTTAAATCCCAGGCTCTGTGTCTTCCTACAAGCAAGACTTCTTTTCAGGTAATCTCAGTCACTTTTCAGCTCAAAGGAAGCTACATGGTTCACGAAGCTCACACGTTTCTCGCTCATAACTTGAAAGCATTGCATCTTAATGGAAGTGTGCTTTGTATCAGTTTCAGAAGAAGAGTTGACCTAGATATGGTCCGTATGTGTAGGAAACACCGTTATTTTGTTCTGACCACAGTCACGTTTCCTGCTGTATTAGAGACTCTTAGAAAGCAAGAGTGTGCTTCTTGCTCTAAAGCAGAGTGTGTTTCATGGATGAGAACTGTGCTGCGTGTTTCCCTTCAGAAATGGAGTTAAATTCCAGGCCCCGTGTCTTCCTGCAAGCAAGACATCATTTCAGGTAAATGCAGTCACTTTTCAGCTCAAATGAATTTAAATCGTTTACGAAGCTCACACGTTTCTTGCTCTTAACTGAAAAGCATTGTTATGTCATGTTTCCTGCTCTATTAGAGACTCTGGAAAGTAAGAGCATGCTTCTTGCTCTAAAGCAGAGTGTGTTTCATGGATGAGAATAGTGCAGTGTGTTTACCTTCAGAAATGGAGTTAAATCCCAGGCTCTGTGTCTTCCTACAAGCAAGACATCTTTTCAGGAAAACTCAGTCACTTTTCAGGTCAAAGGAAGCTACATCGTTCACGAAGCTCACATGTTTCACACTCTTAACTGGAAAGCATTGCATGTTAATGGAACTGTGGTTTGTATCAGTTTCAGAAGAAGAATTGACCTAGATATGGTCCCTATGTGTAGGAAACACCATTATTTTGTTTCTGATCACAGTCACGTTTCCTTCTGTATTCGAGACTCTTAGAAAGCAAGTGCATGCTTCTTGTTCTAAAGCAGAGTGTGTTTCATGGATGAGAACTGTGCTGTGTGTTTCCATTCAGAAATGGAGTTAAATTCCAGGATCCGTGTCTTCCTACAAGCAAGACATCATTTCAGGTAAATGCAGTCACTTTTCAGCTCTAATGAATGTAAATCGTTTATGAAGCTCCCACGTTTCTTGCTATTAAATGAAAAGCATTGGATGTTAGATGACATGTGGTTTGTTTCAGTTTCAGAAGGAGAGTTGAACTAACAGTGGTCCGTATGTGTAGGAAACACTGTTCTTTTGTTCTGGGCACACTCACATTTCCAGCTCTATTAGAGACTCTAGAAAGCAAGAGCGTGCTTCTTCCTATACACAGAGTGTTTTTCATCGTGAGTACTGTGCTGTGTTTTTCCCTTCAGAAATTGCGTAAAATCACAGGCTCTGTATCTTCCTACAAGCAAGACTTCGTTTCACGTAAACTCAGTCACCTTTTAGCTCAAACAAAGCTACATCATTCACGTAGCTCACACCTTACTTGGTCTTACCTGTGAAGCATTGGATGTTAGAGGACCTGTGGTTTGTATCAGTTTCAGAAGCAGAGTTGAACTAGCAAGGGTCCATATGTGTAGGAAACACCGTTATTTTGTTCTGAGTACCCTCATGTTTCTGGCTCTATTAGAGACTCTGGAAAGCAAGGGCATGCTTCTTGCTCTAAAGCAGAGTGTTATTCATGGATGAGAACTGTGCTGTGTGTTTCCCTTCAGAAATGGAGTTAAATCCAAGGCTCTGTGTCTTCCTACAAGCAAGACATCTTTTCAGGTTAAACTCAGTCACTTTTCAGCTCAAAGGAAGCTACATCGTTCAGGAAGCTCACACGTTTCTCGCTCTTAACTGGAAAGCATTGCATGTTAGAGGAACTGTGGTTTGTATCAGTTTCAGAAGAAGAGTTGACCTAGATATTTACCGTACATGTAGGAAACACCGGTATTTTGTTCTGACCACAGTCACGTTTCCTGCTGTATTAGAGACACTTAGAAAGCAAGAGCGTGCTTCTTGTTCTAAAGCAGAGTGTGTTTCATGGATGAGAAATGTGCTGTTTGTTTCCCTTCAGAAATGGAGTTAAATTCCAGGCCCCGTGTCTTCCTACAAGCAAGACATCATTTCAGGTAAATGCAGTCACTTTTCAGCTCAAATGAATATAAATCGTTTACTGACACCACACATTTCTTGCTCTTAACTGAAAAGAATTGGATGTTAGATGACTTGTGGTTTTTATCAGTTTCAGAAGCAGAGTTGAACTAGCAGTGTTCCGTATGTGTAGGAAACACTGTTCTTTTGTTATGAGCACACTCATGTTTCCTGCTCTATTAGAGACTCTGGAAAGCAAGAGCATGCTTCTTGCTCTAAAGCAGAGTGTGTTTCATGGATGAGAACTGTGCTGTGTGTTTCCCTTCAGAAATGGAGTTAAATCCCAGGCTCTGTGTCTTCCTACAAGCAAGACATCTTTTCAGGAAAACTCAGTCACTTTTCAGCTCAAAGGAAACTACATCATTCACGAAGCTCACATGTTTCTCGCTCTTAACTGGAAAGCATTACATGTTAATGGAACTGTGGTTTGTATCAGTTTCAGAAGAAGAGTTGACCTAGATATGGTCCGTATGTGTAGGAAACACCATTATTTTGTTTCTGATCACAGTCACGTTTCCTGCTGTATTAGAGACCTTTAGAAAGCAAGTGCGTGCTTCTTGCTCTAAAGCAGAGTGTGTTTTATGGATGAGAACTGTGCTGTGTTTTTCCCTTCAGAAATGGAGTTAAATCGCAGGCTCTGTATCTTCCTACAAGCAAGACATCTTTTCAGGTAAACTCAGTCACTTTTCAGCTCAAAGGACGCTACATCGTTCACGAAGCTCACACCTTTCTCGCTCTTAACTGAAAAGCATTGCATGTTAGAGGAACTGTGGTTTCTATCAGTTTCAGAAGAAGAGTTGACCTAGATGTGGTCCGTATGTGTAGGAAACACCGTTATTTTGTTCTGACCACAGTCACGTTTCCTGCTGTATTAGAGACACTTAGAAAGCAAGAGCGTGCTTCTTGCTCTAAAGCAGAGTGTGTTTCATGGATGAGAACTGTGCTGTGTGTTTCGCTTCAGAAATGGAGTTAAATCCCAGGCTCTGTGTCTTCCTACAAGCAAGACTTCTTTTCAGGTAATCTCAGTCACTTTTCAGCTCAAAGGAAGCTACATGGTTCACGAAGCTCACACGTTTCTCGCTCATAACTTGAAAGCATTGCATCTTAATGGAAGTGTGCTTTGTATCAGTTTCAGAAGAAGAGTTGACCTAGATATGGTCCGTATGTGTAGGAAACACCGTTATTTTGTTCTGACCACAGTCACGTTTCCTGCTGTATTAGAGACTCTTAGAAAGCAAGAGTGTGCTTCTTGCTCTAAAGCAGAGTGTGTTTCATGGATGAGAACTGTGCTGCGTGTTTCCCTTAAGAAATGGAGTTAAATTCCAGGCCCCGTGTCTTCCTGCAAGCAAGACATCATTTCAGGTAAATGCAGTCACTTTTCAGCTCAAATGAATTTAAATCGTTTACGAAGCTCACACGTTTCTTGCTCTTAACTGAAAAGCATTGTTATGTCATGTTTCCTGCTCTATTAGAGACTCTGGAAAGTAAGAGCATGCTTCTTGCTCTAAAGCAGAGTGTGTTTCATGGATGAGAACAGTGCAGTGTGTTTACCTTCAGAAATGGAGTTAAATCCCAGGCACTGTGTCTTCCTACAAGCAAGACATCTTTTCAGGAAAACTCAGTCACTTTTCAGGTCAAAGGAAGCTACATCGTTCACGAAGCTCACATGTTTCTCGCTCTTAACTGGAAAGCATTGCATGTTAATGGAACTGTGGTTTGTATCAGTTTCAGAAGAAGAGTTGACCTAGATATGGTCCCTATGTGTAGGAAACACCATTATTTTGTTTCTGATCACAGTCACGTTTCCTTCTGTATTCGAGACTCTTAGAAAGCAAGTGCATGCTTCTTGTTCTAAAGCAGAGTGTGTTTCATGGATGAGAACTGTGCTGTGTGTTTCCATTCAGAAATGGAGTTAAATTCCAGGATCCGTGTCTTCCTACAAGCAAGACATCATTTCAGGTAAATGCAGTCACTTTTCAGCTCTAATGAATGTAAATCGTTTATGAAGCTCCCACATTTCTTGCTATTAAACGAAAAGCATTGGATGTTAGATGACATGTGGTTTGTTTCAGTTTCAGAAGGAGAGTTGAACTAACAGTGGTCCGTATGTGTAGGAAACACTGTTCTTTTGTTCTGGGCACACTCACATTTCCAGCTCTATTAGAGACTCTAGAAAGCAAGAGCGTGCTTCTTCCTATACACAGAGTGTTTTTCATCGTGAGTACTGTGCTGTGTTTTTCCCTTCAGAAATTGCGTAAAATCACAGGCTCTGTATCTTCCTACAAGCAAGACTTCGTTTCACGTAAACTCAGTCACCTTTTAGCTCAAACAAAGCTACATCGTTCACGTAGCTCACACGTTACTTGGTCTTACCTGTGAAGCATTGGATGTTAGAGGACCTGTGGTTTGTATCAGTTTCAGAAGCAGAGTTGAACTAGCAAGGGTCCATATGTGTAGGAAACACCGTTATTTTGTTCTGAGTACCCTCATGTTTCTGGCTCTATTAGAGACTCTGGAAAGCAAGGGCATGCTTCTTGCTCTAAAGCAGAGTGTTATTCATGGATGAGAACTGTGCTGTGTGTTTCCCTTCAGAAATGGAGTTAAATCCCAGGCTCTGTGTCTTCCTACAAGCAAGACATCTTTTCAGGAAAACTGAGTCACTTTTCAGCTCAAAGGAAACTACATCATTCACGAAGCTCACATGTTTCTCGCTCTTAACTGGAAAGCATTACATGTTAATGGAACTGTGGTTTGTATCAGTTTCAGAAGAAGAGTTGACCTAGATATGGTCCGTATGTGTAGGAAACACCATTATTTTGTTTCTGATCACAGTCACGTTTCCTGCTGTATTAGAGACCTTTAGAAAGCAAGTGCGTGCTTCTTGCTCTAAAGCAGAGTGTGTTTCATGGATGAGAACTGTGCTGTGTTTTTCCCTTCAGAAATGGAGTTAAATCGCAGGCTCTGTATCTTCCTACAAGCAAGACATCTTTTCAGGTAAACTCAGTCACTTTTCAGCTCAAAGGACGCTACATCGTTCACGAAGCTCACACCTTTCTCGCTCTTAACTGAAAAGCATTGCATGTTAGAGGAACTGTGGTTTCTATCAGTTTCAGAAGAAGAGTTGACCTAGATGTGGTCCGTATGTGTAGGAAACACCGTTATTTTGTTCTGACCACAGTCACGTTTCCTGCTGTATTAGAGACACTTAGAAAGCAAGAGCGTGCTTCTTGCTCTAAAGCAGAGTGTGTTTCATGGATGAGAACTGTGCTGTGTGTTTCGCTTCAGAAATGGAGTTAAATCCCAGGCTCTGTGTCTTCCTACAAGCAAGACTTCTTTTCAGGTAATCTCAGTCACTTTTCAGCTCAAAGGAAGCTACATGGTTCACGAAGCTCACACGTTTCTCGCTCATAACTTGAAAGCATTGCATCTTAATGGAAGTGTGCTTTGTATCAGTTTCAGAAGAAGAGTTGACCTAGATATGGTCCGTATGTGTAGGAAACACCGTTATTTTGTTCTGACCACAGTCACGTTTCCTGCTGTATTAGAGACTCTTAGAAAGCAAGAGTGTGCTTCTTGCTCTAAAGCAGAGTGTGTTTCATGGATGAGAACTGTGCTGCGTGTTTCCCTTAAGAAATGGAGTTAAATTCCAGGCCCCGTGTCTTCCTGCAAGCAAGACATCATTTCAGGTAAATGCAGTCACTTTTCAGCTCAAATGAATTTAAATCGTTTACGAAGCTCACACGTTTCTTGCTCTTAACTGAAAAGCATTGTTATGTCATGTTTCCTGCTCTATTAGAGACTCTGGAAAGTAAGAGCATGCTTCTTGCTCTAAAGCAGAGTGTGTTTCATGGATGAGAACAGTGCAGTGTGTTTACCTTCAGAAATGGAGTTAAATCCCAGGCACTGTGTCTTCCTACAAGCAAGACATCTTTTCAGGAAAACTCAGTCACTTTTCAGGTCAAAGGAAGCTACATCGTTCACGAAGCTCACATGTTTCTCGCTCTTAACTGGAAAGCATTGCATGTTAATGGAACTGTGGTTTGTATCAGTTTCAGAAGAAGAGTTGACCTAGATATGGTCCCTATGTGTAGGAAACACCATTATTTTGTTTCTGATCACAGTCACGTTTCCTTCTGTATTCGAGACTCTTAGAAAGCAAGTGCATGCTTCTTGTTCTAAAGCAGAGTGTGTTTCATGGATGAGAACTGTGCTGTGTGTTTCCATTCAGAAATGGAGTTAAATTCCAGGATCCGTGTCTTCCTACAAGCAAGACATCATTTCAGGTAAATGCAGTCACTTTTCAGCTCTAATGAATGTAAATCGTTTATGAAGCTCCCACATTTCTTGCTATTAAACGAAAAGCATTGGATGTTAGATGACATGTGGTTTGTTTCAGTTTCAGAAGGAGAGTTGAACTAACAGTGGTCCGTATGTGTAGGAAACACTGTTCTTTTGTTCTGGGCACACTCACATTTCCAGCTCTATTAGAGACTCTAGAAAGCAAGAGCGTGCTTCTTCCTATACACAGAGTGTTTTTCATCGTGAGTACTGTGCTGTGTTTTTCCCTTCAGAAATTGCGTAAAATCACAGGCTCTGTATCTTCCTACAAGCAAGACTTCGTTTCACGTAAACTCAGTCACCTTTTAGCTCAAACAAAGCTACATCGTTCACATAGCTCACACGTTACTTGGTCTTACCTGTGAAGCATTGGATGTTAGAGGACCTGTGGTTTGTATCAGTTTCAGAAGCAGAGTTGAACTAGCAAGGGTCCATATGTGTAGGAAACACCGTTATTTTGTTCTGAGTACCCTCATGTTTCTGGCTCTATTAGAGACTCTGGAAAGCAAGGGCATGCTTCTTGCTCTAAAGCAGAGTGTTATTCATGGATGAGAACTGTGCTGTGTGTTTCCCTTCAGAAATGGAGTTAAATCCCAGGCTCTGTGTCTTCCTACAAGCAAGACATCATTTCAGGTAAACGCAGTCAATTTTCAGCTCAAATGAATATAAATCGTTTACGAAGCTCACACGTTTCTTGCTCTTAACTGAAAAGCATTGGATGTTAGATGACTTGTGGTTTTTATCAGTTTCAGAAGCAGAGTTGAACTAGCAGTGTTCCGTATGTGTAGGAAACACCATTATTTTGTTTCTGATCACAGTCACGTTTCCTGCTGTATTAGAGACCTTTAGAAAGCAAGTGCGTGCTTCTTGCTCTAAAGCAGAGTGTGTTTTATGGATGAGAACTGTGCTGTGTTTTTCCCTTCAGAAATGGAGTTAAATCGCAGGCTCTGTATCTTCCTACAAGCAAGACATCTTTTCAGGTAAACTCAGTCACTTTTCAGCTCAAAGGACGCTACATCGTTCACGAAGCTCACACCTTTCTCGCTCTTAACTGAAAAGCATTGCATGTTAGAGGAACTGTGGTTTCTATCAGTTTCAGAAGAAGAGTTGACATAGATATGGTCCGTATGTGTAGTAAACACCGTTATTTTGTTCTGACCACAGTCACGTTTCCTGCTGTATTAGAGACCTTTAGAAAGCAAGTGCGTGCTTCTTGCTCTAAAGCAGAGTGTGTTTTATGGATGAGAACTGTGCTGTGTTTTTCCCTTCAGAAATGGAGTTAAATCCCAGGCTCTGTGTCGTCCTACAAGCAAGACTTCTTTTCAGGTAATCTCAGTCACTTTTCAGCTCAAAGGAAGCTACATTGTTCACGAAGCTCACACGTTTCTCGCTCTTAACTTGAAAGCATTGCATGTTAATGGAAGTGTGCTTTGTATCAGTTTCAGAAGAAGAGTTGACATAGATATGGTCCGTATGTGTAGTAAACACCGTTATTTTGTTCTGACCACAGTCACGTTTCCTGCTGTATTAGAGACGCTTAGAAAGCAAGAGTGTGCTTCTTGCTCTAAAGCAGAGTGTGTTTCATGGATGAGAACTGTGCTGCGTGTTTCCCTTCAGAAATGGAGTTAAATTCCAGGCCCCGTGTCTTCCTGCAAGCAAGACATCATTTCAGGTAAATGCAGTCACTTTTTAGCTCAAATGAATTTAAATCGTTTACGAAGCTCACACGTTTCTTGCTCTTAAATGAAAAGCATTGTTATGTCATGTTTCCTGCTCTATTAGAGACTCTGGAAAGTAAGAGCATGCTTCTTGCTCTAAAGCAGAGTGTGTTTCATGGATGAGAACAGTGCAGTGTGTTTACCTTCAGAAATGGAGTTAAATCCCAGGCTCTGTGTCTTCCTACAAGCAAGACATTATTTCAGGTAAACGCAGTCACTTTTCAGCTCTAATGAATGTAAATCGTTTATGAAGCTCCCACGTTTCTTGCTATTAAATGAAAAGCATTGGATGTTAGATGACATGTGGTTTGTTTCAGTTTCAGAAGGAGAGTTGAACTAACAGTGGTCCGTATGTGTAGGAAACACTGTTCTTTTGTTCTGGGCACACTCACATTTCCAGCTCTATTAGAGACTCTAGAAAGCAAGAGCATGCTTCTTCCTATACACAGAGTGTTTTTCATCATGAGTACTGTGCTGTGTTTTTCCCTTCAGAAATTGCGTTAAATCACAGGCTCTGTATCTTCCTACAAGCAAGACTTCGTTTCACGTAAACTCAGTCACCTTTTAGCTCAAACAAAGCTACATCGTTCACGTAGCTCACACGTTACATGGTCTTACCTGTGAAGCATTGGATGTTAGAGGACCTGTGGTTTGTATCAGTTTCAGAAGCAGAGTTGAACTAGCAAGGGTCCATATGTGTAGGAAACACCGTTCTTTTGTTCTGAGTACCCTCAAGTTTCTGGCTCTATTAGAGACTCTGGAAAGCAAGGGCATGCTTTTTGCTCTAAAGCAGAGTGTTATTCATGGATGAGAACTGTGCTGTGTGTTTCCCTTCAGAAATGGAGTTAAATCCAAGGCTCTGTGTCTTCCTACAAGCAAGACATCTTTTCAGGTAAACTCAGTCACTTTTCAGCTCAAAGGAAGCTACATCGTTCAGGAAGCTCACACGTTTCTCGCTCTTAACTGGAAAGCATTGCATGTTAGAGGAACTGTGGTTTGTATCAGTTTCAGAAGAAGAGTTGACCTAGATATTTACCGTACATGTAGGAAACACCGGTATTTTGTTCTGACCACAGTCACGTTTCCTGCTGTATTAGAGACACTTAGAAAGCAAGAGCGTGCTTCTTGTTCTAAAGCAGAGTGTGTTTCATGGATGAGAAGTGTGCTGTTTGTTTCCCTTCAGAAATGGAGTTAAATTCCAGGCCCCGTGTCTTCCTACAAGCAAGACATCATTTCAGGTAAGTGCAGTCACTTTTCAGCTCAAATGAATATAAATCATTTACTAAGATCACACATTTCTTGCTCTTATCTGAAAAGAATTGGATGTTAGATGACTTGTGGTTTGTATCAGTTTGGGAGCAGAGTTGAACTAGCAATGGTCCGTATGTGTATGAAACACTGTTCTTTTGTTATGAGCACACTCAAGTTTCCTGCTCTATTAGAGACACTAGAAAGCAAGAGCGTGCTTCTTCCTATACGCAGAGTGTGTTTCATCGTGAGAACTGTGCTGTGTGTTTCCCTTCAGAAATGGAGTTAAATCACAGGATCTGTATCTTCCTACAAGCAATACTTCATTTCACGTAAACTCAGTCACCTTGCACTCAAACAAAGCTACATCCTACACCTAGCTCACACGTTACTTGCTCTTAACTGTAAAGCATTGGATGTTAGAGGACGTGTAGTTTATATGAGTTTCAGAAGCAAAGTTGATCTAGCAATGGTCCATATGTGTAGGAAACACCGTTCTTTTGTTCTGAGTACCCTCAAGTTTCTGTCTCTATGAGAGACTCTGGAAAGCAAGCGCATGCTTCTTGCTCTAAAGCAGAGTGTGTTTCATGGATAAGTACTGTGCTGTGTTTTTCCCTACAGAAATGGAGTTAAATCCCAGGCTCTGTGTCTTCCTACAAGCAAGACATCATTTCAGGTAAACGCAGTCAATTTTCAGCTCAAATGAATATAAATCATTTACGAAGCTCACACGTTTCTTGCTCTTAACTGAAAAGCATTGGATGTTAGATGACTTGTGGTTTTTATCAGTTTCAGAAGCAGAGTTGAACTAGCAGTGTTCCGTATGTGTAGGAAACACTGTTCTTTAGTTATGAGCACACTCATGTTTCCTGCACTATTAGAGACTCTGGAAAGCAAGAGCATGCTTCTTGCTCTAAAGCAGAGTGTGTTTCAAGTATGAGAACTGTGCTGTGTGTTTCCCGTCAGAAATGGAGTTAAATCCCAGGCTCTGTGTCTTCCTACAAGCAAGACATCTTTTCAGGTAAACTCAGTCAATTTTCAGCTCAAAGGAAGCTACATTGTGCACGAAGCTCACACGTTTCTCGCTCTTAACTGGAAAGCATTACATGTTAATGGAACTGTGGTTTGTATCAGTTTCAGAAGAAGAGTTGACCTAGATATGGTCCGTACGTGTAGGAAACACCGTTATTTTGTTCTGACCAAAGTCACGTTTCCTGCTGTATTAGAGACTCTTAGAAAGCAAGAGCGTGCTTCTTGCGCTAAAGCAGAGTGTGTTTCATGGATGAGAACTGTGCTACGTGTTTCCCTTCAGAAATGGAGTTAAATTCCAGGCCCCGTGTCTTCCTGCAAGCAAGACATCATTTCAGGTAAACACAGTCACTTTTCAGCTCAAATGATATAAATCGTTTATGAAGCTCATAGGTTTCTTGCTCTTAACTGAAAAGCATTGGATGTTAGATGACTTGTGGTTTTTATCAGTTACAGAAGCAGAGTTGAACTAGCAGTGTTCCGTATGTGTAGGAAACACTGTTCTTTTGTTATGAGCACACTCATGTTTCCTGCTCTATTAGAGACTCTGGAAAGCAAGAGCATGCTTCTTGCTCTAAAGCAGAGTGTGTTTCATGTATGAGAACTGTGCTGTGTGTTTCCCTTCAGAAATGGAGTTAAATCCCAGGCTCTGTGTCTTCCTACAAGCAAGACATCTTTTCAGGAAAACTGAGTCACTTTTCAGCTCAAAGGAAACTACATCATTCACGAAGCTCACATGTTTCTCGCTCTTAACTGGAAAGCATTACATGTTAATGGAACTGTGGTTTGTATCAGTTTCAGAAGAAGAGTTGACCTAGATATGGTCCGTATGTGTAGGAAACACCATTATTTTGTTTCTGATCACAGTCACGTTTCCTGCTGTATTAGAGACCTTTAGAAAGCAAGTGCGTGCTTCTTGCTCTAAAGCAGAGTGTGTTTTATGGATGAGAACTGTGCTGTGTTTTTCCCTTCAGAAATGGAGTTAAATCGCAGGCTCTGTATCTTCCTACAAGCAAGACATCTTTTCAGGTAAACTCAGTCACTTTTCAGCTCAAAGGACGCTACATCGTTCACGAAGCTCACACCTTTCTCGCTCTTAACTGAAAAGCATTGCATGTTAGAGGAACTGTGGTTTCTATCAGTTTCAGAAGAAGAGTTGACCTAGATGTGGTCCGTATGTGTAGGAAACACCGTTATTTTGTTCTGACCACAGTCACGTTTCCTGCTGTATTAGAGACTCTTAGAAAGCAAGAGCGTGCTTCTTGCTCTAAAGCAGAGTGTGTTTCATGGATGAGAACTGTGCTGTGTGTTTCGCTTCAGAAATGGAGTTAAATCCCAGGCTCTGTGTCTTCCTACAAGCAAGACTTCTTTTCAGGTAATCTCAGTCACTTTTCAGCTCAAAGGAAGCTACATGGTTCACGAAGCTCACACGTTTCTCGCTCATAACTTGAAAGCATTGCATGTTAATGGAAGTGTGCTTTGTATCAGTTTCAGAAGAAGAGTTGACCTAGATATGGTCCGTATGTGTAGGAAACACCGTTATTTTGTTCTGACCACAGTCACGTTTCCTGCTGTATTAGAGACTCTTAGAAAGCAAGAGTGTGCTTCTTGCTCTAAAGCAGAGTGTGTTTCATGGATGAGAACTGTGCTGCGTGTTTCCCTTCAGAAATGGAGTTAAATTCCAGGCCCCGTGTCTTCCTGCAAGCAAGACATCATTTCAGGTAAATGCAGTCACTTTTCAGCTCAAATGAATTTAAATCGTTTACGAAGCTCACACGTTTCTTGCTCTTAACTGAAAAGCATTGTTATGTCATGTTTCCTGCTCTATTAGAGACTCTGGAAAGTAAGAGCATGCTTCTTGCTCTAAAGCAGAGTGTGTTTCATGGATGAGAATAGTGCAGTGTGTTTACCTTCAGAAATGGAGTTAAATCCCAGGCTCTGTGTCTTCCTACAAGCAAGACATCTTTTCAGGAAAACTCAGTCACTTTTCAGGTCAAAGGAAGCTACATCGTTCACGAAGCTCACATGTTTCTCACTCTTAACTGGAAAGCATTGCATGTTAATGGAACTGTGGTTTGTATCAGTTTCAGAAGAAGAATTGACCTAGATATGGTCCCTATGTGTAGGAAACACCATTATTTTGTTTCTGATCACAGTCACGTTTCCTTCTGTATTCGAGACTCTTAGAAAGCAAGTGCATGCTTCTTGTTCTAAAGCAGAGTGTGTTTCATGGATGAGAACTGTGCTGTGTGTTTCCATTCAGAAATGGAGTTAAATTCCAGGATCCGTGTCTTCCTACAAGCAAGACATCATTTCAGGTAAATGCAGTCACTTTTCAGCTCTAATGAATGTAAATCGTTTATGAAGCTCCCACGTTTCTTGCTATTAAATGAAAAGCATTGGATGTTAGATGACATGTGGTTTGTTTCAGTTTCAGAAGGAGAGTTGAACTAACAGTGGTCCGTATGTGTAGGAAACACTGTTCTTTTGTTATGAGCACACTCAAGTTTCCTGCTCTATTAGAGACACTAGAAAGCAAGAGCGTGCTTCTTCCTATACGCAGAGTGTGTTTCATCGTGAGAACTGTGCTGTGTGTTTCCCTTCAGAAATGGAGTTAAATCACAGGATCTGTATCTTCCTACAAGCAATACTTCATTTCACGTAAACTCAGTCACCTTGCACTCAAACAAAGCTACATCCTACACCTAGCTCACACGTTACTTGCTCTTAACTGTAAAGCATTGGATGTTAGAGGACGTGTAGTTTATATCAGTTTCAGAAGCAAAGTTGATCTAGCAATGGTCCATATGTGTAGGAAACACCGTTCTTTTGTTCTGAGTACCCTCAAGTTTCTGTCTCTATGAGAGACTCTGGAAAGCAAGCGCATGCTTCTTGCTCTAAAGCAGAGTGTGTTTCATGGATAAGTACTGTGCTGTGTTTTTCCCTACAGAAATGGAGTTAAATCCCAGGCTCTGTGTCTTCCTACAAGCAAGACATCATTTCAGGTAAACGCAGTCAATTTTCAGCTCAAATGAATATAAATCATTTACGAAGCTCACACGTTTCTTGCTCTTAACTGAAAAGCATTGGATGTTAGATGACTTGTGGTTTTTATCAGTTTCAGAAGCAGAGTTGAACTAGCAGTGTTCCGTATGTGTAGGAAACACTGTTCTTTAGTTATGAGCACACTCATGTTTCCTGCTCTATTAGAGACTCTGGAAAGCAAGAGCATGCTTCTTGCTCTAAAGCAGAGTGTGTTTCAAGTATGAGAACTGTGCTGTGTGTTTCCCTTCAGAAATGGAGTTAAATCCCAGGCTCTGTGTCTTCCTACAAGCAAGACATCTTTTCAGGTAAACTCAGTCAATTTTCAGCTCAAAGGAAGCTACATTGTGCACGAAGCTCACACGTTTCTCGCTCTTAACTGGAAAGCATTACATGTTAATGGAACTGTGGTTTGTATCAGTTTCAGAAGAAGAGTTGACCTAGATATGGTCCGTACGTGTAGGAAACACCGTTATTTTGTTCTGACCAAAGTCACGTTTCCTGCTGTATTAGAGACTCTTAGAAAGCAAGAGCGTGCTTCTTGCGCTAAAGCAGAGTGTGTTTCATGGATGAGAACTGTGCTACGTGTTTCCCTTCAGAAATGGAGTTAAATTCCAGGCCCCGTGTCTTCCTGCAAGCAAGACATCATTTCAGGTAAACACAGTCACTTTTCAGCTCAAATGATATAAATCGTTTATGAAGCTCATAGGTTTCTTGCTCTTAACTGAAAAGCATTGGATGTTAGATGACTTGTGGTTTTTATCAGTTACAGAAGCAGAGTTGAACTAGCAGTGTTCCGTATGTGTAGGAAACACTGTTCTTTTGTTATGAGCACACTCATGTTTCCTGCTCTATTAGAGACTCTGGAAAGCAAGAGCATGCTTCTTGCTCTAAAGCAGAGTGTGTTTCATGTATGAGAACTGTGCTGTGTGTTTCCCTTCAGAAATGGAGTTAAATCCCAGGCTCTGTGTCTTCCTACAAGCAAGACATCTTTTCAGGAAAACTGAGTCACTTTTCAGCTCAAAGGAAACTACATCATTCACGAAGCTCACATGTTTCTCGCTCTTAACTGGAAAGCATTACATGTTAATGGAACTGTGGTTTGTATCAGTTTCAGAAGAAGAGTTGACCTAGATATGGTCCGTATGTGTAGGAAACACCATTATTTTGTTTCTGATCACAGTCACGTTTCCTGCTGTATTAGAGACCTTTAGAAAGCAAGTGCGTGCTTCTTGCTCTAAAGCAGAGTGTGTTTTATGGATGAGAACTGTGCTGTGTTTTTCCCTTCAGAAATGGAGTTAAATCGCAGGCTCTGTATCTTCCTACAAGCAAGACATCTTTTCAGGTAAACTCAGTCACTTTTCAGCTCAAAGGACGCTACATCGTTCACGAAGCTCACACCTTTCTCGCTCTTAACTGAAAAGCATTGCATGTTAGAGGAACTGTGGTTTCTATCAGTTTCAGAAGAAGAGTTGACCTAGATGTGGTCCGTATGTGTAGGAAACACCGTTATTTTGTTCTGACCACAGTCACGTTTCCTGCTGTATTAGAGACTCTTAGAAAGCAAGAGCGTGCTTCTTGCTCTAAAGCAGAGTGTGTTTCATGGATGAGAACTGTGCTGTGTGTTTCGCTTCAGAAATGGAGTTAAATCCCAGGCTCTGTGTCTTCCTACAAGCAAGACTTCTTTTCAGGTAATCTCAGTCACTTTTCAGCTCAAAGGAAGCTACATGGTTCACGAAGCTCACACGTTTCTCGCTCATAACTTGAAAGCATTGCATGTTAATGGAAGTGTGCTTTGTATCAGTTTCAGAAGAAGAGTTGACCTAGATATGGTCCGTATGTGTAGGAAACACCGTTATTTTGTTCTGACCACAGTCACGTTTCCTGCTGTATTAGAGACTCTTAGAAAGCAAGAGTGTGCTTCTTGCTCTAAAGCAGAGTGTGTTTCATGGATGAGAACTGTGCTGCGTGTTTCCCTTCAGAAATGGAGTTAAATTCCAGGCCCCGTGTCTTCCTGTAAGCAAGACATCATTTCAGGTAAATGCAGTCACTTTTCAGCTCAAATGAATTTAAATCGTTTACGAAGCTCACACGTTTCTTGCTCTTAACTGAAAAGCATTGTTATGTCATGTTTCCTGCTCTATTAGAGACTCTGGAAAGTAAGAGCATGCTTCTTGCTCTAAAGCAGAGTGTGTTTCATGGATGAGAATAGTGCAGTGTGTTTACCTTCAGAAATGGAGTTAAATCCCAGGCTCTGTGTCTTCCTACAAGCAAGACATCTTTTCAGGAAAACTCAGTCACTTTTCAGGTCAAAGGAAGCTACATCGTTCACGAAGCTCACATGTTTCTCACTCTTAACTGGAAAGCATTGCATGTTAATGGAACTGTGGTTTGTATCAGTTTCAGAAGAAGAATTGACCTAGATATGGTCCCTATGTGTAGGAAACACCATTATTTTGTTTCTGATCACAGTCACGTTTCCTTCTGAATTCGAGACTCTTAGAAAGCAAGTGCATGCTTCTTGTTCTAAAGCAGAGTGTGTTTCATGGATGAGAACTGTGCTGTGTGTTTCCATTCAGAAATGGAGTTAAATCCCAGGCTCTGTGTCTTCCTACAAGCAAGACATTATTTCAGGTAAACGCAGTCACTTTTCAGCTCTAATGAATGTAAATCGTTTATGAAGCTCCCACGTTTCTTGCTATTAAATGAAAAGCATTGGATGTTAGATGACATGTGGTTTGTTTCAGTTTCAGAAGGAGAGTTGAACTAACAGTGGTCCGTATGTGTAGGAAACACTGTTCTTTTGTTCTGGGCACACTCACATTTCCAGCTCTATTAGAGACTCTAGAAAGCAAGAGCATGCTTCTTCCTATACACAGAGTGTTTTTCATCATGAGTACTGTGCTGTGTTTTTCCCTTCAGAAATTGCGTTAAATCACAGGCTCTGTATCTTCCTACAAGCAAGACTTCGTTTCACGTAAACTCAGTCACCTTTTAGCTCAAACAAAGCTACATCGTTCACGTAGCTCACACGTTACATGGTCTTACCTGTGAAGCATTGGATGTTAGAGGACCTGTGGATTGTATCAGTTTCAGAAGCAGAGTTGAACTAGCAAGGGTCCATATGTGTAGGAAACACCGTTCTTTTGTTCTGAGTACCCTCAAGTTTCTGGCTCTATTAGAGACTCTGGAAAGCAAGGGCATGCTTTTTGCTCTAAAGCAGAGTGTTATTCATGGATGAGAACTGTGCTGTGTGTTTCCCTTCAGAAATGGAGTTAAATCCAAGGCTCTGTGTCTTCCTACAAGCAAGACATCTTTTCAGGTAAACTCAGTCACTTTTCAGCTCAAAGGAAGCTACATCGTTCAGGAAGCTCACACGTTTCTCGCTCTTAACTGGAAAGCATTGCATGTTAGAGGAACTGTGGTTTGTATCAGTTTCAGAAGAAGAGTTGACCTAGATATTTACCGTACATGTAGGAAACACCGGTATTTTGTTCTGACCACAGTCACGTTTCCTGCTGTATTAGAGACACTTAGAAAGCAAGAGCGTGCTTCTTGTTCTAAAGCAGAGTGTGTTTCATGGATGAGAAGTGTGCTGTTTGTTTCCCTTCAGAAATGGAGTTAAATTCCAGGCCCCGTGTCTTCCTACAAGCAAGACATCATTTCAGGTAAATGCAGTCACTTTTCAGCTCAAATGAATATAAATCATTTACTAAGATCACACATTTCTTGCTCTTATCTGAAAAGAATTGGATGTTAGATGACTTGTGGTTTGTATCAGTTTCAGAAGCAGAGTTGAACTAGCAATGGTCCGTATGTGTAGGAAACACTGTTCTTTTGTTATGAGCACCCTCAAGTTTCCTGCTCTATTAGAGACACTAGAAAGCAAGAGCGTGCTTCTTCCTATACGCAGAGTGTGTTTCATCGTGAGAACTGTGCTGTGTGTTTCCCTTCAGAAATGGAGTTAAATCACAGGATCTGTATCTTCCTACAAGCAATACTTCATTTCACGTAAACTCAGTCACCTTGCACTCAAACAAAGCTACATCCTACACCTAGCTCACACGTTACTTGCTCTTAACTGTAAAGCATTGGATGTTAGAGGACGTGTAGTTTATATCAGTTTCAGAAGCAAAGTTGATCTAGCAATGGTCCATATGTGTAGGAAACACCGTTCTTTTGTTCTGAGTACCCTCAAGTTTCTGTCTCTATGAGAGACTCTGGAAAGCAAGCGCATGCTTCTTGCTCTAAAGCAGAGTGTGTTTCATGGATAAGTACTGTGCTGTGTTTTTCCCTACAGAAATGGAGTTAAATCCCAGGCTCTGTGTCTTCCTACAAGCAAGACATCATTTCAGGTAAACGCAGTCAATTTTCAGCTCAAATGAATATAAATCATTTACGAAGCTCACACGTTTCTTGCTCTTAACTGAAAAGCATTGGATGTTAGATGACTTGTGGTTTTTATCAGTTTCAGAAGCAGAGTTGAACTAGCAGTGTTCCGTATGTGTAGGAAACACTGTTCTTTAGTTATGAGCACACTCATGTTTCCTGCTCTATTAGAGACTCTGGAAAGCAAGAGCATGCTTCTTGCTCTAAAGCAGAGTGTGTTTCAAGTATGAGAACTGTGCTGTGTGTTTCCCTTAAGAAATGGAGTTAAATCCCAGGCTCTGTGTCTTCCTACAAGCAAGACATCTTTTCAGGTAAACTCAGTCAATTTTCAGCTCAAAGGAAGCTACATTGTGCACGAAGCTCACACGTTTCTCGCTCTTAACTGGAAAGCATTACATGTTAATGGAACTGTGGTTTGTATCAGTTTCAGAAGAAGAGTTGACCTAGATATGGTCCGTACGTGTAGGAAACACCGTTATTTTGTTCTGACCAAAGTCACGTTTCCTGCTGTATTAGAGACTCTTAGAAAGCAAGAGCGTGCTTCTTGCGCTAAAGCAGAGTGTGTTTCATGGATGAGAACTGTGCTACGTGTTTCCCTTCAGAAATGGAGTTAAATTCCAGGCCCCGTGTCTTCCTGCAAGCAAGACATCATTTCAGGTAAACACAGTCACTTTTCAGCTCAAATGATATAAATCGTTTATGAAGCTCATAGGTTTCTTGCTCTTAACTGAAAAGCATTGGATGTTAGATGACTTGTGGTTTTTATCAGTTACAGAAGCAGAGTTGAACTAGCAGTGTTCCGTATGTGTAGGAAACACTGTTCTTTTGTTATGAGCACACTCATGTTTCCTGCTCTATTAGAGACTCTGGAAAGCAAGAGCATGCTTCTTGATCTAAAGCAGAGTGTGTTTCATGTATGAGAACTGTGCTGTGTGTTTCCCTTCAGAAATGGAGTTAAATCCCAGGCTCTGTGTCTTCCTACAAGCAAGACATCTTTTCAGGAAAACTGAGTCACTTTTCAGCTCAAAGGAAACTACATCATTCACGAAGCTCACATGTTTCTCGCTCTTAACTGGAAAGCATTACATGTTAATGGAACTGTGGTTTGTATCAGTTTCAGAAGAAGAGTTGACCTAGATATGGTCCGTATGTGTAGGAAACACCATTATTTTGTTTCTGATCACAGTCACGTTTCCTGCTGTATTAGAGACCTTTAGAAAGCAAGTGCGTGCTTCTTGCTCTAAAGCAGAGTGTGTTTTATGGATGAGAACTGTGCTGTGTTTTTCCCTTCAGAAATGGAGTTAAATCGCAGGCTCTGTATCTTCCTACAAGCAAGACATCTTTTCAGGTAAACTCAGTCACTTTTCAGCTCAAAGGACGCTACATCGTTCACGAAGCTCACACCTTTCTCGCTCTTAACTGAAAAGCATTGCATGTTAGAGGAACTGTGGTTTCTATCAGTTTCAGAAGAAGAGTTGACCTAGATGTGGTCCGTATGTGTAGGAAACACCGTTATTTTGTTCTGACCACAGTCACTTTTCCTGCTGTATTAGAGACTCTTAGAAAGCAAGAGCGTGCTTCTTGCTCTAAAGCAGAGTGTGTTTCATGGATGAGAACTGTGCTGTGTGTTTCGCTTCAGAAATGGAGTTAAATCCCAGGCTCTGTGTCTTCCTACAAGCAAGACTTCTTTTCAGGTAATCTCAGTCACTTTTCAGCTCAAAGGAAGCTACATGGTTCACGAAGCTCACACGTTTCTCGCTCATAACTTGAAAGCATTGCATGTTAATGGAAGTGTGCTTTGTATCAGTTTCAGAAGAAGAGTTGACCTAGATATGGTCCGTATGTGTAGGAAACACCGTTATTTTGTTCTGACCACAGTCACGTTTCCTGCTGTATTAGAGACTCTTAGAAAGCAAGAGTGTGCTTCTTGCTCTAAAGCAGAGTGTGTTTCATGGATGAGAACTGTGCTGCGTGTTTCCCTTCAGAAATGGAGTTAAATTCCAGGCCCCGTGTCTTCCTGCAAGCAAGACATCATTTCAGGTAAATGCAGTCACTTTTCAGCTCAAATGAATTTAAATCGTTTACGAAGCTCACACGTTTCTTGCTCTTAACTGAAAAGCATTGTTATGTCATGTTTCCTGCTCTATTAGAGACTCTGGAAAGTAAGAGCATGCTTCTTGCTCTAAAGCAGAGTGTGTTTCATGGATGAGAACTGTGCTGCGTGTTTCCCTTCAGAAATGGAGTTAAATCCCAGGCTCTGTGTCTTCCTACAAGCAAGACATCTTTTCAGGAAAACTCAGTCACTTTTCAGGTCAAAGGAAGCTACATCGTTCACGAAGCTCACATGTTTCTCACTCTTAACTGGAAAGCATTGCATGTTAATGGAACTGTGGTTTGTATCAGTTTCAGAAGAAGAATTGACCTAGATATGGTCCCTATGTGTAGGAAACACCATTATTTTGTTTCTGATCACAGTCACGTTTCCTTCTGTATTCGAGACTCTTAGAAAGCAAGTGCATGCTTCTTGTTCTAAAGCAGAGTGTGTTTCATGGATGAGAACTGTGCTGTGTGTTTCCATTCAGAAATGGAGTTAAATTCCAGGATCCGTGTCTTCCTACAAGCAAGACATCATTTCAGGTAAATGCAGTCACTTTTCAGCTCTAATGAATGTAAATCGTTAATGAAGCTCCCACGTTTCTTGCTATTAAATGAAAAGCATTGGATGTTAGATGACATGTGGTTTGTTTCAGTTTCAGAAGGAGAGTTGAACTAACAGTGGTCCGTATGTGTAGGAAACACTGTTCTTTTGTTATGAGCACACTCAAGTTTCCTGCTCTATTAGAGACACTAGAAAGCAAGAGCGTGCTTCTTCCTATACGCAGAGTGTGTTTCATCGTGAGAACTGTGCTGTGTGTTTCCCTTCAGAAATGGAGTTAAATCACAGGATCTGTATCTTCCTACAAGCAATACTTCATTTCACGTAAACTCAGTCACCTTGCACTCAAACAAAGCTACATCCTACACCTAGCTCACACGTTACTTGCTCTTAACTGTAAAGCATTGGATGTTAGAGGACGTGTAGTTTATATCAGTTTCAGAAGCAAAGTTGATCTAGCAATGGTCCATATGTGTAGGAAACACCGTTCTTTTGTTCTGAGTACCCTCAAGTTTCTGTCTCTATGAGAGACTCTGGAAAGCAAGCGCATGCTTCTTGCTCTAAAGCAGAGTGTGTTTCATGGATAAGTACTGTGCTGTGTTTTTCCCTACAGAAATGGAGTTAAATCCCAGGCTCTGTGTCTTCCTACAAGCAAGACATCATTTCAGGTAAACGCAGTCAATTTTCAGCTCAAATGAATATAAATCATTTACGAAGCTCACACGTTTCTTGCTCTTAACTGAAAAGCATTGGATGTTAGATGACTTGTGGTTTTTATCAGTTTCAGAAGCAGAGTTGAACTAGCAGTGTTCCGTATGTGTAGGAAACACTGTTCTTTAGTTATGAGCACACTCATGTTTCCTGCTCTATTAGAGACTCTGGAAAGCAAGAGCATGCTTCTTGCTCTAAAGCAGAGTGTGTTTCAAGTATGAGAACTGTGCTGTGTGTTTCCCTTCAGAAATGGAGTTAAATCCCAGGCTCTGTGTCTTCCTACAAGCAAGACATCTTTTCAGGTAAACTCAGTCAATTTTCAGCTCAAAGGAAGCTACATTGTGCACGAAGCTCACACGTTTCTCGCTCTTAACTGGAAAGCATTACATGTTAATGGAACTGTGGTTTGTATCAGTTTCAGAAGAAGAGTTGACCTAGATATGGTCCGTACGTGTAGGAAACACCGTTATTTTGTTCTGACCAAAGTCACGTTTCCTGCTGTATTAGAGACTCTTAGAAAGCAAGAGCGTGCTTCTTGCGCTAAAGCAGAGTGTGTTTCATGGATGAGAACTGTGCTACGTGTTTCCCTTCAGAAATGGAGTTAAATTCCAGGCCCCGTGTCTTCCTACAAGCAAGACATCATTTCAGGTAAATGCAGTCACTTTTCAGCTCAAATGAATATAAATCGTTTACTGACACCACACATTTCTTGCTCTTAACTGAAAAGAATTGGATGTTAGATGACTTGTGGTTTTTATCAGTTTCAGAAGCAGAGTTGAACTAGCAGTGTTCCGTATGTGTAGGAAACACTGTTCTTTTGTTATGAGCACACTCATGTTTCCTGCTCTATTAGAGACTCTGGAAAGCAAGAGCATGCTTCTTGCTCTAAAGCAGAGTGTGTTTCATGGATGAGAACTGTGCTGTGTGTTTCCCTTCAGAAATGGAGTTAAATCCCAGGCTCTGTGTCTTCCTACAAGCAAGACATCTTTTCAGGAAAACTCAGTCACTTTTCAGCTCAAAGGAAACTACATCATTCACGAAGCTCACATGTTTCTCGCTCTTAACTGGAAAGCATTACATGTTAATGGAACTGTGGTTTGTATCAGTTTCAGAAGAAGAGTTGACCTAGATATGGTCCGTATGTGTAGGAAACACCATTATTTTGTTTCATGATCACAGTCACGTTTCCTGCTGTATTAGAGACCTTTAGAAAGCAAGTGCGTGCTTCTTGCTCTAAAGCAGAGTGTGTTTTATGGATGAGAACTGTGCTGTGTTTTTCCCTTCATAAATGGAGTTAAATCGCAGGCTCTGTATCTTCCTACAAGCAAGACATCTTTTCAGGTAAACTCAGTCACTTTTCAGCTCAAAGGACGCTACATCGTTCACGAAGCTCACACCTTTCTCGCTCTTAACTGAAAAGCATTGCATGTTAGAGGAACTGTGGTTTCTATCAGTTTCAGAAGAAGAGTTGACCTAGATGTGGTCCGTATGTGTAGGAAACACCGTTATTTTGTTCTGACCACAGTCACGTTTCCTGCTGTATTAGAGACTCTTAGAAAGCAAGAGCTTGCTTCTTGCTCTAAAGCAGAGTGTGTTTCATGGATGAGAACTGTGCTGTGTGTTTCGCTTCAGAAATGGAGTTAAATCCCAGGCTCTGTGTCTTCCTACAAGCAAGACTTCTTTTCAGGTAATCTCAGTCACTTTTCAGCTCAAAGGAAGCTACATGGTTCACGAAGCTCACACGTTTCTCGCTCATAACTTGAAAGCATTGCATGTTAATGGAAGTGTGCTTTGTATCAGTTTCAGAAGAAGAGTTGACCTAGATATGGTCCGTATGTGTAGGAAACACCGTTATTTTGTTCTGACCACAGTCACGTTTCCTGCTGTATTAGAGACTCTTAGAAAGCAAGAGTGTGCTTCTTGCTCTAAAGCAGAGTGTGTTTCATGGATGAGAACTGTGCTGCGTGTTTCCCTTCAGAAATGGAGTTAAATTCCAGGCCCCGTGTCTTCCTGCAAGCAAGACATCATTTCAGGTAAATGCAGTCACTTTTCAGCTCAAATGAATTTAAATCGTTTACGAAGCTCACACGTTTCTTGCTCTTAACTGAAAAGCATTGTTATGTCATGTTTCCTGCTCTATTAGAGACTCTGGAAAGTAAGAGCATGCTTCTTGCTCTAAAGCAGAGTGTGTTTCATGGATGAGAACAGTGCAGTGTGTTTACCTTCAGAAATGGAGTTAAATCCCAGGCTCTGTGTCTTCCTACAAGCAAGACATCTTTTCAGGAAAACTCAGTCACTTTTCAGGTCAAAGGAAGCTACATCGTTCACGAAGCTCACATGTTTCTCGCTCTTAACTGGAAAGCATTGCATGTTAATGGAACTGTGGTTTGTATCAGTTTCAGAAGAAGAGTTGACCTAGATATGGTCCCTATGTGTAGGAAACACCATTATTTTGTTTCTGATCACAGTCACGTTTCCTTCTGTATTCGAGACTCTTAGAAAGCAAGTGCATGCTTCTTGTTCTAAAGCAGAGTGTGTTTCATGGATGAGAACTGTGCTGTGTGTTTCCATTCAGAAATGGAGTTAAATTCCAGGATCCGTGTCTTCCTACAAGCAAGACATCATTTCAGGTAAATGCAGTCACTTTTCAGCTCTAATGAATGTAAATCGTTTATGAAGCTCCCACGTTTCTTGCTATTAAATGAAAAGCATTGGATGTTAGATGACATGTGGTTTGTTTCAGTTTCAGAAGGAGAGTTGAACTAACAGTGGTCCGTATGTGTAGGAAACACTGTTCTTTTGTTCTGGGCACACTCACATTTCCAGCTCTATGAGAGACTCTAGAAAGCAAGAGCGTGCTTCTTCCTATACACAGAGTGTTTTTCATCGTGAGTACTGTGCTGTGTTTTTCCCTTCAGAAATTGCGTAAAATCACAGGCTCTGTATCTTCCTACAAGCAAGACTTCGTTTCACGTAAACTCAGTCACCTTTTAGCTCAAACAAAGCTACATCGTTCACGTAGCTCACACGTTACTTGGTCTTACCTGTGAAGCATTGGATGTTAGAGGACCTGTGGTTTGTATCAGTTTCAGAAGCAGAGTTGAACTAGCAAGGGTCCATATGTGTAGGAAACACCGTTATTTTGTTCTGAGTACCCTCATGTTTCTGGCTCTATTAGAGACTCTGGAAAGCAAGGGCATGCTTCTTGCTCTAAAGCAGAGTGTTATTCATGGATGAGAACTGTGCTGTGTGTTTCCCTTCAGAAATGGAGTTAAATCCCAGGCTCTGTGTCTTCCTACAAGCAAGACATCATTTCAGGTAAACGCAGTCAATTTTCAGCTCAAATGAATATAAATCGTTTACGAAGCTCACACGTTTCTTGCTCTTAACTGAAAAGCATTGGATGTTAGATGACTTGTGGTTTTTATCAGTTTCAGAAGCAGAGTTGAACTAGCAGTGTTCCGTATGTGTAGGAAACACTGTTCTTTTGTTATGAGCACACTCATGTTTCCTGCTCTATTAGAGACTCTGGAAAGCAAGAGCATGCTTCTTGCTCTAAAGCAGAGTGTGTTTCATGTATGAGAACTGTGCTGTGTGTTGCCCTTCAGAAATGGAGTTAAATCCCAGGCTCTGTGTCTTCCTACAAGCAAGACATCTTTTCAGGTAAACTCAGTCAATTTTCAGCTCAAAGGAAGCTACATTGTTCACGAAGCTCACACGTTTCTCGCTCTTAACTGGAAAGCATTGCATGTTAGAGGAACTGTGGTTTGTATCAGTTTCAGAAGAAGAGTTGACCTAGATATGGTCCGTACGTGTAGGAAACACCGTTATTTTGTTCTGACCAAAGTCACGTTTCCTGCTGTATTAGAGACTCTTAGAAAGCAAGAGCGTGCTTCTTGCGCTAAAGCAGAGTGTGTTTCATGGATGAGAACTGTGCTACGTGTTTCCCTTCAGAAATGGAGTTAAATTCCAGGCCCCGTGTCTTCCTGCAAGCAAGACATCATTTCAGGTAAACACAGTCACTTTTCAGCTCAAATGATATAAATCGTTTATGAAGCTCATAGGTTTCTTGCTCTTAACAGAAAAGCATTGGATGTTAGATGACTTGTGGTTTTTATCAGTTTCAGAAGCAGAGTTGAACTAGCAGTGTTCCGTATGTGTAGGAAACACTGTTCTTTTGTTATGAGCACACTCATGTTTCCTGCTCTATTAGAGACTCTGGAAAGCAAGAGCATGCTTCTTGCTCTAAAGCAGAGTGTGTTTCATGGATGAGAACTGTGCTGTGTGTTTCCCTTCAGAAATGGAGTTAAATCCCAGGCTCTGTGTCTTCCTACAAGCAAGACATCTTTTCAGGAAAACTCAGTCACTTTTCAGCTCAAAGGAAACTACATCATTCACGAAGCTCACATGATTCTCGCTCTTAACTGGAAAGCATTACATGTTAATGGAACTGTGGTTTGTATCAGTTTCAGAAGAAGAGTTGACCTAGATATGGTCCGTATGTGTAGGAAACACCATTATTTTGTTTCTGATCACAGTCACGTTTCCTGCTGTATTAGAGACCTTTAGAAAGCAAGTGCGTGCTTCTTGCTCTAAAGCAGAGTGTGTTTTATGGATGAGAACTGTGCTGTGTTTTTCCCTTCAGAAATGGAGTTAAATCGCAGGCTCTGTATCTTCCTACAAGCAAGACATCTTTTCAGGTAAACTCAGTCACTTTTCAGCTCAAAGGACGCTACATCGTTCACGAAGCTCACACCTTTCTCGCTCTTACCTGAAAAGCATTGCATGTTAGAGGAACTGTGGTTTCTATCAGCTTCAGGAGAAGAGTTGACCTAGATGTGGTCCGTATGTGTAGGAAACACCGTTATTTTGTTCTGACCACAGTCACGTTTCCTGCTGTATTAGAGACTCTTAGAAAGCAAGAGCGTGCTTCTTGCTCTAAAGCAGAGTGTGTTTCATGGATGAGAACTGTGCTGTGTGTTTCGCTTCAGAAATGGAGTTAAATCCCAGGCTCTGTGTCTTCCTACAAGCAAGACTTCTTTTCAGGTAATCTCAGTCACTTTTCAGCTCAAAGGAAGCTACATGGTTCACGAAGCTCACACGTTTCTCGCTCATAACTTGAAAGCATTGCATCTTAATGGAAGTGTGCTTTGTATCAGTTTCAGAAGAAGAGTTGACCTAGATATGGTCCGTATGTGTAGGAAACACCGTTATTTTGTTCTGACCACAGTCACGTTTCCTGCTGTATTAGAGACTCTTAGAAAGCAAGAGTGTGCTTCTTGCTCTAAAGCAGAGTGTGTTTCATGGATGAGAACTGTGCTGCGTGTTTCCCTTCAGAAATGGAGTTAAATTCCAGGCCCCGTGTCTTCCTGCAAGCAAGACATCATTTCAGGTAAATGCAGTCACTTTTCAGCTCAAATGAATTTAAATCGTTTACGAAGCTCACACGTTTCTTGCTCTTAACTGAAAAGCATTGTTATGTCATGTTTCCTGCTCTATTAGAGACTCTGGAAAGTAAGAGCATGCTTCTTGCTCTAAAGCAGAGTGTGTTTCATGGATGAGAACAGTGCAGTGTGTTTACCTTCAGAAATGGAGTTAAATCCCAGGCTCTGTGTCTTCCTACAAGCAAGACATCTTTTCAGGAAAACTCAGTCACTTTTCAGGTCAAAGGAAGCTACATCGTTCACGAAGCTCACATGTTTCTCGCTCTTAACTGGAAAGCATTGCATGTTAATGGAACTGTGGTTTGTATCAGTTTCAGAAGAAGAGTTGACCTAGATATGGTCCCTATGTGTAGGAAACACCATTATTTTGTTTCTGATCACAGTCACGTTTCCTTCTGTATTCGAGACTCTTAGAAAGCAAGTGCATGCTTCTTGTTCTAAAGCAGAGTGTGTTTCATGGATGAGAACTGTGCTGTGTGTTTCCATTCAGAAATGGAGTTAAATTCCAGGATCCGTGTCTTCCTACAAGCAAGACATCATTTCAGGTAAATGCAGTCACTTTTCAGCTCTAATGAATGTAAATCGTTTATGAAGCTCCCACGTTTCTTGCTATTAAATGAAAAGCATTGGATGTTAGATGACATGTGGTTTGTTTCAGTTTCAGAAGGAGAGTTGAACTAACAGTGGTCCGTATGTGTAGGAAACACTGTTCTTTTGTTCTGGGCACACTCACATTTCCAGCTCTATGAGAGACTCTAGAAAGCAAGAGCGTGCTTCTTCCTATACACAGAGTGTTTTTCATCGTGAGTACTGTGCTGTGTTTTTCCCTTCAGAAATTGCGTAAAATCACAGGCTCTGTATCTTCCTACAAGCAAGACTTCGTTTCACGTAAACTCAGTCACCTTTTAGCTCAAACAAAGCTACATCGTTCACGTAGCTCACACGTTACTTGGTCTTACCTGTGAAGCATTGGATGTTAGAGGACCTGTGGTTTGTATCAGTTTCAGAAGCAGAGTTGAACTAGCAAGGGTCCATATGTGTAGGAAACACCGTTATTTTGTTCTGAGTACCCTCATGTTTCTGGCTCTATTAGAGACTCTGGAAAGCAAGGGCATGCTTCTTGCTCTAAAGCAGAGTGTTATTCATGGATGAGAACTGTGCTGTGTGTTTCCCTTCAGAAATGGAGTTAAATCCCAGGCTCTGTGTCTTCCTACAAGCAAGACATCATTTCAGGTAAACGCAGTCAATTTTCAGCTCAAATGAATATAAATCGTTTACGAAGCTCACACGTTTCTTGCTCTTAACTGAAAAGCATTGGATGTTAGATGACTTGTGGTTTTTATCAGTTTCAGAAGCAGAGTTGAACTAGCAGTGTTCCGTATGTGTAGGAAACACTGTTCTTTTGTTATGAGCACACTCATGTTTCCTGCTCTATTAGAGACTCTGGAAAGCAAGAGCATGCTTCTTGCTCTAAAGCAGAGTGTGTTTCATGTATGAGAACTGTGCTGTGTGTTGCCCTTCAGAAATGGAGTTAAATCCCAGGCTCTGTGTCTTCCTACAAGCAAGACATCTTTTCAGGTAAACTCAGTCAATTTTCAGCTCAAAGGAAGCTACATTGTTCACGAAGCTCACACGTTTCTCGCTCTTAACTGGAAAGCATTGCATGTTAGAGGAACTGTGGTTTGTATCAGTTTCAGAAGAAGAGTTGACCTAGATATGGTCCGTACGTGTAGGAAACACCGTTATTTTGTTCTGACCAAAGTCACGTTTCCTGCTGTATTAGAGACTCTTAGAAAGCAAGAGCGTGCTTCTTGCGCTAAAGCAGAGTGTGTTTCATGGATGAGAACTGTGCTACGTGTTTCCCTTCAGAAATGGAGTTAAATTCCAGGCCCCGTGTCTTCCTGCAAGCAAGACATCATTTCAGGTAAACACAGTCACTTTTCAGCTCAAATGATATAAATCGTTTATGAAGCTCATAGGTTTCTTGCTCTTAACAGAAAAGCATTGGATGTTAGATGACTTGTGGTTTTTATCAGTTTCAGAAGCAGAGTTGAACTAGCAGTGTTCCGTATGTGTAGGAAACACTGTTCTTTTGTTATGAGCACACTCATGTTTCCTGCTCTATTAGAGACTCTGGAAAGCAAGAGCATGCTTCTTGCTCTAAAGCAGAGTGTGTTTCATGGATGAGAACTGTGCTGTGTGTTTCCCTTCAGAAATGGAGTTAAATCCCAGGCTCTGTGTCTTCCTACAAGCAAGACATCTTTTCAGGAAAACTCAGTCACTTTTCAGCTCAAAGGAAACTACATCATTCACGAAGCTCACATGATTCTCGCTCTTAACTGGAAAGCATTACATGTTAATGGAACTGTGGTTTGTATCAGTTTCAGAAGAAGAGTTGACCTAGATATGGTCCGTATGTGTAGGAAACACCATTATTTTGTTTCTGATCACAGTCACGTTTCCTGCTGTATTAGAGACCTTTAGAAAGCAAGTGCGTGCTTCTTGCTCTAAAGCAGAGTGTGTTTTATGGATGAGAACTGTGCTGTGTTTTTCCCTTCAGAAATGGAGTTAAATCGCAGGCTCTGTATCTTCCTACAAGCAAGACATCTTTTCAGGTAAACTCAGTCACTTTTCAGCTCAAAGGACGCTACATCGTTCACGAAGCTCACACCTTTCTCGCTCTTACCTGAAAAGCATTGCATGTTAGAGGAACTGTGGTTTCTATCAGCTTCAGGAGAAGAGTTGACCTAGATGTGGTCCGTATGTGTAGGAAACACCGTTATTTTGTTCTGACCACAGTCACGTTTCCTGCTGTATTAGAGACTCTTAGAAAGCAAGAGCGTGCTTCTTGCTCTAAAGCAGAGTGTGTTTCATGGATGAGAACTGTGCTGTGTGTTTCGCTTCAGAAATGGAGTTAAATCCCAGGCTCTGTGTCTTCCTACAAGCAAGACTTCTTTTCAGGTAATCTCAGTCACTTTTCAGCTCAAAGGAAGCTACATGGTTCACGAAGCTCACACGTTTCTCGCTCATAACTTGAAAGCATTGCATCTTAATGGAAGTGTGCTTTGTATCAGTTTCAGAAGAAGAGTTGACCTAGATATGGTCCGTATGTGTAGGAAACACCGTTATTTTGTTCTGACCACAGTCACGTTTCCTGCTGTATTAGAGACTCTTAGAAAGCAAGAGTGTGCTTCTTGCTCTAAAGCAGAGTGTGTTTCATGGATGAGAACTGTGCTGCGTGTTTCCCTTCAGAAATGGAGTTAAATTCCAGGCCCCGTGTCTTCCTGCAAGCAAGACATCATTTCAGGTAAATGCAGTCACTTTTCAGCTCAAATGAATTTAAATCGTTTACGAAGCTCACACGTTTCTTGCTCTTAACTGAAAAGCATTGTTATGTCATGTTTCCTGCTCTATTAGAGACTCTGGAAAGTAAGAGCATGCTTCTTGCTCTAAAGCAGAGTGTGTTTCATGGATGAGAACAGTGCAGTGTGTTTACCTTCAGAAATGGAGTTAAATCCCAGGCTCTGTGTCTTCCTACAAGCAAGACATCTTTTCAGGAAAACTCAGTCACTTTTCAGGTCAAAGGAAGCTACATCGTTCACGAAGCTCACATGTTTCTCGCTCTTAACTGGAAAGCATTGCATGTTAATGGAACTGTGGTTTGTATCAGTTTCAGAAGAAGAGTTGACCTAGATATGGTCCCTATGTGTAGGAAACACCATTATTTTGTTTCTGATCACAGTCACGTTTCCTTCTGTATTCGAGACTCTTAGAAAGCAAGTGCATGCTTCTTGTTCTAAAGCAGAGTGTGTTTCATGGATGAGAACTGTGCTGTGTGTTTCCATTCAGAAATGGAGTTAAATTCCAGGATCCGTGTCTTCCTACAAGCAAGACATCATTTCAGGTAAATGCAGTCACTTTTCAGCTCTAATGAATGTAAATCGTTTATGAAGCTCCCACGTTTCTTGCTATTAAATGAAAAGCATTGGATGTTAGATGACATGTGGTTTGTTTCAGTTTCAGAAGGAGAGTTGAACTAACAGTGGTCCGTATGTGTAGGAAACACTGTTCTTTTGTTCTGGGCACACTCACATTTCCAGCTCTATTAGAGACTCTAGAAAGCAAGAGCGTGCTTCTTCCTATACACAGAGTGTTTTTCATCATGAGTACTGTGCTGTGTTTTTCCCTTCAGAAATTGCGTAAAATCACAGGCTCTGTATCTTCCTACAAGCAAGACTTCGTTTCACGTAAACTCAGTCACCATTTAGCTCAAACAAAGCTACATCGTTCACGTAGCTCACACGTTACATGGTCTTACCTGTGAAGCATTGGATGTTAGAGGACCTGTGGTTTGTATCAGTTTCAGAAGCAGAGTTGAACTAGCAAGGGTCCATATGTGTAGGAAACACCGTTCTTTTGTTCTGAGTACCCTCAAGTTTCTGGCTCTATTAGAGACTCTGGAAAGCAAGGGCATGCTTTTTGCTCTAAAGCAGAGTGTTATTCATGGATGAGAACTGTGCTGTGTGTTTCCCTTCAGAAATGGAGTTAAATCCAAGGCTCTGTGTCTTCCTACAAGCAAGACATCTTTTCAGGTAAACTCAGTCACTTTTCAGCTCAAAGGAAGCTACATCGTTCAGGAAGCTCACACGTTTCTCGCTCTTAACTGGAAAGCATTGCATGTTAGAGGAACTGTGGTTTGTATCAGTTTCAGAAGAAGAGTTGACCTAGATATTTACCGTACATGTAGGAAACACCGGTATTTTGTTCTGACCACAGTCACGTTTCCTGCTGTATTAGAGACACTTAGAAAGCAAGAGCGTGCTTCTTGTTCTAAAGCAGAGTGTGTTTCATGGATGAGAAGTGTGCTGTTTGTTTCCCTTCAGAAATGGAGTTAAATTCCAGGCCCCGTGTCTTCCTACAAGCAAGACATCATTTCAGGTAAATGCAGTCACTTTTCAGCTCAAATGAATATAAATCATTTACTAAGATCACACATTTCTTGCTCTTAACTGAAAAGAATTGGATGTTAGATGACTTGTGGTTTGTATCAGTTTCAGAAGCAGAGTTGAACTAGCAATGGTCCGTATGTGTAGGAAACACTGTTCTTTTGTTAGGAGCACACTCAAGTTTCCTGCTCTATTAGAGACACTAGAAAGCAAGAGCGTGCTTCTTCCTATACGCAGAGTGTGTTTCATCGTGAGAACTGTGCTGTGTGTTTCCCTTCAGAAATGGAGTTAAATCACAGGATCTGTATCTTCCTACAAGCAATACTTCATTTCACGTAAACTCAGTCACCTTGCACTCAAACAAAGCTACATCCTACACCTAGCTCACACGTTACTTGCTCTTAACTGTAAAGCATTGGATGTTAGAGGACGTGTAGTTTATATCAGTTTCAGAAGCAAAGTTGATCTAGCAATGGTCCATATGTGTAGGAAACACCGTTCTTTTGTTCTGAGTACCCTCAAGTTTCTGTCTCTATGAGAGACTCTGGAAAGCAAGCGCATGCTTCTTGCTCTAAAGCAGAGTGTGTTTCATGGATAAGTACTGTGCTGTGTTTTTCCCTACAGAAATGGAGTTAAATCCCAGGCTCTGTGTCTTCCTACAAGCAAGACATCATTTCAGGTAAACGCAGTCAATTTTCAGCTCAAATGAATATAAATCATTTACGAAGCTCACACGTTTCTTGCTCTTAACTGAAAAGCATTGGATGTTAGATGACTTGTGGTTTTTATCAGTTTCAGAAGCAGAGTTGAACTAGCAGTGTTCCGTATGTGTAGGAAACACTGTTCTTTTGTTATGAGCACACTCATGTTTCCTGCTCTATTAGAGACTCTAGAAAGCAAGAGCGTGCTTCTTCCTATACACAGAGTGTTTTTCATCGTGAGTACTGTGCTGTGTTTTTCCCTTCAGAAATTGCGTAAAATCACAGGCTCTGTATCTTCCTACAAGCAAGACTTCGTTTCACGTAAACTCAGTCACCTTTTAGCTCAAACAAAGCTACATCATTCACGTAGCTCACACCTTACTTGGTCTTACCTGTGAAGCATTGGATGTTAGAGGACCTGTGGTTTGTATCAGTTTCAGAAGCAGAGTTGAACTAGCAAGGGTCCATATGTGTAGGAAACACCGTTCTTTTGTTCTGAGTACCCTCAAGTTTCTGGCTCTATTAGAGACTCTGGAAAGCAAGCGCATGCTTCTTGCTCTAAAGCAGAGTGTTATTCATGGATGAGAACTGTGCTGTGTGTTTCCCTTCAGAAATGGAGTTAAATCCAAGGCTCTGTGTCTTCCTACAAGCAAGACATCTTTTCAGGTTAAACTCAGTCACTTTTCAGCTCAAAGGAAGCTACATCGTTCAGGAAGCTCACACGTTTCTCGCTCTTAACTGGAAAGCATTGCATGTTAGAGGAACTGTGGTTTGTATCAGTTTCAGAAGAAGAGTTGACCTAGATATTTACCGTACATGTAGGAAACACCGGTATTTTGTTCTGACCACAGTCACGTTTCCTGCTGTATTAGAGACACTTAGAAAGCAAGAGCGTGCTTCTTGTTCTAAAGCAGAGTGTGTTTCATGGATGAGAAATGTGCTGTTTGTTTCCCTTCAGAAATGGAGTTAAATTCCAGGCCCCGTGTCTTCCTACAAGCAAGACATCATTTCAGGTAAATGCAGTCACTTTTCAGCTCAAATGAATATAAATCGTTTACTGACACCACACATTTCTTGCTCTTAACTGAAAAGAATTGGATGTTAGATGACTTGTGGTTTTTATCAGTTTCAGAAGCAGAGTTGAACTAGCAGTGTTCCGTATGTGTAGGAAACACTGTTCTTTTGTTATGAGCACACTCATGTTTCCTGCTCTATTAGAGACTCTGGAAAGCAAGAGCATGCTTCTTGCTCTAAAGCAGAGTGTGTTTCATGGATGAGAACTGTGCTGTGTGTTTCCCTTCAGAAATGGAGTTAAATCCCATGCTCTGTGTCTTCCTACAAGCAAGACATCTTTTCAGGAAAACTCAGTCACTTTTCAGCTCAAAGGAAACTACATCATTCACGAAGCTCACATGTTTCTAGCTCTTAACTGGAAAGCATTACATGTTAATGGAACTGTGGTTTGTATCAGTTTCAGAAGAAGAGTTGACCTAGATATGGTCCGTATGTGTAGGAAACACCATTATTTTGTTTCTGATCACAGTCACGTTTCCTGCTGTATTAGAGACCTTTAGAAAGCAAGTGCGTGCTTCTTGCTCTAAAGCAGAGTGTGTTTTATGGATGAGAACTGTGCTGTGTTTTTCCCTTCAGAAATGGAGTTAAATCGCAGGCTCTGTATCTTCCTACAAGCAAGACATCTTTTCAGGTAAACTCAGTCACTTTTCAGCTCAAAGGACGCTACATCGTTCACGAAGCTCACACCTTTCTCGCTCTTAACTGAAAAGCATTGCATGTTAGAGGAACTGTGGTTTCTATCAGTTTCAGAAGAAGAGTTGACCTAGATGTGGTCCGTATGTGTAGGAAACACCGTTATTTTGTTCTGACCACAGTCACGTTTCCTGCTGTATTAGAGACTCTTAGAAAGCAAGAGCTTGCGTCTTGCTCTAAAGCAGAGTGTGTTTCATGGATGAGAACTGTGCTGTGTGTTTCGCTTCAGAAATGGAGTTAAATCCCAGGCTCTGTGTCTTCCTACAAGCAAGACTTCTTTTCAGGTAATCTCAGTCACTTTTCAGCTCAAAGGAAGCTACATGGTTCACGAAGCTCACACGTTTCTCGCTCATAACTTGAAAGCATTGCATGTTAATGGAAGTGTGCTTTGTATCAGTTTCAGAAGAAGAGTTGACCTAGATATGGTCCGTATGTGTAGGAAACACCGTTATTTTGTTCTGACCACAGTCACGTTTCCTGCTGTATTAGAGACTCTTAGAAAGCAAGAGTGTGCTTCTTGCTCTAAAGCAGAGTGTGTTTCATGGATGAGAACTGTGCTGCGTGTTTCCCTTCAGAAATGGAGTTAAATTCCAGGCCCCGTGTCTTCCTGCAAGCAAGACATCATTTCAGGTAAATGCAGTCACTTTTCAGCTCAAATGAATTTAAATCGTTTACGAAGCTCACACGTTTCTTGCTCTTAACTGAAAAGCATTGTTATGTCATGTTTCCTGCTCTATTAGAGACTCTGGAAAGTAAGAGCATGCTTCTTGCTCTAAAGCAGAGTGTGTTTCATGGATGAGAACAGTGCAGTGTGTTTACCTTCAGAAATGGAGTTAAATCCCAGGCTCTGTGTCTTCCTACAAGCAAGACATCTTTTCAGGAAAACTCAGTCACTTTTCAGGTCAAAGGAAGCTACATCGTTCACGAAGCTCACATGTTTCTCGCTCTTAACTGGAAAGCATTGCATGTTAATGGAACTGTGGTTTGTATCAGTTTCAGAAGAAGAGTTGACCTAGATATGGTCCCTATGTGTAGGAAACACCATTATTTTGTTTCTGATCACAGTCACGTTTCCTTCTGTATTCGAGACTCTTAGAAAGCAAGTGCATGCTTCTTGTTCTAAAGCAGAGTGTGTTTCATGGATGAGAACTGTGCTGTGTGTTTCCATTCAGAAATGGAGTTAAATTCCAGGATCCGTGTCTTCCTACAAGCAAGACATCATTTCAGGTAAATGCAGTCACTTTTCAGCTCTAGTGAATGTAAATCGTTTATGAAGCTCCCACGTTTCTTGCTATTAAATGAAAAGCATTGGATGTTAGATGACATGTGGTTTGTTTCAGTTTCAGAAGGAGAGTTGAACTAACAGTGGTCCGTATGTGTAGGAAACACTGTTCTTTTGTTCTGGGCACACTCACATTTCCAGCTCTATTAGAGACTCTAGAAAGCAAGAGCGTGCTTCTTCCTATACACAGAGTGTTTTTCATCGTGAGTACTGTGCTGTGTTTTTCCCTTCAGAAATTGCGTAAAATCACAGGCTCTGTATCTTCCTACAAGCAAGACTTCGTTTCACGTAAACTCAGTCACCTTTTAGCTCAAACAAAGCTACATCATTCACGTAGCTCACACCTTACTTGGTCTTACCTGTGAAGCATTGGATGTTAGAGGACCTGTGGTTTGTATCAGTTTCAGAAGCAGAGTTGAACTAGCAAGGGTCCATATGTGTAGGAAACACCGTTATTTTGTTCTGAGTACCCTCATGTTTCTGGCTCTATTAGAGACTCTGGAAAGCAAGGGCATGCTTCTTGCTCTAAAGCAGAGTGTTATTCATGGATGAGAACTGTGCTGTGTGTTTCCCTTCAGAAATGGAGTTAAATCCAAGGCTCTGTGTCTTCCTACAAGCAAGACATCTTTTCAGGTTAAACTCAGTCACTTTTCAGCTCAAAGGAAGCTACATCGTTCAGGAAGCTCACACGTTTCTCGCTCTTAACTGGAAAGCATTGCATGTTAGAGGAACTGTGGTTTGTATCAGTTTCAGAAGAAGAGTTGACCTAGATATTTACCGTACATGTAGGAAACACCGGTATTTTGTTCTGACCACAGTCACGTTTCCTGCTGTATTAGAGACACTTAGAAAGCAAGAGCGTGCTTCTTGTTCTAAAGCAGAGTGTGTTTCATGGATGAGAAATGTGCTGTTTGTTTCCCTTCAGAAATGGAGTTAAATTCCAGGCCCCGTGTCTTCCTACAAGCAAGACATCATTTCAGGTAAATGCAGTCACTTTTCAGCTCAAATGAATATAAATCGTTTACTGACACCACACATTTCTTGCTCTTAACTGAAAAGAATTGGATGTTAGATGACTTGTGGTTTTTATCAGTTTCAGAAGCAGAGTTGAACTAGCAGTGTTCCGTATGTGTAGGAAACACTGTTCTTTTGTTATGCGCACACTCATGTTTCCTGCTCTATTAGAGACTCTGGAAAGCAAGAGCATGCTTCTTGCTCTAAAGCAGAGTGTGTTTCATGGATGAGAACTGTGCTGTGTGTTTCCCTTCAGAAATGGAGTTAAATCCCAGGCTCTGTGTCTTCCTACAAGCAAGACATCTTTTCAGGAAAACTCAGTCACTTTTCAGCTCAAAGGAAACTACATCATTCACGAAGCTCACATGTTTCTCGCTCTTAACTGGAAAGCATTACATGTTAATGGAACTGTGGTTTGTATCAGTTTCAGAAGAAGAGTTGACCTAGATATGGTCCGTATGTGTAGGAAACACCATTATTTTGTTTCTGATCACAGTCACGTTTCCTGCTGTATTAGAGACCTTTAGAAAGCAAGTGCGTGCTTCTTGCTCTAAAGCAGAGTGTGTTTTATGGATGAGAACTGTGCTGTGTTTTTCCCTTCAGAAATGGAGTTAAATCGCAGGCTCTGTATCTTCCTACAAGCAAGACATCTTTTCAGGTAAACTCAGTCACTTTTCAGCTCAAAGGACGCTACATCGTTCACGAAGCTCACACCTTTCTCGCTCTTAACTGAAAAGCATTGCATGTTAGAGGAACTGTGGTTTCTATCAGTTTCAGAAGAAGAGTTGACCTAGATGTGGTCCGTATGTGTAGGAAACACCGTTATTTTGTTCTGACCACAGTCACGTTTCCTGCTGTATTAGAGACTCTTAGAAAGCAAGAGTGTGCTTCTTGCTCTAAAGCAGAGTGTGTTTCATGGATGAGAACTGTGCTGCGTGTTTCCCTTCAGAAATGGAGTTAAATTCCAGGCCCCGTGTCTTCCTGCAAGCAAGACATCATTTCAAGTAAATGCAGTCACTTTTCAGCTCAAATGAATTTAAATCGTTTACGAAGCTCACACGTTTCTTGCTCTTAACTGAAAAGCATTGTTATGTCATGTTTCCTGCTCTATTAGAGACTCTGGAAAGTAAGAGCATGCTTCTTGCTCTAAAGCAGAGTGTGTTTCATGGATGAGAACAGTGCAGTGTGTTTACCTTCAGAAATGGAGTTAAATCCCAGGCTCTGTGTCTTCCTACAAGCAAGACATCTTTTCAGGAAAACTCAGTCACTTTTCAGGTCAAAGGAAGCTACATCGTTCACGAAGCTCACATGTTTCTCGCTCTTAACTGGAAAGCATTGCATGTTAATGGAACTGTGGTTTGTATCAGTTTCAGAAGAAGAGTTGACCTAGATATGGTCCCTATGTGTAGGAAACACCATTATTTTGTTTCTGATCACAGTCACGTTTCCTTCTGTATTCGAGACTCTTAGAAAGCAAGTGCATGCTTCTTGTTCTAAAGCAGAGTGTGTTTCATGGATGAGAACTGTGCTGTGTGTTTCCATTCAGAAATGGAGTTAAATTCCAGGATCCGTGTCTTCCTACAAGCAAGACATCATTTCAGGTAAATGCAGTCACTTTTCAGCTCTAGTGAATGTAAATCGTTTATGAAGCTCCCACGTTTCTTGCTATTAAATGAAAAGCATTGGATGTTAGATGACATGTGGTTTGTTTCAGTTTCAGAAGGAGAGTTGAACTAACAGTGGTCCGTATGTGTAGGAAACACTGTTCTTTTGTTCTGGGCACACTCACATTTCCAGCTCTATTAGAGACTCTAGAAAGCAAGAGCGTGCTTCTTCCTATACACAGAGTGTTTTTCATCGTGAGTACTGTGCTGTGTTTTTCCCTTCAGAAATTGCGTAAAATCACAGGCTCTGTATCTTCCTACAAGCAAGACTTCGTTTCACGTAAACTCAGTCACCTTTTAGCTCAAACAAAGCTACATCATTCACGTAGCTCACACCTTACTTGGTCTTACCTGTGAAGCATTGGATGTTAGAGGACCTGTGGTTTGTATCAGTTTCAGAAGCAGAGTTGAACTAGCAAGGGTCCATATGTGTAGGAAACACCGTTATTTTGTTCTGAGTACCCTCATGTTTCTGGCTCTATTAGAGACTCTGGAAAGCAAGGGCATGCTTCTTGCTCTAAAGCAGAGTGTTATTCATGGATGAGAACTGTGCTGTGTGTTTCCCTTCAGAAATGGAGTTAAATCCAAGGCTCTGTGTCTTCCTACAAGCAAGACATCTTTTCAGGTTAAACTCAGTCACTTTTCAGCTCAAAGGAAGCTACATCGTTCAGGAAGCTCACACGTTTCTCGCTCTTAACTGGAAAGCATTGCATGTTAGAGGAACTGTGGTTTGTATCAGTTTCAGAAGAAGAGTTGACCTAGATATTTACCGTACATGTAGGAAACACCGGTATTTTGTTCTGACCACAGTCACGTTTCCTGCTGTATTAGAGACACTTAGAAAGCAAGAGCGTGCTTCTTGTTCTAAAGCAGAGTGTGTTTCATGGATGAGAAATGTGCTGTTTGTTTCCCTTCAGAAATGGAGTTAAATTCCAGGCCCCGTGTCTTCCTACAAGCAAGACATCATTTCAGGTAAATGCAGTCACTTTTCAGCTCAAATGAATATAAATCGTTTACTGACACCACACATTTCTTGCTCTTAACTGAAAAGAATTGGATGTTAGATGACTTGTGGTTTTTATCAGTTTCAGAAGCAGAGTTGAACTAGCAGTGTTCCGTATGTGTAGGAAACACTGTTCTTTTGTTATGCGCACACTCATGTTTCCTGCTCTATTAGAGACTCTGGAAAGCAAGAGCATGCTTCTTGCTCTAAAGCAGAGTGTGTTTCATGGATGAGAACTGTGCTGTGTGTTTCCCTTCAGAAATGGAGTTAAATCCCAGGCTCTGTGTCTTCCTACAAGCAAGACATCTTTTCAGGAAAACTCAGTCACTTTTCAGCTCAAAGGAAACTACATCATTCACGAAGCTCACATGTTTCTCGCTCTTAACTGGAAAGCATTACATGTTAATGGAACTGTGGTTTGTATCAGTTTCAGAAGAAGAGTTGACCTAGATATGGTCCGTATGTGTAGGAAACACCATTATTTTGTTTCTGATCACAGTCACGTTTCCTGCTGTATTAGAGACCTTTAGAAAGCAAGTGCGTGCTTCTTGCTCTAAAGCAGAGTGTGTTTTATGGATGAGAACTGTGCTGTGTTTTTCCCTTCAGAAATGGAGTTAAATCGCAGGCTCTGTATCTTCCTACAAGCAAGACATCTTTTCAGGAAAACTCAGTCACTTTTCAGGTCAAAGGAAGCTACATCGTTCACGAAGCTCACATGTTTCTCACTCTTAACTGGAAAGCATTGCATGTTAATGGAACTGTGGTTTGTATCAGTTTCAGAAGAAGAATTGACCTAGATATGGTCCCTATGTGTAGGAAACACCATTATTTTGTTTCTGATCACAGTCACGTTTCCTTCTGTATTCGAGACTCTTAGAAAGCAAGTGCATGCTTCTTGTTCTAAAGCAGAGTGTGTTTCATGGATGAGAACTGTGCTGTGTGTTTCCATTCAGAAATGGAGTTAAATTCCAGGATCCGTGTCTTCCTACAAGCAAGACATCATTTCAGGTAAATGCAGTCACTTTTCAGCTCTAATGAATGTAAATCGTTTATGAAGCTCCCACGTTTCTTGCTATTAAATGAAAAGCATTGGATGTTAGATGACATGTGGTTTGTTTCAGTTTCAGAAGGAGAGTTGAACTAACAGTGGTCCGTATGTGTAGGAAACACTGTTCTTTTGTTCTGGGCACACTCACATTTCCAGCTCTATTAGAGACTCTAGAAAGCAAGAGCGTGCTTCTTCCTATACACAGAGTGTTTTTCATCGTGAGTACTGTGCTGTGTTTTTCCCTTCAGAAATTGCGTAAAATCACAGGCTCTGTATCTTCCTACAAGCAAGACTTCGTTTCACGTAAACTCAGTCACCTTTTAGCTCAAACAAAGCTACATCGTTCACGTAGCTCACACCTTACTTGGTCTTACCTGTGAAGCATTGGATGTTAGAGGACCTGTGGTTTGTATCAGTTTCAGAAGCAGAGTTGAACTAGCAAGGGTCCATATGTGTAGGAAACACCGTTATTTTGTTCTGAGTACCCTCATGTTTCTGGCTCTATTAGAGACTCTGGAAAGCAAGGGCATGCTTCTTGCTCTAAAGCAGAGTGTTATTCATGGATGAGAACTGTGCTGTGTGTTTCCCTTCAGAAATGGAGTTAAATCCAAGGCTCTGTGTCTTCCTACAAGCAAGACATCTTTTCAGGTTAAACTCAGTCACTTTTCAGCTCAAAGGAAGCTACATCGTTCAGGAAGCTCACACGTTTCTCGCTCTTAACTGGAAAGCATTGCATGTTAGAGGAACTGTGGTTTGTATCAGTTTCAGAAGAAGAGTTGACCTAGATATTTACCGTACATGTAGGAAACACCGGTATTTTGTTCTGACCACAGTCACGTTTCCTGCTGTATTAGAGACACTTAGAAAGCAAGAGCGTGCTTCTTGTTCTAAAGCAGAGTGTGTTTCATGGATGAGAAATGTGCTGTTAGTTTCCCTTCAGAAATGGAGTTAAATTCCAGGCCCCGTGTCTTCCTACAAGCAAGACATCATTTCAGGTAAATGCAGTCACTTTTCAGCTCAAATGAATATAAATCGTTTACTGACACCACACATTTCTTGCTCTTAACTGAAAAGAATTGGATGTTAGATGACTTGTGGTTTTTATCAGTTTCAGAAGCAGAGTTGAACTAGCAGTGTTCCGTATGTGTAGGAAACACTGTTCTTTTGTTATGCGCACACTCATGTTTCCTGCTCTATTAGAGACTCTGGAAAGCAAGAGCATGCTTCTTGCTCTAAAGCAGAGTGTGTTTCATGGATGAGAACTGTACTGTGTGTTTCCCTTCAGAAGTGGAGTTAAATCCCAGGCTCTGTGTCTTCCTACAAGCAAGACATCTTTTCAGGAAAACTCAGTCACTTTTCAGCTCAAAGGAAACTACATCATTCACGAAGCTCACATGTTTCTCGCTCTTAACTGGAAAGCATTACATGTTAATGGAACTGTGGTTTGTATCAGTTTCAGAAGAAGAGTTGACCTAGATATGGTCCGTATGTGTAGGAAACACCATTATTTTGTTTCTGATCACAGTCACGTTTCCTGCTGTATTAGAGACCTTTAGAAAGCAAGTGCGTGCTTCTTGCTCTAAAGCAGAGTGTGTTTTATGGATGAGAACTGTGCTGTGTTTTTCCCTTCAGAAATGGAGTTAAATCGCAGGCTCTGTATCTTCCTACAAGCAAGACATCTTTTCAGGTAAACTCAGTCACTTTTCAGCTCAAAGGACGCTACATCGTTCACGAAGCTCACACCTTTCTCGCTCTTAACTGAAAAGCATTGCATGTTAGAGGAACTGTGGTTTCTATCAGTTTCAGAAGAAGAGTTGACCTAGATGTGGTCCGTATGTGTAGGAAACACCGTTATTTTGTTCTGACCACAGTCACGTTTCCTGCTGTATTAGAGACTCTTAGAAAGCAAGAGCTTGCTTCTTGCTCTAAAGCAGAGTGTGTTTCATGGATGAGAACTGTGCTGTGTGTTTCGCTTCAGAAATGGAGTTAAATCCCAGGCTCTGTGTCTTCCTACAAGCAAGACTTCTTTTCAGGTAATCTCAGTCACTTTTCAGCTCAAAGGAAGCTACATGGTTCACGAAGCTCACACGTTTCTCGCTCATAACTTGAAAGCATTGCATGTTAATGGAAGTGTGCTTTGTATCAGTTTCAGAAGAAGAGTTGACCTAGATATGGTCCGTATGTGTAGGAAACACCGTTATTTTGTTCTGACCACAGTCACGTTTCCTGCTGTATTAGAGACTCTTAGAAAGCAAGAGTGTGCTTCTTGCTCTAAAGCAGAGTGTGTTTCATGGATGAGAACTGTGCTGCGTGTTTCCCTTCAGAAATGGAGTTAAATTCCAGGCCCCGTGTCTTCCTGCAAGCAAGACATCATTTCAGGTAAATGCAGTCACTTTTCAGCTCAAATGAATTTAAATCGTTTACGAAGCTCACACGTTTCTTGCTCTTAACTGAAAAGCATTGTTATGTCATGTTTCCTGCTCTATTAGAGACTCTGGAAAGTAAGAGCATGCTTCTTGCCCTAAAGCAGAGTGTGTTTCAGGGATGAGAACAGTGCAGTGTGTTTACCTTCAGAAATGGAGTTAAATCCCAGGCTCTGTGTCTTCCTACAAGCAAGACATCTTTTCAGGAAAACTCAGTCACTTTTCAGGTCAAAGGAAGCTACATCGTTCACGAAGCTCACATGTTTCTCGCTCTTAACTGGAAAGCATTGCATGTTAATGGAACTGTGGTTTGTATCAGTTTCAGAAGAAGAGTTGACCTAGATATGGTCCCTATGTGTAGGAAACACCATTATTTTGTTTCTGATCACAGTCACGTTTCCTTCTGTATTCGAGACTCTTAGAAAGCAAGTGCATGCTTCTTGTTCTAAAGCAGAGTGTGTTTCATGGATGAGAACTGTGCTGTGTGTTTCCATTCAGAAATGGAGTTAAATTCCAGGATCCGTGTCTTCCTACAAGCAAGACATCATTTCAGGTAAATGCAGTCACTTTTCAGCTCTAGTGAATGTAAATCGTTTATGAAGCTCCCACGTTTCTTGCTATTAAATGAAAAGCATTGGATGTTAGATGACATGTGGTTTGTTTCAGTTTCAGAAGGAGAGTTGAACTAACAGTGGTCCGTATGTGTAGGAAACACTGTTCTTTTGTTCTGGGCACACTCACATTTCCAGCTCTATTAGAGACTCTAGAAAGCAAGAGCGTGCTTCTTCCTATACACAGAGTGTTTTTCATCGTGAGTACTGTGCTGTGTTTTTCCCTTCAGAAATTGCGTAAAATCACAGGCTCTGTATCTTCCTACAAGCAAGACTTCGTTTCACGTAAACTCAGTCACCTTTTAGCTCAAACAAAGCTACATCGTTCACGTAGCTCACACGTTACTTGGTCTTACCTGTGAAGCATTGGATGTTAGAGGACCTGTGGTTTGTATCAGTTTCAGAAGCAGAGTTGAACTAGCAAGGGTCCATATGTGTAGGAAACACCGTTATTTTGTTCTGAGTACCCTCATGTTTCTGGCTCTATTAGAGACTCTGGAAAGCAAGGGCATGCTTCTTGCTCTAAAGCAGAGTGTTATTCATGGATGAGAACTGTGCTGTGTGTTTCCCTTCAGAAATGGAGTTAAATCCCAGGCTCTGTGTCTTCCTACAAGCAAGACATCATTTCAGGTAAACGCAGTCAATTTTCAGCTCAAATGAATATAAATCGTTTACGAAGCTCACACGTTTCTTGCTCTTAACTGAAAAGCATTGGATGTTAGATGACTTGTGGTTTTTATCAGTTTCAGAAGCAGAGTTGAACTAGCAGTGTTCCGTATGTGTAGGAAACACTGTTCTTTTGTTATGAGCACACTCATGTTTCCTGCTCTATTAGAGACTCTGGAAAGCAAGAGCATGCTTCTTGCTCTAAAGCAGAGTGTGTTTCATGTATGAGAACTGTGCTGTGTGTTGCCCTTCAGAAATGGAGTTAAATCCCAGGCTCTGTGTCTTCCTACATGCAAGACATCTTTTCAGGTAAACTCAGTCAATTTTCAGCTCAAAGGAAGCTACATTGTTCACGAAGCTCACACGTTTCTCGCTCTTAACTGGAAAGCATTGCATGTTAGAGGAACTGTGGTTTGTATCAGTTTCAGAAGAAGAGTTGACCTAGATATGGTCCGTACGTGTAGGAAACACCGTTATTTTGTTCTGACCAAAGTCACGTTTCCTGCTGTATTAGAGACTCTTAGAAAGCAAGAGCGTGCTTCTTGCGCTAAAGCAGAGTGTGTTTCATGGATGAGAACTGTGCTACGTGTTTCCCTTCAGAAATGGAGTTAAATTCCAGGCCCCGTGTCTTCCTGCAAGCAAGACATCATTTCAGGTAAACACAGTCACTTTTCAGCTCAAATGATATAAATCGTTTATGAAGCTCATAGGTTTCTTGCTCTTAACAGAAAAGCATTGGATGTTAGATGACGTGTGGTTTTTATCAGTTTCAGAAGCAGAGTTGAACTAGCAGTGTTCCGTATGTATAGGAAACACTGTTCTTTTGTTATGAGCACACTCATGTTTCCTGCTCTATTAGAGACTCTGGAAAGCAAGAGCATGCTTCTTGCTCTAAAGCAGAGTGTGTTTCATGGATGAGAACTGTGCTGTGTGTTTCCCTTCAGAAATGGAGTTAAATCCCAGGCTCTGTGTCTTCCTACAAGCAAGACATCTTTTCAGGAAAACTCAGTCACTTTTCAGCTCAAAGGAAACTACATCATTCACGAAGCTCACATGATTCTCGCTCTTAACTGGAAAGCATTACATGTTAATGGAACTGTGGTTTGTATCAGTTTCAGAAGAAGAGTTGACCTAGATATGGTCCGTATGTGTAGGAAACACCATTATTTTGTTTCTGATCACAGTCACGTTTCCTGCTGTATTAGAGACCTTTAGAAAGCAAGTGCGTGCTTCTTGCTCTAAAGCAGAGTGTGTTTTATGGATGAGAACTGTGCTGTGTTTTTCCCTTCAGAAATGGAGTTAAATCGCAGGCTCTGTATCTTCCTACAAGCAAGACATCTTTTCAGGTAAACTCAGTCACTTTTCAGCTCAAAGGACGCTACATCGTTCACGAAGCTCACACCTTTCTCGCTCTTACCTGAAAAGCATTGCATGTTAGAGGAACTGTGGTTTCTATCAGTTTCAGAAGAAGAGTTGACCTAGATGTGGTCCGTATGTGTAGGAAACACCTTTATTTTGTTCTGACCACAGTCACGTTTCCTGCTGTATTAGAGACTCTTAGAAAGCAAGAGCGTGCTTCTTGCTCTAATGCAGAGTGTGTTTCATGGATGAGAACTGTGCTGTGTGTTTCGCTTCAGAAATGGAGTTAAATCCCAGGCTCTGTGTCTTCCTACAAGCAAGACTTCTTTTCAGGTAATCTCAGTCACTTTTCAGCTCAAAGGAAGCTACATGGTTCACGAAGCTCACACGTTTCTCGCTCATAACTTGAAAGCATTGCATGTTAATGGAAGTGTGCTTTGTATCAGTTTCAGAAGAAGAGTTGACCTAGATATGGTCCGTATGTGTAGGAAACACCGTTATTTTGTTCTGACCACAGTCACGTTTCCTGCTGTATTAGAGACTCTTAGAAAGCAAGAGTGTGCTTCTTGCTCTAAAGCAGAGTGTGTTTCATGGATGAGAACTGTGCTGCGTGTTTCCCTTCAGAAATGGAGTTAAATTCCAGGCCCCGTGTCTTCCTGCAAGCAAGACATCATTTCAGGTAAATGCAGTCACTTTTCAGCTCAAATGAATTTAAATCGTTTACGAAGCTCACACGTTTCTTGCTCTTAACTGAAAAGCATTGTTATGTCATGTTTCCTGCTCTATTAGAGACTCTGGAAAGTAAGAGCATGCTTCTTGCTCTAAAGCAGAGTGTGTTTCATGGATGAGAACAGTGCAGTGTGTTTACCTTCAGAAATGGAGTTAAATCCCAGGCTCTGTGTCTTCCTACAAGCAAGACATCTTTTCAGGAAAACTCAGTCACTTTTCAGGTCAAAGGAAGCTACATCGTTCACGAAGCTCACATGTTTCTCGCTCTTAACTGGAAAGCATTGCATGTTAATGGAACTGTGGTTTGTATCAGTTTCAGAAGAAGAGTTGACCTAGATATGGTCCCTATGTGTAGGAAACACCATTATTTTGTTTCTGATCACAGTCACGTTTCCTTCTGTATTCGAGACTCTTAGAAAGCAAGTGCATGCTTCTTGTTCTAAAGCAGAGTGTGTTTCATGGATGAGAACTGTGCTGTGTGTTTCCATTCAGAAATGGAGTTAAATTCCAGGATCCGTGTCTTCCTACAAGCAAGACATCATTTCAGGTAAATGCAGTCACTTTTCAGCTCTAATGAATGTAAATCGTTTATGAAGCTCCCACGTTTCTTGCTATAAAATGAAAAGCATTGGATGTTAGATTACATGTGGTTTGTTTCAGTTTCAGAAGGAGAGTTGAACTAACAGTGGTCCGTATGTGTAGGAAACACTGTTCTTTTGTTCTGGGCACACTCACATTTCCAGCTCTATTAGAGACTCTAGAAAGCAAGAGCGTGCTTCTTCCTATACACAGAGTGTTTTTCATCGTGAGTACTGTGCTGTGTTTTTCCCTTCAGAAATTGCGTAAAATCACAGGCTCTGTATCTTCCTACAAGCAAGACTTCGTTTCACGTAAACTCAGTCACCTTTTAGCTCAAACAAAGCTACATCATTCACGTAGCTCACACCTTACTTGGTCTTACCTGTGAAGCATTGGATGTTAGAGGACCTGTGGTTTGTATCAGTTTCAGAAGCAGAGTTGAACTAGCAAGGGTCCATATGTGTAGGAAACACCGTTATTTTGTTCTGAGTACCCTCATGTTTCTGGCTCTATTAGAGACTCTGGAAAGCAAGGGCATGCTTCTTGCTCTAAAGCAGAGTGTTATTCATGGATGAGAACTGTGCTGTGTGTTTCCCTTCAGAAATGGAGTTAAATCCAAGGATCTGTGTCTTCCTACAAGCAAGAAATCTTTTCAGGTTAAACTCAGTCACTTTTCAGCTCAAAGGAAGCTACATCGTTCAGGAAGCTCACACGTTTCTCGCTCTTAACTGGAAAGCATTGCATGTTAGAGGAACTGTGGTTTGTATCAGTTTCAGAAGAAGAGTTGACCTAGATATTTACCGTACATGTAGGAAACACCGGTATTTTGTTCTGACCACAGTCACGTTTCCTGCTGTATTAGAGACACTTAGAAAGCAAGAGCGTGCTTCTTGTTCTAAAGCAGAGTGTGTTTCATGGATGAGAAATGTGCTGTTTGTTTCCCTTCAGAAATGGAGTTAAATTCCAGGCCCCGTGTCTTCCTACAAGCAAGACATCATTTCAGGTAAATGCAGTCACTTTTCAGCTCAAATTAATATAAATCGTTTACTGAGACCACACATTTCTTGCTCTTAACTGAAAAGAATTGGATGTTAGATGACTTGTGGTTTTTATCAGTTTCAGAAGCAGAGTTGAACTAGCAGTGTTCCGTATGTGTAGGAAACACCGTTCTTTTGTTATGAGCACACTCATGTTTCCTGCTCTATTAGAGACTCTGGAAAGCAAGAGCATGCTTCTTGCTCTAAAGCAGAGTGTGTTTCATGGATGAGAACTGTGCTGTGTGTTTCCCTTCAGAAATGGAGTTAAATCCCAGGCTCTGTGTCTTCCTACAAGCAAGACATCTTTTCAGGAAAACTGAGTCACTTTTCAGCTCAAAGGAAACTACATCATTCACGAAGCTCACATGTTTCTCGCTCTTAACTGGAAAGCATTACATGTTAATGGAACTGTGGTTTGTATCAGTTTCAGAAGAAGAGTTGACCTAGATATGGTCCGTATGTGTAGGAAACACCATTATTTTGTTTCTGATCACAGTCACGTTTCCTGCTGTATTAGAGACCTTTAGAAAGCAAGTGCGTGCTTCTTGCTCTAAAGCAGAGTGTGTTTTATGGATGAGAACTGTGCTGTGTTTTTCCCTTCAGAAATGGAGTTAAATCGCAGGCTCTGTATCTTCCTACAAGCAAGACATCTTTTCAGGTAAACTCAGTCACTTTTCAGCTCAAAGGACGCTACATCGTTCACGAAGCTCACACCTTTCTCGCTCTTAACTGAAAAGCATTGCATGTTAGAGGAACTGTGGTTTCTATCAGTTTCAGAAGAAGAGTTGACCTAGATGTGGTCCGTATGTGTAGGAAACACCGTTATTTTGTTCTGACCACAGTCACGTTTCCTGCTGTATTAGAGACTCTTAGAAAGCAAGAGCTTGCTTCTTGCTCTAAAGCAGAGTGTGTTTCATGGATGAGAACTGTGCTGTGTGTTTCGCTTCAGAAATGGAGTTAAATCCCAGGCTCTGTGTCTTCCTACAAGCAAGACTTCTTTTCAGGTAATCTCAGTCACTTTTCAGCTCAAAGGAAGCTACATGGTTCACGAAGCTCACACGTTTCTCGCTCATAACTTGAAAGCATTGCATGTTAATGGAAGTGTGCTTTGTATCAGTTTCAGAAGAAGAGTTGACCTAGATATGGTCCGTATGTGTAGGAAACACCGTTATTTTGTTCTGACCACAGTCACGTTTCCTGCTGTATTAGAGACTCTTAGAAAGCAAGAGTGTGCTTCTTGCTCTAAAGCAGAGTGTGTTTCATGGATGAGAACTGTGCTGCGTGTTTCCCTTCAGAAATGGAGTTAAATTCCAGGCCCCGTGTCTTCCTGCAAGCAAGACATCATTTCAGGTAAATGCAGTCACTTTTCAGCTCAAATGAATTTAAATCGTTTACGAAGCTCACACGTTTCTTGCTCTTAACTGAAAAGCATTGTTATGTCATGTTTCCTGCTCTATTAGAGACTCTGGAAAGTAAGAGCATGCTTCTTGCTCTAAAGCAGAGTGTGTTTCATGGATGAGAACAGTGCAGTGTGTTTACCTTCAGAAATGGAGTTAAATCCCAGGCTCTGTGTCTTCCTACAAGCAAGACATCTTTTCAGGAAAACTCAGTCACTTTTCAGGTCAAAGGAAGCTACATCGTTCACGAAGCTCACATGTTTCTCGCTCTTAACTGGAAAGCATTGCATGTTAATGGAACTGTGGTTTGTATCAGTTTCAGAAGAAGAGTTGACCTAGATATGGTCCCTATGTGTAGGAAACACCATTATTTTGTTTCTGATCACAGTCACGTTTCCTTCTGTATTCGAGACTCTTAGAAAGCAAGTGCATGCTTCTTGTTCTAAAGCAGAGTGTGTTTCATGGATGAGAACTGTGCTGTGTGTTTCCATTCAGAAATGGAGTTAAATTCCAGGATCCGTGTCTTCCTACAAGCAAGACATCATTTCAGGTAAATGCAGTCACTTTTCAGCTCTAATGAATGTAAATCGTTTATGAAGCTCCCACGTTTCTTGCTATTAAATGAAAAGCATTGGATGTTAGATGACATGTGGTTTGTTTCAGTTTCAGAAGGAGAGTTGAACTAACAGTGGTCCGTATGTGTAGGAAACACTGTTCTTTTGTTCTGGGCACACTCACATTTCCAGCTCTATTAGAGACTCTAGAAAGCAAGAGCGTGCTTCTTCCTATACACAGAGTGTTTTTCATCGTGAGTACTGTGCTGTGTTTTTCCCTTCAGAAATTGCGTAAAATCACAGGCTCTGTATCTTCCTACAAGCAAGACTTCGTTTCACGTAAACTCAGTCACCTTTTAGCTCAAACAAAGCTACATCATTCACGTAGCTCACACGTTACTTGGTCTTACCTGTGAAGCATTGGATGTTAGAGGACCTGTGGTTTGTATCAGTTTCAGAAGCAGAGTTGAACTAGCAAGGGTCCATATGTGTAGGAAACACCGTTATTTTGTTCTGAGTACCCTCATGTTTCTGGCTCTATTAGAGACTCTGGAAAGCAAGGGCATGCTTCTTGCTCTAAAGCAGAGTGTTATTCATGGATGAGAACTGTGCTGTGTGTTTCCATTCAGAAATGGAGTTAAATCCCAGGCTCTGTGTCTTCCTACAAGCAAGACATCATTTCAGGTAAACGCAGTCAATTTTCAGCTCAAATGAATATAAATCGTTTACGAAGCTCACACGTTTCTTGCTCTTAACTGAAAAGCATTGGATGTTAGATGACTTGTGGTTTTTATCAGTTTCAGAAGCAGAGTTGAACTAGCAGTGTTCCGTATGTGTAGGAAACACTGTTCTTTTGTTATGAGCACACTCATGTTTCCTGCTCTATTAGAGACTCTGGAAAGCAAGAGCATGCTTCTTGCTCTAAAGCAGAGTGTGTTTCATGTATGAGAACTGTGCTGTGTGTTGCCCTTCAGAAATGGAGTTAAATCCCAGGCTCTGTGTCTTCCTACAAGCAAGACATCTTTTCAGGTAAACTCAGTCAATTTTCAGCTCAAAGGAAGCTACATTGTTCACGAAGCTCACACGTTTCTCGCTCTTAACTGGAAAGCATTGCATGTTAGAGGAACTGTGGTTTGTATCAGTTTCAGAAGAAGAGTTGACCTAGATATGGTCCGTAAGTGTAGGAAACACCGTTATTTTGTTCTGACCAAAGTCACGTTTCCTGCTGTATTAGAGACTCTTAGAAAGCAAGAGCGTGCTTCTTGCGCTAAAGCAGAGTGTGTTTCATGGATGAGAACTGTGCTACGTGTTTCCCTTCAGAAATGGAGTTAAATTCCAGGCCCCGTGTCTTCCTGCAAGCAAGACATCATTTCAGGTAAACACAGTCACTTTTCAGCTCAAATGATATAAATCGTTTATGAAGCTCATAGGTTTCTTGCTCTTAACAGAAAAGCATTGGATGTTAGATGACTTGTGGTTTTTATCAGTTTCAGAAGCAGAGTTGAACTAGCAGTGTTCCGTATGTGTAGGAAACACTGTTCTTTTGTTATGAGCACACTCATGTTTCCTGCTCTATTAGAGACTCTGGAAAGCAAGAGCATGCTTCTTGCTCTAAAGCAGAGTGTGTTTCATGGATGAGAACTGTGCTGTGTGTTTCCCTTCAGAAATGGAGTTAAATCCCAGGCTCTGTGTCTTCCTACAAGCAAGACATCTTTTCAGGAAAACTCAGTCACTTTTCAGCTCAAAGGAAACTACATCATACACGAAGCTCACATGATTCTCGCTCTTAACTGGAAAGCATTACATGTTAATGGAACTGTGGTTTGTATCAGTTTCAGAAGAAGAGTTGACCTAGATATGGTCCGTATGTGTAGGAAACACCATTATTTTGTTTCTGATCACAGTCACGTTTCCTGCTGTATTAGAGACCTTTAGAAAGCAAGTGCGTGCTTCTTGCTCTAAAGCAGAGTGTGTTTTATGGATGAGAACTGTGCTGTGTTTTTCCCTTCAGAAATGGAGTTAAATCGCAGGCTCTGTATCTTCCTACAAGCAAGACATCTTTTCAGGTAAACTCAGTCACTTTTCAGCTCAAAGGACGCTACATCGTTCACGAAGCTCACACCTTTCTCGCTCTTACCTGAAAAGCATTGCATGTTAGAGGAACTGTGGTTTCTATCAGTTTCAGAAGAAGAGTTGACCTAGATGTGGTCCGTATGTGTAGGAAACACCGTTATTTTGTTCTGACCACAGTCACGTTTCCTGCTGTATTAGAGACTCTTAGAAAGCAAGAGCGTGCTTCTTGCTCTAAAGCAGAGTGTGTTTCATGGATGAGAACTGTGCTGTGTGTTTCGCTTCAGAAATGGAGTTAAATCCCAGGCTCTGTTTCTTCCTACAAGCAAGACTTCTTTTCAGGTAATCTCAGTCACTTTTCAGCTCAAAGGAAGCTACATGGTTCACGAAGCTCACACGTTTCTCGCTCATAACTTGAAAGCATTGCATCTTAATGGAAGTGTGCTTTGTATCAGTTTCAGAAGAAGAGTTGACCTAGATATGGTCCATATGTGTAGGAAACACCGTTATTTTGTTCTGACCACAGTCACGTTTCCTGCTGTATTAGAGACTCTTAGAAAGCAAGAGTGTGCTTCTTGCTCTAAAGCAGAGTGTGTTTCATGGATGAGAACTGTGCTGCGTGTTTCCCTTCAGAAATGGAGTTAAATTCCAGGCCCCGTGTCTTCCTGCAAGCAAGACATCATTTCAGGTAAATGCAGTCACTTTTCAGCTCAAATGAATTTAAATCGTTTACGAAGCTCACACGTTTCTTGCTCTTAACTGAAAATCATTGTTATGTCATGTTTCCTGCTCTATTAGAGACTCTGGAAAGTAAGAGCATGCTTCTTGCTCTAAAGCAGAGTGTGTTTCATGGATGAGAACAGTGCAGTGTGTTTACCTTCAGAAATGGAGTTAAATCCCAGGCTCTGTGTCTTCCTACAAGCAAGACATCTTTTCAGGAAAACTCAGTCACTTTTCAGGTCAAAGGAAGCTACATCGTTCACGAAGCTCACATGTTTCTCGCTCTTAACTGGAAAGCATTGCATGTTAATGGAACTGTGGTTTGTATCAGTTTCAGAAGAAGAGTTGACCTAGATATGGTCCCTATGTGTAGGAAACACCATTATTTTGTTTCTGATCACAGTCACGTTTCCTTCTGTATTCGAGACTCTTAGAAAGCAAGTGCATGCTTCTTGTTCTAAAGCAGAGTGTGTTTCATGGATGAGAACTGTGCTGTGTGTTTCCATTCAGAAATGGAGTTAAATTCCAGGATCCGTGTCTTCCTACAAGCAAGACATCATTTCAGGTAAATGCAGTCACTTTTCAGCTCTAATGAATGTAAATCGTTTATGAAGCTCCCACGTTTCTTGCTATTAAATGAAAAGCATTGGATGTTAGATGACATGTGGTTTGTTTCAGTTTCAGAAGGAGAGTTGAACTAACAGTGGTCCGTATGTGTAGGAAACACTGTTCTTTTGTTCTGGGCACACTCACATTTCCAGCTCTATTAGAGACTCTAGAAAGCAAGAGCGTGCTTCTTCCTATACACAGAGTGTTTTTCATCGTGAATACTGTGCTGTGTTTTTCCCTTCAGAAATTGCGTAAAATCACAGGCTCTGTATCTTCCTACAAGCAAGACTTCGTTTCACGTAAACTCAGTCACCTTTTAGCTCAAACAAAGCTACATCATTCACGTAGCTCACACCTTACTTGGTCTTACCTGTGAAGCATTGGATGTTAGAGGACCTGTGGTTTGTATCAGTTTCAGAAGCAGAGTTGAACTAGCAAGGGTCCATATGTGTAGGAAACACCGTTATTTTGTTCTGAGTACCCTCATGTTTCTGGCTCTATTAGAGACTCTGGAAAGCAAGGGCATGCTTCTTGCTCTAAAGCAGAGTGTTATTCATGGATGAGAACTGTGCTGTGTGTTTCCCTTCAGAAATGGAGTTAAATCCAAGGATCTGTGTCTTCCTACAAGCAAGACATCTTTTCAGGTTAAACTCAGTCACTTTTCAGCTCAAAGGAAGCTACATCGTTCAGGAAGCTCACACGTTTCTCGCTCTTAACTGGAAAGCATTGCATGTTAGAGGAACTGTGGTTTGTATCAGTTTCAGAAGAAGAGTTGACCTACATATTTACCGTACATGTAGGAAACACCGGTATTTTGTTCTGACCACAGTCACGTTTCCTGCTGTATTAGAGACACTTAGAAAGCAAGAGCGTGCTTCTTGTTCTAAAGCAGAGTGTGTTTCATGGATGAGAAATGTGCTGTTTGTTTCCCTTCAGAAATGGAGTTAAATTCCAGGCCCCGTGTCTTCCTACAAGCAAGACATCATTTCAGGTAAATGCAGTCACTTTTCAGCTCAAATTAATATAAATCGTTTACTGAGACCACACATTTCTTGCTCTTAACTGAAAAGAATTGGATGTTAGATGACTTGTGGTTTTTATCAGTTTCAGAAGCAGAGTTGAACTAGCAGTGTTCTGTATGTGTAGGAAACACCGTTCTTTTGTTATGAGCACACTCATGTTTCCTGCTCTATTAGAGACTCTTAGAAAGCAAGAGTGTGCTTCTTGCTCTAAAGCAGAGTGTGTTTCATGGATGAGAACTGTGCTGCGTGTTTCCCTTCAGAAATGGAGTTAAATTCCAGGCCCCGTGTCTTCCTGCAAGCAAGACATCATTTCAGGTAAATGCAGTCACTTTTTAGCTCAAATGAATTTAAATCGTTTACGAAGCTCACACGTTTCTTGCTCTTAAATGAAAAGCATTGTTATGTCATGTTTCCTGCTCTATTAGAGACTCTGGAAAGTAAGAGCATGCTTCTTGCTCTAAAGCAGAGTGTGTTTCATGGATGAGAACAGTGCAGTGTGTTTACCTTCAGAAATGGAGTTAAATCCCAGGCTCTGTGTCTTCCTACAAGCAAGACATCTTTTCAGGAAAACTCAGTCACTTTTCAGCTCTAATGAATGTAAATCGTTTATGAAGCTCCCACGTTTCTTGCTATTAAATGAAAAGCATTGGATGTTAGATGACATGTGGTTTGTTTCAGTTTCAGAAGGAGAGTTGAGCTAACAGTGGTCCGTATGTGTAGGAAACACTGTTCTTTTGTTCTGGGCACACTCACATTTCCAGCTCTATTAGAGACTCTAGAAAGCAAGAGCATGCTTCTTCCTATACACAGAGTGTTTTTCATCATGAGTACTGTGCTGTGTTTTTCCCTTCAGAAATTGCGTTAAATCACAGGCTCTGTATCTTCCTACAAGCAAGACTTCGTTTCACGTAAACTCAGTCACCTTTTAGCTCAAACAAAGCTACATCGTTCACGTAGCTCACACGTTACATGGTCTTACCTGTGAAGCATTGGATGTTAGAGGACCTGTGGTTTGTATCAGTTTCAGAAGCAGAGTTGAACTAGCAAGGGTCCATATGTGTAGGAAACACCGTTCTTTTGTTCTGAGTACCCTCAAGTTTCTGGCTCTATTAGAGACTCTGGAAAGCAAGGGCATGCTTTTTGCTCTAAAGCAGAGTGTTATTCATGGATGAGAACTGTGCTGTGTGTTTCCCTTCAGAAATGGAGTTAAATCCAAGGCTCTGTGTCTTCCTACAAGCAAGACATCTTTTCAGGTAAACTCAGTCACTTTTCAGCTCAAAGGAAGCTACATCGTTCAGGAAGCTCACACGTTTCTCGCTCTTAACTGGAAAGCATTGCATTTTAGAGGAACTGTGGTTTGTATCAGTTTCAGAAGAAGAGTTGACCTAGATATTTACCGTACATGTAGGAAACACCGGTATTTTGTTCTGACCACAGTCACGTTTCCTGCTGTATTAGAGACACTTAGAAAGCAAGAGCGTGCTTCTTGTTCTAAAGCAGAGTGTGTTTCATGGATGAGAAGTGTGCTGTTTGTTTCCCTTCAGAAATGGAGTTAAATTCCAGGCCCCGTGTCTTCCTACAAGCAAGACATCATTTCAGGTAAATGCAGTCACTTTTCAGCTCAAATGAATATAAATCATTTACTAAGATCACACATTTCTTGCTCTTAACTGAAAAGAATTGGATGTTAGATGACTTGTGGTTTGTATCAGTTTCAGAAGCAGAGTTGAACTAGCAATGGTCCGTATGTGTAGGAAACACTGTTCTTTTGTTATGAGCACACTCAAGTTTCCTGCTCTATTAGAGACACTAGAAAGCAAGAGCGTGCTTCTTCCTATACGCAGAGTGTGTTTCATCGTGAGAACTGTGCTGTGTGTTTCCCTTCAGAAATGGAGTTAAATCACAGGATCTGTATCTTCCTACAAGCAATACTTCATTTCACGTAAACTCAGTCACCTTGCACTCAAACAAAGCTACATCCTACACCTAGCTCACACGTTACTTGCTCTTAACTGTAAAGCATTGGATGTTAGAGGACGTGTAGTTTATATCAGTTTCAGAAGCAAAGTTGATCTAGCAATGGTCCATATGTGTAGGAAACACCGTTCTTTTGTTCTGAGTACCCTCAAGTTTCTGTCTCTATGAGAGACTCTGGAAAGCAAGCGCATGCTTCTTGCTCTAAAGCAGAGTGTGTTTCATGGATAAGTACTGTGCTGTGTTTTTCCCTACAGAAATGGAGTTAAATCCCAGGCTCTGTGTCTTCCTACAAGCAAGACATCATTTCAGGTAAACGCAGTCAATTTTCAGCTCAAATGAATATAAATCATTTACGAAGCTCACACGTTTCTTGCTCTTAACTGAAAAGCATTGGATGTTAGATGACTTGTGGTTTTTATCAGTTTCAGAAGCAGAGTTGAACTAGCAGTGTTCCGTATGTGTAGGAAACACTGTTCTTTTGTTATGAGCACACTCATGTTTCCTGCTCTATTAGAGACTCTGGAAAGCAAGAGCATGCTTCTTGCTCTAAAGCAGAGTGTGTTTCAAGTATGAGAACTGTGCTGTGTGTTGCCCTTCAGAAATGGAGTTAAATCCCAGGCTCTGTTTCTTCCTACAAGCAAGACATCTTTTCAGGTAAACTCAGTCAATTTTCAGCTCAAAGGAAGCTACATTGTGCACGAAGCTCACACGTTTCTCGCTCTTAACTGGAAAGCATTACATGTTAATGGAACTGTGGTTTGTATCAGTTTCAGAAGAAGAGTTGACCTAGATATGGTCCGTACGTGTAGGAAACACCGTTATTTTGTTCTGATCACAGTCACGTTTCCTGCTGTATTAGAGACTCTTAGAAAGCAAGAGCGTGCTTCTTGCGCTAAAGCAGAGTGTGTTTCATGGATGAGAACTGTGCTACGTGTTTCCCTTCAGAAATGGAGTTAAATTCCAGGCCCCGTGTCTTCCTGCAAGCAAGACATCATTTCAGGTAAACACAGTCACTTTTCAGCTCAAATGATATAAATCGTTTATGAAGCTCATAGGTTTCTTGCTCTTAACTGAAAAGCATTGGATGTTAGATGACTTGTGGTTTTTATCAGTTACAGAAGCAGAGTTGAACTAGCAGTGTTCCGTATGTGTAGGAAACACTGTTCTTTTGTTATGAGCACACTCATGTTTCCTGCTCTATTAGAGACTCTGGAAAGCAAGAGCATGCTTCTTGCTCTAAAGCAGAGTGTGTTTCATGGATGAGAACAGTGCAGTGTGTTTACCTTCAGAAATGGAGTTAAATCCCAGGCTCTGTGTCTTCCTACAAGCAAGACATCTTTTCAGGAAAACTCAGTCACTTTTCAGGTCAAAGGAAGCTACATCGTTCACGAAGCTCACATGTTTCTCGCTCTTAACTGGAAAGCATTGCATGTTAATGGAACTGTGGTTTGTATCAGTTTCAGAAGAAGAGTTGACCTAGATATGGTCCCTATGTGTAGGAAACACCATTATTTTGTTTCTGATCACAGTCACGTTTCCTTCTGTATTCGAGACTCTTAGAAAGCAAGTGCATGCTTCTTGTTCTAAAGCAGAGTGTGTTTCATGGATGAGAACTGTGCTGTGTGTTTCCATTCAGAAATGGAGTTAAATTCCAGGATCCGTGTCTTCCTACAAGCAAGACATCATTTCAGGTAAATGCAGTCACTTTTCAGCTCTAATGAATGTAAATCGTTTATGAAGCTCCCACGTTTCTTGCTATTAAATGAAAAGCATTGGATGTTAGATGACATGTGGTTTGTTTCAGTTTCAGAAGGAGAGTTGAACTAACAGTGGTCCGTATGTGTAGGAAACACTGTTCTTTTGTTCTGGGCACACTCACATTTCCAGCTCTATTAGAGACTCTAGAAAGCAAGAGCGTGCTTCTTCCTATACACAGAGTGTTTTTCATCGTGAATACTGTGCTGTGTTTTTCCCTTCAGAAATTGCGTAAAATCACAGGCTCTGTATCTTCCTACAAGCAAGACTTCGTTTCACGTAAACTCAGTCACCTTTTAGCTCAAACAAAGCTACATCATTCACGTAGCTCACACCTTACTTGGTCTTACCTGTGAAGCATTGGATGTTAGAGGACCTGTGGTTTGTATCAGTTTCAGAAGCAGAGTTGAACTAGCAAGGGTCCATATGTGTAGGAAACACCGTTATTTTGTTCTGAGTACCCTCATGTTTCTGGCTCTATTAGAGACTCTGGAAAGCAAGGGCATGCTTCTTGCTCTAAAGCAGAGTGTTATTCATGGATGAGAACTGTGCTGTGTGTTTCCCTTCAGAAATGGAGTTAAATCCAAGGATCTGTGTCTTCCTACAAGCAAGACATCTTTTCAGGTTAAACTCAGTCACTTTTCAGCTCAAAGGAAGCTACATCGTTCAGGAAGCTCACACGTTTCTCGCTCTTAACTGGAAAGCATTGCATGTTAGAGGAACTGTGGTTTGTATCAGTTTCAGAAGAAGAGTTGACCTACATATTTACCGTACATGTAGGAAACACCGGTATTTTGTTCTGACCACAGTCACGTTTCCTGCTGTATTAGAGACACTTAGAAAGCAAGAGCGTGCTTCTTGTTCTAAAGCAGAGTGTGTTTCATGGATGAGAAATGTGCTGTTTGTTTCCCTTCAGAAATGGAGTTAAATTCCAGGCCCCGTGTCTTCCTACAAGCAAGACATCATTTCAGGTAAATGCAGTCACTTTTCAGCTCAAATTAATATAAATCGTTTACTGAGACCACACATTTCTTGCTCTTAACTGAAAAGAATTGGATGTTAGATGACTTGTGGTTTTTATCAGTTTCAGAAGCAGAGTTGAACTAGCAGTGTTCTGTATGTGTAGGAAACACCGTTCTTTTGTTATGAGCACACTCATGTTTCCTGCTCTATTAGAGACTCTTAGAAAGCAAGAGTGTGCTTCTTGCTCTAAAGCAGAGTGTGTTTCATGGATGAGAACTGTGCTGCGTGTTTCCCTTCAGAAATGGAGTTAAATTCCAGGCCCCGTGTCTTCCTGCAAGCAAGACATCATTTCAGGTAAATGCAGTCACTTTTTAGCTCAAATGAATTTAAATCGTTTACGAAGCTCACACGTTTCTTGCTCTTAAATGAAAAGCATTGTTATGTCATGTTTCCTGCTCTATTAGAGACTCTGGAAAGTAAGAGCATGCTTCTTGCTCTAAAGCAGAGTGTGTTTCATGGATGAGAACAGTGCAGTGTGTTTACCTTCAGAAATGGAGTTAAATCCCAGGCTCTGTGTCTTCCTACAAGCAAGACATCTTTTCAGGAAAACTCAGTCACTTTTCAGCTCTAATGAATGTAAATCGTTTATGAAGCTCCCACGTTTCTTGCTATTAAATGAAAAGCATTGGATGTTAGATGACATGTGGTTTGTTTCAGTTTCAGAAGGAGAGTTGAGCTAACAGTGGTCCGTATGTGTAGGAAACACTGTTCTTTTGTTCTGGGCACACTCACATTTCCAGCTCTATTAGAGACTCTAGAAAGCAAGAGCATGCTTCTTCCTATACACAGAGTGTTTTTCATCATGAGTACTGTGCTGTGTTTTTCCCTTCAGAAATTGCGTTAAATCACAGGCTCTGTATCTTCCTACAAGCAAGACTTCGTTTCACGTAAACTCAGTCACCTTTTAGCTCAAACAAAGCTACATCGTTCACGTAGCTCACACGTTACATGGTCTTACCTGTGAAGCATTGGATGTTAGAGGACCTGTGGTTTGTATCAGTTTCAGAAGCAGAGTTGAACTAGCAAGGGTCCATATGTGTAGGAAACACCGTTCTTTTGTTCTGAGTACCCTCAAGTTTCTGGCTCTATTAGAGACTCTGGAAAGCAAGGGCATGCTTTTTGCTCTAAAGCAGAGTGTTATTCATGGATGAGAACTGTGCTGTGTGTTTCCCTTCAGAAATGGAGTTAAATCCAAGGCTCTGTGTCTTCCTACAAGCAAGACATCTTTTCAGGTAAACTCAGTCACTTTTCAGCTCAAAGGAAGCTACATCGTTCAGGAAGCTCACACGTTTCTCGCTCTTAACTGGAAAGCATTGCATTTTAGAGGAACTGTGGTTTGTATCAGTTTCAGAAGAAGAGTTGACCTAGATATTTACCGTACATGTAGGAAACACCGGTATTTTGTTCTGACCACAGTCACGTTTCCTGCTGTATTAGAGACACTTAGAAAGCAAGAGCGTGCTTCTTGTTCTAAAGCAGAGTGTGTTTCATGGATGAGAAGTGTGCTGTTTGTTTCCCTTCAGAAATGGAGTTAAATTCCAGGCCCCGTGTCTTCCTACAAGCAAGACATCATTTCAGGTAAATGCAGTCACTTTTCAGCTCAAATGAATATAAATCATTTACTAAGATCACACATTTCTTGCTCTTAACTGAAAAGAATTGGATGTTAGATGACTTGTGGTTTGTATCAGTTTCAGAAGCAGAGTTGAACTAGCAATGGTCCGTATGTGTAGGAAACACTGTTCTTTTGTTATGAGCACACTCAAGTTTCCTGCTCTATTAGAGACACTAGAAAGCAAGAGCGTGCTTCTTCCTATACGCAGAGTGTGTTTCATCGTGAGAACTGTGCTGTGTGTTTCCCTTCAGAAATGGAGTTAAATCACAGGATCTGTATCTTCCTACAAGCAATACTTCATTTCACGTAAACTCAGTCACCTTGCACTCAAACAAAGCTACATCCTACACCTAGCTCACACGTTACTTGCTCTTAACTGTAAAGCATTGGATGTTAGAGGACGTGTAGTTTATATCAGTTTCAGAAGCAAAGTTGATCTAGCAATGGTCCATATGTGTAGGAAACACCGTTCTTTTGTTCTGAGTACCCTCAAGTTTCTGTCTCTATGAGAGACTCTGGAAAGCAAGCGCATGCTTCTTGCTCTAAAGCAGAGTGTGTTTCATGGATAAGTACTGTGCTGTGTTTTTCCCTACAGAAATGGAGTTAAATCCCAGGCTCTGTGTCTTCCTACAAGCAAGACATCATTTCAGGTAAACGCAGTCAATTTTCAGCTCAAATGAATATAAATCATTTACGAAGCTCACACGTTTCTTGCTCTTAACTGAAAAGCATTGGATGTTAGATGACTTGTGGTTTTTATCAGTTTCAGAAGCAGAGTTGAACTAGCAGTGTTCCGTATGTGTAGGAAACACTGTTCTTTTGTTATGAGCACACTCATGTTTCCTGCTCTATTAGAGACTCTGGAAAGCAAGAGCATGCTTCTTGCTCTAAAGCAGAGTGTGTTTCAAGTATGAGAACTGTGCTGTGTGTTGCCCTTCAGAAATGGAGTTAAATCCCAGGCTCTGTTTCTTCCTACAAGCAAGACATCTTTTCAGGTAAACTCAGTCAATTTTCAGCTCAAAGGAAGCTACATTGTGCACGAAGCTCACACGTTTCTCGCTCTTAACTGGAAAGCATTACATGTTAATGGAACTGTGGTTTGTATCAGTTTCAGAAGAAGAGTTGACCTAGATATGGTCCGTACGTGTAGGAAACACCGTTATTTTGTTCTGATCACAGTCACGTTTCCTGCTGTATTAGAGACTCTTAGAAAGCAAGAGCGTGCTTCTTGCGCTAAAGCAGAGTGTGTTTCATGGATGAGAACTGTGCTACGTGTTTCCCTTCAGAAATGGAGTTAAATTCCAGGCCCCGTGTCTTCCTGCAAGCAAGACATCATTTCAGGTAAACACAGTCACTTTTCAGCTCAAATGATATAAATCGTTTATGAAGCTCATAGGTTTCTTGCTCTTAACTGAAAAGCATTGGATGTTAGATGACTTGTGGTTTTTATCAGTTACAGAAGCAGAGTTGAACTAGCAGTGTTCCGTATGTGTAGGAAACACTGTTCTTTTGTTATGAGCACACTCATGTTTCCTGCTCTATTAGAGACTCTGGAAAGCAAGAGCATGCTTCTTGCTCTAAAGCAGAGTGTGTTTCATGTATGAGAACTGTGCTGTGTGTTTCCCTTCAGAAATGGAGTTAAATCCCAGGCTCTGTGTCTTCCTACAAGCAAGACATCTTTTCAGGAAAACTGAGTCACTTTTCAGCTCAAAGGAAACTACATCATTCACGAAGCTCACATGTTTCTCGCTCTTAACTGGAAAGCATTACATGTTAATGGAACTGTGGTTTGTATCAGTTTCAGAAGAAGAGTTGACCTAGATATGGTCCGTATGTGTAGGAAACACCATTATTTTGTTTCTGATCACAGTCACGTTTCCTGCTGTATTAGAGACCTTTAGAAAGCAAGTGCGTGCTTCTTGCTCTAAAGCAGAGTGTGTTTTATGGATGAGAACTGTGCTGTGTTTTTCCCTTCAGAAATGGAGTTAAATCGCAGGCTCTGTATCTTCCTACAAGCAAGACATCTTTTCAGGTAAACTCAGTCACTTTTCAGCTCAAAGGACGCTACATCGTTCACGAAGCTCACACCTTTCTCGCTCTTAACTGAAAAGCATTGCATGTTAGAGGAACTGTGGTTTCTATCAGTTTCAGAAGAAGAGTTGACCTAGATGTGGTCCGTATGTGTAGGAAACACCGTTATTTTGTTCTGACCACAGTCACGTTTCCTGCTGTATTAGAGACTCTTAGAAAGCAAGAGTGTGCTTCTTGCTCTAAAGCAGAGTGTGTTTCATGGATGAGAACTGTGCTGCGTGTTTCCCTTCAGAAATGGAGTTAAATTCCAGGCCCCGTGTCTTCCTGCAAGCAAGACATCATTTCAGGTAAATGCAGTCACTTTTCAGCTCAAATGAATTTAAATCGTTTACGAAGCTCACACGTTTCTTGCTCTTAACTGAAAAGCATTGTTATGTCATGTTTCCTGCTCTATTAGAGACTCTGGAAAGTAAGAGCATGCTTCTTGCTCTAAAGCAGAGTGTGTTTCATGGATGAGAATAGTGCAGTGTGTTTACCTTCAGAAATGGAGTTAAATCCCAGGCTCTGTGTCTTCCTACAAGCAAGACATCTTTTCAGGAAAACTCAGTCACTTTTCAGGTCAAAGGAAGCTACATCGTTCACGAAGCTCACATGTTTCTCACTCTTAACTGGAAAGCATTGCATGTTAATGGAACTGTGGTTTGTATCAGTTTCAGAAGAAGAATTGACCTAGATATGGTCCCTATGTGTAGGAAACACCATTATTTTGTTTCTGATCACAGTCACGTTTCCTTCTGTATTCGAGACTCTTAGAAAGCAAGTGCATGCTTCTTGTTCTAAAGCAGAGTGTGTTTCATGGATGAGAACTGTGCTGTGTGTTTCCATTCAGAAATGGAGTTAAATTCCAGGATCCGTGTCTTCCTACAAGCAAGACATCATTTCAGGTAAATGCAGTCACTTTTCAGCTCTAATGAATGTAAATCGTTTATGAAGCTCCCACGTTTCTTGCTATTAAATGAAAAGCATTGGATGTTAGATGACATGTGGTTTGTTTCAGTTTCAGAAGGAGAGTTGAACTAACAGTGGTCCGTATGTGTAGGAAACACTGTTCTTTTGTTCTGGGCACACTCACATTTCCAGCTCTATTAGAGACTCTAGAAAGCAAGAGCGTGCTTCTTCCTATACACAGAGTGTTTTTCATCGTGAGTACTGTGCTGTGTTTTTCCCTTCAGAAATTGCGTAAAATCACAGGCTCTGTATCTTCCTACAAGCAAGACTTCGTTTCACGTAAACTCAGTCACCTTTTAGCTCAAACAAAGCTACATCATTCACGTAGCTCACACCTTACTTGGTCTTACCTGTGATGCATTGGATGTTAGAGGACCTGTGGTTTGTATCAGTTTCAGAAGCAGAGTTGAACTAGCAAGGGTCCATATGTGTAGGAAACACCGTTATTTTGTTCTGAGTACCCTCATGTTTCTGGCTCTATTAGAGACTCTGGAAAGCAAGGGCATGCTTCTTGCTCTAAAGCAGAGTGTTATTCATGGATGAGAACTGTGCTGTGTGTTTCCCTTCAGAAATGGAGTTAAATCCAAGGCTCTGTGTCTTCCTACAAGCAAGACATCTTTTCAGGTTAAACTCAGTCACTTTTCAGCTCAAAGGAAGCTACATCGTTCAGGAAGCTCACACGTTTCTCGCTCTTAACTGGAAAGCATTGCATGTTAGAAGAACTGTGGTTTGTATCAGTTTCAGAAGAAGAGTTGACCTAGATATTTACCGTACATGTAGGAAACACCGGTATTTTGTTCTGACCACAGTCACGTTTCCTGCTGTATTAGAGACACTTAGAAAGCAAGAGCGTGCTTCTTGTTCTAAAGCAGAGTGTGTTTCATGGATGAGAAGTGTGCTGTTTGTTTCCCTTCAGAAATGGAGTTAAATTCCAGGCCCCGTGTCTTCCTACAAGCAAGACATCATTTCAGGTAAATGCAGTCACTTTTCAGCTCAAATGAATATAAATCATTTACTAAGATCACACATTTCTTGCTCTTATCTGAAAAGAATTGGATGTTAGATGACTTGTGGTTTGTATCAGTTTCAGAAGCAGAGTTGAACTAGCAATGGTCCGTATGTGTAGGAAACACTGTTCTTTTGTTATGAGCACACTCAAGTTTCCTGCTCTATTAGAGACACTAGAAAGCAAGAGCGTGCTTCTTCCTATACGCAGAGTGTGTTTCATCGTGAGAACTGTGCTGTGTGTTTCCCTTCAGAAATGGAGTTAAATCACAGGATCTGTATCTTCCTACAAGCAATACTTCATTTCACGTAAACTCAGTCACCTTGCACTCAAACAAAGCTACATCCTACACCTAGCTCACACGTTACTTGCTCTTAACTGTAAAGCATTGGATGTTAGAGGACGTGTAGTTTATATCAGTTTCAGAAGCAAAGTTGATCTAGCAATGGTCCATATGTGTAGGAAACACCGTTCTTTTGTTCTGAGTACCCTCAAGTTTCTGTCTCTATGAGAGACTCTGGAAAGCAAGCGCATGCTTCTTGCTCTAAAGCAGAGTGTGTTTCATGGATGAGAACTGTGCTGCGTGTTTCCCTTCAGAAATGGAGTTAAATTCCAGGCCCCGTGTCTTCCTGCAAGCAAGACATCATTTCAGGTAAATGCAGTCACTTTTCAGCTCAAATGAATTTAAATCGTTTACGAAGCTCACACGTTTCTTGCTCTTAACTGAAAAGCATTGTTATGTCATGTTTCCTGCTCTATTAGAGACTCTGGAAAGTAAGAGCATGCTTCTTGCTCTAAAGCAGAGTGTGTTTCATGGATGAGAATAGTGCAGTGTGTTTACCTTCAGAAATGGAGTTAAATCCCAGGCTCTGTGTCTTCCTACAAGCAAGACATCTTTTCAGGAAAACTCAGTCACTTTTCAGGTCAAAGGAAGCTACATCGTTCACGAAGCTCACATGTTTCTCACTCTTAACTGGAAAGCATTGCATGTTAATGGAACTGTGGTTTGTATCAGTTTCAGAAGAAGAATTGACCTAGATATGGTCCCTATGTGTAGGAAACACCATTATTTTGTTTCTGATCACAGTCACGTTTCCTTCTGTATTCGAGACTCTTAGAAAGCAAGTGCATGCTTCTTGTTCTAAAGCAGAGTGTGTTTCATGGATGAGAACTGTGCTGTGTGTTTCCATTCAGAAATGGAGTTAAATTCCAGGATCCGTGTCTTCCTACAAGCAAGACATCATTTCAGGTAAATGCAGTCACTTTTCAGCTCTAATGAATGTAAATCGTTTATGAAGCTCCCACGTTTCTTGCTATTAAATGAAAAGCATTGGATGTTAGATGACATGTGGTTTGTTTCAGTTTCAGAAGGAGAGTTGAACTAACAGTGGTCCGTATGTGTAGGAAACACTGTTCTTTTGTTCTGGGCACACTCACATTTCCAGCTCTATTAGAGACTCTAGAAAGCAAGAGCGTGCTTCTTCCTATACACAGAGTGTTTTTCATCGTGAGTACTGTGCTGTGTTTTTCCCTTCAGAAATTGCGTAAAATCACAGGCTCTGTATCTTCCTACAAGCAAGACTTCGTTTCACGTAAACTCAGTCACCTTTTAGCTCAAACAAAGCTACATCATTCACGTAGCTCACACCTTACTTGGTCTTACCTGTGATGCATTGGATGTTAGAGGACCTGTGGTTTGTATCAGTTTCAGAAGCAGAGTTGAACTAGCAAGGGTCCATATGTGTAGGAAACACCGTTATTTTGTTCTGAGTACCCTCATGTTTCTGGCTCTATTAGAGACTCTGGAAAGCAAGGGCATGCTTCTTGCTCTAAAGCAGAGTGTTATTCATGGATGAGAACTGTGCTGTGTGTTTCCCTTCAGAAATGGAGTTAAATCCAAGGCTCTGTGTCTTCCTACAAGCAAGACATCTTTTCAGGTTAAACTCAGTCACTTTTCAGCTCAAAGGAAGCTACATCGTTCAGGAAGCTCACACGTTTCTCGCTCTTAACTGGAAAGCATTGCATGTTAGAGGAACTGTGGTTTGTATCAGTTTCAGAAGAAGAGTTGACCTAGATATTTACCGTACATGTAGGAAACACCGGTATTTTGTTCTGACCACAGTCACGTTTCCTGCTGTATTAGAGACACTTAGAAAGCAAGAGCGTGCTTCTTGTTCTAAAGCAGAGTGTGTTTCATGGATGAGAAGTGTGCTGTTTGTTTCCCTTCAGAAATGGAGTTAAATTCCAGGCCCCGTGTCTTCCTACAAGCAAGACATCATTTCAGGTAAATGCAGTCACTTTTCAGCTCAAATGAATATAAATCATTTACTAAGATCACACATTTCTTGCTCTTATCTGAAAAGAATTGGATGTTAGATGACTTGTGGTTTGTATCAGTTTCAGAAGCAGAGTTGAACTAGCAATGGTCCGTATGTGTAGGAAACACTGTTCTTTTGTTATGAGCACACTCAAGTTTCCTGCTCTATTAGAGACACTAGAAAGCAAGAGCGTGCTTCTTCCTATACGCAGAGTGTGTTTCATCGTGAGAACTGTGCTGTGTGTTTCCCTTCAGAAATGGAGTTAAATCACAGGATCTGTATCTTCCTACAAGCAATACTTCATTTCACGTAAACTCAGTCACCTTGCACTCAAACAAAGCTACATCCTACACCTAGCTCACACGTTACTTGCTCTTAACTGTAAAGCATTGGATGTTAGAGGACGTGTAGTTTATATCAGTTTCAGAAGCAAAGTTGATCTAGCAATGGTCCATATGTGTAGGAAACACCGTTCTTTTGTTCTGAGTACCCTCAAGTTTCTGTCTCTATGAGAGACTCTGGAAAGCAAGCGCATGCTTCTTGCTCTAAAGCAGAGTGTGTTTCATGGATAAGTACTGTGCTGTGTTTTTCCCTACAGAAATGGAGTTAAATCCCAGGCTCTGTGTCTTCCTACAAGCAAGACATCATTTCAGGTAAACGCAGTCAATTTTCAGCTCAAATGAATATAAATCATTTACGAAGCTCACACGTTTCTTGCTCTTAACTGAAAAGCATTGGATGTTAGATGACTTGTGGTTTTTATCAGTTTCAGAAGCAGAGTTGAACTAGCAGTGTTCCGTATGTGTAGGAAACACTGTTCTTTAGTTATGAGCACACTCATGTTTCCTGCTCTATTAGAGACTCTGGAAAGCAAGAGCATGCTTCTTGCTCTAAAGCAGAGTGTGTTTCAAGTATGAGAACTGTGCTGTGTGTTTCCCTTCAGAAATGGAGTTAAATCCCAGGCTCTGTGTCTTCCTACAAGCAAGACATCTTTTCAGGTAAACTCAGTCAATTTTCAGCTCAAAGGAAGCTACATTGTGCACGAAGCTCACACGTTTCTCGCTCTTAACTGGAAAGCATTACATGTTAATGGAATTGTGGTTTGTATCAGTTTCAGAAGAAGAGTTGACCTAGATATGGTCCGTACGTGTAGGAAACACCGTTATTTTGTTCTGACCAAAGTCACGTTTCCTGCTGTATTAGAGACTCTTAGAAAGCAAGAGCGTGCTTCTTGCGCTAAAGCAGAGTGTGTTTCATGGATGAGAACTGTGCTACGTGTTTCCCTTCAGAAATGGAGTTAAATTCCAGGCCCCGTGTCTTCCTGCAAGCAAGACATCATTTCAGGTAAACACAGTCACTTTTCAGCTCAAATGATATAAATCGTTTATGAAGCTCATAGGTTTCTTGCTCTTAACTGAAAAGCATTGGATGTTAGATGACTTGTGGTTTTTATCAGTTACAGAAGCAGAGTTGAACTAGCAGTGTTCCGTATGTGTAGGAAACACTGTTCTTTTGTTATGAGCACACTCATGTTTCCTGCTCTATTAGAGACTCTGGAAAGCAAGAGCATGCTTCTTGCTCTAAAGCAGAGTGTGTTTCATGTATGAGAACTGTGCTGTGTGTTTCCCTTCAGAAATGGAGTTAAATCCCAGGCTCTGTGTCTTCCTACAAGCAAGACATCTTTTCAGGAAAACTGAGTCACTTTTCAGCTCAAAGGAAACTACATCATTCACGAAGCTCACATGTTTCTCGCTCTTAACTGGAAAGCATTACATGTTAATGGAACTGTGGTTTGTATCAGTTTCAGAAGAAGAGTTGACCTAGATATGGTCCGTATGTGTAGGAAACACCATTATTTTGTTTCTGATCACAGTCACGTTTCCTGCTGTATTAGAGACCTTTAGAAAGCAAGTGCGTGCTTCTTGCTCTAAAGCAGAGTGTGTTTTATGGATGAGAACTGTGCTGTGTTTTTCCCTTCAGAAATGGAGTTAAATCGCAGGCTCTGTATCTTCCTACAAGCAAGACATCTTTTCAGGTAAACTCAGTCACTTTTCAGCTCAAAGGACGCTACATCGTTCACGAAGCTCACACCTTTCTCGCTCTTAACTGAAAAGCATTGCATGTTAGAGGAACTGTGGTTTCTATCAGTTTCAGAAGAAGAGTTGACCTAGATGTGGTCCGTATGTGTAGGAAACACCGTTATTTTGTTCTGACCACAGTCACGTTTCCTGCTGTATTAGAGACTCTTAGAAAGCAAGAGCGTGCTTCTTGCTCTAAAGCAGAGTGTGTTTCATGGATGAGAACTGTGCTGTGTGTTTCGCTTCAGAAATGGAGTTAAATCCCAGGCTCTGTGTCTTCCTACAAGCAAGACTTCTTTTCAGGTAATCTCAGTCACTTTTCAGCTCAAAGGAAGCTACATGGTTCACGAAGCTCACACGTTTCTCGCTCATAACTTGAAAGCATTGCATGTTAATGGAAGTGTGCTTTGTATCAGTTTCAGAAGAAGAGTTGACCTAGATATGGTCCGTATGTGTAGGAAACACCGTTATTTTGTTCTGACCACAGTCACGTTTCCTGCTGTATTAGAGACTCTTAGAAAGCAAGAGTGTGCTTCTTGCTCTAAAGCAGAGTGTGTTTCATGGATGAGAACTGTGCTGCGTGTTTCCCTTCAGAAATGGAGTTAAATTCCAGGCCCCGTGTCTTCCTGCAAGCAAGACATCATTTCAGGTAAATGCCGTCACTTTTCAGCTCAAATGAATTTAAATCGTTTACGAAGCTCACACGTTTCTTGCTCTTAACTGAAAAGCATTGTTATGTCATGTTTCCTGCTCTATTAGAGACTCTGGAAAGTAAGAGCATGCTTCTTGCTCTAAAGCAGAGTGTGTTTCATGGATGAGAATAGTGCAGTGTGTTTACCTTCAGAAATGGAGTTAAATCCCAGGCTCTGTGTCTTCCTACAAGCAAGACATCTTTTCAGGAAAACTCAGTCACTTTTCAGGTCAAAGGAAGCTACATCGTTCACGAAGCTCACATGTTTCTCACTCTTAACTGGAAAGCATTGCATGTTAATGGAACTGTGGTTTGTATCAGTTTCAGAAGAAGAATTGACCTAGATATGGTCCCTATGTGTAGGAAACACCATTATTTTGTTTCTGACCACAGTCACGTTTCCTTCTGTATTCGAGACTCTTAGAAAGCAAGTGCATGCTTCTTGTTCTAAAGCAGAGTGTGTTTCATGGATGAGAACTGTGCTGTGTGTTTCCATTCAGAAATGGAGTTAAATTCCAGGATCCGTGTCTTCCTACAAGCAAGACATCATTTCAGGTAAATGCAGTCACTTTTCAGCTCTAATGAATGTAAATCGTTTATGAAGCTCCCACGTTTCTTGCTATTAAATGAAAAGCATTGGATGTTAGATGACATGTGGTTTGTTTCAGTTTCAGAAGGAGAGTTGAACTAACAGTGGTCCGTATGTGTAGGAAACACTGTTCTTTTTTTCTGGGCACACTCACATTTCCAGCTCTATTAGAGACTCTAGAAAGCAAGAGCGTGCTTCTTCCTATACACAGAGTGTTTTTCATCGTGAGTACTGTGCTGTGTTTTTCCCTTCAGAAATTGCGTAAAATCACAGGCTCTGTATCTTCCTACAAGCAAGACTTCGTTTCACGTAAACTCAGTCACCTTTTAGCTCAAACAAAGCTACATCATTCACGTAGCTCACACCTTACTTGGTCTTACCTGTGAAGCATTGGATGTTAGAGGACCTGTGGTTTGTATCAGTTTCAGAAGCAGAGTTGAACTAGCAAGGGTCCATATGTGTAGGAAACACCATTATTTTGTTCTGAGTACCCTCATGTTTCTGGCTCTATTAGAGACTCTGGAAAGCAAGGGCATGCTTCTTGCTCTAAAGCAGAGTGTTATTCATGGATGAGAACTGTGCTGTGTGTTTCCCTTCAGAAATGGAGTTAAATCCAAGGCTCTGTGTCTTCCTACAAGCAAGACATCTTTTCAGGTTAAACTCAGTCACTTTTCAGCTCAAAGGAAGCTACATCGTTCAGGAAGCTCACACGTTTCTCGCTCTTAACTGGAAAGCATTGCATGTTAGAGGAACTGTGGTTTGTATCAGTTTCAGAAGAAGAGTTGACCTAGATATTTACCGTACATGTAGGAAACACCGGTATTTTGTTCTGACCACAGTCACGTTTCCTGCTGTATTAGAGACACTTAGAAAGCAAGAGCGTGCTTCTTGTTCTAAAGCAGAGTGTGTTTCATGGATGAGAAATGTGCTGTTTGTTTCCCTTCAGAAATGGAGTTAAATTCCAGGCCCCGTGTCTTCCTACAAGCAAGACATCATTTCAGGTAAATGCAGTCACTTTTCAGCTCAAATGAATATAAATCGTTTACTGACACCACACATTTCTTGCTCTTAACTGAAAAGAATTGGATGTTAGATGACTTGTGGTTTTTATCAGTTTCAGAAGCAGAGTTGAACTAGCAGTGTTCCGTATGTGTAGGAAACACTGTTCTTTTGTTATGAGCACACTCATGTTTCCTGCTCTATTAGAGACTCTGGAAAGCAAGAGCATGCTTCTTGCTCTAAAGCAGAGTGTGTTTCATGTATGAGAACTGTGCTGTGTGTTTCCCTTCAGAAATGGAGTTAAATCCCAGGCTCTGTGTCTTCCTACAAGCAAGACATCTTTTCAGGAAAACTCAGTCACTTTTCAGCTCAAAGGAAACTACATCATTCACGAAGCTCACATGTTTCTCGCTCTTAACTGGAAAGCATTACATGTTAATGGAACTGTGGTTTGTATCAGTTTCAGAAGAAGAGTTGACCTAGATATGGTCCGTATGTGTAGGAAACACCATTATTTTGTTTCTGATCACAGTCACGTTTCCTGCTGTATTAGAGACCTTTAGAAAGCAAGTGCGTGCTTCTTGCTCTAAAGCAGAGTGTGTTTTATGGATGAGAACTGTGCTGTGTTTTTCCCTTCAGAAATGGAGTTAAATCGCAGGCTCTGTATCTTCCTACAAGCAAGACATCTTTTCAGGTAAACTCAGTCACTTTTCAGCTCAAAGGACGCTACATCGTTCACGAAGCTCACACCTTTCTCGCTCTTAACTGAAAAGCATTGCATGTTAGAGGAACTGTGGTTTCTATCAGTTTCAGAAGAAGAGTTGACCTAGATGTGGTCCGTATGTGTAGGAAACACCGTTATTTTGTTCTGACCACAGTCACGTTTCCTGCTGTATTAGAGACTCTTAGAAAGCAAGAGCGTGCTTCTTGCTCTAAAGCAGAGTGTGTTTCATGGATGAGAACTGTGCTGTGTGTTTCGCTTCAGAAATGGAGTTAAATCCCAGGCTCTGTGTCTTCCTACAAGCAAGACTTCTTTTCAGGTAATCTCAGTCACTTTTCAGCTCAAAGGAAGCTACATGGTTCACGAAGCTCACACGTTTCTCGCTCATAACTTGAAAGCATTGCATGTTAATGGAAGTGTGCTTTGTATCAGTTTCAGAAGAAGAGTTGACCTAGATATGGTCCGTATGTGTAGGAAACACCGTTATTTTGTTCTGACCACAGTCACGTTTCCTGCTGTATTAGAGACTCTTAGAAAGCAAGAGTGTGCTTCTTGCTCTAAAGCAGAGTGTGTTTCATGGATGAGAACTGTGCTGCGTGTTTCCCTTCAGAAATGGAGTTAAATTCCAGGCCCCGTGTCTTCCTGCAAGCAAGACATCATTTCAGGTAAATGCAGTCACTTTTCAGCTCAAATGAATTTAAATCGTTTACGAAGCTCACACGTTTCTTGCTCTTAACTGAAAAGCATTGTTATGTCATGTTTCCTGCTCTATTAGAGACTCTGGAAAGTAAGAGCATGCTTCTTGCTCTAAAGCAGAGTGTGTTTCATGGATGAGAATAGTGCAGTGTGTTTACCTTCAGAAATGGAGTTAAATCCCAGGCTCTGTGTCTTCCTACAAGCAAGACATCTTTTCAGGAAAACTCAGTCACTTTTCAGGTCAAAGGAAGCTACATCGTTCACGAAGCTCACATGTTTCTCACTCTTAACTGGAAAGCATTGCATGTTAATGGAACTGTGGTTTGTATCAGTTTCAGAAGAAGAATTGACCTAGATATGGTCCCTATGTGTAGGAAACACCATTATTTTGTTTCTGATCACAGTCACGTTTCCTTCTGTATTCGAGACTCTTAGAAAGCAAGTGCATGCTTCTTGTTCTAAAGCAGAGTGTGTTTCATGGATGAGAACTGTGCTGTGTGTTTCCATTCAGAAATGGAGTTAAATTCCAGGATCCGTGTCTTCCTACAAGCAAGACATCATTTCAGGTAAATGCAGTCACTTTTCAGCTCTAATGAATGTAAATCGTTTATGAAGCTCCCACGTTTCTTGCTATTAAATGAAAAGCATTGGATGTTAGATGACATGTGGTTTGTTTCAGTTTCAGAAGGAGAGTTGAACTAACAGTGGTCCGTATGTGTAGGAAACACTGTTCTTTTGTTCTGGGCACACTCACATTTCCAGCTCTATTAGAGACTCTAGAAAGCAAGAGCGTGCTTCTTCCTATACACAGAGTGTTTTTCATCGTGAGTACTGTGCTGTGTTTTTCCCTTCAGAAATTGCGTAAAATCACAGGCTCTGTATCTTCCTACAAGCAAGACTTCGTTTCACGTAAACTCAGTCACCTTTTAGCTCAAACAAAGCTACATCATTCACGTAGCTCACACCTTACTTGGTCTTACCTGTGAAGCATTGGATGTTAGAGGACCTGTGGTTTGTATCAGTTTCAGAAGCAGAGTTGAACTAGCAAGGGTCCATATGTGTAGGAAACACCGTTATTTTGTTCTGAGTACCCTCATGTTTCTGGCTCTATTAGAGACTCTGGAAAGCAAGGGCATGCTTCTTGCTCTAAAGCAGAGTGTTATTCATGGATGAGAACTGTGCTGTGTGTTTCCCTTCAGAAATGGAGTTAAATCCAAGGCTCTGTGTCTTCCTACAAGCAAGACATCTTTTCAGGTTAAACTCAGTCACTTTTCAGCTCAAAGGAAGCTACATCGTTCAGGAAGCTCACACGTTTCTCGCTCTTAACTGGAAAGCATTGCATGTTAGAGGAACTGTGGTTTGTATCAGTTTCAGAAGAAGAGTTGACCTAGATATTTACCGTACATGTAGGAAACACCGGTATTTTGTTCTGACCACAGTCACGTTTCCTGCTGTATTAGAGACACTTAGAAAGCAAGAGCGTGCTTCTTGTTCTAAAGCAGAGTGTGTTTCATGGATGAGAAATGTGCTGTTTGTTTCCCTTCAGAAATGGAGTTAAATTCCAGGCCCCGTGTCTTCCTACAAGCAAGACATCATTTCAGGTAAATGCAGTCACTTTTCAGCTCAAATGAATATAAATCGTTTACTGACACCACACATTTCTTGCTCTTAACTGAAAAGAATTGGATGTTAGATGACGTGTGGTTTTTATCAGTTTCAGAAGCAGAGTTGAACTAGCAGTGTTCCGTATGTGTAGGAAACACTGTTCTTTTGTTATGAGCACACTCATGTTTCCTGCTCTATTAGAGACTCTGGAAAGCAAGAGCATGCTTCTTGCTCTAAAGCGGAGTGTGTTTCATGGATGAGAACTGTGCTGTGTGTTTCCCTTCAGAAATGGAGTTAAATCCCAGGCTCTGTGTCTTCCTACAAGCAAGACATCTTTTCAGGAAAACTCAGTCACTTTTCAGCTCAAAGGAAACTACATCATTCACGAAGCTCACATGTTTCTCGCTCTTAACTGGAAAGCATTACATGTTAATGGAACTGTGGTTTGTATCAGTTTCAGAAGAAGAGTTGACCTAGATATGGTCCGTATGTGTAGGAAACACCATTATTTTGTTTCTGATCACAGTCACGTTTCCTGCTGTATTAGAGACCTTTAGAAAGCAAGTGCGTGCTTCTTGCTCTAAAGCAGAGTGTGTTTTATGGATGAGAACTGTGCTGTGTTTTTCCCTTCAGAAATGGAGTTAAATCGCAGGCTCTGTATCTTCCTACAAGCAAGACATCTTTTCAGGTAAACTCAGTCACTTTTCAGCTCAAAGGACGCTACATCGTTCACGAAGCTCACACCTTTCTCGCTCTTAACTGAAAAGCATTGCATGTTAGAGGAACTGTGGTTTCTATCAGTTTCAGAAGAAGAGTTGACCTAGATGTGGTCCGTATGTGTAGGAAACACCGTTATTTTGTTCTGACCACAGTCACGTTTCCTGCTGTATTAGAGACTCTTAGAAAGCAAGAGCTTGCTTCTTGCTCTAAAGCAGAGTGTGTTTCATGGATGAGAACTGTGCTGTGTGTTTCGCTTCAGAAATGGAGTTAAATCCCAGGCTCTGTGTCTTCCTACAAGCAAGACTTCTTTTCAGGTAATCTCAGTCACTTTTCAGCTCAAAGGAAGCTACATGGTTCACGAAGCTCACACGTTTCTCGCTCATAACTTGAAAGCATTGCATCTTAATGGAAGTGTGCTTTGTATCAGTTTCAGAAGAAGAGTTGACCTAGATATGGTCCGTAGGTGTAGGAAACACCGTTATTTTGTTCTGACCACAGTCACGTTTCCTGCTGTATTAGAGACTCTTAGAAAGCAAGAGTGTGCTTCTTGCTCTAAAGCAGAGTGTGTTTCATGGATGAGAACTGTGCTGCGTGTTTCCCTTCAGAAATGGAGTTAAATTCCAGGCCCCGTGTCTTCCTGCAAGCAAGACATCATTTCAGGTAAATGCAGTCACTTTTCAGCTCAAATGAATTTAAATCGTTTACGAAGCTCACACGTTTCTTGCTCTTAACTGAAAAGCATTGTTATGTCATGTTTCCTGCTCTATTAGAGACTCTGGAAAGTAAGAGCATGCTTCTTGCTCTAAAGCAGAGTGTGTTTCATGGATGAGAACAGTGCAGTGTGTTTACCTTCAGAAATGGAGTTAAATCCCAGGCTCTGTGTCTTCCTACAAGCAAGACATCTTTTCAGGAAAACTCAGTCACTTTTCAGGTCAAAGGAAGCTACATCGTTCACGAAGCTCACATGTTTCTCGCTCTTAACTGGAAAGCATTGCATGTTAATGGAACTGTGGTTTGTATCAGTTTCAGAAGAAGAGTTGACCTAGATATGGTCCCTATGTGTAGGAAACACCATTATTTTGTTTCTGATCACAGTCACGTTTCCTTCTGTATTCGAGACTCTTAGAAAGCAAGTGCATGCTTCTTGTTCTAAAGCAGAGTGTGTTTCATGGATGAGAACTGTGCTGTGTGTTTCCATTCAGAAATGGAGTTAAATTCCAGGATCCGTGTCTTCCTACAAGCAAGACATCATTTCAGGTAAATGCAGTCACTTTTCAGCTCTAATGAATGTAAATCGTTTATGAAGCTCCCACGTTTCTTGCTATTAAATGAAAAGCATTGGATGTTAGATGACATGTGGTTTGTTTCAGTTCCAGAAGGAGAGTTGAACTAACAGTGGTCCGTATGTGTAGGAAACACTGTTCTTTTGTTCTGGGCACACTCACATTTCCAGCTCTATGAGAGACTCTAGAAAGCAAGAGCGTGCTTCTTCCTATACACAGAGTGTTTTTCATCGTGAGTACTGTGCTGTGTTTTTCCCTTCAGAAATTGCGTAAAATCACAGGCTCTGTATCTTCCTACAAGCAAGACTTCGTTTCACGTAAACTCAGTCACCTTTTAGCTCAAACAAAGCTACATCGTTCACGTAGCTCACACGTTACTTGGTCTTACCTGTGAAGCATTGGATGTTAGAGGACCTGTGGTTTGTATCAGTTTCAGAAGCAGAGTTGAACTAGCAAGGGTCCATATGTGTAGGAAACACCGTTATTTTGTTCTGAGTACCCTCATGTTTCTGGCTCTATTAGAGACTCTGGAAAGCAAGGGCATGCTTCTTGCTCTAAAGCAGAGTGTTATTCATGGATGAGAACTGTGCTGTGTGTTTCCCTTCAGAAATGGAGTTAAATCCCAGGCTCTGTGTCTTCCTACAAGCAAGACATCATTTCAGGTAAACGCAGTCAATTTTCAGCTCAAATGAATATAAATCATTTACGAAGCTCACACGTTTCTTGCTCTTAACTGAAAAGCATTGGATGTTAGATGACTTGTGGTTTTTATCAGTTTCAGAAGCAGAGTTGAACTAGCAGTGTTCCGTATGTGTAGGAAACACTGTTCTTTTGTTATGAGCACACTCATGTTTCCTGCTCTATTAGAGACTCTGGAAAGCAAGAGCATGCTTCTTGCTCTAAAGCAGAGTGTGTTTCATGTATGAGAACTGTGCTGTGTGTTGCCCTTCAGAAATGGAGTTAAATCCCAGGCTCTGTGTCTTCCTACAAGCAAGACATCTTTTCAGGTAAACTCAGTCAATTTTCAGCTCAAAGGAAGCTACATTGTTCACGAAGCTCACACGTTTCTCGCTCTTAACTGGAAAGCATTGCATGTTAGAGGAACTGTGGTTTGTATCAGTTTCAGAAGAAGAGTTGACCTAGATATGGTCCGTATGTGTAGGAAACACCATTATTTTGTTTCTGATCACAGTCACGTTTCCTGCTGTATTAGAGACCTTTAGAAAGCAAGTGCGTGCTTCTTGCTCTAAAGCAGAGTGTGTTTTATGGATGAGAACTGTGCTGTGTTTTTCCCTTCAGAAATGGAGTTAAATCGCAGGCTCTGTATCTTCCTACAAGCAAGACATCTTTTCAGGTAAACTCAGTCACTTTTCAGCTCAAAGGACGCTACATCGTTCACGAAGCTCACACCTTTCTCGCTCTTACCTGAAAAGCATTGCATGTTAGAGGAACTGTGGTTTCTATCAGCTTCAGAAGAAGAGTTGACCTAGATGTGGTCCGTATGTGTAGGAAACACCGTTATTTTGTTCTGACCACAGTCACGTTTCCTGCTGTATTAGAGACTCTTAGAAAGCAAGAGCGTGCTTCTTGCTCTAAAGCAGAGTGTGTTTCATGGATGAGAACTGTGCTGTGTGTTTCGCTTCAGAAATGGAGTTAAATCCCAGGCTCTGTGTCTTCCTACAAGCAAGACTTCTTTTCAGGTAATCTCAGTCACTTTTCAGCTCAAAGGAAGCTACATGGTTCACGAAGCTCACACGTTTCTCGCTCATAACTTGAAAGCATTGCATGTTAATGGAAGTGTGCTTTGTATCAGTTTCAGAAGAAGAGTTGACCTAGATATGGTCCGTATGTGTAGGAAACACCGTTATTTTGTTCTGACCACAGTCACGTTTCCTGCTGTATTAGAGACTCTTAGAAAGCAAGAGTGTGCTTCTTGCTCTAAAGCAGAGTGTGTTTCATGGATGAGAACTGTGCTGCGTGTTTCCCTTCAGAAATGGAGTTAAATTCCAGGCCCCGTGTCTTCCTGCAAGCAAGACATCATTTCAGGTAAATGCAGTCACTTTTCAGCTCAAATGAATTTAAATCGTTTACGAAGCTCACACGTTTCTTGCTCTTAACTGAAAAGCATTGTTATGTCATGTTTCCTGCTCTATTAGAGACTCTGGAAAGTAAGAGCATGCTTCTTGCTCTAAAGCAGAGTGTGTTTCATGGATGAGAACAGTGCAGTGTGTTTACCTTCAGAAATGGAGTTAAATCCCAGGCTCTGTGTCTTCCTACAAGCAAGACATCTTTTCAGGAAAACTCAGTCACTTTTCAGGTCAAAGGAAGCTACATCGTTCACGAAGCTCACATGTTTCTCGCTCTTAACTGGAAAGCATTGCATGTTAATGGAACTGTGGTTTGTATCAGTTTCAGAAGAAGAGTTGACCTAGATATGGTCCCTATGTGTAGGAAACACCATTATTTTGTTTCTGATCACAGTCACGTTTCCTTCTGTATTCGAGACTCTTAGAAAGCAAGTGCATGCTTCTTGTTCTAAAGCAGAGTGTGTTTCATGGATGAGAACTGTGCTGTGTGTTTCCATTCAGAAATGGAGTTAAATTCCAGGATCCGTGTCTTCCTACAAGGAAGACATCATTTCAGGTAAATGCAGTCACTTTTCAGCTCTAATGAATGTAAATCGTTTATGAAGCTCCCACGTTTCTTGCTATTAAATGAAAAGCATTGGATGTTAGATGACATGTGGTTTGTTTCAGTTTCAGAAGGAGAGTTGAACTAACAGTGGTCCGTATGTGTAGGAAACACTGTTCTTTTGTTCTGGGCACACTCACATTTCCAGCTCTATTAGAGACTCTAGAAAGCAAGAGCGTGCTTCTTCCTATACACAGAGTGTTTTTCATCATGAGTACTGTGCTGTGTTTTTCCCTTCAGAAATTGCGTTAAATCACAGGCTCTGTATCTTCCTACAAGCAAGACTTCGTTTCACGTAAACTCAGTCACCTTTTAGCTCAAACAAAGCTACATCGTTCACGTAGCTCACACGTTACATGGTCTTACCTGTGAAGCATTGGATGTTAGAGGACCTGTGGTTTGTATCAGTTTCAGAAGCAGAGTTGAACTAGCAAGGGTCCATATGTGTAGGAAACACCGTTCTTTTGTTCTGAGTACCCTCAAGTTTCTGGCTCTATTAGAGACTCTGGAAAGCAAGGGCATGCTTTTTGCTCTAAAGCAGAGTGTTATTCATGGATGAGAACTGTGCTGTGTGTTTCCCTTCAGAAATGGAGTTAAATCCAAGGCTCTGTGTCTTCCTACAAGCAAGACATCTTTTCAGGTAAACTCAGTCACTTTTCAGCTCAAAGGAAGCTACATCGTTCAGGAAGCTCACACGTTTCTCGCTCTTAACTGGAAAGCATTGCATGTTAGAGGAACTGTGGTTTGTATCAGTTTCAGAAGAAGAGTTGACCTAGATATTTACCGTACATGTAGGAAACACCGGTATTTTGTTCTGACCACAGTCACGTTTCCTGCTGTATTAGAGACACTTAGAAAGCAAGAGCGTGCTTCTTGTTCTAAAGCAGAGTGTGTTTCATGGATGAGAAGTGTGCTGTTTGTTTCCCTTCAGAAATGGAGTTAAATTCCAGGCCCCGTGTCTTCCTACAAGCAAGACATCATTTCAGGTAAATGCAGTCACTTTTCAGCTCAAATGAATATAAATCATTTACTAAGATCACACATTTCTTGCTCTTAACTGAAAAGAATTGGATGTTAGATGACTTGTGGTTTGTATCAGTTTCAGAAGCAGAGTTGAACTAGCAATGGTCCGTATGTGTAGGAAACACTGTTCTTTTGTTAGGAGCACACTCAAGTTTCCTGCTCTATTAGAGACACTAGAAAGCAAGAGCGTGCTTCTTCCTATACGCAGAGTGTGTTTCATCGTGAGAACTGTGCTGTGTGTTTCCCTTCAGAAATGGAGTTAAATCACAGGATCTGTATCTTCCTACAAGCAATACTTCATTTCACGTAAACTCAGTCACCTTGCACTCAAACAAAGCTACATCCTACACCTAGCTCACACGTTACTTGCTCTTAACTGTAAAGCATTGGATGTTAGAGGACGTGTAGTTTATATCAGTTTCAGAAGCAAAGTTGATCTAGCAATGGTCCATATGTGTAGGAAACACCGTTCTTTTGTTCTGAGTACCCTCAAGTTTCTGTCTCTATGAGAGACTCTGGAAAGCAAGCACATGCTTCTTGCTCTAAAGCAGAGTGTGTTTCATGGATAAGTACTGTGCTGTGTTTTTCCCTACAGAAATGGAGTTAAATCCCAGGCTCTGTGTCTTCCTACAAGCAAGACATCATTTCAGGTAAACGCAGTCAATTTTCAGCTCAAATGAATATAAATCATTTACGAAGCTCACACGTTTCTTGCTCTTAACTGAAAAGCATTGGATGTTAGATGACTTGTGGTTTTTATCAGTTTCAGAAGCAGAGTTGAACTAGCAGTGTTCCGTATGTGTAGGAAACACTGTTCTTTTGTTATGAGCACACTCATGTTTCCTGCTCTATTAGAGACTCTGGAAAGCAAGAGCATGCTTCTTGCTCTAAAGCAGAGTGTGTTTCAAGTATGAGAACTGTGCTGTGTGTTTCCCTTCAGAAATGGAGTTAAATCCCAGGCTCTGTTTCTTCCTACAAGCAAGACATCTTTTCAGGTAAACTCAGTCAATTTTCAGCTCAAAGGAAGCTACATTGTGCACGAAGCTCACACGTTTCTCGCTCTTAACTGGAAAGCATTACATGTTAATGGAACTGTGGTTTGTATCAGTTTCAGAAGAAGAGTTGACCTAGATATGGTCCGTACGTGTAGGAAACACCGTTATTTTGTTCTGACCAAAGTCACGTTTCCTGCTGTATTAGAGACTCTTAGAAAGCAAGAGCGTGCTTCTTGTGCTAAAGCAGAGTGTGTTTCATGGATGAGAACTGTGCTACGTGTTTCCCTTCAGAAATGGAGTTAAATTCCAGGCCCCGTGTCTTCCTGCAAGCAAGACATCATTTCAGGTAAACACAGTCACTTTTCAGCTCAAATGATATAAATCGTTTATGAAGCTCATAGGTTTCTTGCTCTTAACTGAAAAGCATTGGATGTTAGATGACTTGTCGTTTTTATCAGTTACAGAAGCAGAGTTGAACTAGCAGTGTTCCGTATGTGTAGGAAACACTGTTCTTTTGTTATGAGCACACTCATGTTTCCTGCTCTATTAGAGACTCTGGAAAGCAAGAGCATGCTTCTTGCTCTAAAGCAGAGTGTGTTTCATGTATGAGAACTGTGCTGTGTGTTTCCCTTCAGAAATGGAGTTAAATCCCAGGCTCTGTGTCTTCCTACAAGCAAGACATCTTTTCAGGAAAACTCAGTCACTTTTCAGCTCAAAGGAAACTACATCATTCACGAAGCTCACATGTTTCTCGCTCTTAACTGGAAAGCATTACATGTTAATGGAACTGTGGTTTGTATCAGTTTCAGAAGAAGAGTTGACCTAGATATGGTCCGTATGTGTAGGAAACACCATTATTTTGTTTCTGATCACAGTCACGTTTCCTGCTGTATTAGAGACCTTTAGAAAGCAAGTGCGTGCTTCTTGCTCTAAAGCAGAGTGTGTTTTATGGATGAGAACTGTGCTGTGTTTTTCCCTTCAGAAATGGAGTTAAATCGCAGGCTCTGTATCTTCCTACAAGCAAGACATCTTTTCAGGTAAACTCAGTCACTTTTCAGCTCAAAGGACGCTACATCGTTCACGAAGCTCACACCTTTCTCGCTCTTAACTGAAAAGCATTGCATGTTAGAGGAACTGTGGTTTCTATCAGTTTCAGAAGAAGAGTTGACCTAGATGTGGTCCGTATGTGTAGGAAACACCGTTATTTTGTTCTGACCACAGTCACGTTTCCTGCTGTATTAGAGACTCTTAGAAAGCAAGAGCGTGCTTCTTGCTCTAAAGCAGAGTGTGTTTCATGGATGAGAACTGTGCTGTGTGTTTCGCTTCAGAAATGGAGTTAAATCCCAGGCTCTGTGTCTTCCTACAAGCAAGACTTCTTTTCAGGTAATCTCAGTCACTTTTCAGCTCAAAGGAAGCTACATGGTTCACGAAGCTCACACGTTTCTCGCTCATAACTTGAAAGCATTGCATGTTAATGGAAGTGTGCTTTGTATCAGTTTCAGAAGAAGAGTTGACCTAGATATGGTCCGTATGTGTAGGAAACACCGTTATTTTGTTCTGACCACAGTCACGTTTCCTGCTGTATTAGAGACTCTTAGAAAGCAAGAGTGTGCTTCTTGCTCTAAAGCAGAGTGTGTTTCATGGATGAGAACTGTGCTGCGTGTTTCCCTTCAGAAATGGAGTTAAATTCCAGGCCCCGTGTCTTCCTGCAAGCAAGACATCATTTCAGGTAAATGCAGTCACTTTTCAGCTCAAATGAATTTAAATCGTTTACGAAGCTCACACGTTTCTTGCTCTTAACTGAAAAGCATTGTTATGTCATGTTTCCTGCTCTATTAGAGACTCTGGAAAGTAAGAGCATGCTTCTTGCTCTAAAGCAGAGTGTGTTTCATGGATGAGAATAGTGCAGTGTGTTTACCTTCAGAAATGGAGTTAAATCCCAGGCTCTGTGTCTTCCTACAAGCAAGACATCTTTTCAGGAAAACTCAGTCACTTTTCAGGTCAAAGGAAGCTACATCGTTCACGAAGCTCACATGTTTCTCACTCTTAACTGGAAAGCATTGCATGTTAATGGAACTGTGGTTTGTATCAGTTTCAGAAGAAGAATTGACCTAGATATGGTCCCTATGTGTAGGAAACACCATTATTTTGTTTCTGATCACAGTCACGTTTCCTTCTGTATTCGAGACTCTTAGAAAGCAAGTGCATGCTTCTTGTTCTAAAGCAGAGTGTGTTTCATGGATGAGAACTGTGCTGTGTGTTTCCATTCAGAAATGGAGTTAAATTCCAGGATCCGTGTCTTCCTACAAGCAAGACATCATTTCAGGTAAATGCAGTCACTTTTCAGCTCTAATGAATGTAAATCGTTTATGAAGCTCCCACGTTTCTTGCTATTAAATGAAAAGCATTGGATGTTAGATGACATGTGGTTTGTTTCAGTTTCAGAAGGAGAGTTGAACTAACAGTGGTCCGTATGTGTAGGAAACACTGTTCTTTTGTTCTGGGCTCACTCACATTTCCAGCTCTATTAGAGACTCTAGAAAGCAAGAGCGTGCTTCTTCCTATACACAGAGTGTTTTTCATCATGAGTACTGTGCTGTGTTTTTCCCTTCAGAAATTGCGTTAAATCACAGGCTCTGTATCTTCCTACAAGCAAGACTTCGTTTCACGTAAACTCAGTCACCTTTTAGCTCAAACAAAGCTACATCATTCACGTAGCTCACACCTTACTTGGTCTTACCTGTGAAGCATTGGATGTTAGAGGACCTGTGGTTTGTATCAGTTTCAGAAGCAGAGTTGAACTAGCAAGGGTCCATATGTGTAGGAAACACCGTTATTTTGTTCTGAGTACCCTCATGTTTCTGGCTCTATTAGAGACTATGGAAAGCAAGCGCATGCTTCTTGCTCTAAAGCAGAGTGTTATTCATGGATGAGAACTGTGCTGTGTGTTTCCCTTCAGAAATGGAGTTAAATCCAAGGCTCTGTGTCTTCCTACAAGCAAGACATCTTTTCAGGTAAACTCAGTCAATTTTCAGCTCAAAGGAAGCTACATTGTGCACGAAGCTCACACGTTTCTCGCTCTTAACTGGAAAGCATTACATGTTAATGGAACTGTGGTTTGTATCAGTTTCAGAAGAAGAGTTGACCTAGATATGGTCCGTACGTGTAGGAAACACCGTTATTTTGTTCTGACCAAAGTCACGTTTCCTGCTGTATTAGAGACTCTTAGAAAGCAAGAGCGTGCTTCTTGTGCTAAAGCAGAGTGTGTTTCATGGATGAGAACTGTGCTACGTGTTTCCCTTCAGAAATGGAGTTAAATTCCAGGCCCCGTGTCTTCCTGCAAGCAAGACATCATTTCAGGTAAACACAGTCACTTTTCAGCTCAAATGATATAAATCGTTTATGAAGCTCATAGGTTTCTTGCTCTTAACTGAAAAGCATTGGATGTTAGATGACTTGTCGTTTTTATCAGTTACAGAAGCAGAGTTGAACTAGCAGTGTTCCGTATGTGTAGGAAACACTGTTCTTTTGTTATGAGCACACTCATGTTTCCTGCTCTATTAGAGACTCTGGAAAGCAAGAGCATGCTTCTTGCTCTAAAGCAGAGTGTGTTTCATGGATGAGAACTGTGCTGTGTGTTTCCCTTCAGAAATGGAGTTAAATCCCAGGCTCTGTGTCTTCCTACAAGCAAGACATCTTTTCAGGAAAACTCAGTCACTTTTCAGCTCAAAGGAAACTACATCATTCACGAAGCTCACATGTTTCTCGCTCTTAACTGGAAAGCATTACATGTTAATGGAACTGTGGTTTGTATCAGTTTCAGAAGAAGAGTTGACCTAGATATGGTCCGTATGTGTAGGAAACACCATTATTTTGTTTCTGATCACAGTCACGTTTCCTGCTGTATTAGAGACCTTTAGAAAGCAAGTGCGTGCTTCTTGCTCTAAAGCAGAGTGTGTTTTATGGATGAGAACTGTGCTGTGTTTTTCCCTTCAGAAATGGAGTTAAATCGCAGGCTCTGTATCTTCCTACAAGCAAGACATCTTTTCAGGTAAACTCAGTCACTTTTCAGCTCAAAGGACGCTACATCGTTCACGAAGCTCACACCTTTCTCGCTCTTAACTGAAAAGCATTGCATGTTAGAGGAACTGTGGTTTCTATCAGTTTCAGAAGAAGAGTTGACCTAGATGTGGTCCGTATGTGTAGGAAACACCGTTATTTTGTTCTGACCACAGTCACGTTTCCTGCTGTATTAGAGACTCTTAGAAAGCAAGAGCGTGCTTCTTGCTCTAAAGCAGAGTGTGTTTCATGGATGAGAACTGTGCTGTGTGTTTCGCTTCAGAAATGGAGTTAAATCCCAGGCTCTGTGTCTTCCTACAAGCAAGACTTCTTTTCAGGTAATCTCAGTCACTTTTCAGCTCAAAGGAAGCTACATGGTTCACGAAGCTCACACGTTTCTCGCTCATAACTTGAAAGCATTGCATGTTAATGGAAGTGTGCTTTGTATCAGTTTCAGAAGAAGAGTTGACCTAGATATGGTCCGTATGTGTAGGAAACACCGTTATTTTGTTCTGACCACAGTCACGTTTCCTGCTGTATTAGAGACTCTTAGAAAGCAAGAGTGTGCTTCTTGCTCTAAAGCAGAGTGTGTTTCATGGATGAGAACTGTGCTGCGTGTTTCCCTTCAGAAATGGAGTTAAATTCCAGGCCCCGTGTCTTCCTGCAAGCAAGACATCATTTCAGGTAAATGCAGTCACTTTTCAGCTCAAATGAATTTAAATCGTTTACGAAGCTCACACGTTTCTTGCTCTTAACTGAAAAGCATTGTTATGTCATGTTTCCTGCTCTATTAGAGACTCTGGAAAGTAAGAGCATGCTTCTTGCTCTAAAGCAGAGTGTGTTTCATGGATGAGAATAGTGCAGTGTGTTTACCTTCAGAAATGGAGTTAAATCCCAGGCTCTGTGTCTTCCTACAAGCAAGACATCTTTTCAGGAAAACTCAGTCACTTTTCAGGTCAAAGGAAGCTACATCGTTCACGAAGCTCACATGTTTCTCACTCTTAACTGGAAAGCATTGCATGTTAATGGAACTGTGGTTTGTATCAGTTTCAGAAGAAGAATTGACCTAGATATGGTCCCTATGTGTAGGAAACACCATTATTTTGTTTCTGATCACAGTCACGTTTCCTTCTGTATTCGAGACTCTTAGAAAGCAAGTGCATGCTTCTTGTTCTAAAGCAGAGTGTGTTTCATGGATGAGAACTGTGCTGTGTGTTTCCATTCAGAAATGGAGTTAAATTCCAGGATCCGTGTCTTCCTACAAGCAAGACATCATTTCAGGTAAATGCAGTCACTTTTCAGCTCTAATGAATGTAAATCGTTTATGAAGCTCCCACGTTTCTTGCTATTAAATGAAAAGCATTGGATGTTAGATGACATGTGGTTTGTTTCAGTTTCAGAAGGAGAGTTGAACTAACAGTGGTCCGTATGTGTAGGAAACACTGTTCTTTTGTTCTGGGCTCACTCACATTTCCAGCTCTATTAGAGACTCTAGAAAGCAAGAGCGTGCTTCTTCCTATACACAGAGTGTTTTTCATCATGAGTACTGTGCTGTGTTTTTCCCTTCAGAAATTGCGTTAAATCACAGGCTCTGTATCTTCCTACAAGCAAGACTTCGTTTCACGTAAACTCAGTCACCTTTTAGCTCAAACAAAGCTACATCATTCACGTAGCTCACACCTTACTTGGTCTTACCTGTGAAGCATTGGATGTTAGAGGACCTGTGGTTTGTATCAGTTTCAGAAGCAGAGTTGAACTAGCAAGGGTCCATATGTGTAGGAAACACCGTTATTTTGTTCTGAGTACCCTCATGTTTCTGGCTCTATTAGAGACTATGGAAAGCAAGCGCATGCTTCTTGCTCTAAAGCAGAGTGTTATTCATGGATGAGAACTGTGCTGTGTGTTTCCCTTCAGAAATGGAGTTAAATCCAAGGCTCTGTGTCTTCCTACAAGCAAGACATCTTTTCAGGTTAAACTCAGTCACTTTTCAGCTCAAAGGAAGCTACATCGTTCAGGAAGCTCACACGTTTCTCGCTCTTAACTGGAAAGCATTGCATGTTAGAGGAACTGTGGTTTGTATCAGTTTCAGAAGAAGAGTTGACCTAGATATTTACCGTACATGTAGGAAACACCGGTATTTTGTTCTGACCACAGTCACGTTTCCTGCTGTATTAGAGACACTTAGAAAGCAAGAGCGTGCTTCTTGTTCTAAAGCAGAGTGTGTTTCATGGATGAGAAATGTGCTGTTTGTTTCCCTTCAGAAATGGAGTTAAATTCCAGGCCCCGTGTCTTCCTACAAGCAAGACATCATTTCAGGTAAATGCAGTCACTTTTCAGCTCAAATGAATATAAATCGTTTACTGACACCACACATTTCTTGCTCTTAACTGAAAAGAATTGGATGTTAGATGACTTGTGGTTTTTATCAGTTTCAGAAGCAGAGTTGAACTAGCAGTGTTCCGTATGTGTAGGAAACACTGTTCTTTTGTTATGAGCACACTCATGTTTCCTGCTCTATTAGAGACTCTGGAAAGCAAGAGCATGCTTCTTGCTCTAAAGCAGAGTGTGTTTCATGTATGAGAACTGTGCTGTGTGTTTCCCTTCAGAAATGGAGTTAAATCCCAGGCTCTGTGTCTTCCTACAAGCAAGACATCTTTTCAGGAAAACTCAGTCACTTTTCAGCTCAAAGGAAACTACATCATTCACGAAGCTCACATGTTTCTCGCTCTTAACTGGAAAGCATTACATGTTAATGGAACTGTGGTTTGTATCAGTTTCAGAAGAAGAGTTGACCTAGATATGGTCCGTATGTGTAGGAAACACCATTATTTTGTTTCTGATCACAGTCACGTTTCCTGCTGTATTAGAGACCTTTAGAAAGCAAGTGCGTGCTTCTTGCTCTAAAGCAGAGTGTGTTTTATGGATGAGAACTGTGCTGTGTTTTTCCTTCAGAAATGGAGTTAAATCGCAGGCTCTGTATCTTCCTACAAGCAAGACATCTTTTCAGGTAAACTCAGTCACTTTTCAGCTCAAAGGACGCTACATCGTTCACGAAGCTCACACCTTTCTCGCTCTTAACTGAAAAGCATTGCATGTTAGAGGAACTGTGGTTTCTATCAGTTTCAGAAGAAGAGTTGACCTAGATGTGGTCCGTATGTGTAGGAAACACCGTTATTTTGTTCTGACCACAGTCACGTTTCCTGCTGTATTAGAGACTCTTAGAAAGCAAGAGCGTGCTTCTTGCTCTAAAGCAGAGTGTGTTTCATGGATGAGAACTGTGCTGTGTGTTTCGCTTCAGAAATGGAGTTAAATCCCAGGCTCTGTGTCTTCCTACAAGCAAGACTTCTTTTCAGGTAATCTCAGTCACTTTTCAGCTCAAAGGAAGCTACATGGTTCACGAAGCTCACACGTTTCTCGCTCATAACTTGAAAGCATTGCATGTTAATGGAAGTGTGCTTTGTATCAGTTTCAGAAGAAGAGTTGACCTAGATATGGTCCGTATGTGTAGGAAACACCGTTATTTTGTTCTGACCACAGTCACGTTTCCTGCTGTATTAGAGACTCTTAGAAAGCAAGAGTGTGCTTCTTGCTCTAAAGCAGAGTGTGTTTCATGGATGAGAACTGTGCTGCGTGTTTCCCTTCAGAAATGGAGTTAAATTCCAGGCCCCGTGTCTTCCTGCAAGCAAGACATCATTTCAGGTAAATGCAGTCACTTTTCAGCTCAAATGAATTTAAATCGTTTACGAAGCTCACACGTTTCTTGCTCTTAACTGAAAAGCATTGTTATGTCATGTTTCCTGCTCTATTAGAGACTCTGGAAAGTAAGAGCATGCTTCTTGCTCTAAAGCAGAGTGTGTTTCATGGATGAGAATAGTGCAGTGTGTTTACCTTCAGAAATGGAGTTAAATCCCAGGCTCTGTGTCTTCCTACAAGCAAGACATCTTTTCAGGAAAACTCAGTCACTTTTCAGGTCAAAGGAAGCTACATCGTTCACGAAGCTCACATGTTTCTCACTCTTAACTGGAAAGCATTGCATGTTAATGGAACTGTGGTTTGTATCAGTTTCAGAAGAAGAATTGACCTAGATATGGTCCCTATGTGTAGGAAACACCATTATTTTGTTTCTGATCACAGTCACGTTTCCTTCTGTATTCGAGACTCTTAGAAAGCAAGTGCATGCTTCTTGTTCTAAAGCAGAGTGTGTTTCATGGATGAGAACTGTGCTGTGTGTTTCCATTCAGAAATGGAGTTAAATTCCAGGATCCGTGTCTTCCTACAAGCAAGACATCATTTCAGGTAAATGCAGTCACTTTTCAGCTCTAATGAATGTAAATCGTTTATGAAGCTCCCACGTTTCTTGCTATTAAATGAAAAGCATTGGATGTTAGATGACATGTGGTTTGTTTCAGTTTCAGAAGGAGAGTTGAACTAACAGTGGTCCGTATGTGTAGGAAACACTGTTCTTTTGTTCTGGGCACACTCACATTTCCAGCTCTATTAGAGACTCTAGAAAGCAAGAGCGTGCTTCTTCCTATACACAGAGTGTTTTTCATCGTGAGTACTGTGCTGTGTTTTTCCCTTCAGAAATTGCGTAAAATCACAGGCTCTGTATCTTCCTACAAGCAAGACTTCGTTTCACGTAAACTCAGTCACCTTTTAGCTCAAACAAAGCTACATCATTCACGTAGCTCACACCTTACTTGGTCTTACCTGTGAAGCATTGGATGTTAGAGGACCTGTGGTTTGTATCAGTTTCAGAAGCAGAGTTGAACTAGCAAGGGTCCATATGTGTAGGAAACACCGTTATTTTGTTCTGAGTACCCTCATGTTTCTGGCTCTATTAGAGACTCTGGAAAGCAAGGGCATGCTTCTTGCTCTAAAGCAGAGTGTTATTCATGGATGAGAACTGTGCTGTGTGTTTCCCTTCAGAAATGGAGTTAAATCCAAGGCTCTGTGTCTTCCTACAAGCAAGACATCTTTTCAGGTTAAACTCAGTCACTTTTCAGCTCAAAGGAAGCTACATCGTTCAGGAAGCTCACACGTTTCTCGCTCTTAACTGGAAAGCATTGCATGTTAGAGGAACTGTGGTTTGTATCAGTTTCAGAAGAAGAGTTGACCTAGATATTTACCGTACATGTAGGAAACACCGGTATTTTGTTCTGACCACAGTCACGTTTCCTGCTGTATTAGAGACACTTAGAAAGCAAGAGCGTGCTTCTTGTTCTAAAGCAGAGTGTGTTTCATGGATGAGAAATGTGCTGTTTGTTTCCCTTCAGAAATGGAGTTAAATTCCAGGCCCCGTGTCTTCCTACAAGCAAGACATCATTTCAGGTAAATGCAGTCACTTTTCAGCTCAAATGAATATAAATCGTTTACTGACACCACACATTTCTTGCTCTTAACTGAAAAGAATTGGATGTTAGATGACTTGTGGTTTTTATCAGTTTCAGAAGCAGAGTTGAACTAGCAGTGTTCCGTATGTGTAGGAAACACTGTTCTTTTGTTATGAGCACACTCATGTTTCCTGCTCTATTAGAGACTCTGGAAAGCAAGAGCATGCTTCTTGCTCTAAAGCAGAGTGTGTTTCATGGATGAGAACTGTGCTGTGTGTTTCCCTTCAGAAATGGAGTTAAATCCCAGGCTCTGTGTCTTCCTACAAGCAAGACATCTTTTCAGGAAAACTCAGTCACTTTTCAGCTCAAAGGAAACTACATCATTCACGAAGCTCACATGTTTCTCGCTCTTAACTGGAAAGCATTACATGTTAATGGAACTGTGGTTTGTATCAGTTTCAGAAGAAGAGTTGACCTAGATATGGTCCGTATGTGTAGGAAACACCATTATTTTGTTTCTGATCACAGTCACGTTTCCTGCTGTATTAGAGACCTTTAGAAAGCAAGTGCGTGCTTCTTGCTCTAAAGCAGAGTGTGTTTTATGGATGAGAACTGTGCTGTGTTTTTCCCTTCAGAAATGGAGTTAAATCGCAGGCTCTGTATCTTCCTACAAGCAAGACATCTTTTCAGGTAAACTCAGTCACTTTTCAGCTCAAAGGACGCTACATCGTTCACGAAGCTCACACCTTTCTCGCTCTTAACTGAAAAGCATTGCATGTTAGAGGAACTGTGGTTTCTATCAGTTTCAGAAGAAGAGTTGACCTAGATGTGGTCAGTATGTGTAGGAAACACCGTTATTTTGTTCTGACCACAGTCACGTTTCCTGCTGTATTAGAGACTCTTAGAAAGCAAGAGCTTGCTTCTTGCTCTAAAGCAGAGTGTGTTTCATGGATGAGAACTGTGCTGTGTGTTTCGCTTCAGAAATGGAGTTAAATCCCAGGCTCTGTGTCTTCCTACAAGCACGACTTCTTTTCAGGTAATCTCAGTCACTTTTCAGCTCAAAGGAAGCTACATGGTTCACGAAGCTCACACGTTTCTCGCTCATAACTTGAAAGCATTGCATGTTAATGGAAGTGTGCTTTGTATCAGTTTCAGAAGAAGAGTTGACCTAGATATGGTCCGTATGTGTAGGAAACACCGTTATTTTGTTCTGACCACAGTCACGTTTCCTGCTGTATTAGAGACTCTTAGAAAGCAAGAGTGTGCTTCTTGCTCTAAAGCAGAGTGTGTTTCATGGATGAGAACTGTGCTGCGTGTTTCCCTTCAGAAATGGAGTTAAATTCCAGGCCCCGTGTCTTCCTGCAAGCAAGACATCATTTCAGGTAAATGCAGTCACTTTTCAGCTCAAATGAATTTAAATCGTTTACGAAGCTCACACGTTTCTTGCTCTTAACTGAAAAGCATTGTTATGTCATGTTTCCTGCTCTATTAGAGACTCTGGAAAGTAAGAGCATGCTTCTTGCTCTAAAGCAGAGTGTGTTTCATGGATGAGAACAGTGCAGTGTGTTTACCTTCAGAAATGGAGTTAAATCCCAGGCTCTGTGTCTTCCTACAAGCAAGACATCTTTTCAGGAAAACTCAGTCACTTTTCAGGTCAAAGGAAGCTACATCGTTCACGAAGCTCACATGTTTCTCGCTCTTAACTGGAAAGCATTGCATGTTAATGGAACTGTGGTTTGTATCAGTTTCAGAAGAAGAGTTGACCTAGATATGGTCCCTATGTGTAGGAAACACCATTATTTTGTTTCTGATCACAGTCACGTTTCCTTCTGTATTCGAGACTCTTAGAAAGCAAGTGCATGCTTCTTGTTCTAAAGCAGAGTGTGTTTCATGGATGAGAACTGTGCTGTGTGTTTCCATTCAGAAATGGAGTTAAATTCCAGGATCCGTGTCTTCCTACAAGCAAGACATCATTTCAGGTAAATGCAGTCACTTTTCAGCTCTAGTGAATGTAAATCGTTTATGAAGCTCCCACGTTTCTTGCTATTAAATGAAAAGCATTGGATGTTAGATGACATGTGGTTTGTTTCAGTTTCAGAAGGAGAGTTGAACTAACAGTGGTCCGTATGTGTAGGAAACACTGTTCTTTTGTTCTGGGCACACTCACATTTCCAGCTCTATTAGAGACTCTAGAAAGCAAGAGCGTGCTTCTTCCTATACACAGAGTGTTTTTCATCGTGAGTACTGTGCTGTGTTTTTCCCTTCAGAAATTGCGTAAAATCACAGGCTCTGTATCTTCCTACAAGCAAGACTTCGTTTCACGTAAACTCAGTCACCTTTTAGCTCAAACAAAGCTACATCATTCACGTAGCTCACACCTTACTTGGTCTTACCTGTGAAGCATTGGATGTTAGAGGACCTGTGGTTTGTATCAGTTTCAGAAGCAGAGTTGAACTAGCAAGGGTCCATATGTGTAGGAAACACCGTTATTTTGTTCTGAGTACCCTCATGTTTCTGGCTCTATTAGAGACTCTGGAAAGCAAGGGCATGCTTCTTGCTCTAAAGCAGAGTGTTATTCATGGATGAGAACTGTGCTGTGTGTTTCCCTTCAGAAATGGAGTTAAATCCAAGGCTCTGTGTCTTCCTACAAGCAAGACATCTTTTCAGGTTAAACTCAGTCACTTTTCAGCTCAAAGGAAGCTACATCGTTCAGGAAGCTCACACGTTTCTCGCTCTTAACTGGAAAGCATTGCATGTTAGAGGAACTGTGGTTTGTATCAGTTTCAGAAGAAGAGTTGACCTAGATATTTACCGTACATGTAGGAAACACCGGTATTTTGTTCTGACCACAGTCACGTTTCCTGCTGTATTAGAGACACTTAGAAAGCAAGAGCGTGCTTCTTGTTCTAAAGCAGAGTGTGTTTCATGGATGAGAAATGTGCTGTTTGTTTCCCTTCAGAAATGGAGTTAAATTCCAGGCCCCGTGTCTTCCTACAAGCAAGACATCATTTCAGGTAAATGCAGTCACTTTTCAGCTCAAATGAATATAAATCGTTTACTGACACCACACATTTCTTGCTCTTAACTGAAAAGAATTGGATGTTAGATGACTTGTGGTTTTTATCAGTTTCAGAAGCAGAGTTGAACTAGCAGTGTTCCGTATGTGTAGGAAACACTGTTCTTTTGTTATGAGCACACTCATGTTTCCTGCTCTATTAGAGACTCTGGAAAGCAAGAGCATGCTTCTTGCTCTAAAGCAGAGTGTGTTTCATGGATGAGAACTGTGCTGTGTGTTTCCCTTCAGAAATGGAGTTAAATCCCAGGCTCTGTGTCTTCCTACAAGCAAGACATCTTTTCAGGAAAACTCAGTCACTTTTCAGCTCAAAGGAAACTACATCATTCACGAAGCTCACATGTTTCTCGCTCTTAACTGGAAAGCATTACATGTTAATGGAACTGTGGTTTGTATCAGTTTCAGAAGAAGAGTTGACCTAGATATGGTCCGTATGTGTAGGAAACACCATTATTTTGTTTCTGATCACAGTCACGTTTCCTGCTGTATTAGAGACCTTTAGAAAGCAAGTGCGTGCTTCTTGCTCTAAAGCAGAGTGTGTTTTATGGATGAGAACTGTGCTGTGTTTTTCCCTTCAGAAATGGAGTTAAATCGCAGGCTCTGTATCTTCCTACAAGCAAGACATCTTTTCAGGTAAACTCAGTCACTTTTCAGCTCAAAGGACGCTACATCGTTCACGAAGCTCACACCTTTCTCGCTCTTAACTGAAAAGCATTGCATGTTAGAGGAACTGTGGTTTCTATCAGTTTCAGAAGAAGAGTTGACCTAGATGTGGTCCGTATGTGTAGGAAACACCGTTATTTTGTTCTGACCACAGTCACGTTTCCTGCTGTATTAGAGACTCTTAGAAAGCAAGAGCTTGCTTCTTGCTCTAAAGCAGAGTGTGTTTCATGGATGAGAACTGTGCTGTGTGTTTCGCTTCAGAAATGGAGTTAAATCCCAGGCTCTGTGTCTTCCTACAAGCAAGACTTCTTTTCAGGTAATCTCAGTCACTTTTCAGCTCAAAGGAAGCTACATGGTTCACGAAGCTCACACGTTTCTCGCTCATAACTTGAAAGCATTGCATCTTAATGGAAGTGTGCTTTGTATCAGTTTCAGAAGAAGAGTTGACCTAGATATGGTCCGTATGTGTAGGAAACACCGTTATTTTGTTCTGACCACAGTCACGTTTCCTGCTGTATTAGAGACTCTTAGAAAGCAAGAGTGTGCTTCTTGCTCTAAAGCAGAGTGTGTTTCATGGATGAGAACTGTGCTGCGTGTTTCCCTTCAGAAATGGAGTTAAATTCCAGGCCCCGTGTCTTCCTGCAAGCAAGACATCATTTCAGGTAAATGCAGTCACTTTTCAGCTCAAATGAATTTAAATTGTTTACGAAGCTCACACGTTTCTTGCTCTTAACTGAAAAGCATTGTTATGTCATGTTTCCTGCTCTATTAGAGACTCTGGAAAGTAAGAGCATGCTTCTTGCTCTAAAGCAGAGTGTGTTTCATGGATGAGAACAGTGCAGTGTGTTTACCTTCAGAAATGGAGTTAAATCCCAGGCTCTGTGTCTTCCTACAAGCAAGACATCTTTTCAGGAAAACTCAGTCACTTTTCAGGTCAAAGGAAGCTACATCGTTCACGAAGCTCACATGTTTCTCGCTCTTAACTGGAAAGCATTGCATGTTAATGGAACTGTGGTTTGTATCAGTTTCAGAAGAAGAGTTGACCTAGATATGGTCCCTATGTGTAGGAAACACCATTATTTTGTTTCTGATCACAGTCACATTTCCTTCTGTATTCGAGACTCTTAGAAAGCAAGTGCATGCTTCTTGTTCTAAAGCAGAGTGTGTTTCATGGATGAGAACTGTGCTGTGTGTTTCCATTCAGAAATGGAGTTAAATTCCAGGATCCGTGTCTTCCTACAAGCAAGACATCATTTCAGGTAAATGCAGTCACTTTTCAGCTCTAGTGAATGTAAATCATTTATGAAGCTCCCACGTTTCTTGCTATTAAATGAAAAGCATTGGATGTTAGATGACATGTGGTTTGTTTCAGTTTCAGAAGGAGAGTTGAACTAACAGTGGTCCGTATGTGTAGGAAACACTGTTCTTTTGTTCTGGGCACACTCACATTTCCAGCTCTATTAGAGACTCTAGAAAGCAAGAGCGTGCTTCTTCCTATACACAGAGTGTTTTTCATCGTGAGTACTGTGCTGTGTTTTTCCCTTCAGAAATTGCGTAAAATCACAGGCTCTGTATCTTCCTACAAGCAAGACTTCGTTTCACGTAAACTCAGTCACCTTTTAGCTCAAACAAAGCTACATCGTTCACGTAGCTCACACGTTACATGGTCTTACCTGTGAAGCATTGGATGTTAGAGGACCTGTGGTTTGTATCAGTTTCAGAAGCAGAGTTGAACTAGCAAGGGTCCATATGTGTAGGAAACACCGTTATTTTGTTCTGAGTACCCTCATGTTTCTGGCTCTATTAGAGACTCTGGAAAGCAAGGGCATGCTTCTTGCTCTAAAGCAGAGTGTTATTCATGGATGAGAACTGTGCTGTGTGTTTCCCTTCAGAAATGGAGTTAAATCCCAGGCTCTGTGTCTTCCTACAAGCAAGACATCATTTCAGGTAAACGCAGTCAATTTTCAGCTCAAATGAATATAAATCGTTTACGAAGCTCACACGTTTCTTGCTCTTAACTGAAAAGCATTGGATGTTAGATGACTTATGGTTTTTATCAGTTTCAGAAGCAGAGTTGAACTAGCAGTGTTCCGTATGTGTAGGAAACACTGTTCTTTTGTTATGAGCACACTCATGTTTCCTGCTCTATTAGAGACTCTGGAAAGCAAGAGCATGCTTCTTGCTCTAAAGCAGAGTGTGTTTCATGTATGAGAACTGTGCTGTGTGTTGCCCTTCAGAAATGGAGTTAAATCCCAGGCTCTGTGTCTTCCTACATGCAAGACATCTTTTCAGGTAAACTCAGTCAATTTTCAGCTCAAAGGAAGCTACATTGTTCACGAAGCTCACACGTTTCTCGCTCTTAACTGGAAAGCATTGCATGTTAGAGGAACTGTGGTTTGTATCAGTTTCAGAAGAAGAGTTGACCTAGATATGGTCCGTACGTGTAGGAAACACCGTTATTTTGTTCTGACCAAAGTCACGTTTCCTGCTGTATTAGAGACTCTTAGAAAGCAAGAGCGTGCTTCTTGCGCTAAAGCAGAGTGTGTTTCATGGATGAGAACTGTGCTACGTGTTTCCCTTCAGAAATGGAGTTAAATTCCAGGCCCCGTGTCTTCCTGCAAGCAAGACATCATTTCAGGTAAACACAGTCACTTTTCAGCTCAAATGATATAAATCGTTTATGAAGCTCATAGGTTTCTTGCTCTTAACAGAAAAGCATTGGATGTTAGATGACGTGTGGTTTTTATCAGTTTCAGAAGCAGAGTTGAACTAGCAGTGTTCCGTATGTGTAGGAAACACTGTTCTTTTGTTATGAGCACACTCATGTTTCCTGCTCTATTAGAGACTCTGGAAAGCAAGAGCATGCTTCTTGCTCTAAAGCAGAGTGTGTTTCATGGATGAGAACTGTGCTGTCTGTTTCCCTTCAGAAATGGAGTTAAATCCCAGGCTCTGTGTCTTCCTACAAGCAAGACATCTTTTCAGGAAAACTCAGTCACTTTTCAGCTCAAAGGAAACTACATCATTCACGAAGCTCACATGATTCTCGCTCTTAACTGGAAAGCATTACATGTTAATGGAACTGTGGTTTGTATCAGTTTCAGAAGAAGAGTTGACCTAGATATGGTCCGTATGTGTAGGAAACACCATTATTTTGTTTCTGATCACAGTCACGTTTCCTGCTGTATTAGAGACCTTTAGAAAGCAAGTGCGTGCTTCTTGCTCTAAAGCAGAGTGTGTTTTATGGATGAGAACTGTGCTGTGTTTTTCCCTTCAGAAATGGAGTTAAATCGCAGGCTCTGTATCTTCCTACAAGCAAGACATCTTTTCAGGTAAACTCAGTCACTTTTCAGCTCAAAGGACACTACATCGTTCACGAAGCTCACACCTTTCTCGCTCTTACCTGAAAAGCATTGCATGTTAGAGGAACTGTGGTTTCTATCAGTTTCAGAAGAAGAGTTGACCTAGATGTGGTCCGTATGTGTAGGAAACACCGTTATTTTGTTCTGACCACAGTCACGTTTCCTGCTGTATTAGAGACTCTTAGAAAGCAAGAGCGTGCTTCTTGCTCTAAAGCAGAGTGTGTTTCATGGATGAGAACTGTGCTGTGTGTTTCGCTTCAGAAATGGAGTTAAATCCCAGGCTCTGTGTCTTCCTACAAGCAAGACTTCTTTTCAGGTAATCTCAGTCACTTTTCAGCTCAAAGGAAGCTACATGGTTCACGAAGCTCACACGTTTCTCGCTCATAACTTGAAAGCATTGCATGTTAATGGAAGTGTGCTTTGTATCAGTTTCAGAAGAAGAGTTGACCTAGATATGGTCCGTATGTGTAGGAAACACCGTTATTTTGTTCTGACCACAGTCACGTTTCCTGCTGTATTAGAGACTCTTAGAAAGCAAGAGTGTGCTTCTTGCTCTAAAGCAGAGTGTGTTTCATGGATGAGAACTGTGCTGCGTGTTTCCCTTCAGAAATGGAGTTAAATTCCAGGCCCCGTGTCTTCCTGCAAGCAAGACATCATTTCAGGTAAATGCAGTCACTTTTCAGCTCAAATGAATTTAAATCGTTTACGAAGCTCACACGTTTCTTGCTCTTAACTGAAAAGCATTGTTATGTCATGTTTCCTGCTCTATTAGAGACTCTGGAAAGTAAGAGCATGCTTCTTGCTCTAAAGCAGAGTGTGTTTCATGGATGAGAACAGTGCAGTGTGTTTACCTTCAGAAATGGAGTTAAATCCCAGGCTCTGTGTCTTCCTACAAGCAAGACATTTTTTCAGGAAAACTCAGTCACTTTTCAGGTCAAAGGAAGCTACATCGTTCACGAAGCTCACATGTTTCTCGCTCTTAACTGGAAAGCATTGCATGTTAATGGAACTGTGGTTTGTATCAGTTTCAGAAGAAGAGTTGACCTAGATATGGTCCCTATGTGTAGGAAACACCATTATTTTGTTTCTGATCACAGTCACGTTTCCTTCTGTATTCGAGACTCTTAGAAAGCAAGTGCATGCTTCTTGTTCTAAAGCAGAGTGTGTTTCATGGATGAGAACTGTGCTGTGTGTTTCCATTCAGAAATGGAGTTAAATTCCAGGATCCGTGTCTTCCTACAAGCAAGACATCATTTCAGGTAAATGCAGTCACTTTTCAGCTCTAATGAATGTAAATCGTTTATGAAGCTCCCACGTTTCTTGCTATTAAATGAAAAGCATTGGATGTTAGATGACATGTGGTTTGTTTCAGTTTCAGAAGGAGAGTTGAACTAACAGTGGTCCGTATGTGTAGGAAACACTGTTCTTTTGTTCTGGGCACACTCACATTTCCAGCTCTATTAGAGACTCTAGAAAGCAAGAGCGTGCTTCTTCCTATACACAGAGTGTTTTTCATCGTGAGTACTGTGCTGTGTTTTTCCCTTCAGAAATTGCGTAAAATCACAGGCTCTGTATCTTCCTACAAGCAAGACTTCGTTTCACGTAAACTCAGTCACCTTTTAGCTCAAACAAAGCTACATCATTCACGTAGCTCACACCTTACTTGGTCTTACCTGTGAAGCATTGGATGTTAGAGAACCTGTGGTTTGTATCAGTTTCAGAAGCAGAGTTGAACTAGCAAGGGTCCATATGTGTAGGAAACACCGTTATTTTGTTCTGAGTACCCTCATGTTTCTGGCTCTATTAGAGACTCTGGAAAGCAAGGGCATGCTTCTTGCTCTAAAGCAGAGTGTTATTCATGGATGAGAACTGTGCTGTGTGTTTCCCTTCAGAAATGGAGTTAAATCCAAGGATCTGTGTCTTCCTACAAGCAAGACATCTTTTCAGGTTAAACTCAGTCACTTTTCAGCTCAAAGGAAGCTACATCGTTCAGGAAGCTCACACGTTTCTCGCTCTTAACTGGAAAGCATTGCATGTTAGAGGAACTGTGGTTTGTATCAGTTTCAGAAGAAGAGTTGACCTAGATATTTACCGTACATGTAGGAAACACCGGTATTTTGTTCTGACCACAGTCACGTTTCCTGCTGTATTAGAGACACTTAGAAAGCAAGAGCGTGCTTCTTGTTCTAAAGCAGAGTGTGTTTCATGGATGAGAAATGTGCTGTTTGTTTCCCTTCAGAAATGGAGTTAAATTCCAGGCCCCGTGTCTTCCTACAAGCAAGACATCATTTCAGGTAAATGCAGTCACTTTTCAGCTCAAATTAATATAAATCGTTTACTGAGACCACACATTTCTTGCTCTTAACTGAAAAGAATTGGATGTTAGATGACTTGTGGTTTTTATCAGTTTCAGAAGCAGAGTTGAACTAGCAGTGTTCCGTATGTGTAGGAAACACCGTTCTTTTGTTATGAGCACACTCATGTTTCCTGCTCTATTAGAGACTCTGGAAAGCAAGAGCATGCTTCTTGCTCTAAAGCAGAGTGTGTTTCATGGATGAGAACTGTGCTGTGTGTTTCCCTTCAGAAATGGAGTTAAATCCCAGGCTCTGTGTCTTCCTACAAGCAAGACATCTTTTCAGGAAAACTCAGTCACTTTTCAGCTCAAAGGAAACTACATCATTCACGAAGCTCACATGTTTCTCGCTCTTAACTGGAAAGCATTACATGTTAATGGAACTGTGGTTTGTATCAGTTTCAGAAGAAGAGTTGACCTAGATATGGTCCGTATGTGTAGGAAACACCATTATTTTGTTTCTGATCACAGTCACGTTTCCTGCTGTATTAGAGACCTTTAGAAAGCAAGTGCGTGCTTCTTGCTCTAAAGCAGAGTGTGTTTTATGGATGAGAACTGTGCTGTGTTTTTCCCTTCAGAAATGGAGTTAAATCGCAGGCTCTGTATCTTCCTACAAGCAAGACATCTTTTCAGGTAAACTCAGTCACTTTTCAGCTCAAAGGACGCTACATCGTTCACGAAGCTCACACCTTTCTCGCTCTTAACTGAAAAGCATTGCATGTTAGAGGAACTGTGGTTTCTATCAGTTTCAGAAGAAGAGTTGACCTAGATGTGGTCCGTATGTGTAGGAAACACCGTTATTTTGTTCTGACCACAGTCACGTTTCCTGCTGTATTAGAGACTCTTAGAAAGCAAGAGCGTGCTTCTTGCTCTAAAGCAGAGTGTGTTTCATGGATGAGAACTGTGCTGTGTGTTTCGCTTCAGAAATGGAGTTAAATCCCAGGCTCTGTGTCTTCCTACAAGCAAGACTTCTTTTCAGGTAATCTCAGTCACTTTTCAGCTCAAAGGAAGCTACATGGTTCACGAAGCTCACACGTTTCTCGCTCATAACTTGAAAGCATTGCATGTTAATGGAAGTGTGCTTTGTATCAGTTTCAGAAGAAGAGTTGACCTAGATATGGTCCGTATGTGTAGGAAACACCGTTATTTTGTTCTGACCACAGTCACGTTTCCTGCTGTATTAGAGACTCTTAGAAAGCAAGAGTGTGCTTCTTGCTCTAAAGCAGAGTGTGTTTCATGGATGAGAACTGTGCTGCGTGTTTCCCTTCAGAAATGGAGTTAAATTCCAGGCCCCGTGTCTTCCTGCAAGCAAGACATCATTTCAGGTAAATGCAGTCACTTTTCAGCTCAAATGAATTTAAATCGTTTACGAAGCTCACACGTTTCTTGCTCTTAACTGAAAAGAATTGGATGTTAGATGACTTGTGGTTTTTATCAGTTTCAGAAGCAGAGTTGAACTAGCAGTGTTCCGTATGTGTAGGAAACACTGTTCTTTTGTTATGAGCACACTCATGTTTCCTGCTCTATTAGAGACTCTGGAAAGCAAGAGCATGCTTCTTGCTCTAAAGCAGAGTGTGTTTCATGGATGAGAACTGTGCTGTGTGTTTCCCTTCAGAAATGGAGTTAAATCCCAGGCTCTGTGTCTTCCTACAAGCAAGACATCTTTTCAGGAAAACTCAGTCACTTTTCAGCTCAAAGGAAACTACATCATTCACGAAGCTCACATGTTTCTCGCTCTTAACTGGAAAGCATTACATGTTAATGGAACTGTGGTTTGTATCAGTTTCAGAAGAAGAGTTGACCTAGATATGGTCCGTATGTGTAGGAAACACCATTATTTTGTTTCTGATCACAGTCACGTTTCCTGCTGTATTAGAGACCTTTAGAAAGCAAGTGCGTGCTTCTTGCTCTAAAGCAGAGTGTGTTTTATGGATGAGAACTGTGCTGTGTTTTTCCCTTCAGAAATGGAGTTAAATCGCAGGCTCTGTATCTTCCTACAAGCAAGACATCTTTTCAGGTAAACTCAGTCACTTTTCAGCTCAAAGGACGCTACATCGTTCACGAAGCTCACACCTTTCTCGCTCTTAACTGAAAAGCATTGCATGTTAGAGGAACTGTGGTTTCTATCAGTTTCAGAAGAAGAGTTGACCTAGATGTGGTCCGTATGTGTAGGAAACACCGTTATTTTGTTCTGACCACAGTCACGTTTCCTGCTGTATTAGAGACTCTTAGAAAGCAAGAGCTTGCTTCTTGCTCTAAAGCAGAGTGTGTTTCATGGATGAGAACTGTGCTGTGTGTTTCGCTTCAGAAATGGAGTTAAATCCCAGGCTCTGTGTCTTCCTACAAGCAAGACTTCTTTTCAGGTAATCTCAGTCACTTTTCAGCTCAAAGGAAGCTACATGGTTCACGAAGCTCACACGTTTCTCGCTCATAACTTGAAAGCATTGCATGTTAATGGAAGTGTGCTTTGTATCAGTTTCAGAAGAAGAGTTGACCTAGATATGGTCCGTATGTGTAGGAAACACCGTTATTTTGTTCTGACCACAGTCACGTTTCCTGCTGTATTAGAGACTCTTAGAAAGCAAGAGTGTGCTTCTTGCTCTAAAGCAGAGTGTGTTTCATGGATGAGAACTGTGCTGCGTGTTTCCCTTCAGAAATGGAGTTAAATTCCAGGCCCCATGTCTTCCTGCAAGCAAGACATCATTTCAGGTAAATGCAGTCACTTTTCAGCTCAAATGAATTTAAATCGTTTACGAAGCTCACACGTTTCTTGCTCTTAACTGAAAAGAATTGGATGTTAGATGACTTGTGGTTTTTATCAGTTTCAGAAGCAGAGTTGAACTAGCAGTGTTCCGTATGTGTAGGAAACACTGTTCTTTTGTTATGAGCACACTCATGTTTCCTGCTCTATTAGAGACTCTGGAAAGCAAGAGCATGCTTCTTGCTCTAAAGCAGAGTGTGTTTCATGGATGAGAACTGTGCTGTGTCTTTCCCTTCAGAAATGGAGTTAAATCCCAGGCTCTGTGTCTTCCTACAAGCAAGACATTTTTTCTGGAAAACTCAGTCACTTTTCAGGTCAAAGGAAGCTACATCGTTCACGAAGCTCACATGTTTCTCGCTCTTAACTGGAAAGCATTGCATGTTAATGGAACTGTGGTTTGTATCAGTTTCAGAAGAAGAGTTGACCTAGATATGGTCCCTATGTGTAGGAAACACCATTATTTTGTTTCTGATCACAGTCACGTTTCCTTCTGTATTCGAGACTCTTAGAAAGCAAGTGCATGCTTCTTGTTCTAAAGCAGAGTGTGATTCATGGATGAGAACTGTGCTGTGTGTTTCCATTCAGAAATGGAGTTAAATTCCAGGATCCGTGTCTTCCTACAAGCAAGACATCATTTCAGGTAAATGCAGTCACTTTTCAGCTCTAATGAATGTAAATCGTTTATGAAGCTCCCACGTTTCTTGCTATTAAATGAAAAGCATTGGATGTTAGATGACATGTGGTTTGTTTCAGTTTCAGAAGGAGAGTTGAACTAACAGTGGTCCGTATGTGTAGGAAACACTGTTCTTTTGTTCTGGGCACACTCACATTTCCAGCTCTATTAGAGACTCTAGAAAGCAAGAGCGTGCTTCTTCCTATACACAGAGTGTTTTTCATCGTGAGTACTGTGCTGTGTTTTTCCCTTCAGAAATTGCGTAAAATCACAGGCTCTGTATCTTCCTACAAGCAAGACTTCGTTTCACGTAAACTCAGTCACCTTTTAGCTCAAACAAAGCTACATCGTTCACGTAGCTCACACGTTACTTGGTCTTACCTGTGAAGCATTGGATGTTAGAGGACCTGTGGTTTGTATCAGTTTCAGAAGCAGAGTTGAACTAGCAAGGGTCCATATGTGTAGGAAACACCGTTATTTTGTTCTGAGTACCCTCATGTTTCTGGCTCTATTAGAGACTCTGGAAAGCAAGGGCATGCTTCTTGCTCTAAAGCAGAGTGTTATTCATGGATGAGAACTGTGCTGTGTGTTTCCCTTCAGAAATGGAGTTAAATCCCAGGCTCTGTGTCTTCCTACAAGCAAGACATCATTTCAGGTAAACGCAGTCAATTTTCAGCTCAAATGAATATAAATCGTTTACGAAGCTCACACGTTTCTTGCTCTTAACTGAAAAGCATTGGATGTTAGATGACTTGTGGTTTTTATCAGTTTCAGAAGCAGAGTTGAACTAGCAGTGTTCCGTATGTGTAGGAAACACTGTTCTTTTGTTATGAGCACACTCATGTTTCCTGCTCTATTAGAGACTCTGGAAAGAAAGAGCATGCTTCTTGCTCTAAAGCAGAGTGTGTTTCATGTATGAGAACTGTGCTGTGTGTTGCCCTTCAGAAATGGAGTTAAATCCCAGGCTCTGTGTCTTCCTACAAGCAAGACATCTTTTCAGGTAAACTCAGTCACTTTTCAGCTCAAAGGACGCTACATCGTTCACGAAGCTCACACCTTTCTCGCTCTTAACTGAAAAGCATTGCATGTTAGAGGAACTGTGGTTTCTATCAGTTTCAGAAGAAGAGTTGACCTAGATGTGGTCCGTATGTGTAGGAAACACCGTTATTTTGTTCTGACCACAGTCACGTTTCCTGCTGTATTAGAGACTCTTAGAAAGCAAGAGCGTGCTTCTTGCTCTAAAGCAGAGTGTGTTTCATGGATGAGAACTGTGCTGTGTGTTTCGCTTCAGAAATGGAGTTAAATCCCAGGCTCTGTGTCTTCCTACAAGCAAGACTTCTTTTCAGGTAATCTCAGTCACTTTTCAGCTCAAAGGAAGCTACATGGTTCACGAAGCTCACACGTTTCTCGCTCATAACTTGAAAGCATTGCATGTTAATGGAAGTGTGCTTTGTATCAGTTTCAGAAGAAGAGTTGACCTAGATATGGTCCGTATGTGTAGGAAACACCGTTATTTTGTTCTGACCACAGTCACGTTTCCTGCTGTATTAGAGACTCTTAGAAAGCAAGAGTGTGCTTCTTGCTCTAAAGCAGAGTGTGTTTCATGGATGAGAACTGTGCTGCGTGTTTCCCTTCAGAAATGGAGTTAAATTCCAGGCCCCGTGTCTTCCTGCAAGCAAGACATCATTTCAGGTAAATGCAGTCACTTTTCAGCTCAAATGAATTTAAATCGTTTACGAAGCTCACACGTTTCTTGCTCTTAACTGAAAAGCATTGTTATGTCATGTTTCCTGCTCTATTAGAGACTCTGGAAAGTAAGAGCATGCTTCTTGCTCTAAAGCAGAGTGTGTTTCATGGATGAGAACAGTGCAGTGTGTTTACCTTCAGAAATGGAGTTAAATCCCAGGCTCTGTGTCTTCCTACAAGCAAGACATCTTTTCAGGAAAACTCAGTCACTTTTCAGGTCAAAGGAAGCTACATCGTTCACGAAGCTCACATGTTTCTCGCTCTTAACTGGAAAGCATTGCATGTTAATGGAACTGTGGTTTGTATCAGTTTCAGAAGAAGAGTTGACCTAGATATGGTCCCTATGTGTAGGAAACACCATTATTTTGTTTCTGATCACAGTCACGTTTCCTTCTGTATTCGAGACTCTTAGAAAGCAAGTGCATGCTTCTTGTTCTAAAGCAGAGTGTGTTTCATGGATGAGAACTGTGCTGTGTGTTTCCATTCAGAAATGGAGTTAAATTCCAGGATCCGTGTCTTCCTACAAGCTAGACATCATTTCAGGTAAATGCAGTCACTTTTCAGCTCTAATGAATGTAAATCGTTTATGAAGCTCCCACGTTTCTTGCTATTAAATGAAAAGCATTGGATGTTAGATGACATGTGGTTTGTTTCAGTTTCAGAAGGAGAGTTGAACTAACAGTGGTCCGTATGTGTAGGAAACACTGTTCTTTTGTTCTGGGCACACTCACATTTCCAGCTCTATTAGAGACTCTAGAAAGCAAGAGCGTGCTTCTTCCTATACACAGAGTGTTTTTCATCGTGAGTACTGTGCTGTGTTTTTCCCTTCAGAAATTGCGTAATATCACAGGCTCTGTATCTTCCTACAAGCAAGACTTCGTTTCACGTAAACTCAGTCACCTTTTAGCTCAAACAAAGCTACATCATTCACGTAGCTCACACCTTACTTGGTCTTACCTGTGAAGCATTGGATGTTAGAGGACCTGTGGTTTGTATCAGTTTCAGAAGCAGAGTTGAACTAGCAAGGGTCCATATGTGTAGGAAACACCGTTATTTTGTTCTGAGTACCCTCATGTTTCTGGCTCTATTAGAGACTCTGGAAAGCAAGGGCATGCTTCTTGCTCTAAAGCAGAGTGTTATTCATGGATGAGAACTGTGCTGTGTGTTTCCCTTCAGAAATGGAGTTAAATCCCAGGCTCTGTGTCTTCCTACAAGCAAGACATCATTTCAGGTAAACGCAGTCAATTTTCAGCTCAAATGAATATAAATCGTTTACGAAGCTCACACGTTTCTTGCTCTTAACTGAAAAGCATTGGATGTTAGATGACTTATGGTTTTTATCAGTTTCAGAAGCAGAGTTGAACTAGCAGTGTTCCGTATGTGTAGGAAACACTGTTCTTTTGTTATGAGCACACTCATGTTTCCTGCTCTATTAGAGACTCTGGAAAGCAAGAGCATGCTTCTTGCTCTAAAGCAGAGTGTGTTTCATGTATGAGAACTGTGCTGTGTGTTGCCCTTCAGAAATGGAGTTAAATCCCAGGCTCTGTGTCTTCCTACAAGCAAGACATCTTTTCAGGTAAACTCAGTCAATTTTCAGCTCAAAGGAAGCTACATTGTTCACGAAGCTCACACGTTTCTCGCTCTTAACTGGAAAGCATTGCATGTTAGAGGAACTGTGGTTTGTATCAGTTTCAGAAGAAGAGTTGACCTAGATATGGTCCGTACGTGTAGAAAACACCGTTATTTTGTTCTGACCAAAGTCACGTTTCCTGCTGTATTAGAGACTCTTAGAAAGCAAGAGCGTGCTTCTTGCGCTAAAGCAGAGTGTGTTTCATGGATGAGAACTGTGCTGCGTGTTTCCCTTCAGAAATGGAGTTAAATTCCAGGCCCCGTGTCTTCCTGCAAGCAAGACATCATTTCAGGTAAATGCAGTCACTTTTCAGCTCAAATGAATTTAAATCGTTTACGAAGCTCACACGTTTCTTGCTCTTAACTGAAAAGAATTGGATGTTAGATGACTTGTGGTTTTTATCAGTTTCAGAAGCAGAGTTGAACTAGCAGTGTTCCGTATGTGTAGGAAACACTGTTCTTTTGTTATGAGCACACTCATGTTTCCTGCTCTATTAGAGACTCTGGAAAGCAAGAGCATGCTTCTTGCTCTAAAGCAGAGTGTGTTTCATGGATGAGAACTGTGCTGTGTGTTTCCCTTCAGAAATGGAGTTAAATCCCAGGCTCTGTGTCTTCCTACAAGCAAGACATCTTTTCAGGAAAACTCAGTCACTTTTCAGCTCAAAGGAAACTACATCATTCACGAAGCTCACATGTTTCTCGCTCTTAACTGGAAAGCATTACATGTTAATGGAACTGTGGTTTGTATCAGTTTCAGAAGAAGAGTTGACCTAGATATGGTCCGTATGTGTAGGAAACACCATTATTTTGTTTCTGATCACAGTCACGTTTCCTGCTGTATTAGAGACCTTTAGAAAGCAAGTGCGTGCTTCTTGCTCTAAAGCAGAGTGTGTTTTATGGATGAGAACTGTGCTGTGTTTTTCCCTTCAGAAATGGAGTTAAATCGCAGGCTCTGTATCTTCCTACAAGCAAGACATCTTTTCAGGTAAACTCAGTCACTTTTCAGCTCAAAGGACGCTACATCGTTCACGAAGCTCACACCTTTCTCGCTCTTAACTGAAAAGCATTGCATGTTAGAGGAACTGTGGTTTCTATCAGTTTCAGAAGAAGAGTTGACCTAGATGTGGTCCGTATGTGTAGGAAACACCTTTATTTTGTTCTGACCACAGTCACGTTTCCTGCTGTATTAGAGACTCTTAGAAAGCAAGAGCTTGCTTCTTGCTCTAAAGCAGAGTGTGTTTCATGGATGAGAACTGTGCTGTGTGTTTCGCTTCAGAAATGGAGTTAAATCCCAGGCTCTGTGTCTTCCTACAAGCAAGACTTCTTTTCAGGTAATCTCAGTCACTTTTCAGCTCAAAGGAAGCTACATGGTTCACGAAGCTCACACGTTTCTCGCTCATAACTTGAAAGCATTGCATGTTAATGGAAGTGTGCTTTGTATCAGTTTCAGAAGAAGAGTTGACCTAGATATGGTCCGTATGTGTAGGAAACACCGTTATTTTGTTCTGACCACAGTCACGTTTCCTGCTGTATTAGAGACTCTTAGAAAGCAAGAGTGTGCTTCTTGCTCTAAAGCAGAGTGTGTTTCATGGATGAGAACTGTGCTGCGTGTTTCCCTTCAGAAATGGAGTTAAATTCCAGGCCCCATGTCTTCCTGCAAGCAAGACATCATTTCAGGTAAATGCAGTCACTTTTCAGCTCAAATGAATTTAAATCGTTTACGAAGCTCACACGTTTCTTGCTCTTAACTGAAAAGAATTGGATGTTAGATGACTTGTGGTTTTTATCAGTTTCAGAAGCAGAGTTGAACTAGCAGTGTTCCGTATGTGTAGGAAACACTGTTCTTTTGTTATGAGCACACTCATGTTTCCTGCTCTATTAGAGACTCTGGAAAGCAAGAGCATGCTTCTTGCTCTAAAGCAGAGTGTGTTTCATGGATGAGAACTGTGCTGTGTCTTTCCCTTCAGAAATGGAGTTAAATCCCAGGCTCTGTGTCTTCCTACAAGCAAGACATTTTTTCAGGAAAACTCAGTCACTTTTCAGGTCAAAGGAAGCTACATCGTTCACGAAGCTCACATGTTTCTCGCTCTTAACTGGAAAGCATTGCATGTTAATGGAACTGTGGTTTGTATCAGTTTCAGAAGAAGAGTTGACCTAGATATGGTCCCTATGTGTAGGAAACACCATTATTTTGTTTCTGATCACAGTCACGTTTCCTTCTGTATTCGAGACTCTTAGAAAGCAAGTGCATGCTTCTTGTTCTAAAGCAGAGTGTGTTTCATGGATGAGAACTGTGCTGTGTGTTTCCATACAGAAATGGAGTTAAATTCCAGGATCCGTGTCTTCCTACAAGCAAGACATCATTTCAGGTAAATGCAGTCACTTTTCAGCTCTAATGAATGTAAATCGTTATGAAGCTCCCACGTTTCTTGCTATTAAATGAAAAGCATTGGATGTTAGATGACATGTGGTTTGTTTCAGTTTCAGAAGGAGAGTTGAACTAACAGTGGTCCGTATGTGTAGGAAACACTGTTCTTTTGTTCTGGGCACACTCACATTTCCAGCTCTATTAGAGACTCTAGAAAGCAAGAGCGTGCTTCTTCCTATACACAGAGTGTTTTTCATCGTGAGTACTGTGCTGTGTTTTTCCCTTCAGAAATTGCGTAATATCACAGGCTCTGTATCTTCCTACAAGCAAGACTTCGTTTCACGTAAACTCAGTCACCTTTTAGCTCAAACAAAGCTACATCATTCACGTAGCTCACACCTTACTTGGTCTTACCTGTGAAGCATTGGATGTTAGAGGACCTGTGGTTTGTATCAGTTTCAGAAGCAGAGTTGAACTAGCAAGGGTCCATATGTGTAGGAAACACCGTTATTTTGTTCTGAGTACCCTCATGTTTCTGGCTCTATTAGAGACTCTGGAAAGCAAGGGCATGCTTCTTGCTCTAAAGCAGAGTGTTATTCATGGATGAGAACTGTGCTGTGTGTTTCCCTTCAGAAATGGAGTTAAATCCCAGGCTCTGTGTCTTCCTACAAGCAAGACATCATTTCAGGTAAACGCAGTCAATTTTCAGCTCAAATGAATATAAATCGTTTACGAAGCTCACACGTTTCTTGCTCTTAACTGAAAAGCATTGGATGTTAGATGACTTATGGTTTTTATCAGTTTCAGAAGCAGAGTTGAACTAGCAGTGTTCCGTATGTGTAGGAAACACTGTTCTTTTGTTATGAGCACACTCATGTTTCCTGCTCTATTAGAGACTCTGGAAAGCAAGAGCATGCTTCTTGCTCTAAAGCAGAGTGTGTTTCATGTATGAGAACTGTGCTGTGTGTTGCCCTTCAGAAATGGAGTTAAATCCCAGGCTCTGTGTCTTCCTACAAGCAAGACATCTTTTCAGGTAAACTCAGTCAATTTTCAGCTCAAAGGAAGCTACATTGTTCACGAAGCTCACACGTTTCTCGCTCTTAACTGGAAAGCATTGCATGTTAGAGGAACTGTGGTTTGTATCAGTTTCAGAAGAAGAGTTGACCTAGATATGGTCCGTACGTGTAGAAAACACCGTTATTTTGTTCTGACCAAAGTCACGTTTCCTGCTGTATTAGAGACTCTTAGAAAGCAAGAGCGTGCTTCTTGCGCTAAAGCAGAGTGTGTTTCATGGATGAGAACTGTGCTGCGTGTTTCCCTTCAGAAATGGAGTTAAATTCCAGGCCCCGTGTCTTCCTGCAAGCAAGACATCATTTCAGGTAAATGCAGTCACTTTTCAGCTCAAATGAATTTAAATCGTTTACGAAGCTCACACGTTTCTTGCTCTTAACTGAAAAGAATTGGATGTTAGATGACTTGTGGTTTTTATCAGTTTCAGAAGCAGAGTTGAACTAGCAGTGTTCCGTATGTGTAGGAAACACTGTTCTTTTGTTATGAGCACACTCATGTTTCCTGCTCTATTAGAGACTCTGGAAAGCAAGAGCATGCTTCTTGCTCTAAAGCAGAGTGTGTTTCATGGATGAGAACTGTGCTGTGTGTTTCCCTTCAGAAATGGAGTTAAATCCCAGGCTCTGTGTCTTCCTACAAGCAAGACATCTTTTCAGGAAAACTCAGTCACTTTTCAGCTCAAAGGAAACTACATCATTCACGAAGCTCACATGTTTCTCGCTCTTAACTGGAAAGCATTACATGTTAATGGAACTGTGGTTTGTATCAGTTTCAGAAGAAGAGTTGACCTAGATATGGTCCGTATGTGTAGGAAACACCATTATTTTGTTTCTGATCACAGTCACGTTTCCTGCTGTATTAGAGACCTTTAGAAAGCAAGTGCGTGCTTCTTGCTCTAAAGCAGAGTGTGTTTTATGGATGAGAACTGTGCTGTGTTTTTCCCTTCAGAAATGGAGTTAAATCGCAGGCTCTGTATCTTCCTACAAGCAAGACATCTTTTCAGGTAAACTCAGTCACTTTTCAGCTCAAAGGACGCTACATCGTTCACGAAGCTCACACCTTTCTCGCTCTTAACTGAAAAGCATTGCATGTTAGAGGAACTGTGGTTTCTATCAGTTTCAGAAGAAGAGTTGACCTAGATGTGGTCCGTATGTGTAGGAAACACCGTTATTTTGTTCTGACCACAGTCACGTTTCCTGCTGTATTAGAGACTCTTAGAAAGCAAGAGCTTGCTTCTTGCTCTAAAGCAGAGTGTGTTTCATGGATGAGAACTGTGCTGTGTGTTTCGCTTCAGAAATGGAGTTAAATCCCAGGCTCTGTGTCTTCCTACAAGCAAGACTTCTTTTCAGGTAATCTCAGTCACTTTTCAGCTCAAAGGAAGCTACATGGTTCACGAAGCTCACACGTTTCTCGCTCATAACTTGAAAGCATTGCATGTTAATGGAAGTGTGCTTTGTATCAGTTTCAGAAGAAGAGTTGACCTAGATATGGTCCGTATGTGTAGGAAACACCGTTATTTTGTTCTGACCACAGTCACGTTTCCTGCTGTATTAGAGACTCTTAGAAAGCAAGAGTGTGCTTCTTGCTCTAAAGCAGAGTGTGTTTCATGGATGAGAACTGTGCTGCGTGTTTCCCTTCAGAAATGGAGTTAAATTCCAGGCCCCATGTCTTCCTGCAAGCAAGACATCATTTCAGGTAAATGCAGTCACTTTTCAGCTCAAATGAATTTAAATCGTTTACGAAGCTCACACGTTTCTTGCTCTTAACTGAAAAGAATTGGATGTTAGATGACTTGTGGTTTTTATCAGTTTCAGAAGCAGAGTTGAACTAGCAGTGTTCCGTATGTGTAGGAAACACTGTTCTTTTGTTATGAGCACACTCATGTTTCCTGCTCTATTAGAGACTCTGGAAAGCAAGAGCATGCTTCTTGCTCTAAAGCAGAGTGTGTTTCATGGATGAGAACTGTGCTGTGTCTTTCCCTTCAGAAATGGAGTTAAATCCCAGGCTCTGTGTCTTCCTACAAGCAAGACATTTTTTCAGGAAAACTCAGTCACTTTTCAGGTCAAAGGAAGCTACATCGTTCACGAAGCTCACATGTTTCTCGCTCTTAACTGGAAAGCATTGCATGTTAATGGAACTGTGGTTTGTATCAGTTTCAGAAGAAGAGTTGACCTAGATATGGTCCCTATGTGTAGGAAACACCATTATTTTGTTTCTGATCACAGTCACGTTTCCTTCTGTATTCGAGACTCTTAGAAAGCAAGTGCATGCTTCTTGTTCTAAAGCAGAGTGTGTTTCATGGATGAGAACTGTGCTGTGTGTTTCCATTCAGAAATGGAGTTAAATTCCAGGATCCGTGTCTTCCTACAAGCAAGACATCATTTCAGGTAAATGCAGTCACTTTTCAGCTCTAATGAATGTAAATCGTTTATGAAGCTCCCACGTTTCTTGCTATTAAATGAAAAGCATTGGATGTTTGATGACATGTGGTTTGTTTCAGTTTCAGAAGGAGAGTTGAACTAACAGTGGTCCGTATGTGTAGGAAACACTGTTCATTTGTTCTGGGCACACTCACATTTCCAGCTCTATTAGAGACTCTAGAAAGCAAGAGCGTGCTTCTTCCTATACACAGAGTGTTTTTCATCGTGAGTACTGTGCTGTGTTTTTCCCTTCAGAAATTGCGTAAAATCACAGGTTCTGTATCTTCCTACAAGCAAGACTTCGTTTCACGTAAACTCAGTCACCTTTTAGCTCAAACAAAGCTACATCGTTCACGTAGCTCACACGTTACTTGGTCTTACCTGTGAAGCATTGGATGTTAGAGGACCTGTGGTTTGTATCAGTTTCAGAAGCAGAGTTGAACTAGCAAGGGTCCATATGTGTAGGAAACACCGTTATTTTGTTCTGAGTACCCTCATGTTTCTGGCTCTATTAGAGACTCTGGAAAGCAAGGGCATGCTTCTTGCTCTAAAGCAGAGTGTTATTCATGGATGAGAACTGTGCTGTGTGTTTCCCTTCAGAAATGGAGTTAAATCCCAGGCTCTGTGTCTTCCTACAAGCAAGACATCATTTCAGGTAAACACAGTCAATTTTCAGCTCAAATGAATATAAATCGTTTACGAAGCTCACACGTTTCTTGCTCTTAACTGAAAAGCATTGGATGTTAGATGACTTGTGGTTTTTATCAGTTTCAGAAGCAGAGTTGAACTAGCAGTGTTCCGTATGTGTAGGAAACACTGTTCATTTGTTATGAGCACACTCATGTTTCCTGCTCTATTAGAGACTCTGGAAAGAAAGAGCATGCTTCTTGCTCTAAAGCAGAGTGTGTTTCATGTATGAGAACTGTGCTGTGTGTTGCCCTTCAGAAATGGAGTTAAATCCCAGGCTCTGTGTCTTCCTACAAGCAAGACATCTTTTCAGGTAAACTCAGTCACTTTTCAGCTCAAAGGACGCTACATCGTTCACGAAGCTCACACCTTTCTCGCTCTTAACTGAAAAGCATTGCATGTTAGAGGAACTGTGGTTTCTATCAGTTTCAGAAGAAGAGTTGACCTAGATGTGGTCCGTATGTGTAGGAAACACCGTTATTTTGTTCTGACCACAGTCACGTTTCCTGCTGTATTAGAGACTCTTAGAAAGCAAGAGCGTGCTTCTTGCTCTAAAGCAGAGTGTGTTTCATGGATGAGAACTGTGCTGTGTGTTTCGCTTCAGAAATGGAGTTAAATCCCAGGCTCTGTGTCTTCCTACAAGCAAGACTTCTTTTCAGGTAATCTCAGTCACTTTTCAGCTCAAAGGAAGCTACATGGTTCACGAAGCTCACACGTTTCTCGCTCATAACTTGAAAGCATTGCATGTTAATGGAAGTGTGCTTTGTATCAGTTTCAGAAGAAGAGTTGACCTAGATATGGTCCGTATGTGTAGGAAACACCGTTATTTTGTTCTGACCACAGTCACGTTTCCTGCTGTATTAGAGACTCTTAGAAAGCAAGAGTGTGCTTCTTGCTCTAAAGCAGAGTGTGTTTCATGGATGAGAACTGTGCTGCGTGTTTCCCTTCAGAAATGGAGTTAAATTCCAGGCCCCGTGTCTTCCTGCAAGCAAGACATCATTTCAGGTAAATGCAGTCACTTTTCAGCTCAAATGAATTTAAATCGTTTACGAAGCTCACACGTTTCTTGCTCTTAACTGAAAAGCATTGTTATGTCATGTTTCCTGCTCTATTAGAGACTCTGGAAAGTAAGAGCATGCTTCTTGCTCTAAAGCAGAGTGTGTTTCATGGATGAGAACAGTGCAGTGTGTTTACCTTCAGAAATGGAGTTAAATCCCAGGCTCTGTGTCTTCCTACAAGCAAGACATCTTTTCAGGAAAACTCAGTCACTTTTCAGGTCAAAGGAAGCTACATCGTTCACGAAGCTCACATGTTTCTCGCTCTTAACTGGAAAGCATTGCATGTTAATGGAACTGTGGTTTGTATCAGTTTCAGAAGAAGAGTTGACCTAGATATGGTCCCTATGTGTAGGAAACACCATTATTTTGTTTCTGATCACAGTCACATTTCCTTCTGTATTCGAGACTCTTAGAAAGCAAGTGCATGCTTCTTGTTCTAAAGCAGAGTGTGTTTCATGGATGAGAACTGTGCTGTGTGTTTCCATTCAGAAATGGAGTTAAATTCCAGGATCCGTGTCTTCCTACAAGCAAGACATCATTTCAGGTAAATGCAGTCACTTTTCAGCTCTAATGAATGTAAATCGTTTATGAAGCTCCCACGTTTCTTGCTATTAAATGAAAAGCATTGGATGTTAGATGACATGTGGTTTGTTTCAGTTTCAGAAGGAGAGTTGAACTAACAGTGGTCCGTATGTGTAGGAAACACTGTTCTTTTGTTCTGGGCACACTCACATTTCCAGCTCTATTAGAGACTCTAGAAAGCAAGAGCGTGCTTCTTCCTATACACAGAGTGTTTTTCATCGTGAGTACTGTGCTGTGTTTTTCCCTTCAGAAATTGCGTAATATCACAGGCTCTGTATCTTCCTACAAGCAAGACTTCGTTTCACGTAAACTCAGTCACCTTTTAGCTCAAACAAAGCTACATCATTCACGTAGCTCACACCTTACTTGGTCTTACCTGTGAAGCATTGGATGTTAGAGGACCTGTGGTTTGTATCAGTTTCAGAAGCAGAGTTGAACTAGCAAGGGTCCATATGTGTAGGAAACACCGTTATTTTGTTCTGAGTACCCTCATGTTTCTGGCTCTATTAGAGACTCTGGAAAGCAAGGGCATGCTTCTTGCTCTAAAGCAGAGTGTTATTCATGGATGAGAACTGTGCTGTGTGTTTCCCTTCAGAAATGGAGTTAAATCCCAGGCTCTGTGTCTTCCTACAAGCAAGACATCATTTCAGGTAAACGCAGTCAATTTTCAGCTCAAATGAATATAAATCGTTTACGAAGCTCACACGTTTCTTGCTCTTAACTGAAAAGCATTGGATGTTAGATGACTTATGGTTTTTATCAGTTTCAGAAGCAGAGTTGAACTAGCAGTGTTCCGTATGTGTAGGAAACACTGTTCTTTTGTTATGAGCACACTCATGTTTCCTGCTCTATTAGAGACTCTGGAAAGCAAGAGCATGCTTCTTGCTCTAAAGCAGAGTGTGTTTCATGTATGAGAACTGTGCTGTGTGTTGCCCTTCAGAAATGGAGTTAAATCCCAGGCTCTGTGTCTTCCTACAAGCAAGACATCTTTTCAGGTAAACTCAGTCAATTTTCAGCTCAAAGGAAGCTACATTGTTCACGAAGCTCACACGTTTCTCGCTCTTAACTGGAAAGCATTGCATGTTAGAGGAACTGTGGTTTGTATCAGTTTCAGAAGAAGAGTTGACCTAGATATGGTCCGTACGTGTAGAAAACACCGTTATTTTGTTCTGACCAAAGTCACGTTTCCTGCTGTATTAGAGACTCTTAGAAAGCAAGAGCGTGCTTCTTGCGCTAAAGCAGAGTGTGTTTCATGGATGAGAACTGTGCTACGTGTTTCCCTTCAGAAATGGAGTTAAATTCCAGGCCCCGTGTCTTCCTGCAAGCAAGACATCATTTCAGGTAAACACAGTCACTTTTCAGCTCAAATGATATAAATCGTTTATGAAGCTCATAGGTTTCTTGCTCTTAACAGAAAAGCATTGGATGTTAGATGACTTGTGGTTTTTATCAGTTTCAGAAGCAGAGTTGAACTAGCAGTGTTCCGTATGTGTAGGAAACACTGTTCTTTTGTTATGAGCACACTCATGTTTCCTGCTCTATTAGAGACTCTGGAAAGCAAGAGCATGCTTCTTGCTCTAAAGCAGAGTGTGTTTCATGTATGAGAACTGTGCTGTGTGTTGCCCTTCAGAAATGGAGTTAAATCCCAGGCTCTGTGTCTTCCTACAAGCAAGACATCTTTTCAGGAAAATTCAGTCACTTTTCAGATCAAAGGAAACTACATCATTCACGAAGCTCACATGTTTCTCGCTCTTAACTGGAAAGCATTACATGTTAATGGAACTGTGGTTTGTATCAGTTTCAGAAGAAGAGTAGACCTAGATATGGTCCGTATGTGTAGGAAACACCATTATTTTGTTTCTGATCACAGTCACGTTTCCTGCTGTATTAGAGACCTTTAGAAAGCAAGTGCGTGCTTCTTGCTTAAAGCAGAGTATGTTTTATGGATGAGAACTGTGCTGTGTTTTTCCCTTCAGAAATGGAGTTAAATCGCAGGCTCTGTATCTTCCTACAAGCAAGACATCTTTTCATGTAAACTCAGTCACTTTTCAGCTCAAAGGAAGCTACATGGTTCACGAAGCTCACACCTTTCTCGCTCTTAACTGAAAAGCATTGCATGTTAGAGGAACTGTGGTTTCTATCAGTTTTCGAAGAAGACTTGACCTAGATGTGGTCCGTATGTGTAGGAAACACCGTTATTTTGATCTGACCACAGTCACGTTTACTGCTGTATTAGAGACTCTTAGAAAGCAAGAGCGTGCTTCTTGCTCTAAAGCAGAGTGTGTTTCATGGATGAGAACTGTGCTGTGTGTTTCACTTCAGAAATGGAGTTAAATCCCAGGCTCTGTGTCTTCCTACAAGCAAGACTTCTTTTCAGGTAATCTCAGTCACTTTTCAGCTCAAAGGAAGCTACATGGTTCACGAAGCTCACACGTTTCTCGCTCTTAACTGGAAAGCATTGCATGTTAGAGGAACTGTGGTTTGTATCAGTTTCAGAAGAAGAGTTGACCTAGATATGGTCCGTACGTGTAGGAAACACCGTTATTTTGTTCTGATCAAAGTCACGTTTCCTGCTGTATTAGAGACTCTTAGAAAGCAAGAGCGTGCTTCTTGCGCTAAAGCAGAGTGTGTTTCATGGATGAGAACTGTGCTACGTGTTTCCCTTCAGAAATGGAGTTAAATTCCAGGCCCCGTGTCTTCCTGCAAGCAAGACATCATTTCAGGTAAACACAGTCACTTTTCAGCTCAAATGATATAAATCGTTTATGAAGCTCATAGGTTTCTTGCTCTTAACAGAAAAGCATTGGATGTTAGATGACTTGTGGTTTTTATCAGTTTCAGAAGCAGAGTTGAACTAGCAGTGTTCCGTATGTGTAGGAAACACTGTTCTTTTGTTATGAGCACACTCATGTTTCCTGCTCTATTAGAGACTCTGGAAAGCAAGAGCATGCTTCTTGCTCTAAATCAGAGTGTGTTTCATGGATGATAACTGTGCTGTGTGTTTCCCTTCAGAAATGGAGTTAAATCCCAGGCTCTGTGTCTTCCTACAAGCAAGACATCTTTTCAGGAAAACTCAGTCACTTTTCAGCTCAAAGGAAACTACATCATTCACGAAGCTCACATGTTTCTCGCTCTTAACTGGAAAGCATTACATGTTAATGGAACTGTGGTTTGTATCAGTTTCAGAAGAAGAGTTGACCTAGATATGGTCTGTATGTGTAGGAAACACCATTATTTTGTTTCTGATCACAGTCACGTTTCCTGCTGTATTAGAGACCTTTAGAAAGCAAGTGCGTGCTTCTTGCTCTAAAGCAGAGTGTGTTTTATGGATGAGAACTGTGCTGTGTTTTTCCCTTCAGAAATGGAGTTAAATCGCAGGCTCTGTATCTTCCTACAAGCAAGACATCTTTTCAGGTAAACTCAGTCACTTTTCAGCTCAAAGGACGCTACATCGTTCACGAAGCTCACACCTTTCTCGCTCTTAACTGAAAAGCATTGCATGTTAGAGGAACTGTGGTTTCTATCAGTTTCAGAAGAAGAGTTGACCTAGATGTGGTCCGTATGTGTAGGAAACACTGTTATTTTGTTCTGACCACAGTCACGTTTCCTGCTGTATTAGAGACTCTTAGAAAGCAAGAGCGTGCTTCTTGCTCTAAAGCAGAGTGTGTTTCATGGATGAGAACTGTGCTGTGTGTTTCGCTTCAGAAATGGAGTTAAATCCCAGGCTCTGTGTCTTCCTACAAGCAAGACTTCTTTTCAGGTAATCTCAGTCACTTTTCAGCTCAAAGGAAGCTACATGGTTCACGAAGCTCACACGTTTCTCGCTCTTAACTGGAAAGCATTGCATGTTAGAGGAACTGTGGTTTGTATCAGTTTCAGAAGAAGAGTTGACCTAGATATGGTCCGTACGTGTAGGAAACACCGTTATTTTGTTCTGATCAAAGTCACGTTTCCTGCTGTATTAGAGACTCTTAGAAAGCAAGAGCGTGCTTCTTGCGCTAAAGCAGAGTGTGTTTCATGGATGAGAACTGTGCTACGTGTTTCCCTTCAGAAATGGAGTTAAATTCCAGGCCCCGTGTCTTCCTGCAAGCAAGACATCATTTCAGGTAAACACAGTCACTTTTCAGCTCAAATGATATAAATCGTTTATGAAGCTCATAGGTTTCTTGCTCTTAACAGAAAAGCATTGGATGTTAGATGACTTGTGGTTTTTATCAGTTTCAGAAGCAGAGTTGAACTAGCAGTGTTCCGTATGTGTAGGAAACACTGTTCTTTTGTTATGAGCACACTCATGTTTCCTGCTCTATTAGAGACTCTGGAAAGCAAGAGCATGCTTCTTGCTCTAAATCAGAGTGTGTTTCATGGATGATAACTGTGCTGTGTGTTTCCCTTCAGAAATGGAGTTAAATCCCAGGCTCTGTGTCTTCCTACAAGCAAGACATCTTTTCAGGAAAACTCAGTCACTTTTCAGCTCAAAGGAAACTACATCATTCACGAAGCTCACATGTTTCTCGCTCTTAACTGGAAAGCATTACATGTTAATGGAACTGTGGTTTGTATCAGTTTCAGAAGAAGAGTTGACCTAGATATGGTCTGTATGTGTAGGAAACACCATTATTTTGTTTCTGATCACAGTCACGTTTCCTGCTGTATTAGAGACCTTTAGAAAGCAAGTGCGTGCTTCTTGCTCTAAAGCAGAGTGTGTTTTATGGATGAGAACTGTGCTGTGTTTTTCCCTTCAGAAATGGAGTTAAATCGCAGGCTCTGTATCTTCCTACAAGCAAGACATCTTTTCAGGTAAACTCAGTCACTTTTCAGCTCAAAGGACGCTACATCGTTCACGAAGCTCACACCTTTCTCGCTCTTAACTGAAAAGCATTGCATGTTAGAGGAACTGTGGTTTCTATCAGTTTCAGAAGAAGAGTTGACCTAGATGTGGTCCGTATGTGTAGGAAACACCGTTATTTTGTTCTGACCACAGTCACGTTTCCTGCTGTATTAGAGACTCTTAGAAAGCAAGAGCGTGCTTCTTGCTCTAAAGCAGAGTGTGTTTCATGGATGAGAACTGTGCTGTGTGTTTCGCTTCAGAAATGGAGTTAAATCCCAGGCTCTGTGTCTTCCTACAAGCAAGACTTCTTTTCAGGTAATCTCAGTCACTTTTCAGCTCAAAGGAAGCTACATGGTTCACGAAGCTCACACGTTTCTCGCTCATAACTTGAAAGCATTGCATGTTAATGGAAGTGTGCTTTGTATCAGTTTCAGAAGAAGAGTTGACCTAGATATGGTCCGTATGTGTAGGAAACACCGTTATTTTGTTCTGACCACAGTCACGTTTCCTGCTGTATTAGAGACTCTTAGAAAGCAAGAGTGTGCTTCTTGCTCTAAAGCAGAGTGTGTTTCATGGATGAGAACTGTGCTGCGTGTTTCCCTTCAGAAATGGAGTTAAATTCCAGGCCCCGTGTCTTCCTGCAAGCAAGACATCATTTCAGGTAAATGCAGTCACTTTTCAGCTCAAATGAATTTAAATCGTTTACGAAGCTCACACGTTTCTTGCTCTTAACTGAAAAGCATTGTTATGTCATGTTTCCTGCTCTATTAGAGTCTCTGGAAAGTAAGAGCATGCTTCTTGCTCTAAAGCAGAGTGTGTTTCATGGATGAGAACAGTGCAGTGTGTTTACCTTCAGAAATGGAGTTAAATCCCAGGCTCTGTGTCTTCCTACAAGCAAGACATCTTTTCAGGAAAACTCAGTCACTTTTCAGGTCAAAGGAAGCTACATCGTTCACGAAGCTCACATGTTTCTCGCTCTTAACTGGAAAGCATTGCATGTTAATGGAACTGTGGTTTGTATCAGTTTCAGAAGAAGAGTTGACCTAGATATGGTCCCTATGTGTAGGAAACACCATTATTTTGTTTCTGATCACAGTCACGTTTCCTTCTGTATTCGAGACTCTTAGAAAGCATGTGCATGCTTCTTGTTCTAAAGCAGAGTGTGTTTCATGGATGAGAACTGTGCTGTGTGTTTCCATTCAGAAATGGAGTTAAATTCCAGGATCCGTGTCTTCCTACAAGCAAGACATCATTTCAGGTAAATGCAGTCACTTTTCAGCTCTAATGAATGTAAATCGTTTATGAAGCTCCCACGTTTCTTGCTATTAAATGAAAAGCATTGGATGTTAGATGACATGTGGTTTGTTTCAGTTTCAGAAGGAGAGTTGAACTAACAGTGGTCCGTATGTGTAGGAAACACTGTTCTTTTGTTCTGGGCACACTCACATTTCCAGCTCTATTAGAGACTCTAGAAAGCAAGAGCGTGCTTCTTCCTATACACAGAGTGTTTTTCATCGTGAGTACTGTGCTGTGTTTTTCCCTTCAGAAATTGCGTAAAATCACAGGCTCTGTATCTTCCTACAAGCAAGACTTCGTTTCACGTAAACTCAGTCACCTTTTAGCTCAAACAAAGCTACATCTTTCACGTAGCTCACACGTTACTTGGTCTTACCTGTGAAGCATTGGATGTTAGAGGACCTGTGGTTTGTATCAGTTTCAGAAGCAGAGTTGAAATAGCAAGGGTCCATATGTGTAGGAAACACCGTTATTTTGTTCTGAGTACCCTCATGTTTCTTGCTCTATTAGAGACTCTGGAAAGCAAGGGCATGCTTCTTGCACTAAAGCAGAGTGTTATTCATGGATGAGAACTGTGCTGTGTGTTTCCCTTCAGAAATGGAGTTAAATCCAAGGCTCTGTGTCTTCCTACAAGCAAGACATCTTTTCAGGTTAAACTCAGTCACTTTTCAGCTCAAAGGAAGCTACATCGTTCAGGAAGCTCACACGTTTCTCGCTCTTAACTGGAAAGCATTGCATGTTTGAGGAACTGTGGTTTGTATCAGATTCAGAAGAAGAGTTGACCTAGATATTTACCGTACATGTAGGAAACACCGGTATTTTGTTCTGACCACAGTCACGTTTCCTGCTGTATTAGAGACACTTAGAAAGCAAGAGCGTGCTTCTTGTTCTAAAGCAGAGTGTGTTTCATGGATGAGAAATGTGCTGTTTGTTTCCCTTCAGAAATGGAGTTAAATTCCAGGCCCCGTGTCTACCTACAAGCAAGACATCATTTCAGGTAAATGCAGTCACTTTTCAGCTCAAATGAATATAAATCGTTTACTGAGACCACACATTTCTTGCTCTTAACTGAAAAGAGTTGGATGTTAGATGACTTGTGGTTTGTATCAGTTTCAGAAGCAGAGTTGAACTAGCAATGGTCCGTATGTGTAGGAAACACTGTTCTTTTGTTATGAGCACACTCAAGTTTCCAGCTCTATTAGAGACTCTAGAAAGCAAGAGCGTGCTTCTTCCTATATGCAGAGTGTGTTTCATCGTGAGAACTGTGCTGTGTGTTTCCCTTCAGAAATGGAGTTAAATCACAGGCCCTGTATCTTCCTACAAGCAATACTTCATTTCACGTAAACTCAGTCACCTTGCACTCAAACAAAGCTACATCCTACACCTAGCTCACACGTTACTTGCTCTTAAATGTAAAGCATTGGATGTTAGAGGACGTGTGGTTTATATCAGTTTCAGAAGCAAAGTTGATCTAGCAATGGTCCATATGTGTAGGAAACACTGTTCTTTTGTTCTGAGTACCCTCAAGTTTCTGTCTCTATGAGAGACTCTGGAAAGCAAGCGCATGCTTCTTGCTCTAAAGCAGAGTGTGTTTCATGGATAAGTACTGTGCTGTGTTTTTCCCTACAGAAATGGAGTTAAATCCCAGGCTCTGTGTCTTCCTACAAGCAAGACATCATTTCAGGTAAACGCAGTCAATTTTCAGCTCAAATGAATATAAACCGTTTACGAAGCTCACACGTTTCTTGCTCTTAACTGAAAAGCATTGGATGTTAGATGACTTGTGGTTTTTATCAGTTTCAGAAGCAGAGTTGAACTAGCAGTGTTCCGTATGTGTAGGAAACACTGTTCTTTTGTTATGAGCACACTCATGTTTCCTGCTCTATTAGAGACTCTGGAAAGCAAGAGCATGCTTCTTGCTCTAAAGCAGAGTGTGTTTCATGTATGAGAACTGTGCTGTGTGTTGCCCTTCAGAAATGGAGTTAAATCCCAGGCTCTGTGTCTTCCTACAAGCAATACTTCATTTCACGTAAACTCAGTCACCTTGCACTCATACAAAGCTACATCCTACACGTAGCTCACACGTTACTTGCTCTTAACTGTCAAGCACTGGATGTTAGAGGACGTGTGGTTTGTATCAATTTCAGAAGCAGAGTTGAACTAGCAATGGTCCGTATATGTAGGAAACACCGTTATTTTGTTCAGAGCACCCTCATGTTTCTGACTCTATTAGAGACTCTAGAATGCAAGAGCATGTTTCGTGCTCTAAAGCAGAGTGTGATTTATGGATGAGAACTGTGCTGTGTGTTTCCCTTCAGAAATGGAGTTAAATCTCATGCTCTGTATATTCCTACAAGCGAACATCTTTTCAGGTAAACTCAGTCACTTTTCAGCTCAAAGGAAGCTACATTGTTCACGAAGCTCACACGTTTCTCGCTCTTAACTGGAAAGCATTGCATGTTAGAGGAACTGTGGTTTGTATCAGTTTCAGAAGAAGAGTTGACCTAGATATGGTCCGTATGTGTAGGAAACACCGTTATTTTGTTCTGACCACAGTCACGTTTCCTGCTGTATTAGAGACTCTTAGAAAGCAAGAGTGTGCTTCTTGCTCTAAAGCAGAGTGTGTTTCATGGATGAGAACTGTGCTGCGTGTTTCCCTTCAGAAATGGAGTTAAATTCCAGGCCCCGTGTCTTCCTGCAAGCAAGACATCATTTCAGGTAAATGCAGTCACTTTACAGCTCAAATGAATTTAAATCGTTTACGAAGCTCACACGTTTCTTGCTCTTAACTGAAAAGCATTGTTATGTCATGTTTCCTGCTCTATTAGAGACTCTGGAAAGTAGGAGCATGCGTCTTGCCCTAAAGCAGAGTGTGTTTCATGGATGAGAACAATGCAGTGTGTTTACCTTCAGAAATGGAGTTAAATCCCAGGCTCTGTGTCTTCCTACAAGCAAGACATCTTTTCAGGAAAACTCAGTCACTGTTCAGCTCAAAGGAAGCTACATCGTTCACGAAGCTCACATGTTTCTCGCTCTTAACTGGAAAGCATTGCATGTTAATGGAACTGTGGTTTGTATCAGTTTCAGAAGAAGAGTTGACCTAGATATGGTCCCTTTGTGTAGGAAACACCATTATTTTGTTTCTGATCACAGTCACGTTTCCTTCTGTATTCGAGACTCTTAGAAAGCAAGTGCATGCTTCTTGCTCTAAAGCAGAGTGTGTTTCATGGATGAGAACTGTGCTGTGTGTTTCCATTCAGAAATGGAGTTAAATTCCAGGATCCGTGTCTTCCTACAAGCAAGACATCATTTCAGGTAAATGCAGTCACTTTTCAGCTCTAATGAATGTAAATCGTTTATGAAGCTCCCACGTTTCTTGCTATTAAATGAAAAGCATTGGATGTTAGATGACATGTGGTTTGTTTCAGTTTCAGAAGGAGTGTTGAACTAACAGTGGTCCGTATGTGTAGGAAACACTGTTCTTTTGTTCTGGGCACACTCACATTTCCAGCTCTATTAGAGACTCTAGAAAGCAAGAGCGTGCTTCTTCCTATACACAGAGTGTTTTTCATCGTGAGTACTGTGCTGTGTTTTTCCCATCAGAAATTGCATAAAATCACAGGCTCTGTATCTTCCTACAAGCAATACTTCATTTCACGTTAACTCAGTCACCTTGCACTCAAACAAAGCTACATCCTACACCTAGCTCACACGTTACTTGCTCTTAACTGTAAAGCATTGGATGTTAGAGGACGTGTGGTTTATATCAGTTTCAGAAGCAAAGTTGATCTAGCAATGGTCCATATGTGTAGGAAACACCGTTCTTTTGTTCTGAGTATCCTCAAGTTTCTGTCTCTATGAGAGACTCTGGAAAGCAAGCGCATGCTTCTTGCTCTAAAGCAGAGTGTGTTTCATGGATAAGTACTGTGCTGTGTTTTTCCCTACAGAAATGGAGTTAAATCCCAGGCTCTGTTTCTTCCTACAAGCAAGACATCATTTCAGGTAAACGCAGTCAATTTTCAGCTCAAAGGAATATAAATCGTTTACGAAGCTCACACGTTTCTTGCTCTTAACTGAAAAGCATTGGATGTTAGATGACTTGTGGTTTGTATCAGTTTAAGAAACAGTGATGACCTAGCAATGGTCCGTGTGTGCAGGAAACACCGTTATTTTGTTCAGAGCACCCTCATTTTTCTGGCTCTATTAGAGACTTTAGAATGCAAGAGCATGCTTCGTGCTCTAAAGCAGAGTGTATTTTATGGATGAGAACTGTGCTGTGTGGTTCCTTTCATATTTGGAGTTAAATCCCAGGCTCTGCATCTTCCTACAAGCAAGACATCTTTTCAGGTAAACTCAGTCACTTTTCAGCTCAAAGGAAGCTACATCGTTCACGACGCTCACACGTTTCTCGCTCGTAACTGGAAAGCATTGCATGTTAGAGGAACTGTGGTTTGTATCAGTTTCAGAAGCAGAGTTGAACTAGCAGTGGACTGTATGTGTAGGAAACACCGTTCTTTTGTTATGAGCACACTCAAGTTTCCTGCTCTATTAGAGACTGTAGAAAGCAAGAGCGTGCTTCTTCCTATACGCAGAGTGTGTTTCATCGTGAGAACTGTGCTGTGTGTTCCCCTTCAGAAATGGAGTTAAATCACAGGCTCTGTTTCTTCCTACAAGCAATACTTCATTTCACGTAAACTCAGTCACCTTGCACTCATACAAAGCTACATCCTACACGTAGCTCACACGTTACTTGCTCTTAACTGTCAAGCACAGGATGTTAGAGGACTTGTGGTTTGTATCAATTTCAGAAGCAGAGTTGAACTAGCAATGGTCCGTATATGTAGGAAACACCGTTATTTTGTTCAGAGCACCCTCATGTTTCTGACTCTATTAGAGACTCTAGAATGCAAGAGCATGTTTCGTGCTCTAAAGCAGAGTGTGATTTATGGATGAGAACTGTGCTGTGTGTTTCCCTTCAGAAATGGAGTTAAATCTCATGCTCTGTATATTCCTACAAGCGAACATCTTTTCAGGTAAACTCAGTCACTTTTCAGCTCAAAGGAAGCTACATTGTTCACGAAGCTCACACGTTTCTCGCTCTTAACTGGAAAGCATTGCATGTTAGAGGAACTGTGGTTTGTATCAGTTTCAGAAGAAGAGTTGACCTAGATATGGTCCGTATGTGTAGGAAACACCGTTATTTTGTTCTGACCACAGTCACGTTTCCTGCTGTATTAGAGACTCTTAGAAAGCAAGAGTGTGCTTCTTGCTCTAAAGCAGAGTGTGTTTCATGGATGAGAACTGTGCTGCGTGTTTCCCTTCAGAAATGGAGTTAAATTCCAGGCCCCGTGTCTTCCTGCAAGCAAGACATCATTTCAGGTAAATGCAGTCACTTTTCAGCTCAAATGAATTTAAATCGTTTACGAAGCTCACAGGTTTCTTGCTCTTAACTGAAAAGCATTGTTATGTCATGTTTCCTGCTCTATTAGAGACTCTGGAAAGTAAGAGCATGCTTCTTGCCCTAAAGCAGAGTGTGTTTCATGGATGAGAACAATGCAGTGTGTTTACCTTCAGAAATGGAGTTAAATCCCAGGCTCTGTGTCTTCCTACAAGCAAGACATCTTTTCAGGAAAACTCAGTCACTGTTCAGCTCAAAGGAAGCTACATCGTTCACGAAGCTCACATGTTTCTCGCTCTTAACTGGAAAGCATTGCATGTTAATGGAACTGTGGTTTGTATCAGTTTCAGAAGAAGAGTTGACCTAGATATGGTCCCTTTGTGTAGGAAACACCATTATTTTGTTTCTGATCACAGTCACGTTTCCTTCTGTATTCGAGACTCTTAGAAAGCAAGTGCATGCTTCTTGCTCTAAAGCAGAGTGTGTTTCATGGATGAGAACTGTGCTGTGTGTTTCCATTCAGAAATGGAGTTAAATTCCAGGATCCGTGTCTTCCTACAAGCAAGACATCATTTCAGGTAAATGCAGTCACTTTTCAGCTCTAATGAATGTAAATCGTTTATGAAGCTCCCACGTTTCTTGCTATTAAATGAAAAGCATTGGATGTTAGATGACATGTGGTTTGTTTCAGTTTCAGAAGGAGTGTTGAACTAACAGTGGTCCGTATGTGTAGGAAACACTGTTCTTTTGTTCTGGGCACACTCACATTTCCAGCTCTATTAGAGACTCTAGAAAGCAAGAGCGTGCTTCTTCCTATACACAGAGTGTTTTTCATCGTGAGTACTGTGCTGTGTTTTTCCCATCAGAAATTGCATAAAATCACAGGCTCTGTATCTTCCTACAAGCAATACTTCATTTCACGTTAACTCAGTCACCTTGCACTCAAACAAAGCTACATCCTACACCTAGCTCACACGTTACTTGCTCTTAACTGTAAAGCATTGGATGTTAGAGGACGTGTGGTTTATATCAGTTTCAGAAGCAAAGTTGATCTAGCAATGGTCCATATGTGTAGGAAACACCGTTCTTTTGTTCTGAGTATCCTCAAGTTTCTGTCTCTATGAGAGACTCTGGAAAGCAAGCGCATGCTTCTTGCTCTAAAGCAGAGTGTGTTTCATGGATAAGTACTGTGCTGTGTTTTTCCCTACAGAAATGGAGTTAAATCCCAGGCTCTGTTTCTTCCTACAAGCAAGACATCATTTCAGGTAAACGCAGTCAATTTTCAGCTCAAAGGAATATAAATCGTTTACGAAGCTCACACGTTTCTTGCTCTTAACTGAAAAGCATTGGATGTTAGATGACTTGTGGTTTGTATCAGTTTAAGAAACAGTGATGACCTAGCAATGGTCCGTGTGTGCAGGAAACACCGTTATTTTGTTCAGAGCACCCTCATTTTTCTGGCTCTATTAGAGACTTTAGAATGCAAGAGCATGCTTCGTGCTCTAAAGCAGAGTGTATTTTATGGATGAGAACTGTGCTGTGTGGTTCCTTTCATATTTGGAGTTAAATCCCAGGCTCTGCATCTTCCTACAAGCAAGACATCTTTTCAGGTAAACTCAGTCACTTTTCAGCTCAAAGGAAGCTACATCGTTCACGACGCTCACACGTTTCTCGCTCGTAACTGGAAAGCATTGCATGTTAGAGGAACTGTGGTTTGTATCAGTTTCAGAAGCAGAGTTGAACTAGCAGTGGACTGTATGTGTAGGAAACACCGTTCTTTTGTTATGAGCACACTCAAGTTTCCTGCTCTATTAGAGACTGTAGAAAGCAAGAGCGTGCTTCTTCCTATACGCAGAGTGTGTTTCATCGTGAGAACTGTGCTGTGTGTTCCCCTTCAGAAATGGAGTTAAATCACAGGCTCTGTTTCTTCCTACAAGCAATACTTCATTTCACGTAAACTCAGTCACCTTGCACTCATACAAAGCTACATCCTACACGTAGCTCACACGTTACTTGCTCTTAACTGTCAAGCACAGGATGTTAGAGGACTTGTGGTTTGTATCAATTTCAGAAGCAGAGTTGAACTAGCAATGGTCCGTATATGTAGGAAACACCGTTATTTTGTTCAGAGCACCCTCATGTTTCTGACTCTATTAGAGACTCTAGAATGCAAGAGCATGTTTCGTGCTCTAAAGCAGAGTGTGATTTATGGATGAGAACTGTGCTGTGTGTTTCCCTTCAGAAATGGAGTTAAATCTCATGCTCTGTATATTCCTACAAGCGAACATCTTTTCAGGTAAACTCAGTCACTTTTCAGCTCAAAGGAAGCTACATTGTTCACGAAGCTCACACGTTTCTCGCTCTTAACTGGAAAGCATTGCATGTTAGAGGAACTGTGGTTTGTATCAGTTTCAGAAGAAGAGTTGACCTAGATATGGTCCGTATGTGTAGGAAACACCGTTATTTTGTTCTGACCACAGTCACGTTTCCTGCTGTATTAGAGACTCTTAGAAAGCAAGAGTGTGCTTCTTGCTCTAAAGCAGAGTGTGTTTCATGGATGAGAACTGTGCTGCGTGTTTCCCTTCAGAAATGGAGTTAAATTCCAGGCCCCGTGTCTTCCTGCAAGCAAGACATCATTTCAGGTAAATGCAGTCACTTTTCAGCTCAAATGAATTTAAATCGTTTACGAAGCTCACAGGTTTCTTGCTCTTAACTGAAAAGCATTGTTATGTCATGTTTCCTGCTCTATTAGAGACTCTGGAAAGTAAGAGCATGCTTCTTGCCCTAAAGCAGAGTGTGTTTCATGGATGAGAACAATGCAGTGTGTTTACCTTCAGAAATGGAGTTAAATCCCAGGCTCTGTGTCTTCCTACAAGCAAGACATCTTTTCAGGAAAACTCAGTCACTGTTCAGCTCAAAGGAAGCTACATCGTTCACGAAGCTCACATGTTTCTCGCTCTTAACTGGAAAGCATTGCATGTTAATGGAACTGTGGTTTGTATCAGTTTCAGAAGAAGAGTTGACCTAGATATGGTCCCTTTGTGTAGGAAACACCATTATTTTGTTTCTGATCACAGTCACGTTTCCTTCTGTATTCGAGACTCTTAGAAAGCAAGTGCATGCTTCTTGCTCTAAAGCAGAGTGTGTTTCATGGATGAGAACTGTGCTGTGTGTTTCCATTCAGAAATGGAGTTAAATTCCAGGATCCGTGTCTTCCTACAAGCAAGACATCATTTCAGGTAAATGCAGTCACTTTTCAGCTCTAATGAATGTAAATCGTTTATGAAGCTCCCACGTTTCTTGCTATTAAATGAAAAGCATTGGATGTTAGATGACATGTGGTTTGTTTCAGTTTCAGAAGGAGTGTTGAACTAACAGTGGTCCGTATGTGTAGGAAACACTGTTCTTTTGTTCTGGGCACACTCACATTTCCAGCTCTATTAGAGACTCTAGAAAGCAAGAGCGTGCTTCTTCCTATACACAGAGTGTTTTTCATCGTGAGTACTGTGCTGTGTTTTTCCCATCAGAAATTGCATAAAATCACAGGCTCTGTATCTTCCTACAAGCAATACTTCATTTCACGTTAACTCAGTCACCTTGCACTCAAACAAAGCTACATCCTACACCTAGCTCACACGTTACTTGCTCTTAACTGTAAAGCATTGGATGTTAGAGGACGTGTGGTTTATATCAGTTTCAGAAGCAAAGTTGATCTAGCAATGGTCCATATGTGTAGGAAACACCGTTCTTTTGTTCTGAGTATCCTCAAGTTTCTGTCTCTATGAGAGACTCTGGAAAGCAAGCGCATGCTTCTTGCTCTAAAGCAGAGTGTGTTTCATGGATAAGTACTGTGCTGTGTTTTTCCCTACAGAAATGGAGTTAAATCCCAGGCTCTGTTTCTTCCTACAAGCAAGACATCATTTCAGGTAAACGCAGTCAATTTTCAGCTCAAAGGAATATAAATCGTTTACGAAGCTCACACGTTTCTTGCTCTTAACTGAAAAGCATTGGATGTTAGATGACTTGTGGTTTGTATCAGTTTAAGAAACAGTGATGACCTAGCAATGGTCCGTGTGTGCAGGAAACACCGTTATTTTGTTCAGAGCACCCTCATTTTTCTGGCTCTATTAGAGACTTTAGAATGCAAGAGCATGCTTCGTGCTCTAAAGCAGAGTGTATTTTATGGATGAGAACTGTGCTGTGTGGTTCCTTTCATATTTGGAGTTAAATCCCAGGCTCTGCATCTTCCTACAAGCAAGACATCTTTTCAGGTAAACTCAGTCACTTTTCAGCTCAAAGGAAGCTACATCGTTCACGACGCTCACACGTTTCTCGCTCGTAACTGGAAAGCATTGCATGTTAGAGGAACTGTGGTTTGTATCAGTTTCAGAAGCAGAGTTGAACTAGCAGTGGACTGTATGTGTAGGAAACACCGTTCTTTTGTTATGAGCACACTCAAGTTTCCTGCTCTATTAGAGACTGTAGAAAGCAAGAGCGTGCTTCTTCCTATACGCAGAGTGTGTTTCATCGTGAGAACTGTGCTGTGTGTTCCCCTTCAGAAATGGAGTTAAATCACAGGCTCTGTTTCTTCCTACAAGCAATACTTCATTTCACGTAAACTCAGTCACCTTGCACTCATACAAAGCTACATCCTACACGTAGCTCACACGTTACTTGCTCTTAACTGTCAAGCACAGGATGTTAGAGGACTTGTGGTTTGTATCAATTTCAGAAGCAGAGTTGAACTAGCAATGGTCCGTATATGTAGGAAACACCGTTATTTTGTTCAGAGCACCCTCATGTTTCTGACTCTATTAGAGACTCTAGAATGCAAGAGCATGTTTCGTGCTCTAAAGCAGAGTGTGATTTATGGATGAGAACTGTGCTGTGTGTTTCCCTTCAGAAATGGAGTTAAATCTCATGCTCTGTATATTCCTACAAGCGAACATCTTTTCAGGTAAACTCAGTCACTTTTCAGCTCAAAGGAAGCTACATTGTTCACGAAGCTCACACGTTTCTCGCTCTTAACTGGAAAGCATTGCATGTTAGAGGAACTGTGGTTTGTATCAGTTTCAGAAGAAGAGTTGACCTAGATATGGTCCGTATGTGTAGGAAACACCGTTATTTTGTTCTGACCACAGTCACGTTTCCTGCTGTATTAGAGACTCTTAGAAAGCAAGAGTGTGCTTCTTGCTCTAAAGCAGAGTGTGTTTCATGGATGAGAACTGTGCTGCGTGTTTCCCTTCAGAAATGGAGTTAAATTCCAGGCCCCGTGTCTTCCTGCAAGCAAGACATCATTTCAGGTAAATGCAGTCACTTTTCAGCTCAAATGAATTTAAATCGTTTACGAAGCTCACAGGTTTCTTGCTCTTAACTGAAAAGCATTGTTATGTCATGTTTCCTGCTCTATTAGAGACTCTGGAAAGTAAGAGCATGCTTCTTGCCCTAAAGCAGAGTGTGTTTCATGGATGAGAACAATGCAGTGTGTTTACCTTCAGAAATGGAGTTAAATCCCAGGCTCTGTGTCTTCCTACAAGCAAGACATCTTTTCAGGAAAACTCAGTCACTGTTCAGCTCAAAGGAAGCTACATCGTTCACGAAGCTCACATGTTTCTCGCTCTTAACTGGAAAGCATTGCATGTTAATGGAACTGTGGTTTGTATCAGTTTCAGAAGAAGAGTTGACCTAGATATGGTCCCTTTGTGTAGGAAACACCATTATTTTGTTTCTGATCACAGTCACGTTTCCTTCTGTATTCGAGACTCTTAGAAAGCAAGTGCATGCTTCTTGCTCTAAAGCAGAGTGTGTTTCATGGATGAGAACTGTGCTGTGTGTTTCCATTCAGAAATGGAGTTAAATTCCAGGATCCGTGTCTTCCTACAAGCAAGACATCATTTCAGGTAAATGCAGTCACTTTTCAGCTCTAATGAATGTAAATCGTTTATGAAGCTCCCACGTTTCTTGCTATTAAATGAAAAGCATTGGATGTTAGATGACATGTGGTTTGTTTCAGTTTCAGAAGGAGTGTTGAACTAACAGTGGTCCGTATGTGTAGGAAACACTGTTCTTTTGTTCTGGGCACACTCACATTTCCAGCTCTATTAGAGACTCTAGAAAGCAAGAGCGTGCTTCTTCCTATACACAGAGTGTTTTTCATCGTGAGTACTGTGCTGTGTTTTTCCCATCAGAAATTGCATAAAATCACAGGCTCTGTATCTTCCTACAAGCAATACTTCATTTCACGTTAACTCAGTCACCTTGCACTCAAACAAAGCTACATCCTACACCTAGCTCACACGTTACTTGCTCTTAACTGTAAAGCATTGGATGTTAGAGGACGTGTGGTTTATATCAGTTTCAGAAGCAAAGTTGATCTAGCAATGGTCCATATGTGTAGGAAACACCGTTCTTTTGTTCTGAGTACCCTCAAGTATCTGTCTCTATGAGAGACTCTGGAAAGCAAGAGCATGCTTCTTGCTCTAAAGCAGAGTGTGTTTCATGGATAAGTACTGTGCTGTGTTTTTCCCTACAGAAATGGAGTTAAATCCCAGGCTCTGTGTCTTCCTACAAGCAAGACATCATTTCAGGTAAACGCAGTCAATTTTCAGCTCAAAGGAATATAAATCGTTTACGAAGCTCACACGTTTCTTGCTCTTAACTGAAAAGCATTGGATGTTAGATGACTTGTGGTTTGTATCAGTTTAAGAAACAGTGATGACCTAGCAATGGTCCGTGTGTGCAGGAAACACCGTTATTTTGTTCAGAGCACCCTCATGTTTCTGGCTCTATTAGAGACTCTAGAATGCAAGAGCATGTTTCGTGCTCTAAAGCAGAGTGTGATTTATGGATGAGAACTGTGCTGTGTGTTTCCCTTCAGAAATGGAGTTAAATCTCATGCTCTGTATATTCCTACAAGCGAACATCTTTTCAGGTAAACACAGTCACTTTTCAGCTCAAATGATATAAATCATTTATGAGGCTCATAGGTTTCTTGCTCTTAACTGAAAAGCATTGGATGTTAGATGACTTGTGGTTTTTATCAGTTACAGAAGCAGAGTTGAACTAGCAGTGTTCCGTATGTGTAGGAAACACTGTTCTTTTGTTATGAGCACACTCATGTTTCCTGCTCTATTAGAGACTCTGGAAAGCAAGAGCATGCTTCTTGCTCTAAAGCAGAGTGTGTTTCATGGATGAGAACTGTGCTATGTGTTGCCCTTCAGAAATGGAGTTAAATCCCAGGCTCTGTGTCTTCCTACAAGCAAGACATCTTTTCAGGAAAACTCAGTCACTTTTCAGCTCAAAGGAAACTACATCATTCACGAAGCTCACATGTTTCTCGCTCTTAACTGGAAAGCATTACATGTTAATGGAACTGTGGTTTGTATCAGTTTCAGAAGAAGAGTTGACCTAGATATGGTCCGTATGTGTAGGAAACACCATTATTTTGTTTCTGTTCACAGTCACGTTTCCTGCTGTATTAAAGACCTTTAGAAAGCAAGTGCGTGCTTCTTGCTCTAAAGCAGAGTGTGTTTTATGGATGAGAACTGTGCTGTGTTTTTCCCTTCAGAAATGGAGTTAAATCACAGGCTCTGTATCTTCCTACAAGCAAGACATCTTTTCAGGTAAACTCAGTCACTTTTCAGCTCAAAGGAAGATACATCGTTCACGAAGCTCACACCTTTATCGCTCTTAACTGAAAAGCATTGCATGTTAGAGGAACTGTGGTTTCTATCAGTTTCAGAAGAAGAGTTGACCTAGATGTGGTCCGTATGTGTAGGAAACACCGTTATTTTGATCTGACCACAGTCACGTTTCCTGCTGTATTAGAGACTCTTAGAAAGCAAGAGCGTGCTTCTTGCTCTAAAGCAGAGTGTGTTTCATGGATGAGAACTGTGCTGTGTGTTTCACTTCAGAAATGGAGTTAAATCCCAGGCTCTGTGTCTTCCTACAAGCAAGACTTCTTTTCAGGTAATCTCAGTCACTTTTCAGCTCAAAGGAAGCTACATGGTTCACGAAGCTCACACGTTTCTCGCTCATAACTTGAAAGCATTGCATGTTAATGGAAGTGTGCTTTGTATCAGTTTCAGAAGAAGAGTTGACCTAGATATGGTCCGTAAGTGTAGGAAACACCGTTATTTTGTTCTGACCACAGTCACGTTTCCTGCTGTATTAGAGACTCTTAGAAAGCAAGAGTGTGCTTCTTGCTCTAAAGCAGAGTGTGTTTCATGGATGAGAACTGTGCTGCGTGTTTCCCTTCAGAAATGGAGTTAAATTCCAGGCCCCGTGTCTTCCTGCAAGCAAGACATCATTTCAGGTAAATGCAGTCACTTTTCAGCTCAAATGAATTTAAATCGTTTACGAAGCTCACACGTTTCTTGCTCTTAACTGAAAAGCATTGTTATGTCATGTTTCCTGCTCTATTAGAGACTCTGGAAAGTAAGAGCATGCTTCTTGCTCTAAAGCAGAGTGTGTTTCATGGATGAGAACAGTGCAGTGTGTTTACCTTCAGAAATGGAGTTAAATCCCAGGCTCTGTGTCTTCCTACAAGCAAGACATCTTTTCAGGAAAACTCAGTCACTGTTCAGCTCAAAGGAAGCTACATCGTTCACGAAGCTCACATGTTTCTCGCTCTTAACTGAAAAGCATTGGATGTTAGATGACTTGTGGTTTGTATCAGTTTCAGAAGCAGAGTTGAACTAGCAGTGGACCATATGTGTAGGAAAAACCGTTCTTTTGTTATGAGCACACTCAGGTTTCCTGCTCTATTAGAGAATATCGAAAGCAAGAGCGTGTTTCATCCTATACGCAGAGTGTGTTTCATTGTGAGAACTGCGCATTGTGTTTCCTTTCAGAAATGGAGTTATATCACAGGCTCTGTATCTTCCTACAAGCAAGACTTCGTTTCACGTAAACTCAGTCACTTTTCAGCTCAAAGGAAGCTACATTGTTCACGAAGCTCACACGTTTCTCGCTCTTAACTGGAAAGCATTGCATGTTAGAGGAACTGTGGTTTGTATCAGTTTCAGAAGAAGAGTTGACACAGATATGGTCCGTACATGTAGGAAACACCGTTATTTGGTTCTGACCACAGTCATGTTTCCTGCTGTATTAGAGACTCTTAGAAAGCAAGAGCGTGCTTCTTGCTCTAAAGCAGAGTGTGCTTCATGGATGAGAACTGTGCTGTGTGTTTCCCTTCAGAAATGCAATTAAATCCCAGGCTCTGTGTCTTCCTACAAGCAACACATCTTTTCAGGTGTACTCAGTCACTTTTCAGCTCAAAGGAAGCTACATCGTTCACGAAGCTCACACGTTTCTCGCTCTCAACTTGAAAGCATTGCATGTTAATGGAACTGTGCTTTGTATCAGTTGCAGAAGAAAGGTTGACCTACATATGGTCCGTATGTGTAGGAAACACGTTATTTTGTTCTGACCACAGTCATGTATCCTGCTGTATTAGGGACTCTTAAAAAGCAAGAGCGTGCTTCTTGCTCTAAAGCAGAGTGTGTTTCATGGATGAGAACTGTGCTGTGTGTTTCCCTTCAGAAATGGAGTTAAATCACAGGCTCTTCATCTTCCTACAAGCAATACTTCATTTCACGTAAACTCAGTCACCTTGCTTTCAAACAAAGCTACATCCTACACCTAGCTCACACGTTACTTGCTCTTAACTGTAAAGCATTGGATGTTAGAGGAACTGTGGTTTGTATCAGTTTCAGAAGCAGAGTTGATCTAGCAATGGTCCGTATGTGTAGGAAACACCGTTCTTTTGTTCTGAGTACCCTCAAATTTCTGTCTCTATGAGAGACTCTGGAAAGCAAGAGCATTCTTCTTGCTCTAAAGCAGAGTGTGTTTCATGGATAAGTACTGTGCTGTGTTTTTCCCTACAGAAATGTTGTTAAATTCGAGGCTCTGTATCTTCCTACAAGCAAGACATCTTTTCAGGTAAACTCAGTCACTTTTCAGCTCAAAGGAAGCTACATCGTTCACGACGCTCACACGTTTCTCGCTCGTAACTGGAAAGCATTGCATGTTAGAGGAACTGTGGTTTGTATCAGTTTCAGAAGCAGAGTTGAACTAGCAGTGGACTGTATGTGTAGGAAACACCGTTCTTTTGTTATGAGCACACTCAAGTTTCCTGCTCTATTAGAGACTGTAGAAAGCAAGAGCGTGCTTCTTCCTATACCCAGAGTGTGTTTCATCGTGAGAACTGTGCATTGTGTTTCCTTTCAGAAATGGAGTTATATCACAGGCTCTGTATCTTCCTACAAGCAAGACTTCGTTTCACGTAAACTCAGTCACTTTTCAGCTCAAAGGAAGCTACATCGTTCACGAAGCTCACACGTTTCTCGTTCTCAACTTGAAAGCATCGCATGTTAATGGAACTGTGCTTTGTATCAGTTGCAGAAGAAAGGTTGACTTATATATGGTCTGTATGTGTAGGAAACACCGTTATTTTGTTCTGACTACAGTCACGTTTCCTGCTGTATTAGAGACACTTAGAAAGCCAGAGCGTGCTTCTTGCTCTAAAGCAGAGTGTGTTTCATGGATGAGAACTGTGCTGTTTGTTTCCCTTCAGAAATGGAGTTAAATTCCTGGCCCCATGTCTTCCTACAAGCAATACTTCATTTCACGTAAACTCAGTCACCTTGCACTCAAACAAAGCTACATCCTACACGTAGCTCATACGTTACTTGCTCTTAACTGTAAAGCACTGGATGTTAGAGGACGTGTGGTTTGTATCAATTTCAGAAGCAGAGTTGAACTAGCAATGGTCCGTATATGTAGGAAACACCGTTATTTTGTTCAGAGCACCCTCATGTTTCTGGCTCTATTAGAGACTCTAGAATGCAAGAGCATGTTTCGTGCTCTAAAGCAGAGTGTGATTTATGGATGAGAACTGTGCTGTGTGTTTCCCTTCAGAAATGGAGTTAAATCTCACGCTCTGTATATTCCTACAAGCGAGACATCTTTTTAGGTAAACTCAGTCACTTTTCAGCTCAAAGGAAGCTATATTCTTCACGAAGCTCACACGTTTCTCGCTCTTAAGTGGAAAGCATTGCATGTTAGAGGAACTGTGGTTTGTATCAGTTTCAGAAGAAGAGTTGACCCAGATATGGTCCGTACGTGTAGGAAACACCGTTATTTTGTTCTGACCACAGTCATGTATCCTGCTGTATTAGGGACTCTTAGAAAGCCAGATTATGCTTCTTGCTCTAAAGCAGAGTGTGTTTCATGGATGAGAACTGTGTGCGTGTTTCTCTTCAGAAATAGAGTTAAATTCCAGGCCCCGTGTCTTCCTACAATCAAGACATCATTTCAGGTAAACACAGTCACTTTTCAGCTCAAATGAATATAAATCGTTTACGAAGCTCACACGTTTCTTGCTCTTAACTGAAAAGCATTGGATGTTAGATGACTTGTGGTTTGTATCAGTTTCAGAAGCAGAGTTGAACTAGCAGTGGTCTGTATGTGTAGGAAACACCGTTCTTTTGTTATGAGCACTCTCATGTTTCCTTCTCTATTAGAGACTCTAGAAAGAAAGAGCGTGCTTATTCCTATATGCAGAGTGTGTTTCCTCGTGAGTACTGTGCTGTGTGTTTCCCTTCAGAAATGGAGTTAATTCCCAGGCTCTATGTCTTCCTACATGCAAGACATCATTTCAGGTAAACGCCGTCACTTTTCAGCTCAATAGAATATAATTCATTTAGGAAGATCCCACGTTTCTCGCTCTTATCTGAAAAGCATTGGATGTTATATGACTTGTGGTTTGTATCAGTTTCAGAAGCAGAGTTGAACTAGCAGTGGACTGTATGTGTAGGAAACACCGTTCTTTTGTTATGAGCACACTCAAGTTTCCTGCTCTATTAGAGACTGTAGAAAGCAAGAGCGTGCTTCTTCCTATACCCAGAGTGTGTTTCATCGTGGGAACTGGGCATTGTGTTTCCTTTCAGAAATGGAGTTATATCACAGGCTCTGTATCTTCCTACAAGCAAGACTTCGTTTCACGTAAACTCAGTCACTTTTCAGATCAAAGGAAGCTACATTGTTCACGAAGCTCACACGTTTCTCACTCTTAACTGGAAAGCATTGCATGTTAGAGGAACTGTGGTTTGTATCAGTTTCAGAAGAAGAGTTGACCTAGATATGGTCTGTACGTGTAGGAAACACCGTTATTTTGTACTGACCACAGTCACGTTTCCTGCTGTATTAGAGACTCTTAGAAAGCAAGAGCGTGCTTCTTGCTCTAAAGCAGAGTGTGTTTCATGGATGAGAACTGTGCAGTGTGTTTCCCTTCAGAAATGCAATTAAATCCCAGGCTCTGTGTCTTCCTACAAGCAAGACATCTTTTCAGGTAAACTCAGTCACTTTTCAGCTCAAAGGAAGCTACATCGTTCACGAAGCTCACAAGTTTCTCGCTCTTAAGTGGAAAGCATTGCATATTAATTAAACTGTGCTTTGTATCAGTTTCAGAAGAAGAGTTGACCTAGATATGGTCTGTATGTGTAGGAAACACCGTTATTTTGTTCTATCCACAGTCACGTTTCTTGCTGTATTAGAGACTCTTAGAAAGCAAGAGCAGACTTCTTGCTCTAAAGTAGAGTGTGTTTCATGGATGAGAACTGTGCTGTGTGTTTCCCTTCAATAATGGAGTTAAATTCCAGGCTCTGTGTCTTTCTACAATCAAGAAATCTTTTCAGGTAAACTCAGTCAATTTTCAGCTCAAAGGAAGCTACATCATTCACGAAGCTCACACGTTTCTCCCTCTTAAGTGGAAAGCATTGCATGTTAATGGAACTGTGCTTTGTATCAGTTTCAGATGAAGAGTTGACCTAGATATGGTCCGTATGTGTAGAAAACACTGTTATTTTGTTCTTACCACAGTCACGTTTCCTGCTGTATTAGAGACTCTTAGAAAGCAAGAGCGTGCTTCTTGCTCTAAAGCAGAGTGTGTTTCATTGATGAGAACTGTGCTGTGTGTTTCCCTTCAGAAATGGAGTTAAATACTGGACTCTGTGTCTTCCTACAAGCCAGATATCATTTCAGGTAAACGCAGTCACTTTTCAGCTCAAATGAATATAAATCGTTTACGAAGCTCACACGTTTCTCGCTCTTAACTGAAAAGCATTGGATGTTAGATGACTTGTGGATTGTATCAGTTTCAGAAGAAGAGTTGACCTATATATGGTCCGTATGTGTAGGAAACACTGTTAATTTGTTCTGACCACAATCACGTTTCATTCTATATTAGAGACTCTTAGAAAGCAAGAGCTTGCTTTTTGCTCTAAAGCAGAGTGTGTTTCATGGATGAGAACTGTGCTGTGTGTTTCCCTTCAGAAATGGAGTTAAATTCCAGGCTCTGTGTCTTCCTACAAGCAAGACATCTTTTCAGGTAAACTCAGTCACTTTTCATCTCAAAGGTAGCTACATCGTTCACTAAGCTCACAGGTTTCTTGCTCTTAACTGGAAAGCATTGCATGTTAATGGAACTGTGCTTTGTATCAGTTTCAGAAGCAGAGTTGAACTAGCAATGGCCCGTATGTGAAGGAAACACCGTTCTTTTGTTCAGAGCACACTTTCACCTTTCTGGCTCTAATAGAGACTCTAGAAAGCAATAGCGTGCTTCTTGCTCTAAAGCAGAGTGTGTTTCACGGAGGAAAACTGTGCTGTGTGTTTCCCTACAGAAATGGAGTTAAATCACAGGCTCTGTGTCTTCCTACAAGCAAGACTTCGTTTCAGGTAAACTCACTGACGTTTCAGCTCAAAGAAAGCTACATCTTTTACGTAGCTCACCCGTTTCTTGCTCTAACTGAAAAGCATTGGATATTAGAGGAACTGTGGTGTGTATCAGTGTCAGAAGCAGAGTTGGACTAGATATGGTCTGTATGTGTAGGAAACTCCGTTATTTTGTTCTCAGCACACTCACATTTCCTGCTCTATTAGAGACTCTAGAAAGCAAGAGTGTGCTTCTTCCTATACACAGAGTGTGTTTCATGGTGAGAACTGTGCTGTGTGTTTCCCTTCAGAAATGGAGTTAAATCCCAGGTTCTGTGTCTTCCTACAAGCAATACTTCATTTCTCGTAAACTCAGTCACCTTGCACTCAAACTAAGCTACATCTTTTACATAGGTCACCCGTTTCTTGCTCTAATTGAAAAGCATTGGATATTAGAGGACCTGTGGTTGGTATCAGTTTCAGAAGCAGAGTTGAACTAGCTATGGTCCGTATGTGTACGAAACACCGTTCTTTTGTTCTGAGCACACTGTCTAATTTCTGGATCTATTAGATACTCTTGAAAGCAAGAGCGTGCCTCTTGCTCTAAAGCAGAGTGTGTTTCTCGGAGGACAACTGTGCTGTGTGTTTCCCTTCAGAAATGGAGTTAAATCCCAGGCTCTGTGTCTTCCTACAAGCAAGACTTCGTTTCAGGTAAACTCACTCACGTTTCAGCTCAAACAATGCTACATCTTTTACGTAACTCACCCATTTCTTGCTCTAACTGAAAAGCATTGGATATTAGAGGAACTGTGGTTTGTATCAGTTTCAGAAGCAGAGTTGGGCTAGATATGGTCTGTATGTGTAGGAAACTCCGTTATTTTGTTCTGAGCACACTCACATTTCCTGCTCTATTAGAGACTCTAGAAAGCAAGAGCGTGCTTCTTCCTATTCGCAGAGTGTGTTTCATGGTGTGAACTGTGCTGTGTGTTTCCCTTCAGAAATGGAGTTAAATCCCAGGTTCTGTGTCTTCCTACAAGCAATACTTCATTTCACGTAAACTCAGTCACCTTGCACTCAAACTAAGCTACATCTTTTACATAGGTCACCCGTTTCTTGCTCTAATTGAAAAGCATTGGATATTAGAGGACCTGTGGTTGGTATCAGTTTCAGAAGCAGAGTTGAACTAGCTATGGTCCGTATGTGTACGAAACACCGTTCTTTTGTTCTGAGCACACTGTCTAATTTCTGGCTCTATTAGATACTCTTGAAAGCAAGAGCGTGCTTCTTGCTCTAAAGCAGAGTGTGTTTCACGGAGGACAACTGTGCTGTGTGTTTCCCTTCTGAAATGGAGTTAAATCGCAGGCTCTGTGTCTTCCTACAAGCAATACTTCATTTCACGTAAACTCTGTCACCTTGCACTCAAACAAAGCTACATCTTTTACGTAACTCACCCGTTTCTTGCTCTAACTGAAAAGCATTGGATATTAGAGAACGTGTGGTTGATATCAGTTTCAGAAGCAGAGTTGGACTAGCAATTGTCCGAATGTGTAGGAAAAACCGTTCTTTTGCTCTGAGTACACTTTCAAGTTTCTGGCTCTATTATAGACTCTAGAAAGCAAGAGCGTGCTTCTTGCTCTAAAGCGGAGTGTGTTTCATGCATGAGAACTGTGATGTGTGTTTCCCTTCAGAAATGGAGTTAAATCCCAGGCTCTGTGTCTTCTTACAAGCAAGACATCTTTTCAGGTAAACTCAGTCAATTTTCAGCTCAAAGGAAGCTACATCTTTTACGTAGCTCACCCGTTTCTTGCTCTAAATGAAAAGCATTGGATATTAGAGGAACTGTGGTATGTATCAGTGTCAGAAGCAGAGTTGGACTAGATATGGTCTGTATGTGTAGGAAACTCCGTTATTTTGTTGTGAGCACACTCACGTTTCCTGCTCTATTAGAGACTCAAGAAAGCAAGAGCGTCCTTCTTCCTATACACAGAGTGTGTTTCGTCGTGAGAACTGTGCTGTGTGTTTCCCTTCAGAAATGGAGTTAAATCACAGGCTCTGTATCTTCCTACAAGCAAGACTTCGTTTCACGTAAACTCAGTCACCTTTTAGCTCAAACAAAGCTACATCGTTCACGTAGCTCACTCGTTTCTTTCTCTTAACTGTAAAGCTTTGGATGTTAGAGGACCTGTGGTTTGTATCAGTTTCAGAAGCAGAGTTGAACTGGCAATGGTCCGTATGTGTAGGAAACCCCGTTATTTTGTTCTGACCACAGTCACGTTTCGTGCTGTATTAGAGACTCGTAGAAAGCAAGAGTGTGCTTCTTGCTCTAAAGCAGAGTGTGTTTCATGGATGAGAACTGTGCTGTGTGTTTCCCTTCAGAAATGGAGTTAAATTCCAGGCTCTGTGTCTTCCTACTAACCAGATATCATTTCAGGTAAACGCAGTCACTTTTCAGCTCAAATGAATATAAATCGTTTACGAAGCTCACACGTTTCTCGCTCTTAACTGAAAAGCATTGGATGTTAGATGACTTGTGGTTTGTATCAGTTTCAGAAGAAGAGTTGACCTATATATGGTCCGTATGTGTAGGAAACACCGTTCTTTTGTTCTGACCACAATCACGTTTCATTCTATATTAGAGACTCTTAGAAAGCAAGAGCGTGCTTCTTGCTCTAAAGCAGAGTGTGTTTTATGGAGGAGAACTGTGCTGTGTGTTTCCCTTCAGAAATGGAGTTAAATTCCAGGCTCTGTGTCTTCCTCCAAGCAAGACATCTTTTCAGGTAAACTCAGTCACTTTTCAGCTCAAAGGTAGCTACATCGTTCACTAAGCTCACAGGTTTCTTGCTCTTAACTGGAAAGCATTGCATGTTAATGGAACTGTGCTTTGTATCAGTTTCAGAAGCAGAGTTGAACTAGCAATGGCACGTATGTGAAGGAAACACCGTTCTTTTGTTCAGAGCACACTTTCACCTTTCTGGCTCTAATAGAGACTCTAGAAAGCAATAGCGTGCTTCTTGCTCTAAAGCAGAGTGTGTTTCACGGAGGAAAACTGTGCTGTGTGTTTCCCTTCAGAAATGGAGTTAAATCACAGGCTCTGTGTCTTCCTACAAGCAAGACTTCGTTTCATGTAAACTCACTCACTTTTCAGCTCAAAGAAAGCTACACCTTTTACGTAGCTCACCCGTTTCTTGCTCTAAATGAAAAGCATTGGATATTAGAGGTACTGTGGTGTGTATCAGTGTCAGAAGCAGAGTTGGACTAGATATGGTCTGTATGTGTAGGAAACTCCGTTATTTTGTTGTGAGCACACTCACGTTTCCTGCTCTATTAGAGACTCAAGAAAGCAAGAGCGTCCTTCTTCCTATACGCAGAGTGTGTTTCGTCGTGAGAACTGTGCTGTGTGTTTCCCTTCAGAAATGGAGTTAAATCACAGGCTCTGTATCTTCCTACAAGCAAGACTTCGTTTCACGTAAACTCAGTCACCTTTTAGCTCAAACAAAGCTACATCGTTCACGTAGCTCACTCGTTTCTTACTCTTAACTGTAAAGCTTTGGATGTTAGAGGACCTGTGGTTTGTATCAGTTTCAGAAGCAGAGTTGAACTGGCAATGGTCCGTATGTGTAGGAAACACCGTTATTTTGTTCTGACCACAGTCACGTTTCGTGCTGTATTAGAGACTCGTAGAAAGCAAGAGTGTGCTTCTTGCTCTAAAGCAGAGTGTGTTTCATGGATGAGAACTGTGCTCTGTGTTTCCCTTCAGAAATGGAGTTAAATCCCAGCCTCTGTGTCTTCCTAAAAGCAAGAAATCTTTTCTGTGAACTCAGTAACTTTTCAGCTCAAAGGAAGCTACATCGTTCATGAAGCTCATACATTTCTCGGTCTTAACCTGAAAGCATTGCATGTTAATGGAACTGTGCTTTGTATCAGTTTCAGAAGAAGAGTGGAACTAGCAATGGTCCGTATGTGTAGGAAACACCGATCTTTTTTCTGAGTACCCTCAGTTTTCTGGCTCTATTAGAGACTCTAGAAAGCAAGAGCATGCTTCGTGCTCTAAAGCAGAGTGTGTTTCATGGATGAGAACTGTGCTGAGTGGTCCCTTCAGAAATGGAGTTAAATCCCATGCTCTGTTTTCCTACAAGCAAGACATCTTTTCAGGTAAACTCAGTCACTTTTCAGCTCAAAGGAAGCTACATCGTTCACGAAGCTCACAAGTTTCTCGCTCTTAAGTGGAAAGCATTGCATGTTAATTAAACTGTGCTTTGTATCAGTTTCAGAAGAAGAGTTGACCTAGATATGGTCTGTATGTGTAGGAAACACCGTTATTTTGTTCTATCCACAGTCACATTTCCTGCTGTATTAGAGACACTGAGAAAGCAAGAGCGGACTTCTTGCTCTAAAGGAGAGTGTGTTTCATGGATGAGAACTGTGCTGTGTGTTTCCCTTCAGAAATGGAGTTAAATCCCAGCCTCTGTGTCTTCCTAAAAGCAAGAAATCTTTTCTGTGAACTCAGTAACTTTTCAGCTCAAAGGAAGCTACATCGTTCATGAAGCTCATACATTTCTCGGTCTTAACCTGAAAGCATTGCATGTTAATGGAACTGTGCTTTGTATCAGTTTCAGAAGAAGAGTGGAACTAGCAATGGTCCGTATGTGTAGAAAACACTGTTATTTTGTTCTTACCACAGTCATGTTTCGTGCTGTATTAGAGACTCTTAGAAAGCAAGAGCGTGCTTCTTGCTCTAAAGCAGAGTGTGTTTCATTGATGAGAACTGTGCTGTGTGTTTCCCTTCAGAAATGGAGTTAAATTCCAGGCTCTGTGTCTTCCTACAAACCAGATATCATTTCAGGTAAACGCAGTCACTTTTCAGCTCAAATGAATATAAATCGTTTACGAAGCTCACACGTTTCTCACTCTTAACTGAAAAGCATTGGATGTTAGATGACTTGTGGTTTGTATCAGTTTCAGAAGAAGAGTTGACCTATATATGGTCCGTATGTGTAGAAAACAACGTTATTTTGTTCTGACCACAATCACGTTTCATTCTATATTAGAGACTCTTAGAAAGCAAGAGCGTGCTTCTTGCTCTAAAGCAGAGTGTGTTTTATGGAGGAGAACTGTGCTGTGTGTTTCCCTTCAGAAATGGAGTTAAATTCCAGGCTCTGTGTCTTCCTACAAGCAAGACATCTTTTCAGGTAAACTCAGTCACTTTTCAGCTCAAAGGTAGCTACATCGTTCACTAAGCTCACAGGTTTCTTGCTCTTAACTGGAAAGCATTGCATGTTAATGGAACTGTGCTTTGTATCAGTTTCAGAAGCAGAGTTGAACTAGCAATGGCCCGTATGTGAAGGAAACACCGTTCTTTTGTTCAGAGCACACTTTCACCTTTCTGGCTCTAATAGAGACTCTAGAAAGCAATAGCGTGCTTCTTGCTCTAAAGCAGAGTGTGTTTCATGGAGGAAAACTGTGCTGTGTGTTTCCCTTCAGAAATGGAGTTAAATCCCAGGCTCTGTGTCTTCCTACAAGCAAGACTTCGTTTCATGTAAACTCACTCACGTTTCAGCTCAAAGAAAGCTACATCTTTTACGTAGCTCACCCGTTTCTTGCTCTAACTGAAAAGCATTGGATATTAGAGGAACTGTGGTGTGTATCAGTGTCAGAAGCAGAGTTGGACTAGATATGGTCTGTATGTGTAGGAAACTCCGTTATTTTGTTGTGAGCACACTCACGTTTCCTGCTCTATTAGAGACTCAAGAAAGCAAGAGCGTCCTTCTTCCTATACGCAGAGTGTGTTTCGTCGTGAGAACTGTGCTGTGTGTTTCCCTTCAGAAATGGAGTTAAATCACAGGCTCTGTATCTTCCTACAAGCAAGACTTCGTTTCACGTAAACTCAGTCACCTTTTAGCTCAAACAAAGCTACATCGTTCACATAGCTCACTCGTTTCTTTCTCTTAACTGTAAAGCTTTGGATGTTAGAAGACCTGTGGTTTGTATCAGTTTCAGAAGCAGAGTTGAACTGGCAATGGTCCGTATGTGTAGGAAACACCGTTATTTTGTTCTGACCACAGTCACGTTTCGTGCTGTATTAGAGACTCGTAGAAAGCAAGAGTGTGCTTCTTGCTCTAAAGCAGAGTGTGTTTCATGGATGAGAACTGTGCTCTGTGTTTCCCTTCAGAAATGGAGTTAAATCCCAGCCTCCGTGTCTTCCAAAAAGCAAAATCTTTTCTGTGAACTCAGTAACTTTTCAGCTCAAAGGAAGCTACATCGTTCATGAAGCTCATACATTTCTCGGTCTTAACCTGAAAGCATTGCATGTTAATGGAACTGTGCTTTGTATCAGTTTCAGAAGAAGAGTGGAACTAGCAATGGTCCGTATGTGTAGGAAACACCGATCTTTTTTCTGAGTACCCTCAGTTTTCTGGCTCTATTAGAGACTCTAGACAGCAAGAGCATGCTTCGTGCTCTAAAGCAGAGTGTGTTTCATGGATGAGAACTGTGCTGAGTGGTCCCTTCAGAAATGGAGTTAAATCCCATGCTCTGTTTTCCTACAAGCAAGACAACTTTTCAGGTAAACTCAGTCACTTTTCAGCTCAAAGGAAGCTATATCGTTCACGAAGCTCACACGTTTCTCGCTCTTAACTGGAAAGCATTGCATGTTAATGGAACTGTGGTTTGTATCAGTTTCAGAAGAAGACGTGGCCTAGATATGGTCTGTATGTGTAGGAAACACCGTTATTTTGTTTTATCCACAGTCACATTTCCTGCTGTATTAGAGACACTTAGAAAGCAAGAGCGGGCTTCTTGCTCTAAAGCAGAGTGTGTTTCATGGATGAGAACTGTGCTGTGTGTTTCCCTTCAGAAATGGAGTTAAATTCCAGGCTCTGTGTCTTCCTACAAGCAAGAAATCATTTCAGGTAAATGCAGTCACTTTTCAGCTCAAATGAATATAAATTTTTTACGAAGATCACACGTTTCTCCTCTTAAATGAAAAGCATTGGATGTTAGATGACTTGTGGTTTGTATCAGTTTCAGAAGCAGAGTTGAACTAGCTATGATCCGTATGTGTAGGAAACACCATTCTTTTGTTCTGAGCAAACTCACGTTTCCTGCTCTATTAGAGACTCTAGAAAGCAAGAGCGTGCTTCTTCCCATACGGAGAGTGTGTTTCATCGTGAGAACTGTGCTGTGTGTTTGCCTTAAGAATTGGAGTTAAATCACAGGCTCTGTATCCTCCTATAAGCAAGAATTCATTTCACGTAAACTCAGTCTCCTTTCAGCTCAAACAAAGCTACATTGTTCACGTAGCTCAAAAGTTTCTTGTTCTTAACTGTAAAGCATTGGATGTTACAGGACCTGTGATTTGTATCAGTTTCAGAGGCAGAGTTGAACTAGCAATGGTCTGTATGTGTAGGAAACACCGTTCTTTTGTTCAGAGAACCCTCAATTTCTGGCTTTATTAGAGACTCTAGAAAGCAAGAGCATGCTTCTTGCTCTAAAGCAGAGTGTGTTTCATGCATGAGAACTGTGCTGAGTGTTTCCCTTCAGAAATGGAGTTAAATCCCAGGCTCTGTGTCTTCCTACAAGCAAGACATCATTTCAGGTAAACTCAGTCACTTTTCAGCTCAAAGGAAGCTATATCGTTCACGAAGCTCACACGTTTCTCGCTCCTAACTGGAAAGCATTGCATGTTAATGGAACTGTGCTTTGTATCAGTTTCAGAAGAAGAGTTGACCTAGATATGGGCTGTATATGTAGGAAACACCGTTATTTTGTTCTATCCACAGTCACGTTTCCTGCTGTATTAGAGACACTTAGAAAGCAAGGGTGGGCTTCTTGCTCTGAAGCAGAGTGTGTTTCATGGATGAAAACTGGGCTGTGTGATTCCCTTCAGAAATGGAGTTAAATCCCAGGCTCTGTGTCTTCCTACAAGCAAGACATCATTTCAGGTAAATGCAGTCACTTTTCAGCTCAAATGAATATAAATTGTTTACGAAGCTCACACGTTACTCCTCTTAACTGAAAAGCATTGGATGTTAGATGACTTGTGGTTTGTATCAGTTTCAGAAGCAGAGTTGAACTAGCAATGGTCCGTATGTGTAGGAAACACCGTTCTTTTATTCTGAGCACACTTTCAAGTTTCTGGCTCTATTAGAGAATCTAGAAAGCAAGAGCGTGCTTCTTGCTCTAAAGCAGAGTGTGTTTCACGGAGGACAACTGTGCTGTGTGTTTCCCTTCAGAAATGGAGTTAAATCCCAGGCTCTGTGTCTTCCTACAAGCAAGACTTGGTTTCAGGTAAACTCACTCACGTTTCAGCTCAAACAATGCTACATCTTTTACGTAACTCACTCATTTCTTGCTCTAACTGAAAAGCATTGGATATTAGAGGAACTGTGGTTTGTATCAGTTTCAGAAGCAGAGTTGGGCTAGATATGGTCTGTATGTGTAGGAAACTCCGTTATTTTGTTCTGAGCACACTCACGTTTCCTGCTCTATTAGAGACTCTAGAAAGCAAGAGCGTGCTTCTTCCTATATGCAGAGTGTGTTTCATGTTTGAGAACTGTGCTGTGTGTTTCCCTTCAAGATGGAGTTAAATTCCAGGCTCTGTGTCTTCCTACAAGCAAGACTTCTTTTCAGGTAAACTCACTCACGTTTCAGCTCAAACAAAGCTACATCTTTTACAAAGCTCACACGTTTCTTGCTCTAAGTGAAAAGCATTGGATATTAGAGGAACTGTGGTTTTATCAGTTTCAGAAGCAGAGTAGGACTAGATATGGTCTGTATGTGTAGGAAACTCCGTTATTTTGTTCTGAGAACACTTACGTTACCTGCTCTATTAGAGACTCTAGAAAGCAAGAGCTTGCTCTCTCCTATATGCAGAGAGTGTTTCATCGTGAGAACTGTGCTGTGTGTTTCCCTTCAGAAATGTAGTTAAATCACAGGCTCTGTATCTTCCTACAAGCAAGACATATTTTCAGGTAAATGCAGTCACTTTTCAGCTCAAACAAAGCTACATCATTTACGTAGCTCACACGTTTCTTGCTCTAACTGAAAAGCATTGGATTTTAGAGGACCTGTTGTTTGTATCAGTTTCAGAAGCAGAGTTGGACTAGATATCGTCTGTATGTGTAGGAAACTCCGTTATTTTGTTCTGAGAACACTCACGTTTCCTGCTCTATTAGAGATTCTAGAAAGCAAGATTGTGCTTCTTCCTATACGCAGATTGTGTTTCATCGTGAGAACTGTGCTGTGTGTTTCCCTTCAGAAATGGAGTTAAATCACAGGCTCTGTATCTTCCTACAAGCAAGACTTCGTTTCACGTAAACTCAGTCAACTTTCAGCTCAAACAAAGCTACATCGTTCATGTAGCTCACACGTTTCTTGCTCTAAAGTGTAAAGCATTGGATGTTAGAGGACATGTGGTTTGTATCAGTTTCAGAAGCAGAGTTGAACTAGCAATGGTCCGTATGTGTAGGAAACACCATTCTTTTGTTCAGAGTACCCTCAATTTCTGGCTCTATTAGAGACTCTAGAAAGCAAGAGCATGCTTCGTGTTCTAAACAGAGTGTGTTTCATGCATGAGAACTGTGCTGTGTGTTTCCCTTCAGAAATGGAGTTAAATCCCTGGCTCTGTGTCTAGCTACAAGCAAGACATCATTTCAGGTAAACTCAGTCACTTTTCAGCTCATAGGAAGGTACATCGTTCACGAAGCTCACACGTTTTTCGCTCTTAACTGGAAAGCATTGCATGTTAAGGGAAGTGTGGTTTGTATCAGTTTCAGAAGAATAGTTGACCTAGATATCATCTGTATGTGTAGGAAACACCGTTATTTTGTTCTATCCACAGTCACGTTACCTGCTGTATTAGAGACTCTAGAAAGCAAGAGCGTGCTTCTTGCTCTAAAGCAGAGTGTGTTTCACGGAGGACAACTGTGCTGTGTTTTTCCCTTCAGAAACGGAGTTAAATCCCAGGCTCTCTGTCTTCCTACAAGCAAGACTTCGTTTCAGGTAAACTAACTCACATTTCAGGTCAAACAAAGCTACATCTTTTACAAAGCTCACACGTTTCTTGCTCTAACTGAAAAGCATTGGATTTTAGAGGACCTGTCGTTTGTATCAGTTTCAGAAGCAGAGTTGGACTAGATATGGTCTGTATGTGTAGGAAACTCCATTATTTTGTTCTGAGAACACTCACGTTACCTGCTCTATTAGAGACTCTAGAAAGCAAGAGCTTGCTTCCTCCTATACACAGATTGTGTTTCATCGTGAGAACTGTGCTGTGTGTTTCCCTTCAGAAATGGAGTTAAATCACAGGCTCTGTATCTTCCTACAAGCAAGACTTCGTTTCACGTAAACTCAGTCAACTTTCAGCTCAAACAAAGCTACATCGTTCATGTAGCTCACACGTTTCTTGCTCTAAAGTGTAAAGCATTGGATGTTAGAGGACATGTGGTTTGTATCAGTTTCAGAAGCAGATTTGAACTAGCAATGGTCCGTATCTGTAGGAAACACCGTTCTTTTGTTCAGAGTACCCTCAATTTCTGGCTCTATTAGAGACTCTAGAAAGCAAGAGCATGCTTCTTGCTCTAAAGCAGAGTGTGTTTCATGCATGAGAACTGTGCTGAGTGTTTCCCTTCAGAAATGGAGTTAAATCGCAGGCTCTGTGTCTTCCTAAAAGCCAGACATCATTTCAGGTAAAGGCAGTGACTTTTCAGCTCAAAGGATGCTACATCGTTCACGAAGCTCGCACGTTTCTCGCTCTTAAGTGGAAAGCATTGCATGTTAGAGGAACTGTGGTTTGTATCAGTTTCAGAAGAAGAGTTGACCTAGATATGGTCCGTATGTGTAGGAAACACCGTTCTTTTGTTCTGAGTACCCTCAAGTTTCTGGCTCTATTAGAGACTCTAGAAAGCAAGAGCATGCTTCTTGCTCTAAAGCAGAGTGTGTTTCATGCATGAGAACTGTGCTGAGTGTTTCCCTTCAGAAATGGAGTTAAATCCCAGGCTCTGTGTCTTCCTACACGCAAGACATCACTACAGGTAAACTCAATCACTTTTCAGCTCAAAGGAATCTATATCGTTCATGAAGCTCACACGTTTCTCGCTCTTAACTGGAAAGCATTGCATGTTAATGGAACTGTGCTTTGTATCAGTTTCAGAAGAAGAGTTGACCTAGATATGGTCTGTATGTGTAGGAATCACCGTTATTTTGTTCTATCCAAAGTCACGTTTCCTTCTGTATTAGAGACTCTTAGAAAGCAAGAGCGGGCTTCTTGCTCTAAAGCAGTGTGTGTTTCATGGATGAGAACTGTGCTGTGTGTTTCCCTTCAGAAATGGAGTTAAATTCCAGGCTCTGTGTCTTCCTACAAGCAAGAAATCTTTTCAGGTAAATGCAGTCACTTTTCAGCTCAAATGAATATAAATCGATTAAAAAGCTCACCCGTTTCTAGCTCTAACTGAAAAACATTGGATGTTAGAGGACCTGTGGTTTGTAACAGTTTCAGAAGCAGAGTTGATCTAGCAATGGTCCGTATGTGTAGGAAACACGATTCTTTTTTCTGAGCACACTTTCAATTTTCTGACTCTATTATAGACTCTAGAAAGCAAGAGCATGTTTCTTGCTCTAAAGCAGAGTGTGTTTCATGGATGAGAACTGTGCTGCGTGTTTCCCTTCAGAAACGGAGTTAAATCCCAGGCTCTGTGTCTACCTACAAGCAAGACATCATTTCAGGTAAACTCAGTCACTTTTCAGCTCATAGGAAGGTACATCGTTCACGAAGCTCACACGTTTCTCGCTCTTAACTGGAAAGCATTGCATGTTAAGGGAAGTGTGGTTTGTATCAGTTTCAGAAGAAGAGTTGACCTAGATATCATCTGTATGTGTAGGAAACACCGTTATTTTGTTCTATCTACAGTCACGTTACCTGCTGTATTAGAGACTCTAGAAAGCAAGAGCGTGCTTCTTGCTCTAAAGCAGTGTGTGTTTCATGGATGAGAACTGTGCTGTGTATTTCCCTTCAGAAATGGAGTTAAATTCCAGGCTCTGTGTCTTTCTACAAGAAAGAAATCATTTCAGGTAAATGCAGTCACTTTTCAGCTCACATGAATATAAATCGTTAACAATGCTCACACGTTTCTTGCTCTTAACTGAAAAGCATTGGATGTTAGATGACTTGTGGTTTGTGTCAGTTTCAGAAGCAGAGTTGAACTAGCAATGGTCCGTATGTGTTGGAAACACCGTTCTTTTTTTTTTTAGCACACTTTCAAGTTTCTGCCTCAATTAGAGACTCCAGAAAGCAAGAGCGTGCTTCTTGCTCTAAAGCAGAGTGTGTTTCACGGAGGACAACTGTGCTGTGTGTTTCCCTTCAGAAATGGAGTTAAATCCCAGGCTCAGTGTCTTACTACAAGCAAGACTTCGTATCAGGTAAATTAACTCACGTTTCAGCTCAAACAAAGCTACATCTTTTACGTAGCTCAGACGTTTCTTGCTCTAACTGAAAAGCATTGGATATTAGAGGAACAGTGGTTTGTATGAGTTTCAGAAGCAGAGTAGGACTAGATATGGTCTGTATGGTAGGAAACTCAGTTATTTTGTTCTGAGCACACCCATGTTTCCTGCTCTATTAGAGACTCTAGAAAGCAAGAGCGTGCTTCTTGTTCTAAAGCAGAGTGTGTTTCATGGATGAGAACTGTGCTGCGTGTTTCCCTTCAAAAATGCAGTTAAATCCCAGGCTCTGTGTCTTCCTACAAGCAAGACTTCATTTCAGGTAAACGCAGTCACTTTTCAGCTCAAAGGAAGCTACATCTTTCACGAAGCTCACACGATTCTCGCTCTTAAGTGGAAAGCATTGCATGTTAGAGGAACTGTGGTTTGTATCAGTTTCAGAAGAAGAGTTGACCCACATGGTCCGTATGTGTAGGAAACACCTTTCTTTTGTTATGAGCACACTTTCAAGATTCTGGCTCTATTAGAGACTCTAGAAAGCAAGAACGTGCTTCAGGCTCTAAAGCAGAGTGTGTTTCACGGAGGACAACTGTGCTGTGTGTTTCCCTTCAGAAATGGAGTTAAATCCCAGGCTCTGTGTCTTTCTACAAGCAAGCCTTCGTTTCAGGTAAACTCACTCACATTTCAGCTCAAACAAAGCTACATCTTTTATGTAACTCACCCGTTTCTTGCTCTCACTGAAAAGCATTGGATGTTAGAGGACCTGTGGTTTGTATCACTTTCAGAAGCAGAGTTGAACTAGCATTGGTCCGTATGTGTAGGAAACACCGTTCTTTTGTTCTGAGCACACTTTCAAGTTTCTGACTCTATCATAGACTCTAGAAAGCAAGAGCATCCTTCTTGCTCTAAAGCAGAGTGTGTTTCATGCATGAGAACTGTGCAGTGTGTTTCCCTTCAGAAAAGGAGTTAAATCCCAGGCTCTGTGTCTACCTACAAGCAAGACATCATTTCAGGTAAACTCAGTCACTTTTCAGCTCATAGGAAGGTACATCGTTCACAAAGCTCACACGTTTCTCGATTTTAACTGGAAAGCATTACATGTTAAGGGATGTGTGGTTTGTATCAGTTTCAGAAGAATAGTTAACCTAGATACCATCTGTATGTGTAGGAAACACCGTTATTTTGTTCTATCCACAGTCATGTTACCTGCTGTATTAGAGACTCTAGAAAGCAAGAGCGTGCTTCTTGCTCTAAAGCAGTGTGTGTTTCATGGATGAGAACTGTGCTGTGTGTTTCCCTTCAGAAATGGAGTTAAATTCCAGGCTCTGTGTCTTTCTACAAGAAAGAAATCATTTCAGGTAAATGCAGTCACTTTTCAGCTCACATGAATATAAATCGTTAACAATGCTCACACGTTTCTTGCTCTTAACTGAAAAGCATTGGATGTTAGATGACTTGTGGTTTGTGTCAGTTTCAGAAGCAGAGTTGAACTAGCAATGGTCCGTATGTGTTGGAAACACCGTTCTTTTTTTTTTTAGCACACTTTCAAGTTTCTGCCTCAATTAGAGACTCCAGAAAGCAAGAGCGTGCTTCTTGCTCTAAAGCAGAGTGTGTTTCACGGAGGACAACTGTGCTGTGTGTTTCCCTTCAGAAATGGAGTTAAATCCCAGGCTCAGTGTCTTACTACAAGCAAGACTTCGTATCAGGTAAATTAACTCACGTTTCAGCTCAAACAAAGCTACATCTTTTACGTAGCTCAGACGTTTCTTGCTCTAACTGAAAAGCATTGGATATTAGAGGAACAGTGGTTTGTATGAGTTTCAGAAGCAGAGTAGGACTAGATATGGTCTGTATGGTAGGAAACTCAGTTATTTTGTTCTGAGCACACCCATGTTTCCTGCTCTATTAGAGACTCTAGAAAGCAAGAGCGTGCTTCTTGTTCTAAAGCAGAGTGTGTTTCATGGATGAGAACTGTGCTGCGTGTTTCCCTTCAAAAATGCAGTTAAATCCCAGGCTCTGTGTCTTCCTACAAGCAAGACTTCATTTCAGGTAAACGCAGTCACTTTTCAGCTCAAAGGAAGCTACATCTTTCACGAAGCTCACACGATTCTCGCTCTTAAGTGGAAAGCATTGCATGTTAGAGGAACTGTGGTTTGTATCAGTTTCAGAAGAAGAGTTGACCCACATGGTCCGTATGTGTAGGAAACACCTTTCTTTTGTTATGAGCACACTTTCAAGATTCTGGCTCTATTAGAGACTCTAGAAAGCAAGAACGTGCTTCAGGCTCTAAAGCAGAGTGTGTTTCACGGAGGACAACTGTGCTGTGTGTTTCCCTTCAGAAATGGAGTTAAATCCCAGGCTCTGTGTCTTTCTACAAGCAAGCCTTCGTTTCAGGTAAACTCACTCACATTTCAGCTCAAACAAAGCTACATCTTTTATGTAACTCACCCGTTTCTTGCTCTCACTGAAAAGCATTGGATGTTAGAGGACCTGTGGTTTGTATCACTTTCAGAAGCAGAGTTGAACTAGCATTGGTCCGTATGTGTAGGAAACACCGTTCTTTTGTTCTGAGCACACTTTCAAGTTTCTGACTCTATTATAGACTCTAGAAAGCAAGAGCATCCTTCTTGCTCTAAAGCAGAGTGTGTTTCATGCATGAGAACTGTGCAGTGTGTTTCCCTTCAGAAAAGGAGTTAAATCCCAGGCTCTGTGTCTACCTACAAGCAAGACATCATTTCAGGTAAACTCAGTCACTTTTCAGCTCATAGGAAGGTACATCATTCACAAAGCTCACACGTTTCTCGATTTTAACTGGAAAGCATTACATGTTAAGGGATGTGTGGTTTGTATCAGTTTCAGAAGAATAGTTAACCTAGATACCATCTGTATGTGTAGGAAACACCGTTATTTTGTTCTATCCACAGTCATGTTACCTGCTGTATTAGAGACTCTAGAAAGCAAGAGCGTGCTTCTTGCTCTAAAGCAGTGTGTGTTTCATGGATGAGAACTGTGCTGTGTGTTTCCCTTCAGAAATGGAGTTAAATTCCAGGCTCTGTGTCTTCCTACAAGAAAGAAATTATTTCAGGTAAATGCAGTCAGTTTTCAGCTCACATGAATATAAATCGTTTACAATGCTCACACGTTTCTTGCTCTTAACTGAAAAGCATTGGATGTTAGATGACTTGTGGTTTGTGTCAGTTTCAGAAGCAGAGTTGAACTAGCAATGGTCCGTATGTGTTGGAAACACCGTTCTTTTTTTTTTTTTTTTAGCACACTTTCAAGTTTCTGCCTCTATTAGAGACTCCAGAAAGCAAGAGCGTGCTTCTTGCTCTAAAGCAGAGTGTGTTTCACGGAGGACAACTGTGCTGTGTGTTTCCCTTCAGAAATGGAGTTAAATCCCAGGCTCAGTGTCTTACTACTAGCAAGACTTCGTATCAGGTAAATTAACTCACGTTTCAGCTCAAACAAAGCTACATCTTTTACGTAGCTCACACGTTTCTTGCTCTAACTGAAAAGCATTGGATATTAGAGGAACAGTGGTTTGTATGAGTTTCAGAAGCAGAGTAGGACTAGATATGGTCTGTATCGTAGGAAACTCAGTTATTTTGTTCTGAGCACACCCATGTTTCCTGCTCTATTAGAGACTCTAGAAAGCAAGAGCATGCTTCTTGTTCTAAAGCAGAGTGTGTTTCATGGATGAGAACTGTGCTGCGTGTTTCCCTTCAAAAATGCAGTTAAATCCCAGGCTCTGTGTCTTCCTACAAGCAAGACCTCATTTCAGGTAAACGCAGTCACTTTTCAGCTCAAAGGAAGCTACATCTTTCACGAAGCTCACACGATTCTCGCTCTTAAGTGGAAAGCATTGCATGTTAGAGGAACTGTGGTTTGTATCAGTTTCAGAAGAAGAGTTGACCCACATATGGTCCGTATGTGTAGGAAACACCATTCTTTTGTTCAGAGTACCATCAATTTCTGGCTCTATTAGAGACTCTAGAAAGCAAGAGCATGCTTCGTGTTCTAAACAGAGTGTGTTTCATGCATGAGAACTGTGCTGTGTGTTTCCCTTCAGAAATGGAGTTAAATCCCAGGCTCTGTGTCTACCTACAAGCAAGACATCATTTCAGGTAAACTCAGTCACTTTTCAGCTCATAGGAAGGTACATCGTTCACGAAGCTCACACGTTTCTCGCTCTTAACTGGAAAGCATTGCATGTTAAGGGAAGTGTGGTTTGTATCAGTTTCAGAAGAATAGTTGACCTAGATATCATCTGTATGTGTAGGAAACACCGTTATTTTGTTCTATCTACAGTCACGTTACCTGCCGTATTAGAGACTCTAGAAAGCAAGAGCGTGCTTCTTGCTCTAAAGCAGTGTGTGTTTCATGGATGAGAACTGTGCTGTGTGTTTCCCTTCAGAAATGGAGTTAAATTCCAGGCTCTGTGTCTTCCTACAAGAAAGAAATCATTTCAGGTAAATGCAGTCACTTTTCAGCTCACATGAATATAAATCGTTTACAATGCTCACACGTTTCTTGCTCTTAACTGAAAAGCATTGGATGTTAGATGACTTGTGTTTTGTGTCAGTTTCAGAAGCAGAGTTGAACTAGCAATGGTCCGTATGTGTTGGAAACACCGTTCTTTTTTTTTTTAGCACACTTTCAAGTTTCTGCCTCTATTAGAGACTCCAGAAAGCAAGAGTGTGCTTCTTGCTCTAAAGCAGAGTGTGTTTCTCGGAGGACAACTGTGCTGTGTGTTTCCCTTCAGAAATGGAGTTAAATCCCAGGCTCAGTGACTTACTACAAGCAAGAATTCGTATCAGGTAAATTAACTCACGTTTCAGCTCAAACAAAGCTACATCTTTTACGTAGCTCACACGTTTCTTGCTCTAACTGAAAAGCATTGGATATTAGAGGAACAGTGGTTTGTATGAGTTTCAGAAGCAGAGTAGGACTAGATATGGTCTGTATGTTAGGAAACTCAGTTATTTTGTTCTGAGCACACCCATGTTTCCTGCTCTATTAGAGACTCTAGAAAGCAAGAGTATGCTTCTTGTTCTAAAGCAGAGTGTGTTTCATGGATGAGAACTGTGCTGCGTGTTTCCCTTCAAAAATGCAGTTAAATCCCAGGCTCTGTGTCTTCCTACAAGCAAGACCTCATTTCAGGTAAACGCAGTCACTTTTCAGCTCAAAGGAAGCTACATCGTTCACGAAGCTCACACGATTCTCGCTCTTAAGTGGAAAGCATTGCATGTTAGAGGAACTGTGGTTTGTATCAGTTTCAGAAGAAGAGTTGACCTACATATGGTCCGTATGTGTAGGAAACACCTTTCTTTTGTTATGAGCACACTTTCAATTTTCTGGCTCTATTAGAGACTCTAGAAAGCAAGAACGTGCTTCAGGCTCTAAAGCAGAGTGTGTTTCACGGAGGACAACTGTGCTGTGTGTTTCCCTTCAGAAATGGAGTTAAATCCCAGGCTCTGTGTCTTTCTACAAGCAAGCCTTCGTTTCAGGTAAACTCACTCACATTTCAGCTCAAACAAAGCTACATCTTTTATGTAACATACCCGTTTCTTGCTCTCACTGAAAAGCATTGGATGTTAGAGGACCTGTGGTTTGTATCACTTTCAGAAGCAGAGTTGAACTAGCAATGGTCCGTATGTGTAGGAAACACTGTTCTTTTGTTCTGAGCACACTTTCAAGTTTCTGACTCTATTATAGACTCTAGAAAGCAAGAGCATGCTTCTTGCTCTAAAGCAGAGTGTGTTTCATGCATGAGAACTGTGCTGTGTGTTTCCCTTCAGAAATGGAGTTAAATCCCAGGCTCTGTTTCTACCTACAAGCAAGACATCATTTCAGGTAAACTCAGTCACTTTTCAGCTCATAGGAAGGTACATCGTTCACGAAGCTCACACGTTTCTCGCTCTTAACTGGAAAGCATTGCATGTTAAGGGAAGTGTGGTTTGTATCAGTTTCAGAAGAATAGTTGACCTAGATATCATCTGTATGTGTAGGAAACACCGTTATTTTGTTCTATCCACAGTCACGTTACCTGCTGTATTAGAGACTCTAGAAAGCAAGAGCGTGCTTCTTGCTCTAAAGCAGAGTGTGTTTCACGGAGGACAACTGTGCTGTGTGTTTCTCTTCAGAAACGGAGTTAAATCCCAGGCTCTCTGTCTTCCTACAAGCAAGACTTCGTTTCAGGTAAACTAACTCACATTTCAGGTCAAACAAAGCTACATCTTTTACAAAGCTCACACATTTCTTGCTCTAACTGAAAAGCATTGGATTTTAGAGGACCTGTCGTTTGTATCAGTTTCAGAAGCAGAGTTGGACTAGATATGGTCTGTATGTGTAGGAAACTCCGTTATTTTGTTCTGAGAACACTCACGTTACCTGCTCTATTAGAGACTCTAGAAAGCAAGAGCTTGCTTCCTCCTATACGCAGATTGTGTTTCATCGTGAGAACTGTGCTGTGTGTTTCCCTTCAGAAATGGAGTTAAATCACAGGCTCTGTATCTTCCTACAAGCAAGACTTCGTTTCACGTAAACTCAGTCAACTTTCAGCTCAAACAAAGCTACATCGTTCATGTAGCTCACACGTTTCTTGCTCTAAAGTGTAAAGCATTGGATGTTAGAGGACATGTGGTTTGTATCAGTTTCAGAAGCAGAGTTGAACTAGTAATGGTCCGTATGTGTAGGAAATACCATTCTTTTGTTCAGAGTACCCTCAATTTCTGGCTCTATTAGAGACTCTAGAAAGCAAGAGCATGCTTCGTGTTCTAAACAGAGTGTGTTTCATGTATGAGAACTGTGCTGTGTGTTTCCCTTCAGAAATGGAGTTAAATCGCAGGCTCTGTGTCTTCCTACAAGCCAGACATCTTTTCAGGTAAAGGCAGTCACTTTTCAGCTCAAAGGATGCTACATCATTCACGAAGCTCGCACGTTTCTCGCTCTTAAGTGGAAAGCATTGCATGTTAGAGGAACTGTGGTTTGTATCAGTTTCAGAAGAAGAGTTGACCTAGATATGTTCCGTATGTGTAGGAAACACCGTTCTTTTGTTCTGAGTACCCTCAAGTTTCTGGCTCTATTAGAGACTCTAGAAAGCAAGAGCATGCTTCTTGCTCTAAAGCAGAGTGTGCTTCATGCATGAGAACTGTGCTGTGTGTTTACCTTCAGAAATGGAGTTAAATCCCAGGCTCTGTGTTTTCCTACAAGCAAGACATCATTTCAGGTAAACTCAGTCACTGTTCAGCTCATAGGAAGGTACATCGTTCACGAAGCTCACACGTTTCTCGCTCTTAACTGGAAAGCATTGCATAATAATGGAACAGTGCTTTGTATCAGTTTCAGAAGAAGAGTTGACCTAGATAGGGTCTGTATGTGTAGGAAACACCGTTAGTATGTTCTATCCACAGTCACGTATCCTGCTGTATTAGAGAATCTTAGAAAGCAAGAGGGGGCTTCTTGTTCTAAAGCAGTGTGTGTTTCATCGTTGAGAACTGTGCTGTGTGTTTCCCTTCAGAAATGGAGGTAAATTCCAGGCTCTGTGTCTTCCTACAAGCAAGACTTCTTTTCAGGTAAACTCACTCACGTTTCAGCTCAAATAAAGCTACATCTTTTACAAAGCTCACACGTTTCTTGCTCTAACAGACAAGCATTGGATATTTGAGGAACTGTGGTTTGTATCAGTTTCAGAAGCAGAGTTTGACTAGATATGGTCTGTATGTGTAGGAAACTCCGTTATTTTGATCTGAGCACACTCACGTTTCCTGCTCTATTGGAGATTCTAGAAATCAAGATTGTGCTTCTTCCTATACGCAGAGTGTGTTTCATCCTGAGAACTGTGCTGTGTTTCTTCCTTCAGAAATGGAGTTAAATCATAGGCTCTGTATCTTCCTAGAAGCAAGACTTCGTTTCACGTAAACTCAGTCAACTTTCAGCTCAAACAAAGCTACATCGTTCATGTAGCTCACACGATTCTTGCTCTTAATTATAAAGCATTGGATGTTAGAGGACCTGTCGTTTGTATCAGGTTCAGAAGAAGAGTTGAACTGGCAATGGTCCGTATGTGTAGGAAACACCGTTCTTTTGTTCTGAGCACACTTTCAAGTTTCTGACTCTATTATAGACTCTAGAAAGCAAGAGCATGCTTCTTGTTCTAAAGCAGAGTGTGTTTCATGGATGAGAACTGTGCTGTGTGTTTCCCTTCAGAAATGGAGTTAAATTCCAGGCTCTATGTCTTCCTACAAGCAAGACATCTTTTCAGGTAAATGCAGTCACTTTTCAGCTCAAACAAAGCTACATCATTTACGTAGCTCACATGTTTCTTGCTCTAACTGAAAAGCATTGGATATTAGAGGAACAGTGGTTTGTATCAGTTTCAGAAGCAGAGTAGGACTAGATATGGTCTGTATGTGTAGGAAACTCCGTTATTTTGTTCTGAGCACACCCATGTTTCCTGCTCTATTAGAGACTCTAGAAAGCAAGAGCTTGCTTCCTCCTATACGCAGAGTGTGTTTCATCATGAGAACTATGCTGTGTGTTTCCCTTGAGAAATGGAGTTAAATCACAGGATCTGTATCTTCCTACAAGCAAGACTTCGTTTCACATAAACTCAGTCACCTTTCAGCTCAAACAAAGCTACATCGTTCATGTAGCTCACATGTTTCTTGCTCTTAACTGTAAAGCATTGGATGTTAGAGGACCTGTGGTTTGCATCAGTTTCAGAAGCAGAGTTGAACTAGCCATGGTCCTTATGTGTAAGAAACACCGTTCTTTTGTTCAGAGTACCCTCAATTTCTGGCTCTTTTAGAGACTCTAGAAAGCAAGAGCATGCTTCTTGTTCTAAAGCAGAGTGTGTTTCATGGATGAGAACTGTGCTGTGTGTTTCCCTTCAGAAATGGAGTTAAATCCCAGGCTCTGTGTCTTCCTACAAGCAAGACATCATTTCAGGTAAACGCACTTACTTTTCAGCTCAAAGGAAGCTACATCGTTCACGAAGCTCACACGTTTCTCGCTCTTAAGTGGAAAGCATTGCATGTTAGAGGAACTGTGGTTTGTATCAATTTCAGAAGAAGAGTTGACCCAGATATGGTCTGTATGTTAGGAAACAGGGTTCTTTTGTTCTGAGTACCCTCAAGTTTCTGGCTCTATTAGAGACTCTAGAAAGCAAGAGCGTACTTCTTGCTCTAAAGCAGAGTGTGTTTCATGCATGAGAACTGTGCTGAGTGTTTCCCTTCAGAAATGGAGTTAAATCCCAGGCTCTGTGTCTTCCTACACGCAAGACATCACTACAGGTAAACTCAATCACTTTTCAGCTCAAAGGAATCTATATCATTCACGAAGCTCACACGTTTCTAGCTCTTAACTGGAAAGCATTGCATGTTAATGGAACTGTGCTTTGTATCAGTTTCAGAAGAAGAGTTGACCTAGATATGGTCTGTATGTGTGGGAATCACCGTTATTTTGTTCTATCCAAAGTCTCCTTTCCTTCTGTATTAGAGACTCTTAGAAAGCAAGAGCGGGCTTCTTGCTCTAAAGCAGTGTGTGTTTCATGGATGAGAACTGTGCTGTGTGTTTCCCTTCAGAAATGGAGTTAAATTCCAGGCTCTGTGTCTTCCTACAAGAAAGAAATCATTTCAGGTAAATGCAGTCACTTTTCAGCTCACATGAATATAAATCGTTTACAATGCTCACACGTTTCTTGCTCTTAACTGAAAAGCATTGGATGTTAGATGACTTCTGGTTTGTGTCAGTTTCAGAAGCAGAGTTGAACTAGCAATGGTCCGTATGTGTTGGAAACACCGTTCTTTTTTTTTTTTTTAGCACACTTTCAAGTTTCTGGCTCTATTAGAGACTCCAGAAAGCAAAAGCGTGCTTCTTGCTCTAAAGCAGAGTGTGTGTCACGGAGGACAACTGTGCTGTGTGTTTCCCTTCAGAAATGGAGTTAAATCCCAGGCTCAGTGTCTTACTACAAGCAAGACTTCGTATCAGGTAAATTAACTCACGTTTCAGATCAAACAAAGCTACATCTTTTACGTAGCTCACACGTTTCTTGCTCTAACTGAAAAGCATTGGATATTAGAGGAACAGTGGTTTGTATGAGTTTCAGAAGCAGAGTAGGACTAGATATGGTCTGTATCGTAGGAAACTCAGTTATTTTGTTCTGAGCACACCCATGTTTCCTGCTCTATTAGAGACTCTAGAAAGCAAGAGCATGCTTCTTGTTCTAAAGCAGAGTGTGTTTCATGGATGAGAACTGTGCTGCGTGTTTCCCTTCAAAAATGCAGTTAAATCCCAGGCTCTGTGTCTTCCTACAAGCAAGACCTCATTTCAGGTAAACGCAGTCACTTTTCAGCTCAAAGGAAGCTACATCGTTCACGAAGCTCACACGATACTCGCTCTTAAGTGGAAAGCATTGCATGTTAGAGGAACTGTGGTTTGTATCAGTTTCAGAAGAAGAGATGACCCACATATGGTCCGTATGTGTAGGAAACACCTTTCTTTTGTTATGAGCACACTTTCAAGTTTCTGGCTCTATTAGAGACTCTAGGAAGCAAGAACGTCCTTCAGGCTCTAAAGCAGAGTGTGTGTCACGGAGGACAACTGTGCTGTGTGTTTCCCTTCAGAAATGGAGTTAAATCCCAGGCTCTGTGTCTTTCTACAAGCAAGCCTTCGTTTCAGGTAAACTCACTCACATTTCAGCTCAAACAAAGCTACATCTTTTATGTAACTCACCCGTTTCTTGCTTTCACTGAAAAGCATTGGATGTTAGAGGACCTGTGGTTTGTATCACTTTCAGAAGCAGAGTTGAACTAGCAATGGTCCGTATGTGTAGGAAACACTGTTCTTTTGTTCTGAGCACACTTTCAAGTTTCTGACTCTATTATAGACTCTAGAAAGCAAGAGCATGCTTCTTGCTCTAAAGCAGAGTGTGTTTCATGCATGAGAACTGTGCTGTGTGTTTCCCTTCAGAAATGGAGTTAAATCCCAGGCTCTGTGTCTACCTACAAGCAAGACATCATTTCAGGTAAACTCAGTCACTTTTCAGCTCATAGGAAGGTACATCTTTCACGAAGCTCACACGTTTCTCGCTCTTAACTGGAAAGCATTGCATGTTAAGGGAAGTGTGGTTTGTATCAGTTTCAGAAGAATAGTTGACCTAGATATCATCTGTATGTGTAGGAAACACCGTTATTTTGTTCTATCCACAGTCACGTTACCTGCTGTATTAGAGACTCTAGAAAGCAAGAGCGTGCTTCTTGCTCTAAAGCAGAGTGTGTTTCACGGAGGACAACTGTGCTGTGTGTTTCCCTTCAGAAACGGAGTTAAATCCCAGGCTCTCTGTCTTCCTACAAGCAAGACTTCGTTTCAGGTAAACTAACTCACATTTCAGCTCAAAGCTACATCTTTTACAAAGCTCACACGTTTCTTGCTCTAACTGAAAAGCATTGGATTTTAGAGGACCTGTCGTTTGTATCAGTTTCAGAAGCAGAGTTGGACTAGATATGGTCTGTATGTGTTGGAAACTCCGTTATTTTGTTCTGAGAATACTCACGTTACCTGCTCTATTAGAGACTCTAGAAAGCAAGAGCTTGCTTCCTCCTATACGCAGATTGTGTTTCATCGTGAGAACTGTGCTGTGTGTTTCCCTTCAGAAATGGAGTTAAATCACAGGCTCTGTATCTTCCTACAAGCAAGACTTCGTTTCACGTAAACTCAGTCAACTTTCAGCTCAAACAAAGCTACATCGTTCATGTAGCTCACACGTTTCTTGCTCTAAAGTGTAAAGCATTGGATGTTAGAGGACATGTGGTTTGTATCAGTTTCAGAAGCAGAGTTGAACCAGCAATGGTCCGTATGTGTAGGAAATACCATTCTTTTGTTCAGAGTACCCTCAATTTCTGGCTCTATTAGAGACTCTAGAAAGCAAGAGCATGCTTCGTGTTCTAAACAGAGTGTGTTTCATGTATGAGAACTGTGCTGTGTGTTTCCCTTCAGAAATGGAGTTAAATCGCAGGCTCTGTGTCTTCCTACAAGCCAGACATCATTTCAGGTAAACTCAGTCACTTTTCAGCTCAAAGGATGCTACATCGTTCACGAAGCTCGCACGTTTCTCGCTCTTAAGTGGAAAGCATTGCATGTTAGAGGAACTGTGGTTTGTATCAGTTTCAGAAGAAGAGTTGACCTAGATATGGTCCGTATGTGTAGGAAACACCGTTCTTTTGTTCTGAGTACCCTCAAGTTTCTGGCTCTATTAGAGACTCTAGAAAGCAAGAGCATGCTTCTTGCTCTAAAGCAGAGTGTGCTTCATGCATGAGAACTGTGCTGTGTGTTTACCTTCAGAAATGGAGTTAAATCCCAGGCTCTGTGTTTTCCTACAAGCAAGACATCATTTCAGGTAAACTCAGTCACTTTTCAGCTCATAGGAAGGTACATCGTTCACGAAGCTCACACGTTTCTCGCTCTTAACTGGAAAGCATTGCATGTTTGAGGAACTGTGGTTTGTATCAGATTCAGAAGAAGAGTTGACCTAGATATTTACCGTACATGTAGGAAACACCGGTATTTTGTTCTGACCACAGTCACGTTTCCTGCTGTATTAGAGACTCTTAGTAAGCTAGAGCGGGTTTCTTGCTCTAAAGCAGAGTGTGTTTCATGGATGAGAACTGTGCTGTGTGTTTCCCTTCAGAAATGGAGTTAAATTCCAGGCTCTGTGACTTCCTACAAGCAAGAAATCATTTCTGGTAAACGCAGTCACTTTTCAGCTCAAATGAATATAAATAGTTTACGAAGCTCACACGTTTTTCACTCTTAACTGAAAAGCATTGCAGGTTAGATGACTTGTGGTTTGTATCAGTTTCAGAAGCAGAGTTGAACTAGCTATAGTCCGTATGTGTAGGAAACTCCTTTCTTTTGCTCTGAGCACACTCACATTTCCTGCTCTATTAGAGACTCTAGAAAGCAATAGCGTGCTTCTTCCTATACGCAGAGTGTGTTTCATGGATGAGAACTGTGCTGTGTGTTTCCCTTCAGAAATGGAGTTAAATTCCAGGATCTGTCTCTTCCTACAAGCAAGACATCATTTCAGGTAAACGCAGTCACTTTTCAGCTCAAATGAATATAAATCGTTTACGAAGCTCAAACATTTCTTGCTCTTAACTGAAAAGCATTGCATGTTAGGTGACTTGTGGTTTGTATCAGTATAAGAAGCAGAGTTGAACTAGCAATGGTCCGTATGTGTAAGAAACACCGTGCTTTTGTTCAGAGTACCCTCAAGTTTCGGGCAATATTAGAGACTATAGAAAGCAAGAGCATGCTTTGTGCTCTAAAGCTGAGTGTGTTTCATGGATGAGAACTGTGCTGTGTGTTTCCCTTCAGAAATGGAGTTAAATCCCAGGCTCTGTGTCTTCCTACAACCAAACAACATTTCAGGTAAACTCATTCACTTTTAGGCTCAAAGGAAGCTACATCATTCACGAAGCTCACACTTTCTCTCTCTTAACTGGAAAGCTTTACATGTTACAGGAACTGTGGTTTGTATCAGTTTCAGAAGAAGAGTTGACCTATATATGGTCAGTACGTGTAGGAAACCCCGTTATTTTGGCCTGACCACAGTCTCGTTTCCTGCTGTATTAGAGACACTTAGAAAGCAAGAGCGTGCGTCTTGCTCTAAAGCAGAGTGTGTTTCATGGATGAGAACTGTGCTGTGTGTTTCCCGTCAGAAATTGAGTTAAATTCCTGGCTCTGTGTCTTCCTACAAGCAAGACATCTTTTCAGGTAAACGCAGTCACTTTTCAGCTCAAATGAATATAAATCATTTACGAAGCTCACACGTTTCTCGCTCTTAACTGAAAAGAATTGGATGTGAGATGACTTGTGCTTTGTATCAGTTTCAGAAGGAGAGTTGAACTAGCAATGATCCGTATATGTAGGAAACACCGGTCTATTGTACTGAGCACACTTTCAAGTTTCTGGCTCTATTTGAGACTCTAGAAAGCAAGAGCGTGCTTCTTGCTCTAAAGCAGATTGTGTTTCATGGAAAACAACTTTCTGTGTGTTTCCCTTCAGAAATGGAGTTAAATTTCAGGCTCTGTGTCTTCCTACAAGCAAGACTTCGTTTCAGGTAATCTCACTCACCTTTCAGCTCAAACAAAGCTACATCGTTTAATTAGCTCACACGTTTCTTGCTCTAAATAAAAAGCATTGGATATTAGAGGAACTGTGGTTTGTATCAGTTTCAGAAGCAGAGCTGGACTAGATATGGTCTGTATGTGTAGGAAACTCCGTTCTTTTGTTCTGAGCACACTCACGTTTCCTGCACTATTAGAGACTCTAGAAAGCAAGAGCGTGCTTCTTCCTATACGCAGAATGTGTTTCATCGTGAGAACTGTGCTGTGTGTTTCCCTTCAGAAATAGAGTTAAATCACAGGCTCTGTATCTTCCCACAAGCAAGACTTCGTTTCATGTAAACTCGGTCACCTTTCAGCTCAAACAAAGCTACATCGTTCACGTAGCTCACACGTTTCTTGCTCTAACTAAAAAGCATTGGATATTAGAGGAACTGTGGATTGTATCAGTTTCAGAAGCAGAGTTGGACTAGATATGGTCTGTATGTATAGGAAACTCCGTTCTTTTGTTCTGAGCACTCACGTTTCCTGCTTTATTAGAGACTCTAGAAAGCAATAGCGTGCTTCTTCCTATACGCAGAGTGTGGTTCAAGGATGAGAACTGTGCTGTGTGTTTCCCTTCAGACATGGAGTTAAATTCCAGGCTCTGTGTCATCCTACAAGCAAGACTTCGTTTCACGTAAACTCAGTCAGCTTTCAGCTCAGACAAAGCTACATCGGTCACGTAGCTCACACGTTTCTTGCTCTCAACTGTAAAGCATTGGATGTTAGAGGACCTGTGGTTTTTATCAGTTTCAGTAGCAGAGTTGAACTAGCAATGGTCCGTATGTGTAGGAAACACTGTTCTTTTGTTCAGAGTGCCCTCAATTTCTGGCTCTATTAGAGACTCTAGAAAGCAAGAGCATGCTTCGTGTTCTAAAGCAGAGTGTGTTTCATGGATGAGAACTGTGCTGTGTGTTTCCCTTCAGAAATGGAGTTAAATTCCAGGATCTGTGTCTTCCTACAAGCAAGACTTCATTTCAGGTAAACGCAGACACTTGTCAGCTCAAATGAATATAAATCGTTTACGAGCTCACACGTTTCTCGCTCTTAACTGAAAAGCATTGCATGTTAGATCACTTGTGGTTTGTATCAGTTTCAGAAGCAGAGTTGAACTAGCTATGGTCCGTATGTGTAGGAAACTCCGTTCTTTTGTTCTGAGCGCACTCACATTTCCTGCTCTATTAGAGACTCTAGAAAGCATTAGCGTGCTTCTTCCTATACACAGAGTGTGTTTCATGGATGAGAACTGTGCTGTGTGTTTCCCTTCAGAAATGGAGTTAAATCCCAGGCTTGGTGTCTTCCTAAAAGCAAGACATCTTTTCAAGTAAACTCAGTCACTTTTAAGCTCAAAGGAAACTACAACATTCACAATGCTCACACGTTTCGCGCTCTTAAATGAAAAGCATTGTATGTTAGATGACTTGTGCTTTGTATCAGTTTCAGAAGCAGAGTTGAACTAGCAATGGTCCGTATATGTAGGAAACACCGTTCTTTTGTTCTGAGCACACTTTCAAGTTTCTGTCTCTTAGAGACTCTAGAAAGCAAGAGCGTGCTTCTTGCTCTAAAGCAGAGTGTGTTTCATGGATGAGAACTGTGCTGTGTGTTTCCCTTCAGAAATGGAGTTAAATTCCAGGCTCTGAGTCTTCCTACAAGCAAGACGTCCTTTCAGGTAATCTCACTCACCTTTCAGCTCAAACAAAGCTACATCGTTTAATTAGCTCACATGTTTCTTGCTCTAAATAAAAAGCATTGGTTATTAGAGGAACTGTGGTTTGTATCAGTTTCAGAAGCAGAGCTGGACTAGATATGGTCTGTATGTGTAGGAAACTCTGTTCTTTTGTTCTGAGCACACTCACGTTTCCTGCACTATTAGAGACTCTAGAAAGCAAGAGCGTGCTTCTTCCTATATGCAGAATGTGTTTCATCGTGAGAACTGTGCTGTGTGTTTCCCTTCAGAAATAGAGTTAAATCACAGGCTCTGTATCTTCCTACAAGCAAGACTTTTTTCACGTAAACTCGGTCACCTTTCAGCTCAAACAAAGCTACATCGTTCACGTAGCTCACACGTTTCTTGCTCTTAACTGTAAAGCATTGGATGTTAGAGGACCTGTGGTTTGTATCAGTTTCAGTAGCAGAGTTGAACTAGCAATGGTCCGTATGTGTAGGAAACACCATTCTTTTGTTCAGAGTGCCCTCAATTTCTGGCTCTATTAGAGACTCTAGAAAGCAAGAGCATGCTTCGTGTTCTAAAGCAGAGTGTGTTCCATGGATGAGAACTGTGCTGTGTGTTTCCCTTCAGAAATGGAGTTAAATTCCAGGATCTGTGTCTTCCTACAAGCAAGACATCATTTCAGGTAAACGAATTCACTTTTCAGCTCAAATGAATATAAATAGTTTACGAAGCTCACACGTTTTTCGCTCTTAACTGAAAAGAATTGCATGTTAGATGACTTGTGGTTTGTATCAGTTTCAGAAGCAGAGTTGAACTAGCTATAGTCCGTATGTGTAGGAAACTCCTTTCTTTTGCTCTGAGCACACACACATTTCCTGCTCTATTAGAGACTCTAGAAAGCAATAGCGTGCTTCTTCGTATACGCAGAGTGTGTTTCATGGATGAGAACTGTGCTGTGTGTTTCCCTTCAGAAATGGAGTTAAATTCCAGGATCTGTGTCTTCCTACAAGAAAGACATCATTTCAGGTAAACGAAGTCACTTTTCAGCTCAAATGAATATAAATAGTTTACGAAGCTCACACGTTTCTTGCTCTTAACTGTAAAGCATTGGATGTTAGAGCACCTGTGGTTTGTATCAGTTTCAGAAGCAGAGTTGAACTAGCAATGGTCTGTATGTGTAGGAAACACCGTTCTTTTGTTCTCAGTACCCTCAAATTTCTGGCTCTATTAGAGACTCTAGAAAGCAAGAGCATGCTTTGTGCTCTAAAGCAGAGTGTGTTTCATGGATGAGAACTGTGCTGTGTGTTTCCTTTAGAAATGGAGTTAAATTCCAGGATCTGTGTCTTCCTACAAGCAAGACATCATTTCAGGTAAACGCAGTCACTTTTCAGCTCAAATGAATATAAATCGTTTACAAAGCTCACACGTTTCTTGCTCTTAACTGAAAAGCATTGCATGTTAGGTGACTTGTGCTTTGTATCAGTTTCAGAAGGAGAGTTGAACTAGCAATGGTCCATATATGTAGGAAACACCGTTCTTTTGTTCTGAGCACACTTTCAAGTTTCTGGCTCTATTAGAGACTCTAGAAAGCAAGAGCGTGCTTCTTGCTCTAAAGCAGAGTGCGTTTCACGGAAAACAACTGTGCTGTGTGTTTCCCTTCAGAAATGGAGTTAAATTCCAGGCTCTGTGTCTTCCTACAAGCAAGACTTCGTTTCAGATAATCTCACTCACCTTTCAGCTCAAACAAAGCTACATCGTTTAATTAGCTCACACGTTTCTTGCTCTAAATAAAAAGCATTGGATATTAGAGGAACTGTGGTTTGTATCAGTTTCAGAAGCAGAGCTTGACTAGATATGGTCTGTATGTGTAGGAAAATCCGTTCTTTTGTTCTGACCACACTCACGTTTCCTGCACTATTAGAGACTCTAGAAAGCAAGAGCGTGCTTCTTCCTATACGCAGAATGTGTTTCATCGTGAGAACTGTGCTGTGTGTTTCCCTTCAGAAATAGAGTTAAATCACAGGCTCTGTGTCTTCCTACATGCAAGACATCTTTTCAGGTAAACTCAGTCACTTTTAAGCTCAAATGAAGCTACAACATTCACAAAGCTCACACGTTTCGCTCTCTTAACTTCAAAGCATTGCATGTTAATGGAAATGTGCTTTGTATCAGTTTCAAAAGAAGAGTTGACCTAGATATGTTCCGTATGTGTAGGAAACACCGTTATTTTGTTCTGAACACAGTCATGTTTCCTGCTGTATTAGACACTCTAAGAAAGCAAGAGGATGCTTCTTGCTCTAAAGCAGAGTGTGTTTCATGGATGAGTACTGGGCTTTGTGTTTCCCTTCAGAAATGGAGATAAATTCCAGGCTCTGTGTCTTCCTACAAGCAAGACATCATTTCAGGTAAACGCAGTCACTATTCAGCTCAAATGAATATAAATCGTTTACGAAGCTCACACGTTTCTCGCTCTTAACTGAAAAGCATTGGATGTTAGATGACTTGTGCTTTGTATCAGTTCCAGAAGCAGAGTTGGACTTGCAATGGGCCGTATGTGTTGGAAACACCGTTCTTTTGTTCTGAGCACACTTTCAAGTTTCTGTCTCTTAGAGACTCTAGAAAGCAAGCGCGTGCTTCTTGATCTAAAGCAGAGTGTGTTTCATGGAGGACAACTGTGCTGTGTGTTTCCCTTCAGAAATGTAGTTAAATCCCAGGCTCTGTGTTTTCCTACAAGCAAGATTTCGTTTCAGTTAAACAAACTCAGGTTTCAGCTCAAACACAGCTACATCTTTTATGTAGCTCACACGTTTCTTGCTCTAACTGTAAAACATTGGATATTAGAGGAACTGTGGTTTGTATCAGTTTCAGAAGCAGAGTTGGACTAGATATGGTCTGTATGTGTAGGAAACTCTGTTATTTTGTTCTGAGTACACTCACGTTTCCTGCTCTATTAGAGGCTCTAGAAAGCAAGAGCATGCTTCTTCCTATACGCAGAATGTGTTTCATTGTGAGAACTGTGCTGTGTGTTTCCCTTCAGAAATAGAGTTAAATCACAGGCTCTGTATCTTCCTACAAGCAAGAATTTTTTCACGTAAACTCAGTCACCTTTCAGCTCAGACAAAGCTACATCGTTCACGTAGCTCACACATTTCTTGCTCTTAACTGTAAAGCATTGGATGTTAGAGGACCTGTGGTTTGTATCAGTTTCAGTAGCAGAGTTGAACTAGCAATGGTCCGTATGTGTAGGAAACACTGTTCTTTTGTTCAGAGTGCCCTCAATTTCTGGCTCTATTAGAGACTCTAGAAAGCAAGAGCATGATTCGTGTTCTAAAGCAGAGTGTGTTTCATGGATGAGAACTGTGCCGTGTGTTTCCCTTCAGAAATGGAGTTAAATTCCAGGATCTGTGTCTTCCTACAAGCAAGACATCATTTCAGGTAAACGCAGTCATTTTCAGCTCAAATGAATATAAATCGTTTACGAAGCTCACACGTTTCTCGCTCTTAACTGAAAAGCATTGCATGTTAGATGACTTGTGCTTTGTATCAGTTTCAGAAGCAGAGTTGAACTAGCTATGGTCCGTATGTGTAGGAAACTCCGTTCTTTTGTTCTGAGCACACTCACATTTCCCGCTCTATTAGAGACTCTAGAAAGAAATAGCGTGCTTCTTCCTATACGCAGAGTGTGTTTCATGGTTGAGAACTGTGCTGTGTGTTTCCCTTCAGAAATGGAGTTAAATTCCAGGATCTGTCTCTTCCTACAAGCAAGACATCATTTCAGGTAAACGCAGTCACTTTTCAGCTCAAATGAATATAAATCGTTTACGAAGCTCACACGTTTCTTGCTCTTAACTGAAAAGCATTGCATGTTAGGTGACTTGTGGTTTGTATCAGTATAGGAAGCAGAGTTGAACTAGCAATGGTCCGTATGTGTAAGAAACACCATGCTTTTGTTCAGAGTACCCTCAAGTTACGGGCAATATTAGAGAATATAGAAAGCAAGAGAATGCTTTGTGCTCTAAAGCAGAGTGTGTTTCATGGATGAGAACTGTGCTGTGTGTTTCCCTTCAGAAATGGAGTTAAATCCCAGGCTCTGTGTCTTCCTACAACCAAACAACTTTTCAGGTAAACTCACTCACTTTTAGGCTCAAAGGAAGCTACATCCTTCACGAAGCTCACACGTTTCTCGCTCTTAACTGGAAAGCTTTACATGTTACAGGAACTGTGGTTTGTATCAGTTTCAGAAGAAGAGTTGACCTAGATATGGTCAGTATGTGTAGGAAACCCCGTTATTTTGTCCTGACCACAGTCTCGTTTCCTGCTATATTAGAGACTCTTAGAAAGCAAGAGCGTGCTTCTTGCTCTAAAGCAGAGTGTGTTTCATGGTTGAGAACTGTGCTGTGTGTTTCCCTTCAGAAATGGAGTTAAATCCCAGGCTCTGTGTCTTCCTACAAGCAAGACTTCGTTTCAGGTAATCTCACTCACCTTTCAGCTCAAACAAAGCTACATCGTTTAATTAGCTCACACGTTTCTTGCTCTAACTAAAAAGCATTGGATATTAGAGGAACTGTGGTTTGTATCAGTTTCAGAATCAGAGTTGGACTAGATATGGTCTCTATGTGTAGGAAACTCCGTTATTTTGTTCTGAGCACACTCACGTTTCCTGCACTATTAGAGACTCTAGAAAGCAAGAGCGTGCTTCTTCCTATACGCAGAATGTGTTTCCTCGTGAGAACTGTGCTGTGTGTTTCCATTCAGAAATAGAGTTAAATCACAGGCTCTGTGTCTTCCTACAAGCAAGACTTTTTTCACGTAAACTCTGTCACCTTTCAGCTCAAACAAAGCTACATCGTTCACATAGCTCACACGTTTCTTGCTCTTAAGTGTAAAGCATTGGATTTTAGAGGACCTGTGGTTTGTATCAGTGTCAGAAGCAGAGTTGAACTCGCAATGATCCATATGTGTAGGAATCACCGTTCTTTTGCTCAGAGAACCCTTAAGTTTCTGGCTCTATTATAGACTCTAGAAAGCAAGAGCATGCTTGGTGCTCTAAAGCAGAGTGTGTTTCATGGATGAGAACTGTGCTGTGTGTTTCCCTTCAGAAATGGAGTTAAATCCCAGGCTCTGTGTCTTCCTACAAGCAAGACATCTTTTCAGGTAAACTCAGTCACTTTTCAGCTCAAAGGAAGCTACATCGTTCATGAAGCTCACACGTTTCTCGCTCTTAACTGAAAAGCATTGGATGATAGAGGACCTGTGGTTTGTATCAGGTTCAGAAGTAGAGTTGAACTAGCTATGGTCCGTTTGTATAGGAAACACCTTTCTTTTGTTCTGAGCGCTCACGTTTCCTGCTTTATTAGAGACTCTTGAAAGTAATAGCGTGCTTCTTCCTATACGCAGAGTGTGGTTCAAGGATGAGAACTGTGCTGCGTGTTTCCCTTCAGACATGGAGTTAAATTCCAGGCTCTGTGTCTTCCTACAAGCAAGACTTCCTTTCACGTAAACTCAGTCACCTTTCAGCTCAGACAAAGCTACATCGTTCACGTAGCTCACACGTTTCTTGCTCTTAACTGTAAAGCATTGGATGTTAGAGAACCTGTGGTTTGTATCAGTTTCAGTAGCAGAGTTGAACTAGCAATGGTCCGTATGTGTAGGAAACACCGTTCTTTTGTTCAGAGTGCCCTCAATTTCTGGCTCTATTAGAGACTCTAGAAAGCAAGAACATGCTTCGTGTTCTAAAGCAGAGTGTGTTTCATGGATGAGAACTGTGCTGTGTGTTTCCCTTCAGAAATGGAGTTAAATTCCAGGATCTGTGTCTTCCTACAAGCAAGACATCATTTCAGGTAAACGCAGTCCCTTTTCAATTCAAATGAATATAAATCGTTTAAGAAGCTCACACGTTTCTTGCTCTTAACTGAAAAGCATTGGATTTTAGGTGACTTGTGGTTTGTATCAGTATAAGAAGCAGAGTTGAACTAGCAATGGTCCGTATGTGTAAGAAACACCGTGCTTTTGTGCTGAGCACACTCACATTTCCTGCACTATTAGAGACTCTAGAAAGCAATAGCGTGCTTCTTCCTATACACAGAATGTGTTTCAAGGATGAGAACTGTGTTGTGTGTTTCCCTTCAGAAATGGAGTTAAATCCCAGGCTCTGTGTCTTCCTACAACCAAACAACTTTTCAGGTAAACTCACTCACTTTTAGGCTCAAAGGAAGCTACATCCTTCACGAAGCTCACACGTTTCTCGCTCTTAACTGGAAAGCTTTACATGTTACAGGAACTGTGGTTTGTATCAGTTTCAGAAGAAGAGTTGACCTAGATATGGTCAGTATGTGTAGGAAACCCCGTTATTTTGTCCTGACCACAGTCTCGTTTCCTGCTATATTAGAGACTCTTAGAAAGCAAGAGCGTGCTTCTTGCTCTAAAGCAGAGTGTGTTTCATGGTTGAGAACTGTGCTGTGTGTTTCCCTTCAGAAATGGAGTTAAATCCCAGGCTCTGTGTCTTCCTACAAGCAAGACTTCGTTTCAGGTAATCTCACTCACCTTTCAGCTCAAACAAAGCTACATCGTTTAATTAGCTCACACGTTTCTTGCTCTAACTAAAAAGCATTGGATATTAGAGGAACTGTGGTTTGTATCAGTTTCAGAATCAGAGTTGGACTAGATATGGTCTCTATGTGTAGGAAACTCCGTTATTTTGTTCTGAGCACACTCACGTTTCCTGCACTATTAGAGACTCTAGAAAGCAAGAGCGTGCTTCTTCCTATACGCAGAATGTGTTTCCTCGTGAGAACTGTGCTGTGTGTTTCCATTCAGAAATAGAGTTAAATCACAGGCTCTGTGTCTTCCTACAAGCAAGACTTTTTTCACGTAAACTCTGTCACCTTTCAGCTCAAACAAAGCTACATCGTTCACATAGCTCACACGTTTCTTGCTCTTAAGTGTAAAGCATTGGATTTTAGAGGACCTGTGGTTTGTATCAGTGTCAGAAGCAGAGTTGAACTCGCAATGATCCATATGTGTAGGAATCACCGTTCTTTTGCTCAGAGTACCCTTAAGTTTCTGGCTCTATTATAGACTCTAGAAAGCAAGAGCATGCTTGGTGCTCTAAAGCAGAGTGTGTTTCATGGATGAGAACTGTGCTGTGTGTTTCCCTTCAGAAATGGAGTTAAATCCCAGGCTCTGTGTCTTCCTACAAGCAAGACATCTTTTCAGGTAAACTCAGTCACTTTTCAGCTCAAAGGAAGCTACATCGTTCATGAAGCTCACACGTTTCTCGCTCTTAACTGAAAAGCATTGGATGATAGAGGACCTGTGGTTTGTATCAGGTTCAGAAGTAGAGTTGAACTAGCTATGGTCCGTTTGTATAGGAAACACCTTTCTTTTGTTCTGAGCGCTCACGTTTCCTGCTTTATTAGAGACTCTTGAAAGTAATAGCGTGCTTCTTCCTATACGCAGAGTGTGGTTCAAGGATGAGAACTGTGCTGCGTGTTTCCCTTCAGACATGGAGTTAAATTCCAGGCTCTGTGTCTTCCTACAAGCAAGACTTCCTTTCACGTAAACTCAGTCACCTTTCAGCTCAGACAAAGCTACATCGTTCACGTAGCTCACACGTTTCTTGCTCTTAACTGTAAAGCATTGGATGTTAGAGAACCTGTGGTTTGTATCAGTTTCAGTAGCAGAGTTGAACTAGCAATGGTCCGTATGTGTAGGAAACACCGTTCTTTTGTTCAGAGTGCCCTCAATTTCTGGCTCTATTAGAGACTCTAGAAAGCAAGAACATGCTTCGTGTTCTAAAGCAGAGTGTGTTTCATGGATGAGAACTGTGCTGTGTGTTTCCCTTCAGAAATGGAGTTAAATTCCAGGATCTGTGTCTTCCTACAAGCAAGACATCATTTCAGGTAAACGCAGTCCCTTTTCAATTCAAATGAATATAAATCGTTTAAGAAGCTCACACGTTTCTTGCTCTTAACTGAAAAGCATTGGATTTTAGGTGACTTGTGGTTTGTATCAGTATAAGAAGCAGAGTTGAACTAGCAATGGTCCGTATGTGTAAGAAACACCGTGCTTTTGTGCTGAGCACACTCACATTTCCTGCACTATTAGAGACTCTAGAAAGCAATAGCGTGCTTCTTCCTATACACAGAATGTGTTTCAAGGATGAGAACTGTGTTGTGTGTTTCCCTTCAGAAATGGAGTTAAATTCCAGGCTCTGTGTCTTCCTACATGCAAGATTTCGTTTCAGGTAAACTCACTCACCTTTCAGCTCAAACAAAGCTACATCGTTTAATTAGCTCACACGTTTCTTGCTCTAATTAAAAAGCATTGGATATAAGAGGAACTGTGGTTTGTATCAGTTTCAGAAGCAGAGTTGAACTAGCAATGGTCCGTATGTGTAAGAAACACCGTGCTTTTGTTCTGAGCACACTCACGTTTCCTGCACTATTAGAGACTCTAGAAAGCAATAGCGTGCTTCTTCCTATACGCAGAGTGTGGTTCAATGATGAGAACTGTGATGTATGTTTCCCTTCAGACATGGAGTTAAATCATAGGCTCTGTGTCTTCCTACAAGCAAGACTTTTTTCACGTAAACTCAGTGAGCTTTCAGCTCAGACAGAGCTACATCGTTCACGTAGCTCACACAGTTCTTGCTCTTAACTGTAAAGCATTGGATGTTAGAGGACCTGTGGTTTGTATCAGTTTCAGTAGCAGAGTTGAACTAGCAATGGTCCGTATGTGTAGGAAACACTGTTCTTTTGTTCAGAGTGCCCTCAATTTCTGGCTCTATTAGAGACTCTAGAAATCAAGAGCATGCTTCGTGTTCTAAAGCAGAGTGTGTTTCATGGATGAGAACTGTGCTGTGTGTTTCCCTTCAGAAATGGAGTTAAATCCCAGGCTCTGTGTCTTCCTACAACCAAACAACTTTTCAGGTAAACTCATTCACTTTTAGGCTCAAAGGAAGCTACATCCTTCATGAAGCTCACACGTTTCTCGCTCTTAACTGGAAAGCTTTACATGTTACAGGAACTGTGGTTTGTATCAGTTTCAGAAGAAGAGTTGACCTAGATATGGTCAGTATGTGTAGGAAACCCCGTTATTTTGTCCTGACCACAGTCTCGTTTCCTGCTGCATTAGAGACTCTAGAAAGCAATAGCGTGCTTCTTCCTATACACAGAATGTGTTTCAAGGATGAGAACTGTGTTGTGTGTTTCCTTTCAGAAATGGAATTAAATCCAGGCTCTGTGTCTTCCTACAAGCAAGAATTCATTTCAGTTAAACTAACTCACGTTTCAGCTCAAACAAAACTACATCTTTTACGTAGCTCACATGTTTCTTGCTCTAACTGAAAAGCATTGGATATTAGAGGAACTGTGGTTTGTATCAGTTACAGAAGCAGAGTTGGACTAGATATGGTCTGTATGTGTAGGAAACTCTGTTATTTTGTTCTAAGTACACTCACGTTTCCTGCTCTATTAGAGACTCTAAAAAGCAAGAGCGTGCTTCTTCCAATATGCAGAGTGTGTTTCATCGTGAGAACTGTGCTGTGTGTTTCCCTTCAGAAATGGAGTTATATCACAGGTTCTGTATCTTACTACAAGCAAGACTTCATTTCACGTAAGCTCAGTCACCTTTCAGCTCAAACAAAGCTACATCGTTCACGTAGCTCACACATTTCTTGCTCTAAACTGTAAAGCATTGGATGTTAGAGGACCTGTGGTTTGTATCAGTTTCAGAAGCAGAGTTGAACTAGCAATGGTCCGTATGTGTAGGAATCACCGTTCTTTTTTTCAGAGTACCCTTAAGTTTCTGGCTCTATTATAGACTCTAGAAAGCAAGAGCATGCTTCTTGCTCTATGGCAGAGTGTGTTTCATTGATGAGAACTGTGGTTTGTGTTTGCCTTCCGAAATGGAGTTAAATTCCCGGCTGTGTGTCTTCCTACAACGAGATATCATTTCAGGTAATCCCAGTCACTTTTAGCTCAAACGAATATAAATCTTTCATGAAGCTCACACATTTGTCTTTCTTATCTCTAAAGCATTGGATGTTAGATGACCTGTGGTTTGTATCAGTTTCAGAAGCAGAGTCGAACTAGCAATGATCCGTATGTGTAGGAAACACCGTTCTTTTGTTCTGACCTCAGTCACGTTTCCTGCTGAATTAGAGACCCTTAGAAAGCAAGAGCGTTCTTCCTGCTCTAAAGCAGAGTGTGTTTCATGTATGAGAACAGTGCTGTGGGTTTCCCTTCAGAAATGGAGTTAAATCACAGGCTCTTTGTCTTCCTACAAGCAAGACTTCTTTTCATGTAAACTCAGTAACTTTTCAGCTCAAAAAAAACTCCATCGTTCACATAACTCACACTTTTCTGGCTCTTAACGGAAAAGAATTGGATGTTAGAGGACCTGTGATTTGTATCAGTTTCAGAAGCAGAGTTGAACTAGATATGGTCCGTATGTGCAGGAAAAACTGTTACTTTGTCTGACCCCACTCACTTTACCTGCTGCATTAGAGACTCCAGAAAGCAAGCAGGTTCTTCTTGCTTTAAGCAGAATGTGTTTCATGGATGAGAACTGTGCTGTGTGTTTCCCTTCAGAAATGGTGTAAAATCAAAGGCTCCGTGTCTTCCTACAAGCGTGACTTCTTTTCATGTAAACTCAGTTACTTTTCAGCTCAAACAAAATTACATCGTTTTCATAGCTCACATGTTTCAAGCTCTTAACTGAAAAGCATTGGATGTTAGAGGACCTGTGGTTTGTATCAGTTTCAGAAGCAGAGTTGAACTAGATATGGAACTTATTTGTAGGAAACAACGTTCTGTTGTTCTTACTACACCCACTTTGCCTGCTGTATTAGAGACCCTAGAAAGCAAGAGCGTGCTTCTTTCTCTAAAGCAGAGTGTGTTTCTTGGATGAGAACTGTGCTGTGTTTCCCTTCAGAAATGGAGTTAAATCCCAGGCTCTGTTTCTTCCTACAACAGGATATCATTTCAGGTAAACGCAGTCACTTTTAGCTCAAACGAATATAAATCTTCCACGAAGCTCAAACGTTTGTCGCTCTTAACTCAAAAGCATTGGATGTTAGATGACCTGTGATTTGTATCAGTTTCAAAGCAGAGTTGAACTAACAATGGTACATATGTGTTTGTAAACACCGTTCTTTTTTTTCTGAGCATACACACGTTTCCTGCTCTATTAGAGAATCTAGAAAAGCAACAGCGTGCTTCTTGCTATGAGCAGAGTGTGTTTTATGGATGACAACTGTGTTGTGTGTTTCCCTTCAGAAATGGAGTTAAATCCCAGGCTCTGTGTCTTCCTAAAAGCAAGACTTCGTTTAAGGTAAACTCAGTCACCTTTCAGCTCAAACAAAAGATACATAGTTCTCGGAGCACGCACGTCTCTCGCTCTTAACTGTAAAGCCTTTGATATTAGAGGACCTGTGTTTTGGATCAGTGTCAGAAGCAGAGTTGAACTGGATTTGGTCTGTATGTGTAGGAAATACGTTCTTTTGATCTGAGCACACTCAAGTGTCTGGCTCTTTTGGAGACCCTAGAAAGCAAGAGTGAGATTCTTGCTCTAAAGCAGAGTGTGTTTCATGCATGAGTACTGTGCTTTTTGTTTCCCTTCCAAAATGGAGTTAAATTCCAGGCTCTGTGTCTTCCTAAAAGCAAGACTTCGTTTAAGGTAAACTCAGTCACCTTTCAGCTCAAACAAAAGATACATAGTTCTCAGAGCACACACGTCTCTCGCTCTTAACTGTAAAGCATTTGATATTAGAGGACCTGTGTTTTGGATCAGTTTCAGAAGCACAGTTAAACTAGCAATGGTCCATATGTGTAGGAAACACCGTTCTTCTGTTCTGAGCACACTCAAGTGTCTGTTCTATTAGAGACCCTAGAAAGCAAGATCATGCTTCTTGCTCTAAAGCAGAGTGTGTTTCATGGATGAGAACTGTGATGTGTGTTTCCCTTCAAAATGGAGTAAAATTCCAGGCTCTGTGTCTTCCTACATGCAAGACATCATTTCATGTTATTGGAGTCACTTTTCAGCTCAAATGAATATAAATCGTTTACGAAGCTCACACGTTACTCGCTCTTAACTGAAAAGCATTGGATGTTGCATGACTTGTGGTTTGTATCAGTTTCAGAAGCAGAGTTGAACTAGCAATGGTCCGAATATGTAGGAAACACCGTTCTTTTGTTCTGAGCACACTTTCAAGTTTCTGCCTCTATTAGGGACTCTGGAAAGCAAGAGCGTGCTTCTTGTTCTAAAGCAGAGTGTGTTTCATGGATTAGAACTGTGCTGTGTGTTTCCCTTCAGAATGGAGTTAAATCCCAGGATCTGTGTCTTCATACAAGCAAGACATCTTTTCAGGTAAACTCAGTCACTTTTCAGCTCAAAGGAAGCTACATGGTTCCCGAAGCTCACACGTTTCTTGTTCGTAACTGGAAAGCATTTGATGTTAGAGGAACTGTGGTTTCTATCAGTTTCAGAAGAAGAGTTGAACTATATATGGTCCGTATGTGTAGGAAACACCGTTCTTTTGTTCTGGGCACACTCAGGTTTCCTGCTTTATTTGAGGCTCTAGAAAGCAAGAGCGTGCTTTTTGCTCTAAAGCAGAGTGTGTTTCATGGATGACAACTGTGCTGTGGGTTTCCCTTCAGAAATAGAGTTAAATCACAGGCTCTGTGTCTTCCTACAAGCAAGACTTCTTTTCATGTAAACTCAGTAACTTTTCAGCTCAAACAAAACAACATCGTTCACGTAACTCACACGTTTCTGGCTCTTAACGGAAAAGTATTGGATATTAGAGGACCTGTGTTTTGTATCAGTTTCAGAAGCAGAGTTGAACCAGCAATGGTCTGTATGTGTAGGAAACACCGTTCTTTTGCTTGAGCACACTCAAGTGTCTGGCTCTTTTAGAGACCCTAGAAAGCAAGAGCGTGCTTCTTGCTCTAAAGCAGAGTGTGTTTCATGGATGAGTACTGTGCTTTTTGTTTCCCTTCCAAAATGGAGTTAAATCCCAGGCTCTGTGTCTTCCTACAACGAGATATCATTTCATGTAAACGCAGTCACTTTTAGCTCAAGCGAATATAAATCTTTCACGAAGTTCACATGTTTGTAGCTCTTAACTCTAAAGCATTGGATGTTAGATGACCTGTTGTTTGTATCAGTTTCAGAAGTAGAATTAAACCAGCAATGGTCCGTATGTGTAGGATACATCGATCATTTGTTCTAACAAACTCACGTTTCCTACTCTATTAGAGACTCTAGAAAGCAAGAGCGTGCTTCTTGCACTAAAGCATACTGTGTTTCACGGATGAGAACTGTGATGTGTGTTTCCCTTCAGAAATGGAGTTAAATCCCAGGCTCTGTGTCTTCCTACAACAGGATATCATTTCAGGTAAACGCAGTCACTTTTAGCTCAAACGAATATAAATCTTCCACGAAGCTCACACGTTTGTCGCTCTTAACTCAAAAGCATTGGATGTTAGATGACCTGTGATTTGTATCAGTTTCATAAGCAGAGTTGAACGAGCAATGGTACATATGTGTTTGTAAACACCGTTCTTTTTTTCTGAGCATACACACGTTTCCTGCTCTATTAGAGAATCTAGAAAGCAACGGTGTGCTTCTTGCTATAAGCAGAGTGTGTTTTATGGATGACAACTGTGCTTTGTGTTTCCCTTCAGAAATGGAGTTAAATCCCAGGCTCTGTGTCTTCCTAAAAGCAAGACTTCGTTTAAGGTAAACTCAGTCACCTTTCAGCTCAAACAAAAGATACATAGTTCTCGGATTACACACGTCTCTCGCTCTTAACTGTAAAGCCTTTGATATTAGAGGACCTGTGTTTTGGATCAGTTTCAGAAGCAGAGTTGAACTGGATATGGTCTGTATGTGTAGGAAATACGTTCTTTTGATCTGAGCACACTCAAGTGTCTGGCTCTTTTAGAGACCCTAGAAAGCAAGAGCATGATTCTTGCTCTAAAGCAGAGTTTGTTTCATGCATGAGTACTGTGCTTTTTGTTTCCCTTCCGAAATGGAGTTAAATCCCAGGCTCTGTGTCTTCCTAAAAGCAAGACTTCGTTTAAGGTAAACTCAGTCACCTTTCAGCTCAAACAAAAGATACATAGTTATCGGGGCACACACGTGTCTCGCTCTTAACTGTAAAGCATTTGATATTAGAGGACCTGTGTTTTGGATCAGTTTCAGAAGCACAGTTAAACAAGCAATGGTCCATATGTGTAGGAAACACCGTTCTTTTGTTCTGAGCACACTAGTTTTTGGCTCTATTAGAGACTCTAGAAAGCAAGAGCGTGCTTCTTGCTCTAAAGCAGAGTGTGTTTCATTGATGACAACGGTGCTGTATGTTTCCCTTCAGAAATGATGTTAAATCCCAGGCCCTGTGTCTTCCTACCACAAGACATCTTTTCAGGTAAACTCACTCACGTTTCAGCTCAAACAAAGCTACATCATTTACATTGCTCACTCGTTTCTAGTTCATAACTGGAAAGCATTGCATGTTAGAGGAATTGTGGTTTGTATCAGTTTCAGAAGAAGAGTTGAACTAGATATGGTCCGTATGTGTAGGAAACACCGTTCTTTTGTTCTGAGCACACTCACGTTTACTGCTGTATTAGAGACTCTAGAAAGCAAAACCATGCTTCTTGCTCTAAAGCAGAGTGTGTTTCATGGATGAGAACTGTGCTGTGTGTTTCCCTTCAGAAAAGGAGTTAAATCCCAGGCTCTGTGTCTTCCTACAAGCAAGACATCTTTTCAGGTAAACTCAGTCACTGTTCAGCTCAAAGGTAGCGACAGCGTTCACGAAGCTCACACTTTTCTCATTCGTAACTGGAAAGCATTGCATGTTAGACGAATTTTGTTTGGATCAGTTTCAGAAGAAGAGTTGTACTAGATATGGTCTGGATGTGTAGGAAACACAGTTCTTTTGTTCTGACCACACTCACTTTACATGCTGCATTAGAGACTCTAGTAATCAAGAGCGTGATTCTTGCTCTAAAGCAGAGTGTGTTTCATGGATGATAACTGTGCTTTGTGTTTCCCTTCAAAAATGCAGTTAAATCCAAGGCTCTGTGTCTTCCTACAAGCAAGACATCTTTTCAGGTAAACTCAGTCACCTTTCAGCTCGAAGAAAGCTACATCATTCACGACTCTCACACGTTTCTCGCTCTTAACTGAAAATCATTCGATGTTAGAGGACCTGTGGTTTGTATCAGTTTCAGAAGCAGAGTTGAACTCGATATGGTACGTATGTGTAGGAAATACCGTTCGTTTGTAATGAGCACACTCATGTTTTCTGCTTTTTAGTGTCTCTAGAAAGCAAGAGCGTGCTTCTTGCTCTAAAATAGAGTGTGTTTCATGGATGACAACTGTGCTGTGGGTTTCTCTTCAGAAATGGAGTTAAATCCCAGCCTCTGTGTCTTCCTACAAAAAGACATCATTTCAGGTAAAGGCAGTCACTTTTATCACAAACGAAAGAAATCATACACAAAGCTAACACGTTTCTCGCTCTTAACTGAAAAGCATTGGATGTTAGAGGACCTGTGGATTCTATCAGTTTCAGAAGCAGATTTGAACTAGATGGCCCGTATGTGTAGGAAACACTGTTGTTTTGTTCTGAGCACACTCATGTCTCCTGCTTTATTAGAGACTCTAGAAAGGAAGAGCGTGTTTCTTGCTCTAAAGCAGAGTGTGTTTCATGGATGACAACTGTGCTGTGTGTTTCCCTTCAGAAATGGACTTAAATCCCAGGCTCTGTGTCATCCTAAAACTATATATCATTTCAGGTAAACGCAGTCACTTTTAGCTCAAAGGAATATAAATCTTTCACAACTCACACGTTTCTTGCTCTTAACTGAAAAGCATTGGATGTTAGATGAACTGTAGTTCATATCAGTTTCATAAGCAGAGTTGAACTACATATGGTCCGTATGGGTAGATAACACAGTTATTTTTTTCTGCACATGCTCATGGTTCTTGCTGTATTGGAGAAGCTTGAAAGAAGAGCTTGCTTCTTGCGTTAAAACAGAGTGTGTTTCATGGATGAGAACCCTGGTCTTAATTTCCCTTCAGAAACGGAGTTAAACACCAGGATCTGTGTCTTCCCACAAGCAAGAGTTTATTTCTGGTAAACCAAGAGAATTTTGGGCTCAAATGATTTTACACAGTTCAAGAACCCAACGCGATTCTCACTATTTACTAAGGAGCATTTATGTAAGTGGACCTGTGGTTTGTATCAGTTTCATAAGCAGAGTGGATTTACAAATGGTCCCTATGAGTGGGAAACACAGATCTTTTTTTGAGGGCATGCTCATGGTTCTTGCTGTATTGGAGACGCTGGAAAGAAGAGCTTGGTTCTTGCCTTAAAACAGAGTGTGTTCCATGGATGAGATCCCTGGTCTGAATTTCCCACAGAAACGGAGTTAAAGCACAGGATCTGTGTCTTCCTACAAGCAAGAGTTCATTTCAGGTAAACCCAGGGTATTTGGGGCTCAAATGATGTTACACAGTTCAAGAACCCAACGCCATTCTAGCTATTAACTAAAGAGCATTTATGTAAGTGGAGCTGTGGTTTGTATCAGTTTCATGAGCAGAGTTGAACTACATATAGTCCGTATGAGTAGGAAGCACAGTTCTTTTTTTCAGGGCATGCTCATGGTACTTGCTGTATTGGAGATGCTGGAAAGAAGAGCTTGCTTCTTGTGTTAGTACAGAGCGTGTTTCATGGATGAGAACACTGGTCTGAATTTACCTTCAGAAAAGGAGTTAAACCCCAGGACCTGTGTCTTCCTACAAGGAAGAGTTCATTTCTGGTAAACAAAGAGAATTTTGGGCTCAAATGATTTTACACAATTCAGAAACCCATTGCGATTCTCACTATTAACTAAAGAGTATTTATGTAATATAAGCTGTGGTTTGTATTAGTTTCATAAGCACAGTTGAACTATGTATGGTTCGTATGTAGGAAACACAGTTCTTTTTTCAGGGCATGCTCATGGAATTTGCTGCATTGGAGACGCTGGAAAGAAGAGATTATTTCATGCGTTTAAACAGAGTCGGTTCCATGGATGTGAACACTGGTCTGAATTTCCCATCAGAAATGGAGTTAAGCCACAGTATCTGTGTCTTCCTACAAGCAAGAGTTCATTTCTGGTAAACCAAGTGAATTTTGGCTCAAATGATTTTACACAGTTCAAGAACCCAACACAATTCTCACTATTTACTAAAGAGCATTTATGTGAGAGGAGCTGTGGTTTGTATGAGTTTCATAAGCAGAGTTGATTCACATATGGTCCGTATGAGAAGGACACACAGTTCTTTTATTCTGGGCATTCTCATTGTTCTTGCTGTATTGGAGAAGCTGTAAAGAAGAGCTTGTATCTTGTGTTAAAACCGAGTGTTTTCCATGGAAGAGAACCCTGGTCTGAATTTACTTTCAGAAACGGAGTTAAAACACAGGATCTGTGTCTTCCTACAAGCAAGAGTTCATTTCTGGTAAACCAAGTGACTTTTGGGCTCAAGCGAATTTACACACTTCAAAAACCCATCGCGATTCTCACTATTAACTAAAGAGCATTCATGTAAGATGAGCTGTGGTTTCTACCAGTTTCATAGCCAGAGTTGAACTATGTATGGTCCGTATGACTAGGAAACACAGTTCTTTTTTTCTGGGCATGCTCATGGTTATTGCTGTATTGGAGATGCTGGAAAGACGAGCTTGCTTCTTGCGTTAAAACAGAGTGTGTTTCATGGATGAGAACACTGGTCTTAATTTCCCTTCAGACACGGAGTTAAACCACAGGATCTGTGTCTTCCTACAAGCAAGAGTTCATTTCTGGTAATACAAGTCAATTTTGGGCTCAAATGATTTTACACAGTTAAAGAACCCAAGGCTATTCTCACTTTTAACTAAAGAGCATTTATGTAAGGGGAGCTGTGGTTTGTATCAGTTTCATAAGCAGAGTGGATTTACATATGGTCCTTATGAGTAGGAAGCACAGTTCTTTTTTTCAGGCATGCTAGTGGTACTTGCTGTATTGGAGTTGCTGGAAAGAAGAGCTTGCTTCTTGCGTTAAAACAGAGTGTGTTCCATGGATGAGAACCCTGGTCTGAATTTACATTCAGAATCGGAGTTAAACCACAGGATCTGTGTCTTCCTACAAGCAGGAGTACATTTCTGGTAAACAAAGTGAAATTTGCGTTCAAATGATTTTACACTGTTCAAGAACCCATCTCGATTCTCACTATTAAGTAAGAGCATTTATGTAAGTGGAGCTGTTGTTTGTATCAGTTGCATATGCAGACTTGAACTACATATGGTCTGTATGTTTAGGAAACACACTTCTTTTTTTCAGACATGCTAGTGGTCCTTGCTGTATTGTAGACGCTGGAAAGAAGAGCTTGCTTCTTGCGTTAAATCAGAGTGTGTTTCATGGATGAGATCAATGGTCTTAAATACCTTTCTAAAATGGAATTAAACCACATGATCTGTGTCTTCCTAGAAGCAAGAGTTCATTTCTGGTAAACCAAGGGAATTGTGGCTCAAATGATTTTACACAGTTCAGAAACCCAACTAGATTCTCACTATTTACTAAAGAGCATTTATGTAAGAGAAGCTCTGGTGTCTATCAGTTTCATAAGTAGAGTTGTTTTACATATGGCCCCTATGAGTAGGAAACACGGGTCTTTTTTTTCAGGGCATGATCATTGAACTTGCTGTATTGGAGATGCTGGAAAGAAGAGCTTGCTTCTTGCGTTAAAACAGAGTGTGTTCCAGGAATGAAAGCCCTGGTCTGAATTTACCTTCAGCAACGGAGTTAAACCTCAGGATCTGTGTCTTCCTAAAAGCAAGAGTTCATTTCTGGTAAACAAAGAGAATTTGGGCTCAAGTGATTTCACACATTTCAGAAACCCATCGAGATTCTCACTATTAACTAAAGAGCATTTATGTAATATAGGCTGTGGTTTGTATCAGTTTCATAAGCAGAGTTGAACTATGTATGGTTCGTATGTAGGAAACACAGTTCTTTTTTCAGGGCATGCTCATGGAACTTGCTGCATTGGAGATGCTGGAAAGAAGAGATTATTTCATGCATTTAAACTGAGTGGGTTCCATGGATGTGAACACTGGTCTTAATTTCCCATCAGAAATGGACTTAAACCACAGGATCTGTGTCTTCCTACAAGCAAGAGTTCATTTTTGGTAAACCAAGTGAATTTTGGGCTCAAATGATTTTACACAGTTCAAGAACCCAACGTGATTCTCACTATTTACTAAAGAGCATTTATGTAAGTGGAGCTGTGGTTTGTATCAGTTTCATAAGCAGAGTGGATTTATATGGTCCGTATGAGTAGGAAGCACAGTTCTTTTTTTCAGGACATGCTCATGGTACTTGCTGTATTGGAGATGCGAAAAAGTAGAGCATGCTTCTTGCGGAAAAAAGGGAGTGGGTTCCATGGATGAGAACACTGGTCTTAATTACCCTTCAGACAAGGAATTAATCCACAGGATCTGTGTCTTCATACAAGCAAGAGTTCATTTCTGGTAAACCAAGTCAATTTTGGACTGAAATGATTTTACACAGTTCAAGACCCTACGCTATTCTCACTGTTAACTAAAGAGCATTTATGTAAGTGGAGCTGTGGTTTGTATCAGTTGCATAAGCAGACTTGAATTACATATGGTCAGTATGAGTAGGAAACACAGTTCTTTTTTTCAGGGCATGCTCGTGGTACTTGCTGTATTGTAGACGCTGGAAAGAAGAGCTTGCTTCTTGCGTTAAATCAGAGTGTGTTTCATGGATGAGAACACTGGTCTTAATTTCCCTTCAGAAACGGAGTTAAACCACATGATCTGTGTCTTCCTAGAAGCAAGAGTTCATTTCTGGTAAACCAAGTGATTTTTGGGCTCAAATGATTTTACGCAGTTCAAGAATCCAACACGATTCTCACTATTTACTAAAGAGCCTTTATGAAAGTGGAGCTGTGGTTTGCATCAGTTTCATAAGCAGAGTTGATTTACATATGGTCCGTATGAGTAGGAAACACAGTTCTTTTTTCAGGGCATGCTCATGGAACTTGCTGTATTGGAGATGCTGGAAATAAGAGCTTGCTTCTTGCGTTAAAATAGAGAGTGTTCCATAGATGAGAACCCTGGTCTGAATTTACCTTCAGAAACGGAGTTAAACCCCAGGATCTGTGTCTTCCTAAAAAAAGAGTTCATTTCTGGTAAACCAAGTGAATTATGGGCTCAAATGATTTTACACAGTTCAAGAACCCAACGTGATTCTCACTATTAACTAAAGAGCATTTATGTAAGTGGAGCTGTGGATTGTATCAGTTTCATAAGAAGAGTGGATTTACATATGGTCCGTATGAGTAGGAAGCACAGTTCTTTTTTTCAGGCATGCTGGTGGTACTTGCTGTATTGGAGACGCTGGAATCAAGAGCTTGCTTCTTGCGTTAAATCTGAGTGTGTTTCATGGATGAGAACACTGGTCTTAATTTCCCTTCAGAAACGGAGTTAAACCACAGGATGTGTGTCTTCCTATAAGCAAGAGTTCATTTCTGGTAAACCAAGTCAATTTTGGGGCTCAAATGATTTAAACAGTTCAAGTGCCAACGCTATTCTCACTGTTAACTAAAGAGCATTTATGTAAGTGGAGCTGTGGTTTGTATCAGTAGCATATGCAGACTTGAATTACATATGGTCAGTATGAGTAGGAAACACAGTTCTTTTTTTCAGGGCATGCTCGTGGTACTTCCTGTATTGTAGTCACTAGAAAGAAGAGCTTGCTTCTTGCGTTAAATCAGTGTGTTACATGGATGAGAACACTGGTCTGAATTTCCCTTCAGACACGGAGTTTAACCCCAGGTTCTGTGTCTTCCTACAAGTCAGAGTTCATTTCTTGTAAAGAAAGAGAATTTTGGTCTCCAATGATTTTACACATTTCAGAGACCCAACTAGATTCTCACTATTTACTAAAGAGCATTTATGTAAGAGGAGCTCTGGTTTGTATCAGTATCATAAGTAGAATTGTTTTACATATGGTTTGTATGAGTAGGAAACACAGTTCTTTTTTTCAGGGCATGCTCATGGAACTTGCTGTATTGGAGATGCTGGAAAGAAGAGCTTGCTTCTTGCGTTAAAACAGAGTGTGTTTCATGGATGAGAACACTGGTCTGAATTTCCCTCAGAAACGGCATTAAACCACAGGATTTGTGTCTTCCTACAAGCAAGAGTTCATTTCTATTAAACCAAGTCAATTTTGGGCTCAAATGATTAAACACAGTTCAAGAACCCAAGGCTATTCTCACTTTTAACTAAAGAGCATTTATGTAAGGGGAGCTGTGGTTTGTATCAGTTTAATAAGCAGAGTGGATTTACATATGGTCCTTATGAGTAGGAAGCACAGTTCTTTTTTTCAGGCATGCTAGTGGTACTTGCTGTATTGGAGATGCTGGAAAGAAGAGCTTGCTTCTTGCGTTAAAACAGAGTGTGTTCCATGGATGACAACCCTGGTCTGAATTTACCTTCAGAATCGGAGTTAAACCACAGGATCTGTGTCTTCCTACAAGCAGGAGTTCATTTCTGGTAAACAAAGTGAAATTTGCGTTCAAATGATTTTACACTGTTCAAGAACCCATCTCGATTCTCACTATTAACTAAGGAGCATTTATGTAAGTGGAGCTGTTGTATGTATCAGTTGCATATGCAGACTTGAACTACATATGGTCTGTATGTTTAGGAAACACACTTCTTTTTTTCAGACATGCTAGTGGTACTTGCTGTATTGTAGACGCTGGAAAGAAGAGCTTGCTTCTTGCGTTAAATCAGAGTGTGTTTCATAGATGAGAACACTGGTCTTAATTTCCCTTCATAAACGGAGTTAAACCACATGATCTGTGTCTTCCTAGAAGCAAGAGTTCATTTCTGGTAAACCAAGTTTTATTTGGGCTCAAATGATTTTACACAGTTCAAGAATCCAACACGATTCTCACTATTTACTAAAGAGCCTTTATGAAAGTGGAGCTGTGGTTGGCATCAGTTTCATAAGCAGAGGGGATTTACATATGGTCCGTATGAGCAGGAAGCACAGTTCTTTTTTTCAGGACATGCTCGTGGTACTTGCTGTATTGGAGACGCTAGAAAGAAGAGCTTGCTTCTTGCGTTAAATCACAGTGAGATACATGGATGAGAACACTGGTCAAAATTTCCCTTCAGAAACAGAGTTGAACCCCAGGTTCTGTGTCTTCCTACTAGCCAGAGATCCTTTCTGGTAAACAAAGAGAATTTTGGGCTCAAATGATTTTACACAGTTCAGAAAGCCAACTAGATTCTAACTATATACTAAAGAGCATTTATGTAAGATGGGCTCTGGTGTGTATCAGTTTCATAAGCTGACTTGATTTATATATGGTCCGTATGAGGAGGAAACACAGTTCTTTTTTTCAGGGCATGCTCTTGGTACTTGCTGTTTTGGAGATGCGGGAAAGTAGAGCTTGCGTCTTGGGTTAAAACAGAGTGGGTTCCATGGATGAGAACACTGGTCTTAATTTCCCTTCAGAAACGGAGTTAAACCCCAGGAATAGTGTCTTACTCCAAGCAAGAGTTCATTTCTGGAAAACCCAGTTAATTTTGGGCTCAAGTGATTTTACACAGTTCAAAAACCCATCGCGATTCTCACTATTAACTAAAGAGCCTTTATGTAAGAGGAGCTGTGGTTTGTATCAGTTTCATAACAAGAGTTGAACTATGTATGGTCCGTATGAGTAAGAAACACAGTTCTTTTTTTCTGGGAATGCTCGTGGTTATTGCTGTATTGGAGACGCTGGAAAGAAGAGCTTGCTCCTTGCCTGAAAACAGAGTGTGTTTCATGGATGAGAACACCGATCTTAATATGCCTTCAGACACGGAGACAAACCACAGGATCCGTGTCTTCCTAAAAGCAAGAGTTCATTTCTGGTAAACCAAGAGAATTTTGGGCTCAAATGATTTTACACAGTTCAAGAACCCAACGCGATTCTCACTATTTACTAAACAGCATTTATGTAAGTGGAGCTGTGGTTTGTATCAGTTTCATTAGCAGAGTGGATTTACATATGGTCCCTATGAGAAGGAAACACAGTTCTTTTTTCAGGGGATGCTCCTGGTACTTGCTGTATTGGAGACTCGGGAAAGTAGAGCTTGCTTCTTGCGTTAAAACAGCGTGGGTTCCATGGATGAGAACACTGGTCTGAATTTCCCTTCAGACACGGAGTTAAACCACAGGATCTGTGTCTTCATACAAGCAAGAGTTCATTTCCGGTAAACCAAGTCAATTTTGGGCTCAAATGATTTTACACAGTTCAAGACCCAACGCTATTCTCACTGTTAAGTTAAGAGCATTTATGTAAGTGGAGCTGTGCTTTGTATCAGTTGCATAGGCAGACTTGAATTACATATGGTCAGTATGAGTAGGAAACACAGTTCTTTTTTTCAGGACATGCTCGTGGTACTTGCTGTATTGGAGATGCTAGAAAGAAGAGCTTGCTTCTTGCGTTAAATCACAGTGAGTTACATGGAGGAGAACACTGGTCAAAATATCCCTTCAGAAACAGAGTTGAACCCCAGGTTCTGTGTCTTCCTACTAGCCAGAGATCCTTTCTGGTAAACAAAGAGAATTTTGGGCTCATATGATTTTACACAGTTCAGAAAGCCAACTAGATTCTTACTATATACTACAGAGCATTTATGTAAGATGGGCTCTGGTGTGTATCAGTTTCATAAGCTGACTTGATTTATATATGGTCCGTATGAGGAGGAAACACAGTTCTTTTTTTCTGGGCATGCTCATGGTTCTTGCTGTATTGGAGACGCAGGAAAGAAGAGCTTGCTTCTTGCGTAAAACAGAGTGTGTTTCATGGATGAGAACACTGGTCTGAATTTCCCTTCTGAAACGGAGTTAAACCCCAGGATCTGTGTCTTCCTACAAGCAAGAGTTCATTTCTGGTAAACCCAGTGAATTTTGGGTTCAAGTGATTTTACACAGTTCAAAAACCCATCGCGATTCTCACTATTAACTAAAGAGCATTTATGTAAGTGGAGCTGTGGTTTGTATCAGGTTCATAACCAGAGTTCAACTATGTATGGTCCATATGAGTAGGAAACAAAGTTCTTTTTTTCTGTTCATGCTCATGGTTATTGCTCTATTGGAGACGCTGGAAAGACGAGCTTGCTTCTTGCGTTAAAACAGAGTGGGTTCCATGGATGAGAACACCGGTCTGAATTTCCCTTCAGACAAGCAGTTATACCACAGGTTCCGTGTCTTCCTACAAGCCAGGGTTCATTTCTGGTAAACAAAGAGAATTTTGGACTCAAATGATTTTCCCCAGTTCAGAAACCCAAACTAGATTCTCACTATTTACTAAAAAGCATTTATGTAAGATGAGCTCTGGTTTGTATCAGTTTCATGAGCAGAGTTGATTTATATATGGTCCGTATGAGGAGGAAACACAAATCTTTTTTTGAGGGCATGCTTATGGTTCTTGCTGTATAGGAGACGCTTGAAAGAAGAGCTTGCCTCTTGCTTGAAAACAGAGTGTGTTTCATGGTTGAGAACACTGGTCTTAATTTCCCTTCAGAAACGGAGTTATAAAACAGGATCTGTGTCTTCCTACAAGCAAGAGTTCATTTCTGGTAAACCAAGTGAATTTTGGGCTCAAATGATTTTACACAGTTCAAGAACCCAACGTGATTCTCACTATTTACTAAAGAGCATTTATGTATGTGGATCTGTGGTTTGTATCAGTTTCATAAGCAGAGTGGATTTACATATTGTCCCTATGAGAAGGAAACACAGTTCTTTATTTGAGGGCATGCTCATGGTTCTTACTGTATTGGAGACGCTGGAAAGAAGAGCTTGGTTCTTGCCTTAAAACAGAGTGTGTTCCATGGATGAGATCCCTGGTCTGAATTTCCCACAGAAACGGAGTTAAACCACAGGATCTGTGTCTTCCTACAAGCAAGAGGTCATTTCTGGTAAACCCAGTATATTTTGGGCTCTAATGATTTTACACAGTTCAGAATCCCAAACTAGATTCTCACTATTTACTAAAGAGCATTTATGTAAGAGGAGCTTTTGTTTGTATCAGTTTCATAAGTAGAGTTGAACTACGTATGGTCCATATGAGTAGGAAACACAGTTCTTTTTTTCTGGGCATGCTCATGGTTATTGCTGTATAGAAAACGCTTGAAAGAAGAGCTTGCTTCTTGCTTGAAAACAGAGTGTGTTTCATGTATGAGAACACTGGTCTTAATTTCCCTTCAGAAATGGAGTTAAACCCCAGGAATAGTGTCTTACTCCAAGCAAGAGTTCATTTCTGGAAAACCCAGTTAATTTTGGGCTCAAGTGATTTTACACAGTTCAAAAACCCATTGCGATTCTCACTATTAACTAAAGAGCCTTTATGTAAGAGGAGCTGTGGTTTGTATCAGTTTCATAACAAGAGTTGAACTATGTATGGTCCGTATGAGTAAGAAACACAGTTCTTTTTTTCTGGGAATGCTCGTGGTTATTGCTGTATTGGAGACGCTGGAAAGAAGAGCTTGCTCCTTGCCTGAAAACAGAGTGTGTTTCATGGATGAGAACACCGATCTTAATATGCCTTCAGACACGGAGACAAACCACAGGATCCGTGTCTTCCTAAAAGCAAGAGTTCATTTCTGGTAAACCAAGAGAATTTTGGGCTCAAATGATTTTACACAGTTCAAGAACCCAACGCGATTCTCACTATTTACTAAACAGCATTTATGTAAGTGGAGCTGTGGTTTGTATCAGTTTCATAAGCAGAGTGGATTTACATATGGTCCCTATGAGAAGGAAACACAGTTCATTTTTCAGGGGATGCTCCTGGTACGTGCTGTATTGGAGACGCGGAAAAGTAGAGCTTGCTTCTTGCATTAACACAGAGTGGGTTCCATGGATGAGAACACTGGTCTGAATTTCCCTTCAGACTCGGAGTTAAACCACAGGATCTGTGTCTTCATACAAGCAAGATTCATTTCCGGTAAACCAAGTCAATCTTGGGCTCAAATGATTTTATACAGTTCAAGACCCAACGCTATTCTCACTGTTAAGTTAAGAGCATTTATGTAAGTGGAGCTGTGCTTTGTATCAGTTGCATAGGCAGACTTGAATTACATATGGTCAGTATGAGTAGGAAACACGGTTCTTTTTTTCTGGGCATGCTCATTGTTCTTGCTGTATAGGAGACACTTAAAAGAAGAGCTTGCTTCTTGCCTGCAAACAGAGTGTGTTTCATGGATGAGAAAACTGGTGTTAATTTCTTCAAAAACGGAGTGAAACCACAGGATTTGTGTCTTCCTCAAAGCAAGAGTTCATTTCTGGTAAACCAAGTGAATTTTGGGCTCAAATGATTTTACACAGTTCAAGAACCCATCTCGATTCCCACTATTAACTGAAGAGCATTTATGTAAGTGGAGCTGTGGTTTGTATGAGACTCATAAGCAGAGTTAAACTGCATATGATCAGTATGAATAGGAAACACAGTTCTTTTTTTCTGGGCATTCTCATGGTTCTTTCTGTATCAGAGATGCTGGAAAGAAGAGCTTGCTTCTTGCGAAAAAACAGAGTGTGTTTCATGGATGAGAACGCTGGTCTGAATATCCCTTCAGAAACGGAGTTAAACCCCAAGATCTGTGTCTTCCTACAAGCAAGAGTTCATTTCTGGAAAACCCAGTGAATTTTGGTCTCAAGTGATTTTACACAGTTCAAAAACCCATCACGATTCTCACTATTAACTAAGGAGCCTTTATGTAAGAGGAGCTGTGGTTTGTATCAGTTTCATAACGAGAGTTGAACTATGTATGGTCCGTATGAGTAAGAAACACAGTTCTTTTTTTCAGGGCATGCTAGTGGTACTTGCTGTATTAGAGACGCTAGAAAGAAGAGCTTGCTTCTTGCGTTAAATCACAGTGAGTTACATGGATGAGAACACTGGTGTAAATTTCCCTTCACAAACAGAGTTGAACCCCAGGTTCTGTGTCTTCCTACAAGCCAGAGATCCTTTCTGGTAAACAAAGAGAATTTTGGGCTCAAATGATTTTACACAGTTCAGAAAGCCAACAAGATTCTAACAATTTACTAAAGATCATTTATGTAAGATGGGCTCTGTTTGTATCAGTTTCATAAGCTGACTTGATTTATATATGGTCCGTATGAGGAGGAAACACAGTTCTTTTTTTCTGGGCATGCTCATGGTTCTGGCTGTATTGGAGACACTGGAAAGAAGAGCTTGCTTCTTGCGTAAAACAGAGTGTGTTTCATGGATGAGAACACTGGTCTGAATTTCCCTTCAGAAACGGAGTTAAACCCCAGGATCTGTGTCTTCCTATAAGCAAGAGTTCATTTCTGGAAAATCCAGTGAATTTTGGGCTCAAGTGATTTTACACAGTTCAAAAACCCATCGCGATTCTCACTATTAAATTAAGAGCATTTATGTAAGTGGAGCTGTGGTTTGTATCAGGTTCATAACCAGAGTTGAACTATGTATGGTCCATATGAGTAGGAAACAAAGTTCTTTTTTTCTGTTCATGCTCATGGTTATTGCTGTATTGGAGACGCTGGAAAGACGAGCTTGCTTCTTGCGTTAAAACAGAGTGGGTTCCATGGATGAGAACACCGGTCTGAATTTCCCTTCAGACAAGCAGTTATACCACAGGATCCGTGTCTTCCTACAAGCCAGGGTTCATTTCTGGTAAACCGAGTGAATTTTCGGCTGAAATGATTTTACACAGTTCAAGAACCCAACGCGATTCTCACTATATACTAAACAGCATTTATGTAAGTGGAGCTGTGGTTTGAATCAGTTTCATAAGCAGAGTGGATTTACATATGGTCCCTATGAGAAGGAAACACAGTTCTTTTGTCAGGGGATGCTCCTGGTACTTGCTGTATTGGAGACTCGGGAAAGTAGAGCTTGCTTCTTGCGTTAAAACAGCGTGGGTTCCATTGATGAGAACACTGGTCTGAATTTCCCTTCAGACACAGAGTTAAACCACAGGATCTGTGTCTTCATACAAGCATGAGTTCATTTCCGGTAAACCAAGTCAATTTTGGGCTCAAATGATTTTATACAGTTCAAGACCCAACGCTATTCTCACTGTTAAGTTAAGATCATTTATGTAAGTGGAGCTGTGCTTTGTATCAGTAGCATAGGCAGACTTGAATTACATATGGTCAGTATGAGTAGGAAACACAGTTCTTTTTTTCAGGGCATGCTCGTGGTACTTGCTGTATTGGAGACGCTAGAAAGAAGAGCTTGCTTCTTGTGTTAAATCACAGTGAGTTACATGGAGGAGAACACTGGTCAAAATTTCCCTTCAGAAACAGAGTTGAACCCCAGGTTCTGTTTCTTCCTACTAGCCAGAGATCCTTTCTGGTAAACAAAGAGAATTTTGGGCTCAAATGATTTCACACAGTTCAGAAAGCCAACTAGATTCTAACTATATACTAAAGAGCATTTATGTAACATGGGCTCTGGTGTGTATCAGTTTCATCAGCTGACTTGATTTATATATGGTCCGTATGAGGAGGAAACACAGTTCTTTTTTTCTGGGCATGCTCATGGTTCTTGCTCTATTGGAGACGCTGGAAAGAAGAGCTTGCTTCTTGCGTAAAACAGAGTGTGTTTCATGGATGAGAACACTGGTCTGAATTTCCCTTCAGAAACGGAGTTAAACCCCAGGTTCTGTGTCTTCCTACAAGCAAGAGTTCATTTCTGGTAAACCCAGTGAATTTGGGGCTCAAGTGATTTTACACAGTTCAAAAACCCATCGCGATTCTCACTATTAACTAAAGAGCATTTATGTAAGTGGAGCTGTGGTTTGTATCAGGTCATAACCAGAGATGAACTATGTATGGCCCGTATGAGTAGGAAACAAAGTTCTTTTTTTCTGTTCATGCTCATGGTTATTGCTGTATAGAAAACGCTTGAAAGAAGAGCTTGCTTCTTGCTTGAAAACAGAGTGTGTTTCATGGATGAGAACACTGGTCTTAATTTCCCTTCAGAAACGGAGTTAAACCCCAGGAATAGTTTCTTACTACAAGCAAGAGTTCATTTCTGGAAAACCCAGTTAATTTTGGGCTCAAGTGATTTTACACAGTTCAAAAACCCATCGCGATTCTCACTATTAACTAAAGAGCCTTTATGTAAGAGGAGCTGTGGTTTGTATCAGTTTCATAACGAGAGTTGAACTATGTATGGTCCGTATGAGTAAGAAACACAGTTCTTTTTTTCTGGGAATGCTCGTGGTTATTGATGTATTGGAGACGCTGGAAAGAAGAGCTTGCTCCTTGCCTGAAAACAGAGTGTGTTTCATGGATGAGAACACCGATCTTAATATGCCTTCAGACACGGAGACAAACCACAGGATCCATGTCTTCCTAAAAGCAAGAGTTCATTTCTGGTAAACCAAGTGAATTTTGGGCTCAAATGATTTTACACAGTTCAAGAACCCAACGCGATTCTCACTATTTACTAAACAGCATTTATGTAAGTGGAGCTGTGGTTTGTATCAGTTTCATAAGCAGAGTGGATTTACATATGGTCCCTATGAGAAGGAAACACAGTTCTTTTTTCAGGGGATGCTCCTGGTACTTGCTGTATTGGAGACGCGGAAAAGTAGAGCTTGCTTCTTGCATTAACACAGAGTGGGTTCCATGGATGAGAACACTGGTCTGAATTTCCCTTCAGACTCGGAGTTAAACCACAGGATCTGTGTCTTCATACAAGCAAGATTCATTTCCGGTAAACCAAGTCAATCTTGGGCTCAAATGATTTTATACAGTTCAAGACCCAACGCTATTCTCACTGTTAAGTTAAGAGCATTTATGTAAGTGGAGCTGTGCTTTGTATCAGTTGCATAGGCAGACTTGAATTACATATGGTCAGTATGAGTAGGAAACACGGTTCATTTTTTCTGGGCATGCTCAATGTTCTTGCTGTATAGGAGACACTTAAAAGAAGAGCTTGCTTCTTGCCTGCAAACAGAGTGTGTTTCATGGATGAGAAAACTGGTGTTAATTTCTTCAAAAACGGAGTGAAACCACAGGATTTGTGTCTTCCTCAAAGCAAGAGTTCATTTCTGGTAAACCAAGTGAATTTTGGGCTCAAATGATTTTACACAGTTCAAGAACCCATCTCGATTCCCACTATTAACTGAAGAGCATTTATGTAAGTGGAGCTGTGGTTTGTATCAGACTCATAAGCAGAGTTAAACTGCATATGATCAGTATGAATAGGAAACACAGTTCTTTTTTTCTGGGCATTCTCATGGTTCTTTCTGTATCAGAGATGCTGGAAAGAAGAGCTTGCTTCTTGCGAAAAAACAGAGTGTGTTTCATGGATGAGAACGCTGGTCTGAATATCCCTTCAGAAACGGAGTTAAACCCCAAGATCTGTGTCTTCCTACAAGCAAGAGTTCATTTCTGGAAAACCCAGTGAATTTTGGTCTCAAGTGATTTTACACAGTTCAAAAACCCATCGCGATTCTCACTATTAACTAAGGAGACTTTATGTAAGAGGAGCTGTGGTTTGTATCAGTTTCATAACGAGAGTTGAACTATGTATGGTCCGTATGAGTAAGAAACACAGTTCTTTTTTTCAGGGCATGCTAGTGGTACTTGCTGTATTAGAGACGCTAGAAAGAAGAGCTTGCTTCTTGTGTTAAATCACAGTGAGTTACATGGATGAGAACACTGGTGTAAATTTCCCTTCACAAACAGAGTTGAACCCCAGGTTCTGTGTCTTCCTACAAGCCAGAGATCCTTTCTGGTAAACAAAGAGAATTTTGGGCTCAAATGATTTTACACAGTTCAGAAAGCCAACAAGATTCTAACTATTTACTAAAGATCATTTATGTAAGATGGGCGCTGTTTGTATCAGTTTCATAAGCTGACTTGATTTATATATGGTCCGTATGAGGAGGAAACACAGTTCTTTTTTTCTGGGCATGCTCATGGTTCTGGCTGTATTGGAGACACTGGAAAGAAGAGCTTGCTTCTTGCGTAAAACAGAGTGTGTTTCATGGATGAGAACACTGGTCTGAATTTCCCTTCAGAAACGGAGTTATAAAACAGGATCTGTGTCTTCCTACAAGCAAGAGTTCATTTCTGGCAAACCCAGTCAATTTGGGGCTCAAGTGATTTTACACAGTTCAAAAACCCATCGCGATTCTCACTATTAACTAAAGAGCATTTATGTAAGTGGAGCTGTGGTTTGTATCAGGTTCATAACCAGAGTTGAACTATGTATGGCCCGTATGAGTAGGAAACAAAGTTCTTTTTTTCTGTTCATGCTCATGGTTATTGCTGTATTGGAGACGCTGGAAAGACGAGCTTGCTTCTTGCGTTAAAACAGAGTGGGTTCCATGGATGAGAACACCGGTCTGAATTTCCCTTCAGACAAGCAGTTATACCACAGGTTCCGTGTCTTCCTACAAGCCAGGGTTCATTTCTGGTAAACAAAGAGAATTTTGGACTCAAATGATTTTACCCAGTTCAGTAACCCAAACTAGATTCTCACTATTTACTAAAAAGCATTTATGTAAGATGAGCTCTGGTTTGTATCAGTTTCATGAGCAGAGTTGATTTATATATAGTCCGTTTGAGGAGGAAACACAGATCTTTTTTTGAGGGCATGCTCATGGTTCTTGCTGTATTGGAGACGCTGGAAAGAAGAGCTTGCTTCTTGTGTTAAAACAGAGAGTGTTCAATGGATGAGAACCCTGGTGAGAATTTACCTTCAGTAAAGGAGTTAAACCACAGGATCTGTGTCTTCCTACAAACAAGAGTTCATTTCTGGTAAACCATATGAAATTTGGGCTCAAATGATTTTACACAGTTCAGAATCCCAAACTAGATTCTCACTATTTACTAAAGAGCATGTATGTAAGAAGAGCTTTTGTTTGTATCAGTTTCATAAGTAGAGTTGAACTACGTATGGTCCATATGAGTAGGAAACACAGTACTTTTTTTCTGGGCATGCTCATGGTTATTGCTGTATAGAAAACGCTTGAAAGAAGTGCTTGCTTCTTGCTTGAAAACAGAGTGTGTTTCATGGATGAGAACACTGGTCTTAATTTCCCTTCAGAAACGGAGTTAAACCCCAGGAATAGTGTCTTACTACAAGCAAGAGTTCATTTCTGGAAAACCCAGTTAATTTTGGGCTCAAGTGATTTTACACAGTTCAAAAACCCATCGCGATTCTCACTATTAACTAAAGAGCCTTTATGTAAGAAGAGCTGTGGTTTGTATCAGTTTCATAACGAGAGTTGAACTATGTATGGTCCGTATGAGTAAGAAACACAGTTCTTTTTTTCTGGGAATGCTCGTGGTTATTGCTGTATTGGAGACGCTGGAAAGAAGAGCTTGCTTCTTGCCTGAAAACAGAGTGTGTTTCATGGATGACAACACCGATCTTAATATGCCTTCAGACACGGAGACAAACCACAGGATCCGTGTCTTCCTAAAAGCAAGAGTTCATTTCTGGTAAACCAAGTGAATTTTGGGCTCAAATGATTTTACACAGTTCAAGAACCCAACGCGATTCTCACTATTTACTAAACAGCATTTATGTAAGTGGAGCTGTGGTTTGTATCAGTTTCATAAGCAGAGTGGATTTACATATGGTCCCTATGAGAAGGAAACACAGTTCTTTTTTCAGGGGATGCTCCTGGTACTTGCTGTATTGGAGACGCGGAAAAGTAGAGCTTGCTTCTTGCATTAACACAGAGTGGGTTCCATGGATGTGAACACTGGTCTGAATTTCCCTTCAGACTCGGAGTTAAACCACAGGATCTGTGTCTTCATACAAGCAAGATTCATTTCCGGTAAACCAAGTCAATCTTGGGCTCAAATGATTTTATACAGTTCAAGACCCAACGCTATTCTCACTGTTAAGAGCATTTATGTAAGTGGAGCTGTGCTTTGTATCAGTTGCATAGGCAGACTTGAATTACATATGGTCAGTATGAGTAGGAAACACGGTTCTTTTTTTCTGGGCATGCTCAATGTTCTTGCTGTATAGGAGACACTTAAAAGAAGAGCTTGCTTCTTGCCTGCAAACAGAGTGTGTTTCATGGATGAGAAAACTGGTGTTAATTTCTTCAAAAACGGAGTGAAACCACAGGATTTGTGACTTCCTCAAAGCAAGAGTTCATTTCTGGTAAACCAAGTGAATTTTGGGCTCAAATGATTTTACACAGTTCAAGAACCCATCTCGATTCCCACTATTAACTGAAGAGCATTTATGTAAGTGGAGCTGTGGTTTGTATCAGACTCATAAGCAGAGTTAAACTGCATATGATCAGTATGAATAGGAAACACAGTTCTTTTTTTCTGGGCATTCTCATGGTTCTTTCTGTATCAGAGATGCTGGAAAGAAGAGCTTGCTTCTTGCGAAAAAACAGAGTGTGTTTCATGTATGAGAACGCTGGTCTGAATATCCCTTCAGAAACGGAGTTAAACCCCAAGATCTGTGTCTTCCTACAAGCAAGAGTTCATTTCTGGAAAACCCAGTGAATTTTGGTCTCAAGTGATTTTACACAGTTCAAAAACCCATCGCGATTCTCACTATTAACTAAGGAGCCTTTATGTAAGAGGAGCTGTGGTTTGTATCAGTTTCATAATGAGAGTTGAACTATGTATGGTCCGTATGAGTAAGAAACACAGTTCTTTTTTTCAGGGCATGCTAGTGGTACTTGCTGTATTAGAGACGCAAGAAAGAAGAGCTTGCTTCTTGTGTTAAATCACAGTGAGTTACATGGATGAGAACACTGGTGTAAATTTCCCTTCAGAAACAGAGTTGAACCCCAGGTTCTGTGTCTTCCTACAAGCCAGGGATCCTTTCTGGTAAACAAAGAGAATTTTGGGCTCAAATGATTTTACACAGTTCAGAAAGCCAACAAGATTCTAACTATTTACTAAAGATCATTTATGTAAGATGGGCTCTGTTTGTATCAGTTTCATAAGCTGACTTGATTTATATATGGTCCGTATGAGGAGGAAACACAGTTCTTTTTTTCTGGGCATGCTCATGGTTCTGGCTGTATTGGAGACACTGGAAAGAAGAGCTTGCTTCTTGCGTAAAACAGAGTGTGTTTCATGGATGAGAACACTGGTCTGAATTTCCCTTCAGAAACGGATTTAAACCGCATGATCTGTGTCTTCCTATAAGCAAGAGTTCATTTCTGGAAAACCCAGTGAATTTTGGGCTCAAGTGATTTTACACAGTTCAAAAACCCATCGCGATTCTCACTATTAACTTAAGAGCATTTATGTAAGTGGAGCTGTGGTTTGTATCAGGTTCATAACCAGAGTTGAACTATGTATGGTCCGTATGAGTAGGAAACAAAGTTCTTTTTTTCTGTTCATGCTCATGGTTATTGCTGTATTGGAGACGCTGGAAAGACGAGCTTGCTTCTTGCGTTAAAACAGAGTGGGTTCCATGGATGAGAACACCGGTCTGAATTTCCCTTCAGACAAGCAGTTATACCACAGGATCCGTGTCTTCCTACAAGCCAGGGTTCATTTCTGGTAAACCGAGTGAATTTTCGGCTGAAATGATTTTACACAGTTCAAGAACCCAACGCGATTCTCACTATATACTAAACAGCATTTATGTAAGTGGAGCTGTGGTTTGTATCAGTTTCATAAGCAGAGTGGATTTACATATGGTCCCTATGAGAAGGAAACACAGTTCTTTTTTCAGGGGATGCTCCTGGTACTTGCTGTATTGGAGACTCGGGAAAGTAGAGCTTGCTTCTTGCGTTAAAACAGCGTGGGTTCCATTGATGAGAACACTGGTCTGAATTTCCCTTCAGACACGGAGTTAAACCACAGGATCTGTGTCTTCATACAAGCAAGAGTTCATTTCCGGTAAACCAAGTCAATTTTGGGCTCAAATGATTTTATACAGTTCAAGACCCAACGCTATTCTCACTGTTAAGTTAAGATCATTTATGTAAGTGGAGCTGTGCTTTGTATCAGTTGCATAGGCAGACTTGAATTACATATGGTCAGTATGAGTAGGAAACACAGTTCTTTTTTTCAGGGCATGCTCGTGGTACTTGCTGTATTGGAGACGCTAGAAAGAAGAGCTTGCTTCTTGTGTTAAATCACAGTGAGTTACATGGAGGAGAACACTGGTCAAAATTTCCCTTCAGAAACAGAGTTGAACCCCAGGTTCTGTTTCTTCCTACTAGCCAGAGATCCTTTCTGGTAAACAAAGAGAATTTTGGGCTCAAATGATTTCACACAGTTCAGAAAGCCAACTAGATTCTAACTATATACTAAAGAGCATTTATGTAAGATGGGCTCTGGTGTGTATCAGTTTCATAAGCTGACTTGATTTATATATGGTCCATATGAGCAGGAAACACAGTTCTTTTTTTCTGTTCATGCTCATGGTTATTGCTGTATTGGAGACCCTGGAAAGACGAGCTTGCTTCTTGCGTTAAAACAGAGTGTGTTCCATGGATGAGAACACCGGTCTGAATTTCCCTTCAGACAAGCAGTTATACCACAGGTTCCGTGTCTTCCTACAAGCCAGGGTTCATTTCTGGTAAACAAAGAGAATTTTGGACTCAAATGATTTTACCCAGTTCAGAAACCCAAACTAGATTCTCACTATTTACTAAAAAGCATTTATGTAAGATGAGCTCTGGTTTGTATCAGTTTCATGAGCAGAGTTAATTTTATATGGTCCGTTTGAGGAGGAAACACAGATCTTTTTTTGAGGGCATGCTCATGGTTCTTGCTGTATTGGAGACGCTGGAAAGAAGAGCTTGCTTCTTGCGTTAAAACAGAGAGTGTTCAATGGATGAGAACCCTGGTGAGAATTTACCTTCAGTAACGGAGTTAAACCACAGGATCTGTGTCTTCCTACAAACAAGAGTTCATTTCTGGTAAACCATATGAAATTTGGGCTCAAATGATTTTACACAGTTCAAGAACCTAACACAATTCTAACTATTTATTAAAGAGCATTTATGTAAGAGGAGCTCTGGTTTGCAACAGTTTCAGAAGCTGAGTTGATTTATATATGGTCCGTATGAGGAGGATATACAGTTCTTTTTTTGAGGGCATGCTCATGGTTCTTGCTGTATTGGAGACGCTGGAAAGAAGAGCTTGCTTCTTCGTTAAAACAGAGTGTGTTCCATGGATGAGAACCCTGGTCTGAATTTACCTTTAGAAACGGAGTTAAACCACAGGATCTGTGTCCTCCTACAAGCAGGAGTTCATTTCTGTTATACCAAGTGAAATTTTTGCTCAAATGATTTTACACTGTTCAAGAACCCATCGCGATTCTCACTATTAACTGAAAAGCCTTTATGTAAGAGGCGCTGTGGTTTGTATCAGTTTCATAAGCAGAGTTGAACTACGTATGGTCCGTATGAGTAGGACACACAGTTCTTTTTTCTGGGCATGTTCATCGTTCTTGCTGTATTGGAGATGCTGGAAAGACGAGCTTGCTTCTTTTGCTAAAACAGAGTGGGTGCCATGGATGAGAACACTGGTCTGAATTTCCCTTCAGAAACGGAGTTAAACCACAGGATCTGTGCCTTCCCACAAGCAAGATTTCATTTCTGGTAAACCAAGTCAATTTTGGGATCAAATGATTTTACAGAGTTCAAGACACAATGCTATTCTCACTATTAACTAAAGGTCATTTATGTAAGTGGAGCTATCATCTGTATCAGTTGCATATGCAGATTTGAATTACATATGGTCCGTATGAGTAGGAAACACAGTTCTTTTTTCATGGCATGATCATGGAACTTGCTGTATTGTAGACGGTTGAAAGAAGAGCTTGATCTTGCCTTAAAACAGAGTGATTTCCATGGATGTGAACCCTGGTCTGAATTTCCCTTCAGAAACGGAGTTAAACCACAGGATCTGTGTCTTCCTACACCAAGAGTTCATTTCTGTTAAACCAAGTCAATTTTAGGCTCAAATGATTTTACACAGTTAAAGAACCCAAGGCAATTTTCACTATTAACCAAAGAGCATTTATGTAAGTGGAGCTGTGGTTTGTATCAGTTGCGTATGCAGACTTGAACTTCATATGGTCCGTATGTTTAGGAAAAATAGTTCTTTATTTCAGGCATGCTAGTGGTACTTGCTATATTGGAGACGCTGGAAAGTAGAGCTTGCTTCTTGCATTAAAACAGAGTGGGTTCCATGGATGACAACACTGGTCTGAATTTCCCTTCAGACACGGAGTTAAACCACAGGATCTGTGTCTTCATACAAGCACGAGTTCATTTCCGGTAAACCAATTCAATCTTGGGCTCAAATGATTTTATACAGTTCAAGACCCAACGCTATTCTCACTGTTAAGTTAAGAGCATTTATGTAAGTGGAGCTGTGCTTTGTATCAGTTGCATAGGCAGACTTGAATTACATATGGTCAGTATGAGTAGGAAACACGGTTCTTTTTTTCTGGGCATGCTCATTGTTCTTGCTGTATAGGAGACACTTAAAAGAAGAGCTTGCTTCTGGCCTGCAAACAGAGTGTGTTTCATGGATGAGAAAACTGGTGTTAATTTCTTCAGAAACGGAGTCAAACCACAGGATTTGTGTCTTACTCAAAGCAAGAGTTCATTTCTGGTAAACCAAGTGAATTTTGGGCTCAAATGATTTTACACAGTTCAAGAACCCATCTCGATTCCCACTATTAACTGAAGAGCATTTATGTAAGTGGAGCTGTGGTTTGTATCAGACTCATAAGCAGAGTTAAACTGCATATGATCAGTATGAATAGGAAACACAGTTCTTTTTTTCTGGGCATTCTCATGGTTCTTCCTGTATCAGAGATGCTGGAAAGAAGTGCTTGCTTCTTGCGAAAAAACAGAGTGTGTTTCATGGATGAGAACACTGGTCTGAATATCCCTTCGGAAACGGAGTTAAACCCCAAGATCTGTGTCTTCCTACAAGCAAGAGTTCATTTCTGAAAAACCCAGTGAATTTTGGTCTCAAGTGATTTTGCACAGTTCAAAAACCCATCGCAATTCTCACTGTTAACTAAAGAGCCTTTATGTAAGAGGAGCTGTGGTTTGTATCAGTTTCATAATGAGAGTTGAACTATGTATGGTCCGTATGAGTAAGAAACACAGTTCTCTTTTTCAGGGCATGCTAGTGGTACTTGCTGTATTGGAGACGATAGAAAGAAGAGCTTGCTTCTCGCGTTAAATCACAGTGAGTTACATGGATGAGAACACTGGTCTAAATTTCCCTTCAGAAACAGAGTTGAACCCCAGGTCCTGTGTCTTCCTACAAGCCAGAGATCCTTTCTCATAAACAAAGAGATTTTTGGGCTCAAATGATTTTACACAGTTCAGAAAGCCAACAAGATTCTAACTATTTACTAAAGAGCATTTCTGTAAGATGGGCTCTGTTTGTATCAGTTTCATCAGCTGACTTGATTTATATATGGTCCGTATGAGGAGGAAACACAGTTCTTTTTTTCTGGGCATGCTCATGGTTCTGGCTATATTGGAGACACTGGAAAGAAGAGCTTGCTTCTTGCGTAAAACAGAGTGTGTTTCATGGATGAGAACACTGGTCTGAATTTCCCTTCAGAAACGGAGTTAAACCGCAGGATCTGTGTCTTCCTACAAGCAAGAGTTCATTTCTGGAAAACCCAGTGAATTTTGGGCTCAAGTGATTTTACACAGTTCAAAAACCCATCGCGATTCTCACTATTAACTAAAGAGCATTTATGTAAGTGGAGCTGTGGTTTGTATCAGTTGCGTATGCAGACTTGAAATTCATATGGTCCGTATGATTAGGAAAAATACTTCTTTTTTTCAGGCATGCTAGTGGTACTTGCTATATTGGAGACGCTGGAAAGTAGAGCTTGCTTCTTGCATTAAAACAGAGTGGGTTCCATGGAAGACAACACTGGTCTGAATTTCCCTTCAGACACGGAGTTAAACCACAGGATCTGTGTCTTCATACAAGCAAGAGTTCATTTCCGGTAAACCAATTCAATCTTGGGCTCAAATGATTTTATACAGTTCAAGACCCAACGCTATTCTCACTGTTAAGTTAAGAGCATTTATGTAAGTGGAGCTGTGCTTTGTATCAGTTGCATAGGCAGACTTGAATTACATATGGTCAGTATGAGTAGGAAACACGGTTCTTTTTTTCTGGGCATGCTCATTGTTCTTGCTGTATAGGAGACACTTAAAAGAATAGCTTGCTTCTTGCCTGCAAACAGAGTGTGTTTCATGGATGAGAAAACTGGTGTTAATTTCTTCAGAAACGGAGTCAAACCATAGGATTTGTGTCTTCCTAAAAGCCAGAGTTCATTTCTGGTAAACCAAGTGAATTTTGGACTCAAATGATTTTACACAGTTCAAGAACCCATCTCGATTCCCACTATTAACTGAAGAGCATTTATGTAAGTGGAGCTGTGGTTTGTATCAGACTCATAAGCAGAGTTAAACTGCATATGATCAGTATGAATAGGAAACACAGTTCTTTTTTTCTGGGCATTCTCATGGTTCTTTCTGTATCAGAGATGCTGGAAAGAAGAGCTTGCTTCTTGCGAAAAAACAGAGTGTGTTTCATGGATGAGAACACTGGTCTGAATATCCCTTCGGAAACGGAGTTAAACCCCAGGATCTGTGTCTTCCTACAAGCAAGAGTTCATTTCTGGAAAACCCAGTGAATTTTGGTCTCAAGTGATTTTGCACAGTTCAAAAACCCATCGCAATTCTCACTATTAACTAAAGAGCCTTTATGTAAGAGGAGCTGTGGTTTGTATCAGTTTCATAATGAGAGTTGAACTATGTATGGTCCGTATGAGTAAGAAACACAGTTCTCTTTTTCAGGGCATGCTCGTGGTACTTGCTGTATTGGAGACGCTAGAAAGAAGAGCTTGCTTCTTGCGTTAAATCACAGTGAGTTACATGGAGGAGAACACTGGTCAAAATTTCCCTTCAGAAACAGAGTTGAACCCCAGGTCCTGTGTCTTCCTACAAGCCAGAGATCCTTTCTCGTAAACAAAGAGATTTTTGGGCTCAAATGATTTTACACAGTTCAGAAAGCCAACAAGATTCTAACTATTTACTAAAGAGCATTTATGTAAGATGGGCTCTGTTTGTATCAGTTTCATCAGCTGACTTGATTTATATATGGTCCGTATGAGGAGGAAACACAGTTCTTTTTTTCTGGGCATGCTCATGGTTTTGGCTGTATTGGAGACACTGGAAAGAAGAGCTTGCTTCTTGCGTAAAACAGAGTGTGTTTCATGGATGAGAACACTGGTCTGAATTTCCCTTCAGAAACGGAGTTAAACCACAGGGTCTGTGTCTTCCTACAAGCAAGAGTTCATTTCTTGAAAACCCAGTGAATTTTGGGCTCAAGTGATTTTACACAGTTCAAAAACCAAACGCGATTCTCACTATATACTAAACAGCATTTATGTAAGTGGAGCTGTGGTTTGTATCAGTTTCATAAGCAGAGTGGATTTACATATGGTCCCTATGAGAAGGAAACACAGTTCTTTTTTCAGGGGATGCTCCTGGTACTTGCTGTATTGGAGACTCAGGAAAGTAGAGCTTGCTTCTTGCGTTAAAACAGCGTGGGTTCCATTGATGAGAACACTGGTCTGAATTTCCCTTCAGACACGGAGTTAAACCACAGGATCTGTGTCTTCATACAAGCAAGAGTTCATTTCCAGTAAACCAAGTCAATTTTGGGCTCAAATGATTTTATACAGTTCAAGACCCAACGCTATTCTCACTGTTAAGTTAAGAGCATTTATGTAAGTGGAGCTGTGCTTTGTAACAGTTGCATAGGCAGACTTGAATTACATATGGTCAGTATGGGTAGGAAACACAGTTCTTTTTTTCAGGGCATGCTCGTGGTACTTGCTGTATTGGAGACGCTAGAAAGAAGAGCTTGCTTCTTGCGTTAAATCACAGTGAGTTACATGGATGAGAACACTGGTCTAAATTTCCCTTCAGAAACAGAGTTGAACCCCAGGTCCTGTGTCTTCCTACAAGCCAGAGATCCTTTCTCGTAAACAAAGAGATTTTTGGGCTCAAATGATTTTACACAGTTCAAGAACCCAACACAATTCTAACTATTTACTAAAGAGCATTTATGTAAGAGGAGCTCTGGTTTGCAACAGTTTCAGAAGCTGAGTTGAATTATATATGGTCCGTATGAGGAGAAAATACAGTTCTTTTTTTGAGGGCATGCTCATGGTTCTTGCTGTATTGGAGACGCTGGAAAGAAGAGCTTGCTTCTTCGTTAAAACAGAGTGTGTTCCATGGATGAGTACCCTGGTCTGAATTTACCTTTAGAAACGGAGTTAAACGACAGGATCTGTGTCCTCCTACAAGCAGGAATTCATTTCTGTTATACCAAGTGAAATTTTTGCTCAAATGATTTTACACTGTTCAAGAACCCATCGCGATTCTCACTATTAACTGAAAAGCCTTTATGTAAGAGGCGCTGTGGTTTGTATCAGTTTCATAACGAGAGTTGAACTATGTATGGTCCGTATGAGTAAGAAACACAGTTCTTTTTTTCAGGGCATGCTAGTGGTACTTGCTGTATTAGAGACGCTAGAAAGAAGTGCTTGCTTCTTGTGTTAAATCACAGTGAGTTACATGGATGAGAACACTGGTGTAAATTTCCCTTCAGAAACAGAGTTGAACCCCAGGTTCTGTGTCTTCCTACAAGCCAGAGATCCTTTCTGGTAAACAAAGAGAATTTTGGGCTTAAATGATTTTACACAGTTCAGAAAGCCAACAAGATTCTAACTATTTACTAAAGATCATTTATGTAAGATGGGCTCTGTTTGTATCAGTTTCATAAGCTGACTTGATTTATATATGGTCCGTATGAGGAGGAAACACAGTTCTTTTTTTCTGGGCATGCTCATGGTTCTGGCTGTATTGGAGACACTGGAAAGAAGAGCTTGCTTCTTGCGTAAAACAGAGTGCGTTTCATGGATGAGAACACTGGTCTGAATTTCCCTTCAGAAACGGAGTTAAACCCCAGGATCTGTGTCTTCCTACAAGCAAGAGTTCATTTCTGGCAAACCCAGTCAATTTGGGGCTCAAGTGATTTTACACAGTTCAAAAACCCATCGCGATTCTCACTATTAACTTAAGAGCATTTATGTAAGTGGAGCTGTGGTTTGTATCAGGTTCATAACCAGAGTTGAACTATGTATGGCCCGTATGAGTAGGAAACAAAGTTCTTTTTTTCTGTTCATGCTCATGGTTATTGCTGTATTGGAGACGCTGGAAAGACGAGCTTGCTTCTTCCGTTAAAACAGAGTGGGTTCCATGGATGAGAACACCGGTCTGAATTTCCCTTCAGACAAGCAGTTATACCACAGGTTCCGTGTCTTCCTACAAGCCAGGGTTCATTTCTGGTAAACAAAGAGAATTTTGGTCTCAAATGATTTTACCCAGTTCAGAAACCCAAACTAGATTCTCACTATTTACTAAAAAGCATTTATGTAAGATGAGCTCTGGTTTGTATCAGTTTCATGAGCAGAGTTGATTTATATATAGTCCGTTTGAGGAGGAAACACAGATCTTTTTTTGAGGGCATGCTCATGGTTCTTGCTGTATTGGAGACGCTGGAAAGAAGAGCTTGCTTCTTGTGTTAAAACAGAGAGTGTTCAATGGATGAGAACCCTGGTGAGAATTTACCTTCAGTAAAGGAGTTAAACCACAGGATCTGTGTCTTCCTACAAACAAGAGTTCATTTCTGGTAAACCATATGAAATTTGGGCTCAAATGATTTTACACAGTTCAGAATCCCAAACTAGATTCTCACTATTTACTAAAGAGCATGTATGTAAGAAGAGCTTTTGTTTGTATCAGTTTCATAAGTAGAGTTGAACTACGTATGGTCCATATGAGTAGGAAACACAGTACTTTTTTTCTGGGCATGCTCATGGTTATTGCTGTATAGAAAACGCTTGAAAGAAGTGCTTGCTTCTTGCTTGAAAACAGAGTGTGTTTCATGGATGAGAACACTGGTCTTAATTTCCCTTCAGAAACGGAGTTAAACCCCAGGAATAGTGTCTTACTACAAGCAAGAGTTCATTTCTGGAAAACCCAGTTAATTTTGGGCTCAAGTGATTTTACACAGTTCAAAAACCCATCGCGATTCTCACTATTAACTAAAGAGCCTTTATGTAAGAAGAGCTGTGGTTTGTATCAGTTTCATAACGAGAGTTGAACTATGTATGGTCCGTATGAGTAAGAAACACAGTTCTTTTTTTCTGGGAATGCTCGTGGTTATTGCTGTATTGGAGACGCTGGAAAGAAGAGCTTGCTTCTTGCCTGAAAACAGAGTGTGTTTCATGGATGACAACACCGATCTTAATATGCCTTCAGACACGGAGACAAACCACAGGATCCGTGTCTTCCTAAAAGCAAGAGTTCATTTCTGGTAAACCAAGTGAATTTTGGGCTCAAATGATTTTACACAGTTCAAGAACCCAACGCGATTCTCACTATTTACTAAACAGCATTTATGTAAGTGGAGCTGTGGTTTGTATCAGTTTCATAAGCAGAGTGGATTTACATATGGTCCCTATGAGAAGGAAACACAGTTCTTTTTTCAGGGGATGCTCCTGGTACTTGCTGTATTGGAGACGCGGAAAAGTAGAGCTTGCTTCTTGCATTAACACAGAGTGGGTTCCATGGATGAGAACACTGGTCTGAATTTCCCTTCAGACTCGGAGTTAAACCACAGGATCTGTGTCTTCATACAAGCAAGATTCATTTCCGGTAAACCAAGTCAATCTTGGGCTCAAATGATTTTATACAGTTCAAGACCCAACGCTATTCTCACTGTTAAGTTAAGAGCATTTATGTAAGTGGAGCTGTGCTTTGTATCAGTTGCATAGGCAGACTTGAATTACATATGGTCAGTATGAGTAGGAAACACGGTTCTTTTTTTCTGGGCATGCTCAATGTTCTTGCTGTATAGGAAACACTTAAAAGAAGAGCTTGCTTCTTGCCTGCAAACAGAGTGTGTTTCATGGATGAGAAAACTAGTGTTAATTTCTTCAAAAACGGAGTGAAACCACAGGATTTGTGACTTCCTCAAAGCAAGAGTTCATTTCTGGTAAACCAAGTGAATTTTGGGCTCAAATGATTTTACACAGTTCAAGAACCCATCTCGATTCCCACTATTAACTGAAGAGCATTTATGTAAGTGGAGCTGTGGTTTGTATCAGACTCATAAGCAGAGTTAAACTGCATATGATCAGTATGAATAGGAAACACAGTTCTTTTTTTCTGGGCATTCTCATGGTTCTTTCTGTATCAGAGATGCTGGAAAGAAGAGCTTGCTTCTTGCGAAAAAACAGAGTGTGTTTCATGTATGAGAACGCTGGTCTGAATATCCCTTCAGAAACGGAGTTAAACCCCAAGATCTGTGTCTTCCTACAAGCAAGAGTTCATTTCTGGAAAACCTAGTGAATTTTGGTCTCAAGTGATTTTACACAGTTCAAAAACCCATCGCGATTCTCACTATTAACTAAGGAGACTTTATGTAAGAGGAGCTGTGGTTTGTATCAGTTTCATAACGAGAGTTGAACTATGTATGGTCCGTATGAGTAAGAAACACAGTTCTTTTTTTCAGGGCATGCTAGTGGTACTTGCTGTATTAGAGACGCTAGAAAGAAGAGCTTGCTTCTTGTGTTAAATCACAGTGAGTTACATGGATGAGAACACTGGTGTAAATTTCCCTTCAGAAACAGAGTTGAACCCCAGGTTCTGTGTCTTCCTACAAGCCAGGGATCCTTTCTGGTAAACAAAGAGAATTTTGGGCTCAAATGATTTTACACAGTTCAGAAAGCCAACAAGATTCTAACTATTTACTAAAGATCATTTATGTAAGATGGGCTCTGTTTGTATCAGTTTCATAAGCTGACTTGATTTATATATGGTCTGTATGAGGAGGAAACACAGTTCTTTTTTTCTGGGCATGCTCATGGTTCTGGCTGTATTGGAGACACTGGAAAGAAGAGCTTGCTTCTTGCGTAAAACAGAGTGTGTTTCATGGATGAGAACACTGGTCTGAATTTCCCTTCAGAAACGGAGTTAAACCCCAGGATCTGTGTCTTCCTACAAGCAAGAGTTCATTTCTGGCAAACCCAGTCAATTTGGGGCTCAAGTGATTTTACACAGTTCAAAAACCCATCGCGATTCTCACTATTAACTTAAGAGCATTTATGTAAGTGGAGCTGTGGTTTGTATCAGGTTCATAACCAGAGTTGAACTATGTATGGCCCGTATGAGTAGGAAACAAAGTTCTTTTTTTCTGTTCATGCTCATGGTTATTGCTGTATTGGAGACGCTGGAAAGACGAGCTTGCTTCTTCCGTTAAAACAGAGTGGGTTCCATGGATGAGAACACCGGTCTGAATTTCCCTTCAGACAAGCAGTTATACCACAGGTTCCGTGTCTTCCTACAAGCCAGGGTTCATTTCTGGTAAACAAAGAGAATTTTGGTCTCAAATGATTTTACCCAGTTCAGAAACCCAAACTAGATTCTCACTATTTACTAAAAAGCATTTATGTAAGATGAGCTCTGGTTTGTATCAGTTTCATGAGCAGAGTTGATTTATATATAGTCCGTTTGAGGAGGAAACACAGATCTTTTTTTTGAGGGCATGCTCATGGTTCTTGCTGTATTGGAGACGCTGGAAAGAAGAGCTTGCTTCTTGTGTTAAAACAGAGAGTGTTCAATGGATGAGAACCCTGGTGAGAATTTACCTTCAGTAAAGGAGTTAAACCACAGGATCTGTGTCTTCCTACAAACAAGAGTTCATTTCTGGTAAACCATATGAAATTTGGGCTCAAATGATTTTACACAGTTCAGAATCCCAAACTAGATTCTCACTATTTACTAAAGAGCATGTATGTAAGAAGAGCTTTTGTTTGTATCAGTTTCATAAGTAGAGTTGAACTACGTATGGTCCATATGAGTAGGAAACACAGTACTTTTTTTCTGGGCATGCTCATGGTTATTGCTGTATAGAAAACGCTTGAAAGAAGTGCTTGCTTCTTGCTTGAAAACAGAGTGTGTTTCATGGATGAGAACACTGGTCTTAATTTCCCTTCAGAAACGGAGTTAAACCCCAGGAATAGTGTCTTACTACAAGCAAGAGTTCATTTCTGGAAAACCCAGTTAATTTTGGGCTCAAGTGATTTTACACAGTTCAAAAACCCATCGCGATTCTCACTATTAACTAAAGAGCCTTTATGTAAGAAGAGCTGTGGTTTGTATCAGTTTCATAACGAGAGTTGAACTATGTATGGTCCGTATGAGTAAGAAACACAGTTCTTTTTTTCTGGGAATGCTCGTGGTTATTGCTGTATTGGAGACGCTGGAAAGAAGAGCTTGCTTCTTGCCTGAAAACAGAGTGTGTTTCATGGATGACAACACCGATCTTAATATGCCTTCAGACACGGAGACAAACCACAGGATCCGTGTCTTCCTAAAAGCAAGAGTTCATTTCTGGTAAACCAAGTGAATTTTGGGCTCAAATGATTTTACACAGTTCAAGAACCCAACGCGATTCTCACTATTTACTAAACAGCATTTATGTAAGTGGAGCTGTGGTTTGTATCAGTTTCATAAGCAGAGTGGATTTACATATGGTCCCTATGAGAAGGAAACACAGTTCTTTTTTCAGGGGATGCTCCTGGTACTTGCTGTATTGGAGACGCGGAAAAGTAGAGCTTGCTTCTTGCATTAACACAGAGTGGGTTCCATGGATGAGAACACTGGTCTGAATTTCCCTTCAGACTCGGAGTTAAACCACAGGATCTGTGTCTTCATACAAGCAAGATTCATTTCCGGTAAACCAAGTCAATCTTGGGCTCAAATGATTTTATACAGTTCAAGACCCAACGCTATTCTCACTGTTAAGTTAAGAGCATTTATGTAAGTGGAGCTGTGCTTTGTATCAGTTGCATAGGCAGACTTGAATTACATATGGTCAGTATGAGTAGGAAACACGGTTCTTTTTTTCTGGGCATGCTCAATGTTCTTGCTGTATAGGAGACACTTAAAAGAAGAGCTTGCTTCTTGCCTGCAAACAGAGTGTGTTTCATGGATGAGAAAACTGGTGTTAATTTCTTCAAAAACGGAGTGAAACCACAGGATTTGTGACTTCCTCAAAGCAAGAGTTCATTTCTGGTAAACCAAGTGAATTTTGGGCTCAAATGATTTTACACAGTTCAAGAACCCATCTCGATTCCCACTATTAACTGAAGAGCATTTATGTAAGTGGAGCTGTGGTTTGTATCAGACTCATAAGCAGAGTTAAACTGCATATGATCAGTATGAATAGGAAACACAGTTCTTTTTTTCTGGGCATTCTCATGGTTCTTTCTGTATCAGAGATGCTGGAAAGAAGAGCTTGCTTCTTGCGAAAAAACAGAGTGTGTTTCATGTATGAGAACGCTGGTCTGAATATCCCTTCAGAAACGGAGTTAAACCCCAAGATCTGTGTCTTCCTACAAGCAAGAGTTCATTTCTGGAAAACCTAGTGAATTTTGGTCTCAAGTGATTTTACACAGTTCAAAAACCCATCGCGATTCTCACTATTAACTAAGGAGACTTTATGTAAGAGGAGCTGTGGTTTGTATCAGTTTCATAACGAGAGTTGAACTATGTATGGTCCGTATGAGTAAGAAACACAGTTCTTTTTTTCAGGGCATGCTAGTGGTACTTGCTGTATTAGAGACGCTAGAAAGAAGAGCTTGCTTCTTGTGTTAAATCACAGTGAGTTACATGGATGAGAACACTGGTGTAAATTTCCCTTCAGAAACAGAGTTGAACCCCAGGTTCTGTGTCTTCCTACAAGCCAGGGATCCTTTCTGGTAAACAAAGAGAATTTTGGGCTCAAATGATTTTACACAGTTCAGAAAGCCAACAAGATTCTAACTATTTACTAAAGATCATTTATGTAAGATGGGCTCTGTTTGTATCAGTTTCATAAGCTGACTTGATTTATATATGGTCTGTATGAGGAGGAAACACAGTTCTTTTTTTCTGGGCATGCTCATGGTTCTGGCTGTATTGGAGACACTGGAAAGAAGAGCTTGCTTCTTGCGTAAAACAGAGTGTGTTTCATGGATGAGAACACTGGTCTGAATTTCCCTTCAGAAACGGATTTAAACCGCATGATCTGTGTCTTCCTATAAGCAAGAGTTCATTTCTGGAAAACCCAGTGAATTTTGGGCTCAAGTGATTTTACACAGTTCAAAAACCCATCGCGATTCTCACTATTAACTTAAGAGCATTTATGTAAGTGGAGCTGTGGTTTGTATCAGGTTCATAACCAGAGTTGAACTATGTATGGTCCGTATGAGTAGGAAACAAAGTTCTTTTTTTCTGTTCATGCTCATGGTTATTGCTGTATTGGAGACGCTGGAAAGACGAGCTTGCTTCTTGCGTTAAAACAGAGTGGGTTCCATGGATGAGAACACCGGTCTGAATTTCCCTTCAGACAAGCAGTTATACCACAGGATCCGTGTCTTCCTACAAGCCAGGGTTCATTTCTGGTAAACCGAGTGAATTTTCGGCTGAAATGATTTTACACAGTTCAAGAACCCAACGCGATTCTCACTATATACTAAACAGCATTTATGTAAGTGGAGCTGTGGTTTGTATCAGTTTCATAAGCAGAGTGGATTTACATATGGTCCCTATGAGAAGGAAACACAGTTCTTTTTTCAGGGGATGCTCCTGGTACTTGCTGTATTGGAGACTCGGGAAAGTAGAGCTTGCTTCTTGCGTTAAAACAGTGTGGGTTCCATTGATGAGAACACTGGTCTGAATTTCCCTTCAGACACGGAGTTAAACCACAGGATCTGTGTCTTCATACAAGCAAGAGTTCATTTCCGGTAAACCAAGTCAATTTTGGGCTCAAATGATTTTATACAGTTCAAGACCCAACGCTATTCTCACTGTTAAGTTAAGATCATTTATGTAAGTGGAGCTGTGCTTTGTATCAGTTGCATAGGCAGACTTGAATTACATATGGTCAGTATGAGTAGGAAACACAGTTCTTTTTTTCAGGGCATGCTCGTGGTACTTGCTGTATTGGAGACGCTAGAAAGAAGAGCTTGCTTCTTGTGTTAAACCACAGTGAGTTACATGGAGGAGAACACTGGTCAAAATTTCCCTTCAGAAACAGAGTTGAACCCCAGGTTCTGTTTCTTCCTACTAGCCAGAGATCCTTTCTGGTAAACAAAGAGAATTTTGGGCTCAAATGATTTCACACAGTTCAGAAAGCCAACTAGATTCTAACTATATACTAAAGAGCATTTATGTAAGATGGGCTCTGGTGTGTATCAGTTTCATAAGCTGACTTGATTTATATATGGTCCGTATGAGCAGGAAACACAGTTCTTTTTTTTCTGTTCATGCTCATGGTTGTTGCTGTATTGGAGACGCTGGAAAGACGAGCTTGCTTCTTGCGTTAAAACAGAGTGGGTTCCATGGATGAGAACACCGGTCTGAATTTCCCTTCAGACAAGCAGTTATACCACAGGTTCCGTGTCTTCCTACAACCCAGGGTTCATTTCTGGTAAACAAAGAGAATTTTGGACTCAAATGATTTTACCCAGTTCAGAAACCCAAACTAGATTCTCACTATTTACTAAAAAGCATTTATGTAAGGTGAGCTCTGGTTTGTATCAGTTTCATGAGCAGAGTTGATTTATATATGGTCCGTTTGAGGAGGAAACACAGATCTTTTTTTGAGGGCATGCTCATGGTTCTTGCTGTATTGGAGACGCTGGAAAGAAGAGCTTGCTTCTTGCGTTAAAACAGAGAGTGTTCAATGGATGAGAACCCTGGTGAGAATTTACCTTCAGTAACGGAGTTAAACCACAGGATCTGTGTCTTCCTACAAACAAGAGTTCATTTCTGGTAAACCATATGAAATTTGGACTCAAATGATTTTACACAGTTCAAGAACCTAACACAATTCTAACTATTTATTAAAGAGCATTTATGTAAGAGGAGCTCTGGTTTGCAACAGTTTCAGAAGCTGAGTTGATTTATATATGGTCCGTATGAGGAGGATATACAGTTCTTTTTTTGAGGGCATGCTCATGGTTCTTGCTGTATTGGAGACGCTGGAAAGAAGAGCTTGCTTCTTCGTTAAAACAGAGTGTGTTCCATGGATGAGAACCCTGGTCTGAATTTACCTTTAGAAACGGAGTTAAACCACAGGATCTGTGTCCTCCTACAAGCAGGAGTTCATTTCTGTTATACCAAGTGAAATTTTTGCTCAAATGATTTTACACTGTTCAAGAACCCATCGCGATTCTCACTATTAACTGAAAAGCCTTTATGTAAGAGGCGCTGTGGTTTGTATCAGTTTCATAAGCAGAGTTGAACTACGTATGGTCCGTATGAGTAGGACACACAGTTCTTTTTTCTGGGCATGTTCATCGTTCTTGCTGTATTGGAGATGCTGGAAAGACGAGCTTGCTTCTTTTGCTAAAACAGAGTGTGTTTCATGGATGAGAACACTGGTCTGAATTTCCCTTCAGAAACGGAGTTAAACCACAGGATCTGTGCCTTCCCACAAGCAAGATTTCATTTCTGGTAAACCAAGTCAATTTTGGGATCAAATGATTTTACAGAGTTCAAGACACAATGCTATTCTCACTATTAACTAAAGGTCATTTATGTAAGTGGAGCTATCATCTGTATCAGTTGCATATGCAGATTTGAATTACATATGGTCCGTATGAGTAGGAAACACAGTTCTTTTTTCATGGCATGATCATGGAACTTGCTGTATTGTAGACGGTTGAAAGAAGAGCTTGATCTTGCCTTAAAACAGAGTGATTTCCATGGATGTGAACCCTGGTCTGAATTTCCCTTCAGAAACGGAGTTAAACCACAGGATCTGTGTCTTCCTACACCAAGAGTTCATTTCTGTTAAACCAAGTCAATTTTAGGCTCAAATGATTTTACACAGTTAAAGAACCCAAGGCAATTTTCACTATTAACCAAAGAGCATTTATGTAAGTGGAGCTGTGGTTTGTATCAGTTGCGTATGCAGACTTGAACTTCATATGGTCCGTATGATTAGGAAAAATAGTTCTTTATTTCAGGCATGCTAGTGGTACTTGCTATATTGGAGACGCTGGAAAGTAGAGCTTGCTTCTTGCATTAAAACAGAGTGGGTTCCATGGATGACAACACTGGTCTGAATTTCCCTTCAGACACGGAGTTAAACCACAGGATCTGTGTCTTCATACAAGCAAGAGTTCATTTCCGGTAAACCAATTCAATCTTGGGCTCAAATGATTTTATACAGTTCAAGACCCAACGCTATTCTCACTGTTAAGTTAAGAGCATTTATGTAAGTGGAGCTGTGCTTTGTATCAGTTGCATAGGCAGACTTGAATTACATATGGTCAGTATGAGTAGGAAACACGGTTCTTTTTTTCTGGGCATGCTCATTGTTCTTGCTGTATAGGAGACACTTAAAAGAATAGCTTGCTTCTTGCCTGCAAACAGAGTGTGTTTCATGGATGAGAAAACTGGTGTTAATTTCTTCAGAAACGGAGTCAAACCACAGGATTTGTGTCTTACTCAAAGCAAGAGTTCATTTCTGGTAAACCAAGTGAATTTTGGGCTCAAATGATTTTACACAGTTCAAGAACCCATCTCGATTCCCACTATTAACTGAAGAGCATTTATGTAAGTGGAGCTGTGGTTTGTATCAGACTCATAAGCAGAGTTAAACTGCATATGATCAGTATGAATAGGAAACACAGTTCTTTTTTTCTGGGCATTCTCATGGTTCTTTCTGTATCAGAGATGCTGGAAAGAAGAGCTTGCTTCTTGCGAAAAAACAGAGTGTGTTTCATGGATGAGAACACTGGTCTGAATATCCCTTCGGAAACGGAGTTAAACCCCAGGATCTGTGTCTTCCTACAAGCAAGAGTTCATTTCTGAAAAACCCAGTGAATTTTGGTCTCAAGTGATTTTGCACAGTTCAAAAACCCATCGCAATTCTCACTGTTAACTAAAGAGCCTTTATGTAAGAGGAGCTGTGGTTTGTATCAGTTTCATAATGAGAGTTGAACTATGTATGGTCCGTATGAGTAAGAAACACAGTTCTCTTTTTCAGGGCATGCTCGTGGTACTTGCTGTATTGGAGACGATAGAAAGAAGAGCTTGCTTCTTGCGTTAAATCACAGTGAGTTACATGGATGAGAACACTGGTCTAAATTTCCCTTCAGAAACAGAGTTGAACCCCAGGTCCTGTGTCTTCCTACAAGCCAGAGATCCTTTCTCATAAACAAAGAGATTTTTGGGCTCAAATGATTTTACACAGTTCAGAAAGCCAACAAGATTCTAACTATTTACTAAAGAGCATTTATGTAAGATGGGCTCTGTTTGTATCAGTTTCATCAGCTGACTTGATTTATATATGGTCCGTATGAGGAGGAAACACAGTTCTTTTTTTCTGGGCATGCTCATGGTTCTGGCTGTATTGGAGACACTGGAAAGAAGAGCTTGCTTCTTGCGTAAAACAGAGTGTGTTTCATGGATGAGAACACTGGTCTGAATTTCCCTTCAGAAACGGAGTTAAACCACAGGGTCTGTGTCTTCCTACAAGCAAGAGTTAATTTCTGGAAAACCCAGTGAATTTTGGGCTCAAGTGATTTTACACAGTTCAAAAACCCATCGCGATTCTCACTATTAACTAAAGAGCATTTATGTAAGTGGAGCTGTGGTTTGTATCAGTTGCGTATGCAGACTTGAAATTCATATGGTCCGTATGATTAGGAAAAATACTTCTTTTTTTCAGGCATGCTAGTGGTACTTGCTATATTGGAGACGCTGGAAAGTAGAGCTTGCTTCTTGCATTAAAACAGAGTGGGTTCCATGGATGAGAACACTGGTCTGAATTTCCCTTCAGACACGGAGTTAAACCACAGGATCTGTGTCTTCATACAAGCAAGAGTTCATTTCCGGTAAACCAATTCAATCTTGGGCTCAAATGATTTTATACAGTTCAAGACCCAACGCTATTCTCACTGTTAAGTTAAGAGCATTTATGTAAGTGGAGCTGTGCTTTGTATCAGTTGCATAGGCAGACTTGAATTACATATGGTCAGTATGAGTAGGAAACACGGTTCTTTTTTTCTGGGCATGCTCATTGTTCTTGCTGTATAGGAGACACTTAAAAGAATAGCTTGCTTCTTGCCTGCAAACAGAGTGTGTTTCATGGATGAGAAAACTGGTGTTAATTTCTTCAGAAACGGAGTCAAACCATAGGATTTGTGTCTTCCTAAAAGCCAGAGTTCATTTCTGGTAAACCAAGTGAATTTTGGGCTCAAATGATTTTACACAGTTCAAGAACCCATCTCGATTCCCACTATTAACTAAAGAGCATTTATGTAAGTGGAGCTGTGGTTTGTATCAGACTCATAAGCAGAGTTAAACTGCATATGATCAGTATGAATAGGAAACACAGTTCTTTTTTTCTGGGCATGCTCATGGTTCTGGCTGTATTGGAGACACTGGAAAGAAGAGCTTGCTTCTTGCGTAAAACAGAGTGCGTTTCATGGATGAGAACACTGGTCTGAATTTCCCTTCAGAAACGGAGTTAAACCCCAGGATCTGTGTCTTCCTACAAGCAAGAGTTCATTTCTGGCAAACCCAGTCAATTTGGGGCTCAAGTGATTTTACACAGTTCAAAAACCCATCGCGATTCTCACTATTAACTTAAGAGCATTTATGTAAGTGGAGCTGTGGTTTGTATCAGGTTCATAACCAGAGTTGAACTATGTATGGCCCGTATGAGTAGGAAACAAAGTTCTTTTTTTCTGTTCATGCTCATGGTTATTGCTGTATTGGAGACGCTGGAAAGACGAGCTTGCTTCTTCCGTTAAAACAGAGTGGGTTCCATGGATGAGAACACCGGTCTGAATTTCCCTTCAGACAAGCAGTTATACCACAGGTTCCGTGTCTTCCTACAAGCCAGGGTTCATTTCTGGTAAACAAAGAGAATTTTGGTCTCAAATGATTTTACCCAGTTCAGAAACCCAAACTAGATTCTCACTATTTACTAAAAAGCATTTATGTAAGATGAGCTCTGGTTTGTATCAGTTTCATGAGCAGAGTTGATTTATATATAGTCCGTTTGAGGAGGAAACACAGATCTTTTTTTGAGGGCATGCTCATGGTTCTTGCTGTATTGGAGACGCTGGAAAGAAGAGCTTGCTTCTTGTGTTAAAACAGAGAGTGTTCAATGGATGAGAACCCTGGTGAGAATTTACCTTCAGTAAAGGAGTTAAACCACAGGATCTGTGTCTTCCTACAAACAAGAGTTCATTTCTGGTAAACCATATGAAATTTGGGCTCAAATGATTTTACACAGTTCAGAATCCCAAACTAGATTCTCACTATTTACTAAAGAGCATGTATGTAAGAAGAGCTTTTGTTTGTATCAGTTTCATAAGTAGAGTTGAACTACGTATGGTCCATATGAGTAGGAAACACAGTACTTTTTTTCTGGGCATGCTCATGGTTATTGCTGTATAGAAAACGCTTGAAAGAAGTGCTTGCTTCTTGCTTGAAAACAGAGTGTGTTTCATGGATGAGAACACTGGTCTTAATTTCCCTTCAGAAACGGAGTTAAACCCCAGGAATAGTGTCTTACTACAAGCAAGAGTTCATTTCTGGAAAACCCAGTTAATTTTGGGCTCAAGTGATTTTACACAGTTCAAAAACCCATCGCGATTCTCACTATTAACTAAAGAGCCTTTATGTAAGAAGAGCTGTGGTTTGTATCAGTTTCATAACGAGAGTTGAACTATGTATGGTCCGTATGAGTAAGAAACACAGTTCTTTTTTTCTGGGAATGCTCGTGGTTATTGCTGTATTGGAGACGCTGGAAAGAAGAGCTTGCTTCTTGCCTGAAAACAGAGTGTGTTTCATGGATGACAACACCGATCTTAATATGCCTTCAGACACGGAGACAAACCACAGGATCCGTGTCTTCCTAAAAGCAAGAGTTCATTTCTGGTAAACCAAGTGAATTTTGGGCTCAAATGATTTTACACAGTTCAAGAACCCAACGCGATTCTCACTATTTACTAAACAGCATTTATGTAAGTGGAGCTGTGGTTTGTATCAGTTTCATAAGCAGAGTGGATTTACATATGGTCCCTATGAGAAGGAAACACAGTTCTTTTTTCAGGGGATGCTCCTGGTACTTGCTGTATTGGAGACGCGGAAAAGTAGAGCTTGCTTCTTGCATTAACACAGAGTGGGTTCCATGGATGAGAACACTGGTCTGAATTTCCCTTCAGACTCGGAGTTAAACCACAGGATCTGTGTCTTCATACAAGCAAGATTCATTTCCGGTAAACCAAGTCAATCTTGGGCTCAAATGATTTTATACAGTTCAAGACCCAATGCTATTCTCACTGTTAAGTTAAGAGCATTTATGTAAGTGGAGCTGTGCTTTGTATCAGTTGCATAGGCAGACTTGAATTACATATGGTCAGTATGAGTAGGAAACACGGTTCTTTTTTTCTGGGCATGCTCAATGTTCTTGCTGTATAGGAAACACTTAAAAGAAGAGCTTGCTTCTTGCCTGCAAACAGAGTGTGTTTCATGGATGAGAAAACTGGTGTTAATTTCTTCAAAAACGGAGTGAAACCACAGGATTTGTGACTTCCTCAAAGCAAGAGTTCATTTCTGGTAAACCAAGTGAATTTTGGGCTCAAATGATTTTACACAGTTCAAGAACCCATCTCGATTCCCACTATTAACTGAAGAGCATTTATGTAAGTGGAGCTGTGGTTTGTATCAGACTCATAAGCAGAGTTAAACTGCATATGATCAGTATGAATAGGAAACACAGTTCTTTTTTTCTGGGCATTCTCATGGTTCTTTCTGTATCAGAGATGCTGGAAAGAAGAGCTTGCTTCTTGCGAAAAAACAGAGTGTGTTTCATGTATGAGAACGCTGGTCTGAATATCCCTTCAGAAACGGAGTTAAACCCCAAGATCTGTGTCTTCCTACAAGCAAGAGTTCATTTCTGGAAAACCTAGTGAATTTTGGTCTCAAGTGATTTTACACAGTTCAAAAACCCATCGCGATTCTCACTATTAACTAAGGAGACTTTATGTAAGAGGAGCTGTGGTTTGTATCAGTTTCATAACGAGAGTTGAACTATGTATGGTCCGTATGAGTAAGAAACACAGTTCTTTTTTTCAGGGCATGCTAGTGGTACTTGCTGTATTAGAGACGCTAGAAAGAAGAGCTTGCTTCTTGTGTTAAATCACAGTGAGTTACATGGATGAGAACACTGGTGTAAATTTCCCTTCAGAAACAGAGTTGAACCCCAGGTTCTGTGTCTTCCTACAAGCCAGGGATCCTTTCTGGTAAACAAAGAGAATTTTGGGCTCAAATGATTTTACACAGTTCAGAAAGCCAACAAGATTCTAACTATTTACTAAAGATCATTTATGTAAGATGGGCTCTGTTTGTATCAGTTTCATAAGCTGACTTGATTTATATATGGTCTGTATGAGGAGGAAACACAGTTCTTTTTTTCTGGGCATGCTCATGGTTCTGGCTGTATTGGAGACACTGGAAAGAAGAGCTTGCTTCTTGCGTAAAACAGAGTGTGTTTCATGGATGAGAACACTGGTCTGAATTTCCCTTCAGAAACGGAGTTAAACCCCAGGATCTGTGTCTTCCTACAAGCAAGAGTTCATTTCTGGCAAACCCAGTCAATTTGGGGCTCAAGTGATTTTACACAGTTCAAAAACCCATCGCGATTCTCACTATTAACTTAAGAGCATTTATGTAAGTGGAGCTGTGGTTTGTATCAGGTTCATAACCAGAGTTGAACTATGTATGGCCCGTATGAGTAGGAAACAAAGTTCTTTTTTTCTGTTCATGCTCATGGTTATTGCTGTATTGGAGACGCTGGAAAGACGAGCTTGCTTCTTGCGTTAAAACAGAGTGGGTTCCATGGATGAGAACACCGGTCTGAATTTCCCTTCAGACAAGCAGTTATACCACAGGTTCCGTGTCTTCCTACAAGCCAGGGTTCATTTCTGGTAAACAAAGAGAATTTTGGTCTCAAATGATTTTACCCAGTTCAGAAACCCAAACTAGATTCTCACTATTTACTAAAAAGCATTTATGTAAGATGAGCTCTGGTTTGTATCAGTTTCATGAGCAGAGTTGATTTATATATAGTCCGTTTGAGGAGGAAACACAGATCTTTTTTTGAGGGCATGCTCATGGTTCTTGCTGTATTGGAGACGCTGGAAAGAAGAGCTTGCTTCTTGTGTTAAAACAGAGAGTGTTCAATGGATGAGAACCCTGGTGAGAATTTACCTTCAGTAAAGGAGTTAAACCACAGGATCTGTGTCTTCCTACAAACAAGAGTTCATTTCTGGTAAACCATATGAAATTTGGGCTCAAATGATTTTACACAGTTCAGAATCCCAAACTAGATTCTCACTATTTACTAAAGAGCATGTATGTAAGAAGAGCTTTTGTTTGTATCAGTTTCATAAGTAGAGTTGAACTACGTATGGTCCATATGAGTAGGAAACACAGTACTTTTTTTCTGGGCATGCTCATGGTTATTGCTGTATAGAAAACGCTTGAAAGAAGTGCTTGCTTCTTGCTTGAAAACAGAGTGTGTTTCATGGATGAGAACACTGGTCTTAATTTCCCTTCAGAAACGGAGTTAAACCCCAGGAATAGTGTCTTACTACAAGCAAGAGTTCATTTCTGGAAAACCCAGTTAATTTTGGGCTCAAGTGATTTTACACAGTTCAAAAACCCATCGCGATTCTCACTATTAACTAAAGAGCCTTTATGTAAGAAGAGCTGTGGTTTGTATCAGTTTCATAACGAGAGTTGAACTATGTATGGTCCGTATGAGTAAGAAACACAGTTCTTTTTTTCTGGGAATGCTCGTGGTTATTGCTGTATTGGAGACGCTGGAAAGAAGAGCTTGCTTCTTGCCTGAAAACAGAGTGTGTTTCATGGATGACAACACCGATCTTAATATGCCTTCAGACACGGAGACAAACCACAGGATCCGTGTCTTCCTAAAAGCAAGAGTTCATTTCTGGTAAACCAAGTGAATTTTGGGCTCAAATGATTTTACACAGTTCAAGAACCCAACGCGATTCTCACTATTTACTAAACAGCATTTATGTAAGTGGAGCTGTGGTTTGTATCAGTTTCATAAGCAGAGTGGATTTACATATGGTCCCTATGAGAAGGAAACACAGTTCTTTTTTCAGGGGATGCTCCTGGTACTTGCTGTATTGGAGACGCGGAAAAGTAGAGCTTGCTTCTTGCATTAACACAGAGTGGGTTCCATGGATGAGAACACTGGTCTGAATTTCCCTTCAGACTCGGAGTTAAACCACAGGATCTGTGTCTTCATACAAGCAAGATTCATTTCCGGTAAACCAAGTCAATCTTGGGCTCAAATGATTTTATACAGTTCAAGACCCAACGCTATTCTCACTGTTAAGTTAAGAGCATTTATGTAAGTGGAGCTGTGCTTTGTATCAGTTGCATAGGCAGACTTGAATTACATATGGTCAGTATGAGTAGGAAACACGGTTCTTTTTTTCTGGGCATGCTCATTGTTCTTGCTGTATAGGAGACACTTAAAAGAATAGCTTGCTTCTTGCCTGCAAACAGAGTGTGTTTCATGGATGAGAAAACTGGTGTTAATTTCTTCAGAAACGGAGTCAAACCATAGGATTTGTGTCTTCCTAAAAGCCAGAGTTCATTTCTGGTAAACCAAGTGAATTTTGGGCTCAAATGATTTTACACAGTTCAAGAACCCATCTCGATTCCCACTATTAACTGAAGAGCATTTATGTAAGTGGAGCTGTGGTTTGTATCAGACTCATAAGCAGAGTTAAACTGCATATGATCAGTATGAATAGGAAACACAGTTCTTTTTTTCTGGGCATGCTCATGGTTCTGGCTGTATTGGAGACACTGGAAAGAAGAGCTTGCTTCTTGCGTAAAACAGAGTGCGTTTCATGGATGAGAACACTGGTCTGAATTTCCCTTCAGAAACGGAGTTAAACCCCAGGATCTGTGTCTTCCTACAAGCAAGAGTTCATTTCTGGCAAACCCAGTCAATTTGGGGCTCAAGTGATTTTACACAGTTCAAAAACCCATCGCGATTCTCACTATTAACTTAAGAGCATTTATGTAAGTGGAGCTGTGGTTTGTATCAGGTTCATAACCAGAGTTGAACTATGTATGGCCCGTATGAGTAGGAAACAAAGTTCTTTTTTTCTGTTCATGCTCATGGTTATTGCTGTATTGGAGACGCTGGAAAGACGAGCTTGCTTCTTGCGTTAAAACAGAGTGGGTTCCATGGATGAGAACACCGGTCTGAATTTCCCTTCAGACAAGCAGTTATACCACAGGTTCCGTGTCTTCCTACAAGCCAGGGTTCATTTCTGGTAAACAAAGAGAATTTTGGTCTCAAATGATTTTACCCAGTTCAGAAACCCAAACTAGATTCTCACTATTTACTAAAAAGCATTTATGTAAGATGAGCTCTGGTTTGTATCAGTTTCATGAGCAGAGTTGATTTATATATAGTCCGTTTGAGGAGGAAACACAGATCTTTTTTTGAGGGCATGCTCATGGTTCTTGCTGTATTGGAGACGCTGGAAAGAAGAGCTTGCTTCTTGTGTTAAAACAGAGAGTGTTCAATGGATGAGAACCCTGGTGAGAATTTACCTTCAGTAAAGGAGTTAAACCACAGGATCTGTGTCTTCCTACAAACAAGAGTTCATTTCTGGTAAACCATATGAAATTTGGGCTCAAATGATTTTACACAGTTCAGAATCCCAAACTAGATTCTCACTATTTACTAAAGAGCATGTATGTAAGAAGAGCTTTTGTTTGTATCAGTTTCATAAGTAGAGTTGAACTACGTATGGTCCATATGAGTAGGAAACACAGTACTTTTTTTCTGGGCATGCTCATGGTTACTGCTGTATAGAAAACGCTTGAAAGAAGTGCTTGCTTCTTGCTTGAAAACAGAGTGTGTTTCATGGATGAGAACACTGGTCTTAATTTCCCTTCAGAAACGGAGTTAAACCCCAGGAATAGTGTCTTACTACAAGCAAGAGTTCATTTCTGGAAAACCCAGTGAATTTTGGGCTCAAGTGATTTTACACAGTTCAAAAACCCATCGCGATTCTCACTATTAACTAAAGAGCCTTTATGTAAGAAGAGCTGTGGTTTGTATCAGTTTCATAACGAGAGTTGAACTATGTATGGTCCGTATGAGTAAGAAACACAGTTCTTTTTTTCTGGGAATGCTCGTGGTTATTGCTGTATTGGAGACGCTGGAAAGAAGAGCTTGCTTCTTGCCTGAAAACAGAGTGTGTTTCATGGATGACAACACCGATCTTAATATGCCTTCAGACACGGAGACAAACCACAGGATCCGTGTCTTCCTAAAAGCAAGAGTTCATTTCTGGTAAACCAAGTGAATTTTGGGCTCAAATGATTTTACACAGTTCAAGAACCCAACGCGATTCTCACTATTTACTAAACAGCATTTATGTAAGTGGAGCTGTGGTTTGTATCAGTTTCATAAGCAGAGTGGATTTACATATGGTCCCTATGAGAAGGAAACACAGTTCTTTTTTCAGGGGATGCTCCTGGTACTTGCTGTATTGGAGACGCGGAAAAGTAGAGCTTGCTTCTTGCATTAACACAGAGTGGGTTCCATGGATGAGAACACTGGTCTGAATTTCCCTTCAGACTCGGAGTTAAACCACAGGATCTGTGTCTTCATACAAGCAAGATTCATTTCCGGTAAACCAAGTCAATCTTGGGCTCAAATGATTTTATACAGTTCAAGACCCAATGCTATTCTCACTGTTAAGTTAAGAGCATTTATGTAAGTGGAGCTGTGCTTTGTATCAGTTGCATAGGCAGACTTGAATTACATATGGTCAGTATGAGTAGGAAACACGGTTCTTTTTTTCTGGGCATGCTCAATGTTCTTGCTGTATAGGAAACACTTAAAAGAAGAGCTTGCTTCTTGCCTGCAAACAGAGTGTGTTTCATGGATGAGAAAACTGGTGTTAATTTCTTCAAAAACGGAGTGAAACCACAGGATTTGTGACTTCCTCAAAGCAAGAGTTCATTTCTGGTAAACCAAGTGAATTTTGGGCTCAAATGATTTTACACAGTTCAAGAACCCATCTCGATTCCCACTATTAACTGAAGAGCATTTATGTAAGTGGAGCTGTGGTTTGTATCAGACTCATAAGCAGAGTTAAACTGCATATGATCAGTATGAATAGGAAACACAGTTCTTTTTTTCTGGGCATTCTCATGGTTCTTTCTGTATCAGAGATGCTGGAAAGAAGAGCTTGCTTCTTGCGAAAAAACAGAGTGTGTTTCATGTATGAGAACGCTGGTCTGAATATCCCTTCAGAAACGGAGTTAAACCCCAAGATCTGTGTCTTCCTACAAGCAAGAGTTCATTTCTGGAAAACCTAGTGAATTTTGGTCTCAAGTGATTTTACACAGTTCAAAAACCCATCGCGATTCTCACTATTAACTAAGGAGACTTTATGTAAGAGGAGCTGTGGTTTGTATCAGTTTCATAACGAGAGTTGAACTATGTATGGTCCGTATGAGTAAGAAACACAGTTCTTTTTTTCAGGGCATGCTAGTGGTACTTGCTGTATTAGAGACGCTAGAAAGAAGAGCTTGCTTCTTGTGTTAAATCACAGTGAGTTACATGGATGAGAACACTGGTGTAAATTTCCCTTCAGAAACAGAGTTGAACCCCAGGTTCTGTGTCTTCCTACAAGCCAGGGATCCTTTCTGGTAAACAAAGAGAATTTTGGGCTCAAATGATTTTACACAGTTCAGAAAGCCAACAAGATTCTAACTATTTACTAAAGATCATTTATGTAAGATGGGCTCTGTTTGTATCAGTTTCATAAGCTGACTTGATTTATATATGGTCTGTATGAGGAGGAAACACAGTTCTTTTTTTCTGGGCATGCTCATGGTTCTGGCTGTATTGGAGACACTGGAAAGAAGAGCTTGCTTCTTGCGTAAAACAGAGTGTGTTTCATGGATGAGAACACTGGTCTGAATTTCCCTTCAGAAACGGAGTTAAACCCCAGGATCTGTGTCTTCCTACAAGCAAGAGTTCATTTCTGGCAAACCCAGTCAATTTGGGGCTCAAGTGATTTTACACAGTTCAAAAACCCATCGCGATTCTCACTATTAACTTAAGAGCATTTATGTAAGTGGAGCTGTGGTTTGTATCAGGTTCATAACCAGAGTTGAACTATGTATGGCCCGTATGAGTAGGAAACAAAGTTCTTTTTTTCTGTTCATGCTCATGGTTATTGCTGTATTGGAGACGCTGGAAAGACGAGCTTGCTTCTTGCGTTAAAACAGAGTGGGTTCCATGGATGAGAACACCGGTCTGAATTTCCCTTCAGACAAGCAGTTATACCACAGGTTCCGTGTCTTCCTACAAGCCAGGGTTCATTTCTGGTAAACAAAGAGAATTTTGGTCTCAAATGATTTTACCCAGTTCAGAAACCCAAACTAGATTCTCACTATTTACTAAAAAGCATTTATGTAAGATGAGCTCTGGTTTGTATCAGTTTCATGAGCAGAGTTGATTTATATATAGTCCGTTTGAGGAGGAAACACAGATCTTTTTTTGAGGGCATGCTCATGGTTCTTGCTGTATTGGAGACGCTGGAAAGAAGAGCTTGCTTCTTGTGTTAAAACAGAGAGTGTTCAATGGATGAGAACCCTGGTGAGAATTTACCTTCAGTAAAGGAGTTAAACCACAGGATCTGTGTCTTCCTACAAACAAGAGTTCATTTCTGGTAAACCATATGAAATTTGGGCTCAAATGATTTTACACAGTTCAGAATCCCAAACTAGATTCTCACTATTTACTAAAGAGCATGTATGTAAGAAGAGCTTTTGTTTGTATCAGTTTCATAAGTAGAGTTGAACTACGTATGGTCCATATGAGTAGGAAACACAGTACTTTTTTTCTGGGCATGCTCATGGTTATTGCTGTATAGAAAACGCTTGAAAGAAGTGCTTGCTTCTTGCTTGAAAACAGAGTGTGTTTCATGGATGAGAACACTGGTCTTAATTTCCCTTCAGAAACGGAGTTAAACCCCAGGAATAGTGTCTTACTACAAGCAAGAGTTCATTTCTGGAAAACCCAGTTAATTTTGGGCTCAAGTGATTTTACACAGTTCAAAAACCCATCGCGATTCTCACTATTAACTAAAGAGCCTTTATGTAAGAAGAGCTGTGGTTTGTATCAGTTTCATAACGAGAGTTGAACTATGTATGGTCCGTATGAGTAAGAAACACAGTTCTTTTTTTCTGGGAATGCTCGTGGTTATTGCTGTATTGGAGACGCTGGAAAGAAGAGCTTGCTTCTTGCCTGAAAACAGAGTGTGTTTCATGGATGACAACACCGATCTTAATATGCCTTCCGACACGGAGACAAACCACAGGATCCGTGTCTTCCTAAAAGCAAGAGTTCATTTCTGGTAAACCAAGTGAATTTTGGGCTCAAATGATTTTACACAGTTCAAGAACCCAACGCGATCCTCACTATTTACTAAACAGCATTTATGTAAGTGGAGCTGTGGTTTGTATCAGTTTCATAAGCAGAGTGGATTTACATATGGTCCCTATGAGAAGGAAACACAGTTCTTTTTTCAGGGGATGCTCCTGGTACTTGCTGTATTGGAGACGCGGAAAAGTAGAGCTTGCTTCTTGCATTAACACAGAGTGGGTTCCATGGATGAGAACACTGGTCTGAATTTCCCTTCAGACTCGGAGTTAAACCACAGGATCTGTGTCTTCATACAAGCAAGATTCATTTCCAGTAAACCAAGTCAATCTTGGGCTCAAATGATTTTATACAGTTCAAGACCCAACGCTATTCTCACTGTTAAGTTAAGAGCATTTATGTAAGTGGAGCTGTGCTTTGTATCAGTTGCATAGGCAGACTTGAATTACATATGGTCAGTATGAGTAGTAAACACGGTTCTTTTTTTCTGGGCATGCTCAATGTTCTTGCTGTATAGGAGACACTTAAAAGAAGAGCTTGCTTCTTGCCTGCAAACAGAGTGTGTTTCATGGATGAGAAAACTGGTGTTAATTTCTTCAAAAACGGAGTGAAACCACAGGATTTGTGACTTCCTCAAAGCAAGAGTTCATTTCTGGTAAACCAAGTGAATTTTGGGCTCAAATGATTTTACACAGTTCAAGAACCCATCTCGATTCCCACTATTAACTGAAGAGCATTTATGTAAGTGGAGCTGTGGTTTGTATCAGACTCATAAGCAGAGTTAAACTGCATATGATCAGTATGAATAGGAAACACAGTTCTTTTTTTCTGGGCATTCTCATGGTTCTTTCTGTATCAGAGATGCTGGAAAGAAGAGCTTGCTTCTTGCGAAAAAACAGAGTGTGTTTCATGTATGAGAACGCTGGTCTGAATATCCCTTCAGAAACGGAGTTAAACCCCAAGATCTGTGTCTTCCTACAAGCAAGAGTTCATTTCTGGAAAACCTAGTGAATTTTGGTCTCAAGTGATTTTACACAGTTCAAAAACCCATCGCGATTCTCACTATTAACTAAGGAGACTTTATGTAAGAGGAGCTGTGGTTTGTATCAGTTTCATAACGAGAGTTGAACTATGTATGGTCCGTATGAGTAAGAAACACAGTTCTTTTTTTCAGGGCATGCTAGTGGTACTTGCTGTATTAGAGACGCTAGAAAGAAGAGCTTGCTTCTTGTGTTAAATCACAGTGAGTTACATGGATGAGAACACTGGTGTAAATTTCCCTTCAGAAACAGAGTTGAACCCCAGGTTCTGTGTCTTCCTACAAGCCAGGGATCCTTTCTGGTAAACAAAGAGAATTTTGGGCTCAAATGATTTTACACAGTTCAGAAAGCCAACAAGATTCTAACTATTTACTAAAGATCATTTATGTAAGATGGGCTCTGTTTGTATCAGTTTCATAAGCTGACTTGATTTATATATGGTCTGTATGAGGAGGAAACACAGTTCTTTTTTTCTGGGCATGCTCATGGTTCTGGCTGTATTGGAGACACTGGAAAGAAGAGCTTGCTTCTTGCGTAAAACAGAGTGTGTTTCATGGATGAGAACACTGGTCTGAATTTCCCTTCAGAAACGGATTTAAACCGCATGATCTGTGTCTTCCTATAAGCAAGAGTTCATTTCTGGAAAACCCAGTGAATTTTGGGCTCAAGTGATTTTACACAGTTCAAAAACCCATCGCGATTCTCACTATTAACTTAAGAGCATTTATGTAAGTGGAGCTGTGGTTTGTATCAGGTTCATAACCAGAGTTGAACTATGTATGGTCCGTATGAGTAGGAAACAAAGTTCTTTTTTTCTGTTCATGCTCATGGTTATTGCTGTATTGGAGACGCTGGAAAGACGAGCTTGCTTCTTGCGTTAAAACAGAGTGGGTTCCATGGATGAGAACACCGGTCTGAATTTCCCTTCAGACAAGCAGTTATACCACAGGATCCGTGTCTTCCTACAAGCCAGGGTTCATTTCTGGTAAACCGAGTGAATTTTCGGCTGAAATGATTTTACACAGTTCAAGAACCCAACGCGATTCTCACTATATACTAAACAGCATTTATGTAAGTGGAGCTGTGGTTTGTATCAGTTTCATAAGCAGAGTGGATTTACATATGGTCCCTATGAGAAGGAAACACAGTTCTTTTTTCAGGGGATGCTCCTGGTACTTGCTGTATTGGAGACTCGGGAAAGTAGAGCTTGCTTCTTGCGTTAAAACAGTGTGGGTTCCATTGATGAGAACACTGGTCTGAATTTCCCTTCAGACACGGAGTTAAACCACAGGATCTGTGTCTTCATACAAGCAAGAGTTCATTTCCGGTAAACCAAGTCAATTTTGGGCTCAAATGATTTTATACAGTTCAAGACCCAACGCTATTCTCACTGTTAAGTTAAGATCATTTATGTAAGTGGAGCTGTGCTTTGTATCAGTTGCATAGGCAGACTTGAATTACATATGGTCAGTATGAGTAGGAAACACAGTTCTTTTTTTCAGGGCATGCTCGTGGTACTTGCTGTATTGGAGACGCTAGAAAGAAGAGCTTGCTTCTTGTGTTAAACCACAGTGAGTTACATGGAGGAGAACACTGGTCAAAATTTCCCTTCAGAAACAGAGTTGAACCCCAGGTTCTGTTTCTTCCTACTAGCCAGAGATCCTTTCTGGTAAACAAAGAGAATTTTGGGCTCAAATGATTTCACACAGTTCAGAAAGCCAACTAGATTCTAACTATATACTAAAGAGCATTTATGTAAGATGGGCTCTGGTGTGTATCAGTTTCATAAGCTGACTTGATTTATATATGGTCCGTATGAGCAGGAAACACAGTTCTTTTTTTTCTGTTCATGCTCATGGTTGTTGCTGTATTGGAGACGCTGGAAAGACGAGCTTGCTTCTTGCGTTAAAACAGAGTGGGTTCCATGGATGAGAACACCGGTCTGAATTTCCCTTCAGACAAGCAGTTATACCACAGGTTCCGTGTCTTCCTACAACCCAGGGTTCATTTCTGGTAAACAAAGAGAATTTTGGACTCAAATGATTTTACCCAGTTCAGAAACCCAAACTAGATTCTCACTATTTACTAAAAAGCATTTATGTAAGGTGAGCTCTGGTTTGTATCAGTTTCATGAGCAGAGTTGATTTATATATGGTCCGTTTGAGGAGGAAACACAGATCTTTTTTTGAGGGCATGCTCATGGTTCTTGCTGTATTGGAGACGCTGGAAAGAAGAGCTTGCTTCTTGCGTTAAAACAGAGAGTGTTCAATGGATGAGAACCCTGGTGAGAATTTACCTTCAGTAACGGAGTTAAACCACAGGATCTGTGTCTTCCTACAAACAAGAGTTCATTTCTGGTAAACCATATGAAATTTGGACTCAAATGATTTTACACAGTTCAAGAACCTAACACAATTCTAACTATTTATTAAAGAGCATTTATGTAAGAGGAGCTCTGGTTTGCAACAGTTTCAGAAGCTGAGTTGATTTATATATGGTCCGTATGAGGAGGATATACAGTTCTTTTTTTGAGGGCATGCTCATGGTTCTTGCTGTATTGGAGACGCTGGAAAGAAGAGCTTGCTTCTTCGTTAAAACAGAGTGTGTTCCATGGATGAGAACCCTGGTCTGAATTTACCTTTAGAAACGGAGTTAAACCACAGGATCTGTGTCCTCCTACAAACAGGAGTTCATTTCTGTTATACCAAGTGAAATTTTTGCTCAAATGATTTTACACTGTTCAAGAACCCATCGCGATTCTCACTATTAACTGAAAAGCCTTTATGTAAGAGGCGCTGTGGTTTGTATCAGTTTCATAAGCAGAGTTGAACTATGTATGGTCCGTATGAGTAGGACACACAGTTCTTTTTTCTGGGCATGTTCATCGTTCTTGCTGTATTGGAGATGCTGGAAAGACGAGCTTGCTTCTTTTGCTAAAACAGAGTGTGTTTCATGGATGAGAACACTGGTCTGAATTTCCCTTCAGAAACGGAGTTAAACCACAGGATCTGTGCCTTCCCACAAGCAAGATTTCATTTCTGGTAAACCAAGTCAATTTTGGGATCAAATGATTTTACAGAGTTCAAGACACAATGCTATTCTCACTATTAACTAAAGGTCATTTATGTAAGTGGAGCTATCATCTGTATCAGTTGCATATGCAGATTTGAATTACATATGGTCCGTATGAGTAGGAAACACAGTTCTTTTTTCATGGCATGATCATGGAACTTGCTGTATTGTAGACGGTTGAAAGAAGAGCTTGATCTTGCCTTAAAACAGAGTGATTTCCATGGATGTGAACCCTGGTCTGAATTTCCCTTCAGAAACGGAGTTAAACCACAGGATCTGTGTCTTCCTACACCAAGAGTTCATTTCTGTTAAACCAAGTCAATTTTAGGCTCAAATGATTTTACACAGTTAAAGAACCCAAGGCAATTTTCACTATTAACCAAAGAGCATTTATGTAAGTGGAGCTGTGGTTTGTATCAGTTGCGTATGCAGACTTGAACTTCATATGGTCCGTATGATTAGGAAAAATAGTTCTTTATTTCAGGCATGCTAGTGGTACTTGCTATATTGGAGACGCTGGAAAGTAGAGCTTGCTTCTTGCATTAAAACAGAGTGGGTTCCATGGATGACAACACTGGTCTGAATTTCCCTTCAGACACGGAGTTAAACCACAGGATCTGTGTCTTCATACAAGCAAGAGTTCATTTCCGGTAAACCAATTCAATCTTGGGCTCAAATGATTTTATACAGTTCAAGACCCAACGCTATTCTCACTGTTAAGTTAAGAGCATTTATGTAAGTGGAGCTGTGCTTTGTATCAGTTGCATAGGCAGACTTGAATTACATATGGTCAGTATGAGTAGGAAACACGGTTCTTTTTTTCTGGGCATGCTCATTGTTCTTGCTGTATAGGAGACACTTAAAAGAATAGCTTGCTTCTTGCCTGCAAACAGAGTGTGTTTCATGGATGAGAAAACTGGTGTTAATTTCTTCAGAAACGGAGTCAAACCACAGGATTTGTGTCTTACTCAAAGCAAGAGTTCATTTCTGGTAAACCAAGTGAATTTTGGGCTCAAATGATTTTACACAGTTCAAGAACCCATCTCGATTCCTACTATTAACTGAAGAGCATTTATGTAAGTGGAGCTGTGGTTTGTATCAGACTCATAAGCAGAGTTAAACTGCATATGATCAGTATGAATAGGAAACACAGTTCTTTTTTTCTGGGCATTCTCATGGTTCTTTCTGTATCAGAGATGCTGGAAAGAAGAGCTTGCTTCTTGCGAAAAAACAGAGTGTGTTTCATGGATGAGAACACTGGTCTGAATATCCCTTCGGAAACGGAGTTAAACCCCAGGATCTGTGTCTTCCTACAAGCAAGAGTTCATTTCTGAAAAACCCAGTGAATTTTGGTCTCAAGTGATTTTGCACAGTTCAAAAACCCATCGCAATTCTCACTGTTAACTAAAGAGCCTTTATGTAAGAGGAGCTGTGGTTTGTATCAGTTTCATAATGAGAGTTGAACTATGTATGGTCCGTATGAGTAAGAAACACAGTTCTCTTTTTCAGGGCATGCTCGTGGTACTTGCTGTATTGGAGACGATAGAAAGAAGAGCTTGCTTCTTGCGTTAAATCACAGTGAGTTACATGGATGAGAACACTGGTCTAAATTTCCCTTCAGAAACAGAGTTGAACCCCAGGTCCTGTGTCTTCCTACAAGCCAGAGATCCTTTCTCATAAACAAAGAGATTTTTGGGCTCAAATGATTTTACACAGTTCAGAAAGCCAACAAGATTCTAACTATTTACTAAAGAGCATTTATGTAAGATGGGCTCTGTTTGTATCAGTTTCATCAGCTGACTTGATTTATATATGGTCCGTATGAGGAGGAAACACAGTTCTTTTTTTCTGGGCATGCTCATGGTTCTGGCTGTATTGGAGACACTGGAAAGAAGAGCTTGCTTCTTGCGTAAAACAGAGTGTGTTTCATGGATGAGAACACTGGTCTGAATTTCCCTTCAGAAACGGAGTTAAACCACAGGGTCTGTGTTTTCCTACAAGCAAGAGTTCATTTCTGGAAAACCCAGTGAATTTTGGGCTCAAGTGATTTTACACAGTTCAAAAACCCATCGCGATTCTCACTATTAACTAAAGAGCATTTATGTAAGTGGAGCTGTGGTTTGTATCAGTTGCGTATGCAGACTTGAAATTCATATGGTCCGTATGATTAGGAAAAATACTTCTTTTTTTCAGGCATGCTAGTGGTACTTGCTATATTGGAGACGCTGGAAAGTAGAGCTTGCTTCTTGCATTAAAACAGAGTGGGTTCCATGGATGAGAACACTGGTCTGAATTTCCCTTCAGACACGGAGTTAAACCACAGGATCTGTGTCTTCATACAAGCAAGAGTTCATTTCCGGTAAACCAATTCAATCTTGGGCTCAAATGATTTTATACAGTTCAAGACCCAACGCTATTCTCACTGTTAAGTTAAGAGCATTTATGTAAGTGGAGCTGTGCTTTGTATCAGTTGCATAGGCAGACTTGAATTACATATGGTCAGTATGAGTAGGAAACACGGTTCTTTTTTTCTGGGCATGCTCATTGTTCTTGCTGTATAGGAGACACTTAAAAGAATAGCTTGCTTCTTGCCTGCAAACAGAGTGTGTTTCATGGATGAGAAAACTGGTGTTAATTTCTTCAGAAACGGAGTCAAACCATAGGATTTGTGTCTTCCTAAAAGCCAGAGTTCATTTCTGGTAAACCAAGTGAATTTTGGGCTCAAATGATTTTACACAGTTCAAGAACCCATCTCGATTCCCACTATTAACTGAAGAGCATTTATGTAAGTGGAGCTGTGGTTTGTATCAGACTCATAAGCAGAGTTAAACTGCATATGATCAGTATGAATAGGAAACACAGTTCTTTTTTTCTGGGCATTCTCATGGTTCTTTCTGTATCAGAGATGCTGGAAAGAAGAGCTTGCTTCTTGCGAAAAAACAGAGTGTGTTTCATGGATGAGAACACTGGTCTGAATATCCCTTCGGAAACGGAGTTAAACCCCAGGATCTGTGTCTTCCTACAAGCAAGAGTTCATTTCTGGAAAACCCAATGAATTTTGGTCTCAAGTGATTTTGCACAGTTCAAAAACCCATCGCAATTCTCACTATTAACTAAAGAGCCTTTATGTAAGAGGAGCTGTGGTTTGTATCAGTTTCATAATGAGAGTTGAACTATGTATGGTCCGTATGAGTAAGAAACACAGTTCTCTTTTTCAGGGCATGCTCGTGGTACTTGCTGTATTGGAGACGCTAGAAAGAAGAGCTTGCTTCTTGCGTTAAATCACAGTGAATTACATGGAGGAGAACACTGGTCTAAATTTCCCTTCAGAAACAGAGTTGAACCCCAGGTCCTGTGTCTTCCTACAAGCCAGAGATCCTTTCTCGTAAACAAAGAGATTTTTGGGCTCAAATGATTTTACACAGTTCAGAAAGCCAACAAGATTCTAACTATTTACTAAAGAGCATTTATGTAAGATGGGCTCTGTTTGTATCAGTTTCATCAGCTGACTTGATTTATATATGGTCCGTATGAGGAGGAAACACAGTTCTTTTTTTCTGGGCATGCTCATGGTTCTGGCTGTATTGGAGACACTGGAAAGAAGAGCTTGCTTCTTGCGTAAAACAGAGTGTGTTTCATGGATGAGAACACTGGTCTGAATTTCCCTTCAGAAACGGAGTTAAACCACAGGGTCTGTGTCTTCCTACAAGCAAGAGTTCATTTCTGGAAAACCCAGTGAATTTTGGGCTCAAGTGATTTTACACAGTTCAAAAACCCAACGCGATTCTCACTATATACTAAACAGCATTTATGTAAGTGGAGCTGTGGTTTGTATCAGTTTCATAAGCAGAGTGGATTTACATATGGTCCCTATGAGAAGGAAACACAGTTCTTTTTTCAGGGGATGCTCCTGGTACTTGCTGTATTGGAGACTCAGGAAAGTAGAGCTTGCTTCTTGCGTTAAAACAGCGTGGGTTCCATTGATGAGAACACTGGTCTGAATTTCCCTTCAGACACGGAGTTAAACCACAGGATCTGTGTCTTCATACAAGCAAGAGTTCATTTCCAGTAAACCAAGTCAATTTTGGGCTCAAATGATTTTATACAGTTCAAGACCCAACGCTATTCTCACTGTTAAGTTAAGAGCATTTATGTAAGTGGAGCTGTGCTTTGTATCAGTTGCATAGGCAGACTTGAATTACATATGGTCAGTATGAGTAGGAAACACAGTTCTTTTTTTCAGGGCATGCTCGTGGTACTTGCTGTATTGGAGACGCTAGAAAGAAGAGCTTGCTTCTTGCGTTAAATCACAGTGAGTTACATGGATGAGAACACTGGTCTAAATTTCCCTTCAGAAACAGAGTTGAACCCCAGGTCCTGTGTCTTCCTACAAGCCAGAGATCCTTTCTCGTAAACAAAGAGATTTTTGGGCTCAAATGATTTTACACAGTTCAAGAACCCAACACAATTCTAACTATTTACTAAAGAGCATTTATGTAAGAGGAGCTCTGGTTTGCAACAGTTTCAGAAGCTGAGTTGATTTATATATGGTCCGTATGAGGAGGAAATACAGTTCTTTTTTTGAGGGCATGCTCATGGTTCTTGCTGTATTGGAGACGCTGGAAAGACGAGCTTGCTTCTTCGTTAAAACAGAGTGTGTTCCATGGATGAGAACCCTGGTCTGAATTTACCTTTAGAATCGGAGTTAAACCACAGGATCTGTGTCCTCCTACAAGCAGGAATTCATTTCTGTTATACCACGTGAAATTTTTGCTCAAATGATTTTACACTGTTCAAGAACCCATCGCGATTCTCACTATTAACTGAAAAGCCTTTATGTAAGAGGCGCTGTGGTTTGTATCAGTTTCATAAGCAGAGTTGAACTACGTATGGTCCGTATGAGTAGGACACACAGTTCTTTTTTCTGGGCATGTTCATCGTTCTTGCTGTATTGGAGATGCTGGAAAGACGAGCTTGCTTCTTTTGCTAAAACAGAGTGGGTGCCATGGATGAGAACACTGGTCTGAATTTCCCTTCAGAAACGGAGTTAAACCACAGGATCTGTGCCTTCCCACAAGCAAGATTTCATTTCTGGTAAACCAAGTCAATTTTGGGATCAAATGATTTTACAGAGTTCAAGACACAATGCTATTCTCACTATTAACTAAAGGTCATTTATGTAAGTGGAGCTCTCATCTGTATCAGTTGCATATGCAGATTTGAATTACATATGGTCCGTATGAGTAGGAAACACAGTTCTTTTTTCATGGCATGATCATGGAACTTGCTGTATTGTAGACGGTTGAAAGAAGAGCTTGATCTTGCCTTAAAACAGAGTGATTTCCATGGATGTGAACCCTGGTCTGAATTTCCCTTCAGAAACGGAGTTAAACCACAGGATCTGTGTCTTCCTACACCAAGAGTTCATTTCTGTTAAACCAAGTCAATTTTAGGCTCAAATGATTTTACACAGTTAAAGAACCCAAGGCAATTTTCACTATTAACCAAAGAGCATTTATGTAAGTGGAGCTGTGGTTTGTATCAGTTGCGTATGCAGACTTGAACTTCATATGGTCCGTATGATTAGGAAAAATAGTTCTTTATTTCAGGCATGCTAGTGGTACTTGCTATATTGGAGACGCTGGAAAGTAGAGCTTGCTTCTTGCATTAAAACAGAGTGGGTTCCATGGATGAGAACACTGGTCTGAATTTCCCTTCAGACACGGAGTTAAACCACAGGATCTGTGTCTTCATACAAGCAAGAGTTCATTTCCGGTAAACCAATTCAATCTTGGGCTCAAATGATTTTATACAGTTCAAGACCCAACGCTATTCTCACTGTTAAGTTAAGAGCATTTATGTAAGTGGAGCTGTGCTTTGTATCAGTTGCATAGGCAGACTTGAATTACATATGGTCAGTATGAGTAGGAAACACGGTTCTTTTTTTCTGGGCATGCTCATTGTTCTTGCTGTATAGGAGACACTTAAAAGAATAGCTTGCTTCTTGCCTGCAAACAGAGTGTGTTTCATGGATGAGAAAACTGGTGTTAATTTCTTCAGAAACGGAGTCAAACCACAGGATTTGTGTCTTACTCAAAGCAAGAGTTCATTTCTGGTAAACCAAGTGAATTTTGGGCTCAAATGATTTTACACAGTTCAAGAACCCATCTCGATTCCCACTATTAACTGAAGAGCATTTATGTAAGTGGAGCTGTGGTTTGTATCAGACTCATAAGCAGAGTTAAACTGCATATGATCAGTATGAATAGGAAACACAGTTCTTTTTTTCTGGGCATTCTCATGGTTCTTTCTGTATCAGAGATGCTGGAAAGAAGAGCTTGCTTCTTGCGAAAAAACAGAGTGTGTTTCATGGATGAGAACACTGGTCTGAATATCCCTTCGGAAACGGAGTTAAACCCCAGGATCTGTGTCTTCCTACAAGCAAGAGTTCATTTCTGGAAAACCCAGTGAATTTTGGTCTCAAGTGATTTTGCACAGTTCAAAAACCCATCGCAATTCTCACTATTAACTAAAGAGCCTTTATGTAAGAGGAGCTGTGGTTTGTATCAGTTTCATAATGAGAGTTGAACTATGTATGGTCCGTATGAGTAAGAAACACAGTTCTCTTTTTCAGGGCATGCTCGTGGTACTTGCTGTATTGGAGACGCTAGAAAGAAGAGCTTGCTTCTTGCGTTAAATCACAGTGAGTTACATGGATGAGAACACTGGTCTAAATTTCCCCTCAGAAACAGAGTTGAACCCCAGGTCCTGTGTCTTCCTACAAGCCAGAGATCCTTTCTCGTAAACAAAGAGATTTTTTGGCTCAAATGATTTTACACAGTTCAGAAAGCCAACAAGATTCTAACAATTTACTAAAGAGCATTTATGTAAGATGGGCTCTGTTTGTATCAGTTTCATCAGCTGACTTGATTTATATATGGTCCGTATGAGGAGGAAACACAGTTCTTTTTTTCTGGGCATGCTCATGGTTCTGGCTGTATTGGAGACACTGGAAAGAAGAGCTTGCTTCTTGCGTAAAACAGAGTGTGTTTCATGGATGAGAACACTGGTCTGAATTTCCCTTCAGAAACGGAGTTAAACCGCAGGATCTGTGTCTTCCTACAAGCAAGAGTTCATTTCTGGAAAACCCAGTGAATTTTGGGCTCAAGTGATTTTACACAGTTCAAAAACCCATCGCGATTCTCACTATTAACTAAAGAGCATTTATGTAAGTGGAGCTGTGATTTTTATCAGTTGCGTATGCAGACTTGAAATTCATATGGTCCGTATGATTAGGAAAAATACTTCTTTTTTTCAGGCATGCTAGTGGTACTTGCTATATTGGAGACGCTGGAAAGTAGAGCTTGCTTCTTGCATTAAAAGAGAGTGGGTTCCATGGATGAGAACACTGGTCTGAATTTCCCTTCAGACACGGAGTTAAACCACAGGATCTGTGTCTTCATACAAGCAAGAGTTCATTTCCGGTAAACCAATTCAATCTTGGGCTCAAATGATTTTATACAGTTCAAGACCCAACGCTATTCTCACTGTTAAGTTAAGAGCATTTATGTAAGTGGAGCTGTGCTTTGTATCAGTTGCATAGGCAGACTTGAATTACATATGGTCAGTATGAGTAGGAAACACGGTTCTTTTTTTCTGGGCATGCTCATTGTTCTTGCTGTATAGGAGACACTTAAAAGAATAGCTTGCTTCTTGCCTGCAAACAGAGTGTGTTTCATGGATGAGAAAACTGGTGTTAATTTCTTCAGAAACGGAGTCAAACCATAGGATTTGTGTCTTCCTAAAAGCCAGAGTTCATTTCTGGTAAACCAAGTGAATTTTGGGCTCAAATGATTTTACACAGTTCAAGAACCCATCTCGATTCCCACTATTAACTGAAGAGCATTTATGTAAGTGGAGCTGTGGTTTGTATCAGACTCATAAGCAGAGTTAAACTGCATATGATCAGTATGAATAGGAAACACAGTTCTTTTTTTCTGGGCATTCTCATGGTTCTTTCTGTATCAGAGATGCTGGAAAGAAGAGCTTGCTTCTTGCGAAAAAACAGAGTGTGTTTCATGGATGAGAACACTGGTCTGAATATCCCTTCGGAAACGGAGTTAAACCCCAGGATCTGTGTCTTCCTACAAGCAAGAGTTCATTTCTGGAAAACCCAGTGAATTTTGGTCTCAAGTGATTTTGCACAGTTCAAAAACCCATCGCAATTCTCACTATTAACTAAAGAGCCTTTATGTAAGAGGAGCTGTGGTTTGTATCAGTTTCATAATGAGAGTTGAACTATGTATGGTCCGTATGAGTAAGAAACACAGTTCTCTTTTTCAGGGCATGCTCGTGGTACTTGCTGTATTGGAGACGCTAGAAAGAAGAGCTTGCTTCTTGCGTTAAATCACAGTGAGTTACATGGAGGAGAACACTGGTCTAAATTTCCCTTCAGAAACAGAGTTGAACCCCAGGTCCTGTGTCTTCCTACAAGCCAGAGATCCTTTCTCGTAAACAAAGAGATTTTTGGGCTCAAATGATTTTACACAGTTCAGAAAGCCAACAAGATTCTAACTATTTACTAAAGAGCATTTATGTAAGATGGGCTCTGTTTGTATCAGTTTCATCAGCTGACTTGATTTATATATGGTCCGTATGAGGAGGAAACACAGTTCTTTTTTTCTGGGCATGCTCATGGTTCTGGCTGTATTGGAGACACTGGAAAGAAGAGCTTGCTTCTTGCGTAAAACAGAGTGTGTTTCATGGATGAGAACACTGGTCTGAATTTCCCTTCAGAAACGGAGTTAAACCACAGGGTCTGTGTCTTCCTACAAGCAAGAGTTCATTTCTGGAAAACCCAGTGAATTTTGGGCTCAAGTGATTTTACACAGTTCAAAAACCCAACGCGATTCTCACTATATACTAAACAGCATTTATGTAAGTGGAGCTGTGGTTTGTATCAGTTTCATAAGCAGAGTGGATTTACATATGGTCCCTATGAGAAGGAAACACAGTTCTTTTTTCAGGGGATGCTCCTGGTACTTGCTGTATTGGAGACTCAGGAAAGTAGAGCTTGCTTCTTGCGTTAAAACAGCGTGGGTTCCATTGATGAGAACACTGGTCTGAATTTCCCTTCAGACACGGAGTTAAACCACAGGATCTGTGTCTTCATACAAGCAAGAGTTCATTTCCAGTAAACCAAGTCAATTTTGGGCTCAAATGATTTTATACAGTTCAAGACCCAACGCTATTCTCACTGTTAAGTTAAGAGCATTTATGTAAGTGGAGCTGTGCTTTGTATCAGTTGCATAGGCAGACTTGAATTACATATGGTCAGTATGAGTAGGAAACACGGTTCTTTTTTTCTGGGCATGCTCATTGTTCTTGCTGTATAGGAGACACTTAAAAGAATAGCTTGCTTCTTGCCTGCAAACAGAGTGTGTTTCATGGATGAGAAAACTGGTGTTAATTTCTTCAGAAACGGAGTCAAACCATAGGATTTGTGTCTTCCTAAAAGCCAGAGTTCATTTCTGGTAAACCAAGTGAATTTTGGGCTCAAATGATTTTACACAGTTCAAGAACCCATCTCGATTCCCACTATTAACTGAAGAGCATTTATGTAAGTGGAGCTGTGGTTTGTATCAGACTCATAAGCAGAGTTAAACTGCATATGATCAGTATGAATAGGAAACACAGTTCTTTTTTTCTGGGCATTCTCATGGTTCTTTCTGTATCAGAGATGCTGGAAAGAAGAGCTTGCTTCTTGCGAAAAAACAGAGTGTGTTTCATGGATGAGAACACTGGTCTGAATATCCCTTCGGAAACGGAGTTAAACCCCAGGATCTGTGTCTTCCTACAAGCAAGAGTTCATTTCTGGAAAACCCAGTGAATTTTGGTCTCAAGTGATTTTGCACAGTTCAAAAACCCATCGCAATTCTCACTATTAACTAAAGAGCCTTTATGTAAGAGGAGCTGTGGTTTGTATCAGTTTCATAATGAGAGTTGAACTATGTATGGTCCGTATGAGTAAGAAACACAGTTCTCTTTTTCAGGGCATGCTCGTGGTACTTGCTGTATTGGAGACGCTAGAAAGAAGAGCTTGCTTCTTGCGTTAAATCACAGTGAGTTACATGGAGGAGAACACTGGTCTAAATTTCCCTTCAGAAACAGAGTTGAACCCCAGGTCCTGTGTCTTCCTACAAGCCAGAGATCCTTTCTCGTAAACAAAGAGATTTTTGGGCTCAAATGATTTTACACAGTTCAGAAAGCCAACAAGATTCTAACTATTTACTAAAGAGCATTTATGTAAGATGGGCTCTGTTTGTATCAGTTTCATCAGCTGACTTGATTTATATATGGTCCGTATGAGGAGGAAACACAGTTCTTTTTTTCTGGGCATGCTCATGGTTCTGGCTGTATTGGAGACACTGGAAAGAAGAGCTTGCTTCTTGCGTAAAACAGAGTGTGTTTCATGGATGAGAACACTGGTCTGAATTTCCCTTCAGAAACGGAGTTAAACCACAGGGTCTGTGTCTTCCTACAAGCAAGAGTTCATTTCTGGAAAACCCAGTGAATTTTGGGCTCAAGTGATTTTACACAGTTCAAAAACCCAACGCGATTCTCACTATATACTAAACAGCATTTATGTAAGTGGAGCTGTGGTTTGTATCAGTTTCATAAGCAGAGTGGATTTACATATGGTCCCTATGAGAAGGAAACACAGTTCTTTTTTCAGGGGATGCTCCTGGTACTTGCTGTATTGGAGACTCAGGAAAGTAGAGCTTGCTTCTTGCGTTAAAACAGCGTGGGTTCCATTGATGAGAACACTGGTCTGAATTTCCCTTCAGACACGGAGTTAAACCACAGGATCTGTGTCTTCATACAAGCAAGAGTTCATTTCCAGTAAACCAAGTCAATTTTGGGCTCAAATGATTTTATACAGTTCAAGACCCAACGCTATTCTCACTGTTAAGTTAAGAGCATTTATGTAAGTGGAGCTGTGCTTTGTATCAGTTGCATAGGCAGACTTGAATTACATATGGTCAGTATGAGTAGGAAACACAGTTCTTTTTTTCAGGGCATGCTCGTGGTACTTGCTGTATTGGAGACGCTAGAAAGAAGAGCTTGCTTCTTGCGTTAAATCACAGTGAGTTACATGGATGAGAACACTGGTCTAAATTTCCCTTCAGAAACAGAGTTGAACCCCAGGTCCTGTGTCTTCCTACAAGCCAGAGATCCTTTCTCGTAAACAAAGAGATTTTTGGGCTCAAATGATTTTACACAGTTCAAGAACCCAACACAATTCTAACTATTTACTAAAGAGCATTTATGTAAGAGGAGCTCTGGTTTGCAACAGTTTCAGAAGCTGAGTTGATTTATATATGGTCTGTATGAGGAGGAAATACAGTTCTTTTTTTGAGGGCATGCTCATGGTTCTTGCTGAATTGGAGACGCTGGAAAGAAGAGCTTGCTTCTTCGTTAAAACAGAGTGTGTTCCATGGATGAGAACCCTGGTCTGAATTTACCTTTACAAACGGAGTTAAACCACAGGATCTGTGTCCTCCTACAAGCAGGAGTTCATTTCTGTTATACCAAGTGAAATTTTTGCTCAAATGATTTTACACTGTTCAAGAACCCATCGCGATTCTCACTATTAACTGAAAAGCCTTTATGTAAGAGGCGCTGTGGTTTGTATCAGTTTCATAAGCAGAGTTGAACTACGTATGGTCCGTATGAGTAGGACACACAGTTCTTTTTTCTGGGCATGTTCATCGTTCTTGCTGTATTGGAGATGCTGGAAAGACGAGCTTGCTTCTTTTGCTAAAACAGAGTGGGTGCCATGGATGAGAACACTGGTCTGAATTTCCCTTCAGAAACGGAGTTAAACCACAGGATCTGTGCCTTCCCACAAGCAAGATTTCATTTCTGGTAAACCAAGTCAATTTTGGGATCAAATGATTTTACAGAGTTCAAGACACAATGCTATTCTCACTATTAACTAAAGGTCATTTATGTAAGTGGAGCTATCATCTGTATCAGTTGCATATGCAGATTTGAATTACATATGGTCCGTATGAGTAGGAAACACAGTTCTTTTTTCATGGCATGATCATGGAACTTGCTGTATTGTAGACGGTTGAAAGAAGAGCTTGATCTTGCCTTAAAACAGAGTGATTTCCATGGATGTGAACCCTGGTCTGAATTTCCCTTCAGAAACGGAGTTAAACCACAGTATCTGTGTCTTCCTACACCAAGAGTTCATTTCTGTTAAACCAAGTCAATTTTAGGCTCAAATGATTTTACACAGTTAAAGAACCCAAGGCAATTTTCACTATTAACCAAAGAGCATTTATGTAAGTGGAGCTGTGGTTTGTATCAGTTGCGTATGCAGACTTGAACTTCATATGGTCCGTATGATTAGGAAAAATAGTTCTTTTTTTCAGGCATGCTAGTGGTACTTGCTATATTGGAGACGCTGGAAAGTAGAGCTTGCTTCTTGCATTAAAACAGAGTGGGTTCCATGGATGACAACACTGGTCTGAATTTCCCTTCAGACACGGAGTTAAACCACAGGATCTGTGTCTTCATACAAGCAAGAGTTCATTTCCGGTAAACCAATTCAATCTTGGGCTCAAATGATTTTATACAGTTCAAGACCCAACGCTATTCTCACTGTTAAGTTAAGAGCATTTATGTAAGTGGAGCTGTGCTTTGTATCAGTTGCATAGGCAGACTTGAATTACATATGGTCAGTATGAGTAGGAAACACGGTTCTTTTTTTCTGGGCATGCTCATTGTTCTTGCTGTATAGGAGACACTTAAAAGAAGAGCTTGCTTCTGGCCTTCAAACAGAGTGTGTTTCATGGATGAGAAAACTGGTGTTAATTTCTTCAGAAACAGAGTCAAACCATAGGATTTGTGTCTTCCTAAAAGCAAGAGTTCATTTCTGGTAAACCAAGTGAATTTTGGGCTCAAATGATTTTACACAGTTCAAGAACCCATCTCGATTCCCACTATTAACTGAAGAGCATTTATGTAAGTGGAGCTGTGGTTTGTATCAGACTCATAAGCAGAGTTAAACTGCATATGATCAGTATGAATAGGAAACACAGTTCTTTTTTTCTGGGCATTCTCATGGTTCTTTCTGTATCAGAGATGCTGGAAAGAAGAGCTTGCTTCTTGCGAAAAAACAGAGTGTGTTTCATGGATGAGAACACTGGTCTGAATATCCCTTCGGAAACGGAGTTAAACCCCAGGATCTGTGTCTTCCTACAAGCAAGAGTTCATTTCTGAAAAACCCAGTGAATTTTGGTCTCAAGTGATTTTGCACAGTTCAAAAACCCATCGCAATTCTCACTGTTAACTAAAGAGCCTTTATGTAAGAGGAGCTGTGGCTTGTATCAGTTTCATAATGAGAGTTGAACTATGTATGGTCCGTATGAGTAAGAAACACAGTTCTCTTTTTCAGGGCATGCTCGTGGTACTTGCTGTATTGGAGACGATAGAAAGAAGAGCTTGCTTCTTGCGTTAAATCACAGTGAGTTACATGGATGAGAACACTGGTCTAAATTTCCCCTCAGAAACAGAGTTGAACCCCAGTTCCTGTGTCTTCCTACAAGCCAGAGATCCTTTCTCGTAAACAAAGAGATTTTTGGGCTCAAATGATTTTACACAGTTCAGAAAGCCAACAAGATTCTAACTATTTACTAAAGAGCATTTCTGTAAGATGGGCTCTGTTTGTATCAGTTTCATCAGCTGACTTGATTTATATATGGTCCGTATGAGGAGGAAACACAGTTCTTTTTTTCTGGGCATGCTCATGGTTCTGGCTGTATTGGAGACACTGGAAAGAAGAGCTTGCTTCTTGCGTAAAACAGAGTGTGTTTCATGGATGAGAACACTGGTCTGAATTTCCCTTCAGAAACGGAGTTAAACCACAGGGTCTGTGTCTTCCTACAAGCAAGAGTTCATTTCTGGAAAACCCAGTGAATTTTGGGCTCAAGTGATTTTACACAGTTCAAAAACCCAACGCGATTCTCACTATATACTAAACAGCATTTATGTAAGTGGAGCTGTGGTTTGTATCAGTTTCATAAGCAGAGTGGATTTACATATGGTCCCTATGAGAAGGAAACACAGTTCTTTTTTCAGGGGATGCTCCTGGTACTTGCTGTATTGGAGACTCAGGAAAGTAGAGCTTGCTTCTTGCGTTAAAACAGCGTGGGTTCCATTGATGAGAACACTGGTCTGAATTTCCCTTCAGACACGGAGTTAAACCACAGGATCTGTGTCTTCATACAAGCAAGAGTTCATTTCCAGTAAACCAAGTCAATTTTGGGCTCAAATGATTTTATACAGTTCAAGACCCAACGCTATTCTCACTGTTAAGTTAAGAGCATTTATGTAAGTGGAGCTGTGCTTTGTATCAGTTGCATAGGCAGACTTGAATTACATATGGTCAGTATGAGTAGGAAACACAGTTCTTTTTTTCAGGGCATGCTCGTGGTACTTGCTGTATTGGAGACGCTAGAAAGAAGAGCTTGCTTCTTGCGTTAAATCACAGTGAGTTACATGGATGAGAACACTGGTCTAAATTTCCCTTCAGAAACAGAGTTGAACCCCAGGTCCTGTGTCTTCCTACAAGCCAGAGATCCTTTCTCGTAAACAAAGAGATTTTTGGGCTCAAATGATTTTACACAGTTCAAGAACCCAACACAATTCTAACTATTTACTAAAGAGCATTTATGTAAGAGGAGCTCTGGTTTGCAACAGTTTCAGAAGCTGAGTTGATTTATATATGGTCTGTATGAGGAGGAAATACAGTTCTTTTTTTGAGGGCATGCTCATGGTTCTTGCTGAATTGGAGACGCTGGAAAGAAGAGCTTGCTTCTTCGTTAAAACAGAGTGTGTTCCATGGATGAGAACCCTGGTCTGAATTTACCTTTACAAACGGAGTTAAACCACAGGATCTGTGTCCTCCTACAAGCAGGAGTTCATTTCTGTTATACCAAGTGAAATTTTTGCTCAAATGATTTTACACTGTTCAAGAACCCATCGCGATTCTCACTATTAACTGAAAAGCCTTTATGTAAGAGGCGCTGTGGTTTGTATCAGTTTCATAAGCAGAGTTGAACTACGTATGGTCCGTATGAGTAGGACACACAGTTCTTTTTTCTGGGCATGTTCATCGTTCTTGCTGTATTGGAGATGCTGGAAAGACGAGCTTGCTTCTTTTGCTAAAACAGAGTGGGTGCCATGGATGAGAACACTGGTCTGAATTTCCCTTCAGAAACGGAGTTAAACCACAGGATCTGTGCCTTCCCACAAGCAAGATTTCATTTCTGGTAAACCAAGTCAATTTTGGGATCAAATGATTTTACAGAGTTCAAGACACAATGCTATTCTCACTATTAACTAAAGGTCATTTATGTAAGTGGAGCTATCATCTGTATCAGTTGCATATGCAGATTTGAATTACATATGGTCCGTATGAGTAGGAAACACAGTTCTTTTTTCATGGCATGATCATGGAACTTGCTGTATTGTAGACGGTTGAAAGAAGAGCTTGATCTTGCCTTAAAACAGAGTGATTTCCATGGATGTGAACCCTGGTCTGAATTTCCCTTCAGAAACGGAGTTAAACCACAGTATCTGTGTCTTCCTACACCAAGAGTTCATTTCTGTTAAACCAAGTCAATTTTAGGCTCAAATGATTTTACACAGTTAAAGAACCCAAGGCAATTTTCACTATTAACCAAAGAGCATTTATGTAAGTGGAGCTGTGGTTTGTATCAGTTGCGTATGCAGACTTGAACTTCATATGGTCCGTATGATTAGGAAAAATAGTTCTTTTTTTCAGGCATGCTAGTGGTACTTGCTATATTGGAGACGCTGGAAAGTAGAGCTTGCTTCTTGCATTAAAACAGAGTGGGTTCCATGGATGACAACACTGGTCTGAATTTCCCTTCAGACACGGAGTTAAACCACAGGATCTGTGTCTTCATACAAGCAAGAGTTCATTTCCGGTAAACCAATTCAATCTTGGGCTCAAATGATTTTATACAGTTCAAGACCCAACGCTATTCTCACTGTTAAGTTAAGAGCATTTATGTAAGTGGAGCTGTGCTTTGTATCAGTTGCATAGGCAGACTTGAATTACATATGGTCAGTATGAGTAGGAAACACGGTTCTTTTTTTCTGGGCATGCTCATTGTTCTTGCTGTATAGGAGACACTTAAAAGAAGAGCTTGCTTCTGGCCTTCAAACAGAGTGTGTTTCATGGATGAGAAAACTGGTGTTAATTTCTTCAGAAACAGAGTCAAACCATAGGATTTGTGTCTTCCTAAAAGCAAGAGTTCATTTCTGGTAAACCAAGTGAATTTTGGGCTCAAATGATTTTACACAGTTCAAGAACCCATCTCGATTCCCACTATTAACTGAAGAGCATTTATGTAAGTGGAGCTGTGGTTTGTATCAGACTCATAAGCAGAGTTAAACTGCATATGATCAGTATGAATAGGAAACACAGTTCTTTTTTTCTGGGCATTCTCATGGTTCTTTCTGTATCAGAGATGCTGGAAAGAAGAGCTTGCTTCTTGCGAAAAAACAGAGTGTGTTTCATGGATGAGAACACTGGTCTGAATATCCCTTCGGAAACGGAGTTAAACCCCAGGATCTGTGTCTTCCTACAAGCAAGAGTTCATTTCTGAAAAACCCAGTGAATTTTGGTCTCAAGTGATTTTGCACAGTTCAAAAACCCATCGCAATTCTCACTGTTAACTAAAGAGCCTTTATGTAAGAGGAGCTGTGGCTTGTATCAGTTTCATAATGAGAGTTGAACTATGTATGGTCCGTATGAGTAAGAAACACAGTTCTCTTTTTCAGGGCATGCTCGTGGTACTTGCTGTATTGGAGACGATAGAAAGAAGAGCTTGCTTCTTGCGTTAAATCACAGTGAGTTACATGGATGAGAACACTGGTCTAAATTTCCCCTCAGAAACAGAGTTGAACCCCAGGTCCTGTGTCTTCCTACAAGCCAGAGATCCTTTCTCGTAAACAAAGAGATTTTTGGGCTCAAATGATTTTACACAGTTCAGAAAGCCAACAAGATTCTAACTATTTACTAAAGAGCATTTATGTAAGATGGGCTCTGTTTGTATCAGTTTCATCAGCTGACTTGATTTATATATGGTCCGTATGAGGAGGAAACACAGTTCTTTTTTTCTGGGCATGCTCATGGTTCTGGCTGTATTGGAGACACTGGAAAGAAGAGCTTGCTTCTTGCGTAAAACAGAGTGTGTTTCATGGATGAGAACACTGGTCTGAATTTCCCTTCAGAAACGGAGTTAAACCACAGGGTCTGTGTCTTCCTACAAGCAAGAGTTCATTTCTGGAAAACCCAGTGAATTTTGGGCTCAAGTGATTTTACACAGTTCAAAAACCCAACGCGATTCTCACTATATACTAAACAGCATTTATGTAAGTGGAGCTGTGGTTTGTATCAGTTTCATAAGCAGAGTGGATTTACATATGGTCCCTATGAGAAGGAAACACAGTTCTTTTTTCAGGGGATGCTCCTGGTACTTGCTGTATTGGAGACTCAGGAAAGTAGAGCTTGCTTCTTGCGTTAAAACAGCGTGGGTTCCATTGATGAGAACACTGGTCTGAATTTCCCTTCAGACACGGAGTTAAACCACAGGATCTGTGTCTTCATACAAGCAAGAGTTCATTTCCAGTAAACCAAGTCAATTTTGGGCTCAAATGATTTTATACAGTTCAAGACCCAACGCTATTCTCACTGTTAAGTTAAGAGCATTTATGTAAGTGGAGCTGTGCTTTGTATCAGTTGCATAGGCAGACTTGAATTACATATGGTCAGTATGAGTAGGAAACACAGTTCTTTTTTTCAGGGCATGCTCGTGGTACTTGCTGTATTGGAGACGCTAGAAAGAAGAGCTTGCTTCTTGCGTTAAATCACAGTGAGTTACATGGATGAGAACACTGGTCTAAATTTCCCTTCAGAAACAGAGTTGAACCCCAGGTCCTGTGTCTTCCTACAAGCCAGAGATCCTTTCTCGTAAACAAAGAGATTTTTGGGCTCAAATGATTTTACACAGTTCAAGAACCCAACACAATTCTAACTATTTACTAAAGAGCATTTATGTAAGAGGAGCTCTGGTTTGCAACAGTTTCAGAAGCTGAGTTGATTTATATATGGTCTGTATGAGGAGGAAATACAGTTCTTTTTTTGAGGGCATGCTCATGGTTCTTGCTGAATTGGAGACGCTGGAAAGAAGAGCTTGCTTCTTCGTTAAAACAGAGTGTGTTCCATGGATGAGAACCCTGGTCTGAATTTACCTTTACAAACGGAGTTAAACCACAGGATCTGTGTCCTCCTACAAGCAGGAGTTCATTTCTGTTATACCAAGTGAAATTTTTGCTCAAATGATTTTACACTGTTCAAGAACCCATCGCGATTCTCACTATTAACTGAAAAGCCTTTATGTAAGAGGCGCTGTGGTTTGTATCAGTTTCATAAGCAGAGTTGAACTACGTATGGTCCGTATGAGTAGGACACACAGTTCTTTTTTCTGGGCATGTTCATCGTTCTTGCTGTATTGGAGATGCTGGAAAGACGAGCTTGCTTCTTTTGCTAAAACAGAGTGGGTGCCATGGATGAGAACACTGGTCTGAATTTCCCTTCAGAAACGGAGTTAAACCACAGGATCTGTGCCTTCCCACAAGCAAGATTTCATTTCTGGTAAACCAAGTCAATTTTGGGATCAAATGATTTTACAGAGTTCAAGACACAATGCTATTCTCACTATTAACTAAAGGTCATTTATGTAAGTGGAGCTATCATCTGTATCAGTTGCATATGCAGATTTGAATTACATATGGTCCGTATGAGTAGGAAACACAGTTCTTTTTTCATGGCATGATCATGGAACTTGCTGTATTGTAGACGGTTGAAAGAAGAGCTTGATCTTGCCTTAAAACAGAGTGATTTCCATGGATGTGAACCCTGGTCTGAATTTCCCTTCAGAAACGGAGTTAAACCACAGTATCTGTGTCTTCCTACACCAAGAGTTCATTTCTGTTAAACCAAGTCAATTTTAGGCTCAAATGATTTTACACAGTTAAAGAACCCAAGGCAATTTTCACTATTAACCAAAGAGCATTTATGTAAGTGGAGCTGTGGTTTGTATCAGTTGCGTATGCAGACTTGAACTTCATATGGTCCGTATGATTAGGAAAAATAGTTCTTTTTTTCAGGCATGCTAGTGGTACTTGCTATATTGGAGACGCTGGAAAGTAGAGCTTGCTTCTTGCATTAAAACAGAGTGGGTTCCATGGATGACAACACTGGTCTGAATTTCCCTTCAGACACGGAGTTAAACCACAGGATCTGTGTCTTCATACAAGCAAGAGTTCATTTCCGGTAAACCAATTCAATCTTGGGCTCAAATGATTTTATACAGTTCAAGACCCAACGCTATTCTCACTGTTAAGTTAAGAGCATTTATGTAAGTGGAGCTGTGCTTTGTATCAGTTGCATAGGCAGACTTGAATTACATATGGTCAGTATGAGTAGGAAACACGGTTCTTTTTTTCTGGGCATGCTCATTGTTCTTGCTGTATAGGAGACACTTAAAAGAAGAGCTTGCTTCTGGCCTTCAAACAGAGTGTGTTTCATGGATGAGAAAACTGGTGTTAATTTCTTCAGAAACAGAGTCAAACCATAGGATTTGTGTCTTCCTAAAAGCAAGAGTTCATTTCTGGTAAACCAAGTGAATTTTGGGCTCAAATGATTTTACACAGTTCAAGAACCCATCTCGATTCCCACTATTAACTGAAGAGCATTTATGTAAGTGGAGCTGTGGTTTGTATCAGACTCATAAGCAGAGTTAAACTGCATATGATCAGTATGAATAGGAAACACAGTTCTTTTTTTCTGGGCATTCTCATGGTTCTTTCTGTATCAGAGATGCTGGAAAGAAGAGCTTGCTTCTTGCGAAAAAACAGAGTGTGTTTCATGGATGAGAACACTGGTCTGAATATCCCTTCGGAAACGGAGTTAAACCCCAGGATCTGTGTCTTCCTACAAGCAAGAGTTCATTTCTGAAAAACCCAGTGAATTTTGGTCTCAAGTGATTTTGCACAGTTCAAAAACCCATCGCAATTCTCACTGTTAACTAAAGAGCCTTTATGTAAGAGGAGCTGTGGCTTGTATCAGTTTCATAATGAGAGTTGAACTATGTATGGTCCGTATGAGTAAGAAACACAGTTCTCTTTTTCAGGGCATGCTCGTGGTACTTGCTGTATTGGAGACGATAGAAAGAAGAGCTTGCTTCTTGCGTTAAATCACAGTGAGTTACATGGATGAGAACACTGGTCTAAATTTCCCCTCAGAAACAGAGTTGAACCCCAGGTCCTGTGTCTTCCTACAAGCCAGAGATCCTTTCTCGTAAACAAAGAGATTTTTGGGCTCAAATGATTTTACACAGTTCAGAAAGCCAACAAGATTCTAACTATTTACTAAAGAGCATTTATGTATGATGGGCTCTGTTTGTATCAGTTTCATCAGCTGACTTGATTTATATATGGTCCGTATGAGGAGGAAACACAGTTCTTTTTTTCTGGGCATGCTCATGGTTCTGGCTGTATTGGAGACACTGGAAAGAAGAGCTTGCTTCTTGCGTAAAACAGAGTGTGTTTCATGGATGAGAACACTGGTCTGAATTTCCCTTCAGAAACGGAGTTAAACCGCAGGATCTGTGTCTTCCTACAAGCAAGAGTTCATTTCTGGAAAACCCAGTGAATTTTGGGCTCAAGTGATATTACACAGTTCAAAAACCCATCGCGATTCTCACTATTAACTAAAGAGCATTTATGTAAGTGGAGCTGTGGTTTTTATCAGTTGCGTATGCAGACTTGAAATTCATATGGTCCGTATGATTAGGAAAAATACTTCTTTTTTTCAGGCATGCTAGTGGTACTTGCTATATTGGAGACGCTGGAAAGTAGAGCTTGCTTCTTGCATTAAAACAGAGTGGGTTCCATGGATGACAACACTGGTCTGAATTTCCCTTCAGACACGGAGTTAAACCACAGGATCTGTGTCTTCATACAAGCAAGAGTTCATTTCCGGTAAACCAATTCAATCTTGGGCTCAAATGATTTTATACAGTTCAAGACCCAACGCTATTCTCACTGTTAAGTTAAGAGCATTTATGTAAGTGGAGCTGTGCTTTGTATCAGTTGCATAGGCAGACTTGAATTACATATGGTCAGTATGAGTAGGAAACACGGTTCTTTTTTTCAGGGCATGCTCATTGTTCTTGCTGTATAGGAGACACTTAAAAGAATAGCTTGCTTCTTGCCTGCAAACAGAGTGTGTTTCATGGATGAGAAAACTGGTGTTAATTTCTTCAGAAACGGAGTCAAACCATAGGATCTGTGTCTTCCTACAAGCAAGAGTTCATTTCTGGAAAACCCAGTGAATTTTGGTCTCAAGTGATTTTGCACAGTTCAAAAACCCATCGCAATTCTCACTATTAACTAAAGAGCCTTTATGTAAGAGGAGCTGTGGTTTGTATCAGTTTCATAATGAGAGTTGAACTATGTATGGTCCGTATGAGTAAGAAACACAGTTCTCTTTTTCAGGGCATGCTCGTGGTACTTGCTGTATTGGAGACGCTAGAAAGAAGAGCTTGCTTCTTGCGTTAAATCACAGTGAGTTACATGGAGGAGAACACTGGTCTAAATTTCCCTTCAGAAACAGAGTTGAACCCCAGGTCCTGTGTCTTCCTACAAGCCAGAGATCCTTTCTCGTAAACAAAGAGATTTTTGGGCTCAAATGATTTTACACAGTTCAAGAACCCAACACAATTCTAACTATTTACTAAAGAGCATTTATGTAAGAGGAGCTCTGGTTTGCAACAGTTTCAGAAGCTGAGTTGATTTATATATGGCCCGTATGAGGAGGAAATACAGTTCTTTTTTTGAGGGCATGCTCATTGTTCTTGCTGTATTGGAGACGCTGGAAAGAAGAGCTTGCTACTTGCGTTAAAACAGAGTGTGTTCCATGGATGAGAACCCTGGCTGAATTTACCTTTAGAAACGGAGTTAAACCACAGGATCTGGGTCCTCCTACAAGCAGGAGTTCATTTCTGTTATACCAAGTGTAATTTTTGCTAAAATGATTTTACACTGTTCAAGAATCCATCGCGATTCTCACTATTAACTGAAAAGCCTTTATGTAACAGGCGCTGTGGTTTGTATCAGTTTCATAAGCAGAGTTGAACTACGTATGGTCCGTATGAGTAGGACACACTGTTCTTTTTTTCTGGGCATGCTCATCGTTCTTGCTGTATTGGAGATGCTGGAATGTAGAGCTTTCTTCTTTTGCTAAAACAGAGTGGGTGGAATGGATGAGAACACTGGTCTGAATTTCCCTTCAGAAACGGAGTTAAACCACAGGATCTGTGCCTTCCCACAAGCAAGAGTTCATTTCTGGTAAACCAAGTCGATTTTGGGATCAAATGATTTTACAGAGTTCAAGACACAATGCTATTCTCACTATTAACTAAAGGTCATTTATGTAAGTGGAGCTATCGTTTGTATCAGTTGCATATGCAGACTTGAATTACATATGGTCCGTATGAGTAGGAAACACAGTTCTTTTTCAGGGCATGATCATGGAACTTGCTGTATTGTAGACGGTTGAAAGAAGAGCTTGATCTTGTGTTAAAACAGAGTGGTTTCCATGGATGTGAAATAGTTCTTTTTTTCAGGCATGCTAGTGGTACTTGCTCTATTGGAGACGCTGGAAAGAAGAGGTTGCTTCTTGTGTTAAATCAGAGTGTGTTCCATGAATGAGAACCCTGGTCTGAATTTCCCCTCCGAAACGTAGTTAAACCACAGGATCTGTGTGTTCCTACATGCAAGAGTTCCTTTCTGGTAAACTAAGTAAATTTTGGGCTCAAATGATTTTACAGTGTTCAAGAACCCATCACGATTCCCACTATTAACTAAAGAGCATTTATGTAAGTGGAGCTGTGGTTTGTATCAGTCTCATAAGCAGAGTTAAACTGCATATGATATGTATGAATAGGAAACACAGTTCTTTTTTTCTGGGCATTCTCATGGTTTTTTCTGTATTGGAGATGCTGGAAAGAAGAGCTTGCTTCTTGCGTAAACCTGAGTGTGTTTCATGGATGAGAACACTGGTCTGAATATCCCTTCAGAAATGGAGTAAAACGCCAGGATGTGTGTCTTCCTACAAGCAAGAGTTCATTTCTGGAAAACCCAGTGAATTTTGGTCTCAAGTGATTTTACACAGTTCAAAAACCCATCGCGATTCTCACTATTAACTAAAGAGCCTTTATATAAGAGGAGCTGTGGTTTGTATCAGTTTCATAACCACAGGTGAAAGATGTATGGTCCGTATGAGTAGGAATCACATTTCTTTTTTTCTGGGCATGCTCATGGTTATTGATGCATTGGAGATGTTGGAAAGACATGCTTGCTTCTTGCGTTAAAACAGAGTGTGTTTCATGGAACAGAACACTGGTCTTAATTTCCTTTCAGAAACGGAGTTAAACCACAGGATCTTTGTCTTCCCAAAAGCAAGAGTTCTTTTCTGGTAAACCAAGTGAATTTTGGGCTCAAATGATTTTACACAGTTCAAGAACCCAAAGCGATTCTCACTATTTACTAAGGAGCATTTATGTAAGTGGAGCTGTGGTTTGCATCATTTTCATAAGCAGAGTGGTTTTACATATGGTCCATATGAGTTAGGAAACACAGTTCTTTTTTTCTGGTCATGTTCATGGTTCTTGCACTATTGGACACGCTGGAAAGAAGAGCTTGCTTCTTGCGTTAAAACTGAGTGTGTTTCATGGATGAGAACACTGGTTTGAATTTCCCTTCAGACACGGAGTTAAACCACAGGATCTGTGTCTTCATACAAGCAAGAGTTCATTTCTGGAAAACCCAGTTAATTTGGGGCTCAAGTGATTTTACACAGTTCAAAAACCCATCGCGATTCTCACTATTCACTAAAGAGCATTTATGTAAGAGGATCTGTGGTTTGTATCAGTTTCATAACGAGAGTTGAAATATGGATGGTTGGTATGAGTAAGAAACACAGTTCTTGTTTTCTGGGCATTCTCGTGGTTATTGCTGTATTGGAGACGCTGGAAAGAAGAGAATGCTTCTTGCCTGAAAACAGAGTGTGTTTCATGGATGAGAACACTGGTCTTAATATCCCTTCAGACACGGAGACAAACCACAGGATCTGTGTCTTCCTAAATGCAAGAGTTCATTTCTGGTAAACCAAGTGAATTTTGGGTTAAAATATTTTACACAGTTCAAGAACCCAACGCGATTCTCACTATTTACTAAACAGCATTTATGTAAGTGGAGCTGTGGTTTGTATCAGTTTCATAAGCAGAGTGGATTTACATATGGTCCCTATGAGAAGGAAACACAGTTCTTTTTTCGGTGGATGCTCCTGTTACTTGCAGTATTGGAGACACAGGAAAGTAGAGCTTGCTTCTTGCGTTAAAACAGAGTGGGTTCCATGGATGAGAACACTGGTCTGAAATTCCCTTCAGACACGGAGTTAAACCACAGTATCTGTGTCTTAATACAAGCAAGAGTTCATTTCCGGTAAAACAAGTCAATTTTGGGCTCAAATGATTTTATACAGTTCAAGACCAAACGCTGTTCTCACTGTTAAGCTAAGAGCATTTATGTAAGTGGAGCTGTGCTTTGTATCAGTTGCATAGGCAGACTTGTATTACATATGGTCAGTATGAGTAGGAAACACAGTTCTTTTTTTCAGGGCATGCTCGTGGTACTTGCTGTATTGGAGACGCTAGAAAGAAGAGCTTGCTTCTTGCGTGAAATCACAGTGTGTTACATGGATGAGAACCCTGGTCTGAATTTACCTTAAGAAACGGAGTTTAACCCCATGTTCTGTGTCTTCCTACAAGCCAGAGTTCATTTGTGGTAAACAAAGAGAATTTTGGGCTCAAATGATTTTACACAGTTCAGAAACCCAACTAGATTCTCATTATTAACTAAAGAGCATTTACGTAAGATGAGCTCTGGTTTGTATCAGTTTCATAAGTAGAGTTGATTTACATGTGGTCCGTATGAGTAGGAAACACAGTTCTTTTTTTCAGGGCATGCTCATGGTACTTGCTGTATTGGAGATGTTGATGAGAAGAGCTTGCTTCTTGCGTTAAAACAGAGTGTGTTCCATGGATGAGAACCCTAGTCTGAATTTACCTTCAGAAACAGAGTTAAACCACAGGATCTGTGTCTTCCTACAAGCCAGAGTTCATTTCCGGAAAACAAATTGAATTTTGGGCTCAAATGATTTTAAACAGTTCAAGAACCCAACACAATTCTCACTATTTACTAAAGAGCATTTATGTAAGAGGAGCTCTGGTTTGCATCAGTTTCAGAAGCTGAGTTGATTTATATATGGTCCGTATGAGGAGGAAACACAGTTCTTTTTTTCTGGGCATGCTCATGGTTCTTGCTGTATTGGAGATGCTGGAAAGTTGAGCTTGCTTCTGGAGCTTAAACAGAGTAGGTGACAAGGATGAGATCACTGGTCTGAATTTACCTTTAGAAACGGAGTTAAACCACAGGGTCTGTGTCCTCCTACAAGCAGGCGTTCATTTCTTTTATACCAAGTGAAATTTTTGCTCAAATGATTTTACACTGTTCAAGAACCCATCGCGATTCTCACTATTAACTAAAAAGCCTTTATGTAAGAGGCGCTGTGGTTTGTATCATTTTCATAAGCAGAGTTGAACTATGTATGGTCCGTATGAGTAGGACACACAGTTCTTTTTTTCTAGGCATGTTCATCGTTCTTGCTGTATTGGAGATGCTGGAAAGTAGAGCTTGCTTCTTGTGCTAAAACAGAGTGGGTGCCCTGGATGAGAACACTGGTCTGAATTTCCCTTCAGAAACGGAGTTAAACCACAGGATATGTGCCTTCCCACAAGCAAGAGTTCATTTCTGGTAAACAAAGTCAATTTTGGGATCAAATGATTTTACACAGTTCAAGACACAATGCTATTCTCACTATTAACTAAAGGTCATTTATGTATGTGGAGCTGTCGTTTGTATCAGTTGCATATGCGGACTTGAATTACATATGGTCTGTATGAATAGGAAACACAGTTCTTTTTTTCAGGGCATGATCATGGAACTTGCTGTTTTGTAGACGGTTGAAAGAAGAGCTTGATCTTGCGTTAAAACAGAGTGGTTTCCATGGATGTGAACACTGGTCTGAATTTCCCTTCAGACAAGGAGTTAAACCCTAGGTTCTGTGTCTTCCTAAAAGCCAGAGTTCATTTCTGGTAAACAAAGAGAATTTTGGGCTCAAATGATTTTACACAGTTCAGAAACCCAAAATAGATTCTCACTATTTACTAAAGAGCATTTATGTAAGAGGAGCTCTGGTTTGTATCAGTTTCATAAGCAGAGTTGATTTATGTATGGTCCGTATGAGGAGGAAACACAGTTCTTTTTTTGAGGGCCTGCTCATGATTCTTGCTGTATTGGAGACGCTGGAAAGAAGAGCTTGCTTCTTGCGTTAATACAGAGTGTGTTTCATGGATGAGAACACTGGTCTGAATTTCCCTTCAGAAATGGAGTTAAACCACAGCATCTGTGTCTTCCTACAAGCAAGAGTTCATTTCGGGTCAACCAAGTGAATTTTGGGCTCAAATGATTTTACACAATTCAAGACCCAACACTATTCTCACTGTTAACTAAAGATAATTTATGTAAGTGGAGCTGTCGTTTATACCAGTTGCATATGCAGACTTGAATTACATATGGTCAGTATGAGTAGGAAACACAGTTCTTTTTTTCAAGGCATGCTCGTGGTACTTGCTGTATTGGAGAGGCTAGAAAGAAGAGCCTGCTTCTTGCGTGAAATCACAGTGTGTTACATGGATGAGAACCCTGGACTGAATTTACCTTAAGAAACGGAGTTTAACCCCATGTTCTGTGTCTTCCTACAAGCCAGAGTTCATTTGTGGTAAACAAAGAGAATTTTGGGCTCAAATGATTTTACACAGTTCAGAAACCAAACTAGATTCTCACTATTTACTAAAGAGCATTTACGTAAGATGAGCTCTGGTTTGTATCAGTTTCATAAGTAGAGTGGATTTACATATGATCCCTATGAGAAGGAAACACAGTTCTCTTTTTGAGGGCATGCTCATGGTTCTTGTTGTATAGGAGATGCTTGAAAGAAGAGCTTGCCTCTTGCTTGAAAACAGAGTGTGTTTCATGGATGAGAACACTGGTCTTAATTTCCCTTCAGAAATGGAGATAAACCACAGGATCTGTGTCTTCCTAAAAGCAAGACTTGATTTCTGGGAAACCAAGTGAATTTTGTGCTCAAAAGTTTTACACAGTTCAAGAACCCAACGCGATTCTCACTACTTACTAAAGAGAATTTATGTAATTGGAGCTGTGGGTTGTATCAGTTTCATAATCAGGGTAGATTTACATATGGTCCCTATTAGTAGGAAGGACAGTTCTTTTTTTCTGGGCATGCTCATGGTTTTTGCTGTATAGGAGACGCTTGAAAGAAGAGCATGCTTCTTGCCTGAAAACAGAGTGTGTTTCATGGATGAGAACACTGGTCTTAATATCCCTTCAGAAATGGAGTCAAACCACAGGATCTGTGTCTTCCTAAAAGCAAGAGTTCATTTCTGGAAAACCATGAGAATTTTTTTTGTCAAATGATTTTATACAGTTCAAGAACCCAACGTGATTCTCATTATTTACTAAAGAGCATTTATGTAAGAGGATCTGTGGTTTGTATCAGTTTCATAAGTAGAGTGGATTTACATATGGTCCCTATGAGAAGGAAACACAGTTCTTTTTTTGAGGGCATGCTATGGTTCTTGCTGTATTGGAGACGCTGAAAAGAAGAGCTTGTTTCTTGCCTTAAAACAGAGTGTGTTCCATGGATGAGATCACAGGTCTGAATTTCCTACAGAAATGGAGTTAAACCACAGGATCTGTGTATTCCTACAAGCAAGAGTTCATTTCTGTTAAACCCAGTGAATTTTGGGCTCAAATGATTTTACACAGTTCAAGAACCCAATGCGATTCTCACTATTAACTAAAGAGCCTTTATGAAAGTGGAGCTGTGGTTTCTATCAGTTTCATAAGCAGAGATGAACTACATATGGTCTGTATGAGTAGGAAGCACAGTTTTTTTTTTCAGGGCATGCTCATGGTACTTGCTGTATTGGAGATGCGGGAAAGTAGAGCTTGCTTCTTGGGTTAAACAGAGTGGGTTCCATGGATGAGAACAGTGGTCTGAATTTTCCTTCAGAAATGGAGTTAAACCCAGGAATTGTGTCTAACTACAAGCAAGAGGTCATTTCTGGAAAACCGAGTGAATTTTGGGCTCAAGTGATTTTACACAGTTCAGAAACCCAAAATAGATTCTCACTATTTTCTAAAGAGCATTTATGTAAGAGGAGCTCAGGTTTGTTTCAGTTTCAGAAGCAGAGTTGATTTTTGTATGGTCCGTATGAGGAGGAAACACATTTGTCTTTTTGAGGGCATGCTCATGGTTCTTTTGTATTGGAGACGCTGGAAAGAAGAGCTTGCTTCTTGCGTTAAAACAGAGTGTGTTTCATGGATGAGAACACTGGTCTGAATTTCCCTTCAGAAACGGAGTTAAAGCACACCATCTGTGTCTTCCTACAAGCAAGTGTTCATTTCGGGTAAACCAAGTGAATTTTGGGCTCAAATGATTTTTCACAGTTCAGAAACCCAACTAGATTCTCACTATTTACTTAAGAGCATTTATATAAAATGAGCACTTGTTTGTATCAGTTTCATAAGCAGAGATGATTCACATATGGTTCATATGAGAAGGACACACAGTTCTTTTTTTCAGGGCATTATCATGGTTCTTGCTGTATTGGAGACCCTGCATAGAAGAACTTGCTTCTTGCGTTAAAACAGTGTGTTTCAGTGTTGAGAACTCTGATCTGAATTTCCCTTCAGAAATGGAGTTATACCCCAGGATCCGTGTCTTTCTACAAACAAGAGTTCATTTCTGGTAATCCCAACTAATTATGGGCTCAAATGATTTTTCCCAGTTCACGAACCCAACGTGATTCTCACTATTAACTAAAGATCATTTATGTAAGAGGAGCTGTGGTATTTAATAGTTTCATAAGCAGAGATGAACCACACATGGTCCGTAGGGTAGGAAACAAAGTTCTTTTTTTCAGGGCATGAATATGGTTCTTGCTGTATTGGACACACTGGAAAGAAGATCTTGCTTCTTGCATTAAAACAGAGTGGGTTCCATGGATGAGAACACTGGTCTGAATTTCCCTTCAGAAACAGAGTTAAACCCCAGGTTCTGTGTCTTCCTACAAGCCAGAGTTCATTTCTGGAAAACGAAGAGAATTTTGGGCACAAATGATTTTACACAGTTCAGAAACCCAACTAGATTCTCACTTTTTACTAAAGAGCATTTATGTAAGATGAGCTCTTGTTTGTATCAGTTTCATAAGTAGAGTTGATTTACATATGGTCCGTATGAGTAGGAAACACAGTTCTTTTTTTCAGGGCATGCTCATGGAACTTGCTGTATTGGAGATGCTGGAAAGAGGAGCTTGCTTCTTGCGTTAAAACAGAGTGTGTTCCATGGATGAGAATCCTGGTCTGAATTTACCTTCAGAAACGGAGTTAAACCCGAGGATCTTTGTCTTCCTACAAGCCAGAGTTCATTTCTGGTAAACAAATGAATTTTGGGCTCAAATGATTTTACACAGTTCAGAAACCCAACTAGATTCTCACTATTTACTAAAGAGCATTTATGTAAGATGAGCTCTGGTTTGTATCAGTTTCATAAGTAGAGTTGATTTACATATGGTCCGTATGAGTAGGAAACACAGTTCTTTTTTTCAGGGCATGCTCATGGAACTTGCTGTATTGGAGATGCTGGAAAGAGGAGCTTGCTTCTTGCGTTAAAACAGAGTGTGTTCCATGGATGAGAATCCTGGTCTGAATTTACCTTCAGAAATGGAGTTAAACCCGAGGATCTTTGTCTTCCTACAAGCCAGAGTTCATTTCTGGTAAACAAATTAATTTTGGGCTTAAATGATTTTACACAGTTCAAGAACCCAACGCGATTCTCACTACTTACTAAAGAGCATTTATGTAATTGGAGCTGTGGTTTGTATCAGTTGCCTATGCAGACTTGAATCACATATGGTGAGTATCAGTAGGAAATACAGTTCTTTTTCAGGGCATGCTCGTGGTACTTGCTGTATTGGAGAAGCTAGAAAGAAGAGCTTGCTTCTTGCGTTAAATCACAGTGTGTTACATGGATGAGAACTCTGGTCTGAATTTCCATTCAGAAATGGAGTTAAAGCACACCATCTGTGTCTTCCTACAAGCAAGAGTTCATTTCCGGTAAACCAAGTCAATTTTGGGCTCAAATGATTTTATACAGTTCAAGACCCAACGCTATTCTCACTGTTAAGTTAAGATCATTTATGTAAGTGGAGCTGTGCTTTGTATCAGTTGCATAGGCAGACTTGAATTACATATGGTCAGTATGAGTAGGAATCACAGTTCTTTTTTTCAGGGCATGCTCGTGGTACTTGCTGTATTGGACACGCTAGAAAGAAGAGCTTACTTCTCGCGTTAAATCACAGTGAGTTACATGGAGGAGAACACTGGTCTGAATTTCTCTTCAGAAATGGAGTTGAACCCCACGTTCTGTGTCTTCCTACATGCCAGAGATCATTTCTGGTAAACAAAGTGAATTTTGGGCTCATATGATTTTACACAGTTCAAGAACCCACCACAATTCTCACTATTAACTAAAGAGCATTTATGTAAGTGGAGCTGTGGTATCTTTTTCATAATCAGAATTGAACTGCATATGATCTGTATGAGTAGGAAACACAGTTCTTTTTTTCTAGGCATTCTCATGGTTCTTTCTGTATTGGAGATGCTGGAAAGAAGACCTTGCTTCTTGCGTTAAAACAGAGTGTGTTTCATGGATTAGAACACTAGTCTGAATTTCCCTTCAGAAACGGAGTTAAACCCCAGGATCTGGGTCTTCCTACAGCAAGAGTTCATTTCTGGTAAACCCAGTGAATTTTGGGCTCACGTGATTTTACACAGTTCAAAAACCCAATGCGATTCTCACTATTAACTAAAGAGCATTTATGTAAGAGGCGCTGTGGTTTGTATCAGTTTCATAAGGAGAGATGAACTACGTATGGTCCGTATGAGTAGGAAGAACAGTTCTTTTTTTCAGGGCATGCTCATGGTACTTGCTGTATTGGAGACGAGGGAAAGTAGAGCTTGCGTCTTGCATTAAAACAGAGTGGGTTCCATGGATGAGAACACTGGTCTGAATTTCCCTTCAGAAACGGAGTTAAACCCCAGGTTCTGTGTCTTCCTACAAGCCAGAGTTCATTTCTAGTAAACAAATTGAATTTTGGGATCAAATGATTTTCACAGTTCAGAAACCCAACTAGATTCTCACTATTTACTAAAGAGCATTTATATAAAATGAGCGCTTGTTTGTATCAGTTTCATAAGCAGAGATGATTCACATATGGTTCATATGAGAAGGACACACAGTTCTTTTTTTCAGGGCATTATCATGGTTCTTGCTGTATTGGAAACCCTGCATAGAAGAACTTGCTTCTTGCGTTAAAACAGAGTGTGTTTCAGGGTTGAGAACTCTGATCTGAATTTCCCTTCAGAAATGGAGTTATACCCCAGGATCTGTGTCTTTCTACAAACAAGAGTTCATTTCTGGTAATCCCAACTAATTATGGGCTCAAATGATTTTTCCCAGTTCACGAACCCAACGCGATTCTCACTATTAACTAAAGATCATTTATGTAAGAGGAGCTGTGGTATTTAATAGTTTCATAAGCAGAGTTGAACCACACATGGTCCGTAGGGTAGGAAACAAAGTTCTTTTTTTCAGGGCATGAATATGGTTCTTGCTGTATTGGACACACTGGAAAGAAGATCTTGCTTCTTGCATTAAAACAGAGTGGGTTCCATGGATGAGAACACTGGTCTGAATTTCCCTTCAGACACAGAGTTAAACCCCAGGTTCTGTGTCTTCCTACAAGCCAGAGTTCATTTCTGGTAAACAAATGAATTTTGGGCTCAAATGATTTTACACAGTTCAGAAACCCAACTAGATTCTCACTATTTACTAAAGAGCATTTATGTAAGATGAGCTCTGGTTTGTATCAGTTTCATAAGTAGAGTTGATTTACATATGGTCCGTATGAGTAGGAAACACAGTTCTTTTTTTCAGGGCATGCTCATGGAACTTGCTGTATTGGAGATGCTGGAAAGAGGAGCTTGCTTCTTGCGTTAAAACAGAGTGTGTTCCATGGATGAGAATCCTGGTCTGAATTTACCTTCAGAAATGGAGTTAAACCCGAGGATCTTTGTCTTCCTACAAGCCAGAGTTCATTTCTGGTAAACAAATTAATTTTGGGCTTAAATGATTTTACACAGTTCAAGAACCCAACGCGATTCTCACTACTTACTAAAGAGCATTTATGTAATTGGAGCTGTGGTTTGTATCAGTTGCCTATGCAGACTTGAATCACATATGGTGAGTATCAGTAGGAAATACAGTTCTTTTTCAGGGCATGCTCGTGGTACTTGCTGTATTGGAGAAGCTAGAAAGAAGAGCTTGCTTCTTGCGTTAAATCACAGTGTGTTACATGGATGAGATCCCTGGTCTGAATTTCCCACAGAAACGGAGTTAAACCACAGGATCTGTGTCTTCAAACAAGCAAGAGTTCACTTCTGGTAAACCAAGAGAATTTTGTGTTCAAATGATTTTACACAGTTCAAGACCAAACACAATTCTCACTGTTAACTAAAGAGCATTTATGTAGGTGGAGCTGTGGTTTGTATCAGTTTCATAAGCAGAGTGGATTTACATATGATCCCTATGAGAAGGAAACACAGTTCTCTTTTTGAGGGCATGCTCATGGTTCTTGTTGTATAGGAGACGCTTGAAAGAAGAGCTTGCCTCTTGCTTGAAAACAAAGTGTGTTTCATGGATGAGAACACTGGTCTTAATTTCCCTTCAGAAACGGAGTTAAACCACAGGATCTGTGTCTTCCTAAAAGCAAGACTTGATTTCTGGTATATCCAGTGAATTTTGCGCTCAAAAGATTTTACACAGTTCCAACAACCAACGCGATTCTCACTACTTACTAAAGAGAATTTATGTAATTGGAGCTGTGGGTTGTATCAGTTTCATAGTCAGAGTGGATTTACATATGGTCCCTATTAGTAGGAAGGACAGTTCTTTTTTTCTGGGCATGCTCATGGTTCTTGCTGTATTGGAGACGCTGGAAAGGAGAGCTTGCTTCTTCCATTAAAACAGGGTGTGTTTCATGGATGAGAACTCTGGTCTGATTTTCCCTTCAGACACTGAGTTAAACCCCAGGATCTGTGTCTTCCTACAAGCTAGAGTTCATTTCTGGTAAAGCCAGTGAACTTTGGCTCAAATGATTTTACACAGTTCACGAACCCAACGCGATTCTCAGTATTAACTAAAGAGCATTTATGTAAGATGAGCTCTGGTTTGTGTCAGTTTCATAAGCTGAGTTTATTTATATATGGTCCGTATGAGGAGGAAACACAGTTCTTTTTTTCAGGGCATGCTCATGGTTCATGCTGTATTGGAGACGCTGGAAAGAAGAGTTGCTTCTTGCGTAAAACCAGAGTGTGTTTCATGGATGAGAACACTGGTCTAAATTTCCCTTCAGAAACGGAGTTAAACCCCAGGATCTGTGTCTTCCTACAAGCAAGAGTTCATTTCTGGAAAACCCAGTGAATTTTGGCTCAAGTGATTTTACACAGTTCAAAAACCCATCGCGATTCTCAGTATTAACTATAGAGCATTTATGTAAGAAGAGCTGTAGTTTGTATCAGTTTCATAACCAGAGTTGAACTATGTATGGTCCGTATGAGTAGGAAACAAAGTTCTTTTTTTCTGGGCATGCTCATGGTTATTGCTGTATTGGACACGCTGGAAAGACGAGCTTGCTTCTTGCGATAAAACAGAGTGTGTTTCATGGATGAGAACACTGGTCTTAATTTCTCTTCAGAAACGGAGTTAAACCACAGGATCTGTGTATTCCTAAAAGCAAGAGTTCATTTCTGGTAAACCAAGTGAATTTTGGGCTCAAATGATTTTACACAGTTCAAGAACCCAATGCGATTCACACTATTTACTAAACAGCATTTATGTAAGTGGAGCTGTGCTTTGTATCAGTTGCATATGCAGACTTGAATTACATATGGACAGTATGAGTAGGAAACACAGTTCTTTTTTTCAGGGCAAGCTCGTGGTACTTGCTGTATTGGAGACGCTAGAAAGAAGCGCTTGCTTCTTGAGTTAAATCACAGTGAGTTACATGGATGAGAACACTGGTCTAAATTTCCCTTCAGAAACAGAGTTGAACCCCAGGTTCTGTGTCTTCCCTCAAGGCAGAGATCATTTCTGGTAAACAAATAGATTTTGGGGACAGATGATTTTACACAGTTCAGAAATCCAACAAGATTCTAACTATTTACTAAAGAGCATTTATGTAAGATAGGCTCTGGTTTCTATCAGTTTCATAAGCTGAGTGGATTTATATATGGTCCGTATGAGGAGGAAACACAGTTCTTTTTTTCTGGGCATGCTCACGGTTCTTGCTCTATTGGAGACGCTGGAAAGAAGAGCTTGCTTCTTGAGTTAAATCACAGTGAGTTACATGGATGAGAACACTGGTCTGAATTTCCCTTCAGAAACGGAGTTAAACCCCATGATCTGTGTCTTCCTACAAGCAAGATTTCATTTCTGGAAAACCCAGTGAATTTTGGGCTCAATTGATTTTACACAGTTCAAAAACCCATCGCAATTCTCACTATTAACTAAAGAGCATTTATGTAAGTGTAGCTGTGGTTTGTATCAGGTTCATAACCAGAGTTGAATTATGTATGGTCCGTATGAATAGGAAACAAAGTTCTTTTTTTCTGTTCATGCTCATGGTTATTGCCGTATTGGAGCCACTGGAAAGACGAGCTTGCTTCTTGCGTTAAAACAGAGTGGGTTCCATGGATGAGAACACCGGTCTGAATTTCCCTTCAGACAAGCAGTTATACCACAGGATCCGTGTCTTCCTACAAGCCAGGGTTCATTTCTGGTAAACAAAGAGAATTTTGGACTCAAAGGATTTTACCCAGTTCAGAAACCCAAACTAGATTCTCACTATTTACTAAAAAGTATTTATGTAAGATGAGGTCTGGTTTGTATCAGTTGCATAAGCAGAGTTGATTTATATATGGTCCATATGAGGAGGAAATACATTTCTTTTTTTGAGGGCATGCTCATGGTTCTTGATGTATTGTAGACGCTGGAAAGAAGAGGTTGCTTCTTGCGTTAAAACAGAGAGTGTTCAATGGATGAGAACCCTGGTCTGAATTTACCTTCAGAAACGGAGTTAAACAACAGGATCTGTGTCTTCCTACAAACAAGAGTTCTTTTCTGGTATACCATATGAAATTTGGGCTCAAATGATTTTACACAGTTCAAGAACCCAACACAATTCTAACTATTAACTAAAGAGCATTTTTGTAAGAGGAGCTCTAGTTTGCAACAGTTTCATAAGCTGAGTTGATTTATATATGGTCAGTATGAGGAGGAAACACAGTTCTTTTTTTGAGGGCATGCTCATGGTTCTTGCTGTATTGTAGACGCTGGAAAGAAGAGCTTGCTTCTTGCGTTAAAACAGAGTGTGTTCCATCGATGAGAACCCTGGTCTGAATTTACCTTTAGAAACGGAGTTAAACCACAGGATCTGTGTCTTCCTACAAGCAAGAGTTCATTTCTGTTAAACCAAGTCAATTTTAGGCTCAAATGATTTTACACAGTTAAAAAACCCAAGGCAATTGTCACTATTAACTAAAGAGCATTTATGTAAGTGGAGCTGTTGTTTGTATCAGTTGCGTATGCTGATTTGAACTTCATATGGTCCATATAATTAGGAAAAACAGTTCTTTTTTTTTCAGGCATGCTAGTGGTACTTGCTGTATTGGAGACGCTGGAAAGAAGAGGTTGCTTCTTGCGTTAAATCAGAGTGTGTTCCATGGATGAGAACCCTGGTCTGAATTTCCCCTCAGAAACTGAGTTAAACCACAGGATCTGTGTCTTCCTACAAGCAAGAGTTCATTTCTGGTAAACCAAGTGAATTTTGGGCTCAAATGATTTTACATAGTTCAAGAACCCATCTCGCTTCCCACTATTAATTAAAGAGCATTTATGTAAGTGGAGCTGTGGTTTGTATCAGTCTCATAAGCAGAGTTAAACTGCATATGATCTGTATGAATAGGAAACACAGTTGGTTTTTTTCTGGGCATTATCATGGTTCTTTCTGTATTGGAGATGCTGGAAAGAAGAACTTGCTTCTTGTGTAAAAAAGGGTGTGTTTCATGGATGAGAACACTGGTCAGAATATCCCTTCAGAAACGGAGTTAAACCCCAGGATCTGTGTCATCCTACAAGCAAGAGTTCATTTCTGGAAAACCCAGTGAATATTGGTCTCAAGTGATTTTACACAGTTCAAGACCCAACGCTATTCTCACTGTTAACTAAAGAGCATTTATGTAAGTTGAGCTGTGGTTTGTATTAGTTGAATATGCAGACTTGAATTACATATGGTCAGTATGAGTAGGAAACACAGTTCTTTTTTTCAGGGCATGCTCATGGTAATTGCTGTATTGGAGACGTAGAAGGAAGAGCTTGCTTCTTGCGTGAAATCACAGTGTGTTACATGGATGAGAACCCTGGTCTGAATTTACCTTAAGAAACGGAGTTTAACCCCATGTTCTGTGTCTTCCTACAAGCCAGAGTTCATTTGTGGTAAACAAAAAGAATTTTGGGCTCAAATGATTTTACACAGTTCAGAAATCCAACTAGATTCTCACTTATTAGTAAAGAGCATTTATGTAAGATGAGCTCTGTTTTGTATCAGTGTCATAAGTAGAGTTAATTTACATATGGTCCGTATGAGAAGGAAACACAGTTCTTTTTTTCAGGGCATGCTCATGGAACTTGCTGTATTGGAGATGCTGGAAAGAAGAGCTTGCTTCTTGCGTTAAAACAGAGTGTGGTCCATGGATGAGAACCCAGGTCTGAATTTACCTTCAGAAACGGAGTTAAACCCCAGGTTCTGTGTCTTCCTACTAGCCAGAGTTCATTTCAGGTAAACAAAGAGAATTTTGGGCTCAAATGATTTTACACAGTTCAGAAACCCAACTAGATTCTCACTATTTACTAAAGAGCATTTATGTAAAAGGGGCTGTGGTTTGTATCAGTTGCATATGCACACTAGAATTACATGTGGTCCGTATGAGTAGGAAACACGGTTCTTTTTTTCAGGTCATGCTCATGGTTCTTTCTGTATAAGAGACGCTTGAAAGAAGAGATTGCTTCTTGCTTGAAAACAGAGTGTGTTTCATGCATGAGAACACTGGTCTTAATTTCCCTTCAGAAACGGAGTCAAACCACAGGATCTGTGTCTTCTTAAAAGCCAGAGTTCATTTCTGGTAAACCAAGTGAATTTTGTGCTCAAATGATTTTACACAGTTCAAGAACCCATCACGATTCTCACTATTTTCTAAAGAGCTTTTATGTAAGTGGAGCTGTGGTTTGTATCAGTTTCATAAGCAGAGTGGATTTACATATGGTCCCTATGAGTAGGAAACACGGTTCTTTTTTTCTGGGCATGTTCATGGTTCTTGCTCTATAGGAGACGCATAAAAGAAGAGCTTGCTTCTTGCCTACAAACAGAGTGTGTTTCATGGATGAGAAAACTGGTCTTAATTTCTTTAGAAACGGAGTCAAACCACAGGATCTGTGTTCCTAAAAACAAGAGTTCATTTCTGGTAAACCAAGTGAATATTGGGCTCAAATGATTTTACACAGTTCAAGAACCCAACGCGATTCTCTCTATTTACTAAAGAGCATTTATGTAAGTGGATCTGATGTTTGTATCAGTTTCATAAGCAGAGTGGATTTACATATGGTCCCTATGAGAAGGAAACACAGTTCTTTTTTTGAGGGCATGATCATGGTCTTGTTGTATTGGAGACGCTGTAAAGAAGAGCTTGGTTCTTGCCTTAAACAGAGTGTGTTCCATGGATGAGAACACTGGTCTGAATATCCCTTAACACATGGAGTTAAACCACAGGATCTGTGTCTTCATACAAGCAAGGGTTCATTTTTGGTAAACCAAGTCAATGTTGGGCTCTAATGATTTACACAGTTCAAGTCCCAACGCTATTCTCACTGTTAACTAAAGAGCATTTATGGAAGTGGAACTGTGGTTTGTATCAGTTGCATATGCGGACTTGAATTATATATGGTCAGTATGAATAGGAAACACAGTTCTTTTTTTCAGAGCATGCCCGTTGTACTTGCTGTATTGGAGACGGTAGATTGAAGAGCTTGCTTCTTGCATTAAATCACAGTGTGTTACATGGATGAGAACACTGGTCTGAATTTCCCTTCAGAAACAGAGTTAAACCCCAGGTTCTGTGTCTTCCTACAAGCCAGAGTTCATTTCTGGTAAACAAAGAGAATTTTGGGCTCAAATGATTTTGCACAGTTCAGAAACCCAACTAGATTCTCACTATTTACTAAAGAGCATTTATGTAAGATGAGATCTGGTTTGTATCAGTTTCATACGTAGAGTTGATTTACATATCGTCCGTATGAGTAGGAAACACAGTTCTTTTTTTCAGGGCATTCTCATGGTTCTTTCTGTATTAGAGACACTGGAAAGAAGAGCTTGCTTCTTGCGTAAAAACAGAGTGTGTTTCATGGATAAGAACACTGGTCTGAATTTCCCTTCAGAAGCGGAGTTAAACCCCAGGATCTGGGTCTTCCGACAAGCAAGAGTTCATTTCTGGTAAACCCAGTGAATTTTGGGCTCAAGTGATTTTACGCAGTTCAAAAACCCATCGTGATTCTCACTATTAACTAAAGAGCATTTATGTAACAGGACTTGTGGTTTGTATCAGTTTCAGAAGCAGAGTTGAACTACGTATGGTCCTTATGAGTAGGAAACACAGTTATTTTTTTTTTCTGGGCATGCTCATGGTTCTTGCTGTATAGGAGACGGTTGAAAGAAGAGCTGGCTTCTTGCTTGAAAACAGAGTGTGTTTCATGAATGAGAACACTGTTCTTAATTTCCGTTCAGAAACGGAGTCAAACCACATGATCTGTGTCTTCCTAAATGCAAGAGTTCATTTCTGGTAAACCAAGTGAATTTTGCGCTCAAATGATTTTACACAGTTCAAGAACCCAATGCGATTCTCACTACTTACTAAACAGCATTTATGTAAGTGGAGCTGTTGTTTGTATCAGTTTCATAAGCAGCGTGGATTTACATATGGTACCTATGAGAAGGAAACACAGTTCTTTTTTTCAGGGCATGCTCATGGTTCTTGGTGTATTGGAGACACTGGAAAGAAGAGCTTGCTTCTTGCGTTAAAACAGAATGTGTTTCAGGAATGGGAACTCTGTTCAGAATTTCCCTTCAGAAACGAAGTGATACCCCAGGATCTGTGTCTTCCTACAGGCAAGCGTTCATTTCTGATATAACCGCTAAATTTTGGTCTCAAATGATATTTCGCAGTTCACGAACGCAAGACGATTCTCACTATTAACTAAAGACCATTTATGGAAGTGGAGCTGTGGTTTGTATCAGTTTCATAAGAGGAGTTGAATTACATATGGTCCATATGAGTAGGAAACACAGTTCTTTTTTTCTGGGCATGCTCGTGGTTCTTGCTGTATTGGAGACGCTGGAAAGAAGAGCTTACTTCTTGCGTTAATACAGAGTGTGTTTCAGGGATGGGAACTCTGTTCTGAATTTCCCTTCAGAAACGGAGTTATACTCCAGGATCTGTGTCTTCCTAAAAGCAAGAGTTCATTTCTGATAAGACCAGTCAATTTTGGGATCAAATGATATTTCGCAGTTTACGAACCCAAGACGATTCTCACTATTAACTAAAGAGCATTTATGTAAGTGGAGGTGTGGTTTGTGTCAGTTTCATCAGCAGAGTTGAAGTACATATGGTACGTAGAGTAGGAAACACAGTACTTTTTTTTCAGGGCCTGCTCATAGTTCTTGCTCTATTGGAAACGCTGGAAAGAAGAGCTTGCTTCTTGCATTAAAACAGAGTGTGTTACATGGATGCGAACACTGGTCTGAATTTCCCTTCAGAAACGGAGTTAAACACCAGGATCTGTGTCTTCCTACAAGCAAGAGTTCATTTCTAGTAAACCCAGTCAATTTTGGGCTTAAATGATTTTTCAAAGTTCAGGAACCCCACGTGATTCTTACTAACAACTAAAGAGCATTTATGTAAGTGGAGCTGTGGTTTGTATCAGTTACTTATGCAGAGTTAGACTACATATGGTAATTATGAGTAGTAAACACAATTCTTTTTTGCAGAGAATGCTCATGGTTCATGCTCTATTGGAGACGCTGGAAAGAAGAGCTTGCTTCTTGCGTTAAAACAGAGTGTGTTTCATGGATGAGAACAACTCGTTTGAATTTCCCTTCTGAAACGGAGTTAAACCCCCGGATATGTGTCTAGCTACATGCAAGAGTTCGTTTCTGGTAAACGAAGTGAATTTTGGGCTCAAATGATTTTTCACAGTTTAAGAACCCTACTCAATTCTCACTATTAACTAAAGAGCATTTATGTAAGAGGAGCTGTGGTTTGTATCAGTTTCATAAGTAGAGTTGAACTAGATATGGTCCGTATGATTAGGAAACACAATTCTTTTTTTCAGGGCATGAATATGATTCTTGCTGTATTGGATACGCTGGAAAGAAGAGCTTGCTTCTTGCGTTAAAACAGAGTGTGTTTCATGGATGAGAACTCTGGTCTGAATTTCCCTTCAGAAACGGAGTGATGCCCCAGGATCTGTGTCTTCCTAAAAGCAAGAGTTTATTTCTGATAAAACCAGTCAATTTTGGGCTCAAATGATATTTTGCAGTTTACGAACGAAGGCGATTCTCACTATTACCTAAAGAGCATTTATGTTAATGGAGCTGTGTTTTGTGTCAGTTTCATAAGCAGAGTTGAAGTACATATGGTCCATAGAGTAGGACACACAGTTCTTTTTTTCTGGGCCTGCTCATAGTTCTTGCTCTACTGGACACGCTGGAAAGAAGAGCTCACTTCTTGCGTTAAAACAGAGTGTTTTTCATGGATGAGAACAATGGTCTGAATTTCCCATCAGAAACGGAGTTAAACACCAGGATCTGTGTCTTCCTACAAGCAAGAGGTCATTTCTAGTAAACCCAGTCAATTTTGGGCTCAAATGATTTTTCACAGTTCAAGAACCCAACGTGATTCTCACTAACAATTAAAGAGCATTTATGTAAGTGGAGCTGTGGTTTGTATCAGGTACATATGCAGAGTTGAACTACATATGGTCCTTATGAGTAGTAAACACAGTTCTTTTTTTCAGAGAATGCTCATGGTTCTTGCTCTATTGAAGACGCTGGAAAGAAGAGCTTGCTTCTTGCGTTAAAACAGAGTGTGTTTCATGGATGAGAACTCAGGTCTGAATTTCCCTTCAGAAACAGAGTTATACACCAGGATCTGTGTCTTCCTACAGGCAACAGTTCATTTCTGATAAAACCAGTAAATTTTGTGCTCAAATGATATTTCGCTGTTCACGCAGCCAAGGCGATTCTCACTATTAACTAAAGTGCATTTATGTAAGTGGAGCTGTGGTTTGTATCAGTTTCATATGCAGAGTTGAACTACATATGGTCCATATGAGTAGGAAACACAGTTCTTTTTTTCAGGGAATACTCATGGTTTTGCCCTATTGGAGACGATGGAAAGAAGAGCTTGCTTCTTGCGTTAAAACAGAGTGTGTTTCATGGATGAGAACTCAGGTCTGAATTTCCCTTCAGAAACAGAGTTATACCCCAGGATCTGTGTCTTCCTACAGGCAAGAGTTCATTTCTGATAAAACCAGTAAATTTTGTGCTCAAATGATATTTCACTGTTCACGCAGCCAAGGCGATTCTCACTATTAACTAAAGTGCATTTATGTAAGTGGAGCTGTGGTTTGTATCAGTTTCATATGCAGAGTTGAACTACATATGGTCCATATGAGTAGGAAACACAGTTCTTTTTTTCAGGGAATACTCATGGTTTTGCCCTATTGGAGACGATGGAAAGAAGAGCTTGCTTCTTGCGTTAAAACAGAGTGTGTTTCATGGATGAGAATAACTCGTCTGAATTTCCCTTCAAAAAGGAAGTTAAACCCCAGGATATGTGTCTTCCTACATGCAAGATTTCATTTCTGGTAAATCCAGTGAATTTTGGGCTCAAATGATTTTTCACAGTTCAAGAACCCTAAGCAATTCTCACTATTAACTAAAGAGCATTTATGTAAGAGGAGCTGTGGTTTGTATCAGTTTCATAAGCAGAGTTGAACTAGATATGGTCCGTATGATTAGGAAACACAATTCATTTTTTCAGGGCATGAATATGATTCTTGCTGTATTGTATACGCTGGAAAGAAGAGCTTGCTTCTTGCGTTAAAACAGAGTGTGTTTCATGGATGAGAACTCTGGTCTGAATTTCCCTTCAGAAACGGAGTTATACACCAGGATCTTTGTCTTCCTACTAGGAAGAGTTCATTTCTGGTAAACCCAACGATTTTTGGGCTCAAATGATTTGTCCCAGATCACAAACCCAACGCGATTCTCACTATTAACTAAAGAGAATTTATGTAAGTGGAGCTGTGGTTTGTATCAGTTTCTTAAGTAGAGTTGAAGTACATAGGGTCCATATGAGTAGGAAACACAGTTCTTTTTTCAGGGCCTGAATATGGTCCTTGCTGTATTGGACATGGTGGAAAGAAGAGGTTGCTTCTTGCGTTAAAACAGAGTGTGTTTCAGGAATGGGAACTCTGTTCAGAATTTCCCTTCAGAAACGGAGTGATACCCCAGGATCTGTGTCTTCCTACAAGCAAGAGTTCATTTCTGATAAAAGCAGTAAATTTTGGTCTCAAATGATATTTTGCTGTTCACGAACCCAAGGCGATTCTCACTATTAACTAAAGAGCATTTATGTAAGTGGAGCTGTGGTTTGTATCAGTTTCATAAGCAGAGTTGAAGTACACATGGTCCATATGAGTAGAAAACACAGTTCTTTTTTTCTGGGCATGGTCATTGTTCTTGCTGTATTGGAGACGCTGGAAAGAAGAGCTTACTTCTTGCGTTAATACAGAGTGTGTTTCAGGGATGGGAACTCTGTTCTGAATTTCCCTTCAGAAACGGAGTGATACCCCTGGATCTGTGTCTTCCTAAAAGCAAGAGTTCATTTCTGATAAAACCAGTCAATTTTGGGCTCAAATGATATTTCGCAGTTTACGAACGAAGGCGATTCTCACTATTAACTAAAGAGCATTTATGTAAGTGGAGGTGTGGTTTGTGTCAGTTTCCAAAGCATAGTTGAAGTACGTAGGGCCCATAGAGTAGGAAACACAGTTCTTTTTTTCTGGGCCTGCTCATTGTTCTTGCTCTATTGGACAAGCAGGAAAGAAGAGCTCACTTCTTGCGTTAAAACAGAGTGTGTTTCATGGAAGAGAACTCTGGTCTGAATTTCCCTTCAGAAACGGAGTTAAACACCAGGATTGTGTCTTCCTACAAGCAAGAGTTCATTTAGAGTAAACCCAGCCAATTTTGGGCTCAAATGATTTTTCACAGTTCAAGAACCCAACGTGATTCTCACTAACAACTAAAGAGCATTTATATAAGTGGAGCTGTGGTTTGTGTCAGTTACATATGCAGAGTTGAACTACATATGGTCCTTATGAGTAGGAAACACAGTTCTTTTTTTCAAGGCATGCTCATGGTTCTTGCTGTATTGGAGACGCTGGAAAGAAGAGCTTACTTCTTGCGTGAAAACAGAGTGTGTTTCAGGGACGGGAACTGTGTTCTGAATTTCCCTTCAGAAACAGAGTTATACCCCAGGATCTGTGTCTTTCTACAGGCAAGAGTTCATTTCTGATAAAACCAGTAAATTTTGGGCTCAAATGATATTTCGCTGTTCACGAAGCCAAGGCGATTCTCACTATTAACTAAAGAGCATTTATGCAAGTGGAGCTGTGGTTTGTATCAGTTTCATAAGCAGAGTTGAACTACATATGGTCCATATGAGTAGGAAACACAGTTCTTTTTTTCTGGGCCTGCTCATGGTTCTTGCTGTATTGGAGACGCTGGAAAGAAGAGCCTACTTCTTGCGTTAAAACAGAGTGTGTTTCAGGGATGGGAACTGTGTTCTGAATTTCCCTTCAGAAACAGAGTTATACCCCAGGATATGTGTCTTCCTACATGCAAGATTTCATTTCTGGTAAACGAAGTGAATTATGGGCTCAAATGAGTTTATACAGTTCAAAAACCCTACGCGATTCTCACTATTAACTAAGGAGCCTTTATGTAAGTGGAGCTTTTGTTTGTATCAGTTTCATAAGAAGAGTTGAACTACATATGGTCCGCATGGGCAGATAACACAATTCTTTTTTTCAGTGCATGCTCATCCTTCTTGCTGTATTGGAGACACTAGAAAGAAGAGATTGCTTGGTGTGTTAAAACAGAGTGTGTTTCATGGATGAGAACACTGCTCTGAATTTCCCTTCAGAAACGAAGTTATACCCCAGGTTCTGTGTCTTCCTATAAGCATGAGTTCATTTCTAGTAAACCCAGTGAATTTGGGGTTCAAATGATTTTTCGCAGTTCAAGAACCCAACGCGATTCTCACTATTAACTAAAGAGTATTTATGTAAGAGGAGCTGTGGCTTGTATCAGTTTCATACACAGAGTTGAGCTACAAATGGTCTGTATGATTAGGAAACACAGTTCTTTTTTTCTGGGCATGATCATGGTTTTTGCTGTACTGGAGACACTGGAAAGAAGAGAATGCTTCTTGCCTTAAAACAGAGTGTTATTCTGGGACACTAGAAAGAAGAGATTGCTTGGTGTGTTAAAACAGAGTGTGTTTCAACCCAGGATCTGTGTCTTCCTACAGGCAAGAGTTCATTTCTAGTAAACCTCGTGAAATTTGTGCTCAAATGAGTTTTCTCAGTCCAAGAACCCAATGTGATTCTCACTATTAACTAAAGAGCATTTATGTAAGAGGATCTGTGGTTTGTTTAAGTTTCATAAGCACAGTTGAGCCACATATGTTCGGTATGATTAGGAAACTGTTTTTTTTTCAGGGCATGAATATGGTTCTTGCTGTATTGGACTCGCTGGAAAGAAGAGCTTGCTTCTTACATTTAAACAGATTGTGTTCCATGGATGAGAACACTTGTCTGAATTTCCCTTCAGAAACAGAGTTAAACCCCAGGATCTTTGTCTTCCTACAAGCCAGAGTTCATTTCTGGTAAACCAAGTGAATTTTGGGCTCAAATGAATTTACGCAGTTAACAACCCCATCGCGATTGTCACTATTAACTAAAGAGCATTTATGTAAGTGGAGCTGTGGTTTATATCAGTTTCATAAGCAGAGTTGAACTGCATATGGTCTGTATGAGTAGGAAACACAGTTCTTTTTATCTGGGCATTCATATGGTTCCTGTTTTATTGGAGACGCTGGAAAGAAGAGCTTGCTTCTTGCGTTAAAACAGCATGTGTTTCCTGGATGAGAACACTGGTCTGAATTTCCCTTCAGAATCTCAGTTAAAGCACAGGTTCTGTGTGTTGCTACAAGCAGGAGTTCATTTCCGGTAAACCAATTGAATATGCCGCAAAAGAATTTACACAGTACACCAACAGAACATAATTCTCACTATTAACTAAAGAGCATTTATCTAAGAGGAGCTGTGGTTTGTATCAGTTTCATAGGTATAGATGAACTACATATGGCCGGTATGAGTGGGAAACACAGTTCTTTTTTTCAGGGCATGAATATGGTTCTTGCTGTATTGGACACGCTGGAAAGAAGAGCTTGCTTCTTGCATTAAAACAGAGTGTGTTTCAGGGATGAGAACTCTGGTCTGAATTTCCCTTCAGAAACGGAGTTATAACCCAGGATCTGTGTCTTCCTACAAGCAAGAGTTCATTTCTGGTAAACAAAACGAATTTTGGGCTCAAATGATTTTTCACAGTTCAAGAACCCTATGCGATACTCACTATTAACTAAAGAGCAATTATGTAAGTGGAGCTGTGGTTTGTATCAGTTTCACAAGCAGAGTTGGAGTACATATGGTCCATATGAGTAGGAAACACAGTTCTTTTTTTTCAGGGCATGAATATGGTTCTTGCTGTATTGGAAACGCAAGAAAGAAGAGCATGCTTCTTGCATTAAAACAGAGTGTGTTTCAGGGATGAGAACACTGGTCTGAATTTCCCACAGAAACGGAATTAAACCCCAGGATCTGTTTCTTCCTACAAGCAAGAGTTCATTTCTGGTAAACCAAGTGAATTTTGGGCTCAAATGATTTTTCACAGTTCAAGAAAGCTATGTGATACTCACTATTAACTAAAGAGCAATTATGTAAGTGGAGCTGTGGTTTGTATCAGTTTCATAAGGAGAGTTGGATTACATATGGTCCATATGAGTAGGAAACACAGTTCTTTTTCTCAAGTCATGAATATGATTCTTGCTGTATTGGACACGCTGGAAAGAAGAGCTTTCTTCTTGCACTAAATCAGAGTGTGTTTCAGGGATGAGATCTCTGGTCTGAATTACCCTGCTGAAACGGAGTTATACCACAGGATCTGTGTCTTCCTACAAGCAAGAGTTCATTTCTGGTAAACCCAATGACTTTTGGTCTCAAATGATTTTTCCCAGTTCACGAACCCAACGCGATTCTAACTATTAACTAAAGAGCATTTATGTAAGTGGGGCTGTGGTTTGTATCAGTTTCATAAGCAGAGTTGAAATACATGTGGTCCATATGATTAGGAAACACACTTCCTTTTTTCAGGGCATGAATATGGTTCCTGCTGTATTGGACACGCTAGAAAGAAGAGCTTGCTCCTTACATTAAAACAGGGTGTGTTCCATGGATGAGAAGACTGGTCTGAATTTCCCTTCTGAATCTGTGTTAAAACCCACGATCTCAGTGTTCCTATAAGCAAGAGTTCATTTCTGGTAACCCCAGTGAATTTTGGGCTCAAATGATTTCAATCATTTCAAGAACCCCACGCGATTCTCACTATTAACTAAAGAGCCTTTATGTAAGAGGAGCTGAGTTTTGTATCAGTTTCATAAGCAGAGTTAAACTACATATGGTCAGTATGAGTTGGAACCTCAGTTCTTTTTTTAGGCATGAATATGGTTCTTGCATTATTGGACAAGCTGGAAAGAAGAGCTTGCTTCTTGCGTTAAAACAGAGTGGGTTTCATGGATGAGGACCCTGGTGTGAATTTCCCTTCAGAAACGGAGTTAAACCCCAGGATCTGTGTCTTGCTCCAAGCAAGAGTTCATTTCTGGTAAACCCTGTAAATTTTGGGCTCAAATGATTTTTCGCAGTTCACGAACACAACGTGATTCTCACTATTAACTAAATAGCATTTACGAAAGTGAAGCTTTGGTTTGTATCTGTTTCATAAGTATAGTTGAACTACATATGGTCCGTATGGGTAGATAACTCAGTTCTTTTTTTCAGGGCATGCTCATGTTTCTTGCTCTATTGGAGACGCTGGAAAGAAGAGCTTGCTTCTTGCGTAAAAACAGAGTGTGTTTCATGGATGAGAACCCTGGTCTGAATTTCCTTTAAGAAACGGAGTGAAACCCCAGCATCTGTGTCTTCTTACAAGCAAGAGTTAATTTCTGGTAAACCCACGGAATTTTGGGCTCAAGTGATTTTACACAGTTCAAAAACCCATCACGATTCTCCCTATTAACTCAAGAGCATTTATATAAGTGGAGCTGTAGTTTGTTTAAGTTTCATAAGCAGAGTAGAGACACATATGGTCCGTATGAGTAGGAAACACAATTCTCTTTTTCAGGGCATGAATATGGTTCTTGCTGTATTGGACTCGCTGAAAAGAAGAGCTTGCTTCTTACGTTAAAACAGAGTGAGTACCATGGATGAGAACATCGGTCTGAATTTCCCTTCAAAAACCTAGTTAAACCCCAGGATCTTTGTCTTCGTACAAGCAAGAGTTCATTTCTGGTAAACCAAGTGAATTTTGGTCTTGAATGGTTTTACACAGTTCACAAACCCATCGCGATTCTAACTATTAACTAAAGAGCATTTAGGTAAGAGGAGGTGTGGTTTGTATCAGTTTCATAAGCAGAGTTGATCTGCATATGGTCTGTATGAGTAGGAAACACAGTTCTTTTTCGGGGTCAAGAATATGATTCTTGCTGTATTGGACACGCAGGAAAGAAAAGCTTGCTTCTTGCGTTAAAACAGTGTGTGTATCAGGGATGAGAACACTGGTCTGAATTTCCCTTCAGAAACAGAGTTATACCTCAGGATCTGTATCTTCCTACAAGCAGGAGTTCATTTCTGGTATACAAATTGAATATTGGGGGCAAATGATTTTACACAGTACACCAAGAAAACATGATTCTCACTATTAACTAAAGAGCATTTATGTAAGTGGAGCTGTGGTTTGTATCAGTTTCATAATCAGAGTTGAACTGCATATGATCTGTATGAGTAGGAAACACAGTTGTTTTTTTTTCAGGGCATTCTCATGGTTCTTGCTGTATTGGAGACTCTGTAAAGAAGAGGATGCTTCTTGCGTTAAAACAGAGTGTGTTTCATAGATGAGAACAGTGGTCGCAATTTCCCTTCAGAAACGGAGTTAAACCCCAATATCTGTGTCTTCCTACAAGCAAGAGTTCATTTCTGTTAAACCCAGTGAATTTTTTGCTCAAATGAATTTACACAGTTCAAGAACCCAACGCGATTCTCAATAGTAACTAAAGAGCATTTATGTAATTGGAGCTGTGGTTTATATCAGTTTCAAATGCAGAGTTAAACTACATATGGTCCGTATGAGTAGGAAACACAGTTCTTTTTTTTCAGGGCATGCTCATGGTACTTGCTGTATTAGAGACGCTGGAAAGAAAGCTTGCTTCTTGCATAAAACAGAGTGTCTTTCATGGATGAGAACACCGGTCTGAATTTCCCTTCAGAAACGGTGTTAAACCCCACGATCTGTGTCTTCCTACAAGCAAGAGATCATTTCTGGTAAACAAAGAGAATTTTGGGATCAAGTGATTTTACACAGTTCAGAAACCCATTGTGATTGTCACTATTTTCTAAAGAGCATTTATGTAAGAGGAGCTGTGGTTTGTATCAGTGTCATAAGCAGAGTTGAACTACATATTGTCCCTATGACTACGAAACACAGTTCTTTTTATCAGGGCATGAATATGGTTCTTGCTGTATTGGACACGCTGGAAAGAAGAGCTTGCTTCTTGAGTAAAAACAGAGTGTGTTTCATGGATGAGAACCCTGGTCTGAATTTCCTTTAAGAAACGGAGTGAAACCCCAGCATCTGTGTCTTCTTACAAGCAAGAGTTAATTTCTGGTAAACCCACGGAATTTTGGGCTCAAGTGATTTTACACAGTTCAAAAACCCATCACGATTCTCCCTATTAACTCAAGAGCAATTATGTAAGTGGAGCTGTAGTTTGTTTAAGTTTCATAAGCAGAGTAGAGACACATATGGTCCGTATGAGTAGGAAACACAATTCTCTATTTCAGGGCATGAATATGGTTCTTGCTGTATTGGACTCGCTAAAAAGAAGAGCTTGCTTCTTACGTTAAAACAGAGTGAGTACCATGGATGAGAACATCGGTCTGAATTTCCCTTCAAAAACCTAGTTAAACCCCAGGATCTGTTTCTTCCTACAAGCAAGAGTTCATTTCTGGCAAACCAAGTGAATTTTGGTCTCAAATGATTTTTCACAGTTCAAGAAAGCTATGTGATACTCACTATTAACTAAAGAGCAATTATGTAAGTGGAGCTGTGGTTTGTATCAGTTTCATAAGGAGAGTTGGATTACATATGGTCCATATGAGTAGGAAACACAGTTCTTTTTCTCAAGTCATGAATATGATTCTTGCTGTATTGGACACGCTGGAAAGAAGAGCTTTCTTCTTGCACTAAATCAGAGTGTGTTTCAGGGATGAGATCTCTGGTCTGAATTTCCCTGCTGAAACGGAGTTATACCACAGGATCTGTGTCTTCCTACAAGCAAGATTTCATTTCTGGTAAACCAAGTGAATTTTGGTCTCAAATGGTTTTACACAGTTCACAAACCCATCGCGATTCTAACTATTAACGAAAGAGCATTTATGTAAGAGGAGCTGTGGTTTGTATCAGTTTCATAAGCAGAGTTGAACTGCATATGGTCTGTATGAGTAGGAAACACAGTTCTTTTTTTCTTGGCATTCTCATGGTTCCTGCTGCATTGGAGACGCTGGAAAGAAGAGCTTGCTTCTTGCGTTAAAACAGCATGTGTTTCATGGATGAGAACACGGGTCTGAATTTCCCTTTGGAATCCAAATTAAAGCACAGGATCTGTCTTTTTCTACAAGCAGGAGTTCATTTCTGGTATACCAATTAAATATTGGGCGCAAATGATTTTACACAGTACACCAACATAACATGATTCCAACTATTAACTAAAGTGCATTTATCTAAGAGGAGCTGTGGTTTGTATCAGTTTCATAGGTAGAGATGAACTACATATGGTCTGTATGAGTGGGAAACACAGTTCTTTTTTTCAGGGCATGAATATGGTTCTTGCTGTATTGGAAACGCAAGAAAGAAGAGCATGCTTCTTGCATTAAAACAGAGTGTGTTTCAGGGATGAGAACTCTTGTCTGAATTTCCCTTCAGAAACGGAGTTATATCCCAGGATCAGTGTCTTCCTACAAGCAAGAGTTCATTTCTAGTAAACCCAGTGATTTTGGGGTTCAAATGATTTTTCCCAGTTCACAAACCCAAAGTGATTCTCACTATTAACTAAATAGCATTTATGTAAGAGGAGCTATGGTTTGTATCAGTTTCATAAGCAGAGAAGTACTACATATGGTCAGTATGAATAGGAAACACAGTTCTTTTTTTCTGGGCATTCTCATGGTTCTTGCTGTATTGGAGACGCTAGATAGAAGAGCTTGCTTGTTGCATTAAAACAGAGTGTGTTTCAGGGATGAGAACTCTGGTCTGAATTTCCCTTCAGAAACGGAGTTAAACCCCAGGATCTGTGTCTTCCTACAAGCAAGAGTTCATTTCTTGTAAACCAATTGAATATTGGGTGCAAATGATTTTACACAGTACACCAACAAAACACGATTCTCACTATTAACTAAAGAGTATTTATGTAAGATGAGCTGTGGCTTGTATCAGTTTCATAAGCAGAGTTGAACTGCATATGGTCTGTATGAGTAGGAAACACAGTTCTTTTTTTCTGGGCATTCTCATGGTTCCTGTTGTATTGGAGACGCTGGAAAGAAGAGCTTGCTTCTTGCGTTAAAACAGCATGTGTTTCATGGATGAGAACACTGGTCTGAATTTCCCTTCAGAATCTGAGTTAAAGCACAGGTTCTGTGTGTTCCTACAAGCAGGAGTTCATTTCTGGTAAACCAATTGAATATGGCGCAGAAGATTTTACACAGTACACCAACATAACATAATTCTCACTATTAACTAAAGAGCATTTATGTAAGAGGAGCTGTGGTTTGTATCAGTTTCATAGGTAGAAATGAACTACATATGGTCGGTATGAGTGGGAAACACAGTTCTTTTTTTCAGGGCATGAATATGGTCCTTACTGTATAGGACACGCTGGAAAGAAGAGCTTGCTTCTTGCATTAAAACAGAGTGTGTTTCAGGGATGAGAACTCTGGTCTGAATTTCCCTTCAGAAACGGAGTTACACCCCAGGATCCTTGTCTTCCTACAAGCAAGAGTTCATTTCTGGTAAACAAAACGAATTTTGGGCTCAAATGATTTTTCCCAGTTCACAAAACCAACGTGATTCTCACTATTAACTAAAGAGCATTTATGAAAGAAGAGCTGTGGTTTGTATCAACTTCATGAGCAGAGTTGAACTACATATGGTCCATATGAGTAGATAAAACAGTTCTTTTTTTCTGGGCATGCTCATGGTTCTTGCTGTATTGGAGACGCTGGAAAGAAGAGCTTGCTTCTTGCATTAAAACAGAGTGTGTTTCAGGGATGAGAACTCTGGTCTGAATTTCCCACAGAAACGGAATTAAACCCCAGGATCTGTGTCTTCCTACAAGCAAGAGTTCATTTCTGGTAAACAAAGTGAATTTTGGGTTCAAATGATTTTTCACAGTTCAAGAAACCTATGCGATACTCACTATTAACTAAAGAGCATTTATGTAAGTGGGGCTGTGGTTTGTATCAGATTCATAAGCAGAGTAGAGACACATATGGTCCCTATGAGTAGGAAACACAATTCTCTTTTTCAGGGCATGAATATGGTCCTTGCTGTATTGGACTCGCTAGAAAGAAGAGATTGCTCCTTACATTAAAACAGGGTGTGTTCCATGGATGAGAAGACTGGTCTGAATTTCCCTTCTGAATCGGTGTTAAAACCCACGATCTCTGTGTTCCTACAAGCAAGAGTTCATTTCTGGTAACCCCAGTGAATTTTGGGCTCAAATGACTTTACACAGTACACCAACAAAACATGATTCTCACTATTAACTAAAGAGTCTTTTTGTAAGAGGAGCTGTGTTTTATATCAGTTTTAAGCAGTGTTGAACTACATACAGTCCGTATGAGTAGGAAACACAGTTTTTTTGGGGGGGGTATTCTCATAGTACTTACTGTATTGGAGATGCTGGAAAGAAGAGCTTGCTTCTTGTGTTAAAACGGCATGTGTTTCATGGATGAGAACAGTGGTCTGAATTTCCCTTCAGAAACAGAGTTAAACCTCAGGATCTGTGTCTTCCTACAGGCAAGAGTTCATTTCTGGTAAACCCAGTGAACTTTGGGCTCAAATGATTTTACACAGTCCTGGACCCCAACCCGATTCTCACTATTAACTCAAGAGCATTTATGTAATAGGAACTGTGGTTTGTATTAGTTTCTTAAGCAGAGTTGAAGTAAATATAGTGCCTATGTGAAGGAAACACAGTTCTTTTTTTAAGGCCATGAATATGGTTCCTACTGTGTGTATTTGAGAACCTAGAAAGAAGTGCTTGCTTCTTGCGATAAAACAGAGTGTGTTTTATGAATGAGAACACTGGTCTGTATTTTCCTTCAGAAACGGAGTTAAACCCCAGCATCTGTGTCTTCCTACAAGCAAGAGTTCATTTCTGGTAAACCCAGTGAACTTTGGGCTCAAATGATTTTACACAGTTCAGAACCCCAACCCGATTCTCACTATTAACTCAAGAGCATTTATGTAAGAGGAGCTGTGGTTTGTAACAGTTTCCTAAGCAGAGTTGAAATACATATGGTGCATATGAGAAGGAAACACAGTTCTTTTTTTATGGGCATGAATATGGTTCTTACTGTGTGTATTGGAGACGCTGGAAAGAAGAGATTGCATCTTGCGTTAAAACAGGGTGTTTTTCATGGATGAGAACACTGGTCTGAATTTCCCTTCAGAAATGGAGGTAAACCCCAGGATCTGTGTGTTCCTACAAGCAAGAGTTAATTTCTGGTAAACCAAGTGAATTTTGGGCTCAAATGATTTTACACAGTTCTGGAACCCAACCCGATTCTCACTATTAACTCAAGAGCATTTAGGTAAGCGGAGCTGTGGTTTGTATCAGTTTTATAAGCAGAGTTGATCTACATATGGTCCAAATGAGTAGGAAACACAGGTCTCTTTAAGGATATGCTCATGGTTCTTGCTGTATTGGACATGCTGGAAAGAAGAGGATGCTTCTTGCGTGAAAACAGAGTGTGTTTCATGGATGAGATCACTGGTCATAATTTCCCTTCAGAAACGGAGTTAAACCCCAGGATCTGTGTTTTCCTACAAGCAAGAGTTCATCTCTGGTAAACCCAGTGAATTTTGGGCTCAAATGATTTTACACAGTTCCCGAACCCAACACGATTCTCTCTAGTAACTAAAGAGCATTTATGTAAGAGGTGCTGTGGTTTGTTTCAGTTTCATAAGCAGAGTTGAACTGCATATGGTCTGTATGAGTAGGAAACACAGTTTTTTTCTCGGCATGCTCATTGTTCTTGCTGTATTGGAGATGATGGAAAGAAAAGTTGCTTCTTGCGTGAAAACAGAGTGTGTTCATGGATGAGAACATGCGTCTAAATTTCCCTTCAGAAACGGAGTTAAACCTCAGGATCTGTGTCTTCCTACAAGCAAGAGTTCATTTCTGGTAAACCAAGTGAATTTTGGGCTCTAATGATTTTACACAGTTCTGGAACCCAAACCGGTTCGCACTATTAACTCAAGAGGATTTATGTAAGAGGAGCTGTGGTTTGTATCAGTTTCTTAACCAGAGTAGATCTACATATGTTCCATAAGAGCAGGAAACACAGTTCTTTTTTAAGGGTATGCTGATATTTCTTTCTGTATTGGACATGCTGTAAAGAAGAGGATGCTTCTTTCGTGAAAACGGAGTGTGTTTGAAGGATGAGAACTCTGGTCTGAATTTCCCTTCAGAAACGGAGTTAAACCACAGGATCTGTCTCTTCCTACAAGCAAGAGTTCATTTCAGGTAAACACAGTGAATTTTGGGCTCAAATGATTTTACACAGTTCACGAACCCAACGCGATTCTCACTATTAACTAAAGAGCATTTATGTAAGAGGAGCTGTGTTTTGTAACAGTATCATAAGCAGTGTTGAAATACATATGGTGCGTATGAGAAGGAAACACAGTTCTTTTATTATGGGCATGAATATGGTTCTTACTGTGTGTATTGGAGACGCTGGAAAGAAGAGCTTGCATTTTGCGATAAAACAGAGTGTGTTTCATGGATGAGAACACTGGTCTGAATTTCCCTTCAGAAATGGAGGTAAGCCCCAGGATCTGTGTGTTCCTAAAAGCAGAGTACATCTACATATGGTCCGTAAGAGCAGGAAACACAGTTCTTTTTTGAGTGTATGCTGATGGTTCTTGCAGTATTGGACATGCTGTAAAGAAGAGGATGCTTCTTTCGTGAAAAGAGAGTGTGTTTCATGGATGACAAAACTGGTCTGAATTTCCCTTCAGAAATGGAGTTAAACCCCAGGATGTGTGTCTTCCTAAAAGCAAGAGTTCATTTCTGGTAAACACAGTGAATTTTGTGATCAAATGATTTCACACAGTTCACGAACCCAACACGATTCTCACTATTAACTAAAGAGCATTTATGTAAGAGGAGCTGTGGTTTGTATCAGTTTCATAAGCAGAGTTGAACTGTATATAGTCTGTATGAGTAGGAAACACAGTTCTTCTTTTCTGGGCATGCTCATGTTTCTTGCTCTATTGGAGACACTCAAATGAAGAAGATGCTTATTGCGTGAAAAAAGAGTGTGTTTCATGGATGAGAACACTGGTCTGAATTTCCCTTCAGAAACTGAGTTAAACCCCAGGATCTTTGTCTTCCTACAAGCAAGAGTTCATTTCTGGAAAACCAAGAGAATTTTGGGCTCAAATGATTTTACACAGTTCACGAACCCAACGCGATTCTCACTATTAACTAAAGAGCATTTATGTAAGAGGATTTGTGGTTTGTATCAGTTTCAGGAGCAGATTTGAACTACATATTGTGCGTATGAGAAGGAAACACAGTTCTTTTTTTCTGGGCATGAATATGGTTCTTACTGTCTATATTGGAGATGCTGGAAAGAAGAGCTTGCTTCTTGCGTTAAAACAGAGTCTGTGTCATGGATGAGAACACTGGTCTGAATTTCCCTTCAGAAACCGAGTTAAACCACAGGATCTGTGTCTTTCTACAAGCAAGAGTTAATTTCTGATAAACCCTTTGAATTTTGGGCTCAAATGATTTTACACAGTCCACAAACCCAACGCTATTCTCAATATTAACTAAAGAGCATCTATGTAAAATGAGCTGTGTTTTGTGTCAGTTTCAAAGCAGAGTTGAACTACATATTGTGCATATGAGAAGCAAACACAGTTCTTTTTTTCTGGGAATGCTCATATTTCTTGCTGTATAGGAGACGCTGGAATGAAGAGCTTGCTCCATGTGGTAAAACAGAGTATGTTTCATGGATGATAACACTGGCCTAATTTCCCTTCAGAAACGGAGTTAAACCCCAGGATCTGTGTCTTCCTACAAGGAAGAGTTCATTTCTGGTAAACCAAGTGAATTTTGGGCTCAAATGATTTTACACAGTTCTGGAACCCAACCCGATTCTCACTATTAACTCAAGGGCATTCATGTAAGAGGAGCTGTGGTTTTTATCAGTTTTATAAGCAGAGTTGATCTACATATGGTCTGTATGAGTAGGAAACACAGTTCTTTTTTGAGGGCATGCTCATGGTTCTTGCTGTATTGGACATGCTGGAAAGAAGAGGATGCTTCTTGAGTGAAAACAGAGTGTGTTTCATGGATGACAACACTGGTCTAAAATTCCCTTCAGAAAAGGGGTTAAACACCAGGTACTGTGTCTTCCTACAAGCAAGAGATCATTTCAGGTAAACAATGTGAACTTTGGGATCAAATGATTTTGCAAAGTTCACAAACCCATTGCGATTCTCACTGTTAACTAAAGAGCATTTATGTAAGAAGAGCCGTAGTTTGTATAAGTTTCTTAAGCAGATTTGAACTACATATGGTGCGTATGAGATTGAAACACAGTTCTTTTTCTCTGGGCATGAATATGGTTCTTACTCTCTGTATTGGAGACGCGGGAAAGAAGAGGATGCGTCCTGCTTACAAACAGAGTGTGTTTCATGGATGAGATCACTGGTCTGAATTTCCCTTCAGAATCCGAGTTAAACCCCAGGATCTGTGTCTTCCTACACGCAAGAGTTCATTTCTGGTAAACCCAGTGAATATTGGCTCAAATGATTTTACACAGTTCACGAACCCAACACGATTCTCTCTAGTAACTAAAGAGCATTTAAGCAAGAGGAGCTGTGTTTTGTATCAGTTTCATAAGCAGAGTTGAACTACATATGGTGCGTATGAGAAGGAAACACAGTTCTTTTTTTCTGGGCATGCTCAAGGTTCTTGCTCTATTGGAGACGCTGGAAAGAAGAGGATGCTTATTGCATGAAAAAAGAGTGTGTTTCATGGATGAGAACACTGGTCTGAATTTCCCTTCAGAAATGGAGGTAAACCCCGGGATCTTTGTCTTCCTACAAGCAATAGTTCATTTCTGGTAAACCAAGAGAATTTGGGGCTCAAATGATTTTACACAGTTCAGGAACCCAACGCGATTCTCACTATTAACTAAAGAGCATCTATGTAAATGGAGCTGTGGTTTGTATCAGTTTCAAAGCAGAGTTGAAATACATATGGTGTGCATGAGAAGCAAACACAGTTCTTTTTTTCTGGGAATGCTCATATTTCTTGCTGTATAGGAGACGCTGGAATGAAGAGCTTGCTCCATGTGGTAAAACAGAGTGTGTTTCATGGATGAGAACACGGGCCTAATTTCCCTTCAGAAACGGAGTTAAACCCCAGGATCTGGGTATTACTACAATGAAGAGTTCATTTCTGGTAAACAAAGTGAATTTTGTGCTCAAATGATTTTACACAGTTCTGGAACCCAACCCGATTCTCACTACTAACTCAAGGGCATTCATGTAAGAGGAGCTGTGGTTTTTATCAGTTTTATAAGCAGAGTTGATATACATATGGTCCGTATGAGTAGGAAACACAGTTCTTTTTTGAGGGCATGCTCATTATTCTTGCTGTATTGGACATGCTGGAAAGAAGAGGATGCTTCTTGAGTGAAAACAGAGTGTGTTTCATGGATGACAACATTGGTCTGAAATTCCCTTCAGAAACGGAGTTAAACACCAGGAACTGTGTCTTCCTACAAGGAAGAGATCATTTCAGGTAAACAAAGAGAATTTTGGGATCAAATGATTTTGCACAGTTCACAAACCCATTGAGATTCTCACTGTTAACTAAAGAGCATTTATGTAAGAAGAGCTGTAGTTTGTATAAGTTTCTTAAGCAGATTTGAACTACCTATGGTGCGTATGAGAATGAAACACAGTTCTTTTTTTCTGGGCCTGAATATGGTTCTTACTCTCTGTATTGGAGACGCAGGAAAGAAGAGCTTGCATCTTGCGTTAAAACAGAGTGTGTTTCATGGATGAGAACACTGGTCTGAATTTCCCTTCAGAAATGGAGGTAAACCCCAGGATCTGTGTGTTCCTACAACAAGAGTTCATTTCTGGTAGACCAAGTGAAATTTGTGCTCAAATGATTTTACACAGTTCTGGAACCCAACCCGATCCTCACTATTAACTCATGAGCATTTATGTAAGAGGAGCTGTGGTTTGTATCAGTTTCATAAGCAGAGTAGATCTACATATGGTCCTTAAGAGCAGGAAACACAGTTCTTTTTTGAGGGTATGCTAATGTTTCTTGCTGTATTGGACATGCTGTAAAGAAGAGGATGCTTCTCTCGGGAAAAGAGAGTGTGTTTCATGGATGACAACACTGGTCTGAATTTCCCTTCAGAAATGGAGTTAAACCACAGGATGTGTGTCTTCCTACAAGCAAGAGTTCATTTTTGGTAAACCCAGTGAATTTTTAGCTCAAGTGATTTCACAAATTTCACGAACCCAACACGATTGTCACTATTAACTAAAGAGCATTTATGTAAGAGGAGCTGTGGTTTGTATCAGTTTCATACGCAGAGTTGAACTGCATATGGTCTATATGAGTAGGAAACACAGTTCTTTTTTTCTGGGCATGCTCATGGTTCTTGCTCTATTGGAGACGATGGAAAGAAGAGGATGCTTCTTGCGTGAAAAAAGAGTGTGTTTCATGGATGAGAACACTGCTCTGAATTTCCCATCAGAAACTGAGTTAAACCCCAGGATCTGTGTCTTCCTACAAGCAAGAGTTCATTTCTGGTAAACGAAGTGAATTTTGGGTTCAAATGATTTTAAACAGTTCTGGAACCCAACCCGATTCTCACTATTAACTCAAGGGCATTCATGTAAGTGGAGCTGCGGTTTTTATCAGTTTTATAACAGAGTTAATCTACATATGGTCCGTATGAGTAGGAAAGACAGTTCTTTTTTGAGGGCATGCTCATGGTTCTTGCTGTATTGAACATGCTGGAAAGAAGAGGATGCTTCTTGAGTGAAAACAGAGTGTGTTTCATGGATGATGACACTGGTCTGAAATTCCCTTCAGAAATGGAGTTAAACACCAGGTACTGTGTCTTCCTACAAGCAAGAGATCATTTCAGGTAAACAACGTCAATTTTGGTATCAAATGATTTGAACAGTTCACAAACCCATTGCGATTCACACTGTTAACTAAAGAGCATTTATGTAAGAAGTGCTGTAGTTTGTATCAGTTTCTTAAGCAGATTTGAACTACATATGGTGCGTATGAGAATGAAACACAGTTCTTTTTTTCTACGCATGAATATAGTTCAACTCTCTGTATTGGAGACGCTGGAAAGAAGAGGATGCTTCTTGCGTGAAAACAGAGTGTGTTTCATGGATGAGAACACTGGTCTCAATTTGCCTTCAGCAACTGAGTTAAACCCCAGGATCTGTGTCTTAATACAAGCAAGAGTTCATTTCTAGTAAATCCAGACAATTTTGGGCTCAAATGATTTTACACAGTTCACGAACCCAATATGATTCTCACTATTAACTAAAGAGCATTTATGTAAGAGGAGCTGTGTTTTGTATCAGTTTCATAAGCAGAGTTGAACTACATATGGTGCGTATGAGAAGGAAACACAGTTCTTTTTTTCTGGGAATGCTCATATATCTTGCTGTATAGGAGACACTGGAAAGAAGAGCTTGCTTCTTGCGTTAAAACAGAGTGTGTTTCATGGATGAGATCACTGGTCTGAATTTCCCTTCAGAATCGGAGTTAAACCCCAGGATCTGTGTCTTCCTACAAGCAAGAGTTCATTTCTGGTAAACACAGTGAATTTTGGCTCAAGTGATTTTACACAGTTCACGAACCCAACGCGATTCTCTCTAGTAACTAAAGAGCATTTATGTAAGAGGACCTGTGGTTTGTATCAGTTTCATAAGCAGAGTTGAACTACATATGGTGTGTATGAGAAGGAAACACAGTTCTTTTTTTCTGGGAATGAATGTGGTTCTAACTGTCTGTATTGTTGACGCTGGAAAGAAGAGCTTGCTTCTTGCGTGAAAACAGAGTGTGTTTCATGGATGAGAACACTGGTCTGAATTTCCCTTCAGAAATTGAGGTAAACCCCAGGATCTGTGTGTTCCTACAAGCAAGAGTTCATTTCTGGTAAACCAAGTGAATTTTGGGCTCAAATGATTTTACAAAGTTCTGGAACCCAACCCGAATCTCACTATTAACTCATGAGCATTTATGTAAGAGGATCTGTGGTTTGTATCAGTTTCATAAGCAGAGTAGATGTACATATGGTCCGTAAGAGCAGGAAACACAGTTCTTTTTTGAGGGTATGCTGATGTTTCTTGCTGTATTGGACATGCTGTAAAGAAGAGGATGCTTCTTTCGTGAAAAGAGAGTGTGTTTCATGGATGACAACACTGGTCTGAATTTCCCTTCAGAAATGGAGTTAAACCCCAGGATGCGTGTCTTCCTACAAGCAAGAGTTCATTTCTGGTAAACCCAGTGAATTTTGGGCTCAAATGATTTCACAAATTTCACGATCCCAACACGATTCTCACTATTAAGTAAAGAGCATTTATGTAAGAGGAGCTGTGGTTTGTATCAGTTTCATAAGCATAGTTGAACTGCATATGGTCTGTATGAGTAGGAAACACAGTTCTTTTTTTAAGGCCATGAATATGGTTCTTACTGTCTGTATTGGAAAAGCTGGAAAGAAGAGCTTGCGTCTTGCGTTAAAACAGAGTGTGTTTCATGGATGAGAACACTGGTCTGTATTTTCCTTCAGAAACAGAGTTAAACCCCAGGATCTGTGTCTTCCTACAAGCAAGAGTTCATTTCTGGTAAACCAATGAACTTTGGGCTCAAATGATTTAACATAGTTCTGGACCCCAACCCAATTCTCACTATTAACTCAAGAGCATTTATGTAAGAGGAGCTGTGGTTTGTAACAGTATCCTAAGCAGAGTTGAAATACATATGGTGCATATGAGAAGGAAACACAGTTCTTTTTTTATGGGCATGAATATGGTTCTTACTGTGTGTATTGGAGACGCTGGAAAGAACAGCTTGCATCTTGCGTTAAAACAGAGTATGTTTCATGGATGAGATCACTGGTCTGAATTTCCCTTCAGAAACGGAGTTAAACCCCAGGATCTGTGTCTTTCTATAAGCAAGAGTTCATTTCTGTTAAACCCAGTGAATTTTGGGCTCAAATAATTTTACACAGTTCACGAACCCAACGCAATTCTCTCTAGTAACTAAAGAGCATTTATGTAAGAGGAGCTGCGGTTTGTATCAGTTTCATAAGCAGAGTTGAACTACATATGGTGTGTATGAGAAGGAAACACAGTTCTTTTTTTCTGGGAATGATCATATTTCTTGCTGTATAGTAGACGCTGGAAAGAAGAGCTTGCTTCTTGCGTTAAAACAGAGTATGTTTCATGGATGAGAACACTGGTGTGAATTTCCCTTCAGAAATGGAGTTAAACCCCAGGATCTCTGTCTTCCTACAAGCAAGAGTTCATTTCTGGTAAACCCAGTGAATTTTGGGCTCAAATGATTTTACACAGTTTGGTAACCCAACCCGATTCTCACTATGAATTTAAGAGTATTTATGTAAGTGTAGCTGTGGTTTGTATCAGTTTCAAAGCAGAGTTGATCTTCATATGGTCCCTATGTGTAGAAAACACAGTTCTTTTTGAGGGCATGCTCATGGTTCTTGCTGTTTTTGAGATGCAAGAAAGAAGAGGATTCGTCTTGCGTGCAAACAGAGTGTGTTTCATGTATGAAAACACTGGTCTGAATTTCCCTTCAGAAACTGAGTTAAACCCCAGGATCTGTGTCTTCCTTCAAGCAAGAGTTCATTTCTCGTAAACACAGTGAACTTTGGGCTCAAATGATTTTACACAGATCTGGACCCCAACCCGATTCTCACTATTAACTCAAGAGCATTTATGTAATAGGAACTGTGGTTTGTATTAGTTTCTTAAGCAGAGTTGAAGTAAATATAGTGCCTATGAGAAGGAAACACAGTTCTTTTTTTAAGGCCATGAATATGGTTCCTACTGTGTGTATTTGAGAACCTAGAAAGAAGTGCTTGCTTCTTGCGATAAAACAGAGTGTGTTTTATGAATGAGAACACTGGTCTGTATTTTCCTTCAGAAACGGAGTTAAACCCCAGCATCTGTGTCTTCCTACAAGCAAGAGTTCATTTCTGGTAAACCCAGTGAACTTTGGGCTCAAATGATTTTACACAGTTCAGAACCCCAACCCGATTCTCACTATTAACTCAAGAGCATTTATGTAAGAGGAGCTGTGGTTTGTAACAGTTTCCTAAGCAGAGTTGAAATACATATGGTGCATATGAGAAGGAAACACAGTTCTTTTTTTATGGGCATGAATATGGTTCTTACTGTGTGTATTGGAGACGCTGGAAAGAAGAGCTTGCATCTTGCGTTAAAACAGAGTGTGTTTCATGGATGAGAACACTGGTCGGAATTTCCCTTCAGAAATGGAGGTAAACCCCAGGATCTGTGTGTTCCTACAAGCAAGAGTTCTTTTCTGGTAAACCAAGTGAATTTTGGGCTCAAATTATTTTACACAGTTCTGGAACCTAACCCTATTCTCACTATTAACTCCAGAGCATTTATGTAAGAGGAGCAGTGGTTTGTATCAGTTTTATAAGCAGAGATGATCTACATATGGTCCGTATGAGTAGGAAACACAGTTCCTTTGGACGGCATGCTCATGGATCTTGCTGTATTGGACATGCTGGAAAGAAGAGGATGCTTCTTGCGTGAAAACAGAGTGTGTTTCATGGATGAGAACACTGGTCTGAATTTCCCTTCAGAAAATGAGTTAAACCCCAGGATCTGTGTCTTCCTACAAGCAAGAGTTCATTTCTGGTAAACCCAGTGTATTTTGGGCTCAAATGATTTTACACAGTTCAGGAACCCAATGCGATTCTCTCTAGTAACTAAAGAGCATTTATGTAAGAGGACCTGTGGTTTGTATCAGTTTCATAAGCAGAGTTGAACTACATATGGTGCGTATGAGAAGGAAACATAGTTCTTTTTTTCTGGGAATGAATGTGGTTCTTACTGTCTGCATTGGTGATGCTGGAAAGAAGAGCTTGCTTCTTGCGTGAAAACAGAGTGTGTTTCATGGATGAGAACACTGGTCTGAATTTCCCTTCAGAAATGGAGGTAAACCCCAGGATCTGTGTGTACCTACAAGCAAGAGTTTATTTCTGGTAAACCAAGTGAATTTTGGGCTCAAATGATTTTACACAGTTCTGGAACCCTACCCGGATCTCACTATTAACTCATGAGCATTTATGTAGGAGGAGCTGTGGTTTGTATCAGTTTCATAAGCCGAGTTGAACTACATATGGTCCGTATGAGTAGAAAACACAGTTCTTTTTTTCAGGGCGTGAATATGGTTCTTATTGTCTGTATTGGAGATGTTGGAAAGAAGAGCTTGCTTCTTGCGTTAAAGCAGAGTGTGCTTCATGGATGAGAACACTGGACTAAATTTCCCTTCAGAAACAGAGTTAAACCCCGGATCTGTGTCTTCCTACAAGCAAGAGTTCATTTCTGGTAAACCAAGTGAATTTTAGGCTCAAATGATTTTACACAGTTCAAGAACCCATTGCTATACTCACTATTATCTAAAGAGCATTTATGTAAGAGGAGCTGTGGTTTGTATCAGTTTCATAAGCAGAGTTTATCTACATATGGTCCGTATGAGTAGGAATCACAGTTCTTTCTTGAGGGCATGCTCATGGTTCTTGCTGTATTGGAGACGCTGGAAAGAAGAGCTTGTTTCTTGCATGAAAACAGAGTGTGTTTCATGGATGAGAACACTGGTCTGAATTTCCCTTCAGAAACGAAGATAAAACCCAGGTTCTGTGTCTTCCTACAAGCATGAGTTCATTTCTGGTAAACAACGTGAATTTTGGGATCAAATGATATTACACAGTTCACAAACCCATCGCGATTCTCACTATTCACTAAAGAGCATTGATGTAAGAGGAGCTGTGGTTTGTATCAGTCTCATAAGCAGAGTTGAACTACATATGGTCCGTATGCTTTGGAAACACAGTTCTTTTTTTCAGATCATGAATATGGTTCTTACTGTCTGTATTGGAGACGTTGGAAAGAAGAGCTTGCTTCTTGCGTTGAAGCAGAGTCTGTTTCATGGATCAGAACACTGGTCTGATTTTCCAATCAGAATCAGAGTTAAACCTCATGATCTGTGTCTTCCTACAAGCAAGAGTTCATTTCTGGTAAACAACGTGAACTTTGGGATCAAATGATTTCACACAGTTCACAAAACGATCGTGATTTGCACTATTAACTAAAGAGCATTTGTGTCAGAGGAGCTGTGGTTTGTATCAGTTTCATATGCAGAGTTGAACTACATATGGTCCGTATGAGTAGGAAACACAGTTCTTTTTTTCAGGGCATGAATATGGTTCTTACTGTCTGTATTGGAGATGTTGGAAAGAAGAGCTTGCTTCTTGTGTTAAAGCAGAGTGTGTTTCATTGATGAGAACACTGGTCTTAATTTGCCTTCAGAAAGGGGGTTAAACCCCAGGATGTGTTTCTTTCTACAATCAAGATTTCATTTCGGTTAAACAAAGTGAATTTTGGGTTCATATGATTCTACACAGTTCTGGAACACAACGCGATTCTCACTATTAACTAAAGAGCATTTATGTAAGAGGAGCTGCAGTTTGTATCAGTTTCATAAGCAGAGTTGAACTACATATGGTCCGTTTGAGTAGGAAACACAGTTCTTTTTTTCAGGGCATGAATATGGTACTTACTGTCTGTATTGGAGATGTTGGAAAGAAGAGCTTGCTTCTTGCGTTAAAGCAGAGTGTGCTTCATGAATGAGAATACTGGACTAAATTTCCCTTCAGAAACAGAGTTAAACCCCAGGATCTGTGTCTTCCTACAAGCCAGGGTTCATTTCTGGTAAACCAATTGTATTTTGGGCTCAAATATATTTACACAGTTCAAGAACCCATTGCGATTCTCACTATTATCTAAAGAGCATTTATGTAATAGGAGCTGTGGTTTGTATCAGTTTCATAAGCAGAGTTGATCTACATATGGTCCGTATGAGTAGGAAACAGTTCTTTTTAGAGGGCATGCTCATGGTTCTTGCTGTATTGGAGAAGCTGTAAAGAAGAGCTTGCTTCTTGCGTTAAAACAGAGTGTGTTTCATGGATGAGAACACTGGTCTGAATTTCCCTTCAGAAACGGAGTTAAACCCCAGGATCTGTGTCTATCTACAAGCAGGAGTTCATTTCTGGTAAACTAAGTGAATTTGGGGCTCAAATGATTTTACAAAGTCTGGAACCCAACGCGATTTTCACTATTAACTAAACAGCATTTATGTAAGAGGAGCTGTGGTTTGGATCAGTTTCATCAGCAGAGTTGAACTACATATGGTCCATTTGAGTAGGAAACACAGTTCATTTTTTCAGGGCATGAATATGTTACTTACTGTCTGTATTGGAGATGTTGGAAAGAAGAGCTTGCTTCTTGCGTTAAAGCAGAGTGTGCTTCATGGATGAGAATCCTGGACTAAATTTCCCTTCAGAAACAGAGACAACCCCCAGGATCTGTATCTTCCTACAAGCAAGAGTTCATTTCTGGTAAACAGCATGAACTTTGTTATCAAATGATTTTACACAGTTCACACACCCATCAAGATTCTCACTATTAACCTAAGAGCATTTATGCAAGAAGAGCTGTGGTTTGTATCAGTTTCATAAGCAGAGTTGAACTGCATATGGTCCAAATGCGTAAGAAACACAATACTTTTTTTCTGGGCCTTCTCATGGTTCTTGCTGTATTGCAGACGCTGGAAAGAAGAGCTTGCTTCCTGCGTTAAAACAGAGTGTGTTTCAGGGATGAGAACACTGGTCTAAATTTCCCTTCAGAAACGGAGTTAAACACCAGGATCTGTGTCTATCTACAAGCAAGAGTTCATTTCTTGTAAAACCAGTGAATTTTGGGCTCAAGTGATTTTACACAGTTCAAGAACCGAACGCCTTTCTCACTATTAACTAAGGAGCATTTATGTAAGAGGAGCTGTGGTTTGTATCAGTTTTATAAGAAGAGTTTAACTAAATATGGTCCGTATGAGTAAGAAATACAGTTCTTTTTTTCTGGGCATGCTCATGGTTCTTGCTGTATTGGAGACGCTGGAAAGAATAGCTTGCTTCTTGCATGAAAACAGTGTGTGTTTCATGGATGAGAACACTGGTCTGAATTTCCCATCAGAATCAGAGTTAAACCCCAGGATCTGTGTTTTCCTACAAGCAAGAGTTCATTTTGGTAAACAAAGTGAATTTTGGCCTCAAATGATTTTACTCAGTTGTGGAACCCAACGCGATACTCAACATTAACTTAACAGCATTTATGTAAGAGGAGCTGTGGTTTGTATCAGTTTCATAAGCAGTGTTGAACTACATATGGTATGTATGAGTAGGAAACCCAGTTCCCTTTTTAGTGGAATGTTCATGGTTCTTGCTGTATTGTAGACACTGGAAAGAAGAGTATGCTTCTTACTTTAAAACAGAATGTGTTTCAGAGATGAGAACTCTTGTCTGAATTTCCCTTCCGAAATGGAGTTAAACCCCAGGATCTGTGTCTTCCTACAAGCAAGAGTTCATTTCTAGTAAAACCAGTGAATTTTGGGATCAAATGATTTTTCGCAGTTCACGAACCCAACGCAATTCTCACTATTAACTAAAGAGCATATATGTAAGAGGAGCTGTGGTTGGTTTCAGTTTCATAAGCAGAGTTGAACTACATATGGTCCGTATGAGTAGGAAACACAGTTCTTTTTTTCTGGGCATGCTCATGGTTCTTGTTGTATTGGAGACACTGGAAAGAAGAGCTTGCTTCTTGCGTGAAAACAGAGTGTTTTTCATGGATGAGAACACTTGTCTGAATTTCCCTTCAGAAATGGAGTTAAACCCAATGATCTGAATCTTCCTACAAGCAGGAATTCATTTCTGGTAAACAAAGTGAATTTTGGGCTACAATGATATTACCCAGTACACCAACAAAACACGATTCTCACTATAAACTTAAGAACTTTTATGTAAGAGGAACTGTGGTTTGTATCAGTTTCATAAGCAGAGATGAACTACATATGGTCTGTATGTGTAGCACACACAGTTGTTTTTTTCTGGGTATGCTCATGGTTCTTGTTGTATTGGAGAGGCTGGAAAGAAGTGCATGATTCTTGCGTTAAAACACAGTGTGTTTCTTGGATGAGAACACTGGTCTGAATTTCCATTCAGAAACGTAGTTAAACACCAGGATCTGTGTCTTTCTACAAGCAAGAGTTCATTTGTGGTAAACAAAGTGAATACCGGGCTCAAAAGAATTTACACAGTTCTGGAACCCAATGTGATTCTCAATATTAACTATGGAGCATTTATGTAAGAGGAGCTGTGGTTTGTATCAGTTTCATAAGCAGAGTTGAACTAATATGTTCCGTATGAGTAGGAAACACAGGTTTTTATTTCTGGGCATGGTCATGGTTCTTGTTGTATTGGAGAGACTGGAAAGAAGAGCTTGCTTCTTGCGTTAAAGCAGAGTGTGTGTCATGGATGAGAACACTGGCCTTAATTTCCCTTCAGAAACAGAGACAACCCCCAGGATCTGTATCTTCCTACAAGCAAGAGTTCATTTCTGGTAAACAGCATGAACTTTGGGATCAAATGATTTTACACAGTTCACACACCCATCGCGATTCTCACTATTAACCTAAGAGCATTTATGTAAGAAGAGCTGTGGTTTGTATCAGTTTCATAAGCCGAGTTGAACTACATATGGCCCGTATGAGTAGGAAACACAGTTCTTTTTTTCAGGGCATGAATATGGTTCTTACTGTCTGTATTGTAGATGCTGGAAAGAAGAGCTTGTTTCTTGCGTGAAAACAGAGTGTGTTTCAAGGATGAGAGCAGTGGTCTGAATTTCCCTTCAGAAACGGAGTTAAACACAGGATCTCTGTCTTCCTACAAGCAAGAGTTCATTTCTGGTAAACAACATGAATTTTGGCCTCAAATGATTTTACACTGTTCTGGAACCCCACGCGATTCTCCGTATTAACTTAAGAGCATTTATGTAAGAGGAGCTGTGGTTTGTATCAGTTTCATAAGCAGAGTTGCTCTACATATGGTCCGTATGAGTAGGAAACACAGTTCTTTTTTGAGGGCATGCTCATGGTTCTTGCTGTATTGGAGATGCTGGAAAGAAGTGTTTGCTTCTAGCATTAAAACAGAGTGTTTTTCATGGATGAAAACACTGGTCTGAATTTCCCTTCAGAAACGAAGTTAAACCCCAGGATCTGTGTCTTTCTACAAGCAGGAGTTCATTTCTGGTAAACAAAGTGAATTGTGGCTCAAATGATTTTACACAGTACACCAACAAAACATGATTCTCACTATTAACTAAAGAGCCTTTATGTAAGAGGAGCTGTGGTTTGTATCAGTTTCATAAGCAGAGTTGAACTGCATATGGTCCGTATGAGTTGGAAACAGTTCTTTTTCAGGGCATGAGTATGGTTCTTACAGACTGAATTGGAGACGTTGGAAAGAAGAGCTTGCTTCTTGCGTTAAAGCAGAGTGTGTGTCATGGATGAGAACACTGCCCTTAATTTCCCTTCAGAAACCTAGACTACCCCCAGGATCTGTATCTTCCTACAAGCAAGAATTCATTTCTGGTAAACAGCATGAACTTTGGGATCAAATGATTTTACACAGTTCACACACCCATAGCCATTCTCACTATTAACCTAAGAGCATTTATGTAAGAAGAGCTGTGGTTTGTATCAGTTTCATAAGCCGAGTTGAACTACATATGCTCCGTATGAGTAGGAAACACAGTTCTTTTTTGAGGGCATGCTCATGGTTCTTGCTGTATTGGAGACGCAGGAAAGCAGAGCTTGCTTCTTGCGATAAAACAGAGTGTGTTTCATGGATGAGAACACTGGTCTGAATTTCCCTTCAGAAACGGAATTAAACCCAATGATCTGTGTCTTTCTACAAGCAGGAGTTCATTTCTGGTAAACCAGGTGAATTTGGTACTCAAATGTTTTACACAGTACACCAACAAAACATGATTCTCACTATTAACTAAAGAGCCTTTGTGTAATAGGAGCTGTGGTTTGTATCAGTTTCATAAGCAGAGATGAACTACATATGTTCCGTATGAGTAGGAAACACCGGTTTTTATTTCTGGGCATGCTCATGTTTCTTGCTGTATTGGAGACGGTGGAAAGAAGAGCTTGTTTCTTGCATGTAAACAGAGTGTGTTTCATGGATGAGAACCCTGGTCTGAATTTCCCTTCAGAAACGGAGATAAAACCCTGGTTCTGTGTCTTCCTACAAGCATGAGGTCATTTCTGGTAAACAACGTGAATTCTGGGATCAAATGATATTACACAGTTCACAAAACCATCTCGATTCCCACTATTAACTAAAGAGCATTCATGTAAGAGGAGGTGTGGTTTGTATCAGTCTCATAAGCAGATTTGAACTACATATGGTCCGTGTGAGTAGGAAACACATTTCTTTATTTCAGATCATGAATATGGTTCTTAATGTCTGTATTGGAGACGTTGGAAGGAAGAGCTTGCTACTTGCGTTGAAGCAGAGTCTGTTTCAAGGATAAGAACACTGGTCTGAATTTCCCTTCAGAAATGGAGTTAAACCCCAGGATCTGTGTCTTCCTACAAGCAAGAGTTCTTTTCTGGTAAACAATGTGAATTTTGGGATCAAATGATTTTACACAGTTCACAAACCCATTACAATTCTCACTATTAAATAAAGAGAATTTATATAAGTGGAGCTGTGGTTTGTATCAGTTTCATAAGCAGAGTTGAACTGCATATAGTCTGTATGAGTAGGAAACACAGTTCTTTTTCTGGGCATGCTCATGTTTCTTGCTGTATTGTAGACGCTGGAAAGAATAGCTTGTTTCTAGCGTGAAAACAGTGTGTGTTTCATGGATGAGAACACTGGTCTGAATTTCCCATCAGAATCATAGTTAAACCTCATGATCTGTGTCGTCCTACAAGCAAGAGTTCATTTCTGGTAAACCCCATGAATTTTGGGCTAAAAGATTTTATACTGTTCACAATCCCATCGCTAGTCTCACTATTAACTAAAGAGCATTTATGTAAGAGGAGATGTGGTTTATATCAGTTTCATAAGCAGAGTTGAACTACATATGGTCCGTATGAGTAGGAAACACAGTTCTTTTTTTTCATGGCATGAATATGGTTCTTACTGTCTGTATTGGAGTTGTTGGAAAGAAGAGCTTGCTTCTTGCGTTAAAGCGGAGTGTGTTTCATGGATGACAACACTGGTCTTAATTTGCCTTCAGAAAGGGGGTTAAACCCCAGGATCTGTTTCTTATACAATCAAAATTTCATTTCGGTTAAACAAAGTGAATTTTGGGTTCAAATAATTCTACACAGTTCTGGAACACAACGCGATTCTCACTATTAACTAAAGAGCATTTATGTAAGAGGAGCTGCAGTTTGTATCAGTTTCATAAGCAGAGTTGAACTACATATGGTCCGTTTGAGTAGGAAACACAGTTCTTTTTTTCAGGGCATGAATATGGTACTTACTGTCTGTATTGGAGATGTTGGAAAGAAGAGCTTGCTTCTTGCGTTAAAGCAGAGTGTGCTTCATGAATGAGAATACTGGACTAAATTTCCCTTCAGAAACAGAGTTAAACCCCAGGATCTGTGTCCTCCTACAATCAAGGGTTCATTTCTGGTAAACCAATTGTACTTTGGGCTCAAATATATTTACACAGTTCAAGAACCCATTGCGATTCTCACTATTATCTAAAGAGCATTTATGTAATAGGAGCTGTGGTTTGTATCAGTTTCATAAGCAGAGTTGATCTACATATGGTCCGTATGAGTAGGAAACACAGTTCTTTTTAGAGGGCATGCTCATGGTTCTTGCTGTATTGGAGAAGCTGTAAAGAAGAGCTTGCTTCTTGCGTTAAAACAGAGTGTGTTTCATGGATGAGAACACTGGTCTCAATTTCCCTTCAGAAACGGAGTTAAACCCCAGGATCTGTGTCTATCTACAAGCAGGAGTTCATTTCTGGTAAACCAAGTGAATTTGGGGCTCAAATGATTTTACACAGTCTGGAACCCAACGCGATTCTCACTATTAACTAAAGAGCATTTATGTAAGAGGAGCTTTGGTTTGTATCAGTTTCATCAGCAGAGTTGAACTACATATGGTCCGTTTGAGTAGGAAACACAGTTCTTTTTTTCAGGGCATGAATATGGTACTTACAGTCTGTATTGGAGATGTTGGAAAGAAGATCTTGCTTCTTGTGTTAAAGCAGTGTGTGCTTCATAAATGAGAATACTGGACTAAATTTCCCTTCAGAAACAGAGTTAAAACCCAGGATCTGTGCCTTCCTACAAGCAAGAGTTTATATCTGGTAAACCATGTGAATTTTGGTCTCAAATGATTTTACATAGGGCGAGAACATAACACGATTCTCACTATTAACTAAAGAGCATTTATGTAAGATGAGCTGTGGTTTGTATCAGGTTCATAAGGAGAGTTGAACTACATATGGTCCGCATAGGTAGGAAACACGGTTCTTTTTTTCAGGGCATGCTCATGTTTCTTGCTATATTGCAGAAGATGGAAGGAAGAGCTTGCTTCCTCCGTGAAAACAGACTGTGTTTCATGGATGAGAGCAGTGGTCTGAATTTCCCTTCAGAAATGGAGTTAAAACCGCGGATTTGTGTCTTCCTAAAAACAAGAGGTCATTTCTGGTAAACCCAGTGAATTTTGGGGGTCAAATGATTTTATACTGTTCACAATCCCATCGCTATTCTCACTATTAACTAAAGAGCATTTATCTTAGAGGAGTTGTGGTTTATATCATTTTCATAAGCACAGTTGAACTACGTATGGTCCATATGAGTAGGAAATCCAGTTCTTTTTTTCAGGGCATGAATATGATTCTTACTGTCTGTATTGGAGCTGTTGGAAAGAAGAGCTTGCTTCTTGCGTTAAAACAGAATATGTTTCATGGATGAGAACACTGGTCTGAATTTCCCTTCAGAAATGGAGTTCAACCTCAGGATCTGTGTCCAACTACAAGCAAGATATAATGTCTGGTAAACACAGTGAATTTTAGGCTCAAGTGATTTTACACAGTTCATCAACCCAATGCGTTTCTCACTATTAAGTAAAGAGCATTTATTTTAGAGGAGCTGTGGTTTGTATCAGTTTCATAAGCAGAGTTGAACTGCATATGGTCCAAATGCATAAGAAACACAATACTTTTTTTCTGGGCCTTCTCATGGTTCTTGCTGTATTGCAGACGCTGGAAAGAAGAGCTTGCTTCCTGCGTTAAAACAGAGTGTGTTTCAGGGATGAGAACACTGGTCTAAATTTCCCTTCAGAAAGGGAGTTAAACCCCAGGATCAGTGTCTATCTACAAGCAAGAATTCTTTTCTTTTAAACCCAGTGAATATTGTGCTCAAGTGATTTTACACAGTTCAAGAACTGAACGCCTTTCTCACTATTAACTAAAGAGCATTTATGTAAGAGGAGCTGTGGTTTGTATCAGTTTCATAAGGAGAGTTTAACTAAATATGGTCCCTAGGAGTAAGAAATACAGTTCTTTTTTTCTGGGCATGCTCACGGTTCTTGCTGTATTGGAGAAGCTGGAAAGAAGAGCTTGCCTCCTGCGTTAAAACAGAGTGTGTTTCATGGATAAGAACACTGGTCAGAATTTCCCTTCATAAACGGAGTTAAACCACATGATCTGAGTCTTCCTACAAGCAAGATTTCATTTCTGGTGAACAATGTGATTTTTGGGCTCAAATGGTTTTACACAGTTCATGAACCCAACGCTATTCTCTCTATTAACTAAAGAGCATTTATATAAGTGGAGCAGTGGTTTTTATCAGTTTCATAAGCAGAGTTGAACTGCATATGGTCCCTATGAGTAGGAAACCCAGTTCTTCTTTTCTGGGCATGCTCATGGTTCTTGCTGTATTGGAGACGCTGGAAAGAAGAGGAAGCCTCTAGCGTTAAATCTCCCTTGTTCCATGGATGAGAACACTGGTCTGAATTTCCCTTCAGCAACTGAGTTAAACTAAGGCTCGGTGTCTTCCTACCAGCAAGAGTTAATTTTTGGTAAACCCAGTGAATTTTGGACTCATGTGATTTTACACTGTTCACTAACCCAACGCCTTTCTCACTATTAACTAAAAGCATTTATGTAAGAGGAGCTGTTGTTTGTATCAGTTTCATAAGCAGAGTTTAACGAAATATGGTCCGTATGAGTAAGAAATACAGTTCTTTTTTTCTGGGCATGCTCATGGTTCTTGCTGTATTGGAGATGATGGAAAGAAGAGCTTGCTTCCTGCCTTAAAACAGAGTGTGTTTAATGGATGAGAACACTGGTCTGAATTTCCCTTCATAAACGGAGTTAAACCACAGGATCTGTGTCTTCCTACAGGCAAGATTTCAATTCTCTTAAACAATGTGAATTTTGGGCTAAAATGATTTTACATAGTTCACAAACACAACGTGATTCTCACTATTAACTGAGTAGCATTTATGTAAGTGGAGCTGTGGTTTGTATCAGTTTCATAAGCAGAGTTGAACTGCATATGGTCCCTATGAGTAGGAAACACCATTCTTCTTTCTGGGCATGCTCATGGTTCTTGCTGTATGGAGACGCTGGAAAGAAGAGCTCGCTTCTTGCGTGACAACAGAATGTGTTTCATGGATGAGCACACTGGTCTTAATTTCCCTTCAGAAACGGAGTTAAACCTCAGGATATGTGTCCTCCTACAAGCAAGATGTCATTTCTGGTAAACCCAGTGAATTTTGGGCTCAAGTGATTCTACACAGTTCATGAACCCAAGGCCTTTCTCACTATTAACTAAAGAACATTTATGTAAGAGGAGCTGTGGTTTGTATTTGTTTCATAAGCAGAGTTGAACTGCATATGGTCCTTATGAATAGGAAACACAGTTCTTCTGTTCTGGGCGTGCTCATGTTTCTTGCTGTATTGTAAAATCTGGAAAGAAGAGCTTGCATCTTGCGTTAAAACAGAGTGTGTTTCATGGATGAAAACACTTGTCTGAATTTCCCCTCATACACGGAGTTAAACCCCAGGATATGTTTCTCCTACAAGCAAGAATTCGTATCCATTAAACCAAGTGAATTTTAGGCTCAAATGATTTTACACAGTGCGAGAACCTAACGCGATTCTCACTATTAAATAAAGAGCATTTATGATAGAGGAGCAGGTGTTTGTAACAGTTTGATAAGCAGAGTTGAACTTCATATGGTCCGCATGAGTAGGATACACAGTTCTTTTTTGATGGCATGCTCATTTTTCTTGCTGTATTGGAGACGCTGGAAAGAAGAGGATGCTTCTTGCGTTAAAACATCCCGTGTTTCATGCAGGAGAACACTGGTCTGAATTTCCCATCAGAAACGGAGTTAAACCCCATCATCTGGGTCTTCCTACAAGCAAGATTTCATTTCTGGTAAACAACGTGAATTTTGGGATGAAATGATTTTACACAGTTCAAAAACCCATTGCGATTCTCACTATTAACTAAAGAGCATTTATGTAAGAGGAGCTGTGGTTTGTATCAGTTTCATTAGCAGAGTTAACTACATATGGTCCATATGGGAGGGAAACATAGTTCTTTTTTTCAGGGCATGAATATGTTTCTTAATGTCTCTATTTGAGACGCTGGAAAGAAGAGCTTGCTTCTTGTGTTAAAACAGTGCGTTTCATGGATGATAACACTGGTCTGAATTTCACATCAGAAACGGAGTTAAACCCCAGGATCTGTGTTTTCCTACAAGCAGGAGTTCATTTCTGGTAAACCAAGTGAATTTTGGGCTCAAATGATTTTACATAGTACACCAACAAAACACCATTCTCACTATTAACTAAAGAGCCTTTATGTAAGAGGAGCGGTGGTTTGTATCAGTTTCATAAGCAGAGTTGATCTACATATGGTGCGTATGAGTAGCAAAAACAGTTCTTTTTTCTGGGCATGCTCAGGATCCTGCTGTATTGGAGACACTGGAAAGAAGAGCTTGCTTCTTGCGTTAAAACAGAGTGTGTTTCATGGATGAGATCACTGGTCTGAATTTCCCTTCAGAATCGGAGTTAAACTCCAGGATCTGTGTCTTCCTACAAGCAAGAGTTCATTTCTGGTAAACACAGTGAATTTTGGCTCAAGTGATTTTACACAGTTCACGAACCCAACGGGATTCTCTCTAGTAACTAAAGAGCATTTATGTAAAAGGACCTGTGGTTTGTATCAGTTTCATAAGCAGAGTTGAACTACATATGGTGTGTATGAGAAGGAAACACAGTTCTTTTTTTCTGGGAATGAATGTGGTTCTTACTGTCTGTATTGTTGACGCTGGAAAGAAGAGCTTGCTTCTTGCGTGAAAACAGAGTGTGTTTCATGGATGAGAACACTGGTCTGAATTTCCCTTCAGAAATTGAGGTAAACCCCAGGATCTGTGTGTTCCTACAAGCAAGAGTTCATTTCTGGTAAACCAAGTGAATTTTGGGCTCAAATGATTTTACAAAGTTCTGGAACCCAACCCGAATCTCACTATTAACTCATGAGCATTTATGTAAGAGGATCTGTGGTTTGTATCAGTTTCATAAGCAGAGTAGATGTACATATGGTCCGTAAGATCAGGAAACACAGTTCTTTTTTGAGGGTATGCTGATGTTTCTTGCTGTATTGGACATGCTGTAAAGAAGAGGATGCTTCTTTCGTGAAAAGAGAGTGTGTTTCATGGATGACAACACTGGTCTGAATTTCCCTTCAGAAATGGAGTTAAACCCCAGGATGTGTGTCTTCCTAAAAGCAAGAGTTCATTTCTGGTAAACACAGTGAATTTTGTGATCAAATGATTTCACACAGTTCACGAACCCAACACGATTCTCACTATTAACTAAAGAGCATTTATGTAAGAGGAGCTGTGGTTTGTATCAGTTTCATAAGCAGAGTTGAACTGTATATAGTCTGTATGAGTAGGAAACACAGTTCTTCTTTTCTGGGCATGCTCATGTTTCTTGCTCTATTGGAGACACTCAAATGAAGAAGATGCTTATTGCGTGAAAAAAGAGTGTGTTTCATGGATGAGAACACTGGTCTGAATTTCCCTTCAGAAACTGAGTTAAACCCCAGGATCTTTGTCTTCCTACAAGCAAGAGTTCATTTCTGGAAAACCAAGAGAATTTTGGGCTCAAATGATTTTACACAGTTCACGAACCCAACGCGATTCTCACTATTAACTAAAGAGCATTTATGTAAGAGGATTTGTGGTTTGTATCAGTTTCAGGAGCAGATTTGAACTACATATTGTGCGTATGAGAAGGAAACACAGTTCTTTTTTTCTGGGCATGAATATGGTTCTTACTGTCTATATTGGAGATGCTGGAAAGAAGAGCTTGCTTCTTGCGTTAAAACAGAGTCTGTGTCATGGATGAGAACACTGGTCTGAATTTCCCTTCAGAAACCGAGTTAAACCACAGGATCTGTGTCTTTCTACAAGCAAGAGTTAATTTCTGATAAACCCTTTGAATTTTGGGCTCAAATGATTTTACACAGTCCACAAACCCAACGCTATTCTCAATATTAACTAAAGAGCATCTATGTAAAATGAGCTGTGTTTTGTGTCAGTTTCAAAGCAGAGTTGAACTACATATTGTGCATATGAGAAGCAAACACAGTTCTTTTTTTCTGGGAATGCTCATATTTCTTGCTGTATAGGAGACGCTGGAATGAAGAGCTTGCTCCATGTGGTAAAACAGAGTATGTTTCATGGATGATAACACTGGCCTAATTTCCCTTCAGAAACGGAGTTAAACCCCAGGATCTGTGTCTTCCTACAAGGAAGAGTTCATTTCTGGTAAACCAAGTGAATTTTGGGCTCAAATGATTTTACACAGTTCTGGAACCCAACCCGATTCTCACTATTAACTCAAGGGCATTCATGTAAGAGGAGCTGTGGTTTTTATCAGTTTTATAAGCAGAGTTGATCTACATATGGTCTGTATGAGTAGGAAACACAGTTCTTTTTTGAGGGCATGCTCATGGTTCTTGCTGTATTGGACATGCTGGAAAGAAGAGGATGCTTCTTGAGTGAAAACAGAGTGTGTTTCATGGATGACAACACTGGTCTAAAATTCCCTTCAGAAAAGGGGTTAAACACCAGGTACTGTGTCTTCCTACAAGCAAGAGATCATTTCAGGTAAACAATGTGAACTTTGGGATCAAATGATTTTGCAAAGTTCACAAACCCATTGCGATTCTCACTGTTAACTAAAGAGCATTTATGTAAGAAGAGCCGTAGTTTGTATAAGTTTCTTAAGCAGATTTGAACTACATATGGTGCGTATGAGATTGAAACACAGTTCTTTTTCTCTGGGCATGAATATGGTTCTTACTCTCTGTATTGGAGACGCGGGAAAGAAGAGGATGCGTCCTGCTTACAAACAGAGTGTGTTTCATGGATGAGATCACTGGTCTGAATTTCCCTTCAGAATCCGAGTTAAACCCCAGGATCTGTGTCTTCCTACACGCAAGAGTTCATTTCTGGTAAACCCAGTGAATATTGGCTCAAATGATTTTACACAGTTCACGAACCCAACACGATTCTCTCTAGTAACTAAAGAGCATTTAAGCAAGAGGAGCTGTGTTTTGTATCAGTTTCATAAGCAGAGTTGAACTACATATGGTGCGTATGAGAAGGAAACACAGTTCTTTTTTTCTGGGCATGCTCAAGGTTCTTGCTCTATTGGAGACGCTGGAAAGAAGAGGATGCTTATTGCATGAAAAAAGAGTGTGTTTCATGGATGAGAACACTGGTCTGAATTTCCCTTCAGAAATGGAGGTAAACCCCGGGATCTTTGTCTTCCTACAAGCAATAGTTCATTTCTGGTAAACCAAGAGAATTTGGGGCTCAAATGATTTTACACAGTTCAGGAACCCAACGCGATTCTCACTATTAACTAAAGAGCATCTATGTAAATGGAGCTGTGGTTTGTATCAGTTTCAAAGCAGAGTTGAAATACATATGGTGTGCATGAGAAGCAAACACAGTTCTTTTTTTCTGGGAATGCTCATATTTCTTGCTGTATAGGAGACGCTGGAATGAAGAGCTTGCTCCATGTGGTAAAACAGAGTGTGTTTCATGGATGAGAACACGGGCCTAATTTCCCTTCAGAAACGGAGTTAAACCCCAGGATCTGGGTATTACTACAATGAAGAGTTCATTTCTGGTAAACAAAGTGAATTTTGTGCTCAAATGATTTTACACAGTTCTGGAACCCAACCCGATTCTCACTACTAACTCAAGGGCATTCATGTAAGAGGAGCTGTGGTTTTTATCAGTTTTATAAGCAGAGTTGATATACATATGGTCCGTATGAGTAGGAAACACAGTTCTTTTTTGAGGGCATGCTCATTATTCTTGCTGTATTGGACATGCTGGAAAGAAGAGGATGCTTCTTGAGTGAAAACAGAGTGTGTTTCATGGATGACAACATTGGTCTGAAATTCCCTTCAGAAACGGAGTTAAACACCAGGAACTGTGTCTTCCTACAAGGAAGAGATCATTTCAGGTAAACAAAGAGAATTTTGGGATCAAATGATTTTGCACAGTTCACAAACCCATTGAGATTCTCACTGTTAACTAAAGAGCATTTATGTAAGAAGAGCTGTAGTTTGTATAAGTTTCTTAAGCAGATTTGAACTACCTATGGTGCGTATGAGAATGAAACACAGTTCTTTTTTTCTGGGCCTGAATATGGTTCTTACTCTCTGTATTGGAGACGCAGGAAAGAAGAGCTTGCATCTTGCGTTAAAACAGAGTGTGTTTCATGGATGAGAACACTGGTCTGAATTTCCCTTCAGAAATGGAGGTAAACCCCAGGATCTGTGTGTTCCTACAACAAGAGTTCATTTCTGGTAGACCAAGTGAAATTTGTGCTCAAATGATTTTACACAGTTCTGGAACCCAACCCGATCCTCACTATTAACTCATGAGCATTTATGTAAGAGGAGCTGTGGTTTGTATCAGTTTCATAAGCAGAGTAGATCTACATATGGTCCTTAAGAGCAGGAAACACAGTTCTTTTTTGAGGGTATGCTAATGTTTCTTGCTGTATTGGACATGCTGTAAAGAAGAGGATGCTTCTCTCGGGAAAAGAGAGTGTGTTTCATGGATGACAACACTGGTCTGAATTTCCCTTCAGAAATGGAGTTAAACCACAGGATGTGTGTCTTCCTACAAGCAAGAGTTCATTTTTGGTAAACCCAGTGAATTTTTAGCTCAAGTGATTTCACAAATTTCACGAACCCAACACGATTGTCACTATTAACTAAAGAGCATTTATGTAAGAGGAGCTGTGGTTTGTATCAGTTTCATACGCAGAGTTGAACTGCATATGGTCTATATGAGTAGGAAACACAGTTCTTTTTTTCTGGGCATGCTCATGGTTCTTGCTCTATTGGAGACGATGGAAAGAAGAGGATGCTTCTTGCGTGAAAAAAGAGTGTGTTTCATGGATGAGAACACTGCTCTGAATTTCCCATCAGAAACTGAGTTAAACCCCAGGATCTGTGTCTTCCTACAAGCAAGAGTTCATTTCTGGTAAACGAAGTGAATTTTGGGTTCAAATGATTTTAAACAGTTCTGGAACCCAACCCGATTCTCACTATTAACTCAAGGGCATTCATGTAAGTGGAGCTGTGGTTTTTATCAGTTTTATAACAGAGTTAATCTACATATGGTCCGTATGAGTAGGAAAGACAGTTCTTTTTTGAGGGCATGCTCATGGTTCTTGCTGTATTGAACATGCTGGAAAGAAGAGGATGCTTCTTGAGTGAAAACAGAGTGTGTTTCATGGATGATGACACTGGTCTGAAATTCCCTTCAGAAATGGAGTTAAACACCAGGTACTGTGTCTTCCTACAAGCAAGAGATCATTTCAGGTAAACAACGTCAATTTTGGTATCAAATGATTTGAACAGTTCACAAACCCATTGCGATTCACACTGTTAACTAAAGAGCATTTATGTAAGAAGTGCTGTAGTTTGTATCAGTTTCTTAAGCAGATTTGAACTACATATGGTGCGTATGAGAATGAAACACAGTTCTTTTTTTCTACGCATGAATATAGTTCAACTCTCTGTATTGGAGACGCTGGAAAGAAGAGGATGCTTCTTGCGTGAAAACAGAGTGTGTTTCATGGATGAGAACACTGGTCTCAATTTGCCTTCAGCAACTGAGTTAAACCCCAGGATCTGTGTCTTAATACAAGCAAGAGTTCATTTCTAGTAAATCCAGACAATTTTGGGCTCAAATGATTTTACACAGTTCACGAACCCAATATGATTCTCACTATTAACTAAAGAGCATTTATGTAAGAGGAGCTGTGTTTTGTATCAGTTTCATAAGCAGAGTTGAACTACATATGGTGCGTATGAGAAGGAAACACAGTTCTTTTTTTCTGGGAATGCTCATATATCTTGCTGTATAGGAGACACTGGAAAGAAGAGCTTGCTTCTTGCGTTAAAACAGAGTGTGTTTCATGGATGAGATCACTGGTCTGAATTTCCCTTCAGAATCGGAGTTAAACCCCAGGATCTGTGTCTTCCTACAAGCAAGAGTTCATTTCTGGTAAACACAGTGAATTTTGGCTCAAGTGATTTTACACAGTTCACGAACCCAACGCGATTCTCTCTAGTAACTAAAGAGCATTTATGTAAGAGGACCTGTGGTTTGTATCAGTTTCATAAGCAGAGTTGAACTACATATGGTGTGTATGAGAAGGAAACACAGTTCTTTTTTTCTGGGAATGAATGTGGTTCTAACTGTCTGTATTGTTGACGCTGGAAAGAAGAGCTTGCTTCTTGCGTGAAAACAGAGTGTGTTTCATGGATGAGAACACTGGTCTGAATTTCCCTTCAGAAATTGAGGTAAACCCCAGGATCTGTGTGTTCCTACAAGCAAGAGTTCATTTCTGGTAAACCAAGTGAATTTTGGGCTCAAATGATTTTACAAAGTTCTGGAACCCAACCCGAATCTCACTATTAACTCATGAGCATTTATGTAAGAGGATCTGTGGTTTGTATCAGTTTCATAAGCAGAGTAGATGTACATATGGTCCGTAAGAGCAGGAAACACAGTTCTTTTTTGAGGGTATGCTGATGTTTCTTGCTGTATTGGACATGCTGTAAAGAAGAGGATGCTTCTTTCGTGAAAAGAGAGTGTGTTTCATGGATGACAACACTGGTCTGAATTTCCCTTCAGAAATGGAGTTAAACCCCAGGATGCGTGTCTTCCTACAAGCAAGAGTTCATTTCTGGTAAACCCAGTGAATTTTGGGCTCAAATGATTTCACAAATTTCACGATCCCAACACGATTCTCACTATTAAGTAAAGAGCATTTATGTAAGAGGAGCTGTGGTTTGTATCAGTTTCATAAGCATAGTTGAACTGCATATGGTCTGTATGAGTAGGAAACACAGTTCTTTTTTTAAGGCCATGAATATGGTTCTTACTGTCTGTATTGGAAAAGCTGGAAAGAAGAGCTTGCGTCTTGCGTTAAAACAGAGTGTGTTTCATGGATGAGAACACTGGTCTGTATTTTCCTTCAGAAACAGAGTTAAACCCCAGGATCTGTGTCTTCCTACAAGCAAGAGTTCATTTCTGGTAAACCAATGAACTTTGGGCTCAAATGATTTAACATAGTTCTGGACCCCAACCCAATTCTCACTATTAACTCAAGAGCATTTATGTAAGAGGAGCTGTGGTTTGTAACAGTATCCTAAGCAGAGTTGAAATACATATGGTGCATATGAGAAGGAAACACAGTTCTTTTTTTATGGGCATGAATATGGTTCTTACTGTGTGTATTGGAGACGCTGGAAAGAACAGCTTGCATCTTGCGTTAAAACAGAGTATGTTTCATGGATGAGATCACTGGTCTGAATTTCCCTTCAGAAACGGAGTTAAACCCCAGGATCTGTGTCTTTCTATAAGCAAGAGTTCATTTCTGTTAAACCCAGTGAATTTTGGGCTCAAATAATTTTACACAGTTCACGAACCCAACGCAATTCTCTCTAGTAACTAAAGAGCATTTATGTAAGAGGAGCTGCGGTTTGTATCAGTTTCATAAGCAGAGTTGAACTACATATGGTGTGTATGAGAAGGAAACACAGTTCTTTTTTTCTGGGAATGATCATATTTCTTGCTGTATAGTAGACGCTGGAAAGAAGAGCTTGCTTCTTGCGTTAAAACAGAGTATGTTTCATGGATGAGAACACTGGTGTGAATTTCCCTTCAGAAATGGAGTTAAACCCCAGGATCTCTGTCTTCCTACAAGCAAGAGTTCATTTCTGGTAAACCCAGTGAATTTTGGGCTCAAATGATTTTACACAGTTTGGTAACCCAACCCGATTCTCACTATGAATTTAAGAGTATTTATGTAAGTGTAGCTGTGGTTTGTATCAGTTTCAAAGCAGAGTTGATCTTCATATGGTCCCTATGTGTAGAAAACACAGTTCTTTTTGAGGGCATGCTCATGGTTCTTGCTGTTTTTGAGATGCAAGAAAGAAGAGGATTCGTCTTGCGTGCAAACAGAGTGTGTTTCATGTATGAAAACACTGGTCTGAATTTCCCTTCAGAAACTGAGTTAAACCCCAGGATCTGTGTCTTCCTTCAAGCAAGAGTTCATTTCTCGTAAACACAGTGAACTTTGGGCTCAAATGATTTTACACAGATCTGGACCCCAACCCGATTCTCACTATTAACTCAAGAGCATTTATGTAATAGGAACTGTGGTTTGTATTAGTTTCTTAAGCAGAGTTGAAGTAAATATAGTGCCTATGAGAAGGAAACACAGTTCTTTTTTTAAGGCCATGAATATGGTTCCTACTGTGTGTATTTGAGAACCTAGAAAGAAGTGCTTGCTTCTTGCGATAAAACAGAGTGTGTTTTATGAATGAGAACACTGGTCTGTATTTTCCTTCAGAAACGGAGTTAAACCCCAGCATCTGTGTCTTCCTACAAGCAAGAGTTCATTTCTGGTAAACCCAGTGAACTTTGGGCTCAAATGATTTTACACAGTTCAGAACCCCAACCCGATTCTCACTATTAACTCAAGAGCATTTATGTAAGAGGAGCTGTGGTTTGTAACAGTTTCCTAAGCAGAGTTGAAATACATATGGTGCATATGAGAAGGAAACACAGTTCTTTTTTTATGGGCATGAATATGGTTCTTACTGTGTGTATTGGAGACGCTGGAAAGAAGAGCTTGCATCTTGCGTTAAAACAGAGTGTGTTTCATGGATGAGAACACTGGTCGGAATTTCCCTTCAGAAATGGAGGTAAACCCCAGGATCTGTGTGTTCCTACAAGCAAGAGTTCTTTTCTGGTAAACCAAGTGAATTTTGGGCTCAAATTATTTTACACAGTTCTGGAACCTAACCCTATTCTCACTATTAACTCCAGAGCATTTATGTAAGAGGAGCAGTGGTTTGTATCAGTTTTATAAGCAGAGATGATCTACATATGGTCCGTATGAGTAGGAAACACAGTTCCTTTGGACGGCATGCTCATGGATCTTGCTGTATTGGACATGCTGGAAAGAAGAGGATGCTTCTTGCGTGAAAACAGAGTGTGTTTCATGGATGAGAACACTGGTCTGAATTTCCCTTCAGAAAATGAGTTAAACCCCAGGATCTGTGTCTTCCTACAAGCAAGAGTTCATTTCTGGTAAACCCAGTGTATTTTGGGCTCAAATGATTTTACACAGTTCAGGAACCCAATGCGATTCTCTCTAGTAACTAAAGAGCATTTATGTAAGAGGACCTGTGGTTTGTATCAGTTTCATAAGCAGAGTTGAACTACATATGGTGCGTATGAGAAGGAAACATAGTTCTTTTTTTCTGGGAATGAATGTGGTTCTTACTGTCTGCATTGGTGATGCTGGAAAGAAGAGCTTGCTTCTTGCGTGAAAACAGAGTGTGTTTCATGGATGAGAACACTGGTCTGAATTTCCCTTCAGAAATGGAGGTAAACCCCAGGATCTGTGTGTACCTACAAGCAAGAGTTTATTTCTGGTAAACCAAGTGAATTTTGGGCTCAAATGATTTTACACAGTTCTGGAACCCTACCCGGATCTCACTATTAACTCATGAGCATTTATGTAGGAGGAGCTGTGGTTTGTATCAGTTTCATAAGCCGAGTTGAACTACATATGGTCCGTATGAGTAGAAAACACAGTTCTTTTTTTCAGGGCGTGAATATGGTTCTTATTGTCTGTATTGGAGATGTTGGAAAGAAGAGCTTGCTTCTTGCGTTAAAGCAGAGTGTGCTTCATGGATGAGAACACTGGACTAAATTTCCCTTCAGAAACAGAGTTAAACCCCGGATCTGTGTCTTCCTACAAGCAAGAGTTCATTTCTGGTAAACCAAGTGAATTTTAGGCTCAAATGATTTTACACAGTTCAAGAACCCATTGCTATACTCACTATTATCTAAAGAGCATTTATGTAAGAGGAGCTGTGGTTTGTATCAGTTTCATAAGCAGAGTTTATCTACATATGGTCCGTATGAGTAGGAATCACAGTTCTTTCTTGAGGGCATGCTCATGGTTCTTGCTGTATTGGAGACGCTGGAAAGAAGAGCTTGTTTCTTGCATGAAAACAGAGTGTGTTTCATGGATGAGAACACTGGTCTGAATTTCCCTTCAGAAACGAAGATAAAACCCAGGTTCTGTGTCTTCCTACAAGCATGAGTTCATTTCTGGTAAACAACGTGAATTTTGGGATCAAATGATATTACACAGTTCACAAACCCATCGCGATTCTCACTATTCACTAAAGAGCATTGATGTAAGAGGAGCTGTGGTTTGTATCAGTCTCATAAGCAGAGTTGAACTACATATGGTCCGTATGCTTTGGAAACACAGTTCTTTTTTTCAGATCATGAATATGGTTCTTACTGTCTGTATTGGAGACGTTGGAAAGAAGAGCTTGCTTCTTGCGTTGAAGCAGAGTCTGTTTCATGGATCAGAACACTGGTCTGATTTTCCAATCAGAATCAGAGTTAAACCTCATGATCTGTGTCTTCCTACAAGCAAGAGTTCATTTCTGGTAAACAACGTGAACTTTGGGATCAAATGATTTCACACAGTTCACAAAACGATCGTGATTTGCACTATTAACTAAAGAGCATTTGTGTCAGAGGAGCTGTGGTTTGTATCAGTTTCATATGCAGAGTTGAACTACATATGGTCCGTATGAGTAGGAAACACAGTTATTTTTTTCAGGGCATGAATATGGTTCTTACTGTCTGTATTGGAGATGTTGGAAAGAAGAGCTTGCTTCTTGTGTTAAAGCAGAGTGTGTTTCATTGATGAGAACACTGGTCTTAATTTGCCTTCAGAAAGGGGGTTAAACCCCAGGATGTGTTTCTTTCTACAATCAAGATTTCATTTCGGTTAAACAAAGTGAATTTTGGGTTCATATGATTCTACACAGTTCTGGAACACAACGCGATTCTCACTATTAACTAAAGAGCATTTATGTAAGAGGAGCTGCAGTTTGTATCAGTTTCATAAGCAGAGTTGAACTACATATGGTCCGTTTGAGTAGGAAACACAGTTCTTTTTTTCAGGGCATGAATATGGTACTTACTGTCTGTATTGGAGATGTTGGAAAGAAGAGCTTGCTTCTTGCGTTAAAGCAGAGTGTGCTTCATGAATGAGAATACTGGACTAAATTTCCCTTCAGAAACAGAGTTAAACCCCAGGATCTGTGTCTTCCTACAAGCCAGGGTTCATTTCTGGTAAACCAATTGTATTTTGGGCTCAAATATATTTACACAGTTCAAGAACCCATTGCGATTCTCACTATTATCTAAAGAGCATTTATGTAATAGGAGCTGTGGTTTGTATCAGTTTCATAAGCAGAGTTGATCTACATATGGTCCGTATGAGTAGGAAACAGTTCTTTTTAGAGGGCATGCTCATGGTTCTTGCTGTATTGGAGAAGCTGTAAAGAAGAGCTTGCTTCTTGCGTTAAAACAGAGTGTGTTTCATGGATGAGAACACTGGTCTGAATTTCCCTTCAGAAACGGAGTTAAACCCCAGGATCTGTGTCTATCTACAAGCAGGAGTTCATTTCTGGTAAACTAAGTGAATTTGGGGCTCAAATGATTTTACAAAGTCTGGAACCCAACGCGATTTTCACTATTAACTAAACAGCATTTATGTAAGAGGAGCTGTGGTTTGTATCAGTTTCATCAGCAGAGTTGAACTACATATGGTCCATTTGAGTAGGAAACACAGTTCATTTTTTCAGGGCATGAATATGTTACTTACTGTCTGTATTGGAGATGTTGGAAAGAAGAGCTTGCTTCTTGCGTTAAAGCAGAGTGTGCTTCATGGATGAGAATCCTGGACTAAATTTCCCTTCAGAAACAGAGACAACCCCCAGGATCTGTATCTTCCTACAAGCAAGAGTTCATTTCTGGTAAACAGCATGAACTTTGTTATCAAATGATTTTACACAGTTCACACACCCATCAAGATTCTCACTATTAACCTAAGAGCATTTATGCAAGAAGAGCTGTGGTTTGTATCAGTTTCATAAGCAGAGTTGAACTGCATATGGTCCAAATGCGTAAGAAACACAATACTTTTTTTCTGGGCCTTCTCATGGTTCTTGCTGTATTGCAGACGCTGGAAAGAAGAGCTTGCTTCCTGCGTTAAAACAGAGTGTGTTTCAGGGATGAGAACACTGGTCTAAATTTCCCTTCAGAAACGGAGTTAAACACCAGGATCTGTGTCTATCTACAAGCAAGAGTTCATTTCTTGTAAAACCAGTGAATTTTGGGCTCAAGTGATTTTACACAGTTCAAGAACCGAACGCCTTTCTCACTATTAACTAAGGAGCATTTATGTAAGAGGAGCTGTGGTTTGTATCAGTTTTATAAGAAGAGTTTAACTAAATATGGTCCGTATGAGTAAGAAATACAGTTCTTTTTTTCTGGGCATGCTCATGGTTCTTGCTGTATTGGAGACGCTGGAAAGAATAGCTTGCTTCTTGCATGAAAACAGTGTGTGTTTCATGGATGAGAACACTGGTCTGAATTTCCCATCAGAATCAGAGTTAAACCCCAGGATCTGTGTTTTCCTACAAGCAAGAGTTCATTTTGGTAAACAAAGTGAATTTTGGCCTCAAATGATTTTACTCAGTTGTGGAACCCAACGCGATACTCAACATTAACTTAACAGCATTTATGTAAGAGGAGCTGTGGTTTGTATCAGTTTCATAAGCAGTGTTGAACTACATATGGTATGTATGAGTAGGAAACCCAGTTCCCTTTTTAGTGGAATGTTCATGGTTCTTGCTGTATTGTAGACACTGGAAAGAAGAGTATGCTTCTTACTTTAAAACAGAATGTGTTTCAGAGATGAGAACTCTTGTCTGAATTTCCCTTCCGAAATGGAGTTAAACCCCAGGATCTGTGTCTTCCTACAAGCAAGAGTTCATTTCTAGTAAAACCAGTGAATTTTGGGATCAAATGATTTTTCGCAGTTCACGAACCCAACGCAATTCTCACTATTAACTAAAGAGCATATATGTAAGAGGAGCTGTGGTTGGTTTCAGTTTCATAAGCAGAGTTGAACTACATATGGTCCGTATGAGTAGGAAACACAGTTCTTTTTTTCTGGGCATGCTCATGGTTCTTGTTGTATTGGAGACACTGGAAAGAAGAGCTTGCTTCTTGCGTGAAAACAGAGTGTTTTTCATGGATGAGAACACTTGTCTGAATTTCCCTTCAGAAATGGAGTTAAACCCAATGATCTGAATCTTCCTACAAGCAGGAATTCATTTCTGGTAAACAAAGTGAATTTTGGGCTACAATGATATTACCCAGTACACCAACAAAACACGATTCTCACTATAAACTTAAGAACTTTTATGTAAGAGGAACTGTGGTTTGTATCAGTTTCATAAGCAGAGATGAACTACATATGGTCTGTATGTGTAGCACACACAGTTGTTTTTTTCTGGGTATGCTCATGGTTCTTGTTGTATTGGAGAGGCTGGAAAGAAGTGCATGATTCTTGCGTTAAAACACAGTGTGTTTCTTGGATGAGAACACTGGTCTGAATTTCCATTCAGAAACGTAGTTAAACACCAGGATCTGTGTCTTTCTACAAGCAAGAGTTCATTTGTGGTAAACAAAGTGAATACCGGGCTCAAAAGAATTTACACAGTTCTGGAACCCAATGTGATTCTCAATATTAACTATGGAGCATTTATGTAAGAGGAGCTGTGGTTTGTATCAGTTTCATAAGCAGAGTTGAACTAATATGTTCCGTATGAGTAGGAAACACAGGTTTTTATTTCTGGGCATGGTCATGGTTCTTGTTGTATTGGAGAGACTGGAAAGAAGAGCTTGCTTCTTGCGTTAAAGCAGAGTGTGTGTCATGGATGAGAACACTGGCCTTAATTTCCCTTCAGAAACAGAGACAACCCCCAGGATCTGTATCTTCCTACAAGCAAGAGTTCATTTCTGGTAAACAGCATGAACTTTGGGATCAAATGATTTTACACAGTTCACACACCCATCGCGATTCTCACTATTAACCTAAGAGCATTTATGTAAGAAGAGCTGTGGTTTGTATCAGTTTCATAAGCCGAGTTGAACTACATATGGCCCGTATGAGTAGGAAACACAGTTCTTTTTTTCAGGGCATGAATATGGTTCTTACTGTCTGTATTGTAGATGCTGGAAAGAAGAGCTTGTTTCTTGCGTGAAAACAGAGTGTGTTTCAAGGATGAGAGCAGTGGTCTGAATTTCCCTTCAGAAACGGAGTTAAACACAGGATCTCTGTCTTCCTACAAGCAAGAGTTCATTTCTGGAAAACCCAGTGAATTTTGGGCTCAAGTGATTTTACACAGTTCAAAAACCCATCGCGATTCTCACTATTAACTAAAGAGCATTTATGTAAGTGGAGCTGTGGTTTTTATCAGTTGCGTATGCAGACTTGAAATTCATATGGTCCGTATGATTAGGAAAAATACTTCTTTTTTTCAGGCATGCTAGTGGTACTTGCTATATTGGAGACGCTGGAAAGTAGAGCTTGCTTCTTGCATTAAAACAGAGTGGGTTCCATGGATGACAACACTGGTCTGAATTTCCCTTCAGACACGGAGTTAAACCACAGGATCTGTGTCTTCATACAAGCAAGAGTTCATTTCCGGTAAACCAATTCAATCTTGGGCTCAAATGATTTTATACAGTTCAAGACCCAACGCTATTCTCACTGTTAAGTTAAGAGCATTTATGTAAGTGGAGCTGTGCTTTGTATCAGTTGCATAGGCAGACTTGAATTACATATGGTCAGTATGAGTAGGAAACACGGTTCTTTTTTTCAGGGCATGCTCATTGTTCTTGCTGTATAGGAGACACTTAAAAGAATAGCTTGCTTCTTGCCTGCAAACAGAGTGTGTTTCATGGATGAGAAAACTGGTGTTAATTTCTTCAGAAACGGAGTCAAACCATAGGATCTGTGTCTTCCTACAAGCAAGAGTTCATTTCTGGAAAACCCAGTGAATTTTGGTCTCAAGTGATTTTGCACAGTTCAAAAACCCATCGCAATTCTCACTATTAACTAAAGAGCCTTTATGTAAGAGGAGCTGTGGTTTGTATCAGTTTCATAATGAGAGTTGAACTATGTATGGTCCGTATGAGTAAGAAACACAGTTCTCTTTTTCAGGGCATGCTCGTGGTACTTGCTGTATTGGAGACGCTAGAAAGAAGAGCTTGCTTCTTGCGTTAAATCACAGTGAGTTACATGGAGGAGAACACTGGTCTAAATTTCCCTTCAGAAACAGAGTTGAACCCCAGGTCCTGTGTCTTCCTACAAGCCAGAGATCCTTTCTCGTAAACAAAGAGATTTTTGGGCTCAAATGATTTTACACAGTTCAAGAACCCAACACAATTCTAACTATTTACTAAAGAGCATTTATGTAAGAGGAGCTCTGGTTTGCAACAGTTTCAGAAGCTGAGTTGATTTATATATGGCCCGTATGAGGAGGAAATACAGTTCTTTTTTTGAGGGCATGCTCATTGTTCTTGCTGTATTGGAGACGCTGGAAAGAAGAGCTTGCTACTTGCGTTAAAACAGAGTGTGTTCCATGGATGAGAACCCTGGCTGAATTTACCTTTAGAAACGGAGTTAAACCACAGGATCTGGGTCCTCCTACAAGCAGGAGTTCATTTCTGTTATACCAAGTGTAATTTTTGCTAAAATGATTTTACACTGTTCAAGAATCCATCGCGATTCTCACTATTAACTGAAAAGCCTTTATGTAACAGGCGCTGTGGTTTGTATCAGTTTCATAAGCAGAGTTGAACTACGTATGGTCCGTATGAGTAGGACACACTGTTCTTTTTTTCTGGGCATGCTCATCGTTCTTGCTGTATTGGAGATGCTGGAATGTAGAGCTTTCTTCTTTTGCTAAAACAGAGTGGGTGGAATGGATGAGAACACTGGTCTGAATTTCCCTTCAGAAACGGAGTTAAACCACAGGATCTGTGCCTTCCCACAAGCAAGAGTTCATTTCTGGTAAACCAAGTCGATTTTGGGATCAAATGATTTTACAGAGTTCAAGACACAATGCTATTCTCACTATTAACTAAAGGTCATTTATGTAAGTGGAGCTATCGTTTGTATCAGTTGCATATGCAGACTTGAATTACATATGGTCCGTATGAGTAGGAAACACAGTTCTTTTTCAGGGCATGATCATGGAACTTGCTGTATTGTAGACGGTTGAAAGAAGAGCTTGATCTTGTGTTAAAACAGAGTGGTTTCCATGGATGTGAAATAGTTCTTTTTTTCAGGCATGCTAGTGGTACTTGCTCTATTGGAGACGCTGGAAAGAAGAGGTTGCTTCTTGTGTTAAATCAGAGTGTGTTCCATGAATGAGAACCCTGGTCTGAATTTCCCCTCCGAAACGTAGTTAAACCACAGGATCTGTGTGTTCCTACATGCAAGAGTTCCTTTCTGGTAAACTAAGTAAATTTTGGGCTCAAATGATTTTACAGTGTTCAAGAACCCATCACGATTCCCACTATTAACTAAAGAGCATTTATGTAAGTGGAGCTGTGGTTTGTATCAGTCTCATAAGCAGAGTTAAACTGCATATGATATGTATGAATAGGAAACACAGTTCTTTTTTTCTGGGCATTCTCATGGTTTTTTCTGTATTGGAGATGCTGGAAAGAAGAGCTTGCTTCTTGCGTAAACCTGAGTGTGTTTCATGGATGAGAACACTGGTCTGAATATCCCTTCAGAAATGGAGTAAAACGCCAGGATGTGTGTCTTCCTACAAGCAAGAGTTCATTTCTGGAAAACCCAGTGAATTTTGGTCTCAAGTGATTTTACACAGTTCAAAAACCCATCGCGATTCTCACTATTAACTAAAGAGCCTTTATATAAGAGGAGCTGTGGTTTGTATCAGTTTCATAACCACAGGTGAAAGATGTATGGTCCGTATGAGTAGGAATCACATTTCTTTTTTTCTGGGCATGCTCATGGTTATTGATGCATTGGAGATGTTGGAAAGACATGCTTGCTTCTTGCGTTAAAACAGAGTGTGTTTCATGGAACAGAACACTGGTCTTAATTTCCTTTCAGAAACGGAGTTAAACCACAGGATCTTTGTCTTCCCAAAAGCAAGAGTTCTTTTCTGGTAAACCAAGTGAATTTTGGGCTCAAATGATTTTACACAGTTCAAGAACCCAAAGCGATTCTCACTATTTACTAAGGAGCATTTATGTAAGTGGAGCTGTGGTTTGCATCATTTTCATAAGCAGAGTGGTTTTACATATGGTCCATATGAGTTAGGAAACACAGTTCTTTTTTTCTGGTCATGTTCATGGTTCTTGCACTATTGGACACGCTGGAAAGAAGAGCTTGCTTCTTGCGTTAAAACTGAGTGTGTTTCATGGATGAGAACACTGGTTTGAATTTCCCTTCAGACACGGAGTTAAACCACAGGATCTGTGTCTTCATACAAGCAAGAGTTCATTTCTGGAAAACCCAGTTAATTTGGGGCTCAAGTGATTTTACACAGTTCAAAAACCCATCGCGATTCTCACTATTCACTAAAGAGCATTTATGTAAGAGGATCTGTGGTTTGTATCAGTTTCATAACGAGAGTTGAAATATGGATGGTTGGTATGAGTAAGAAACACAGTTCTTGTTTTCTGGGCATTCTCGTGGTTATTGCTGTATTGGAGACGCTGGAAAGAAGAGAATGCTTCTTGCCTGAAAACAGAGTGTGTTTCATGGATGAGAACACTGGTCTTAATATCCCTTCAGACACGGAGACAAACCACAGGATCTGTGTCTTCCTAAATGCAAGAGTTCATTTCTGGTAAACCAAGTGAATTTTGGGTTAAAATATTTTACACAGTTCAAGAACCCAACGCGATTCTCACTATTTACTAAACAGCATTTATGTAAGTGGAGCTGTGGTTTGTATCAGTTTCATAAGCAGAGTGGATTTACATATGGTCCCTATGAGAAGGAAACACAGTTCTTTTTTCGGTGGATGCTCCTGTTACTTGCAGTATTGGAGACACAGGAAAGTAGAGCTTGCTTCTTGCGTTAAAACAGAGTGGGTTCCATGGATGAGAACACTGGTCTGAAATTCCCTTCAGACACGGAGTTAAACCACAGTATCTGTGTCTTAATACAAGCAAGAGTTCATTTCCGGTAAAACAAGTCAATTTTGGGCTCAAATGATTTTATACAGTTCAAGACCAAACGCTGTTCTCACTGTTAAGCTAAGAGCATTTATGTAAGTGGAGCTGTGCTTTGTATCAGTTGCATAGGCAGACTTGTATTACATATGGTCAGTATGAGTAGGAAACACAGTTCTTTTTTTCAGGGCATGCTCGTGGTACTTGCTGTATTGGAGACGCTAGAAAGAAGAGCTTGCTTCTTGCGTGAAATCACAGTGTGTTACATGGATGAGAACCCTGGTCTGAATTTACCTTAAGAAACGGAGTTTAACCCCATGTTCTGTGTCTTCCTACAAGCCAGAGTTCATTTGTGGTAAACAAAGAGAATTTTGGGCTCAAATGATTTTACACAGTTCAGAAACCCAACTAGATTCTCATTATTAACTAAAGAGCATTTACGTAAGATGAGCTCTGGTTTGTATCAGTTTCATAAGTAGAGTTGATTTACATGTGGTCCGTATGAGTAGGAAACACAGTTCTTTTTTTCAGGGCATGCTCATGGTACTTGCTGTATTGGAGATGTTGATGAGAAGAGCTTGCTTCTTGCGTTAAAACAGAGTGTGTTCCATGGATGAGAACCCTAGTCTGAATTTACCTTCAGAAACAGAGTTAAACCACAGGATCTGTGTCTTCCTACAAGCCAGAGTTCATTTCCGGAAAACAAATTGAATTTTGGGCTCAAATGATTTTAAACAGTTCAAGAACCCAACACAATTCTCACTATTTACTAAAGAGCATTTATGTAAGAGGAGCTCTGGTTTGCATCAGTTTCAGAAGCTGAGTTGATTTATATATGGTCCGTATGAGGAGGAAACACAGTTCTTTTTTTCTGGGCATGCTCATGGTTCTTGCTGTATTGGAGATGCTGGAAAGTTGAGCTTGCTTCTGGAGCTTAAACAGAGTAGGTGACAAGGATGAGATCACTGGTCTGAATTTACCTTTAGAAACGGAGTTAAACCACAGGGTCTGTGTCCTCCTACAAGCAGGCGTTCATTTCTTTTATACCAAGTGAAATTTTTGCTCAAATGATTTTACACTGTTCAAGAACCCATCGCGATTCTCACTATTAACTAAAAAGCCTTTATGTAAGAGGCGCTGTGGTTTGTATCATTTTCATAAGCAGAGTTGAACTATGTATGGTCCGTATGAGTAGGACACACAGTTCTTTTTTTCTAGGCATGTTCATCGTTCTTGCTGTATTGGAGATGCTGGAAAGTAGAGCTTGCTTCTTGTGCTAAAACAGAGTGGGTGCCCTGGATGAGAACACTGGTCTGAATTTCCCTTCAGAAACGGAGTTAAACCACAGGATATGTGCCTTCCCACAAGCAAGAGTTCATTTCTGGTAAACAAAGTCAATTTTGGGATCAAATGATTTTACACAGTTCAAGACACAATGCTATTCTCACTATTAACTAAAGGTCATTTATGTATGTGGAGCTGTCGTTTGTATCAGTTGCATATGCGGACTTGAATTACATATGGTCTGTATGAATAGGAAACACAGTTCTTTTTTTCAGGGCATGATCATGGAACTTGCTGTTTTGTAGACGGTTGAAAGAAGAGCTTGATCTTGCGTTAAAACAGAGTGGTTTCCATGGATGTGAACACTGGTCTGAATTTCCCTTCAGACAAGGAGTTAAACCCTAGGTTCTGTGTCTTCCTAAAAGCCAGAGTTCATTTCTGGTAAACAAAGAGAATTTTGGGCTCAAATGATTTTACACAGTTCAGAAACCCAAAATAGATTCTCACTATTTACTAAAGAGCATTTATGTAAGAGGAGCTCTGGTTTGTATCAGTTTCATAAGCAGAGTTGATTTATGTATGGTCCGTATGAGGAGGAAACACAGTTCTTTTTTTGAGGGCCTGCTCATGATTCTTGCTGTATTGGAGACGCTGGAAAGAAGAGCTTGCTTCTTGCGTTAATACAGAGTGTGTTTCATGGATGAGAACACTGGTCTGAATTTCCCTTCAGAAATGGAGTTAAACCACAGCATCTGTGTCTTCCTACAAGCAAGAGTTCATTTCGGGTCAACCAAGTGAATTTTGGGCTCAAATGATTTTACACAATTCAAGACCCAACACTATTCTCACTGTTAACTAAAGATAATTTATGTAAGTGGAGCTGTCGTTTATACCAGTTGCATATGCAGACTTGAATTACATATGGTCAGTATGAGTAGGAAACACAGTTCTTTTTTTCAAGGCATGCTCGTGGTACTTGCTGTATTGGAGAGGCTAGAAAGAAGAGCCTGCTTCTTGCGTGAAATCACAGTGTGTTACATGGATGAGAACCCTGGACTGAATTTACCTTAAGAAACGGAGTTTAACCCCATGTTCTGTGTCTTCCTACAAGCCAGAGTTCATTTGTGGTAAACAAAGAGAATTTTGGGCTCAAATGATTTTACACAGTTCAGAAACCAAACTAGATTCTCACTATTTACTAAAGAGCATTTACGTAAGATGAGCTCTGGTTTGTATCAGTTTCATAAGTAGAGTGGATTTACATATGATCCCTATGAGAAGGAAACACAGTTCTCTTTTTGAGGGCATGCTCATGGTTCTTGTTGTATAGGAGATGCTTGAAAGAAGAGCTTGCCTCTTGCTTGAAAACAGAGTGTGTTTCATGGATGAGAACACTGGTCTTAATTTCCCTTCAGAAATGGAGATAAACCACAGGATCTGTGTCTTCCTAAAAGCAAGACTTGATTTCTGGGAAACCAAGTGAATTTTGTGCTCAAAAGTTTTACACAGTTCAAGAACCCAACGCGATTCTCACTACTTACTAAAGAGAATTTATGTAATTGGAGCTGTGGGTTGTATCAGTTTCATAATCAGGGTAGATTTACATATGGTCCCTATTAGTAGGAAGGACAGTTCTTTTTTTCTGGGCATGCTCATGGTTTTTGCTGTATAGGAGACGCTTGAAAGAAGAGCATGCTTCTTGCCTGAAAACAGAGTGTGTTTCATGGATGAGAACACTGGTCTTAATATCCCTTCAGAAATGGAGTCAAACCACAGGATCTGTGTCTTCCTAAAAGCAAGAGTTCATTTCTGGAAAACCATGAGAATTTTTTTTGTCAAATGATTTTATACAGTTCAAGAACCCAACGTGATTCTCATTATTTACTAAAGAGCATTTATGTAAGAGGATCTGTGGTTTGTATCAGTTTCATAAGTAGAGTGGATTTACATATGGTCCCTATGAGAAGGAAACACAGTTCTTTTTTTGAGGGCATGCTATGGTTCTTGCTGTATTGGAGACGCTGAAAAGAAGAGCTTGTTTCTTGCCTTAAAACAGAGTGTGTTCCATGGATGAGATCACAGGTCTGAATTTCCTACAGAAATGGAGTTAAACCACAGGATCTGTGTATTCCTACAAGCAAGAGTTCATTTCTGTTAAACCCAGTGAATTTTGGGCTCAAATGATTTTACACAGTTCAAGAACCCAATGCGATTCTCACTATTAACTAAAGAGCCTTTATGAAAGTGGAGCTGTGGTTTCTATCAGTTTCATAAGCAGAGATGAACTACATATGGTCTGTATGAGTAGGAAGCACAGTTTTTTTTTTCAGGGCATGCTCATGGTACTTGCTGTATTGGAGATGCGGGAAAGTAGAGCTTGCTTCTTGGGTTAAACAGAGTGGGTTCCATGGATGAGAACAGTGGTCTGAATTTTCCTTCAGAAATGGAGTTAAACCCAGGAATTGTGTCTAACTACAAGCAAGAGGTCATTTCTGGAAAACCGAGTGAATTTTGGGCTCAAGTGATTTTACACAGTTCAGAAACCCAAAATAGATTCTCACTATTTTCTAAAGAGCATTTATGTAAGAGGAGCTCAGGTTTGTTTCAGTTTCAGAAGCAGAGTTGATTTTTGTATGGTCCGTATGAGGAGGAAACACATTTGTCTTTTTGAGGGCATGCTCATGGTTCTTTTGTATTGGAGACGCTGGAAAGAAGAGCTTGCTTCTTGCGTTAAAACAGAGTGTGTTTCATGGATGAGAACACTGGTCTGAATTTCCCTTCAGAAACGGAGTTAAAGCACACCATCTGTGTCTTCCTACAAGCAAGTGTTCATTTCGGGTAAACCAAGTGAATTTTGGGCTCAAATGATTTTTCACAGTTCAGAAACCCAACTAGATTCTCACTATTTACTTAAGAGCATTTATATAAAATGAGCACTTGTTTGTATCAGTTTCATAAGCAGAGATGATTCACATATGGTTCATATGAGAAGGACACACAGTTCTTTTTTTCAGGGCATTATCATGGTTCTTGCTGTATTGGAGACCCTGCATAGAAGAACTTGCTTCTTGCGTTAAAACAGTGTGTTTCAGTGTTGAGAACTCTGATCTGAATTTCCCTTCAGAAATGGAGTTATACCCCAGGATCCGTGTCTTTCTACAAACAAGAGTTCATTTCTGGTAATCCCAACTAATTATGGGCTCAAATGATTTTTCCCAGTTCACGAACCCAACGTGATTCTCACTATTAACTAAAGATCATTTATGTAAGAGGAGCTGTGGTATTTAATAGTTTCATAAGCAGAGATGAACCACACATGGTCCGTAGGGTAGGAAACAAAGTTCTTTTTTTCAGGGCATGAATATGGTTCTTGCTGTATTGGACACACTGGAAAGAAGATCTTGCTTCTTGCATTAAAACAGAGTGGGTTCCATGGATGAGAACACTGGTCTGAATTTCCCTTCAGAAACAGAGTTAAACCCCAGGTTCTGTGTCTTCCTACAAGCCAGAGTTCATTTCTGGAAAACGAAGAGAATTTTGGGCACAAATGATTTTACACAGTTCAGAAACCCAACTAGATTCTCACTTTTTACTAAAGAGCATTTATGTAAGATGAGCTCTTGTTTGTATCAGTTTCATAAGTAGAGTTGATTTACATATGGTCCGTATGAGTAGGAAACACAGTTCTTTTTTTCAGGGCATGCTCATGGAACTTGCTGTATTGGAGATGCTGGAAAGAGGAGCTTGCTTCTTGCGTTAAAACAGAGTGTGTTCCATGGATGAGAATCCTGGTCTGAATTTACCTTCAGAAACGGAGTTAAACCCGAGGATCTTTGTCTTCCTACAAGCCAGAGTTCATTTCTGGTAAACAAATGAATTTTGGGCTCAAATGATTTTACACAGTTCAGAAACCCAACTAGATTCTCACTATTTACTAAAGAGCATTTATGTAAGATGAGCTCTGGTTTGTATCAGTTTCATAAGTAGAGTTGATTTACATATGGTCCGTATGAGTAGGAAACACAGTTCTTTTTTTCAGGGCATGCTCATGGAACTTGCTGTATTGGAGATGCTGGAAAGAGGAGCTTGCTTCTTGCGTTAAAACAGAGTGTGTTCCATGGATGAGAATCCTGGTCTGAATTTACCTTCAGAAATGGAGTTAAACCCGAGGATCTTTGTCTTCCTACAAGCCAGAGTTCATTTCTGGTAAACAAATTAATTTTGGGCTTAAATGATTTTACACAGTTCAAGAACCCAACGCGATTCTCACTACTTACTAAAGAGCATTTATGTAATTGGAGCTGTGGTTTGTATCAGTTGCCTATGCAGACTTGAATCACATATGGTGAGTATCAGTAGGAAATACAGTTCTTTTTCAGGGCATGCTCGTGGTACTTGCTGTATTGGAGAAGCTAGAAAGAAGAGCTTGCTTCTTGCGTTAAATCACAGTGTGTTACATGGATGAGAACTCTGGTCTGAATTTCCATTCAGAAATGGAGTTAAAGCACACCATCTGTGTCTTCCTACAAGCAAGAGTTCATTTCCGGTAAACCAAGTCAATTTTGGGCTCAAATGATTTTATACAGTTCAAGACCCAACGCTATTCTCACTGTTAAGTTAAGATCATTTATGTAAGTGGAGCTGTGCTTTGTATCAGTTGCATAGGCAGACTTGAATTACATATGGTCAGTATGAGTAGGAATCACAGTTCTTTTTTTCAGGGCATGCTCGTGGTACTTGCTGTATTGGACACGCTAGAAAGAAGAGCTTACTTCTCGCGTTAAATCACAGTGAGTTACATGGAGGAGAACACTGGTCTGAATTTCTCTTCAGAAATGGAGTTGAACCCCACGTTCTGTGTCTTCCTACATGCCAGAGATCATTTCTGGTAAACAAAGTGAATTTTGGGCTCATATGATTTTACACAGTTCAAGAACCCACCACAATTCTCACTATTAACTAAAGAGCATTTATGTAAGTGGAGCTGTGGTATCTTTTTCATAATCAGAATTGAACTGCATATGATCTGTATGAGTAGGAAACACAGTTCTTTTTTTCTAGGCATTCTCATGGTTCTTTCTGTATTGGAGATGCTGGAAAGAAGACCTTGCTTCTTGCGTTAAAACAGAGTGTGTTTCATGGATTAGAACACTAGTCTGAATTTCCCTTCAGAAACGGAGTTAAACCCCAGGATCTGGGTCTTCCTACAGCAAGAGTTCATTTCTGGTAAACCCAGTGAATTTTGGGCTCACGTGATTTTACACAGTTCAAAAACCCAATGCGATTCTCACTATTAACTAAAGAGCATTTATGTAAGAGGCGCTGTGGTTTGTATCAGTTTCATAAGGAGAGATGAACTACGTATGGTCCGTATGAGTAGGAAGAACAGTTCTTTTTTTCAGGGCATGCTCATGGTACTTGCTGTATTGGAGACGAGGGAAAGTAGAGCTTGCGTCTTGCATTAAAACAGAGTGGGTTCCATGGATGAGAACACTGGTCTGAATTTCCCTTCAGAAACGGAGTTAAACCCCAGGTTCTGTGTCTTCCTACAAGCCAGAGTTCATTTCTAGTAAACAAATTGAATTTTGGGATCAAATGATTTTCACAGTTCAGAAACCCAACTAGATTCTCACTATTTACTAAAGAGCATTTATATAAAATGAGCGCTTGTTTGTATCAGTTTCATAAGCAGAGATGATTCACATATGGTTCATATGAGAAGGACACACAGTTCTTTTTTTCAGGGCATTATCATGGTTCTTGCTGTATTGGAAACCCTGCATAGAAGAACTTGCTTCTTGCGTTAAAACAGAGTGTGTTTCAGGGTTGAGAACTCTGATCTGAATTTCCCTTCAGAAATGGAGTTATACCCCAGGATCCGTGTCTTTCTACAAACAAGAGTTCATTTCTGGTAATCCCAACTAATTATGGGCTCAAATGATTTTTCCCAGTTCACGAACCCAACGCGATTCTCACTATTAACTAAAGATCATTTATGTAAGAGGAGCTGTGGTATTTAATAGTTTCATAAGCAGAGTTGAACCACACATGGTCCGTAGGGTAGGAAACAAAGTTCTTTTTTTCAGGGCATGAATATGGTTCTTGCTGTATTGGACACACTGGAAAGAAGATCTTGCTTCTTGCATTAAAACAGAGTGGGTTCCATGGATGAGAACACTGGTCTGAATTTCCCTTCAGACACAGAGTTAAACCCCAGGTTCTGTGTCTTCCTACAAGCCAGAGTTCATTTCTGGTAAACAAATGAATTTTGGGCTCAAATGATTTTACACAGTTCAGAAACCCAACTAGATTCTCACTATTTACTAAAGAGCATTTATGTAAGATGAGCTCTGGTTTGTATCAGTTTCATAAGTAGAGTTGATTTACATATGGTCCGTATGAGTAGGAAACACAGTTCTTTTTTTCAGGGCATGCTCATGGAACTTGCTGTATTGGAGATGCTGGAAAGAGGAGCTTGCTTCTTGCGTTAAAACAGAGTGTGTTCCATGGATGAGAATCCTGGTCTGAATTTACCTTCAGAAATGGAGTTAAACCCGAGGATCTTTGTCTTCCTACAAGCCAGAGTTCATTTCTGGTAAACAAATTAATTTTGGGCTTAAATGATTTTACACAGTTCAAGAACCCAACGCGATTCTCACTACTTACTAAAGAGCATTTATGTAATTGGAGCTGTGGTTTGTATCAGTTGCCTATGCAGACTTGAATCACATATGGTGAGTATCAGTAGGAAATACAGTTCTTTTTCAGGGCATGCTCGTGGTACTTGCTGTATTGGAGAAGCTAGAAAGAAGAGCTTGCTTCTTGCGTTAAATCACAGTGTGTTACATGGATGAGATCCCTGGTCTGAATTTCCCACAGAAACGGAGTTAAACCACAGGATCTGTGTCTTCAAACAAGCAAGAGTTCACTTCTGGTAAACCAAGAGAATTTTGTGTTCAAATGATTTTACACAGTTCAAGACCAAACACAATTCTCACTGTTAACTAAAGAGCATTTATGTAGGTGGAGCTGTGGTTTGTATCAGTTTCATAAGCAGAGTGGATTTACATATGATCCCTATGAGAAGGAAACACAGTTCTCTTTTTGAGGGCATGCTCATGGTTCTTGTTGTATAGGAGACGCTTGAAAGAAGAGCTTGCCTCTTGCTTGAAAACAAAGTGTGTTTCATGGATGAGAACACTGGTCTTAATTTCCCTTCAGAAACGGAGTTAAACCACAGGATCTGTGTCTTCCTAAAAGCAAGACTTGATTTCTGGTATATCCAGTGAATTTTGCGCTCAAAAGATTTTACACAGTTCCAACAACCAACGCGATTCTCACTACTTACTAAAGAGAATTTATGTAATTGGAGCTGTGGGTTGTATCAGTTTCATAGTCAGAGTGGATTTACATATGGTCCCTATTAGTAGGAAGGACAGTTCTTTTTTTCTGGGCATGCTCATGGTTCTTGCTGTATTGGAGACGCTGGAAAGGAGAGCTTGCTTCTTCCATTAAAACAGGGTGTGTTTCATGGATGAGAACTCTGGTCTGATTTTCCCTTCAGACACTGAGTTAAACCCCAGGATCTGTGTCTTCCTACAAGCTAGAGTTCATTTCTGGTAAAGCCAGTGAACTTTGGCTCAAATGATTTTACACAGTTCACGAACCCAACGCGATTCTCAGTATTAACTAAAGAGCATTTATGTAAGATGAGCTCTGGTTTGTGTCAGTTTCATAAGCTGAGTTTATTTATATATGGTCCGTATGAGGAGGAAACACAGTTCTTTTTTTCAGGGCATGCTCATGGTTCATGCTGTATTGGAGACGCTGGAAAGAAGAGTTGCTTCTTGCGTAAAACCAGAGTGTGTTTCATGGATGAGAACACTGGTCTAAATTTCCCTTCAGAAACGGAGTTAAACCCCAGGATCTGTGTCTTCCTACAAGCAAGAGTTCATTTCTGGAAAACCCAGTGAATTTTGGCTCAAGTGATTTTACACAGTTCAAAAACCCATCGCGATTCTCAGTATTAACTATAGAGCATTTATGTAAGAAGAGCTGTAGTTTGTATCAGTTTCATAACCAGAGTTGAACTATGTATGGTCCGTATGAGTAGGAAACAAAGTTCTTTTTTTCTGGGCATGCTCATGGTTATTGCTGTATTGGACACGCTGGAAAGACGAGCTTGCTTCTTGCGATAAAACAGAGTGTGTTTCATGGATGAGAACACTGGTCTTAATTTCTCTTCAGAAACGGAGTTAAACCACAGGATCTGTGTATTCCTAAAAGCAAGAGTTCATTTCTGGTAAACCAAGTGAATTTTGGGCTCAAATGATTTTACACAGTTCAAGAACCCAATGCGATTCACACTATTTACTAAACAGCATTTATGTAAGTGGAGCTGTGCTTTGTATCAGTTGCATATGCAGACTTGAATTACATATGGACAGTATGAGTAGGAAACACAGTTCTTTTTTTCAGGGCAAGCTCGTGGTACTTGCTGTATTGGAGACGCTAGAAAGAAGCGCTTGCTTCTTGAGTTAAATCACAGTGAGTTACATGGATGAGAACACTGGTCTAAATTTCCCTTCAGAAACAGAGTTGAACCCCAGGTTCTGTGTCTTCCCTCAAGGCAGAGATCATTTCTGGTAAACAAATAGATTTTGGGGACAGATGATTTTACACAGTTCAGAAATCCAACAAGATTCTAACTATTTACTAAAGAGCATTTATGTAAGATAGGCTCTGGTTTCTATCAGTTTCATAAGCTGAGTGGATTTATATATGGTCCGTATGAGGAGGAAACACAGTTCTTTTTTTCTGGGCATGCTCACGGTTCTTGCTCTATTGGAGACGCTGGAAAGAAGAGCTTGCTTCTTGAGTTAAATCACAGTGAGTTACATGGATGAGAACACTGGTCTGAATTTCCCTTCAGAAACGGAGTTAAACCCCATGATCTGTGTCTTCCTACAAGCAAGATTTCATTTCTGGAAAACCCAGTGAATTTTGGGCTCAATTGATTTTACACAGTTCAAAAACCCATCGCAATTCTCACTATTAACTAAAGAGCATTTATGTAAGTGTAGCTGTGGTTTGTATCAGGTTCATAACCAGAGTTGAATTATGTATGGTCCGTATGAATAGGAAACAAAGTTCTTTTTTTCTGTTCATGCTCATGGTTATTGCCGTATTGGAGCCACTGGAAAGACGAGCTTGCTTCTTGCGTTAAAACAGAGTGGGTTCCATGGATGAGAACACCGGTCTGAATTTCCCTTCAGACAAGCAGTTATACCACAGGATCCGTGTCTTCCTACAAGCCAGGGTTCATTTCTGGTAAACAAAGAGAATTTTGGACTCAAAGGATTTTACCCAGTTCAGAAACCCAAACTAGATTCTCACTATTTACTAAAAAGTATTTATGTAAGATGAGGTCTGGTTTGTATCAGTTGCATAAGCAGAGTTGATTTATATATGGTCCATATGAGGAGGAAATACATTTCTTTTTTTGAGGGCATGCTCATGGTTCTTGATGTATTGTAGACGCTGGAAAGAAGAGGTTGCTTCTTGCGTTAAAACAGAGAGTGTTCAATGGATGAGAACCCTGGTCTGAATTTACCTTCAGAAACGGAGTTAAACAACAGGATCTGTGTCTTCCTACAAACAAGAGTTCTTTTCTGGTATACCATATGAAATTTGGGCTCAAATGATTTTACACAGTTCAAGAACCCAACACAATTCTAACTATTAACTAAAGAGCATTTTTGTAAGAGGAGCTCTAGTTTGCAACAGTTTCATAAGCTGAGTTGATTTATATATGGTCAGTATGAGGAGGAAACACAGTTCTTTTTTTGAGGGCATGCTCATGGTTCTTGCTGTATTGTAGACGCTGGAAAGAAGAGCTTGCTTCTTGCGTTAAAACAGAGTGTGTTCCATCGATGAGAACCCTGGTCTGAATTTACCTTTAGAAACGGAGTTAAACCACAGGATCTGTGTCTTCCTACAAGCAAGAGTTCATTTCTGTTAAACCAAGTCAATTTTAGGCTCAAATGATTTTACACAGTTAAAAAACCCAAGGCAATTGTCACTATTAACTAAAGAGCATTTATGTAAGTGGAGCTGTTGTTTGTATCAGTTGCGTATGCTGATTTGAACTTCATATGGTCCATATAATTAGGAAAAACAGTTCTTTTTTTTTCAGGCATGCTAGTGGTACTTGCTGTATTGGAGACGCTGGAAAGAAGAGGTTGCTTCTTGCGTTAAATCAGAGTGTGTTCCATGGATGAGAACCCTGGTCTGAATTTCCCCTCAGAAACTGAGTTAAACCACAGGATCTGTGTCTTCCTACAAGCAAGAGTTCATTTCTGGTAAACCAAGTGAATTTTGGGCTCAAATGATTTTACATAGTTCAAGAACCCATCTCGCTTCCCACTATTAATTAAAGAGCATTTATGTAAGTGGAGCTGTGGTTTGTATCAGTCTCATAAGCAGAGTTAAACTGCATATGATCTGTATGAATAGGAAACACAGTTGGTTTTTTTCTGGGCATTATCATGGTTCTTTCTGTATTGGAGATGCTGGAAAGAAGAACTTGCTTCTTGTGTAAAAAAGGGTGTGTTTCATGGATGAGAACACTGGTCAGAATATCCCTTCAGAAACGGAGTTAAACCCCAGGATCTGTGTCATCCTACAAGCAAGAGTTCATTTCTGGAAAACCCAGTGAATATTGGTCTCAAGTGATTTTACACAGTTCAAGACCCAACGCTATTCTCACTGTTAACTAAAGAGCATTTATGTAAGTTGAGCTGTGGTTTGTATTAGTTGAATATGCAGACTTGAATTACATATGGTCAGTATGAGTAGGAAACACAGTTCTTTTTTTCAGGGCATGCTCATGGTAATTGCTGTATTGGAGACGTAGAAGGAAGAGCTTGCTTCTTGCGTGAAATCACAGTGTGTTACATGGATGAGAACCCTGGTCTGAATTTACCTTAAGAAACGGAGTTTAACCCCATGTTCTGTGTCTTCCTACAAGCCAGAGTTCATTTGTGGTAAACAAAAAGAATTTTGGGCTCAAATGATTTTACACAGTTCAGAAATCCAACTAGATTCTCACTTATTAGTAAAGAGCATTTATGTAAGATGAGCTCTGTTTTGTATCAGTGTCATAAGTAGAGTTAATTTACATATGGTCCGTATGAGAAGGAAACACAGTTCTTTTTTTCAGGGCATGCTCATGGAACTTGCTGTATTGGAGATGCTGGAAAGAAGAGCTTGCTTCTTGCGTTAAAACAGAGTGTGGTCCATGGATGAGAACCCAGGTCTGAATTTACCTTCAGAAACGGAGTTAAACCCCAGGTTCTGTGTCTTCCTACTAGCCAGAGTTCATTTCAGGTAAACAAAGAGAATTTTGGGCTCAAATGATTTTACACAGTTCAGAAACCCAACTAGATTCTCACTATTTACTAAAGAGCATTTATGTAAAAGGGGCTGTGGTTTGTATCAGTTGCATATGCACACTAGAATTACATGTGGTCCGTATGAGTAGGAAACACGGTTCTTTTTTTCAGGTCATGCTCATGGTTCTTTCTGTATAAGAGACGCTTGAAAGAAGAGATTGCTTCTTGCTTGAAAACAGAGTGTGTTTCATGCATGAGAACACTGGTCTTAATTTCCCTTCAGAAACGGAGTCAAACCACAGGATCTGTGTCTTCTTAAAAGCCAGAGTTCATTTCTGGTAAACCAAGTGAATTTTGTGCTCAAATGATTTTACACAGTTCAAGAACCCATCACGATTCTCACTATTTTCTAAAGAGCTTTTATGTAAGTGGAGCTGTGGTTTGTATCAGTTTCATAAGCAGAGTGGATTTACATATGGTCCCTATGAGTAGGAAACACGGTTCTTTTTTTCTGGGCATGTTCATGGTTCTTGCTCTATAGGAGACGCATAAAAGAAGAGCTTGCTTCTTGCCTACAAACAGAGTGTGTTTCATGGATGAGAAAACTGGTCTTAATTTCTTTAGAAACGGAGTCAAACCACAGGATCTGTGTTCCTAAAAACAAGAGTTCATTTCTGGTAAACCAAGTGAATATTGGGCTCAAATGATTTTACACAGTTCAAGAACCCAACGCGATTCTCTCTATTTACTAAAGAGCATTTATGTAAGTGGATCTGATGTTTGTATCAGTTTCATAAGCAGAGTGGATTTACATATGGTCCCTATGAGAAGGAAACACAGTTCTTTTTTTGAGGGCATGATCATGGTCTTGTTGTATTGGAGACGCTGTAAAGAAGAGCTTGGTTCTTGCCTTAAACAGAGTGTGTTCCATGGATGAGAACACTGGTCTGAATATCCCTTAACACATGGAGTTAAACCACAGGATCTGTGTCTTCATACAAGCAAGGGTTCATTTTTGGTAAACCAAGTCAATGTTGGGCTCTAATGATTTACACAGTTCAAGTCCCAACGCTATTCTCACTGTTAACTAAAGAGCATTTATGGAAGTGGAACTGTGGTTTGTATCAGTTGCATATGCGGACTTGAATTATATATGGTCAGTATGAATAGGAAACACAGTTCTTTTTTTCAGAGCATGCCCGTTGTACTTGCTGTATTGGAGACGGTAGATTGAAGAGCTTGCTTCTTGCATTAAATCACAGTGTGTTACATGGATGAGAACACTGGTCTGAATTTCCCTTCAGAAACAGAGTTAAACCCCAGGTTCTGTGTCTTCCTACAAGCCAGAGTTCATTTCTGGTAAACAAAGAGAATTTTGGGCTCAAATGATTTTGCACAGTTCAGAAACCCAACTAGATTCTCACTATTTACTAAAGAGCATTTATGTAAGATGAGATCTGGTTTGTATCAGTTTCATACGTAGAGTTGATTTACATATCGTCCGTATGAGTAGGAAACACAGTTCTTTTTTTCAGGGCATTCTCATGGTTCTTTCTGTATTAGAGACACTGGAAAGAAGAGCTTGCTTCTTGCGTAAAAACAGAGTGTGTTTCATGGATAAGAACACTGGTCTGAATTTCCCTTCAGAAGCGGAGTTAAACCCCAGGATCTGGGTCTTCCGACAAGCAAGAGTTCATTTCTGGTAAACCCAGTGAATTTTGGGCTCAAGTGATTTTACGCAGTTCAAAAACCCATCGTGATTCTCACTATTAACTAAAGAGCATTTATGTAACAGGACTTGTGGTTTGTATCAGTTTCAGAAGCAGAGTTGAACTACGTATGGTCCTTATGAGTAGGAAACACAGTTATTTTTTTTTTCTGGGCATGCTCATGGTTCTTGCTGTATAGGAGACGGTTGAAAGAAGAGCTGGCTTCTTGCTTGAAAACAGAGTGTGTTTCATGAATGAGAACACTGTTCTTAATTTCCGTTCAGAAACGGAGTCAAACCACATGATCTGTGTCTTCCTAAATGCAAGAGTTCATTTCTGGTAAACCAAGTGAATTTTGCGCTCAAATGATTTTACACAGTTCAAGAACCCAATGCGATTCTCACTACTTACTAAACAGCATTTATGTAAGTGGAGCTGTTGTTTGTATCAGTTTCATAAGCAGCGTGGATTTACATATGGTACCTATGAGAAGGAAACACAGTTCTTTTTTTCAGGGCATGCTCATGGTTCTTGGTGTATTGGAGACACTGGAAAGAAGAGCTTGCTTCTTGCGTTAAAACAGAATGTGTTTCAGGAATGGGAACTCTGTTCAGAATTTCCCTTCAGAAACGAAGTGATACCCCAGGATCTGTGTCTTCCTACAGGCAAGCGTTCATTTCTGATATAACCGCTAAATTTTGGTCTCAAATGATATTTCGCAGTTCACGAACGCAAGACGATTCTCACTATTAACTAAAGACCATTTATGGAAGTGGAGCTGTGGTTTGTATCAGTTTCATAAGAGGAGTTGAATTACATATGGTCCATATGAGTAGGAAACACAGTTCTTTTTTTCTGGGCATGCTCGTGGTTCTTGCTGTATTGGAGACGCTGGAAAGAAGAGCTTACTTCTTGCGTTAATACAGAGTGTGTTTCAGGGATGGGAACTCTGTTCTGAATTTCCCTTCAGAAACGGAGTTATACTCCAGGATCTGTGTCTTCCTAAAAGCAAGAGTTCATTTCTGATAAGACCAGTCAATTTTGGGATCAAATGATATTTCGCAGTTTACGAACCCAAGACGATTCTCACTATTAACTAAAGAGCATTTATGTAAGTGGAGGTGTGGTTTGTGTCAGTTTCATCAGCAGAGTTGAAGTACATATGGTACGTAGAGTAGGAAACACAGTACTTTTTTTTCAGGGCCTGCTCATAGTTCTTGCTCTATTGGAAACGCTGGAAAGAAGAGCTTGCTTCTTGCATTAAAACAGAGTGTGTTACATGGATGCGAACACTGGTCTGAATTTCCCTTCAGAAACGGAGTTAAACACCAGGATCTGTGTCTTCCTACAAGCAAGAGTTCATTTCTAGTAAACCCAGTCAATTTTGGGCTTAAATGATTTTTCAAAGTTCAGGAACCCCACGTGATTCTTACTAACAACTAAAGAGCATTTATGTAAGTGGAGCTGTGGTTTGTATCAGTTACTTATGCAGAGTTAGACTACATATGGTAATTATGAGTAGTAAACACAATTCTTTTTTGCAGAGAATGCTCATGGTTCATGCTCTATTGGAGACGCTGGAAAGAAGAGCTTGCTTCTTGCGTTAAAACAGAGTGTGTTTCATGGATGAGAACAACTCGTTTGAATTTCCCTTCTGAAACGGAGTTAAACCCCCGGATATGTGTCTAGCTACATGCAAGAGTTCGTTTCTGGTAAACGAAGTGAATTTTGGGCTCAAATGATTTTTCACAGTTTAAGAACCCTACTCAATTCTCACTATTAACTAAAGAGCATTTATGTAAGAGGAGCTGTGGTTTGTATCAGTTTCATAAGTAGAGTTGAACTAGATATGGTCCGTATGATTAGGAAACACAATTCTTTTTTTCAGGGCATGAATATGATTCTTGCTGTATTGGATACGCTGGAAAGAAGAGCTTGCTTCTTGCGTTAAAACAGAGTGTGTTTCATGGATGAGAACTCTGGTCTGAATTTCCCTTCAGAAACGGAGTGATGCCCCAGGATCTGTGTCTTCCTAAAAGCAAGAGTTTATTTCTGATAAAACCAGTCAATTTTGGGCTCAAATGATATTTTGCAGTTTACGAACGAAGGCGATTCTCACTATTACCTAAAGAGCATTTATGTTAATGGAGCTGTGTTTTGTGTCAGTTTCATAAGCAGAGTTGAAGTACATATGGTCCATAGAGTAGGACACACAGTTCTTTTTTTCTGGGCCTGCTCATAGTTCTTGCTCTATTGGACACGCTGGAAAGAAGAGCTCACTTCTTGCGTTAAAACAGAGTGTTTTTCATGGATGAGAACAATGGTCTGAATTTCCCATCAGAAACGGAGTTAAACACCAGGATCTGTGTCTTCCTACAAGCAAGAGGTCATTTCTAGTAAACCCAGTCAATTTTGGGCTCAAATGATTTTTCACAGTTCAAGAACCCAACGTGATTCTCACTAACAATTAAAGAGCATTTATGTAAGTGGAGCTGTGGTTTGTATCAGGTACATATGCAGAGTTGAACTACATATGGTCCTTATGAGTAGTAAACACAGTTCTTTTTTTCAGAGAATGCTCATGGTTCTTGCTCTATTGAAGACGCTGGAAAGAAGAGCTTGCTTCTTGCGTTAAAACAGAGTGTGTTTCATGGATGAGAACTCAGGTCTGAATTTCCCTTCAGAAACAGAGTTATACACCAGGATCTGTGTCTTCCTACAGGCAACAGTTCATTTCTGATAAAACCAGTAAATTTTGTGCTCAAATGATATTTCGCTGTTCACGCAGCCAAGGCGATTCTCACTATTAACTAAAGTGCATTTATGTAAGTGGAGCTGTGGTTTGTATCAGTTTCATATGCAGAGTTGAACTACATATGGTCCATATGAGTAGGAAACACAGTTCTTTTTTTCAGGGAATACTCATGGTTTTGCCCTATTGGAGACGATGGAAAGAAGAGCTTGCTTCTTGCGTTAAAACAGAGTGTGTTTCATGGATGAGAACTCAGGTCTGAATTTCCCTTCAGAAACAGAGTTATACCCCAGGATCTGTGTCTTCCTACAGGCAAGAGTTCATTTCTGATAAAACCAGTAAATTTTGTGCTCAAATGATATTTCACTGTTCACGCAGCCAAGGCGATTCTCACTATTAACTAAAGTGCATTTATGTAAGTGGAGCTGTGGTTTGTATCAGTTTCATATGCAGAGTTGAACTACATATGGTCCATATGAGTAGGAAACACAGTTCTTTTTTTCAGGGAATACTCATGGTTTTGCCCTATTGGAGACGATGGAAAGAAGAGCTTGCTTCTTGCGTTAAAACAGAGTGTGTTTCATGGATGAGAATAACTCGTCTGAATTTCCCTTCAAAAAGGAAGTTAAACCCCAGGATATGTGTCTTCCTACATGCAAGATTTCATTTCTGGTAAATCCAGTGAATTTTGGGCTCAAATGATTTTTCACAGTTCAAGAACCCTAAGCAATTCTCACTATTAACTAAAGAGCATTTATGTAAGAGGAGCTGTGGTTTGTATCAGTTTCATAAGCAGAGTTGAACTAGATATGGTCCGTATGATTAGGAAACACAATTCATTTTTTCAGGGCATGAATATGATTCTTGCTGTATTGTATACGCTGGAAAGAAGAGCTTGCTTCTTGCGTTAAAACAGAGTGTGTTTCATGGATGAGAACTCTGGTCTGAATTTCCCTTCAGAAACGGAGTTATACACCAGGATCTTTGTCTTCCTACTAGGAAGAGTTCATTTCTGGTAAACCCAACGATTTTTGGGCTCAAATGATTTGTCCCAGATCACAAACCCAACGCGATTCTCACTATTAACTAAAGAGAATTTATGTAAGTGGAGCTGTGGTTTGTATCAGTTTCTTAAGTAGAGTTGAAGTACATAGGGTCCATATGAGTAGGAAACACAGTTCTTTTTTCAGGGCCTGAATATGGTCCTTGCTGTATTGGACATGGTGGAAAGAAGAGGTTGCTTCTTGCGTTAAAACAGAGTGTGTTTCAGGAATGGGAACTCTGTTCAGAATTTCCCTTCAGAAACGGAGTGATACCCCAGGATCTGTGTCTTCCTACAAGCAAGAGTTCATTTCTGATAAAAGCAGTAAATTTTGGTCTCAAATGATATTTTGCTGTTCACGAACCCAAGGCGATTCTCACTATTAACTAAAGAGCATTTATGTAAGTGGAGCTGTGGTTTGTATCAGTTTCATAAGCAGAGTTGAAGTACACATGGTCCATATGAGTAGAAAACACAGTTCTTTTTTTCTGGGCATGGTCATTGTTCTTGCTGTATTGGAGACGCTGGAAAGAAGAGCTTACTTCTTGCGTTAATACAGAGTGTGTTTCAGGGATGGGAACTCTGTTCTGAATTTCCCTTCAGAAACGGAGTGATACCCCTGGATCTGTGTCTTCCTAAAAGCAAGAGTTCATTTCTGATAAAACCAGTCAATTTTGGGCTCAAATGATATTTCGCAGTTTACGAACGAAGGCGATTCTCACTATTAACTAAAGAGCATTTATGTAAGTGGAGGTGTGGTTTGTGTCAGTTTCCAAAGCATAGTTGAAGTACGTAGGGCCCATAGAGTAGGAAACACAGTTCTTTTTTTCTGGGCCTGCTCATTGTTCTTGCTCTATTGGACAAGCAGGAAAGAAGAGCTCACTTCTTGCGTTAAAACAGAGTGTGTTTCATGGAAGAGAACTCTGGTCTGAATTTCCCTTCAGAAACGGAGTTAAACACCAGGATTGTGTCTTCCTACAAGCAAGAGTTCATTTAGAGTAAACCCAGCCAATTTTGGGCTCAAATGATTTTTCACAGTTCAAGAACCCAACGTGATTCTCACTAACAACTAAAGAGCATTTATATAAGTGGAGCTGTGGTTTGTGTCAGTTACATATGCAGAGTTGAACTACATATGGTCCTTATGAGTAGGAAACACAGTTCTTTTTTTCAAGGCATGCTCATGGTTCTTGCTGTATTGGAGACGCTGGAAAGAAGAGCTTACTTCTTGCGTGAAAACAGAGTGTGTTTCAGGGACGGGAACTGTGTTCTGAATTTCCCTTCAGAAACAGAGTTATACCCCAGGATCTGTGTCTTTCTACAGGCAAGAGTTCATTTCTGATAAAACCAGTAAATTTTGGGCTCAAATGATATTTCGCTGTTCACGAAGCCAAGGCGATTCTCACTATTAACTAAAGAGCATTTATGCAAGTGGAGCTGTGGTTTGTATCAGTTTCATAAGCAGAGTTGAACTACATATGGTCCATATGAGTAGGAAACACAGTTCTTTTTTTCTGGGCCTGCTCATGGTTCTTGCTGTATTGGAGACGCTGGAAAGAAGAGCCTACTTCTTGCGTTAAAACAGAGTGTGTTTCAGGGATGGGAACTGTGTTCTGAATTTCCCTTCAGAAACAGAGTTATACCCCAGGATATGTGTCTTCCTACATGCAAGATTTCATTTCTGGTAAACGAAGTGAATTATGGGCTCAAATGAGTTTATACAGTTCAAAAACCCTACGCGATTCTCACTATTAACTAAGGAGCCTTTATGTAAGTGGAGCTTTTGTTTGTATCAGTTTCATAAGAAGAGTTGAACTACATATGGTCCGCATGGGCAGATAACACAATTCTTTTTTTCAGTGCATGCTCATCCTTCTTGCTGTATTGGAGACACTAGAAAGAAGAGATTGCTTGGTGTGTTAAAACAGAGTGTGTTTCATGGATGAGAACACTGCTCTGAATTTCCCTTCAGAAACGAAGTTATACCCCAGGTTCTGTGTCTTCCTATAAGCATGAGTTCATTTCTAGTAAACCCAGTGAATTTGGGGTTCAAATGATTTTTCGCAGTTCAAGAACCCAACGCGATTCTCACTATTAACTAAAGAGTATTTATGTAAGAGGAGCTGTGGCTTGTATCAGTTTCATACACAGAGTTGAGCTACAAATGGTCTGTATGATTAGGAAACACAGTTCTTTTTTTCTGGGCATGATCATGGTTTTTGCTGTACTGGAGACACTGGAAAGAAGAGAATGCTTCTTGCCTTAAAACAGAGTGTTATTCTGGGACACTAGAAAGAAGAGATTGCTTGGTGTGTTAAAACAGAGTGTGTTTCAACCCAGGATCTGTGTCTTCCTACAGGCAAGAGTTCATTTCTAGTAAACCTCGTGAAATTTGTGCTCAAATGAGTTTTCTCAGTCCAAGAACCCAATGTGATTCTCACTATTAACTAAAGAGCATTTATGTAAGAGGATCTGTGGTTTGTTTAAGTTTCATAAGCACAGTTGAGCCACATATGTTCGGTATGATTAGGAAACTGTTTTTTTTTCAGGGCATGAATATGGTTCTTGCTGTATTGGACTCGCTGGAAAGAAGAGCTTGCTTCTTACATTTAAACAGATTGTGTTCCATGGATGAGAACACTTGTCTGAATTTCCCTTCAGAAACAGAGTTAAACCCCAGGATCTTTGTCTTCCTACAAGCCAGAGTTCATTTCTGGTAAACCAAGTGAATTTTGGGCTCAAATGAATTTACGCAGTTAACAACCCCATCGCGATTGTCACTATTAACTAAAGAGCATTTATGTAAGTGGAGCTGTGGTTTATATCAGTTTCATAAGCAGAGTTGAACTGCATATGGTCTGTATGAGTAGGAAACACAGTTCTTTTTATCTGGGCATTCATATGGTTCCTGTTTTATTGGAGACGCTGGAAAGAAGAGCTTGCTTCTTGCGTTAAAACAGCATGTGTTTCCTGGATGAGAACACTGGTCTGAATTTCCCTTCAGAATCTCAGTTAAAGCACAGGTTCTGTGTGTTGCTACAAGCAGGAGTTCATTTCCGGTAAACCAATTGAATATGCCGCAAAAGAATTTACACAGTACACCAACAGAACATAATTCTCACTATTAACTAAAGAGCATTTATCTAAGAGGAGCTGTGGTTTGTATCAGTTTCATAGGTATAGATGAACTACATATGGCCGGTATGAGTGGGAAACACAGTTCTTTTTTTCAGGGCATGAATATGGTTCTTGCTGTATTGGACACGCTGGAAAGAAGAGCTTGCTTCTTGCATTAAAACAGAGTGTGTTTCAGGGATGAGAACTCTGGTCTGAATTTCCCTTCAGAAACGGAGTTATAACCCAGGATCTGTGTCTTCCTACAAGCAAGAGTTCATTTCTGGTAAACAAAACGAATTTTGGGCTCAAATGATTTTTCACAGTTCAAGAACCCTATGCGATACTCACTATTAACTAAAGAGCAATTATGTAAGTGGAGCTGTGGTTTGTATCAGTTTCACAAGCAGAGTTGGAGTACATATGGTCCATATGAGTAGGAAACACAGTTCTTTTTTTTCAGGGCATGAATATGGTTCTTGCTGTATTGGAAACGCAAGAAAGAAGAGCATGCTTCTTGCATTAAAACAGAGTGTGTTTCAGGGATGAGAACACTGGTCTGAATTTCCCACAGAAACGGAATTAAACCCCAGGATCTGTTTCTTCCTACAAGCAAGAGTTCATTTCTGGTAAACCAAGTGAATTTTGGGCTCAAATGATTTTTCACAGTTCAAGAAAGCTATGTGATACTCACTATTAACTAAAGAGCAATTATGTAAGTGGAGCTGTGGTTTGTATCAGTTTCATAAGGAGAGTTGGATTACATATGGTCCATATGAGTAGGAAACACAGTTCTTTTTCTCAAGTCATGAATATGATTCTTGCTGTATTGGACACGCTGGAAAGAAGAGCTTTCTTCTTGCACTAAATCAGAGTGTGTTTCAGGGATGAGATCTCTGGTCTGAATTACCCTGCTGAAACGGAGTTATACCACAGGATCTGTGTCTTCCTACAAGCAAGAGTTCATTTCTGGTAAACCCAATGACTTTTGGTCTCAAATGATTTTTCCCAGTTCACGAACCCAACGCGATTCTAACTATTAACTAAAGAGCATTTATGTAAGTGGGGCTGTGGTTTGTATCAGTTTCATAAGCAGAGTTGAAATACATGTGGTCCATATGATTAGGAAACACACTTCCTTTTTTCAGGGCATGAATATGGTTCCTGCTGTATTGGACACGCTAGAAAGAAGAGCTTGCTCCTTACATTAAAACAGGGTGTGTTCCATGGATGAGAAGACTGGTCTGAATTTCCCTTCTGAATCTGTGTTAAAACCCACGATCTCAGTGTTCCTATAAGCAAGAGTTCATTTCTGGTAACCCCAGTGAATTTTGGGCTCAAATGATTTCAATCATTTCAAGAACCCCACGCGATTCTCACTATTAACTAAAGAGCCTTTATGTAAGAGGAGCTGAGTTTTGTATCAGTTTCATAAGCAGAGTTAAACTACATATGGTCAGTATGAGTTGGAACCTCAGTTCTTTTTTTAGGCATGAATATGGTTCTTGCATTATTGGACAAGCTGGAAAGAAGAGCTTGCTTCTTGCGTTAAAACAGAGTGGGTTTCATGGATGAGGACCCTGGTGTGAATTTCCCTTCAGAAACGGAGTTAAACCCCAGGATCTGTGTCTTGCTCCAAGCAAGAGTTCATTTCTGGTAAACCCTGTAAATTTTGGGCTCAAATGATTTTTCGCAGTTCACGAACACAACGTGATTCTCACTATTAACTAAATAGCATTTACGAAAGTGAAGCTTTGGTTTGTATCTGTTTCATAAGTATAGTTGAACTACATATGGTCCGTATGGGTAGATAACTCAGTTCTTTTTTTCAGGGCATGCTCATGTTTCTTGCTCTATTGGAGACGCTGGAAAGAAGAGCTTGCTTCTTGCGTAAAAACAGAGTGTGTTTCATGGATGAGAACCCTGGTCTGAATTTCCTTTAAGAAACGGAGTGAAACCCCAGCATCTGTGTCTTCTTACAAGCAAGAGTTAATTTCTGGTAAACCCACGGAATTTTGGGCTCAAGTGATTTTACACAGTTCAAAAACCCATCACGATTCTCCCTATTAACTCAAGAGCATTTATATAAGTGGAGCTGTAGTTTGTTTAAGTTTCATAAGCAGAGTAGAGACACATATGGTCCGTATGAGTAGGAAACACAATTCTCTTTTTCAGGGCATGAATATGGTTCTTGCTGTATTGGACTCGCTGAAAAGAAGAGCTTGCTTCTTACGTTAAAACAGAGTGAGTACCATGGATGAGAACATCGGTCTGAATTTCCCTTCAAAAACCTAGTTAAACCCCAGGATCTTTGTCTTCGTACAAGCAAGAGTTCATTTCTGGTAAACCAAGTGAATTTTGGTCTCGAATGGTTTTACACAGTTCACAAACCCATCGCGATTCTAACTATTAACTAAAGAGCATTTAGGTAAGAGGAGGTGTGGTTTGTATCAGTTTCATAAGCAGAGTTGATCTGCATATGGTCTGTATGAGTAGGAAACACAGTTCTTTTTCGGGGTCAAGAATATGATTCTTGCTGTATTGGACACGCAGGAAAGAAAAGCTTGCTTCTTGCGTTAAAACAGTGTGTGTATCAGGGATGAGAACACTGGTCTGAATTTCCCTTCAGAAACAGAGTTATACCTCAGGATCTGTATCTTCCTACAAGCAGGAGTTCATTTCTGGTATACAAATTGAATATTGGGGGCAAATGATTTTACACAGTACACCAAGAAAACATGATTCTCACTATTAACTAAAGAGCATTTATGTAAGTGGAGCTGTGGTTTGTATCAGTTTCATAATCAGAGTTGAACTGCATATGATCTGTATGAGTAGGAAACACAGTTGTTTTTTTTTCAGGGCATTCTCATGGTTCTTGCTGTATTGGAGACTCTGTAAAGAAGAGGATGCTTCTTGCGTTAAAACAGAGTGTGTTTCATAGATGAGAACAGTGGTCGCAATTTCCCTTCAGAAACGGAGTTAAACCCCAATATCTGTGTCTTCCTACAAGCAAGAGTTCATTTCTGTTAAACCCAGTGAATTTTTTGCTCAAATGAATTTACACAGTTCAAGAACCCAACGCGATTCTCAATAGTAACTAAAGAGCATTTATGTAATTGGAGCTGTGGTTTATATCAGTTTCAAATGCAGAGTTAAACTACATATGGTCCGTATGAGTAGGAAACACAGTTCTTTTTTTTCAGGGCATGCTCATGGTACTTGCTGTATTAGAGACGCTGGAAAGAAAGCTTGCTTCTTGCATAAAACAGAGTGTCTTTCATGGATGAGAACACCGGTCTGAATTTCCCTTCAGAAACGGTGTTAAACCCCACGATCTGTGTCTTCCTACAAGCAAGAGATCATTTCTGGTAAACAAAGAGAATTTTGGGATCAAGTGATTTTACACAGTTCAGAAACCCATTGTGATTGTCACTATTTTCTAAAGAGCATTTATGTAAGAGGAGCTGTGGTTTGTATCAGTGTCATAAGCAGAGTTGAACTACATATTGTCCCTATGACTACGAAACACAGTTCTTTTTATCAGGGCATGAATATGGTTCTTGCTGTATTGGACACGCTGGAAAGAAGAGCTTGCTTCTTGAGTAAAAACAGAGTGTGTTTCATGGATGAGAACCCTGGTCTGAATTTCCTTTAAGAAACGGAGTGAAACCCCAGCATCTGTGTCTTCTTACAAGCAAGAGTTAATTTCTGGTAAACCCACGGAATTTTGGGCTCAAGTGATTTTACACAGTTCAAAAACCCATCACGATTCTCCCTATTAACTCAAGAGCAATTATGTAAGTGGAGCTGTAGTTTGTTTAAGTTTCATAAGCAGAGTAGAGACACATATGGTCCGTATGAGTAGGAAACACAATTCTCTATTTCAGGGCATGAATATGGTTCTTGCTGTATTGGACTCGCTAAAAAGAAGAGCTTGCTTCTTACGTTAAAACAGAGTGAGTACCATGGATGAGAACATCGGTCTGAATTTCCCTTCAAAAACCTAGTTAAACCCCAGGATCTGTTTCTTCCTACAAGCAAGAGTTCATTTCTGGCAAACCAAGTGAATTTTGGTCTCAAATGATTTTTCACAGTTCAAGAAAGCTATGTGATACTCACTATTAACTAAAGAGCAATTATGTAAGTGGAGCTGTGGTTTGTATCAGTTTCATAAGGAGAGTTGGATTACATATGGTCCATATGAGTAGGAAACACAGTTCTTTTTCTCAAGTCATGAATATGATTCTTGCTGTATTGGACACGCTGGAAAGAAGAGCTTTCTTCTTGCACTAAATCAGAGTGTGTTTCAGGGATGAGATCTCTGGTCTGAATTTCCCTGCTGAAACGGAGTTATACCACAGGATCTGTGTCTTCCTACAAGCAAGATTTCATTTCTGGTAAACCAAGTGAATTTTGGTCTCAAATGGTTTTACACAGTTCACAAACCCATCGCGATTCTAACTATTAACGAAAGAGCATTTATGTAAGAGGAGCTGTGGTTTGTATCAGTTTCATAAGCAGAGTTGAACTGCATATGGTCTGTATGAGTAGGAAACACAGTTCTTTTTTTCTTGGCATTCTCATGGTTCCTGCTGCATTGGAGACGCTGGAAAGAAGAGCTTGCTTCTTGCGTTAAAACAGCATGTGTTTCATGGATGAGAACACGGGTCTGAATTTCCCTTTGGAATCCAAATTAAAGCACAGGATCTGTCTTTTTCTACAAGCAGGAGTTCATTTCTGGTATACCAATTAAATATTGGGCGCAAATGATTTTACACAGTACACCAACATAACATGATTCCAACTATTAACTAAAGTGCATTTATCTAAGAGGAGCTGTGGTTTGTATCAGTTTCATAGGTAGAGATGAACTACATATGGTCTGTATGAGTGGGAAACACAGTTCTTTTTTTCAGGGCATGAATATGGTTCTTGCTGTATTGGAAACGCAAGAAAGAAGAGCATGCTTCTTGCATTAAAACAGAGTGTGTTTCAGGGATGAGAACTCTTGTCTGAATTTCCCTTCAGAAACGGAGTTATATCCCAGGATCAGTGTCTTCCTACAAGCAAGAGTTCATTTCTAGTAAACCCAGTGATTTTGGGGTTCAAATGATTTTTCCCAGTTCACAAACCCAAAGTGATTCTCACTATTAACTAAATAGCATTTATGTAAGAGGAGCTATGGTTTGTATCAGTTTCATAAGCAGAGAAGTACTACATATGGTCAGTATGAATAGGAAACACAGTTCTTTTTTTCTGGGCATTCTCATGGTTCTTGCTGTATTGGAGACGCTAGATAGAAGAGCTTGCTTGTTGCATTAAAACAGAGTGTGTTTCAGGGATGAGAACTCTGGTCTGAATTTCCCTTCAGAAACGGAGTTAAACCCCAGGATCTGTGTCTTCCTACAAGCAAGAGTTCATTTCTTGTAAACCAATTGAATATTGGGTGCAAATGATTTTACACAGTACACCAACAAAACACGATTCTCACTATTAACTAAAGAGTATTTATGTAAGATGAGCTGTGGCTTGTATCAGTTTCATAAGCAGAGTTGAACTGCATATGGTCTGTATGAGTAGGAAACACAGTTCTTTTTTTCTGGGCATTCTCATGGTTCCTGTTGTATTGGAGACGCTGGAAAGAAGAGCTTGCTTCTTGCGTTAAAACAGCATGTGTTTCATGGATGAGAACACTGGTCTGAATTTCCCTTCAGAATCTGAGTTAAAGCACAGGTTCTGTGTGTTCCTACAAGCAGGAGTTCATTTCTGGTAAACCAATTGAATATGGCGCAGAAGATTTTACACAGTACACCAACATAACATAATTCTCACTATTAACTAAAGAGCATTTATGTAAGAGGAGCTGTGGTTTGTATCAGTTTCATAGGTAGAAATGAACTACATATGGTCGGTATGAGTGGGAAACACAGTTCTTTTTTTCAGGGCATGAATATGGTCCTTACTGTATAGGACACGCTGGAAAGAAGAGCTTGCTTCTTGCATTAAAACAGAGTGTGTTTCAGGGATGAGAACTCTGGTCTGAATTTCCCTTCAGAAACGGAGTTACACCCCAGGATCCTTGTCTTCCTACAAGCAAGAGTTCATTTCTGGTAAACAAAACGAATTTTGGGCTCAAATGATTTTTCCCAGTTCACAAAACCAACGTGATTCTCACTATTAACTAAAGAGCATTTATGAAAGAAGAGCTGTGGTTTGTATCAACTTCATGAGCAGAGTTGAACTACATATGGTCCATATGAGTAGATAAAACAGTTCTTTTTTTCTGGGCATGCTCATGGTTCTTGCTGTATTGGAGACGCTGGAAAGAAGAGCTTGCTTCTTGCATTAAAACAGAGTGTGTTTCAGGGATGAGAACTCTGGTCTGAATTTCCCACAGAAACGGAATTAAACCCCAGGATCTGTGTCTTCCTACAAGCAAGAGTTCATTTCTGGTAAACAAAGTGAATTTTGGGTTCAAATGATTTTTCACAGTTCAAGAAACCTATGCGATACTCACTATTAACTAAAGAGCATTTATGTAAGTGGGGCTGTGGTTTGTATCAGATTCATAAGCAGAGTAGAGACACATATGGTCCCTATGAGTAGGAAACACAATTCTCTTTTTCAGGGCATGAATATGGTCCTTGCTGTATTGGACTCGCTAGAAAGAAGAGATTGCTCCTTACATTAAAACAGGGTGTGTTCCATGGATGAGAAGACTGGTCTGAATTTCCCTTCTGAATCGGTGTTAAAACCCACGATCTCTGTGTTCCTACAAGCAAGAGTTCATTTCTGGTAACCCCAGTGAATTTTGGGCTCAAATGACTTTACACAGTACACCAACAAAACATGATTCTCACTATTAACTAAAGAGTCTTTTTGTAAGAGGAGCTGTGTTTTATATCAGTTTTAAGCAGTGTTGAACTACATACAGTCCGTATGAGTAGGAAACACAGTTTTTTTGGGGGGGGTATTCTCATAGTACTTACTGTATTGGAGATGCTGGAAAGAAGAGCTTGCTTCTTGCGTTAAAACGGCATGTGTTTCATGGATGAGAACAGTGGTCTGAATTTCCCTTCAGAAACAGAGTTAAACCTCAGGATCTGTGTCTTCCTACAGGCAAGAGTTCATTTCTGGTAAACCCAGTGAACTTTGGGCTCAAATGATTTTACACAGTCCTGGACCCCAACCCGATTCTCACTATTAACTCAAGAGCATTTATGTAATAGGAACTGTGGTTTGTATTAGTTTCTTAAGCAGAGTTGAAGTAAATATAGTGCCTATGTGAAGGAAACACAGTTCTTTTTTTAAGGCCATGAATATGGTTCCTACTGTGTGTATTTGAGAACCTAGAAAGAAGTGCTTGCTTCTTGCGATAAAACAGAGTGTGTTTTATGAATGAGAACACTGGTCTGTATTTTCCTTCAGAAACGGAGTTAAACCCCAGCATCTGTGTCTTCCTACAAGCAAGAGTTCATTTCTGGTAAACCCAGTGAACTTTGGGCTCAAATGATTTTACACAGTTCAGAACCCCAACCCGATTCTCACTATTAACTCAAGAGCATTTATGTAAGAGGAGCTGTGGTTTGTAACAGTTTCCTAAGCAGAGTTGAAATACATATGGTGCATATGAGAAGGAAACACAGTTCTTTTTTTATGGGCATGAATATGGTTCTTACTGTGTGTATTGGAGACGCTGGAAAGAAGAGATTGCATCTTGCGTTAAAACAGGGTGTTTTTCATGGATGAGAACACTGGTCTGAATTTCCCTTCAGAAATGGAGGTAAACCCCAGGATCTGTGTGTTCCTACAAGCAAGAGTTAATTTCTGGTAAACCAAGTGAATTTTGGGCTCAAATGATTTTACACAGTTCTGGAACCCAACCCGATTCTCACTATTAACTCAAGAGCATTTAGGTAAGCGGAGCTGTGGTTTGTATCAGTTTTATAAGCAGAGTTGATCTACATATGGTCCAAATGAGTAGGAAACACAGGTCTCTTTAAGGATATGCTCATGGTTCTTGCTGTATTGGACATGCTGGAAAGAAGAGGATGCTTCTTGCGTGAAAACAGAGTGTGTTTCATGGATGAGATCACTGGTCATAATTTCCCTTCAGAAACGGAGTTAAACCCCAGGATCTGTGTTTTCCTACAAGCAAGAGTTCATCTCTGGTAAACCCAGTGAATTTTGGGCTCAAATGATTTTACACAGTTCCCGAACCCAACACGATTCTCTCTAGTAACTAAAGAGCATTTATGTAAGAGGTGCTGTGGTTTGTTTCAGTTTCATAAGCAGAGTTGAACTGCATATGGTCTGTATGAGTAGGAAACACAGTTTTTTTCTCGGCATGCTCATTGTTCTTGCTGTATTGGAGATGATGGAAAGAAAAGTTGCTTCTTGCGTGAAAACAGAGTGTGTTCATGGATGAGAACATGCGTCTAAATTTCCCTTCAGAAACGGAGTTAAACCTCAGGATCTGTGTCTTCCTACAAGCAAGAGTTCATTTCTGGTAAACCAAGTGAATTTTGGGCTCTAATGATTTTACACAGTTCTGGAACCCAAACCGGTTCGCACTATTAACTCAAGAGGATTTATGTAAGAGGAGCTGTGGTTTGTATCAGTTTCTTAACCAGAGTAGATCTACATATGTTCCATAAGAGCAGGAAACACAGTTCTTTTTTAAGGGTATGCTGATATTTCTTTCTGTATTGGACATGCTGTAAAGAAGAGGATGCTTCTTTCGTGAAAACGGAGTGTGTTTGAAGGATGAGAACTCTGGTCTGAATTTCCCTTCAGAAACGGAGTTAAACCACAGGATCTGTCTCTTCCTACAAGCAAGAGTTCATTTCAGGTAAACACAGTGAATTTTGGGCTCAAATGATTTTACACAGTTCACGAACCCAACGCGATTCTCACTATTAACTAAAGAGCATTTATGTAAGAGGAGCTGTGTTTTGTAACAGTATCATAAGCAGTGTTGAAATACATATGGTGCGTATGAGAAGGAAACACAGTTCTTTTATTATGGGCATGAATATGGTTCTTACTGTGTGTATTGGAGACGCTGGAAAGAAGAGCTTGCATTTTGCGATAAAACAGAGTGTGTTTCATGGATGAGAACACTGGTCTGAATTTCCCTTCAGAAATGGAGGTAAGCCCCAGGATCTGTGTGTTCCTAAAAGCAGAGTACATCTACATATGGTCCGTAAGAGCAGGAAACACAGTTCTTTTTTGAGTGTATGCTGATGGTTCTTGCAGTATTGGACATGCTGTAAAGAAGAGGATGCTTCTTTCGTGAAAAGAGAGTGTGTTTCATGGATGACAAAACTGGTCTGAATTTCCCTTCAGAAATGGAGTTAAACCCCAGGATGTGTGTCTTCCTAAAAGCAAGAGTTCATTTCTGGTAAACACAGTGAATTTTGTGATCAAATGATTTCACACAGTTCACGAACCCAACACGATTCTCACTATTAACTAAAGAGCATTTATGTAAGAGGAGCTGTGGTTTGTATCAGTTTCATAAGCAGAGTTGAACTGTATATAGTCTGTATGAGTAGGAAACACAGTTCTTCTTTTCTGGGCATGCTCATGTTTCTTGCTCTATTGGAGACACTCAAATGAAGAAGATGCTTATTGCGTGAAAAAAGAGTGTGTTTCATGGATGAGAACACTGGTCTGAATTTCCCTTCAGAAACTGAGTTAAACCCCAGGATCTTTGTCTTCCTACAAGCAAGAGTTCATTTCTGGAAAACCAAGAGAATTTTGGGCTCAAATGATTTTACACAGTTCACGAACCCAACGCGATTCTCACTATTAACTAAAGAGCATTTATGTAAGAGGATTTGTGGTTTGTATCAGTTTCAGGAGCAGATTTGAACTACATATTGTGCGTATGAGAAGGAAACACAGTTCTTTTTTTCTGGGCATGAATATGGTTCTTACTGTCTATATTGGAGATGCTGGAAAGAAGAGCTTGCTTCTTGCGTTAAAACAGAGTCTGTGTCATGGATGAGAACACTGGTCTGAATTTCCCTTCAGAAACCGAGTTAAACCACAGGATCTGTGTCTTTCTACAAGCAAGAGTTAATTTCTGATAAACCCTTTGAATTTTGGGCTCAAATGATTTTACACAGTCCACAAACCCAACGCTATTCTCAATATTAACTAAAGAGCATCTATGTAAAATGAGCTGTGTTTTGTGTCAGTTTCAAAGCAGAGTTGAACTACATATTGTGCATATGAGAAGCAAACACAGTTCTTTTTTTCTGGGAATGCTCATATTTCTTGCTGTATAGGAGACGCTGGAATGAAGAGCTTGCTCCATGTGGTAAAACAGAGTATGTTTCATGGATGATAACACTGGCCTAATTTCCCTTCAGAAACGGAGTTAAACCCCAGGATCTGTGTCTTCCTACAAGGAAGAGTTCATTTCTGGTAAACCAAGTGAATTTTGGGCTCAAATGATTTTACACAGTTCTGGAACCCAACCCGATTCTCACTATTAACTCAAGGGCATTCATGTAAGAGGAGCTGTGGTTTTTATCAGTTTTATAAGCAGAGTTGATCTACATATGGTCTGTATGAGTAGGAAACACAGTTCTTTTTTGAGGGCATGCTCATGGTTCTTGCTGTATTGGACATGCTGGAAAGAAGAGGATGCTTCTTGAGTGAAAACAGAGTGTGTTTCATGGATGACAACACTGGTCTAAAATTCCCTTCAGAAAAGGGGTTAAACACCAGGTACTGTGTCTTCCTACAAGCAAGAGATCATTTCAGGTAAACAATGTGAACTTTGGGATCAAATGATTTTGCAAAGTTCACAAACCCATTGCGATTCTCACTGTTAACTAAAGAGCATTTATGTAAGAAGAGCCGTAGTTTGTATAAGTTTCTTAAGCAGATTTGAACTACATATGGTGCGTATGAGATTGAAACACAGTTCTTTTTCTCTGGGCATGAATATGGTTCTTACTCTCTGTATTGGAGACGCGGGAAAGAAGAGGATGCGTCCTGCTTACAAACAGAGTGTGTTTCATGGATGAGATCACTGGTCTGAATTTCCCTTCAGAATCCGAGTTAAACCCCAGGATCTGTGTCTTCCTACACGCAAGAGTTCATTTCTGGTAAACCCAGTGAATATTGGCTCAAATGATTTTACACAGTTCACGAACCCAACACGATTCTCTCTAGTAACTAAAGAGCATTTAAGCAAGAGGAGCTGTGTTTTGTATCAGTTTCATAAGCAGAGTTGAACTACATATGGTGCGTATGAGAAGGAAACACAGTTCTTTTTTTCTGGGCATGCTCAAGGTTCTTGCTCTATTGGAGACGCTGGAAAGAAGAGGATGCTTATTGCATGAAAAAAGAGTGTGTTTCATGGATGAGAACACTGGTCTGAATTTCCCTTCAGAAATGGAGGTAAACCCCGGGATCTTTGTCTTCCTACAAGCAATAGTTCATTTCTGGTAAACCAAGAGAATTTGGGGCTCAAATGATTTTACACAGTTCAGGAACCCAACGCGATTCTCACTATTAACTAAAGAGCATCTATGTAAATGGAGCTGTGGTTTGTATCAGTTTCAAAGCAGAGTTGAAATACATATGGTGTGCATGAGAAGCAAACACAGTTCTTTTTTTCTGGGAATGCTCATATTTCTTGCTGTATAGGAGACGCTGGAATGAAGAGCTTGCTCCATGTGGTAAAACAGAGTGTGTTTCATGGATGAGAACACGGGCCTAATTTCCCTTCAGAAACGGAGTTAAACCCCAGGATCTGGGTATTACTACAATGAAGAGTTCATTTCTGGTAAACAAAGTGAATTTTGTGCTCAAATGATTTTACACAGTTCTGGAACCCAACCCGATTCTCACTACTAACTCAAGGGCATTCATGTAAGAGGAGCTGTGGTTTTTATCAGTTTTATAAGCAGAGTTGATATACATATGGTCCGTATGAGTAGGAAACACAGTTCTTTTTTGAGGGCATGCTCATTATTCTTGCTGTATTGGACATGCTGGAAAGAAGAGGATGCTTCTTGAGTGAAAACAGAGTGTGTTTCATGGATGACAACATTGGTCTGAAATTCCCTTCAGAAACGGAGTTAAACACCAGGAACTGTGTCTTCCTACAAGGAAGAGATCATTTCAGGTAAACAAAGAGAATTTTGGGATCAAATGATTTTGCACAGTTCACAAACCCATTGAGATTCTCACTGTTAACTAAAGAGCATTTATGTAAGAAGAGCTGTAGTTTGTATAAGTTTCTTAAGCAGATTTGAACTACCTATGGTGCGTATGAGAATGAAACACAGTTCTTTTTTTCTGGGCCTGAATATGGTTCTTACTCTCTGTATTGGAGACGCAGGAAAGAAGAGCTTGCATCTTGCGTTAAAACAGAGTGTGTTTCATGGATGAGAACACTGGTCTGAATTTCCCTTCAGAAATGGAGGTAAACCCCAGGATCTGTGTGTTCCTACAACAAGAGTTCATTTCTGGTAGACCAAGTGAAATTTGTGCTCAAATGATTTTACACAGTTCTGGAACCCAACCCGATCCTCACTATTAACTCATGAGCATTTATGTAAGAGGAGCTGTGGTTTGTATCAGTTTCATAAGCAGAGTAGATCTACATATGGTCCTTAAGAGCAGGAAACACAGTTCTTTTTTGAGGGTATGCTAATGTTTCTTGCTGTATTGGACATGCTGTAAAGAAGAGGATGCTTCTCTCGGGAAAAGAGAGTGTGTTTCATGGATGACAACACTGGTCTGAATTTCCCTTCAGAAATGGAGTTAAACCACAGGATGTGTGTCTTCCTACAAGCAAGAGTTCATTTTTGGTAAACCCAGTGAATTTTTAGCTCAAGTGATTTCACAAATTTCACGAACCCAACACGATTGTCACTATTAACTAAAGAGCATTTATGTAAGAGGAGCTGTGGTTTGTATCAGTTTCATACGCAGAGTTGAACTGCATATGGTCTATATGAGTAGGAAACACAGTTCTTTTTTTCTGGGCATGCTCATGGTTCTTGCTCTATTGGAGACGATGGAAAGAAGAGGATGCTTCTTGCGTGAAAAAAGAGTGTGTTTCATGGATGAGAACACTGCTCTGAATTTCCCATCAGAAACTGAGTTAAACCCCAGGATCTGTGTCTTCCTACAAGCAAGAGTTCATTTCTGGTAAACGAAGTGAATTTTGGGTTCAAATGATTTTAAACAGTTCTGGAACCCAACCCGATTCTCACTATTAACTCAAGGGCATTCATGTAAGTGGAGCTGCGGTTTTTATCAGTTTTATAACAGAGTTAATCTACATATGGTCCGTATGAGTAGGAAAGACAGTTCTTTTTTGAGGGCATGCTCATGGTTCTTGCTGTATTGAACATGCTGGAAAGAAGAGGATGCTTCTTGAGTGAAAACAGAGTGTGTTTCATGGATGATGACACTGGTCTGAAATTCCCTTCAGAAATGGAGTTAAACACCAGGTACTGTGTCTTCCTACAAGCAAGAGATCATTTCAGGTAAACAACGTCAATTTTGGTATCAAATGATTTGAACAGTTCACAAACCCATTGCGATTCACACTGTTAACTAAAGAGCATTTATGTAAGAAGTGCTGTAGTTTGTATCAGTTTCTTAAGCAGATTTGAACTACATATGGTGCGTATGAGAATGAAACACAGTTCTTTTTTTCTACGCATGAATATAGTTCAACTCTCTGTATTGGAGACGCTGGAAAGAAGAGGATGCTTCTTGCGTGAAAACAGAGTGTGTTTCATGGATGAGAACACTGGTCTCAATTTGCCTTCAGCAACTGAGTTAAACCCCAGGATCTGTGTCTTAATACAAGCAAGAGTTCATTTCTAGTAAATCCAGACAATTTTGGGCTCAAATGATTTTACACAGTTCACGAACCCAATATGATTCTCACTATTAACTAAAGAGCATTTATGTAAGAGGAGCTGTGTTTTGTATCAGTTTCATAAGCAGAGTTGAACTACATATGGTGCGTATGAGAAGGAAACACAGTTCTTTTTTTCTGGGAATGCTCATATATCTTGCTGTATAGGAGACACTGGAAAGAAGAGCTTGCTTCTTGCGTTAAAACAGAGTGTGTTTCATGGATGAGATCACTGGTCTGAATTTCCCTTCAGAATCGGAGTTAAACCCCAGGATCTGTGTCTTCCTACAAGCAAGAGTTCATTTCTGGTAAACACAGTGAATTTTGGCTCAAGTGATTTTACACAGTTCACGAACCCAACGCGATTCTCTCTAGTAACTAAAGAGCATTTATGTAAGAGGACCTGTGGTTTGTATCAGTTTCATAAGCAGAGTTGAACTACATATGGTGTGTATGAGAAGGAAACACAGTTCTTTTTTTCTGGGAATGAATGTGGTTCTAACTGTCTGTATTGTTGACGCTGGAAAGAAGAGCTTGCTTCTTGCGTGAAAACAGAGTGTGTTTCATGGATGAGAACACTGGTCTGAATTTCCCTTCAGAAATTGAGGTAAACCCCAGGATCTGTGTGTTCCTACAAGCAAGAGTTCATTTCTGGTAAACCAAGTGAATTTTGGGCTCAAATGATTTTACAAAGTTCTGGAACCCAACCCGAATCTCACTATTAACTCATGAGCATTTATGTAAGAGGATCTGTGGTTTGTATCAGTTTCATAAGCAGAGTAGATGTACATATGGTCCGTAAGAGCAGGAAACACAGTTCTTTTTTGAGGGTATGCTGATGTTTCTTGCTGTATTGGACATGCTGTAAAGAAGAGGATGCTTCTTTCGTGAAAAGAGAGTGTGTTTCATGGATGACAACACTGGTCTGAATTTCCCTTCAGAAATGGAGTTAAACCCCAGGATGCGTGTCTTCCTACAAGCAAGAGTTCATTTCTGGTAAACCCAGTGAATTTTGGGCTCAAATGATTTCACAAATTTCACGATCCCAACACGATTCTCACTATTAAGTAAAGAGCATTTATGTAAGAGGAGCTGTGGTTTGTATCAGTTTCATAAGCATAGTTGAACTGCATATGGTCTGTATGAGTAGGAAACACAGTTCTTTTTTTAAGGCCATGAATATGGTTCTTACTGTCTGTATTGGAAAAGCTGGAAAGAAGAGCTTGCGTCTTGCGTTAAAACAGAGTGTGTTTCATGGATGAGAACACTGGTCTGTATTTTCCTTCAGAAACAGAGTTAAACCCCAGGATCTGTGTCTTCCTACAAGCAAGAGTTCATTTCTGGTAAACCAATGAACTTTGGGCTCAAATGATTTAACATAGTTCTGGACCCCAACCCAATTCTCACTATTAACTCAAGAGCATTTATGTAAGAGGAGCTGTGGTTTGTAACAGTATCCTAAGCAGAGTTGAAATACATATGGTGCATATGAGAAGGAAACACAGTTCTTTTTTTATGGGCATGAATATGGTTCTTACTGTGTGTATTGGAGACGCTGGAAAGAACAGCTTGCATCTTGCGTTAAAACAGAGTATGTTTCATGGATGAGATCACTGGTCTGAATTTCCCTTCAGAAACGGAGTTAAACCCCAGGATCTGTGTCTTTCTATAAGCAAGAGTTCATTTCTGTTAAACCCAGTGAATTTTGGGCTCAAATAATTTTACACAGTTCACGAACCCAACGCAATTCTCTCTAGTAACTAAAGAGCATTTATGTAAGAGGAGCTGCGGTTTGTATCAGTTTCATAAGCAGAGTTGAACTACATATGGTGTGTATGAGAAGGAAACACAGTTCTTTTTTTCTGGGAATGATCATATTTCTTGCTGTATAGTAGACGCTGGAAAGAAGAGCTTGCTTCTTGCGTTAAAACAGAGTATGTTTCATGGATGAGAACACTGGTGTGAATTTCCCTTCAGAAATGGAGTTAAACCCCAGGATCTCTGTCTTCCTACAAGCAAGAGTTCATTTCTGGTAAACCCAGTGAATTTTGGGCTCAAATGATTTTACACAGTTTGGTAACCCAACCCGATTCTCACTATGAATTTAAGAGTATTTATGTAAGTGTAGCTGTGGTTTGTATCAGTTTCAAAGCAGAGTTGATCTTCATATGGTCCCTATGTGTAGAAAACACAGTTCTTTTTGAGGGCATGCTCATGGTTCTTGCTGTTTTTGAGATGCAAGAAAGAAGAGGATTCGTCTTGCGTGCAAACAGAGTGTGTTTCATGTATGAAAACACTGGTCTGAATTTCCCTTCAGAAACTGAGTTAAACCCCAGGATCTGTGTCTTCCTTCAAGCAAGAGTTCATTTCTCGTAAACACAGTGAACTTTGGGCTCAAATGATTTTACACAGATCTGGACCCCAACCCGATTCTCACTATTAACTCAAGAGCATTTATGTAATAGGAACTGTGGTTTGTATTAGTTTCTTAAGCAGAGTTGAAGTAAATATAGTGCCTATGAGAAGGAAACACAGTTCTTTTTTTAAGGCCATGAATATGGTTCCTACTGTGTGTATTTGAGAACCTAGAAAGAAGTGCTTGCTTCTTGCGATAAAACAGAGTGTGTTTTATGAATGAGAACACTGGTCTGTATTTTCCTTCAGAAACGGAGTTAAACCCCAGCATCTGTGTCTTCCTACAAGCAAGAGTTCATTTCTGGTAAACCCAGTGAACTTTGGGCTCAAATGATTTTACACAGTTCAGAACCCCAACCCGATTCTCACTATTAACTCAAGAGCATTTATGTAAGAGGAGCTGTGGTTTGTAACAGTTTCCTAAGCAGAGTTGAAATACATATGGTGCATATGAGAAGGAAACACAGTTCTTTTTTTATGGGCATGAATATGGTTCTTACTGTGTGTATTGGAGACGCTGGAAAGAAGAGCTTGCATCTTGCGTTAAAACAGAGTGTGTTTCATGGATGAGAACACTGGTCGGAATTTCCCTTCAGAAATGGAGGTAAACCCCAGGATCTGTGTGTTCCTACAAGCAAGAGTTCTTTTCTGGTAAACCAAGTGAATTTTGGGCTCAAATTATTTTACACAGTTCTGGAACCTAACCCTATTCTCACTATTAACTCCAGAGCATTTATGTAAGAGGAGCAGTGGTTTGTATCAGTTTTATAAGCAGAGATGATCTACATATGGTCCGTATGAGTAGGAAACACAGTTCCTTTGGACGGCATGCTCATGGATCTTGCTGTATTGGACATGCTGGAAAGAAGAGGATGCTTCTTGCGTGAAAACAGAGTGTGTTTCATGGATGAGAACACTGGTCTGAATTTCCCTTCAGAAAATGAGTTAAACCCCAGGATCTGTGTCTTCCTACAAGCAAGAGTTCATTTCTGGTAAACCCAGTGTATTTTGGGCTCAAATGATTTTACACAGTTCAGGAACCCAATGCGATTCTCTCTAGTAACTAAAGAGCATTTATGTAAGAGGACCTGTGGTTTGTATCAGTTTCATAAGCAGAGTTGAACTACATATGGTGCGTATGAGAAGGAAACATAGTTCTTTTTTTCTGGGAATGAATGTGGTTCTTACTGTCTGCATTGGTGATGCTGGAAAGAAGAGCTTGCTTCTTGCGTGAAAACAGAGTGTGTTTCATGGATGAGAACACTGGTCTGAATTTCCCTTCAGAAATGGAGGTAAACCCCAGGATCTGTGTGTACCTACAAGCAAGAGTTTATTTCTGGTAAACCAAGTGAATTTTGGGCTCAAATGATTTTACACAGTTCTGGAACCCTACCCGGATCTCACTATTAACTCATGAGCATTTATGTAGGAGGAGCTGTGGTTTGTATCAGTTTCATAAGCCGAGTTGAACTACATATGGTCCGTATGAGTAGAAAACACAGTTCTTTTTTTCAGGGCGTGAATATGGTTCTTATTGTCTGTATTGGAGATGTTGGAAAGAAGAGCTTGCTTCTTGCGTTAAAGCAGAGTGTGCTTCATGGATGAGAACACTGGACTAAATTTCCCTTCAGAAACAGAGTTAAACCCCGGATCTGTGTCTTCCTACAAGCAAGAGTTCATTTCTGGTAAACCAAGTGAATTTTAGGCTCAAATGATTTTACACAGTTCAAGAACCCATTGCTATACTCACTATTATCTAAAGAGCATTTATGTAAGAGGAGCTGTGGTTTGTATCAGTTTCATAAGCAGAGTTTATCTACATATGGTCCGTATGAGTAGGAATCACAGTTCTTTCTTGAGGGCATGCTCATGGTTCTTGCTGTATTGGAGACGCTGGAAAGAAGAGCTTGTTTCTTGCATGAAAACAGAGTGTGTTTCATGGATGAGAACACTGGTCTGAATTTCCCTTCAGAAACGAAGATAAAACCCAGGTTCTGTGTCTTCCTACAAGCATGAGTTCATTTCTGGTAAACAACGTGAATTTTGGGATCAAATGATATTACACAGTTCACAAACCCATCGCGATTCTCACTATTCACTAAAGAGCATTGATGTAAGAGGAGCTGTGGTTTGTATCAGTCTCATAAGCAGAGTTGAACTACATATGGTCCGTATGCTTTGGAAACACAGTTCTTTTTTTCAGATCATGAATATGGTTCTTACTGTCTGTATTGGAGACGTTGGAAAGAAGAGCTTGCTTCTTGCGTTGAAGCAGAGTCTGTTTCATGGATCAGAACACTGGTCTGATTTTCCAATCAGAATCAGAGTTAAACCTCATGATCTGTGTCTTCCTACAAGCAAGAGTTCATTTCTGGTAAACAACGTGAACTTTGGGATCAAATGATTTCACACAGTTCACAAAACGATCGTGATTTGCACTATTAACTAAAGAGCATTTGTGTCAGAGGAGCTGTGGTTTGTATCAGTTTCATATGCAGAGTTGAACTACATATGGTCCGTATGAGTAGGAAACACAGTTCTTTTTTTCAGGGCATGAATATGGTTCTTACTGTCTGTATTGGAGATGTTGGAAAGAAGAGCTTGCTTCTTGTGTTAAAGCAGAGTGTGTTTCATTGATGAGAACACTGGTCTTAATTTGCCTTCAGAAAGGGGGTTAAACCCCAGGATGTGTTTCTTTCTACAATCAAGATTTCATTTCGGTTAAACAAAGTGAATTTTGGGTTCATATGATTCTACACAGTTCTGGAACACAACGCGATTCTCACTATTAACTAAAGAGCATTTATGTAAGAGGAGCTGCAGTTTGTATCAGTTTCATAAGCAGAGTTGAACTACATATGGTCCGTTTGAGTAGGAAACACAGTTCTTTTTTTCAGGGCATGAATATGGTACTTACTGTCTGTATTGGAGATGTTGGAAAGAAGAGCTTGCTTCTTGCGTTAAAGCAGAGTGTGCTTCATGAATGAGAATACTGGACTAAATTTCCCTTCAGAAACAGAGTTAAACCCCAGGATCTGTGTCTTCCTACAAGCCAGGGTTCATTTCTGGTAAACCAATTGTATTTTGGGCTCAAATATATTTACACAGTTCAAGAACCCATTGCGATTCTCACTATTATCTAAAGAGCATTTATGTAATAGGAGCTGTGGTTTGTATCAGTTTCATAAGCAGAGTTGATCTACATATGGTCCGTATGAGTAGGAAACAGTTCTTTTTAGAGGGCATGCTCATGGTTCTTGCTGTATTGGAGAAGCTGTAAAGAAGAGCTTGCTTCTTGCGTTAAAACAGAGTGTGTTTCATGGATGAGAACACTGGTCTGAATTTCCCTTCAGAAACGGAGTTAAACCCCAGGATCTGTGTCTATCTACAAGCAGGAGTTCATTTCTGGTAAACTAAGTGAATTTGGGGCTCAAATGATTTTACAAAGTCTGGAACCCAACGCGATTTTCACTATTAACTAAACAGCATTTATGTAAGAGGAGCTGTGGTTTGTATCAGTTTCATCAGCAGAGTTGAACTACATATGGTCCATTTGAGTAGGAAACACAGTTCATTTTTTCAGGGCATGAATATGTTACTTACTGTCTGTATTGGAGATGTTGGAAAGAAGAGCTTGCTTCTTGCGTTAAAGCAGAGTGTGCTTCATGGATGAGAATCCTGGACTAAATTTCCCTTCAGAAACAGAGACAACCCCCAGGATCTGTATCTTCCTACAAGCAAGAGTTCATTTCTGGTAAACAGCATGAACTTTGTTATCAAATGATTTTACACAGTTCACACACCCATCAAGATTCTCACTATTAACCTAAGAGCATTTATGCAAGAAGAGCTGTGGTTTGTATCAGTTTCATAAGCAGAGTTGAACTGCATATGGTCCAAATGCGTAAGAAACACAATACTTTTTTTCTGGGCCTTCTCATGGTTCTTGCTGTATTGCAGACGCTGGAAAGAAGAGCTTGCTTCCTGCGTTAAAACAGAGTGTGTTTCAGGGATGAGAACACTGGTCTAAATTTCCCTTCAGAAACGGAGTTAAACACCAGGATCTGTGTCTATCTACAAGCAAGAGTTCATTTCTTGTAAAACCAGTGAATTTTGGGCTCAAGTGATTTTACACAGTTCAAGAACCGAACGCCTTTCTCACTATTAACTAAGGAGCATTTATGTAAGAGGAGCTGTGGTTTGTATCAGTTTTATAAGAAGAGTTTAACTAAATATGGTCCGTATGAGTAAGAAATACAGTTCTTTTTTTCTGGGCATGCTCATGGTTCTTGCTGTATTGGAGACGCTGGAAAGAATAGCTTGCTTCTTGCATGAAAACAGTGTGTGTTTCATGGATGAGAACACTGGTCTGAATTTCCCATCAGAATCAGAGTTAAACCCCAGGATCTGTGTTTTCCTACAAGCAAGAGTTCATTTTGGTAAACAAAGTGAATTTTGGCCTCAAATGATTTTACTCAGTTGTGGAACCCAACGCGATACTCAACATTAACTTAACAGCATTTATGTAAGAGGAGCTGTGGTTTGTATCAGTTTCATAAGCAGTGTTGAACTACATATGGTATGTATGAGTAGGAAACCCAGTTCCCTTTTTAGTGGAATGTTCATGGTTCTTGCTGTATTGTAGACACTGGAAAGAAGAGTATGCTTCTTACTTTAAAACAGAATGTGTTTCAGAGATGAGAACTCTTGTCTGAATTTCCCTTCCGAAATGGAGTTAAACCCCAGGATCTGTGTCTTCCTACAAGCAAGAGTTCATTTCTAGTAAAACCAGTGAATTTTGGGATCAAATGATTTTTCGCAGTTCACGAACCCAACGCAATTCTCACTATTAACTAAAGAGCATATATGTAAGAGGAGCTGTGGTTGGTTTCAGTTTCATAAGCAGAGTTGAACTACATATGGTCCGTATGAGTAGGAAACACAGTTCTTTTTTTCTGGGCATGCTCATGGTTCTTGTTGTATTGGAGACACTGGAAAGAAGAGCTTGCTTCTTGCGTGAAAACAGAGTGTTTTTCATGGATGAGAACACTTGTCTGAATTTCCCTTCAGAAATGGAGTTAAACCCAATGATCTGAATCTTCCTACAAGCAGGAATTCATTTCTGGTAAACAAAGTGAATTTTGGGCTACAATGATATTACCCAGTACACCAACAAAACACGATTCTCACTATAAACTTAAGAACTTTTATGTAAGAGGAACTGTGGTTTGTATCAGTTTCATAAGCAGAGATGAACTACATATGGTCTGTATGTGTAGCACACACAGTTGTTTTTTTCTGGGTATGCTCATGGTTCTTGTTGTATTGGAGAGGCTGGAAAGAAGTGCATGATTCTTGCGTTAAAACACAGTGTGTTTCTTGGATGAGAACACTGGTCTGAATTTCCATTCAGAAACGTAGTTAAACACCAGGATCTGTGTCTTTCTACAAGCAAGAGTTCATTTGTGGTAAACAAAGTGAATACCGGGCTCAAAAGAATTTACACAGTTCTGGAACCCAATGTGATTCTCAATATTAACTATGGAGCATTTATGTAAGAGGAGCTGTGGTTTGTATCAGTTTCATAAGCAGAGTTGAACTAATATGTTCCGTATGAGTAGGAAACACAGGTTTTTATTTCTGGGCATGGTCATGGTTCTTGTTGTATTGGAGAGACTGGAAAGAAGAGCTTGCTTCTTGCGTTAAAGCAGAGTGTGTGTCATGGATGAGAACACTGGCCTTAATTTCCCTTCAGAAACAGAGACAACCCCCAGGATCTGTATCTTCCTACAAGCAAGAGTTCATTTCTGGTAAACAGCATGAACTTTGGGATCAAATGATTTTACACAGTTCACACACCCATCGCGATTCTCACTATTAACCTAAGAGCATTTATGTAAGAAGAGCTGTGGTTTGTATCAGTTTCATAAGCCGAGTTGAACTACATATGGCCCGTATGAGTAGGAAACACAGTTCTTTTTTTCAGGGCATGAATATGGTTCTTACTGTCTGTATTGTAGATGCTGGAAAGAAGAGCTTGTTTCTTGCGTGAAAACAGAGTGTGTTTCAAGGATGAGAGCAGTGGTCTGAATTTCCCTTCAGAAACGGAGTTAAACACAGGATCTCTGTCTTCCTACAAGCAAGAGTTCATTTCTGGTAAACAACATGAATTTTGGCCTCAAATGATTTTACACTGTTCTGGAACCCCACGCGATTCTCCGTATTAACTTAAGAGCATTTATGTAAGAGGAGCTGTGGTTTGTATCAGTTTCATAAGCAGAGTTGCTCTACATATGGTCCGTATGAGTAGGAAACACAGTTCTTTTTTGAGGGCATGCTCATGGTTCTTGCTGTATTGGAGATGCTGGAAAGAAGTGTTTGCTTCTAGCATTAAAACAGAGTGTTTTTCATGGATGAAAACACTGGTCTGAATTTCCCTTCAGAAACGAAGTTAAACCCCAGGATCTGTGTCTTTCTACAAGCAGGAGTTCATTTCTGGTAAACAAAGTGAATTGTGGCTCAAATGATTTTACACAGTACACCAACAAAACATGATTCTCACTATTAACTAAAGAGCCTTTATGTAAGAGGAGCTGTGGTTTGTATCAGTTTCATAAGCAGAGTTGAACTGCATATGGTCCGTATGAGTTGGAAACAGTTCTTTTTCAGGGCATGAGTATGGTTCTTACAGACTGAATTGGAGACGTTGGAAAGAAGAGCTTGCTTCTTGCGTTAAAGCAGAGTGTGTGTCATGGATGAGAACACTGCCCTTAATTTCCCTTCAGAAACCTAGACTACCCCCAGGATCTGTATCTTCCTACAAGCAAGAATTCATTTCTGGTAAACAGCATGAACTTTGGGATCAAATGATTTTACACAGTTCACACACCCATAGCCATTCTCACTATTAACCTAAGAGCATTTATGTAAGAAGAGCTGTGGTTTGTATCAGTTTCATAAGCCGAGTTGAACTACATATGCTCCGTATGAGTAGGAAACACAGTTCTTTTTTGAGGGCATGCTCATGGTTCTTGCTGTATTGGAGACGCAGGAAAGCAGAGCTTGCTTCTTGCGATAAAACAGAGTGTGTTTCATGGATGAGAACACTGGTCTGAATTTCCCTTCAGAAACGGAATTAAACCCAATGATCTGTGTCTTTCTACAAGCAGGAGTTCATTTCTGGTAAACCAGGTGAATTTGGTACTCAAATGTTTTACACAGTACACCAACAAAACATGATTCTCACTATTAACTAAAGAGCCTTTGTGTAATAGGAGCTGTGGTTTGTATCAGTTTCATAAGCAGAGATGAACTACATATGTTCCGTATGAGTAGGAAACACCGGTTTTTATTTCTGGGCATGCTCATGTTTCTTGCTGTATTGGAGACGGTGGAAAGAAGAGCTTGTTTCTTGCATGTAAACAGAGTGTGTTTCATGGATGAGAACCCTGGTCTGAATTTCCCTTCAGAAACGGAGATAAAACCCTGGTTCTGTGTCTTCCTACAAGCATGAGGTCATTTCTGGTAAACAACGTGAATTCTGGGATCAAATGATATTACACAGTTCACAAAACCATCTCGATTCCCACTATTAACTAAAGAGCATTCATGTAAGAGGAGGTGTGGTTTGTATCAGTCTCATAAGCAGATTTGAACTACATATGGTCCGTGTGAGTAGGAAACACATTTCTTTATTTCAGATCATGAATATGGTTCTTAATGTCTGTATTGGAGACGTTGGAAGGAAGAGCTTGCTACTTGCGTTGAAGCAGAGTCTGTTTCAAGGATAAGAACACTGGTCTGAATTTCCCTTCAGAAATGGAGTTAAACCCCAGGATCTGTGTCTTCCTACAAGCAAGAGTTCTTTTCTGGTAAACAATGTGAATTTTGGGATCAAATGATTTTACACAGTTCACAAACCCATTACAATTCTCACTATTAAATAAAGAGAATTTATATAAGTGGAGCTGTGGTTTGTATCAGTTTCATAAGCAGAGTTGAACTGCATATAGTCTGTATGAGTAGGAAACACAGTTCTTTTTCTGGGCATGCTCATGTTTCTTGCTGTATTGTAGACGCTGGAAAGAATAGCTTGTTTCTAGCGTGAAAACAGTGTGTGTTTCATGGATGAGAACACTGGTCTGAATTTCCCATCAGAATCATAGTTAAACCTCATGATCTGTGTCGTCCTACAAGCAAGAGTTCATTTCTGGTAAACCCCATGAATTTTGGGCTAAAAGATTTTATACTGTTCACAATCCCATCGCTAGTCTCACTATTAACTAAAGAGCATTTATGTAAGAGGAGATGTGGTTTATATCAGTTTCATAAGCAGAGTTGAACTACATATGGTCCGTATGAGTAGGAAACACAGTTCTTTTTTTTCATGGCATGAATATGGTTCTTACTGTCTGTATTGGAGTTGTTGGAAAGAAGAGCTTGCTTCTTGCGTTAAAGCGGAGTGTGTTTCATGGATGACAACACTGGTCTTAATTTGCCTTCAGAAAGGGGGTTAAACCCCAGGATCTGTTTCTTATACAATCAAAATTTCATTTCGGTTAAACAAAGTGAATTTTGGGTTCAAATAATTCTACACAGTTCTGGAACACAACGCGATTCTCACTATTAACTAAAGAGCATTTATGTAAGAGGAGCTGCAGTTTGTATCAGTTTCATAAGCAGAGTTGAACTACATATGGTCCGTTTGAGTAGGAAACACAGTTCTTTTTTTCAGGGCATGAATATGGTACTTACTGTCTGTATTGGAGATGTTGGAAAGAAGAGCTTGCTTCTTGCGTTAAAGCAGAGTGTGCTTCATGAATGAGAATACTGGACTAAATTTCCCTTCAGAAACAGAGTTAAACCCCAGGATCTGTGTCCTCCTACAATCAAGGGTTCATTTCTGGTAAACCAATTGTACTTTGGGCTCAAATATATTTACACAGTTCAAGAACCCATTGCGATTCTCACTATTATCTAAAGAGCATTTATGTAATAGGAGCTGTGGTTTGTATCAGTTTCATAAGCAGAGTTGATCTACATATGGTCCGTATGAGTAGGAAACACAGTTCTTTTTAGAGGGCATGCTCATGGTTCTTGCTGTATTGGAGAAGCTGTAAAGAAGAGCTTGCTTCTTGCGTTAAAACAGAGTGTGTTTCATGGATGAGAACACTGGTCTCAATTTCCCTTCAGAAACGGAGTTAAACCCCAGGATCTGTGTCTATCTACAAGCAGGAGTTCATTTCTGGTAAACCAAGTGAATTTGGGGCTCAAATGATTTTACACAGTCTGGAACCCAACGCGATTCTCACTATTAACTAAAGAGCATTTATGTAAGAGGAGCTTTGGTTTGTATCAGTTTCATCAGCAGAGTTGAACTACATATGGTCCGTTTGAGTAGGAAACACAGTTCTTTTTTTCAGGGCATGAATATGGTACTTACAGTCTGTATTGGAGATGTTGGAAAGAAGATCTTGCTTCTTGTGTTAAAGCAGTGTGTGCTTCATAAATGAGAATACTGGACTAAATTTCCCTTCAGAAACAGAGTTAAAACCCAGGATCTGTGCCTTCCTACAAGCAAGAGTTTATATCTGGTAAACCATGTGAATTTTGGTCTCAAATGATTTTACATAGGGCGAGAACATAACACGATTCTCACTATTAACTAAAGAGCATTTATGTAAGATGAGCTGTGGTTTGTATCAGGTTCATAAGGAGAGTTGAACTACATATGGTCCGCATAGGTAGGAAACACGGTTCTTTTTTTCAGGGCATGCTCATGTTTCTTGCTATATTGCAGAAGATGGAAGGAAGAGCTTGCTTCCTCCGTGAAAACAGACTGTGTTTCATGGATGAGAGCAGTGGTCTGAATTTCCCTTCAGAAATGGAGTTAAAACCGCGGATTTGTGTCTTCCTAAAAACAAGAGGTCATTTCTGGTAAACCCAGTGAATTTTGGGGGTCAAATGATTTTATACTGTTCACAATCCCATCGCTATTCTCACTATTAACTAAAGAGCATTTATCTTAGAGGAGTTGTGGTTTATATCATTTTCATAAGCACAGTTGAACTACGTATGGTCCATATGAGTAGGAAATCCAGTTCTTTTTTTCAGGGCATGAATATGATTCTTACTGTCTGTATTGGAGCTGTTGGAAAGAAGAGCTTGCTTCTTGCGTTAAAACAGAATATGTTTCATGGATGAGAACACTGGTCTGAATTTCCCTTCAGAAATGGAGTTCAACCTCAGGATCTGTGTCCAACTACAAGCAAGATATAATGTCTGGTAAACACAGTGAATTTTAGGCTCAAGTGATTTTACACAGTTCATCAACCCAATGCGTTTCTCACTATTAAGTAAAGAGCATTTATTTTAGAGGAGCTGTGGTTTGTATCAGTTTCATAAGCAGAGTTGAACTGCATATGGTCCAAATGCATAAGAAACACAATACTTTTTTTCTGGGCCTTCTCATGGTTCTTGCTGTATTGCAGACGCTGGAAAGAAGAGCTTGCTTCCTGCGTTAAAACAGAGTGTGTTTCAGGGATGAGAACACTGGTCTAAATTTCCCTTCAGAAAGGGAGTTAAACCCCAGGATCAGTGTCTATCTACAAGCAAGAATTCTTTTCTTTTAAACCCAGTGAATATTGTGCTCAAGTGATTTTACACAGTTCAAGAACTGAACGCCTTTCTCACTATTAACTAAAGAGCATTTATGTAAGAGGAGCTGTGGTTTGTATCAGTTTCATAAGGAGAGTTTAACTAAATATGGTCCCTAGGAGTAAGAAATACAGTTCTTTTTTTCTGGGCATGCTCACGGTTCTTGCTGTATTGGAGAAGCTGGAAAGAAGAGCTTGCCTCCTGCGTTAAAACAGAGTGTGTTTCATGGATAAGAACACTGGTCAGAATTTCCCTTCATAAACGGAGTTAAACCACATGATCTGAGTCTTCCTACAAGCAAGATTTCATTTCTGGTGAACAATGTGATTTTTGGGCTCAAATGGTTTTACACAGTTCATGAACCCAACGCTATTCTCTCTATTAACTAAAGAGCATTTATATAAGTGGAGCAGTGGTTTTTATCAGTTTCATAAGCAGAGTTGAACTGCATATGGTCCCTATGAGTAGGAAACCCAGTTCTTCTTTTCTGGGCATGCTCATGGTTCTTGCTGTATTGGAGACGCTGGAAAGAAGAGGAAGCCTCTAGCGTTAAATCTCCCTTGTTCCATGGATGAGAACACTGGTCTGAATTTCCCTTCAGCAACTGAGTTAAACTAAGGCTCGGTGTCTTCCTACCAGCAAGAGTTAATTTTTGGTAAACCCAGTGAATTTTGGACTCATGTGATTTTACACTGTTCACTAACCCAACGCCTTTCTCACTATTAACTAAAAGCATTTATGTAAGAGGAGCTGTTGTTTGTATCAGTTTCATAAGCAGAGTTTAACGAAATATGGTCCGTATGAGTAAGAAATACAGTTCTTTTTTTCTGGGCATGCTCATGGTTCTTGCTGTATTGGAGATGATGGAAAGAAGAGCTTGCTTCCTGCCTTAAAACAGAGTGTGTTTAATGGATGAGAACACTGGTCTGAATTTCCCTTCATAAACGGAGTTAAACCACAGGATCTGTGTCTTCCTACAGGCAAGATTTCAATTCTCTTAAACAATGTGAATTTTGGGCTAAAATGATTTTACATAGTTCACAAACACAACGTGATTCTCACTATTAACTGAGTAGCATTTATGTAAGTGGAGCTGTGGTTTGTATCAGTTTCATAAGCAGAGTTGAACTGCATATGGTCCCTATGAGTAGGAAACACCATTCTTCTTTCTGGGCATGCTCATGGTTCTTGCTGTATGGAGACGCTGGAAAGAAGAGCTCGCTTCTTGCGTGACAACAGAATGTGTTTCATGGATGAGCACACTGGTCTTAATTTCCCTTCAGAAACGGAGTTAAACCTCAGGATATGTGTCCTCCTACAAGCAAGATGTCATTTCTGGTAAACCCAGTGAATTTTGGGCTCAAGTGATTCTACACAGTTCATGAACCCAAGGCCTTTCTCACTATTAACTAAAGAACATTTATGTAAGAGGAGCTGTGGTTTGTATTTGTTTCATAAGCAGAGTTGAACTGCATATGGTCCTTATGAATAGGAAACACAGTTCTTCTGTTCTGGGCGTGCTCATGTTTCTTGCTGTATTGTAAAATCTGGAAAGAAGAGCTTGCATCTTGCGTTAAAACAGAGTGTGTTTCATGGATGAAAACACTTGTCTGAATTTCCCCTCATACACGGAGTTAAACCCCAGGATATGTTTCTCCTACAAGCAAGAATTCGTATCCATTAAACCAAGTGAATTTTAGGCTCAAATGATTTTACACAGTGCGAGAACCTAACGCGATTCTCACTATTAAATAAAGAGCATTTATGATAGAGGAGCAGGTGTTTGTAACAGTTTGATAAGCAGAGTTGAACTTCATATGGTCCGCATGAGTAGGATACACAGTTCTTTTTTGATGGCATGCTCATTTTTCTTGCTGTATTGGAGACGCTGGAAAGAAGAGGATGCTTCTTGCGTTAAAACATCCCGTGTTTCATGCAGGAGAACACTGGTCTGAATTTCCCATCAGAAACGGAGTTAAACCCCATCATCTGGGTCTTCCTACAAGCAAGATTTCATTTCTGGTAAACAACGTGAATTTTGGGATGAAATGATTTTACACAGTTCAAAAACCCATTGCGATTCTCACTATTAACTAAAGAGCATTTATGTAAGAGGAGCTGTGGTTTGTATCAGTTTCATTAGCAGAGTTAACTACATATGGTCCATATGGGAGGGAAACATAGTTCTTTTTTTCAGGGCATGAATATGTTTCTTAATGTCTCTATTTGAGACGCTGGAAAGAAGAGCTTGCTTCTTGTGTTAAAACAGTGCGTTTCATGGATGATAACACTGGTCTGAATTTCCCATCAGAAACGGAGTTAAACCCCAGGATCTGTGTTTTCCTACAAGCAGGAGTTCATTTCTGGTAAACCAAGTGAATTTTGGGCTCAAATGATTTTACATAGTACACCAACAAAACACCATTCTCACTATTAACTAAAGAGCCTTTATGTAAGAGGAGCGGTGGTTTGTATCAGTTTCATAAGCAGAGTTGATCTACATATGGTGCGTATGAGTAGCAAAAACAGTTCTTTTTTCTGGGCATGCTCAGGATCCTGCTGTATTGGAGACACTGGAAAGAAGAGCTTGCTTCTTGCGTTAAAACAGAGTGTGTTTCATGGATGAGATCACTGGTCTGAATTTCCCTTCAGAATCGGAGTTAAACTCCAGGATCTGTGTCTTCCTACAAGCAAGAGTTCATTTCTGGTAAACACAGTGAATTTTGGCTCAAGTGATTTTACACAGTTCACGAACCCAACGGGATTCTCTCTAGTAACTAAAGAGCATTTATGTAAAAGGACCTGTGGTTTGTATCAGTTTCATAAGCAGAGTTGAACTACATATGGTGTGTATGAGAAGGAAACACAGTTCTTTTTTTCTGGGAATGAATGTGGTTCTTACTGTCTGTATTGTTGACGCTGGAAAGAAGAGCTTGCTTCTTGCGTGAAAACAGAGTGTGTTTCATGGATGAGAACACTGGTCTGAATTTCCCTTCAGAAATTGAGGTAAACCCCAGGATCTGTGTGTTCCTACAAGCAAGAGTTCATTTCTGGTAAACCAAGTGAATTTTGGGCTCAAATGATTTTACAAAGTTCTGGAACCCAACCCGAATCTCACTATTAACTCATGAGCATTTATGTAAGAGGATCTGTGGTTTGTATCAGTTTCATAAGCAGAGTAGATGTACATATGGTCCGTAAGATCAGGAAACACAGTTCTTTTTTGAGGGTATGCTGATGTTTCTTGCTGTATTGGACATGCTGTAAAGAAGAGGATGCTTCTTTCGTGAAAAGAGAGTGTGTTTCATGGATGACAACACTGGTCTGAATTTCCCTTCAGAAATGGAGTTAAACCCCAGGATGTGTGTCTTCCTAAAAGCAAGAGTTCATTTCTGGTAAACACAGTGAATTTTGTGATCAAATGATTTCACACAGTTCACGAACCCAACACGATTCTCACTATTAACTAAAGAGCATTTATGTAAGAGGAGCTGTGGTTTGTATCAGTTTCATAAGCAGAGTTGAACTGTATATAGTCTGTATGAGTAGGAAACACAGTTCTTCTTTTCTGGGCATGCTCATGTTTCTTGCTCTATTGGAGACACTCAAATGAAGAAGATGCTTATTGCGTGAAAAAAGAGTGTGTTTCATGGATGAGAACACTGGTCTGAATTTCCCTTCAGAAACTGAGTTAAACCCCAGGATCTTTGTCTTCCTACAAGCAAGAGTTCATTTCTGGAAAACCAAGAGAATTTTGGGCTCAAATGATTTTACACAGTTCACGAACCCAACGCGATTCTCACTATTAACTAAAGAGCATTTATGTAAGAGGATTTGTGGTTTGTATCAGTTTCAGGAGCAGATTTGAACTACATATTGTGCGTATGAGAAGGAAACACAGTTCTTTTTTTCTGGGCATGAATATGGTTCTTACTGTCTATATTGGAGATGCTGGAAAGAAGAGCTTGCTTCTTGCGTTAAAACAGAGTCTGTGTCATGGATGAGAACACTGGTCTGAATTTCCCTTCAGAAACCGAGTTAAACCACAGGATCTGTGTCTTTCTACAAGCAAGAGTTAATTTCTGATAAACCCTTTGAATTTTGGGCTCAAATGATTTTACACAGTCCACAAACCCAACGCTATTCTCAATATTAACTAAAGAGCATCTATGTAAAATGAGCTGTGTTTTGTGTCAGTTTCAAAGCAGAGTTGAACTACATATTGTGCATATGAGAAGCAAACACAGTTCTTTTTTTCTGGGAATGCTCATATTTCTTGCTGTATAGGAGACGCTGGAATGAAGAGCTTGCTCCATGTGGTAAAACAGAGTATGTTTCATGGATGATAACACTGGCCTAATTTCCCTTCAGAAACGGAGTTAAACCCCAGGATCTGTGTCTTCCTACAAGGAAGAGTTCATTTCTGGTAAACCAAGTGAATTTTGGGCTCAAATGATTTTACACAGTTCTGGAACCCAACCCGATTCTCACTATTAACTCAAGGGCATTCATGTAAGAGGAGCTGTGGTTTTTATCAGTTTTATAAGCAGAGTTGATCTACATATGGTCTGTATGAGTAGGAAACACAGTTCTTTTTTGAGGGCATGCTCATGGTTCTTGCTGTATTGGACATGCTGGAAAGAAGAGGATGCTTCTTGAGTGAAAACAGAGTGTGTTTCATGGATGACAACACTGGTCTAAAATTCCCTTCAGAAAAGGGGTTAAACACCAGGTACTGTGTCTTCCTACAAGCAAGAGATCATTTCAGGTAAACAATGTGAACTTTGGGATCAAATGATTTTGCAAAGTTCACAAACCCATTGCGATTCTCACTGTTAACTAAAGAGCATTTATGTAAGAAGAGCCGTAGTTTGTATAAGTTTCTTAAGCAGATTTGAACTACATATGGTGCGTATGAGATTGAAACACAGTTCTTTTTCTCTGGGCATGAATATGGTTCTTACTCTCTGTATTGGAGACGCGGGAAAGAAGAGGATGCGTCCTGCTTACAAACAGAGTGTGTTTCATGGATGAGATCACTGGTCTGAATTTCCCTTCAGAATCCGAGTTAAACCCCAGGATCTGTGTCTTCCTACACGCAAGAGTTCATTTCTGGTAAACCCAGTGAATATTGGCTCAAATGATTTTACACAGTTCACGAACCCAACACGATTCTCTCTAGTAACTAAAGAGCATTTAAGCAAGAGGAGCTGTGTTTTGTATCAGTTTCATAAGCAGAGTTGAACTACATATGGTGCGTATGAGAAGGAAACACAGTTCTTTTTTTCTGGGCATGCTCAAGGTTCTTGCTCTATTGGAGACGCTGGAAAGAAGAGGATGCTTATTGCATGAAAAAAGAGTGTGTTTCATGGATGAGAACACTGGTCTGAATTTCCCTTCAGAAATGGAGGTAAACCCCGGGATCTTTGTCTTCCTACAAGCAATAGTTCATTTCTGGTAAACCAAGAGAATTTGGGGCTCAAATGATTTTACACAGTTCAGGAACCCAACGCGATTCTCACTATTAACTAAAGAGCATCTATGTAAATGGAGCTGTGGTTTGTATCAGTTTCAAAGCAGAGTTGAAATACATATGGTGTGCATGAGAAGCAAACACAGTTCTTTTTTTCTGGGAATGCTCATATTTCTTGCTGTATAGGAGACGCTGGAATGAAGAGCTTGCTCCATGTGGTAAAACAGAGTGTGTTTCATGGATGAGAACACGGGCCTAATTTCCCTTCAGAAACGGAGTTAAACCCCAGGATCTGGGTATTACTACAATGAAGAGTTCATTTCTGGTAAACAAAGTGAATTTTGTGCTCAAATGATTTTACACAGTTCTGGAACCCAACCCGATTCTCACTACTAACTCAAGGGCATTCATGTAAGAGGAGCTGTGGTTTTTATCAGTTTTATAAGCAGAGTTGATATACATATGGTCCGTATGAGTAGGAAACACAGTTCTTTTTTGAGGGCATGCTCATTATTCTTGCTGTATTGGACATGCTGGAAAGAAGAGGATGCTTCTTGAGTGAAAACAGAGTGTGTTTCATGGATGACAACATTGGTCTGAAATTCCCTTCAGAAACGGAGTTAAACACCAGGAACTGTGTCTTCCTACAAGGAAGAGATCATTTCAGGTAAACAAAGAGAATTTTGGGATCAAATGATTTTGCACAGTTCACAAACCCATTGAGATTCTCACTGTTAACTAAAGAGCATTTATGTAAGAAGAGCTGTAGTTTGTATAAGTTTCTTAAGCAGATTTGAACTACCTATGGTGCGTATGAGAATGAAACACAGTTCTTTTTTTCTGGGCCTGAATATGGTTCTTACTCTCTGTATTGGAGACGCAGGAAAGAAGAGCTTGCATCTTGCGTTAAAACAGAGTGTGTTTCATGGATGAGAACACTGGTCTGAATTTCCCTTCAGAAATGGAGGTAAACCCCAGGATCTGTGTGTTCCTACAACAAGAGTTCATTTCTGGTAGACCAAGTGAAATTTGTGCTCAAATGATTTTACACAGTTCTGGAACCCAACCCGATCCTCACTATTAACTCATGAGCATTTATGTAAGAGGAGCTGTGGTTTGTATCAGTTTCATAAGCAGAGTAGATCTACATATGGTCCTTAAGAGCAGGAAACACAGTTCTTTTTTGAGGGTATGCTAATGTTTCTTGCTGTATTGGACATGCTGTAAAGAAGAGGATGCTTCTCTCGGGAAAAGAGAGTGTGTTTCATGGATGACAACACTGGTCTGAATTTCCCTTCAGAAATGGAGTTAAACCACAGGATGTGTGTCTTCCTACAAGCAAGAGTTCATTTTTGGTAAACCCAGTGAATTTTTAGCTCAAGTGATTTCACAAATTTCACGAACCCAACACGATTGTCACTATTAACTAAAGAGCATTTATGTAAGAGGAGCTGTGGTTTGTATCAGTTTCATACGCAGAGTTGAACTGCATATGGTCTATATGAGTAGGAAACACAGTTCTTTTTTTCTGGGCATGCTCATGGTTCTTGCTCTATTGGAGACGATGGAAAGAAGAGGATGCTTCTTGCGTGAAAAAAGAGTGTGTTTCATGGATGAGAACACTGCTCTGAATTTCCCATCAGAAACTGAGTTAAACCCCAGGATCTGTGTCTTCCTACAAGCAAGAGTTCATTTCTGGTAAACGAAGTGAATTTTGGGTTCAAATGATTTTAAACAGTTCTGGAACCCAACCCGATTCTCACTATTAACTCAAGGGCATTCATGTAAGTGGAGCTGTGGTTTTTATCAGTTTTATAACAGAGTTAATCTACATATGGTCCGTATGAGTAGGAAAGACAGTTCTTTTTTGAGGGCATGCTCATGGTTCTTGCTGTATTGAACATGCTGGAAAGAAGAGGATGCTTCTTGAGTGAAAACAGAGTGTGTTTCATGGATGATGACACTGGTCTGAAATTCCCTTCAGAAATGGAGTTAAACACCAGGTACTGTGTCTTCCTACAAGCAAGAGATCATTTCAGGTAAACAACGTCAATTTTGGTATCAAATGATTTGAACAGTTCACAAACCCATTGCGATTCACACTGTTAACTAAAGAGCATTTATGTAAGAAGTGCTGTAGTTTGTATCAGTTTCTTAAGCAGATTTGAACTACATATGGTGCGTATGAGAATGAAACACAGTTCTTTTTTTCTACGCATGAATATAGTTCAACTCTCTGTATTGGAGACGCTGGAAAGAAGAGGATGCTTCTTGCGTGAAAACAGAGTGTGTTTCATGGATGAGAACACTGGTCTCAATTTGCCTTCAGCAACTGAGTTAAACCCCAGGATCTGTGTCTTAATACAAGCAAGAGTTCATTTCTAGTAAATCCAGACAATTTTGGGCTCAAATGATTTTACACAGTTCACGAACCCAATATGATTCTCACTATTAACTAAAGAGCATTTATGTAAGAGGAGCTGTGTTTTGTATCAGTTTCATAAGCAGAGTTGAACTACATATGGTGCGTATGAGAAGGAAACACAGTTCTTTTTTTCTGGGAATGCTCATATATCTTGCTGTATAGGAGACACTGGAAAGAAGAGCTTGCTTCTTGCGTTAAAACAGAGTGTGTTTCATGGATGAGATCACTGGTCTGAATTTCCCTTCAGAATCGGAGTTAAACCCCAGGATCTGTGTCTTCCTACAAGCAAGAGTTCATTTCTGGTAAACACAGTGAATTTTGGCTCAAGTGATTTTACACAGTTCACGAACCCAACGCGATTCTCTCTAGTAACTAAAGAGCATTTATGTAAGAGGACCTGTGGTTTGTATCAGTTTCATAAGCAGAGTTGAACTACATATGGTGTGTATGAGAAGGAAACACAGTTCTTTTTTTCTGGGAATGAATGTGGTTCTAACTGTCTGTATTGTTGACGCTGGAAAGAAGAGCTTGCTTCTTGCGTGAAAACAGAGTGTGTTTCATGGATGAGAACACTGGTCTGAATTTCCCTTCAGAAATTGAGGTAAACCCCAGGATCTGTGTGTTCCTACAAGCAAGAGTTCATTTCTGGTAAACCAAGTGAATTTTGGGCTCAAATGATTTTACAAAGTTCTGGAACCCAACCCGAATCTCACTATTAACTCATGAGCATTTATGTAAGAGGATCTGTGGTTTGTATCAGTTTCATAAGCAGAGTAGATGTACATATGGTCCGTAAGAGCAGGAAACACAGTTCTTTTTTGAGGGTATGCTGATGTTTCTTGCTGTATTGGACATGCTGTAAAGAAGAGGATGCTTCTTTCGTGAAAAGAGAGTGTGTTTCATGGATGACAACACTGGTCTGAATTTCCCTTCAGAAATGGAGTTAAACCCCAGGATGCGTGTCTTCCTACAAGCAAGAGTTCATTTCTGGTAAACCCAGTGAATTTTGGGCTCAAATGATTTCACAAATTTCACGATCCCAACACGATTCTCACTATTAAGTAAAGAGCATTTATGTAAGAGGAGCTGTGGTTTGTATCAGTTTCATAAGCATAGTTGAACTGCATATGGTCTGTATGAGTAGGAAACACAGTTCTTTTTTTAAGGCCATGAATATGGTTCTTACTGTCTGTATTGGAAAAGCTGGAAAGAAGAGCTTGCGTCTTGCGTTAAAACAGAGTGTGTTTCATGGATGAGAACACTGGTCTGTATTTTCCTTCAGAAACAGAGTTAAACCCCAGGATCTGTGTCTTCCTACAAGCAAGAGTTCATTTCTGGTAAACCAATGAACTTTGGGCTCAAATGATTTAACATAGTTCTGGACCCCAACCCAATTCTCACTATTAACTCAAGAGCATTTATGTAAGAGGAGCTGTGGTTTGTAACAGTATCCTAAGCAGAGTTGAAATACATATGGTGCATATGAGAAGGAAACACAGTTCTTTTTTTATGGGCATGAATATGGTTCTTACTGTGTGTATTGGAGACGCTGGAAAGAACAGCTTGCATCTTGCGTTAAAACAGAGTATGTTTCATGGATGAGATCACTGGTCTGAATTTCCCTTCAGAAACGGAGTTAAACCCCAGGATCTGTGTCTTTCTATAAGCAAGAGTTCATTTCTGTTAAACCCAGTGAATTTTGGGCTCAAATAATTTTACACAGTTCACGAACCCAACGCAATTCTCTCTAGTAACTAAAGAGCATTTATGTAAGAGGAGCTGCGGTTTGTATCAGTTTCATAAGCAGAGTTGAACTACATATGGTGTGTATGAGAAGGAAACACAGTTCTTTTTTTCTGGGAATGATCATATTTCTTGCTGTATAGTAGACGCTGGAAAGAAGAGCTTGCTTCTTGCGTTAAAACAGAGTATGTTTCATGGATGAGAACACTGGTGTGAATTTCCCTTCAGAAATGGAGTTAAACCCCAGGATCTCTGTCTTCCTACAAGCAAGAGTTCATTTCTGGTAAACCCAGTGAATTTTGGGCTCAAATGATTTTACACAGTTTGGTAACCCAACCCGATTCTCACTATGAATTTAAGAGTATTTATGTAAGTGTAGCTGTGGTTTGTATCAGTTTCAAAGCAGAGTTGATCTTCATATGGTCCCTATGTGTAGAAAACACAGTTCTTTTTGAGGGCATGCTCATGGTTCTTGCTGTTTTTGAGATGCAAGAAAGAAGAGGATTCGTCTTGCGTGCAAACAGAGTGTGTTTCATGTATGAAAACACTGGTCTGAATTTCCCTTCAGAAACTGAGTTAAACCCCAGGATCTGTGTCTTCCTTCAAGCAAGAGTTCATTTCTCGTAAACACAGTGAACTTTGGGCTCAAATGATTTTACACAGATCTGGACCCCAACCCGATTCTCACTATTAACTCAAGAGCATTTATGTAATAGGAACTGTGGTTTGTATTAGTTTCTTAAGCAGAGTTGAAGTAAATATAGTGCCTATGAGAAGGAAACACAGTTCTTTTTTTAAGGCCATGAATATGGTTCCTACTGTGTGTATTTGAGAACCTAGAAAGAAGTGCTTGCTTCTTGCGATAAAACAGAGTGTGTTTTATGAATGAGAACACTGGTCTGTATTTTCCTTCAGAAACGGAGTTAAACCCCAGCATCTGTGTCTTCCTACAAGCAAGAGTTCATTTCTGGTAAACCCAGTGAACTTTGGGCTCAAATGATTTTACACAGTTCAGAACCCCAACCCGATTCTCACTATTAACTCAAGAGCATTTATGTAAGAGGAGCTGTGGTTTGTAACAGTTTCCTAAGCAGAGTTGAAATACATATGGTGCATATGAGAAGGAAACACAGTTCTTTTTTTATGGGCATGAATATGGTTCTTACTGTGTGTATTGGAGACGCTGGAAAGAAGAGCTTGCATCTTGCGTTAAAACAGAGTGTGTTTCATGGATGAGAACACTGGTCGGAATTTCCCTTCAGAAATGGAGGTAAACCCCAGGATCTGTGTGTTCCTACAAGCAAGAGTTCTTTTCTGGTAAACCAAGTGAATTTTGGGCTCAAATTATTTTACACAGTTCTGGAACCTAACCCTATTCTCACTATTAACTCCAGAGCATTTATGTAAGAGGAGCAGTGGTTTGTATCAGTTTTATAAGCAGAGATGATCTACATATGGTCCGTATGAGTAGGAAACACAGTTCCTTTGGACGGCATGCTCATGGATCTTGCTGTATTGGACATGCTGGAAAGAAGAGGATGCTTCTTGCGTGAAAACAGAGTGTGTTTCATGGATGAGAACACTGGTCTGAATTTCCCTTCAGAAAATGAGTTAAACCCCAGGATCTGTGTCTTCCTACAAGCAAGAGTTCATTTCTGGTAAACCCAGTGTATTTTGGGCTCAAATGATTTTACACAGTTCAGGAACCCAATGCGATTCTCTCTAGTAACTAAAGAGCATTTATGTAAGAGGACCTGTGGTTTGTATCAGTTTCATAAGCAGAGTTGAACTACATATGGTGCGTATGAGAAGGAAACATAGTTCTTTTTTTCTGGGAATGAATGTGGTTCTTACTGTCTGCATTGGTGATGCTGGAAAGAAGAGCTTGCTTCTTGCGTGAAAACAGAGTGTGTTTCATGGATGAGAACACTGGTCTGAATTTCCCTTCAGAAATGGAGGTAAACCCCAGGATCTGTGTGTACCTACAAGCAAGAGTTTATTTCTGGTAAACCAAGTGAATTTTGGGCTCAAATGATTTTACACAGTTCTGGAACCCTACCCGGATCTCACTATTAACTCATGAGCATTTATGTAGGAGGAGCTGTGGTTTGTATCAGTTTCATAAGCCGAGTTGAACTACATATGGTCCGTATGAGTAGAAAACACAGTTCTTTTTTTCAGGGCGTGAATATGGTTCTTATTGTCTGTATTGGAGATGTTGGAAAGAAGAGCTTGCTTCTTGCGTTAAAGCAGAGTGTGCTTCATGGATGAGAACACTGGACTAAATTTCCCTTCAGAAACAGAGTTAAACCCCGGATCTGTGTCTTCCTACAAGCAAGAGTTCATTTCTGGTAAACCAAGTGAATTTTAGGCTCAAATGATTTTACACAGTTCAAGAACCCATTGCTATACTCACTATTATCTAAAGAGCATTTATGTAAGAGGAGCTGTGGTTTGTATCAGTTTCATAAGCAGAGTTTATCTACATATGGTCCGTATGAGTAGGAATCACAGTTCTTTCTTGAGGGCATGCTCATGGTTCTTGCTGTATTGGAGACGCTGGAAAGAAGAGCTTGTTTCTTGCATGAAAACAGAGTGTGTTTCATGGATGAGAACACTGGTCTGAATTTCCCTTCAGAAACGAAGATAAAACCCAGGTTCTGTGTCTTCCTACAAGCATGAGTTCATTTCTGGTAAACAACGTGAATTTTGGGATCAAATGATATTACACAGTTCACAAACCCATCGCGATTCTCACTATTCACTAAAGAGCATTGATGTAAGAGGAGCTGTGGTTTGTATCAGTCTCATAAGCAGAGTTGAACTACATATGGTCCGTATGCTTTGGAAACACAGTTCTTTTTTTCAGATCATGAATATGGTTCTTACTGTCTGTATTGGAGACGTTGGAAAGAAGAGCTTGCTTCTTGCGTTGAAGCAGAGTCTGTTTCATGGATCAGAACACTGGTCTGATTTTCCAATCAGAATCAGAGTTAAACCTCATGATCTGTGTCTTCCTACAAGCAAGAGTTCATTTCTGGTAAACAACGTGAACTTTGGGATCAAATGATTTCACACAGTTCACAAAACGATCGTGATTTGCACTATTAACTAAAGAGCATTTGTGTCAGAGGAGCTGTGGTTTGTATCAGTTTCATATGCAGAGTTGAACTACATATGGTCCGTATGAGTAGGAAACACAGTTCTTTTTTTCAGGGCATGAATATGGTTCTTACTGTCTGTATTGGAGATGTTGGAAAGAAGAGCTTGCTTCTTGTGTTAAAGCAGAGTGTGTTTCATTGATGAGAACACTGGTCTTAATTTGCCTTCAGAAAGGGGGTTAAACCCCAGGATGTGTTTCTTTCTACAATCAAGATTTCATTTCGGTTAAACAAAGTGAATTTTGGGTTCATATGATTCTACACAGTTCTGGAACACAACGCGATTCTCACTATTAACTAAAGAGCATTTATGTAAGAGGAGCTGCAGTTTGTATCAGTTTCATAAGCAGAGTTGAACTACATATGGTCCGTTTGAGTAGGAAACACAGTTCTTTTTTTCAGGGCATGAATATGGTACTTACTGTCTGTATTGGAGATGTTGGAAAGAAGAGCTTGCTTCTTGCGTTAAAGCAGAGTGTGCTTCATGAATGAGAATACTGGACTAAATTTCCCTTCAGAAACAGAGTTAAACCCCAGGATCTGTGTCTTCCTACAAGCCAGGGTTCATTTCTGGTAAACCAATTGTATTTTGGGCTCAAATATATTTACACAGTTCAAGAACCCATTGCGATTCTCACTATTATCTAAAGAGCATTTATGTAATAGGAGCTGTGGTTTGTATCAGTTTCATAAGCAGAGTTGATCTACATATGGTCCGTATGAGTAGGAAACAGTTCTTTTTAGAGGGCATGCTCATGGTTCTTGCTGTATTGGAGAAGCTGTAAAGAAGAGCTTGCTTCTTGCGTTAAAACAGAGTGTGTTTCATGGATGAGAACACTGGTCTGAATTTCCCTTCAGAAACGGAGTTAAACCCCAGGATCTGTGTCTATCTACAAGCAGGAGTTCATTTCTGGTAAACTAAGTGAATTTGGGGCTCAAATGATTTTACAAAGTCTGGAACCCAACGCGATTTTCACTATTAACTAAACAGCATTTATGTAAGAGGAGCTGTGGTTTGGATCAGTTTCATCAGCAGAGTTGAACTACATATGGTCCATTTGAGTAGGAAACACAGTTCATTTTTTCAGGGCATGAATATGTTACTTACTGTCTGTATTGGAGATGTTGGAAAGAAGAGCTTGCTTCTTGCGTTAAAGCAGAGTGTGCTTCATGGATGAGAATCCTGGACTAAATTTCCCTTCAGAAACAGAGACAACCCCCAGGATCTGTATCTTCCTACAAGCAAGAGTTCATTTCTGGTAAACAGCATGAACTTTGTTATCAAATGATTTTACACAGTTCACACACCCATCAAGATTCTCACTATTAACCTAAGAGCATTTATGCAAGAAGAGCTGTGGTTTGTATCAGTTTCATAAGCAGAGTTGAACTGCATATGGTCCAAATGCGTAAGAAACACAATACTTTTTTTCTGGGCCTTCTCATGGTTCTTGCTGTATTGCAGACGCTGGAAAGAAGAGCTTGCTTCCTGCGTTAAAACAGAGTGTGTTTCAGGGATGAGAACACTGGTCTAAATTTCCCTTCAGAAACGGAGTTAAACACCAGGATCTGTGTCTATCTACAAGCAAGAGTTCATTTCTTGTAAAACCAGTGAATTTTGGGCTCAAGTGATTTTACACAGTTCAAGAACCGAACGCCTTTCTCACTATTAACTAAGGAGCATTTATGTAAGAGGAGCTGTGGTTTGTATCAGTTTTATAAGAAGAGTTTAACTAAATATGGTCCGTATGAGTAAGAAATACAGTTCTTTTTTTCTGGGCATGCTCATGGTTCTTGCTGTATTGGAGACGCTGGAAAGAATAGCTTGCTTCTTGCATGAAAACAGTGTGTGTTTCATGGATGAGAACACTGGTCTGAATTTCCCATCAGAATCAGAGTTAAACCCCAGGATCTGTGTTTTCCTACAAGCAAGAGTTCATTTTGGTAAACAAAGTGAATTTTGGCCTCAAATGATTTTACTCAGTTGTGGAACCCAACGCGATACTCAACATTAACTTAACAGCATTTATGTAAGAGGAGCTGTGGTTTGTATCAGTTTCATAAGCAGTGTTGAACTACATATGGTATGTATGAGTAGGAAACCCAGTTCCCTTTTTAGTGGAATGTTCATGGTTCTTGCTGTATTGTAGACACTGGAAAGAAGAGTATGCTTCTTACTTTAAAACAGAATGTGTTTCAGAGATGAGAACTCTTGTCTGAATTTCCCTTCCGAAATGGAGTTAAACCCCAGGATCTGTGTCTTCCTACAAGCAAGAGTTCATTTCTAGTAAAACCAGTGAATTTTGGGATCAAATGATTTTTCGCAGTTCACGAACCCAACGCAATTCTCACTATTAACTAAAGAGCATATATGTAAGAGGAGCTGTGGTTGGTTTCAGTTTCATAAGCAGAGTTGAACTACATATGGTCCGTATGAGTAGGAAACACAGTTCTTTTTTTCTGGGCATGCTCATGGTTCTTGTTGTATTGGAGACACTGGAAAGAAGAGCTTGCTTCTTGCGTGAAAACAGAGTGTTTTTCATGGATGAGAACACTTGTCTGAATTTCCCTTCAGAAATGGAGTTAAACCCAATGATCTGAATCTTCCTACAAGCAGGAATTCATTTCTGGTAAACAAAGTGAATTTTGGGCTACAATGATATTACCCAGTACACCAACAAAACACGATTCTCACTATAAACTTAAGAACTTTTATGTAAGAGGAACTGTGGTTTGTATCAGTTTCATAAGCAGAGATGAACTACATATGGTCTGTATGTGTAGCACACACAGTTGTTTTTTTCTGGGTATGCTCATGGTTCTTGTTGTATTGGAGAGGCTGGAAAGAAGTGCATGATTCTTGCGTTAAAACACAGTGTGTTTCTTGGATGAGAACACTGGTCTGAATTTCCATTCAGAAACGTAGTTAAACACCAGGATCTGTGTCTTTCTACAAGCAAGAGTTCATTTGTGGTAAACAAAGTGAATACCGGGCTCAAAAGAATTTACACAGTTCTGGAACCCAATGTGATTCTCAATATTAACTATGGAGCATTTATGTAAGAGGAGCTGTGGTTTGTATCAGTTTCATAAGCAGAGTTGAACTAATATGTTCCGTATGAGTAGGAAACACAGGTTTTTATTTCTGGGCATGGTCATGGTTCTTGTTGTATTGGAGAGACTGGAAAGAAGAGCTTGCTTCTTGCGTTAAAGCAGAGTGTGTGTCATGGATGAGAACACTGGCCTTAATTTCCCTTCAGAAACAGAGACAACCCCCAGGATCTGTATCTTCCTACAAGCAAGAGTTCATTTCTGGTAAACAGCATGAACTTTGGGATCAAATGATTTTACACAGTTCACACACCCATCGCGATTCTCACTATTAACCTAAGAGCATTTATGTAAGAAGAGCTGTGGTTTGTATCAGTTTCATAAGCCGAGTTGAACTACATATGGCCCGTATGAGTAGGAAACACAGTTCTTTTTTTCAGGGCATGAATATGGTTCTTACTGTCTGTATTGTAGATGCTGGAAAGAAGAGCTTGTTTCTTGCGTGAAAACAGAGTGTGTTTCAAGGATGAGAGCAGTGGTCTGAATTTCCCTTCAGAAACGGAGTTAAACACAGGATCTCTGTCTTCCTACAAGCAAGAGTTCATTTCTGGTAAACAACATGAATTTTGGCCTCAAATGATTTTACACTGTTCTGGAACCCCACGCGATTCTCCGTATTAACTTAAGAGCATTTATGTAAGAGGAGCTGTGGTTTGTATCAGTTTCATAAGCAGAGTTGCTCTACATATGGTCCGTATGAGTAGGAAACACAGTTCTTTTTTGAGGGCATGCTCATGGTTCTTGCTGTATTGGAGATGCTGGAAAGAAGTGTTTGCTTCTAGCATTAAAACAGAGTGTTTTTCATGGATGAAAACACTGGTCTGAATTTCCCTTCAGAAACGAAGTTAAACCCCAGGATCTGTGTCTTTCTACAAGCAGGAGTTCATTTCTGGTAAACAAAGTGAATTGTGGCTCAAATGATTTTACACAGTACACCAACAAAACATGATTCTCACTATTAACTAAAGAGCCTTTATGTAAGAGGAGCTGTGGTTTGTATCAGTTTCATAAGCAGAGTTGAACTGCATATGGTCCGTATGAGTTGGAAACAGTTCTTTTTCAGGGCATGAGTATGGTTCTTACAGACTGAATTGGAGACGTTGGAAAGAAGAGCTTGCTTCTTGCGTTAAAGCAGAGTGTGTGTCATGGATGAGAACACTGCCCTTAATTTCCCTTCAGAAACCTAGACTACCCCCAGGATCTGTATCTTCCTACAAGCAAGAGTTCATTTCTGGTAAACAGCATGAACTTTGGGATCAAATGATTTTACACAGTTCACACACCCATAGCCATTCTCACTATTAACCTAAGAGCATTTATGTAAGAAGAGCTGTGGTTTGTATCAGTTTCATAAGCCGAGTTGAACTACATATGCTCCGTATGAGTAGGAAACACAGTTCTTTTTTGAGGGCATGCTCATGGTTCTTGCTGTATTGGAGACGCAGGAAAGCAGAGCTTGCTTCTTGCGATAAAACAGAGTGTGTTTCATGGATGAGAACACTGGTCTGAATTTCCCTTCAGAAACGGAATTAAACCCAATGATCTGTGTCTTTCTACAAGCAGGAGTTCATTTCTGGTAAACCAGGTGAATTTGGTACTCAAATGTTTTACACAGTACACCAACAAAACATGATTCTCACTATTAACTAAAGAGCCTTTGTGTAATAGGAGCTGTGGTTTGTATCAGTTTCATAAGCAGAGATGAACTACATATGTTCCGTATGAGTAGGAAACACCGGTTTTTATTTCTGGGCATGCTCATGTTTCTTGCTGTATTGGAGACGGTGGAAAGAAGAGCTTGTTTCTTGCATGTAAACAGAGTGTGTTTCATGGATGAGAACCCTGGTCTGAATTTCCCTTCAGAAACGGAGATAAAACCCTGGTTCTGTGTCTTCCTACAAGCATGAGGTCATTTCTGGTAAACAACGTGAATTCTGGGATCAAATGATATTACACAGTTCACAAAACCATCTCGATTCCCACTATTAACTAAAGAGCATTCATGTAAGAGGAGGTGTGGTTTGTATCAGTCTCATAAGCAGATTTGAACTACATATGGTCCGTGTGAGTAGGAAACACATTTCTTTATTTCAGATCATGAATATGGTTCTTAATGTCTGTATTGGAGACGTTGGAAGGAAGAGCTTGCTACTTGCGTTGAAGCAGAGTCTGTTTCAAGGATAAGAACACTGGTCTGAATTTCCCTTCAGAAATGGAGTTAAACCCCAGGATCTGTGTCTTCCTACAAGCAAGAGTTCTTTTCTGGTAAACAATGTGAATTTTGGGATCAAATGATTTTACACAGTTCACAAACCCATTACAATTCTCACTATTAAATAAAGAGAATTTATATAAGTGGAGCTGTGGTTTGTATCAGTTTCATAAGCAGAGTTGAACTGCATATAGTCTGTATGAGTAGGAAACACAGTTCTTTTTCTGGGCATGCTCATGTTTCTTGCTGTATTGTAGACGCTGGAAAGAATAGCTTGTTTCTAGCGTGAAAACAGTGTGTGTTTCATGGATGAGAACACTGGTCTGAATTTCCCATCAGAATCATAGTTAAACCTCATGATCTGTGTCGTCCTACAAGCAAGAGTTCATTTCTGGTAAACCCCATGAATTTTGGGCTAAAAGATTTTATACTGTTCACAATCCCATCGCTAGTCTCACTATTAACTAAAGAGCATTTATGTAAGAGGAGATGTGGTTTATATCAGTTTCATAAGCAGAGTTGAACTACATATGGTCCGTATGAGTAGGAAACACAGTTCTTTTTTTTCATGGCATGAATATGGTTCTTACTGTCTGTATTGGAGTTGTTGGAAAGAAGAGCTTGCTTCTTGCGTTAAAGCGGAGTGTGTTTCATGGATGACAACACTGGTCTTAATTTGCCTTCAGAAAGGGGGTTAAACCCCAGGATCTGTTTCTTATACAATCAAAATTTCATTTCGGTTAAACAAAGTGAATTTTGGGTTCAAATAATTCTACACAGTTCTGGAACACAACGCGATTCTCACTATTAACTAAAGAGCATTTATGTAAGAGGAGCTGCAGTTTGTATCAGTTTCATAAGCAGAGTTGAACTACATATGGTCCGTTTGAGTAGGAAACACAGTTCTTTTTTTCAGGGCATGAATATGGTACTTACTGTCTGTATTGGAGATGTTGGAAAGAAGAGCTTGCTTCTTGCGTTAAAGCAGAGTGTGCTTCATGAATGAGAATACTGGACTAAATTTCCCTTCAGAAACAGAGTTAAACCCCAGGATCTGTGTCCTCCTACAATCAAGGGTTCATTTCTGGTAAACCAATTGTACTTTGGGCTCAAATATATTTACACAGTTCAAGAACCCATTGCGATTCTCACTATTATCTAAAGAGCATTTATGTAATAGGAGCTGTGGTTTGTATCAGTTTCATAAGCAGAGTTGATCTACATATGGTCCGTATGAGTAGGAAACACAGTTCTTTTTAGAGGGCATGCTCATGGTTCTTGCTGTATTGGAGAAGCTGTAAAGAAGAGCTTGCTTCTTGCGTTAAAACAGAGTGTGTTTCATGGATGAGAACACTGGTCTCAATTTCCCTTCAGAAACGGAGTTAAACCCCAGGATCTGTGTCTATCTACAAGCAGGAGTTCATTTCTGGTAAACCAAGTGAATTTGGGGCTCAAATGATTTTACACAGTCTGGAACCCAACGCGATTCTCACTATTAACTAAAGAGCATTTATGTAAGAGGAGCTTTGGTTTGTATCAGTTTCATCAGCAGAGTTGAACTACATATGGTCCGTTTGAGTAGGAAACACAGTTCTTTTTTTCAGGGCATGAATATGGTACTTACAGTCTGTATTGGAGATGTTGGAAAGAAGATCTTGCTTCTTGTGTTAAAGCAGTGTGTGCTTCATAAATGAGAATACTGGACTAAATTTCCCTTCAGAAACAGAGTTAAAACCCAGGATCTGTGCCTTCCTACAAGCAAGAGTTTATATCTGGTAAACCATGTGAATTTTGGTCTCAAATGATTTTACATAGGGCGAGAACATAACACGATTCTCACTATTAACTAAAGAGCATTTATGTAAGATGAGCTGTGGTTTGTATCAGGTTCATAAGGAGAGTTGAACTACATATGGTCCGCATAGGTAGGAAACACGGTTCTTTTTTTCAGGGCATGCTCATGTTTCTTGCTATATTGCAGAAGATGGAAGGAAGAGCTTGCTTCCTCCGTGAAAACAGACTGTGTTTCATGGATGAGAGCAGTGGTCTGAATTTCCCTTCAGAAATGGAGTTAAAACCGCGGATTTGTGTCTTCCTAAAAACAAGAGGTCATTTCTGGTAAACCCAGTGAATTTTGGGGGTCAAATGATTTTATACTGTTCACAATCCCATCGCTATTCTCACTATTAACTAAAGAGCATTTATCTTAGAGGAGTTGTGGTTTATATCATTTTCATAAGCACAGTTGAACTACGTATGGTCCATATGAGTAGGAAATCCAGTTCTTTTTTTCAGGGCATGAATATGATTCTTACTGTCTGTATTGGAGCTGTTGGAAAGAAGAGCTTGCTTCTTGCGTTAAAACAGAATATGTTTCATGGATGAGAACACTGGTCTGAATTTCCCTTCAGAAATGGAGTTCAACCTCAGGATCTGTGTCCAACTACAAGCAAGATATAATGTCTGGTAAACACAGTGAATTTTAGGCTCAAGTGATTTTACACAGTTCATCAACCCAATGCGTTTCTCACTATTAAGTAAAGAGCATTTATTTTAGAGGAGCTGTGGTTTGTATCAGTTTCATAAGCAGAGTTGAACTGCATATGGTCCAAATGCATAAGAAACACAATACTTTTTTTCTGGGCCTTCTCATGGTTCTTGCTGTATTGCAGACGCTGGAAAGAAGAGCTTGCTTCCTGCGTTAAAACAGAGTGTGTTTCAGGGATGAGAACACTGGTCTAAATTTCCCTTCAGAAAGGGAGTTAAACCCCAGGATCAGTGTCTATCTACAAGCAAGAATTCTTTTCTTTTAAACCCAGTGAATATTGTGCTCAAGTGATTTTACACAGTTCAAGAACTGAACGCCTTTCTCACTATTAACTAAAGAGCATTTATGTAAGAGGAGCTGTGGTTTGTATCAGTTTCATAAGGAGAGTTTAACTAAATATGGTCCCTAGGAGTAAGAAATACAGTTCTTTTTTTCTGGGCATGCTCACGGTTCTTGCTGTATTGGAGAAGCTGGAAAGAAGAGCTTGCCTCCTGCGTTAAAACAGAGTGTGTTTCATGGATAAGAACACTGGTCAGAATTTCCCTTCATAAACGGAGTTAAACCACATGATCTGAGTCTTCCTACAAGCAAGATTTCATTTCTGGTGAACAATGTGATTTTTGGGCTCAAATGGTTTTACACAGTTCATGAACCCAACGCTATTCTCTCTATTAACTAAAGAGCATTTATATAAGTGGAGCAGTGGTTTTTATCAGTTTCATAAGCAGAGTTGAACTGCATATGGTCCCTATGAGTAGGAAACCCAGTTCTTCTTTTCTGGGCATGCTCATGGTTCTTGCTGTATTGGAGACGCTGGAAAGAAGAGGAAGCCTCTAGCGTTAAATCTCCCTTGTTCCATGGATGAGAACACTGGTCTGAATTTCCCTTCAGCAACTGAGTTAAACTAAGGCTCGGTGTCTTCCTACCAGCAAGAGTTAATTTTTGGTAAACCCAGTGAATTTTGGACTCATGTGATTTTACACTGTTCACTAACCCAACGCCTTTCTCACTATTAACTAAAAGCATTTATGTAAGAGGAGCTGTTGTTTGTATCAGTTTCATAAGCAGAGTTTAACGAAATATGGTCCGTATGAGTAAGAAATACAGTTCTTTTTTTCTGGGCATGCTCATGGTTCTTGCTGTATTGGAGATGATGGAAAGAAGAGCTTGCTTCCTGCCTTAAAACAGAGTGTGTTTAATGGATGAGAACACTGGTCTGAATTTCCCTTCATAAACGGAGTTAAACCACAGGATCTGTGTCTTCCTACAGGCAAGATTTCAATTCTCTTAAACAATGTGAATTTTGGGCTAAAATGATTTTACATAGTTCACAAACACAACGTGATTCTCACTATTAACTGAGTAGCATTTATGTAAGTGGAGCTGTGGTTTGTATCAGTTTCATAAGCAGAGTTGAACTGCATATGGTCCCTATGAGTAGGAAACACCATTCTTCTTTCTGGGCATGCTCATGGTTCTTGCTGTATGGAGACGCTGGAAAGAAGAGCTCGCTTCTTGCGTGACAACAGAATGTGTTTCATGGATGAGCACACTGGTCTTAATTTCCCTTCAGAAACGGAGTTAAACCTCAGGATATGTGTCCTCCTACAAGCAAGATGTCATTTCTGGTAAACCCAGTGAATTTTGGGCTCAAGTGATTCTACACAGTTCATGAACCCAAGGCCTTTCTCACTATTAACTAAAGAACATTTATGTAAGAGGAGCTGTGGTTTGTATTTGTTTCATAAGCAGAGTTGAACTGCATATGGTCCTTATGAATAGGAAACACAGTTCTTCTGTTCTGGGCGTGCTCATGTTTCTTGCTGTATTGTAAAATCTGGAAAGAAGAGCTTGCATCTTGCGTTAAAACAGAGTGTGTTTCATGGATGAAAACACTTGTCTGAATTTCCCCTCATACACGGAGTTAAACCCCAGGATATGTTTCTCCTACAAGCAAGAATTCGTATCCATTAAACCAAGTGAATTTTAGGCTCAAATGATTTTACACAGTGCGAGAACCTAACGCGATTCTCACTATTAAATAAAGAGCATTTATGATAGAGGAGCAGGTGTTTGTAACAGTTTGATAAGCAGAGTTGAACTTCATATGGTCCGCATGAGTAGGATACACAGTTCTTTTTTGATGGCATGCTCATTTTTCTTGCTGTATTGGAGACGCTGGAAAGAAGAGGATGCTTCTTGCGTTAAAACATCCCGTGTTTCATGCAGGAGAACACTGGTCTGAATTTCCCATCAGAAACGGAGTTAAACCCCATCATCTGGGTCTTCCTACAAGCAAGATTTCATTTCTGGTAAACAACGTGAATTTTGGGATGAAATGATTTTACACAGTTCAAAAACCCATTGCGATTCTCACTATTAACTAAAGAGCATTTATGTAAGAGGAGCTGTGGTTTGTATCAGTTTCATTAGCAGAGTTAACTACATATGGTCCATATGGGAGGGAAACATAGTTCTTTTTTTCAGGGCATGAATATGTTTCTTAATGTCTCTATTTGAGACGCTGGAAAGAAGAGCTTGCTTCTTGTGTTAAAACAGTGCGTTTCATGGATGATAACACTGGTCTGAATTTCCCATCAGAAACGGAGTTAAACCCCAGGATCTGTGTTTTCCTACAAGCAGGAGTTCATTTCTGGTAAACCAAGTGAATTTTGGGCTCAAATGATTTTACATAGTACACCAACAAAACACCATTCTCACTATTAACTAAAGAGCCTTTATGTAAGAGGAGCGGTGGTTTGTATCAGTTTCATAAGCAGAGTTGATCTACATATGGTGCGTATGAGTAGCAAAAACAGTTCTTTTTTCTGGGCATGCTCAGGATCCTGCTGTATTGGAGACACTGGAAAGAAGAGCTTGCTTCTTGCGTTAAAACAGAGTGTGTTTCATGGATGAGATCACTGGTCTGAATTTCCCTTCAGAATCGGAGTTAAACTCCAGGATCTGTGTCTTCCTACAAGCAAGAGTTCATTTCTGGTAAACACAGTGAATTTTGGCTCAAGTGATTTTACACAGTTCACGAACCCAACGGGATTCTCTCTAGTAACTAAAGAGCATTTATGTAAAAGGACCTGTGGTTTGTATCAGTTTCATAAGCAGAGTTGAACTACATATGGTGTGTATGAGAAGGAAACACAGTTCTTTTTTTCTGGGAATGAATGTGGTTCTTACTGTCTGTATTGTTGACGCTGGAAAGAAGAGCTTGCTTCTTGCGTGAAAACAGAGTGTGTTTCATGGATGAGAACACTGGTCTGAATTTCCCTTCAGAAATTGAGGTAAACCCCAGGATCTGTGTGTTCCTACAAGCAAGAGTTCATTTCTGGTAAACCAAGTGAATTTTGGGCTCAAATGATTTTACAAAGTTCTGGAACCCAACCCGAATCTCACTATTAACTCATGAGCATTTATGTAAGAGGATCTGTGGTTTGTATCAGTTTCATAAGCAGAGTAGATGTACATATGGTCCGTAAGATCAGGAAACACAGTTCTTTTTTGAGGGTATGCTGATGTTTCTTGCTGTATTGGACATGCTGTAAAGAAGAGGATGCTTCTTTCGTGAAAAGAGAGTGTGTTTCATGGATGACAACACTGGTCTGAATTTCCCTTCAGAAATGGAGTTAAACCCCAGGATGCGTGTCTTCCTACAAGCAAGAGTTCATTTCTGGTAAACCCAGTGAATTTTGGGCTCAAATGATTTCACAAATTTCACGATCCCAACACGATTCTCACTATTAAGTAAAGAGCATTTATGTAAGAGGAGCTGTGGTTTGTATCAGTTTCATAAGCATAGTTGAACTGCATATGGTCTGTATGAGTAGGAAACACAGTTCTTTTTTCTGGGCATGCTCAGGATCCTGCTGTATTGGAGACACTGGAAAGAAGAGCTTGCTTCTTGCGTTAAAACAGAGTGTGTTTCATGGATGAGAACACTGGTCTGAATTTCCCTTCAGAAACAGAGTTAAACCCCAGGATCTGAGTCTTCCTACAAGCAAGAGTTCATTTCTGATAAACAAAGTGAATTTTGTGCTCAAATGTTTGTACACAGTTCACGAACCGAACGTTATTCTCACTATTAACTTAAGAGCATTTATGTAACAGGAGCTGTTGTTTGTATCAGTTACATAAACAGAGTTGAACTACATATGGTGCGTATGAGTAGCAAACACAGTTCTTGTTTTCTGGGAATGCTCATGGATCCTGCTGTATTGGAGACACTTGAAAGAAGAGCTTGCTTCATGTGTTAAAACAGAGTGTGTTTCATGTTTGAGAACACTGGTCTGAATTTCCCATCAGAAACGGAGTTAAACCCCAGGATCTGTGTTTTCCTACAAGCAGGAGTTCATTTCTGGTAAACCAAGTGAATTTTGGGCTCAAATGATTTTACACAGTACACCAACAAAACACGATTCTCACTATTAACTAAAGTGCCTTTATGTAAGAGGAGCGGTGGTTTGTATCACTTTCATAAGTAGTGTTGAACAACATATGGTCCGTATTAATAGGAAACACAGTTCTTTTTTTCTGGGAGTGCTCATGGTACTTGCTGTATTGGAGACGCTGGAAAGAAGTGCTTGCTTCTTGCGTTAAAACAAATGTGTTTCATCGATGAGAACAGTGGTCAGAATTTCCCTTTAGAAACGTAGTTAAACACCAGGATCAGCTTTTTCCTGCAAACAAGAGTTCATTTCTGGAAAACCAAGTGAATTTTGGGCTCAAATGATTTTAAACACTTCAACAACCAAACGCCATTCTCACTATTTACTAAAGAGCATTTATTTAAGAGGAGCTGTGGTTTGTATCAGTTTCATAAGCAGAGTTGAACTACATATGGACCATATGAGTAGTACACACATTTCTTTTTTTTTGGACATTCTCATGGTTGTTGCTGTATTGGAGAATCTCGAAAGAGGAGGATGCTTCTTGCGTTAAAACAGGATGAGGTTCATGGATGAGAACATTGGTCAGAATTTACCTTCAGAAATGGAGTTAAACACCATGATCTGTGTCTTCCTACAAGCAAGAGTTCATTTCTGGTAAACCAAGTGAATTTTGGCCTCAAATGATTTCCACAGTTCTCGAACCCAAAGCGATTCTCACTATTACCTAAAGAGCATTTATTTAACAAGAGCTTTGGTTTGTATCAGTTAAATAATCAGAGTTAAACTACATATGGTGCCTATGAGTAGGAAACACAATTCTTTTTTTCTGGGCGTGCTCAAGGTTCTTGCTGTATTGGAGACGCTGGAAAGAAGAGCTTGCTTCTTGTGAGAGAACAGAGTGTGTTTCATGGAGGAGAACACTGGTCTGAATTTCCCTTCAGAAACTCAGTTAAACCCCAGGGTCTCTGTCTTCCTACAATCAAGTATTCATTTCTGGTAAACCCAGTGAATTTTGGGCTCAAATGATTTTTAGCACTTCACGAACCCAACGCGATTCTCATTATTAACTAAAGACCATTTATGTAAGAGGAGCTGTGGTTTGTATCAGTTAAATATCATTGTTGAACTACATATGGTGCGTATCAGTAGGAAACTCAGTTCTTTTTCTTCTGGGCCTGCTCATGGTTTTGCTGTATTGGAGATGCTGGAAAGAATAGCTTGCTTCATGCGTTAAAACCGAGTGTCTTTCATGGATGAGAATACTCGTCTGAATTTCCCTTCAGAAACAGAGTTAAACCTCAAGATCTGTGTCTTCCTACAAGCAAGAGTTCATTTCTGATAATCGCAGTGAATTTTGGCCTCAAATGATATCCACAGTTCTCAAAGCCAACCCGATTCTCACTATTAACTAAAGAGCATTTATGTAAGAGGAGCTGTGGTTTGTATTAGTTTCATAAGCAGAGTTGAACCACATATGGTGCATATGAGTAGGAAACACAGTTCTTTTTTTCTGGGAATGCTCATGGTACTTGCTGTATTGGAGACGCTTGAAAGAAGAGCTTGCTTCTTGGGTGATCACACAGTGTGTTTCATGGAAGAGAACACTGGTCTGAATATCCCTTCAGAAACTGAGTTAAACCACAGGATCTGTGTCTTCCAGCAAGGAAGAGTTCATTTCTGGTACAACAAGTGAATTTTGTGCTCAAATGGTTTCACACAGTTCAAGAACCCAACCAGATTCACACTATTAACTAAAGAGCATTTATGTAAGAGGAGCTGTGGTTTGTATCAGTTACATGAGTAGAGTTGAACTACATATGGTCTGTATAAGTAGGAAACACAGTTCTTTTTTTTCAGGCCATGCTCATATTTCTTGATGCATTGAAGATGCTGGAAAGAAGAGTTTGTTCCTATCATGAAAACAGAGTGTGTTTCATGGATGAGAACACTGGTCTGAATTGCACATCAGAAACGGAGTTAAACCCCAGGATCTGTGTCTTAATACAAGCAGGATTTCATTTCTTTTGAACCAAGTGATTTTTGGGCTGCAATGATTTTACCCTGTACACCAACAAAACACGATTCTTACTATTAACTAAAGAGACTTTATGTAGCAGTAGCTGTGGTTTGTATCAGTTTCATAAGCAGAGTTGATCTACATATGGTCCATATGAGTAGGAAACACAGTTCTTTTATCTTGGCATGCTCATGTTTCCTGCTGTATTGGAGATGCTGGAAAGAAGAACTTGTTTCTTGCGTTAAAACAGAGTGTGTCATGGATGAGAACAGTGGAATGCATTTCCCTTCAGAAACGGTGTTAAACCCCAGGATCTGTGTCTTCCTACAATCAACAGTACATTTCTGGTAAACCCAGTGAATTTTGGGCTCAAATGATTTTTAGCAGTTCAGGAACCCAACGCGATTCTCACTGTTAACCATAGAGCATTTATGTAAGAGAGGATGTTGTTTGTATCAGTTTCATAAGCAGAGTTGAACTACATAAGGTCCGTATGAGTAGGAAACACAGTTCTTTTTTGAGGGCATGCTCTTGGTTCTTACTGTATTGGAGACGCTGGAAAGAAGAGCTTGCTTCTTGTGTAAACACAGAGTGTCTTTCATGGATGAGAACACTGGTCTGAATTTCCCTTCAGAAACTGAGTTAATCCCCAAGATCTGTGTCTTCCTACAAGCAATAGTTCATATCTGGCAAACCAAGAGAATTTTCGGCTCAAATGATTTTACACAGTTCTAGAACTCAACGCGATTATCACTATTAACTAAAGAGCATTTGTATAAGAGGAGTTCTGGTTTCTATCAGTTTAATAAGCAGTGTTGAACTTCATATGGTCCCTATGAGTAGGAAACACAGTTCTTTTTTTCAGGGCATGCACAAGGTTCTTGCTGTATTGGAGTCTCAGGAAGGAAGAGCTTCCTTCTTCAGTTAAAATAGAGTGTGTTTCATGGATGAGAACTCTGGTCTGAATTTCCCTTCAGAAACGGAGTTAAACCCCAGGATTTGTGTTTTCCTACAAGCAAGAATTCATTTCTGGTAAAGCCAGTGAATTTTGGGCTCCAAGGATTTTTCACAGTTCAAGAACCCAACGTAATTCTCACTATTATCTAAAGAGCATTTATGTAAGAGGAGAGGTGGTTAGTATCAGTTTCATAAGCACAGTTCAACTACATATGGTCCCTATAAATAGGAAACACAGTTTTTTTTTCAGGGCATGCTCATGGTTCTTGCTGTATTGGAGACTCTGGAAAAAAGAGCTTGCGTCTTGCTTTAAAACAGAGTGTGTTTCAGCAATGAGAACTCTGGTCTGAATTTCCCTTCAGAGACTGAGTTAAACCCCATGATCTGTGTCTACCTACAAGCAAGAGTTCATTTCTGGTAAACCGAGTGAATTTTGGGCTCAAAAGTTTTTACACAGTTCAAAAACCCAATGAGATTCACACAATTAACTAAAGACGATTTATTTAAGAGGTGCTGTGGTTAGTACCAGTTTCATAAGCAGACTTAATCTACATATGGTCTGTATGAGTAGTAAACACAGTTCTTTTTTGAGGGCATGCTCATGGTTCTTGCTGTATTGGAGACGCTGGAAAGAAGAGCTTGCTTCTTGTGTTAAAACAGAGTGTCTTTCATGGATGAGAACACTGGTCTGAATTTCCCATCAGAAACTGAGCTAATCCCCAAGATCTGTGTCTTCCTGCAAGAAATAGTTCATTTTTGGTAAACCAAGAGAATTTTCGGCTCAAATGATTTTACACAGTTCTAGAACTCAACACGATTCACACTATTAACTAAAGAGCATTTATTTAAGAGGTGCTATGGTTTGTACCAGTTTCATAAGCAGACTTAATCTACATATGGTCTGTATGAGTAGTAAACACAGTTCTTTTTTGAGGGCATGCTCATGGTTTTTGCTGTATTGGAGACTCTGGAAAGAAGAGCTTGCTTCTTGCGTTAAAACAGCGTGTTTTTCAGGGATGAGAACTCTGGCTAGAATTTCCTATCAGAAACGGAGTTAAACCACAGGATCTGTGTCTTCCTACAAGCAAGACTTCATTTCTGGTAAACCCAGTGTATTTTTGGCTCAAATGATATTTCGCAGTTCACGAACCCAACGCGATTCTCACTATTATCTAAAGAGCATTTAAGTAGAGGAGCTGTGGTTTGTTTCAGTTTCATAAGCAGAGTTGAATTACATATGGTCCTATGAGTAAGAAACACAGTTCTTTTTTTCTAGGCATGCTCATTTTTTAGCTGTATTTGAGTCGCTGGAAAGAAGAGTTTGCTTCTTGCGTGGAAACAGAGCGTGTTTCATGGATGGGAACTAGGTCTGAATTTCTCCTTCAGAAACAGAGTTAAACCACAGGATCTGAGTCTTCCTACAAGCAAGAGATCATTTCTGGTAAACCCACTGAATTTTTGGCTCAAATGATTTTACACAGTTGTAGAACCCAACGCGATTTTCACTATTAACTAAAGAGCATTTATGTAAGAGGAGCTGTGGTCTGTATCAGTTTCATAAGCAGAGTTGAACTACATATGGTCCGTATGAGTAGGAAACACAGTTCTTTTTTTCTGGGCATGAGCATGGTTCTTGCTGTATTGGAGACGCTGGAGAGAAGTGCTTGCTTCTTGCGTTAAAACAGAGTGTCTTTCATGGATGAGAACTCTGGTCTGAATTGCCTTCAGAAACGGAGTTAAACCCCAGGATCTCTGTCTTCCTACAAGCAAGAGATCATTTCGGGTAAACCAGTGAATTTTGTGCTCAAATGATTTTTCGCTGTTCACGAACACAAGGCGATTTTCACTATTCACTAAAGAGCAATTATGTAAGAGGATGTCTGGTCTGTATCAGTTTCATAAGCAGAGGAGAACTACATATGATCCGTATGAGTAGGAAACACAGTTCTTTTTTGAGGGCATGAACATGGTTCTTACTGTATTGGAGACGCTGGAAAGAAGAGGATGATTCTTGCCTTAAAACAGAGTTTTTTTCAGGGATGAGAACTCTGGTCTGAATTTCCCTTCAGAAACGGAGTTAAACCACAGGATCTCTATCTTCCTACAAGCAAGAGTTCATTTATGGTAAACCAAGTGAATTTTCGGCTCAAATGATTTTACACAGTTCTAGAACCCAACGCGATTATAACTATTAACTAAAGAGCATTTATGCAAGAGGAGCAGTGGTCTGTATCAGTATCATAAGCAGAGTTGAACTACATATGGTCCGTATGAGTAGGAAACACAGTTCTTTTTTTCTGGGCATGCGCATTGTTCTTGCTGTATTGGAGACGCTGGAAAGAAGAGCTTGCTTCTTGCATTTAAACAGAGTTTGTTTCATTGATGAGAACTCTGGTCTGAATTTCCCTTCAGAAACGGAGTTAAACCCCAGGATATGTGTCTTCCTACAAGGAAGAGTTCATTTCTGGTAAACCGAGTGAATTTTGGGCTCAAAGGATTTTTTGCAGTTCAAGAACCCAACATGATTCTCACTATTATCTAAAGAGCATTTATTTAAGAGGTGCTGTGGTTTGTACCAGTTTCATAAGCAGACTTAATCTACATATGGTCTGTATGAGTAGTAAACGCAGTTCTTTTTTGAGAGCATGCTCATGGTTCTTACTGTATTGGAGACACTGGAAAGAAGAGCTTGCTTCTTGCATTTAAACAGAGTTTGTTTCATGGATGAGAACTCTCGTCTGAATTTCCGTTCAGAAACGGAGTTAAACCCCAGGATCTGTGTCTTCCTAGAAGCAAGAGCTCATTTATGGTAAACCCAGTGAATTTTGGGCTCATATGATTTTTTGCTTTTCATGAACCCAACACGATTCTCACTATTATCTAAAGAGCATTTTTGTAAGAGGAGATGTGGTTTCTTTCTGTTTCATAAGCAGAGTTGAATTGCATATGGTCCTATGTGTAAGAAACACAGTTCTTTTTTTCTTGGAAAGCTCATTTTTTAGCTGTATTGTAGACGTTGGAAAGAACAGCTTGCTTCTTGTGTGAAAACAGAGCGTGTTTCATGGATGGGAACTATGTCTGAATTACCCTTCAGAAAGGGAGTTAAACCCCAGGATCTGTGTCTTCCTTCAAGGAAGAGTTAATTTCTGGTAAACCGAGTGAATTTTGGGCTCAAAATTTTTACACAGTTCAAAAACCCAATGTGATTCTCACTATTAACTAAAGATGACTTATTTAAGAGGTGCTGTGGTTTGTATCAGTTTCATAAGCAGAGTTGTTCTACATATGGTCCATATGAGTAGGAAACACAGTTCTTTTTTGAGGGCATGCTCATGGTTCTTACTGTATTGGAGACACTGGAAAGAAGAGCTTGCTTCTTGCATTTAAACAGAGTTTGTTTCATGGATGAGAACTCTGGTCTGATTTTCCCTTCAGACACTGAGTTAAACCCCAGGATCTGTGTCTTCCTACAAACAAGAGTTCATATCTGGTAAACCAAGAGAATTTTTGGCTCAAATGATTTAACACAGTTCTAGATCCCAAAACGGTTATCACTATTAACTAAAGAGCATTTATGTAAGAGGAGCTGTGGTCTGTATCAGTTTCATAAGCAGAGTTGAGCTACATATGATCCGTATGAGTAGGAAACACAGTTCTTTTTTTCTAGGCATTCTCATTTTTCTTGCAGTATTGGAGACCCTGGAAAGAAGACCTTGCTTCTTGCGTGAAAACAGAGTGTATTTCATGGATGTTAACACTGGTCTGAATTTCCCTTCAGAAATGGAGTTAAACCCCAGGATTTGCGTCTTCCTACAAGAAAGAATTCATTTCTGGTAAACCCAGTGAATATTCGGCTCAAATGATTTTTTCGCAGTTCACGAACCCAAGTCGATTCTCCCTACTAACTAAAGAGCATTTATGTAAGAGGAGGTGGGTTTTGTATCAGTTTCATATGCAGAGTTGAACTACATATGATCCGTATGAGTAGGAAACACAGTTCTTTTTTTCTAGGCATGCTCATTGTTCTTGCTGTATTGGAGACACTGGAAAGAAGAGCTTGCTTCTTGCATTTAAACAGAGATTGTTTCAAGGATGAGAACTCTGGTCTGAATTTCCCTTCTGAAACGGAGTGAAACCCTAGGATCTGTGTCTTCCTACAAGCAAGAGTTCATTTGTGGTAAACCCAGTGAATTTTGTGCTCAAATGATATTTCGCAGTTCAAGAACCCAAAGCGATTCTCACTATTATCTAAAGAGCATTTATGTAGAGGAGCTTTGGTTTGTTTCAGTTTCAGAAGCAGAGTTGAATTACATATGGTCTTATGAGTAAGAAACACAGTTCATTTTTTCTAGGCATGTTCATTTTTTAGCTGTATTGTAGACGCTGGAAAGAAGAGCTTGCTTCTTGCGTGAAAACAGAGCGTGTTTCATGGATGGGAACTAGGTCTGAATTTCCCTTCAGAAACGGAGTTAAACCCCAGGATCTGTGTCTTCCTTTAAGGAAGAGTTCATTTCTGGTAAACCGAGTGAATTTTGGGCTCAAAAGTTTTTACACAGTTCAAAAACCCAATGCGATTCTCACTATTAACTAAAGATGAATCATTTAAGAGGTGCTGTTGTTTGTATCAGTTTCATAAGCAGAGTTGTTCTACAAATGGTCCATATGAGTAGGAAACACAGTTCTTTTTTGAGGGCATGCTCATTGTTCTTACTGTATTGGAGATACTGGAAAGAAGAGCTTGCTTCTTGCATTTAAACAGAGTTTGTTTCATGGATGAGAACTCTGGTCTGATTTTCCCTTCAGACACTGATTTAAACCCCAGGATCTGTGTCTTCCTACAAGCCAGAGTTCATTTCAGGTAAACCAAGAGAATTTTCGGCTCAAATGATTTAACACAGTTCTAGATCCCAAAGCGGTTATCACTATTAACTAAAGAGCATTTATGTAAGATGAGCTGTGGTCTGTATCAGTTTCATGAGCAGAGTTGAACTACATATGATCCGTATGAGTAGGAAACACAGTTCTTTTTTTCTAGGCATGTTCATGGTTCTTGCTGTATAGAAGACGCTGGAAAGAAGAGCTTGCTTCTAACGTTAAAACAGAGTGTGTTTCAGGGATGAGAACTCTGGTCTGAATTTCCCTTCAGAATCAGAGTTAAACCACAGGATCCTTGTCTTCCTACAAGCAAGAGTTTATTTCTGGTAAACCCAGTCAATTTTGGGCTCAAATTATTTTTGGCAGTTCATGACCCAACGCGATTCTCACTATTAACTAAAAAGGATTTATGTAAGAGGTGCTGTGGTTTGTATCAGTTTCATAAGCAGAGTTGAACTACATATAATACGTATGAGTAGGAAACACAGTTCTTTTTTCCTGTGCTTGCTCATTGTCCATGCTGTATTTTAGACACTGGAAAGAAGAGCTTGCTTCTTGTGTTAAAACAGAGTGTCTTTCATAGATGAGAACTCTGTTCTGAATTTGCCTTCAGAAACGGAGTTAAACCCCAGGATCTGTGTCTTTCTACAAGCAAGAGATCATTTCTGGTAAACCCAGTGAATTTTGGGCTCAAATTATTTTTCGCTGTTCACGAACCCAAGGCGATTTTCACTATTAACTAAAGAGCATTTATGTAAGAGGAGCTGTGGTCAGTATCAGTTTCATAAGCAGAATTGAACTAAATATGATCCATATGAGTAGGAAACACAGTTCTTTTTTGAGGGCATGCTCATTGTTCTTACTGTATAGGAGACGATGGAAAGAAGAGTATGATTCTTACCTAAAAACAGAGTGTTTTTCAGGGTTGAGAACTCTGGTCTGAATTTCCCTTCAAACACTGAGTTAAACCCCAGGATCTGTGTCTTCCTACAAACAAGAGTTCATATTTGGTAAACCAAGAGATTTTTGGCTCAAATGATTTAACACTGTTCTAGATCCCAAAACAATTATCAGTATTAACTAAAGAGCATTTATGTAAGAGGAGCTGTGGTCTGTATCAGTTTCATAAGCACAGTTGAACTACATATGATCCGTATGGGTAGGAAACACAGTTCTTTTTTTCTAGGCATGCTCATTTTTCTTGCTGTATTGGAGACCCTGGAAAGAAGACCTTGCTTCTTGCGTGAAAACAGAGTGTATTTCATGGATGTTAACACTGGTCTGAATTCCCTTCAGAAACGGAGTTAAACCCCAGGATTTGCGTCTTCCTACAAGCAAGAATTCATTTCTGGTAAACCCAGTGAATATTCGGCCCAAAAGATTTTGCGCACTTCACGACCCAACGCGATTCTCACTATAAACTAAAGAGGATTTATGTAATAGGAGATGTGGTTTGTATCAGTTTCATAAGCAGAGTTCAACTTCATATGGTCCCTATAAGTAGGAAACACAGTTCTTTTTTTCAGGACATGCTCATGGTTCTTGCTGTATTGGAGACTCTGGAAAAAAGAGCTTGCTTCTTGCTTTAAAACAGAGTGTGTTTCAGGAATGAGAACTCTGGTCCGAATTTCCCTTCAGAGACTGAGTTAAACCCCAGGATCTGTGTTTTCCTACAAGCAAGAGTTCATTTCTGGTAAACCAAGTGAATTTTCGGCTCAAAATGATTTTACACAGTTCTAGAACCCAACGCGATTATCACTATTAACTAAAGAGCATTTATATAAGAGGTGCTGTGGTTTGTACCAGTTTCATAAGCAGAATTAATCTACATATAGTCTGTATGAGTAGTAAACACAGTTCTTTTTTGAGGGCATGCTCATTGTTCTTGCTGTATTGGAGACACTGGAAAGAAGAGTTTGCTTCTTGCATTTAAACAGAGTTTGTTTCAATGATGAGAACTCTGGTCTGAATTTCCCTTCTGAAACGGAGTGAAACCCTAGGATCTGTGTCTTCCTACAAGCAAGAGTTCATTTCTGGTAAACCCAGTGAATTTTGGGCTCAAATGATATTTTGCAGTTCAAGAACCCAAAGCGATTCTCACTATTGTCTAAATAGCGTTTATGTAGAGGAGCTTTGGTTTGTTTCAGTTTCAGAAGCAGAGTTGAATTACATATGGTCTTATGAGTAAGAAACACAGTTCTTTTTTTCTAGGCATGTTCATTTTTTAGCTGTTTTGGAGACGCTGGAAAGAAGAGCTTGCTTCTTGCGTGAAAACAGAGCGTGTTTCATGGATGGGAACTACGTCTGAATTTCCCTTAAGAAACACAGTTAAACCACAGGATCTGTGTCTTCCTACAAGCAAGAGTTCATTTCTGGTAAACCCAGTGAATTTTTGGCTCAAATGATTTTTCGCAGTTCACGAACCCAACACAATACTCACTATTACCTAAAGAGCATTTATGTAAGAGAAACTGTCGTTTCTATCAGTTTCATAAGAAGAGTTGAACTACATATGGTCCCGATGAGTAGGAAACACAGTTCTTTTTTTCAGGCCATGCTCAAGGTTCTTGCTGTATTGGTGTCTCAAGAAAGAAGTGCTTGCTTCTTGTGTTAAAACAGAGTATGTTTCAGGGAAGAGAATCCTGGTCTGAATTTCCCTTCAGAAACAGAGTTAAACCACAGGATCTGTGTCTTCCTACAAGCAAGAGTTCAATTCTGGTAAACCAAGAGAATTTTTGGCTCAAATGATTTAACACAGTTCTAGAACCCAAAGCGATTATCACTATTAACTAAAGAGCATTTATGTAAGAGGAGCTGTGGTCTGTATCAGTTTCATAAGCAGAGTTGAACTACATATGATCCGTATGAGTAGGAAACACAGTTCTTTTTTTCTGATCATGCTCATGTTTCTTGCTGTATTAGAGACGCTGGAAAGAAGAGCATGCTCGTTGCGTTAAAACAGAGTGTGTTTCATGGATGAGAACACTGGTCTGAATTTCACTTCAGAAACGGAGTTAAACCAAAGGCTCTGTGACTTTCTGAAAGCAAGAGTTCATTTCCGGTAAACCCAGTGACTGTTCAGCTCAAATGAATTTACACAGTTCACGAACCCAACACGATTTTCACTATTAACTAAAGAGCATCTATGTAAGAGATGCTGTGGCTTGTTACAGTTGCATAAGCAGAGTTCAACTAGATATGGTATATATGAATAGGAAACCCAGTTCATTTTTTCTGGGCATGCTCATGTTTCTTGCTGTATTAGAGATGCAGGAAAGAAGAGCATGCTCTTTGCGTTAAAACAGAATGTGATTCATGGATGAGAACACTGGTCTGAATTTCCCTTCAGAAACGGAGTTAAACCAAAGTCTCTATGTCTTCCTAAAGGCAAGAGTTCATTTCTGGTAAACCCAGTGATTTTTTGGCTCTAATGAATTTACACAGTTCACGAACTCAACACGATTTTCACTATTAAGTAAAGAGCATCTATGAAGAGATGCTCTGGTTTGTATGAGTTTCATAAGCAGAGTTGAACTAGACAAAGTCATTTTTAGTAGGACATACAGTAATTTTTTTCTGGGCATGCTCTTGTTTCTTGCTGTATTAGAGAATCTGGAAAGAATAGCATGCTCTTTGCGTTAAAACAGAGTGTGTTTCATGGATGAGAACACTGGTCTGAATTTCACTTCAGAAACGGAGTTAAACCAAAGGCTCTGTGACTTACTAAATGCAAGAGTTCATTTCCGGTAAACCCAGTGATTTTTCAGCTCAAATGAATTTACACAGTTCACGAACACAACACGATTTTCACTATTAAATAAAGAGCATCTTTGTAAAAGATGCTGTGGTTTGTTACAGTTTCATAAGCAGAGTTCAACAAGAATTTGTGCGTATGAGTATGAAACACAGTTCTTTTTTTATGGGCATCCTCATGTTTCTTGCTGTATTGGAGACGCTGGACAGAAGAGGATGCTTCTTGTGTTAAAACAGAGGGTGTTTCATGGATGAGAACACTGGTCTGAATTTCCCTTCACAAAAGAGTTAAACCAAAGGCTCTGTGTCTTCCTACAATCAAGAGTTCATTTCAGGTAAACCCTGTGATTTTTCGGCTCAAATGAATTTACACAGTTCACGAACACAACACGATTTTCACTATTAACTAAAGGGCATGTATGTAATAGATGCTGTGGTTTGTTACAGATTCTTAAGCAGAGTTCAACTAGATATGGTCCGTATGAATGGGAAACACAGTTCTTTTTTTCTGGGCATGCTCATGTTTCTTGCTGTATTTCAGATGCTGGAAAGAATAGCATGCTGTTTGCGTTAAAACAGAGTGTGTTTCATGCATGAGAACACTGGTCTGAATTTCCCTTCAGAAACGTTGTTAAACCAAAGGCTCTGTGTCTTCCTAAATGCAAGAGTTCACTTCCAGTAAACCCAGTGATTTTTCAGCTCAAAGAATTTACACAGTTCACGAACACAACACGATTTTCACTATTAAATAAAGAGCATCTATGTAAAAGATGCTGTGGTTTGTTACAGTTTCATAAGCACAGTACAACAATAATTTGTCCATATGAGTATGAAACACAGTTCTTTTTTATGGGCATCCTCATGTTTCTTATGTATTGGAGAAGCTGGACAGAAGAGCATGCTCATTGCGCTTAAACAGAGTGTGTTTCATGACTGAGAACACTGGGCGTAATTTCCCTTCACAAACGGAGTAAAACAAAAGGCTCTGTGTCTTCCTACAAGCAAGAGTTTATTTCCAGTAAACCCAGAGAGTTTTCGGCTCAAATGAATTTACACAGTTCACGAACCCAACATTTTTTTCACTATTAACTAAAGAGCATCTATGTAAGAGATGCTGTGGTTTGTTACAGTTCCATAAGCAGAGTTAAAAACTAGATATGGTACATATGAATAGGAAACACAGTTCATTTTTTCTGGCCATTCTCATATTTCTTGCTATATTGCAGACACTGTAAAGAAGAGCATGCTTGTTGCGTTAAAACAGAGTGTGTTTCATGGATGAGAACACTGGTCTGAATTTCCCTTCAGAAACGGAGTTAAACCAAAGGCTCTATGTTTTCCTAAAGGCAAGAGTTCATTTCTGGTAAACCCAGTGATTTTTTGGCTCTAATGAATTTACACAGTTCACGAACTCAACACGATTTTCACTATTAACTAAAGAGCATCTATGAAGAGATGCTCTGGTTTGTATGAGTTTCATAAGCAGAGTTGAACTAGACAAAGTCATTTTTAGTAGGACATACAGTAATTTTTTTCTGGGCATGCTCATGTTTCTTGCTGTATTAGAGAATCTGGAAAGAATAGCATGCTCTTTGCATTAAAACAGAGTGTGTTTCATGGATGAGAACACTGGTCTGAATTTCACTTCAGAAACGGAGTTAAACCAAAGGCTCTGTGACTTACTAAATGCAAGAGTTCATTTCCGGTAAACCCAGTGATTTTTCAGCTCAAATGAATTTACACAGTTCACGAACACAACACGATTTTCACTATTAAATAAAGAGCATCTTTGTAAAAGATGCTGTAGTTTGTTACAGTTTCATAAGCAGAGTTCAACAAGAATTTGTGCATATGAGTATGAAACACAGTTCTTTTTTTATGGGTATCCTCATGTTTCTTGCTGTATTGGAGACGCTGGACAGAAGAGGATGCTTCTTGCGTTAAAACAGAGGGTGTTTCATGGATGAGAACACTGGTCTGAATTTCCCTTCACAAACGAGTTAAACCAAAGGCTCTGTGTCTTCCTACAATCAAGAGTTCATTTCAGGTAAACCCTGTGATTTTTCGGCTCAAATGAATTTACACAGTTCACGAACACAACACGATTTTCACTATTAACAAAAGGGCATGTATGTAATAGATGCTGTGGTTTGTTACAGATTCTTAAGCAGAGTTCAACTAGATATTGTCCGTATGAATAGGAAACACAGTTCTTTTTTTCTGGGCATGCTCATGTTTCTTGCTGTATTGGAGATGCTAGAATTAGAGCATGCTCCTTGCGTTAAAACAGAATGTGTTTCATGGATGAGAACACTGGTCTGAATTTCCCTTCACAAATGGAATTAAACCACAGTCTCTGTGTCTTCTTAAATGCAAGAGTTCATTTCCTGTAAACCCAGTGATATTTGGGCTCAAATGAATTTACACAGTTCATGAACCCAACCCGAGTTTTACTTTTAACTAAAGAGCATCTAGGAAAAGATGCTGTGGTTTGCATGAGTTTCATAAGCAGAGTTGAACTAGACACTGTCCTTTTGAGTAGGAAATACAGTTCTTTTCTTCTGGGCATGCTCACGTTTCTTGCTGTATTGGAGACCCTGGAAAGAAGAGCATGCTTCTTGCGTTAAAACAGAGTGTGTTTCATGGATTTGAACACTGGTCTGAATTTTCCTTCAGAAACAGAGTTAAACCAAAGGCTCTGTGTCTTCCTACAAGCAAGAGTTCATTTCCATTAATCCCAGTGATTTTTCGGCTCAAATGAATTTACACAGTTCACAAACCCCACACGATTTTCACTATTAACTAAAGAGCATCTATGAAGGGATGCTCTGGTTTGTATGAGTTTCATAAGCAGAGTTGAACTAGACACAGTCATTTTGAGTAGGACATACAGTAATTTTTTTTCTGGGCATGCTCATTTTTCTTGCTATATTGGAGAAGCTAGAAGTAGAGCATGCTTCTTGCGTTAAAACAGAGTGTGTTTCATGGATGAGAATACTGGTCTGATTATTCCTTCTGAAATGGAGTTAAACCAAAGGTTCTGTGTCTTCCTACAAGCAAGAGTTCATTTCCCGTAAATCCAGTGATATTTCGGCTCAAATGAATTTACACAGTTCACGAACCCAACACGATTTTCACTATTAACAAAAGAGAATCTATGTAAAAGATGCTGTGGTTTGTTACATTTTCATAAGCAGAGTTCAACTAGATATGGTCCGTATGAGTAGGAAACACAGTTCTTTTTTTCTGGGATGCTCATTTTTCTTGCTGTATTAGAGACGCTGGAAAGAAGAGCAGACTCTTTGCGTTAAAACAGAGTGTGTTTCATGGATGAGAACAATGGTCTGAATTTCCCTTCAGAAACGGAGTTACACCAAAGGCTCTGTGTCTTCAAATGCAAGTGTTCATTTCTGGTAAACCCAGTGATTTTTCAGCTCAAATGAATTTACACAGTTCATGAACACAACACGATTTTCACTATTAAATAAAGAGCATCTATGTAAAAGATGCTGTGGTTTGTTACAGTTTCATAAGCAGAGTTCAAGAAGAATTTGTCCGTATTAGTACAAAATACAGTTCTTTTTTTCTGGGCATGCTCATGTTTTACTTGATGTATTGGGGACGCTGGACAGAAGAGGATGCTTCTTGCGTTAAAACAGAGTGTCTTTCATGTATGAGACCACTGGTCTGAATTTCACTTCAAAAATAGAGTTAAACCAAAGGCTCTCTGTCTTCCTACAAGCAAGAGTTCATTTCCGGTAAACCCAGTGATTTTTTGGCTCAAATGAATTCACACAGTTCACGAACCCCACACGATTTTCACTATTAACTAAAGAGCATCTATGTAAGAGATGCTGTGGCTTGTTACAGTTCCATAAGCAGAGTTCAACTAGATATGGTACATATGAGTAGGAAACACAGTTCATTTTTTCTGGGCATGCTCATGTTTCTTGCTGTATTAGAGACGCTGGAAAGAAGAGCATGCACTTTGCGTTAAAACAGAGTCTGCTTCATGGATGAGAATACTGGTCTAAATTTCCCTTCAGAAACTGAGTTAAACCAAAGGCTCTGTGTCTTCCTAAATGCAAGAGTTCATTTCCCCTAAACCCAGTGATTTTTTGGCTCTAATGAATTTACCCAGTTCACGAACCCAACACGATTTTCCCTATTAACTAAAGAGCATCTAAGAAGAGATGCTCTGGTTTGTATGAGTTTCATAAGCAGAGTTGAACTAGACACAGTAATTTTGAGTAGGACATACAATAATTTTTTTCTGGGCATGCTCACGTTTCTTGCTGTATTGGAGATGCTAGAAGTAGAGCATGCTACTTGCGTAAAAACAGAGTGTGTTTCATGGATGAGAATACTGGTCTGATTATTCCTTCAGAAACGGAGTTAAACCAAAGGTTCTGTGTCTTCCTACAAGCAAGAGTTCATTTCCCCTAAACCCAGTGATATTTCGGGTCAAATGAATTTACACAGTTCACGAACCCAACACGTTTTTCACTATTAACAAAAGAGCATCTATGTAAAAGATGCTGTGGTTTGTTACAGTTTCATAAGCAGAGTTCAACAAGAATTTGTCAGTATGCGTATGAAACACAGTTCTTTTTTTATGGGCATGCTCATGTTTCCTGCTTTATTGGAGACGCTGGAAAGAAGAGGATGCTTCTTGCGTTAAAACAGAGGGTGTTTCAAGGATGAGACCACTGGTCTGAATTTCCCTTCACAAACGATTTAAACCAAAGGCTCTGTGTCTTCCTACAATCAAGAGTTCATTTCCGGTAAACCCTGTGATTTTTCGGCTCAAATGAATTTACACAGTTCACAAACTCAAAAGTTTTTCACTATTAACTAAAGAGAATCTATGTAAGTGATGCTGTGGTTTGTTACAGTGTCATAAGCAGAGTTCAACTAGATACGGTACGTATGAGTAGGAAACACAGTTCTTTTTTTCTGGGTATGCTCATTTTTCTTGCTGTATTAGAGACGCTGGAAAGAAGAGCATGCTCTTTGTGTTAAAACAGAGTGTGTTTCATGGATGAGAACACTGATCTGAATTTCCCTTCACAAATGGAGTTAAACCACAGTCTCTGTGTCTTCTTAAATGCAAGAGTTCATTTCCTGCAAACCCAGTGATATTTGGGCTCAAATGAATTTACACAGTTCATGAACCCAACGCGAGTTTTACTTTTAACTAAAGAGCATCTAGGAAAAAATGCTGTGGTTTGCATGAGTTTCATATGCAGAGTTGAACTAGACACTGTCCTTTTGAGTAGGAAATACAGTTCTTTTTTTCTGGGCATGCTCACGTTTCTTGCTGTATTAGAGACCCTGGAAAGAAGAGCATGCTTCTTGCGTTAAAACAGAGTGTGTTTCATGGATGAGAACACTGATCTGAATTTCCCTTCACAAATGGAGTTAAACCAAAGTCTCTGTGTCTTCTTAAAAGCAAGAGTTCATTTCCCGTAAACCCAGTGATATTTGGACTAAAATGAATTTACACAGTTCAAGAACCCAACACGACTTTTACTTTTAACTAAAGAGCATCTAGGAAAAGATGCTGTGGTTTGTATGAGTTTCATAAGCAGAGTTGAACTAGACACTGTCCTTTTGAGTAGGAAATACAGTTCTTTTTTTCTGGTTAGGCTCATGTTTCTTGCTGTATTTGAGAACCTGGAAAGAAGAGCATGCTTCTTGCGTTAAAACAGAGTGTGTTTCATGGATTTGAACACTGGTCTGAATTTTCCTTCAGAAACAGAGTTAAACCAAAGGCTCTGTGTCTTCCTACAAGCAAGAATTCATTTCCGTTAAATCCAATGATTTATCGGCTCAAAGGAATTTACACAGTTCACGAACCCCACACGATTTTCACTATTAACTAAAGAGCATCTATGTAAGAGATGCTGTGGCTTGTATGAGTTTCATAAGCAGAGTTGAATTAGACAAGGTCCTATTGAGTATTAAATACGGTATATTTTTTCTGCGTATGCTCATGTTTCTTGTTGTATTAGAGAAGCTGGAAAGAAGAGCATGCATCTTGCGTTAAAACAGAGTGTGTTTCATGGATGAAAACAATGGCCTGAATTTCCCTTCACAAACGGAGTTAAACCAAAGGCTCTCTGTCTTCCTACAAGCAAGAGTTCATTTCTGGTAAACCCAGTGAATTTTCGGCTCAAATGAATTTACACAGTTCACTAACCCAACACGATTTTCACTATTAACAAAAGAGCATCTATGAAGAGATGCTGTTCTATGTACGAGTTTCATAAGCAGAGTTCAACTAGATATGGTCCGTATGAGTAGGAAACACAGTTCATTTTTTCTGGGCATGCTCATGTTTCTTGCTGTATTAGAGACGCTGGAAAGAAGAGCATGGTCTTTGCGTTAAACCAGATTGTGTTTCATGGATGAGAACACTGGTCTGAATTTCACTTCAGAAACGGAGTTAAACCAAAGACTCTGTTTCTTCCCAAATGCCAGAGTTCATTTCCGGTAAACCCAGTGATTTCCCGGCTCTAATGGATTTACACAGTTCACGAACCCAACACGATTTTCACTATTAACTATAGAGCATCTATGTAAGAGATGCGGTGGCTTGTTACAGTTCCATAAGCAGAGTTCAACTAGATATGGTACATATGAGTAGGAAACACACTTCATTTTTTCTAGGCATGGTCATGTTTCTTGCTGTATTAGAGACGCTTGAAAGAAGAGCATGCACTTTGCATTAAAACAGAGGGTGTTTCATGGATGAGAATACTGGTCTAAATTTCCCTTCAGAAACTGAGTTAAACCAAAGGCTCTGTGTCTTCCTAAATGCAAGAGTTCATTTCCCCTAAACCCAGTGATTTTTTGGCTCTAATGAATTTACCCAGTTCACGAACCCAACACGATTTTCACTATTAACTAAAGAGCATCTATGAAGAGATGCTCTGTTTTGTATGAGTTTCATAAGCAGAGATGAATTAGACAGAGTCATTTTGAGTAGGACATCCAGTAATTTTTTTCTGGGCATGCTCATGTTTCTTGCTGTATTGGAGATTCTGGAAAGAAGAGCATGCTTCCTGCGTTAAAACAGAGTGTGTTTCATGGATGAGAATACTGGTCTGAATATCCCTTCAGTCACGGAGTTAAACCGAAAGTTCTGTGTCTTCTTACAAGCAAGAGTTCATTTCCTGTAAACCCAGTGATATTTCGGCTCAAATGAATTGACACAGTTCAAGAACCCAACACGAGTTTTACTTTTAACTAAAGAGCATCTATGAAAAGATGCTCTGGTTTGTATGAGTTTCATAAGCAGAGTTGAACTAGACACTGTCCTTTTGAGTAGGAAATACAGTCTCTTTTTTTCTGGGCATGCTCATGTTTCATGCTGTATTGGAGACCCTGGACAGAAGAGCATGCTTCTTGCGTTAAAACAGAGTGTGTTTCATTGATTTGAACACTGGTCTGAATTTCCCTTCAGAAACGGAGTTAAACCAAAGGCTTTCTGTCTGCCTAAATGCAAGAGGTCCTTTCCGGTAAACCCAGTGATTTTTTGGCTGTAATGAATTTACACAGTTCAGAACCCCAACACGATATTCACTATTAATAAAGTTCATCTATGAAGAGATGCTGTGGTTTGTATGTGTTTCATAAGCAGAGTTGAACTAGACACAGTCCTTTTGAGTAGGACATACAGTAATTTTTTTCTAGGCATGCTCATGTTTCTTGCTGTATTGGAGACACTGGACAGAAGAGTATGCTTCTTGTGTTAAAACAGAGTGTGTTTCATTGATTTGAACACTGGTCTGAATTTTCCTTCAGAAACAGAGTTAAACCGAAGGCTCTGTGTCTTCATACAATTAATAGTTAATTTCTGGTAAACCCTTCGATTTTTCGGCTCAAATGAATTTACACAGTTCAAGAATGCAAACGTTTTTCACTATTAACTAAAGAGCATCTATGAAGAGATGGTGTGGTTTGTATGAGTTTCATAAGCAGAGGTGAACTAGACACTGTCCTTTTGAGTAGGTAAATAGAGTTCTTTTTTTCTGGGCATGCTCATGTTTCTTGCTGTATTAGAGACTCTGGAAAGAATAGCATGCTTGTTGCATTAAAACAGAGTATGTTTCATGGATGAGAACACTGGTCTGAATTTCACTTCAGAAACGGAGTTAAACCAAAGGCTCTGTGACTTCCTAAATGCAAGAGTTCATTTCCGGTAAACCCAGTGACTTTTCAGCTCCAATGAATTTACACAGTTCACGAACCCAACATGATTTTCACTATTAACTAAAGAGCATATATGTAAGAGATGCTGTGGCTTGTTGCAGTTCCATAAGCCCAGTTCAACTAGATATGGTACATATGAGTAGGAAACACAGTTCATTTTTTCTGGGCATGCTCATGTTTCTTGCTGTATTAGAGACGCTGGAAAGAAGAGCATGCTCGTTGCATTAAAACAGAGTGTGTTTCATGGATGAGAACACTGGTCTGAATTTCCCTTCAGAAACGGAGTTAAACCAAAGACTCTATGTCTTCCTAAATGCAAGAGTTCATTTCTGGTAAACCCAGTGATTTTTTGGCTCTAATGAATTTACACAGTTCACGAACCAAACATGATTTTCACTATTAACTAAAGAGCATCTATGAAGAGATGCTCTGGTTTGTATGAGTTTCATAAGCAGAGTTGAACTAGACAAAGTCATTTTGAGTAGGACATACAGTAATTTTTTTCTGGGCATGCTCATGTTTCTTGCTATATTGGAGAAGCTAGAAGTAGAGCATGCAAGAGTTCATTTCTGGTAAACCCAGTGATTTTTCAGCTCAAATGAATTTACACAGTACAAGAACCCAACACGATTTTCACTATTAACTAAAGAGCATCTATGTAAAAGATGCTGTGGTTTTTTTATAGTTTCATAAGCAGAATTCAGCTAGATATGTTCCATATGAGTAGGAAACACAGTTCATTATTCTGGGCATGCTCATGTTTCTTGCTGTATTGTAGATGCTGGAAAGAAGAGCATGCTCTTCACGTTAAAACAGAGTGTGTTTCATGGATTAGAACACTGGTCTGAATTGCCCTTCACAAACAGAGTTAAACCAAATGCTCTGTGTCTTCCTACAAGCAAGAGTTCATTTCCTGTAAACCCAGTGATTTTTCAGCTCAAATGAATTTACACAGTTCACGAAGCCAACACAATTTTCACTATTAACTAAAGATCATCTATGAAGAGATGCTGTGTTTTGTATGAGTTTATTAAGAGGAGTTGAACTAGACGCGGTCCTTTTGAGTAAGAAATACAGTTCTTTTTTTCTGTGCATGCTCTTGTTTCTTGCTATCTTACCGACGCTGGGCAGAAGAGGATTCTTCTTGTGTTAAAACAGATGGTGTTTCATGGATGAGAACACTGGTCTGAATTTCCCTTCAGATACAGAGTTAAACCAAAGGCTCTGTGTCTTCCTACAAGCAAGAGTTCATTTCTGGTAAACCCAGTGATTTTTCGGCTCAAATGAATTTACAGTTCATGAACCCAACACGATTTTCACTATTAACTAAAGAGCATCTATGAAGAGATGCTGTGATTCGTATGAGTTTCATAAGCAGAGTTGAACTAGACACGGTCCTTTTGAGTAGGAAATACATTTTTTTTTCTGAGCATGCTCATATTTCTTGCTGTATTGGAGACGCTGGAAAGAAGAGTGTGCTTCTTGCGTTAAAACAGATTGTGTTTCCTGGATTTGAACATAGGTCTGAATTTTCCTTCTGAAACGGAGTTAAAACAAATGCTCTGTGTCTTCCTACAAGCAAGAGTTCATTTCCGGTAAACCCAGTGAATTTTGACTCAAATGTATTTGCACAGTTCCCAACCCCAACACGTATTTCACTATTAACTAAAGAGCATCTCTGTGAGAGATGCTGTGGTTTGTTACAGTTTCATGAGCAGAGTTCAACTAGATATGGTCAGTATGAGTAGGAAACACAGTTCTTTTTTTCTGGTCATGCTCATGTTTCTTACTGTATAGGAGACGCTGGACAGAGTAGGATGCTTTTTGCGTTAAAACAGAGGGTGTTTTATGGATTAGAACGCTGGTCTGAATTTCTCTTCACAAACGGAGTTAAACCAAAGGCTCTGTGTCTTTCTACAAGCAAGAGTTCATTTCCGTTAAACCCAGTGAATTTTCGGCTCAAATGAATTTACACAGTTCACGAACCCAACACGTTTTTCACTATTAACTAAAGAGCGTCTATGTAAAAGATGCTGTGGTTTGTTACAGTTTCATAAGCAGAGTTAAACTAGATATGGTCCGTATGAGCAGGAAACACAATTCATATTTTCTGGGCATGCTCATCTTTCTTGCTGTATAGGAGACGCTAGACAGAAGAGGATGCTTCTTGCATTAAAACAGAGGGTGTTTTATGGATGAGAACGCTGGTCTGTATTTCTCTTCACAATCGGAGTTAAACCAAAGTGTCTGTGTCTTCCTACAAGCAAGAGTTCATTTCCGGTAAACATAGTGATTTGTCGGCTTAAATGAATTTACACAGTTCACGAACCAAAAATGATTTTCAGTATTAACTAAAGAGCATCTATGTAAGAGATGTTGTGGTTTGTTACAGTTTCATAAGGAGAGTTTAACTAGATACGGTCCGTATGAGTAGGAAACACAGTTCTTTTTTTCAGTGCATGCTCATGTTTCTTGTTGTATTGGCGATGCAGGAAAGAAGACCATGCTCTTTGTGTTACAAACAAAGTGTGTTTCATGGATGAGAACACTGGTCTGAATTTCCCTTCACAAACGGAGTTAAACCAAAGGCTCTCTGTCTTCCTACAAGCAAGAGTTCATTTCCTGTAAACCCAGTGATTTTTCAGCTCAAATGAATTTACACAGTTCATGAAGCCAACACGATTTTCACTATTAACAAAAGATAAACTATGAAGAGATTCTGTGTTTTGTATGAGTTTCATAAGCAGAGTTGAACTAGACACTGTCCTTTTGAGTGGGAAATAGAGTTCTTTTTTTCTGGGCATGCTCATGTTTCTTGCTGTATTAGAGACTCTGGAAAGAATAGCATGCTTGTTGCATTAAAACAGAGTGTGTTTCATGGATGAGAACACTGGTCTGAATTTCACTTCAGAAACGGAGTTAAACCAAAGGCTCTGTGACTTCCTAAATGCAAGAGTTCATTTCCGGTAAACCCAGTGACTTTTCAGCTCAAATGAATTTACACAGTTGACGAACCCAACATGATTTTCCCTATTAACTAAAGAGCATCTATGTAAGAGATGCTGTGGCTTGTTAGAGTTCCATAAGAAGAGTTCTACTAGATATGGTACATATGAGTAGGAAACACTGTTCATTTTTTCTGGCCATGCTCATGTTTCTTGCTGTATTAGAGACTCTGGAAAGAAGAGCATGCTCTTTGCGTTAAAACACAGCATGTTTCATGGATGAGAACACTGGTCTAAATTTCCCTTCACAAACGAGTTAAACCAAAGTCTCTCTGTCTTCCTACAATGAAGAGTTCATTTCTGGTAAACCCTTTGATTTTTTGGCTCAAATGAATTTACACAGTTCATGAACCCAAACGTTTTTCACTATTAACTAAAGAGCATCTATGTAAGAGATCCTGGGGTTTGTTATAGTTTCATAAGCAGAGTTCAACTAGATATGGTCCATATGAGTAGGAAACACAGTTCTTTTTTTCTGATCATGCTCATGTTTCTTGCTGTATTAGAGATGCTGGAAAGAAGAGCATGCTCGTTGCGTTAAAACAGAGTGTGTTTCATGGATGAGAACACTGGTCTGAATTTCACTTCAGAAACAGAGTTAAACCAAAGGCTCTGTGACTTCCTAAATGCAAGAGTTCATTTCCTGTAAACCCAGTGATTTTTCGGCTCTAATGAATTTACACAGTTCACGAACCCAACACGATTTTCACTATTAACTAAAAAGCATCTATGAAGAGATGCTGTGGTTTGTATGAGTTTCATAAGCAGAGTTGAACTAGACACAGTCATTTTGAGTAGAAAGTACAGTAATTTTTTTCTGGGCATTCTCATGTTTCTTGCTGTATTGGAGAAACTGGAAGAACCGAATGCTTCTTGCGTTAAAACAGAGTGTGTTTCATGGATGAGAACACTGGTCTGAATATTCCTTCAGAAACGGAGTTAAAACAAAGGCTCTCAGCTTCCTACAAGCACGAGTTCATTTTCATTAAACCCTGTGATATTTCGGCTCAAATGAATTTTCACAGTTCAAACCTAACACGATTTTCACTATTAACTAAAGAGCATCTATGTAAAAGATGCTGTGGTTTGTTACAGTTTCATAAGAAGAGTTCAGCTAGATATGGTCCGTATGAGTAGGAAACACAGTTCTTTTTTTATGGGCATGCTCACGATTCTTGCTGTATTAGAGACCCTGAAAAGAAGAGAATCCTTCTTGCATTAAAACAGAGTGTGTTTCATGGATTTGAACACTGGTGTGAATTTTCCTTCAGAAACAGAGTTAAACCAAAGGCTCTGTGTCTTCATACAAGCAAGAGTTCATTTCCATTAAACCCAGTGATTTTCCGGCTCAAAGGAATTTACACAGTTCACGAACCCAACACGATTTTCACTATTAACAAAAGATCATCTATGTAAAAGATGCTGTGGTTTGTTACAGTTTCATAAGCAGAGTTCAACTAGATTTGGTCCGTATGAGTCGAACCATAGTTCTTTTTTTATGGGCATGCTCATGTTCCTTGTTTTATTGCAGACCCTGGAAATAAGAGCATGTTTCTTGCATTAAAACAGAGGGTGTTTCATGGATTTGAACACTGGTCTGAATTTTTCTTCAGAAACAGAGTTAAACCAAAGGATGTGTGTCTTCCTACAATCAAGAGTTCATTTCCTGTAAACCCTGTGATTTTTCGGCTCAAATGAATTTACATAGTTCACGATCCCAAAAGTTTTTCACTATTAACTAAAGAGCATCTATGTAAGAGATGCTGTGGTTTGTTACAGTTTCATAGGCAGAGTTCAACTAGATATGGTCTGTATGAGTAGGAAACACAGTTCTTTTTTTCTGATCATGCTCATGTTTCTTGCTGTATTAGAGAGGCTGGAAAGAAGAGCATGCTCATTGCGTTAAAACAGAGTGTGTTTCATGGATGAGAACAATGGTCGGAATTTCCCTTCAGAAACGGAGTTACACCAAAGGCTCTGTGTCTTCAAATGCAAGTGTTCATTTCTGGTAAACCCAGTGATTTTTCAGCTCAAATGAATTTACACAGTTCATGAACCCAAACGTTTTTCACTATTAACTAAAGAGCATCTATGTAAGAGATCCTGTGGTTTGTTATAGTTTCATAAGCAGAGTTCAACTAGATATGGTCCATATGAGTAGGAAACACAGTTCTTTTTTTCTGATCATGCTCATGTTTCTTGCTGTATTAGAGATGCTGGAAAGAAGAGCATGCTCGTTGCGTTAAAACAGAGTGTGTTTCATGGATGAGAACACTGGTCTGAATTTCACTTCAGAAACAGAGTTAAACCAAAGGCTCTGTGACTTCCTAAATGCAAGAGTTCATTTCCTGTAAACCCAGTGATTTTTCGGCTCTAATGAATTTACACAGTTCACGAACCCAACACGATTTTCACTATTAACTAAAAAGCATCTATGAAGAGATGCTGTGGTTTGTATGAGTTTCATAAGCAGAGTTGAACTAGACACAGTCATTTTGAGTAGAAAGTACAGTAATTTTTTTCTGGGCATTCTCATGTTTCTTGCTGTATTGGAGAAACTGGAAGAACCGAATGCTTCTTGCGTTAAAACAGAGTGTGTTTCATGGATGAGAACACTGGTCTGAATATTCCTTCAGAAACGGAGTTAAAACAAAGGCTCTCAGCTTCCTACAAGCACGAGTTCATTTTCATTAAACCCTGTGATATTTCGGCTCAAATGAATTTTCACAGTTCAAACCTAACACGATTTTCACTATTAACTAAAGAGCATCTATGTAAAAGATGCTGTGGTTTGTTACAGTTTCATAAGAAGAGTTCAGCTAGATATGGTCCGTATGAGTAGGAAACACAGTTCTTTTTTTATGGGCATGCTCACGATTCTTGCTGTATTAGAGACCCTGAAAAGAAGAGAATCCTTCTTGCATTAAAACAGAGTGTGTTTCATGGATTTGAACACTGGTGTGAATTTTCCTTCAGAAACAGAGTTAAACCAAAGGCTCTGTGTCTTCATACAAGCAAGAGTTCATTTCCATTAAACCCAGTGATTTTCCGGCTCAAAGGAATTTACACAGTTCACGAACCCAACACGATTTTCACTATTAACAAAAGATCATCTATGTAAAAGATGCTGTGGTTTGTTACAGTTTCATAAGCAGAGTTCAACTAGATTTGGTCCGTATGAGTCGAACCATAGTTCTTTTTTTATGGGCATGCTCATGTTCCTTGTTTTATTGCAGACCCTGGAAATAAGAGCATGTTTCTTGCATTAAAACAGAGGGTGTTTCATGGATTTGAACACTGGTCTGAATTTTTCTTCAGAAACAGAGTTAAACCAAAGGATGTGTGTCTTCCTACAATCAAGAGTTCATTTCCTGTAAACCCTGTGATTTTTCGGCTCAAATGAATTTACATAGTTCACGATCCCAAAAGTTTTTCACTATTAACTAAAGAGCATCTATGTAAGAGATGCTGTGGTTTGTTACAGTTTCATAGGCAGAGTTCAACTAGATATGGTCTGTATGAGTAGGAAACACAGTTCTTTTTTTCTGATCATGCTCATGTTTCTTGCTGTATTAGAGAGGCTGGAAAGAAGAGCATGCTCATTGCGTTAAAACAGAGTGTGTTTCATGGATGAGAACAATGGTCGGAATTTCCCTTCAGAAACGGAGTTAAACCAAAGGCTCTGTGTCTTCCTAAATGCAAGTGTTCATTTCCGGTAAACACAGTGACTTTTCAGCTCAAATGAATTTACACAGTTCATGAACCCAACACGATTTTCACTCTTAACTAAAGAGCATCTATGAAGAGATGCTCTGTTTTGTAGGGGATTCATAAGCAGAGTTGAACTAGACACAGTCATTTTGAGTAGGACACACAGTAATTTATTTCTGGGCATGCTCATATTTCTTGCTGTATTGGAGATGCTGGAATAAGAGCATGCTTCTTGTGTTAAAACAGAGTGTGTTTCATGGATGAGAATTCTGGTCTGAATATTCCTTCAGAAACGGAGTTAAACCAAAGGTTCTGTGTCTTCCTACAAGCAAGAGTTCATTTACCGTAAACCCAGTGATATTTCGGCTCAAATGAATTTACACAGTTTAAGAACCCAACATGAGTTTTACTTTTAACTAAAGAGCATCTAGGAAAAGATGCTGTGGTTTGTATGAGTTTCATAAGCAGAGTTGCACTAGACACTGTCCTTTTGAGTAGGAAATACAGTTCTTTTTTTCTGGGCATGCTCACGTTTCTTGCTGTATTGGAGACCCTGGAAAGAAGAGCATGATTCTTGCGTTAAAACAGAGTGTGTTTCATGGATTTGAACACTGGTCTGATTTTTCCTTCAGAAACAGAGTTAAACCAAAGGCTCTGTGTCTTCTTACAAGCAAGAGTTCATTTCCGTTAAACCCAGTGATTTTTCTGCTCAAATGAATTTACACAGTTCACGAACCCAACACTATTTTCACTATTAACAAAAGAGAATCTATGTAAAAGTTGCTGTGGTTTGTTACAGTTTCATAAGCAGAGTTCAACTAGATATGGTCCGTATGAGAAGGAAACACAGTTCATTTTTTATGGGCATGCTCATGTTTCTAGCTGTATTGGAGACACTGGACAGAAGAGGATGCTTCTTGCATTAAAACAGAGGGTGTTTCAGGGATGAGAACACTGGTCGGAATTCCCTTCACAAACGAGTTAAACCAAAGGCTCTGTGTCTTCCTACAATAAAGAGTTCATTTCTGGTAAACCCTTTGATTTTTTGGCTCAAATGAATTTACACAGTTCAAGAACCCAAACGTTTTTCACTATTAACTAAAGAACATCTCTGTAAGAGATGCTGTGGTTTGTTACAGTTTCATAAGCAGAGTTCAACTAGATATGGTCCATATGAGTAGGAAACACAGTTCTTTTTTTCTGATCATGCTCATGTTTCTTGCTGTATTAGAGACACTGGAAAGAAGAGCATGCTCGTTGCGTTAAAACAGAGAGTGTTTCATGGATGAGAACACTGGTCTGAATTTCACTTCAGAAACGGAGTTAAACCAAAGGCTCTCTGTCTTCCTACAAGCAAGAGTTCATTTCCTGTAAACCCAGTGATTTTTCAGCTCAAAAGAATTTACACAGTTCATGAAGCCAACACGATTTTCACTATTAACAAAAGATAAACTATGAAGAGATTCTGTGTTTTGTATGAGTTTCATAAGCAGAGTTGAACTAGACACTGTCCTTTTGAGTGGGAAATAGAGTTCTTTTTTTCTGGGCATGCTCATGTTTCTTGCTGTATTAGAGACTCTGGAAAGAATAGCATGCTTGTTGCATTAAAACAGAGTGTGTTTCATGGATGAGAACACTGGTCTGAATTTCACTTCAGAAACGGAGTTAAACCAAAGGCTCTGTGACTTCCTAAATGCAAGAGTTCATTTCCGGTAAACCCAGTGACTTTTCAGCTCAAATGAATTTACACAGTTGACGAACCCAACATGATTTTCCCTATTAACTAAAGAGCATCTATGTAAGAGATGCTGTGGCTTGTTAGAGTTCCATAAGAAGAGTTCTACTAGATATGGTACATATGAGTAGGAAACACTGTTCATTTTTTCTGGCCATGCTCATGTTTCTTGCTGTATTAGAGACTCTGGAAAGAAGAGCATGCTCTTTGCGTTAAAACACAGCATGTTTCATGGATGAGAACACTGGTCTAAATTTCCCTTCACAAACGAGTTAAACCAAAGTCTCTCTGTCTTCCTACAATGAAGAGTTCATTTCTGGTAAACCCTTTGATTTTTTGGCTCAAATGAATTTACACAGTTCATGAACCCAAACGTTTTTCACTATTAACTAAAGAGCATCTATGTAAGAGATCCTGTGGTTTGTTATAGTTTCATAAGCAGAGTTCAACTAGATATGGTCCATATGAGTAGGAAACACAGTTCTTTTTTTCTGATCATGCTCATGTTTCTTGCTGTATTAGAGATGCTGGAAAGAAGAGCATGCTCGTTGCGTTAAAACAGAGTGTGTTTCATGGATGAGAACACTGGTCTGAATTTCACTTCAGAAACAGAGTTAAACCAAAGGCTCTGTGACTTCCTAAATGCAAGAGTTCATTTCCTGTAAACCCAGTGATTTTTCGGCTCTAATGAATTTACACAGTTCACGAACCCAACACGATTTTCACTATTAACTAAAAAGCATCTATGAAGAGATGCTGTGGTTTGTATGAGTTTCATAAGCAGAGTTGAACTAGACACAGTCATTTTGAGTAGAAAGTACAGTAATTTTTTTCTGGGCATTCTCATGTTTCTTGCTGTATTGGAGAAACTGGAAGAACCGAATGCTTCTTGCGTTAAAACAGAGTGTGTTTCATGGATGAGAACACTGGTCTGAATATTCCTTCAGAAACGGAGTTAAAACAAAGGCTCTCAGCTTCCTACAAGCACGAGTTCATTTTCATTAAACCCTGTGATATTTCGGCTCAAATGAATTTTCACAGTTCAAACCTAACACGATTTTCACTATTAACTAAAGAGCATCTATGTAAAAGATGCTGTGGTTTGTTACAGTTTCATAAGAAGAGTTCAGCTAGATATGGTCCGTATGAGTAGGAAACACAGTTCTTTTTTTATGGGCATGCTCACGATTCTTGCTGTATTAGAGACCCTGAAAAGAAGAGAATCCTTCTTGCATTAAAACAGAGTGTGTTTCATGGATTTGAACACTGGTGTGAATTTTCCTTCAGAAACAGAGTTAAACCAAAGGCTCTGTGTCTTCATACAAGCAAGAGTTCATTTCCATTAAACCCAGTGATTTTCCGGCTCAAAGGAATTTACACAGTTCACGAACCCAACACGATTTTCACTATTAACAAAAGATCATCTATGTAAAAGATGCTGTGGTTTGTTACAGTTTCATAAGCAGAGTTCAACTAGATTTGGTCCGTATGAGTCGAACCATAGTTCTTTTTTTATGGGCATGCTCATGTTCCTTGTTTTATTGCAGACCCTGGAAATAAGAGCATGTTTCTTGCATTAAAACAGAGGGTGTTTCATGGATTTGAACACTGGTCTGAATTTTTCTTCAGAAACAGAGTTAAACCAAAGGATGTGTGTCTTCCTACAATCAAGAGTTCATTTCCTGTAAACCCTGTGATTTTTCGGCTCAAATGAATTTACATAGTTCACGATCCCAAAAGTTTTTCACTATTAACTAAAGAGCATCTATGTAAGAGATGCTGTGGTTTGTTACAGTTTCATAGGCAGAGTTCAACTAGATATGGTCTGTATGAGTAGGAAACACAGTTCTTTTTTTCTGATCATGCTCATGTTTCTTGCTGTATTAGAGAGGCTGGAAAGAAGAGCATGCTCATTGCGTTAAAACAGAGTGTGTTTCATGGATGAGAACAATGGTCGGAATTTCCCTTCAGAAACGGAGTTAAACCAAAGGCTCTGTGTCTTCCTAAATGCAAGTGTTCATTTCCGGTAAACACAGTGACTTTTCAGCTCAAATGAATTTACACAGTTCATGAACCCAACACGATTTTCACTCTTAACTAAAGAGCATCTATGAAGAGATGCTCTGTTTTGTAGGGGATTCATAAGCAGAGTTGAACTAGACACAGTCATTTTGAGTAGGACACACAGTAATTTATTTCTGGGCATGCTCATATTTCTTGCTGTATTGGAGATGCTGGAATAAGAGCATGCTTCTTGTGTTAAAACAGAGTGTGTTTCATGGATGAGAATTCTGGTCTGAATATTCCTTCAGAAACGGAGTTAAACCAAAGGTTCTGTGTCTTCCTACAAGCAAGAGTTCATTTACCGTAAACCCAGTGATATTTCGGCTCAAATGAATTTACACAGTTTAAGAACCCAACATGAGTTTTACTTTTAACTAAAGAGCATCTAGGAAAAGATGCTGTGGTTTGTATGAGTTTCATAAGCAGAGTTGCACTAGACACTGTCCTTTTGAGTAGGAAATACAGTTCTTTTTTTCTGGGCATGCTCACGTTTCTTGCTGTATTGGAGACCCTGGAAAGAAGAGCATGATTCTTGCGTTAAAACAGAGTGTGTTTCATGGATTTGAACACTGGTCTGATTTTTCCTTCAGAAACAGAGTTAAACCAAAGGCTCTGTGTCTTCTTACAAGCAAGAGTTCATTTCCGTTAAACCCAGTGATTTTTCTGCTCAAATGAATTTACACAGTTCACGAACCCAACACTATTTTCACTATTAACAAAAGAGAATCTATGTAAAAGTTGCTGTGGTTTGTTACAGTTTCATAAGCAGAGTTCAACTAGATATGGTCCGTATGAGAAGGAAACACAGTTCATTTTTTATGGGCATGCTCATGTTTCTAGCTGTATTGGAGACACTGGACAGAAGAGGATGCTTCTTGCATTAAAACAGAGGGTGTTTCAGGGATGAGAACACTGGTCGGAATTCCCTTCACAAACGAGTTAAACCAAAGGCTCTGTGTCTTCCTACAATAAAGAGTTCATTTCTGGTAAACCCTTTGATTTTTTGGCTCAAATGAATTTACACAGTTCAAGAACCCAAACGTTTTTCACTATTAACTAAAGAACATCTCTGTAAGAGATGCTGTGGTTTGTTACAGTTTCATAAGCAGAGTTCAACTAGATATGGTCCATATGAGTAGGAAACACAGTTCTTTTTTTCTGATCATGCTCATGTTTCTTGCTGTATTAGAGACGCTGGAAAGAAGAGCATGCTCGTTGCGTTAAAACAGAGTGTGTTTCATGGATGAGAACACTGGTCTGAATTTCACTTCAGAAACGGAGTTAAACCAAAGGCTCTGTGACTTTCTGAAAGCAAGAGTTCATTTCCGGTAAACCCAGTGACTGTTCAGCTCAAATGAATTTACACAGTTCACGAACCCAACACGATTTTCACTATTAACTAAAGAGCATCTATGTAAGAGATGCTGTGGCTTGTTACAGTTGCATAAGCAGAGTTCAACTAGATATGGTATATATGAATAGGAAACCCAGTTCATTTTTTCTGGGCATGCTCATGTTTCTTGCTGTATTAGAGATGCATGAAAGAAGAGCATGCTCTTTGCGTTAAAACAGAATGTGATTCATGGATGAGAACACTGGTCTGAATTTCCCTTCAGAAACGGAGTTAAACCAAAGTCTCTATGTCTTCCTAAAGGCAAGAGTTCATTTCTGGTAAACCCAGTGATTTTTGGGCTCTAATGAATTTACACAGTTCACGAACTCAACACGATTTTCACTATTAAGTAAAGAGCATCTATGAAGAGATGCTCTGGTTTGTATGAGTTTCATAAGCAGAGTTGAACTAGACAAAGTCATTTTTAGTAGGACATACAGTAATTTTTTTCTGGGCATGCTCATGTTTCTTGCTGTATTAGAGAATCTGGAAAGAATAGCATGCTCTTTGCGTTAAAACAGAGTGTGTTTCATGGATGAGAACACTGGTCTGAATTTCACTTCAGAAACGGAGTTAAACCAAAGGCTCTGTGACTTACTAAATGCAAGAGTTCATTTCCGGTAAACCCAGTGATTTTTCAGCTCAAATGAATTTACACAGTTCACGAACACAACACGATTTTCACTATTAAATAAAGAGCATCTTTGTAAAAGATGCTGTGGTTTGTTACAGTTTCATAAGCAGAGTTCAACAAGAATTTGTGCGTATGAGTATGAAACACAGTTCTTTTTTTATGGGCATCCTCATGTTTCTTGCTGTATTGGAGACGCTGGACAGAAGAGGATGCTTCTTGTGTTAAAACAGAGGGTGTTTCATGGATGAGAACACTGGTCTGAATTTCCCTTCACAAAAGAGTTAAACCAAAGGCTCTGTGTCTTCCTACAATCAAGAGTTCATTTCAGGTAAACCCTGTGATTTTTCGGCTCAAATGAATTTACACAGTTCACGAACACAACACGATTTTCACTATTAACTAAAGGGCATGTATGTTATAGATGCTGTGGTTTGTTACAGATTCTTAAGCAGAGTTCAACTAGATATGGTCCGTATGAATGGGAAACACAGTTCTTTTTTTCTGGGCATGCTCATGTTTCTTGCTGTATTTCAGATGCTGGAAAGAATAGCATGCTGTTTGCGTTAAAACAGAGTGTGTTTCATGCATGAGAACACTGGTCTGAATTTCCCTTCAGAAACGTTGTTAAACCAAAGGCTCTGTGTCTTCCTAAATGCAAGAGTTCACTTCCAGTAAACCCAGTGATTTTTCAGCTCAAAGAATTTACACAGTTCACGAACACAACACGATTTTCACTATTAAATAAAGAGCATCTATGTAAAAGATGCTGTGGTTTGTTACAGTTTCATAAGCACAGTACAACAATAATTTGTCCATATGAGTATGAAACACAGTTCTTTTTTATGGGCATCCTCATGTTTCTTATGTATTGGAGAAGCTGGACAGAAGAGCATGCTCATTGCGCTTAAACAGAGTGTGTTTCATGACTGAGAACACTGGGCGTAATTTCCCTTCACAAACGGAGTAAAACAAAAGGCTCTGTGTCTTCCTACAAGCAAGAGTTTATTTCCAGTAAACCCAGAGAGTTTTCGGCTCAAATGAATTTACACAGTTCACGAACCCAACATTTTTTTCACTATTAACTAAAGAGCATCTATGTAAGAGATGCTGTGGTTTGTTACAGTTCCATAAGCAGAGTTAAAAACTAGATATGGTACATATGAATAGGAAACACAGTTCATTTTTTCTGGCCATTCTCATATTTCTTGCTATATTGCAGACACTGTAAAGAAGAGCATGCTTGTTGCGTTAAAACAGAGTGTGTTTCATGGATGAGAACACTGGTCTGAATTTCCCTTCAGAAACGGAGTTAAACCAAAGGCTCTATGTTTTCCTAAAGGCAAGAGTTCATTTCTGGTAAACCCAGTGATTTTTTGGCTCTAATGAATTTACACAGTTCACGAACTCAACACGATTTTCACTATTAACTAAAGAGCATCTATGAAGAGATGCTCTGGTTTGTATGAGTTTCATAAGCAGAGTTGAACTAGACAAAGTCATTTTTAGTAGGACATACAGTAATTTTTTTCTGGGCATGCTCATGTTTCTTGCTGTATTAGAGAATCTGGAAAGAATAGCATGCTCTTTGCATTAAAACAGAGTGTGTTTCATGGATGAGAACACTGGTCTGAATTTCACTTCAGAAACGGAGTTAAACCAAAGGCTCTGTGACTTACTAAATGCAAGAGTTCATTTCCGGTAAACCCAGTGATTTTTCAGCTCAAATGAATTTACACAGTTCACGAACACAACACGATTTTCACTATTAAATAAAGAGCATCTTTGTAAAAGATGCTGTAGTTTGTTACAGTTTCATAAGCAGAGTTCAACAAGAATTTGTGCATATGAGTATGAAACACAGTTCTTTTTTTATGGGTATCCTCATGTTTCTTGCTGTATTGGAGACGCTGGACAGAAGAGGATGCTTCTTGCGTTAAAACAGAGGGTGTTTCATGGATGAGAACACTGGTCTGAATTTCCCTTCACAAACGAGTTAAACCAAAGGCTCTGTGTCTTCCTACAATCAAGAGTTCATTTCAGGTAAACCCTGTGATTTTTCGGCTCAAATGAATTTACACAGTTCACGAACACAACACGATTTTCACTATTAACAAAAGGGCATGTATGTAATAGATGCTGTGGTTTGTTACAGATTCTTAAGCAGAGTTCAACTAGATATTGTCCGTATGAATAGGAAACACAGTTCTTTTTTTCTGGGCATGCTCATGTTTCTTGCTGTATTGGAGATGCTAGAATTAGAGCATGCTCCTTGCGTTAAAACAGAATGTGTTTCATGGATGAGAACACTGGTCTGAATTTCCCTTCACAAATGGAATTAAACCACAGTCTCTGTGTCTTCTTAAATGCAAGAGTTCATTTCCTGTAAACCCAGTGATATTTGGGCTCAAATGAATTTACACAGTTCATGAACCCAACCCGAGTTTTACTTTTAACTAAAGAGCATCTAGGAAAAGATGCTGTGGTTTGCATGAGTTTCATAAGCAGAGTTGAACTAGACACTGTCCTTTTGAGTAGGAAATACAGTTCTTTTCTTCTGGGCATGCTCACGTTTCTTGCTGTATTGGAGACCCTGGAAAGAAGAGCATGCTTCTTGCGTTAAAACAGAGTGTGTTTCATGGATTTGAACACTGGTCTGAATTTTCCTTCAGAAACAGAGTTAAACCAAAGGCTCTGTGTCTTCCTACAAGCAAGAGTTCATTTCCATTAATCCCAGTGATTTTTCGGCTCAAATGAATTTACACAGTTCACAAACCCCACACGATTTTCACTATTAACTAAAGAGCATCTATGAAGGGATGCTCTGGTTTGTATGAGTTTCATAAGCAGAGTTGAACTAGACACAGTCATTTTGAGTAGGACATACAGTAATTTTTTTTCTGGGCATGCTCATTTTTCTTGCTATATTGGAGAAGCTAGAAGTAGAGCATGCTTCTTGCGTTAAAACAGAGTGTGTTTCATGGATGAGAATACTGGTCTGATTATTCCTTCTGAAATGGAGTTAAACCAAAGGTTCTGTGTCTTCCTACAAGCAAGAGTTCATTTCCCGTAAATCCAGTGATATTTCGGCTCAAATGAATTTACACAGTTCACGAACCCAACACGATTTTCACTATTAACAAAAGAGAATCTATGTAAAAGATGCTGTGGTTTGTTACATTTTCATAAGCAGAGTTCAACTAGATATGGTCCGTATGAGTAGGAAACACAGTTCTTTTTTTCTGGGATGCTCATTTTTCTTGCTGTATTAGAGACGCTGGAAAGAAGAGCAGACTCTTTGCGTTAAAACAGAGTGTGTTTCATGGATGAGAACAATGGTCTGAATTTCCCTTCAGAAACGGAGTTACACCAAAGGCTCTGTGTCTTCAAATGCAAGTGTTCATTTCTGGTAAACCCAGTGATTTTTCAGCTCAAATGAATTTACACAGTTCATGAACACAACACGATTTTCACTATTAAATAAAGAGCATCTATGTAAAAGATGCTGTGGTTTGTTACAGTTTCATAAGCAGAGTTCAAGAAGAATTTGTCCGTATTAGTACAAAATACAGTTCTTTTTTTCTGGGCATGCTCATGTTTTACTTGATGTATTGGGGACGCTGGACAGAAGAGGATGCTTCTTGCGTTAAAACAGAGTGTCTTTCATGTATGAGACCACTGGTCTGAATTTCACTTCAAAAATAGAGTTAAACCAAAGGCTCTCTGTCTTCCTACAAGCAAGAGTTCATTTCCGGTAAACCCAGTGATTTTTTGGCTCAAATGAATTCACACAGTTCACGAACCCCACACGATTTTCACTATTAACTAAAGAGCATCTATGTAAGAGATGCTGTGGCTTGTTACAGTTCCATAAGCAGAGTTCAACTAGATATGGTACATATGAGTAGGAAACACAGTTCATTTTTTCTGGGCATGCTCATGTTTCTTGCTGTATTAGAGACGCTGGAAAGAAGAGCATGCACTTTGCGTTAAAACAGAGTCTGCTTCATGGATGAGAATACTGGTCTAAATTTCCCTTCAGAAACTGAGTTAAACCAAAGGCTCTGTGTCTTCCTAAATGCAAGAGTTCATTTCCCCTAAACCCAGTGATTTTTTGGCTCTAATGAATTTACCCAGTTCACGAACCCAACACGATTTTCCCTATTAACTAAAGAGCATCTAAGAAGAGATGCTCTGGTTTGTATGAGTTTCATAAGCAGAGTTGAACTAGACACAGTAATTTTGAGTAGGACATACAATAATTTTTTTCTGGGCATGCTCACGTTTCTTGCTGTATTGGAGATGCTAGAAGTAGAGCATGCTACTTGCGTAAAAACAGAGTGTGTTTCATGGATGAGAATACTGGTCTGATTATTCCTTCAGAAACGGAGTTAAACCAAAGGTTCTGTGTCTTCCTACAAGCAAGAGTTCATTTCCCCTAAACCCAGTGATATTTCGGGTCAAATGAATTTACACAGTTCACGAACCCAACACGTTTTTCACTATTAACAAAAGAGCATCTATGTAAAAGATGCTGTGGTTTGTTACAGTTTCATAAGCAGAGTTCAACAAGAATTTGTCAGTATGCGTATGAAACACAGTTCTTTTTTTATGGGCATGCTCATGTTTCCTGCTTTATTGGAGACGCTGGAAAGAAGAGGATGCTTCTTGCGTTAAAACAGAGGGTGTTTCAAGGATGAGACCACTGGTCTGAATTTCCCTTCACAAACGATTTAAACCAAAGGCTCTGTGTCTTCCTACAATCAAGAGTTCATTTCCGGTAAACCCTGTGATTTTTCGGCTCAAATGAATTTACACAGTTCACAAACTCAAAAGTTTTTCACTATTAACTAAAGAGAATCTATGTAAGTGATGCTGTGGTTTGTTACAGTGTCATAAGCAGAGTTCAACTAGATACGGTACGTATGAGTAGGAAACACAGTTCTTTTTTTCTGGGTATGCTCATTTTTCTTGCTGTATTAGAGACGCTGGAAAGAAGAGCATGCTCTTTGTGTTAAAACAGAGTGTGTTTCATGGATGAGAACACTGATCTGAATTTCCCTTCACAAATGGAGTTAAACCACAGTCTCTGTGTCTTCTTAAATGCAAGAGTTCATTTCCTGCAAACCCAGTGATATTTGGGCTCAAATGAATTTACACAGTTCATGAACCCAACGCGAGTTTTACTTTTAACTAAAGAGCATCTAGGAAAAAATGCTGTGGTTTGCATGAGTTTCATATGCAGAGTTGAACTAGACACTGTCCTTTTGAGTAGGAAATACAGTTCTTTTTTTCTGGGCATGCTCACGTTTCTTGCTGTATTAGAGACCCTGGAAAGAAGAGCATGCTTCTTGCGTTAAAACAGAGTGTGTTTCATGGATGAGAACACTGATCTGAATTTCCCTTCACAAATGGAGTTAAACCAAAGTCTCTGTGTCTTCTTAAAAGCAAGAGTTCATTTCCCGTAAACCCAGTGATATTTGGACTAAAATGAATTTACACAGTTCAAGAACCCAACACGACTTTTACTTTTAACTAAAGAGCATCTAGGAAAAGATGCTGTGGTTTGTATGAGTTTCATAAGCAGAGTTGAACTAGACACTGTCCTTTTGAGTAGGAAATACAGTTCTTTTTTTCTGGTTAGGCTCATGTTTCTTGCTGTATTTGAGAACCTGGAAAGAAGAGCATGCTTCTTGCGTTAAAACAGAGTGTGTTTCATGGATTTGAACACTGGTCTGAATTTTCCTTCAGAAACAGAGTTAAACCAAAGGCTCTGTGTCTTCCTACAAGCAAGAATTCATTTCCGTTAAATCCAATGATTTATCGGCTCAAAGGAATTTACACAGTTCACGAACCCCACACGATTTTCACTATTAACTAAAGAGCATCTATGTAAGAGATGCTGTGGCTTGTATGAGTTTCATAAGCAGAGTTGAATTAGACAAGGTCCTATTGAGTATTAAATACGGTATATTTTTTCTGCGTATGCTCATGTTTCTTGTTGTATTAGAGAAGCTGGAAAGAAGAGCATGCATCTTGCGTTAAAACAGAGTGTGTTTCATGGATGAAAACAATGGCCTGAATTTCCCTTCACAAACGGAGTTAAACCAAAGGCTCTCTGTCTTCCTACAAGCAAGAGTTCATTTCTGGTAAACCCAGTGAATTTTCGGCTCAAATGAATTTACACAGTTCACTAACCCAACACGATTTTCACTATTAACAAAAGAGCATCTATGAAGAGATGCTGTTCTATGTACGAGTTTCATAAGCAGAGTTCAACTAGATATGGTCCGTATGAGTAGGAAACACAGTTCATTTTTTCTGGGCATGCTCATGTTTCTTGCTGTATTAGAGACGCTGGAAAGAAGAGCATGGTCTTTGCGTTAAACCAGATTGTGTTTCATGGATGAGAACACTGGTCTGAATTTCACTTCAGAAACGGAGTTAAACCAAAGACTCTGTTTCTTCCCAAATGCCAGAGTTCATTTCCGGTAAACCCAGTGATTTCCCGGCTCTAATGGATTTACACAGTTCACGAACCCAACACGATTTTCACTATTAACTATAGAGCATCTATGTAAGAGATGCGGTGGCTTGTTACAGTTCCATAAGCAGAGTTCAACTAGATATGGTACATATGAGTAGGAAACACACTTCATTTTTTCTAGGCATGGTCATGTTTCTTGCTGTATTAGAGACGCTTGAAAGAAGAGCATGCACTTTGCATTAAAACAGAGGGTGTTTCATGGATGAGAATACTGGTCTAAATTTCCCTTCAGAAACTGAGTTAAACCAAAGGCTCTGTGTCTTCCTAAATGCAAGAGTTCATTTCCCCTAAACCCAGTGATTTTTTGGCTCTAATGAATTTACCCAGTTCACGAACCCAACACGATTTTCACTATTAACTAAAGAGCATCTATGAAGAGATGCTCTGTTTTGTATGAGTTTCATAAGCAGAGATGAATTAGACAGAGTCATTTTGAGTAGGACATCCAGTAATTTTTTTCTGGGCATGCTCATGTTTCTTGCTGTATTGGAGATTCTGGAAAGAAGAGCATGCTTCCTGCGTTAAAACAGAGTGTGTTTCATGGATGAGAATACTGGTCTGAATATCCCTTCAGTCACGGAGTTAAACCGAAAGTTCTGTGTCTTCTTACAAGCAAGAGTTCATTTCCTGTAAACCCAGTGATATTTCGGCTCAAATGAATTGACACAGTTCAAGAACCCAACACGAGTTTTACTTTTAACTAAAGAGCATCTATGAAAAGATGCTCTGGTTTGTATGAGTTTCATAAGCAGAGTTGAACTAGACACTGTCCTTTTGAGTAGGAAATACAGTCTCTTTTTTTCTGGGCATGCTCATGTTTCATGCTGTATTGGAGACCCTGGACAGAAGAGCATGCTTCTTGCGTTAAAACAGAGTGTGTTTCATTGATTTGAACACTGGTCTGAATTTCCCTTCAGAAACGGAGTTAAACCAAAGGCTTTCTGTCTGCCTAAATGCAAGAGGTCCTTTCCGGTAAACCCAGTGATTTTTTGGCTGTAATGAATTTACACAGTTCAGAACCCCAACACGATATTCACTATTAATAAAGTTCATCTATGAAGAGATGCTGTGGTTTGTATGTGTTTCATAAGCAGAGTTGAACTAGACACAGTCCTTTTGAGTAGGACATACAGTAATTTTTTTCTAGGCATGCTCATGTTTCTTGCTGTATTGGAGACACTGGACAGAAGAGTATGCTTCTTGTGTTAAAACAGAGTGTGTTTCATTGATTTGAACACTGGTCTGAATTTTCCTTCAGAAACAGAGTTAAACCGAAGGCTCTGTGTCTTCATACAATTAATAGTTAATTTCTGGTAAACCCTTCGATTTTTCGGCTCAAATGAATTTACACAGTTCAAGAATGCAAACGTTTTTCACTATTAACTAAAGAGCATCTATGAAGAGATGGTGTGGTTTGTATGAGTTTCATAAGCAGAGGTGAACTAGACACTGTCCTTTTGAGTAGGTAAATAGAGTTCTTTTTTTCTGGGCATGCTCATGTTTCTTGCTGTATTAGAGACTCTGGAAAGAATAGCATGCTTGTTGCATTAAAACAGAGTATGTTTCATGGATGAGAACACTGGTCTGAATTTCACTTCAGAAACGGAGTTAAACCAAAGGCTCTGTGACTTCCTAAATGCAAGAGTTCATTTCCGGTAAACCCAGTGACTTTTCAGCTCCAATGAATTTACACAGTTCACGAACCCAACATGATTTTCACTATTAACTAAAGAGCATATATGTAAGAGATGCTGTGGCTTGTTGCAGTTCCATAAGCCCAGTTCAACTAGATATGGTACATATGAGTAGGAAACACAGTTCATTTTTTCTGGGCATGCTCATGTTTCTTGCTGTATTAGAGACGCTGGAAAGAAGAGCATGCTCGTTGCATTAAAACAGAGTGTGTTTCATGGATGAGAACACTGGTCTGAATTTCCCTTCAGAAACGGAGTTAAACCAAAGACTCTATGTCTTCCTAAATGCAAGAGTTCATTTCTGGTAAACCCAGTGATTTTTTGGCTCTAATGAATTTACACAGTTCACGAACCAAACATGATTTTCACTATTAACTAAAGAGCATCTATGAAGAGATGCTCTGGTTTGTATGAGTTTCATAAGCAGAGTTGAAGTAGACAAAGTCATTTTTAGTAGGACATACAGTAATTTTTTTCTGGGCATGCTCATGTTTCTTGCTGTATTAGAGAATCTGGAAAGAATAGCATGCTCTTTGCGTTAAAACAGAGTGTGTTTCATGGTTGAGACCACTGGTCTGAATTTCACTTCAGAAAAGGAGTTAAACCAAAGGCTCTGTGACTTACTAAATGCAAAAGTTCATTTCCGGGAAACCCAGTGATTTTTCAGCTCAAATGAATTTACACAGTTCACGAACACAACACGATTTTCACTATTAAATAAAGAGCATCTTTGTAAAAGATGCTGTGGTTTGTTACAGTTTCATAAGCAGAGTTCAACAAGAATTTGTGCGTATGAGTATGAAACACAGTTCTTTTTTTATGGGCATCCTCATGTTTCTTGCTGTATTGGAGACGCTGGACAGAAGAGGATGCTTCTTGCGTTAAAACAGAGGGTGTTTCATGGATGAGAACACTGGTCAGAATTTCCCTTCACAAACGAGTTAAACCAAAGTCTCTGTGTCTTCCTACAATCAAGAGTTCATTTCAGGTAAACCCTGTGATTTTTCGGCTCAAATGAATTTACACAGTTCACGAACACAACACGATTTTCACTATTAACAAAAGGGCATGTATGTAATAGATGCTGTGGTTTGTTACAGTTCCATAAGCAGAGTTCAAAACTCTATATGGTACATATGAATAGGAAACACAGTTCATTTTCTCTGGCCATTCTCATTTTTCTTGCTATATTGCAGACACTGTAAAGAAGAGCATGCTTGTTGCGTTAAAACAGAGTGTGTTTCATGGATGAGAACACTGGTCTGAATTTCACTTCAGAAACGGAGTTAAACCAAAGGCTCTGTGACTTCCTAAATGCAAGAGTTCATTTCCGGTAAACCCAGTGACTTTTCAGCTCAAATGAATTTACACAGTTCAAGAACCCAAACGTTTTTCACTATTAACTAAAGAACATCTATGTAAGAGATGCTGTGGTTTGTTACAGTTTCATAAGCAGAGTTCAACTAGATATGGTCCATATGAGTAGGAAACACAGTTCTTTTTTTCTGATCATGCTCATGTTTCTTGCTGTATAAGAGACGCTGGAAAGAATAGCATGCTCCTTGCGTTAAAACAGAGTGTGTTTCATGGATGAGAACACTGGTCTGAATTTCCCTTCAGAAACAGCTTAAACCAAATGCTCTATGTCTTCCTAAATGCAAGAGTTCATTTCTGGTAAACCCAGTGAATTTTTGGCTCTAATGAATTTACACAGTTCACGAACCCAACACGATTTTCACTATTAACTAAAGAGCATCTATGAAGAGATGCTCTGGTTTGTATGAGTTTCATAAGCAGAGTTGAACTATACAAAGTCATTTTGAGTAGGACATACAGCAATTTTTTTCTGCGCATGCTCATGTTTCTTGCTCTATTAGAGACTCTAGAAAGAAGAGCATGCTCGTTGCGTTAAAACAGAGTGTGTTTCATGGATGAGAACACTGGTCTGAATTTCACTTCAGAAACGGAGTTAAACCAAAGGCTCTGTGACTTCCTAAATGCAAGAGTTCATTTCCAGTAAACCCAGTGACTTTTCAGCTCAAATGAATTTACACAGTTCAAGAACCCAAACGTTTTTCACTATTAACTAAAGAACATCTATGTAAGAGATGCTGTGGTTTGTTACAGTTTCATAAGCAGAGTTCAACTAGATATGGTCCGTATGAGTAGGAAACACAGGTCTTTTTTTCTGATCATGCTCATATTTCTTGCTGTATTAGAGACGCTGGAAAGAAGAGCATGCTCGTTGCGTTAAAACAGAGTGTGTTTCATGGATGAGAACACTGGTCTCAATTTCCCTTCAGAAACAGAGTTAAACCAAATGCTCTTTGTCTTCCTAAATGCAAGAGTTCATTTCTGGTAAACCCAGTGATTTTTTGGCGCTAAGGAATTTACACAGTTCACGAACCCAACACGATTTTCACTATTAACTAAAGAGCATCTATGAAGAGATGCTCTGGTTTGTATGAGTTTCATAAGCATAGTTGAAGTAGACAAAGTCATTTTGAGTAGGACATACAGTAATTTTTTTCTGCGCATGCTCATGTTTCTTGCTGTATTAGAGACTCTGGAAAGAAGAGCATGCTCGTTGCGTTAAAACAGAGTGTGTTTCATGGATGAGAACACTGGTCTGAATTTCACTTCAGAAACGGAGTTAAACCAAAGGCTCTGTGACTTCCTAAATGCAAGAGTTCATTTCCGGTAAACCCAGTGACTTTTCAGCTCAAATGAATTTACACAGTTCAAGATCCCAAACGTTTTTCACTATTAACTAAAGAGCATCTATGTAAGAGATGCTGTGGCTTGTTACAGTTGCATAAGCAGAGTTCAACTAGATATGGTATATATGAATAGGAAACACAGTTCATTTTTTTCTGGGCATGCTCATGTTTCTTGCTGTATTAGAGATGCTGGAAAGAAGAGCATGCTCTTTGCGTTAAAACAGAGTGTGATTCATGGATGAGAACACTGGTCTGAATTTCCCTTCAGAAACGGAGTTAAACCAAAGGCTCTATGTCTTCCTAAAGGCAAGAGTTCATTTCTGGTAAACCCAGTGATTTTTTGGCTCTAATGAATTTACACAGTTCACGAACTCAACACGATTTTCACTATTAACTAAAGAGCATTTATGAAGAGATGCTCTGGTTTGTATGAGTTTCATAAGCAGAGTTGAACTAGACAAAGTCATTTTTAGTAGGACATACAGTAATTTTTTTCTGGGCATGCTCATGTTTCTTGCTGTATTAGAGAATCTGGAAAGAATAGCATGCTCTTTGCGTTAAAACAGAGTGTGTTTCATGGTTGAGACCACTGGTCTGAATTTCACTTCAGAAACGGAGTTAAACCAAAGGCTCTGTGACTTACTAAATGCAAAAGTTCATTTCCGGGAAACCCAGTGATTTTTCAGCTCAAATGAATTTACACAGTTCACGAACACAACACGATTTTCACTATTAAATAAAGAGCATCTTTGTAAAAGATGCTGTGGTTTGTTACAGTTTCATAAGCAGAGTTCAACAAGAATTTGTGCGTATGAGTATGAAACACAGTTCTTTTTTTATGGGCATCCTCATGTTTCTTGCGGTATTGGAGACGCTGGACAGAAGAGGATGCTTCTTGCGTTAAAACAGAGGGTGTTTCATGGATGAGAACACTGGTCAGAATTTCCCTTCACAAACGAGTTAAACCAAAGGCTCTGTGTCTTCCTACAATCAAGAGTTCATTTCCAGTAAACCCAGTGACTTTTCAGCTCAAATGAATTTACACAGTTCAAGAACCCAAACGTTTTTCACTATTAACTAAAGAACATCTATGTAAGAGATGCTGTGGTTTGTTACAGTTTCATAAGCAGAGTTCAACTAGATATGGTCCGTATGAGTAGGAAACACAGTTCTTTTTTTCTGATCATGCTCATATTTCTTGCTGTATTAGAGACACTGGAAAGAAGAGCATGCTCGTTGCGTTAAAACAGAGTGTGTTTGATGGATGAGAACACTGGTCTCAATTTCCCTTCAGAAACAGAGTTAAACCAAATGCTCTATGTCTTCCTAACTGCAAGAGTTCATTTCTGGTAAACCCAGTGATTTTTTGGCTCTAATGAATTTACACAGTTCACGAACCCAACACGATTTTCACTATTAACTAAAGAGCATCTTTGAAGAGATGCTCTGGTTTGTATGAGTTTCATAAGCAGAGTTGAAGTAGACAAAGTCAATTTGAGTAGGACATACAGTAATTTTTTTCTGCGCATGCTCATGTTTCTTGCTGTATTAGAGACTCTGGAAAGAAGAGCATGCTCGTTGCGTTAAAACAGAGTGTGTTTCATGGATGAGAACACTGGTCTGAATTTCCCTTCAGAAACGTTGTTAAACCAAAGGCTCTGTGTCTTCCTAAATGCAAGAGTTCACTTCCGGTAAACCCAGTGATTTTTCAGCTCAAATGAATTTACACAGTTCACGAACACAACACGATTTTCACTATTAAATAAAGAGCATCTATGTAAAAGATGCTGTGGTTTGTTACAGTTTCATAAGCACAGTACAACAATAATTTGTCCATATGAATATGAAACACAGTTCTTTTTTATGGGCATCCTCTTGTTTCTTATGTATTGGAGAAGCTGGACAGAAGAGCATGCTCATTGCGTTTAAACAGAGTGTGTTTCATGACTGAGAACACTGGGCGTAATTTCCCTTCACAAACGGAGTAAAACAAAAGGCTCTGTGTCTTCCTACAAGCAAGAGTTCATTTCCAGTAAACCCAGAGAGTTTTCGGCTCAAATGAATTTACACAGTTCACGAACCCAACATTTTTTTCACTATTAACTAAAGAGCATCTATGTAAGAGATGCTGTGGTTTGTTACAGTTCCATAAGCAGAGTTCAAAACTAGATATGGTCCGTATGAGTAGGAAACACAGTTCTTTTTTTCTGATCATGCTCATATTTCTTGCTGTATTAGAGACGCTGGAAAGAAGAGCATGCTCGTTGCGTTAAAACAGAGTGTGTTTCATGGATGAGAACACTGGTCTCAATTTCCCATCAGAAACAGAGTTAAACCAAATGCTCTATGTCTTCCTAAATGCAAGAGTTCATTTCTGGTAAACCCAGTGATTTTTTGGCTCTAATGAATTTACACAGTTCACGAACTCAACACGATTTTCACTATTAACTAAAGAGCATCTAGGAAGAGATGCTCTGGTTTGTATGAGTTTCATAAGCAGAGTTGAACTAGACAAAGTCATTTTTAGTAGGACATACAGTAATTTTTTTCTGGGCATGCTCATGTTTCTTGCTGTATTAGAGAATCTGGAAAGAATAGCATGCTCTTTGCGTTAAAACAGAGTGTGTTTCATGGATGAGAACAATGGTCTGAATTTCACTTCAGAAACGGAGTTAAACCAAAGGCTCTGTGACTTCCTAAATGCAAGAGTTCATTTCCGGTAAACCCAGTGACTTTTCAGCTCAAATGAATTTACACAGTTCAAGAACCCAAACGTTTTTCACTATTAACTAAAGAACATCTATGTAAGAGATGCTGTGGTTTGTTACAGTTTCATAAGCAGAGTTCAACTAGATATGGTCCATATGAGTAGGAAACACAGTTCTTTTTTTCTGATCATGCTCATGTTTCTTGCTGTATTAGAGACGCTGGAAAGAATAGCATGCTCCTTGCGTTAAAACAGAGTGTGTTTCATGGATGAGAACACTGGTCTGAATTTCCCTTCAGAAACAGCTTAAACCAAATGCTCTATGTCTTCCTAAATGCAAGAGTTCATTTCTGGTAAACCCAGTGAATTTTTGGCTCTAATGAATTTACACAGTTCACGAACCCAACACGATTTTCACTATTAACTAAAGAGCATCTATGAAGAGATGCTCTGGTTTGTATGAGTTTCATAAGCAGAGTTGAACTATACAAAGTCATTTTGAGTAGGACATACAGTAATTTTTTTCTGCGCATGCTCATGTTTCTTGCTCTATTAGAGACTCTAGAAAGAAGAGCATGCTCGTTGCGTTAAAACAGAGTGTGTTTCATGGATGAGAACACTGGTCTGAATTTCACTTCAGAAACGGAGTTAAACCAAAGGCTCTGTGACTTCCTAAATGCAAGAGTTCATTTCCAGTAAACCCAGTGACTTTTCAGCTCAAATGAATTTACACAGTTCAAGAACCCAAACGTTTTTCACTATTAACTAAAGAACATCTATGTAAGAGATGCTGTGGTTTGTTACAGTTTCATAAGCAGAGTTCAACTAGATATGGTCCGTATGAGTAGGAAACACAGGTCTTTTTTTCTGATCATGCTCATATTTCTTGCTGTATTAGAGACGCTGGAAAGAAGAGCATGCTCGTTGCGTTAAAACAGAGTGTGTTTCATGGATGAGAACACTGGTCTCAATTTCCCTTCAGAAACAGAGTTAAACCAAATGCTCTATGTCTTCCTAAATGCAAGAGTTCATTTCTGGTAAACCCAGTGATTTTTTGGCGCTAAGGAATTTACACAGTTCACGAACCCAACACGATTTTCACTATTAACTAAAGAGCATCTATGAAGAGATGCTCTGGTTTGTATGAGTTTCATAAGCATAGTTGAAGTAGACAAAGTCATTTTGAGTAGGACATACAGTAATTTTTTTCTGCGCATGCTCATGTTTCTTGCTGTATTAGAGACTCTGGAAAGAAGAGCATGCTCGTTGCGTTAAAACAGAGTGTGTTTCATGGATGAGAACACTGGTCTGAATTTCACTTCAGAAACGGAGTTAAACCAAAGGCTCTGTGACTTCCTAAATGCAAGAGTTCATTTCCGGTAAACCCAGTGACTTTTCAGCTCAAATGAATTTACACAGTTCAAGATCCCAAACGTTTTTCACTATTAACTAAAGAGCATCTATGTAAGAGATGCTGTGGCTTGTTACAGTTTCATAAGCAGAGTTCAACTAGATATGGTATATATGAATAGGAAACACAGTTCATTTTTTTCTGGGCATGCTCATGTTTCTTGCTGTATTAGAGATGCTGGAAAGAAGAGCATGCTCTTTGCGTTAAAACAGAGTGTGATTCATGGATGAGAACACTGGTCTGAATTTCCCTTCAGAAACGGAGTTAAACCAAAGGCTCTATGTCTTCCTAAAGGCAAGAGTTCATTTCTGGTAAACCCAGTGATTTTTTGGCTCTAATGAATTTACACAGTTCACGAACTCAACACGATTTTCACTATTAACTAAAGAGCATTTATGAAGAGATGCTCTGGTTTGTATGAGTTTCATAAGCAGAGTTGAACTAGACAAAGTCATTTTTAGTAGGACATACAGTAATTTTTTTCTGGGCATGCTCATGTTTCTTGCTGTATTAGAGAATCTGGAAAGAATAGCATGCTCTTTGCGTTAAAACAGAGTGTGTTTCATGGTTGAGACCACTGGTCTGAATTTCACTTCAGAAACGGAGTTAAACCAAAGGCTCTGTGACTTACTAAATGCAAAAGTTCATTTCCGGGAAACCCAGTGATTTTTCAGCTCAAATGAATTTACACAGTTCACGAACACAACACGATTTTCACTATTAAATAAAGAGCATCTTTGTAAAAGATGCTGTGGTTTGTTACAGTTTCATAAGCAGAGTTCAACAAGAATTTGTGCGTATGAGTATGAAACACAGTTCTTTTTTTATGGGCATCCTCATGTTTCTTGCGGTATTGGAGACGCTGGACAGAAGAGGATGCTTCTTGCGTTAAAACAGAGGGTGTTTCATGGATGAGAACACTGGTCAGAATTTCCCTTCACAAACGAGTTAAACCAAAGGCTCTGTGTCTTCCTACAATCAAGAGTTCATTTCCAGTAAACCCAGTGACTTTTCAGCTCAAATGAATTTACACAGTTCAAGAACCCAAACGTTTTTCACTATTAACTAAAGAACATCTATGTAAGAGATGCTGTGGTTTGTTACAGTTTCATAAGCAGAGTTCAACTAGATATGGTCCGTATGAGTAGGAAACACAGTTCTTTTTTTCTGATCATGCTCATATTTCTTGCTGTATTAGAGACACTGGAAAGAAGAGCATGCTCGTTGCGTTAAAACAGAGTGTGTTTGATGGATGAGAACACTGGTCTCAATTTCCCTTCAGAAACAGAGTTAAACCAAATGCTCTATGTCTTCCTAAATGCAAGAGTTCATTTCTGGTAAACCCAGTGATTTTTTGGCTCTAATGAATTTACACAGTTCACGAACCCAACACGATTTTCACTATTAACTAAAGAGCATCTTTGAAGAGATGCTCTGGTTTGTATGAGTTTCATAAGCAGAGTTGAAGTAGACAAAGTCAATTTGAGTAGGACATACAGTAATTTTTTTCTGCGCATGCTCATGTTTCTTGCTGTATTAGAGACTCTGGAAAGAAGAGCATGCTCGTTGCGTTAAAACAGAGTGTGTTTCATGGATGAGAACACTGGTCTGAATTTCCCTTCAGAAACGTTGTTAAACCAAAGGCTCTGTGTCTTCCTAAATGCAAGAGTTCACTTCCGGTAAACCCAGTGATTTTTCAGCTCAAATGAATTTACACAGTTCACGAACACAACACGATTTTCACTATTAAATAAAGAGCATCTATGTAAAAGATGCTGTGGTTTGTTACAGTTTCATAAGCACAGTACAACAATAATTTGTCCATATGAATATGAAACACAGTTCTTTTTTATGGGCATCCTCTTGTTTCTTATGTATTGGAGAAGCTGGACAGAAGAGCATGCTCATTGCGTTTAAACAGAGTGTGTTTCATGACTGAGAACACTGGGCGTAATTTCCCTTCACAAACGGAGTAAAACAAAAGGCTCTGTGTCTTCCTACAAGCAAGAGTTCATTTCCAGTAAACCCAGAGAGTTTTCGGCTCAAATGAATTTACACAGTTCACGAACCCAACATTTTTTTCACTATTAACTAAAGAGCATCTATGTAAGAGATGCTGTGGTTTGTTACAGTTCCATAAGCAGAGTTCAAAACTAGATATGGTCCGTATGAGTAGGAAACACAGTTCTTTTTTTCTGATCATGCTCATATTTCTTGCTGTATTAGAGACGCTGGAAAGAAGAGCATGCTCGTTGCGTTAAAACAGAGTGTGTTTCATGGATGAGAACACTGGTCTCAATTTCCCATCAGAAACAGAGTTAAACCAAATGCTCTATGTCTTCCTAAATGCAAGAGTTCATTTCTGGTAAACCCAGTGATTTTTTGGCTCTAATGAATTTACACAGTTCACGAACTCAACACGATTTTCACTATTAACTAAAGAGCATCTAGGAAGAGATGCTCTGGTTTGTATGAGTTTCATAAGCAGAGTTGAACTAGACAAAGTCATTTTTAGTAGGACATACAGTAATTTTTTTCTGGGCATGCTCATGTTTCTTGCTGTATTAGAGAATCTGGAAAGAATAGCATGCTCTTTGCGTTAAAACAGAGTGTGTTTCATGGATGAGAACAATGGTCTGAATTTCACTTCAGAAACGGAGTTAAACCAAAGGCTCTGTGACTTCCTAAATGCAAGAGTTCATTTCCGGTAAACCCAGTGACTTTTCAGCTCAAATGAATTTACACAGTTCAAGAACCCAAACGTTTTTCACTATTAACTAAAGAACATCTATGTAAGAGATGCTGTGGTTTGTTACAGTTTCATAAGCAGAGTTCAACTAGATATGGTCCATATGAGTAGGAAACACAGTTCTTTTTTTCTGATCATGCTCATGTTTCTTGCTGTATTAGAGACGCTGGAAAGAATAGCATGCTCCTTGCGTTAAAACAGAGTGTGTTTCATGGATGAGAACACTGGTCTGAATTTCCCTTCAGAAACAGCTTAAACCAAATGCTCTATGTCTTCCTAAATGCAAGAGTTCATTTCTGGTAAACCCAGTGAATTTTTGGCTCTAATGAATTTACACAGTTCACGAACCCAACACGATTTTCACTATTAACTAAAGAGCATCTATGAAGAGATGCTCTGGTTTGTATGAGTTTCATAAGCAGAGTTGAACTATACAAAGTCATTTTGAGTAGGACATACAGTAATTTTTTTCTGCGCATGCTCATGTTTCTTGCTCTATTAGAGACTCTAGAAAGAAGAGCATGCTCGTTGCGTTAAAACAGAGTGTGTTTCATGGATGAGAACACTGGTCTGAATTTCACTTCAGAAACGGAGTTAAACCAAAGGCTCTGTGACTTCCTAAATGCAAGAGTTCATTTCCAGTAAACCCAGTGACTTTTCAGCTCAAATGAATTTACACAGTTCAAGAACCCAAACGTTTTTCACTATTAACTAAAGAACATCTATGTAAGAGATGCTGTGGTTTGTTACAGTTTCATAAGCAGAGTTCAACTAGATATGGTCCGTATGAGTAGGAAACACAGGTCTTTTTTTCTGATCATGCTCATATTTCTTGCTGTATTAGAGACGCTGGAAAGAAGAGCATGCTCGTTGCGTTAAAACAGAGTGTGTTTCATGGATGAGAACACTGGTCTCAATTTCCCTTCAGAAACAGAGTTAAACCAAATGCTCTATGTCTTCCTAAATGCAAGAGTTCATTTCTGGTAAACCCAGTGATTTTTTGGCGCTAAGGAATTTACACAGTTCACGAACCCAACACGATTTTCACTATTAACTAAAGAGCATCTATGAAGAGATGCTCTGGTTTGTATGAGTTTCATAAGCATAGTTGAAGTAGACAAAGTCATTTTGAGTAGGACATACAGTAATTTTTTTCTGCGCATGCTCATGTTTCTTGCTGTATTAGAGACTCTGGAAAGAAGAGCATGCTCGTTGCGTTAAAACAGAGTGTGTTTCATGGATGAGAACACTGGTCTGAATTTCACTTCAGAAACGGAGTTAAACCAAAGGCTCTGTGACTTCCTAAATGCAAGAGTTCATTTCCGGTAAACCCAGTGACTTTTCAGCTCAAATGAATTTACACAGTTCAAGATCCCAAACGTTTTTCACTATTAACTAAAGAGCATCTATGTAAGAGATGCTGTGGCTTGTTACAGTTTCATAAGCAGAGTTCAACTAGATATGGTATATATGAATAGGAAACACAGTTCATTTTTTTCTGGGCATGCTCATGTTTCTTGCTGTATTAGAGATGCTGGAAAGAAGAGCATGCTCTTTGCGTTAAAACAGAGTGTGATTCATGGATGAGAACACTGGTCTGAATTTCCCTTCAGAAACGGAGTTAAACCAAAGGCTCTATGTCTTCCTAAAGGCAAGAGTTCATTTCTGGTAAACCCAGTGATTTTTTGGCTCTAATGAATTTACACAGTTCACGAACTCAACACGATTTTCACTATTAACTAAAGAGCATTTATGAAGAGATGCTCTGGTTTGTATGAGTTTCATAAGCAGAGTTGAACTAGACAAAGTCATTTTTAGTAGGACATACAGTAATTTTTTTCTGGGCATGCTCATGTTTCTTGCTGTATTAGAGAATCTGGAAAGAATAGCATGCTCTTTGCGTTAAAACAGAGTGTGTTTCATGGTTGAGACCACTGGTCTGAATTTCACTTCAGAAACGGAGTTAAACCAAAGGCTCTGTGACTTACTAAATGCAAAAGTTCATTTCCGGGAAACCCAGTGATTTTTCAGCTCAAATGAATTTACACAGTTCACGAACACAACACGATTTTCACTATTAAATAAAGAGCATCTTTGTAAAAGATGCTGTGGTTTGTTACAGTTTCATAAGCAGAGTTCAACAAGAATTTGTGCGTATGAGTATGAAACACAGTTCTTTTTTTATGGGCATCCTCATGTTTCTTGCTGTATTGGAGACGCTGGACAGAAGAGGATGCTTCTTGCGTTAAAACAGAGGGTGTTTCATGGATGAGAACACTGGTCAGAATTTCCCTTCACAAACGAGTTAAACCAAAGGCTCTGTGTCTTCCTACAATCAAGAGTTCATTTCCAGTAAACCCAGTGACTTTTCAGCTCAAATGAATTTACACAGTTCAAGAACCCAAACGTTTTTCACTATTAACTAAAGAACATCTATGTAAGAGATGCTGTGGTTTGTTACAGTTTCATAAGCAGAGTTCAACTAGATATGGTCCGTATGAGTAGGAAACACAGTTCTTTTTTTCTGATCATGCTCATATTTCTTGCTGTATTAGAGACACTGGAAAGAAGAGCATGCTCGTTGCGTTAAAACAGAGTGTGTTTGATGGATGAGAACACTGGTCTCAATTTCCCTTCAGAAACAGAGTTAAACCAAATGCTCTATGTCTTCCTAAATGCAAGAGTTCATTTCTGGTAAACCCAGTGATTTTTTGGCTCTAATGAATTTACACAGTTCACGAACCCAACACGATTTTCACTATTAACTAAAGAGCATCTTTGAAGAGATGCTCTGGTTTGTATGAGTTTCATAAGCAGAGTTGAAGTAGACAAAGTCAATTTGAGTAGGACATACAGTAATTTTTTTCTGCGCATGCTCATGTTTCTTGCTGTATTAGAGACTCTGGAAAGAAGAGCATGCTCGTTGCGTTAAAACAGAGTGTGTTTCATGGATGAGAACACTGGTCTGAATTTCCCTTCAGAAACGTTGTTAAACCAAAGGCTCTGTGTCTTCCTAAATGCAAGAGTTCACTTCCGGTAAACCCAGTGATTTTTCAGCTCAAATGAATTTACACAGTTCACGAACACAACACGATTTTCACTATTAAATAAAGAGCATCTATGTAAAAGATGCTGTGGTTTGTTACAGTTTCATAAGCACAGTACAACAATAATTTGTCCATATGAATATGAAACACAGTTCTTTTTTATGGGCATCCTCTTGTTTCTTATGTATTGGAGAAGCTGGACAGAAGAGCATGCTCATTGCGTTTAAACAGAGTGTGTTTCATGACTGAGAACACTGGGCGTAATTTCCCTTCACAAACGGAGTAAAACAAAAGGCTCTGTGTCTTCCTACAAGCAAGAGTTCATTTCCAGTAAACCCAGAGAGTTTTCGGCTCAAATGAATTTACACAGTTCACGAACCCAACATTTTTTTCACTATTAACTAAAGAGCATCTATGTAAGAGATGCTGTGGTTTGTTACAGTTCCATAAGCAGAGTTCAAAACTAGATATGGTCCGTATGAGTAGGAAACACAGTTCTTTTTTTCTGATCATGCTCATATTTCTTGCTGTATTAGAGACGCTGGAAAGAAGAGCATGCTCGTTGCGTTAAAACAGAGTGTGTTTCATGGATGAGAACACTGGTCTCAATTTCCCATCAGAAACAGAGTTAAACCAAATGCTCTATGTCTTCCTAAATGCAAGAGTTCATTTCTGGTAAACCCAGTGATTTTTTGGCTCTAATGAATTTACACAGTTCACGAACTCAACACGATTTTCACTATTAACTAAAGAGCATCTAGGAAGAGATGCTCTGGTTTGTATGAGTTTCATAAGCAGAGTTGAACTAGACAAAGTCATTTTTAGTAGGACATACAGTAATTTTTTTCTGGGCATGCTCATGTTTCTTGCTGTATTAGAGAATCTGGAAAGAATAGCATGCTCTTTGCGTTAAAACAGAGTGTGTTTCATGGATGAGAACACTGGTCTGAATTTCACTTCAGAAACGGAGTTAAACCAAAGGCTCTGTGACTTCCTAAATGCAAGAGTTCATTTCCGGTAAACCCAGTGACTTTTCAGCTCAAATGAATTTACACAGTTCAAGAACCCAAACGTTTTTCACTATTAACTAAAGAACATCTATGTAAGAGATGCTGTGGTTTGTTACAGTTTCATAAGCAGAGTTCAACTAGATATGGTATATATGAATAGGAAACACAGTTCATTTTTTTCTGATCATGCTCATGTTTCTTGCTGTATTAGAGACGCTGGAAAGAATAGCATGCTCGTTGAGTTAAAACAGAGTGTGTTTCATGGATGAGAACACTGGTCTGAATTTCCCTTCAGAAACAGCTTAAACCAAATGCTCTATGTCTTCCTAAATGCAAGAGTTCATTTCTGGTAAACCCAGTGAATTTTTGGCTCTAATGAATTTACACAGTTCACGAACCCAACACGATTTTCACTATTAACTAAAGAGCATCTATGAAGAGATGCTCTGGTTTGTATGAGTTTCATAAGCAGAGTTGAACTAGACAAAGTCATTTTGAGTAGGACATACAGTAATTTTTTTCTGCGCATGCTCATGTTTCTTGCTCTATTAGAGACTCTAGAAAGAAGAGCATGCTCGTTGCGTTAAAACAGAGTGTGTTTCATGGATGAGAACACTGGTCTGAATTTCACTTCAGAAACGGAGTTAAACCAAAGGCTCTGTGACTTCCTAAATGCAAGAGTTCATTTCCAGTAAACCCAGTGACTTTTCAGCTCAAATGAAATTACACAGTTCAAGAACCCAAACGTTATTCACTATTAACTAAAGAACAACTATGTAAGAGATGCTGTGGTTTGTTACAGTTTCATAAGCAGAGTTCAACTAGATATGGTCCGTATGAGTAGGAAACACAGTTCTTTTTTTCTGATCATGCTCATATTTCTTGCTGTATTAGAGACGCTGGAAAGAAGAGCATGCTCGTTGCGTTAAAACAGAGTGTGTTTCATGGATGAGAACACTGGTCTCAATTTCCCTTCAGAAACAGAGTTAAACCAAATGCTCTATGTCTTCCTAAATGCAAGAGTTCATTTCTGGTAAACCCAGTGATTTTTTGGCTCTAATGAATTTACACAGTTCACGAACCCAACACGATTTTCACTATTAACTAAAGAGCATCTATGAAGAGATGCTCTGGTTTGTATGAGTTTCATAAGCAGAGTTGAACTAGACAAAGTCATTTTGAGTAGGACATACAGTAATTTTTTTCTGGGCATGCTCATGTTTCTTGCTGTATTAGAGAATCTGGAAAGAATAGCATGCTCTTTGCGTTAAAACAGAGTGTGTTTCATGGTTGAGAACACTGGTCTGAATTTCACTTCAGAAACGGAGTTAAACCAAAGGCTCTGTGACTTACTAAATGCAAGAGTTCATTTCCGGTAAACCCAGTGATTTTTCAGCTCAAATGAATTTACACAGTTCACGAACACAACACGATTTTCACTATTAAATAAAGAGCATCTTTGTAAAAGATGCTGTGGTTTGTTACAGTTTCATAAGCAGAGTTCAACAAGAATTTGTGCGTATGAGTATGAAACACAGTTCTTTTTTTATGGGCATCCTCATGTTTCTTGCGGTATTGGAGACGCTGGACAGAAGAGGATGCTTCTTGCGTTAAAACAGAGGGTGTTTCATGGATGAGAACACTGGTCAGAATTTCCCTTCACAAACGAGTTAAACCAAAGGCTCTGTGTCTTCCTACAATCAAGAGTTCATTTCCAGTAAACCCAGTGACTTTTCAGCTCAAATGAATTTACACAGTTCAAGAACCCAAACGTTTTTCACTATTAACTAAAGAACATCTATGTAAGAGATGCTGTGGTTTGTTACAGTTTCATAAGCAGAGTTCAACTAGATATGGTCCGTATGAGTAGGAAACACAGTTCTTTTTTTCTGATCATGCTCATATTTCTTGCTGTATTAGAGACACTGGAAAGAAGAGCATGCTCGTTGCGTTAAAACAGAGTGTGTTTGATGGATGAGAACACTGGTCTCAATTTCCCTTCAGAAACAGAGTTAAACCAAATGCTCTATGTCTTCCTAAATGCAAGAGTTCATTTCTGGTAAACCCAGTGATTTTTTGGCTCTAATGAATTTACACAGTTCACGAACCCAACACGATTTTCACTATTAACTAAAGAGCATCTTTGAAGAGATGCTCTGGTTTGTATGAGTTTCATAAGCAGAGTTGAAGTAGACAAAGTCAATTTGAGTAGGACATACAGTAATTTTTTTCTGCGCATGCTCATGTTTCTTGCTGTATTAGAGACTCTGGAAAGAAGAGCATGCTCGTTGCGTTAAAACAGAGTGTGTTTCATGGATGAGAACACTGGTCTGAATTTCCCTTCAGAAACTTTGTTAAACCAAAGGCTCTGTGTCTTCCTAAATGCAAGAGTTCACTTCCGGTAAACCCAGTGATTTTTCAGCTCAAATGAATTTACACAGTTCACGAACACAACACGATTTTCACTATTAAATAAAGAGCATCTATGTAAAAGATGCTGTGGTTTGTTACAGTTTCATAAGCACAGTACAACAATAATTTGTCCATATGAATATGAAACACAGTTCTTTTTTATGGGCATCCTCTTGTTTCTTATGTATTGGAGAAGCTGGACAGAAGAGCATGCTCATTGCGTTTAAACAGAGTGTGTTTCATGACTGAGAACACTGGGCGTAATTTCCCTTCACAAACGGAGTAAAACAAAAGGCTCTGTGTCTTCCTACAAGCAAGAGTTCATTTCCAGTAAACCCAGAGAGTTTTCGGCTCAAATGAATTTACACAGTTCACGAACCCAACATTTTTTTCACTATTAACTAAAGAGCATCTATGTAAGAGATGCTGTGGTTTGTTACAGTTCCATAAGCAGAGTTCAAAACTAGATATGGTCCGTATGAGTAGGAAACACAGTTCTTTTTTTCTGATCATGCTCATATTTCTTGCTGTATTAGAGACGCTGGAAAGAAGAGCATGCTCGTTGCGTTAAAACAGAGTGTGTTTCATGGATGAGAACACTGGTCTCAATTTCCCATCAGAAACAGAGTTAAACCAAATGCTCTATGTCTTCCTAAATGCAAGAGTTCATTTCTGGTAAACCCAGTGATTTTTTGGCTCTAATGAATTTACACAGTTCACGAACTCAACACGATTTTCACTATTAACTAAAGAGCATCTAGGAAGAGATGCTCTGGTTTGTATGAGTTTCATAAGCAGAGTTGAACTAGACAAAGTCATTTTTAGTAGGACATACAGTAATTTTTTTCTGGGCATGCTCATGTTTCTTGCTGTATTAGAGAATCTGGAAAGAATAGCATGCTCTTTGCGTTAAAACAGAGTGTGTTTCATGGATGAGAACACTGGTCTGAATTTCACTTCAGAAACGGAGTTAAACCAAAGGCTCTGTGACTTCCTAAATGCAAGAGTTCATTTCCGGTAAACCCAGTGACTTTTCAGCTCAAATGAATTTACACAGTTCAAGAACCCAAACGTTTTTCACTATTAACTAAAGAACATCTATGTAAGAGATGCTGTGGTTTGTTACAGTTTCATAAGCAGAGTTCAACTAGATATGGTCCATATGAGTAGGAAACACAGTTCTTTTTTTCTGATCATGCTCATGTTTCTTGCTGTATTAGAGACGCTGGAAAGAATAGCATGCTCGTTGAGTTAAAACAGAGTGTGTTTCATGGATGAGAACACTGGTCTGAATTTCCCTTCAGAAACAGCTTAAACCAAATGCTCTATGTCTTCCTAAATGCAAGAGTTCATTTCTGGTAAACCCAGTGAATTTTTGGCTCTAATGAATTTACACAGTTCACGAACCCAACACGATTTTCACTATTAACTAAAGAGCATCTATGAAGAGATGCTCTGGTTTGTATGAGTTTCATAAGCAGAGTTGAACTAGACAAAGTCATTTTGAGTAGGACATACAGTAATTTTTTTCTGCGCATGCTCATGTTTCTTGCTCTATTAGAGACTCTAGAAAGAAGAGCATGCTCGTTGCGTTAAAACAGAGTGTGTTTCATGGATGAGAACACTGGTCTGAATTTCACTTCAGAAACGGAGTTAAACCAAAGGCTCTGTGACTTCCTAAATGCAAGAGTTCATTTCCAGTAAACCCAGTGACTTTTCAGCTCAAATGAAATTACACAGTTCAAGAACCCAAACGTTATTCACTATTAACTAAAGAACAACTATGTAAGAGATGCTGTGGTTTGTTACAGTTTCATAAGCAGAGTTCAACTAGATATGGTCCGTATGAGTAGGAAACACAGTTCTTTTTTTCTGATCATGCTCATATTTCTTGCTGTATTAGAGACGCTGGAAAGAAGAGCATGCTCGTTGCGTTAAAACAGAGTGTGTTTCATGGATGAGAACACTGGTCTCAATTTCCCTTCAGAAACAGAGTTAAACCAAATGCTCTATGTCTTCCTAAATGCAAGAGTTCATTTCTGGTAAACCCAGTGATTTTTTGGCTCTAATGAATTTACACAGTTCACGAACCCAACACGATTTTCACTATTAACTAAAGAGCATCTATGAAGAGATGCTCTGGTTTGTATGAGTTTCATAAGCAGAGTTGAACTAGACAAAGTCATTTTGAGTAGGACATACAGTAATTTTTTTCTGGGCATGCTCATGTTTCTTGCTGTATTAGAGAATCTGGAAAGAATAGCATGCTCTTTGCGTTAAAACAGAGTGTGTTTCATGGTTGAGAACACTGGTCTGAATTTCACTTCAGAAACGGAGTTAAACCAAAGGCTCTGTGACTTACTAAATGCAAGAGTTCATTTCCGGTAAACCCAGTGATTTTTCAGCTCAAATGAATTTACACAGTTCACGAACACAACACGATTTTCACTATTAAATAAAGAGCATATTTGTAAAAGATGCTGTGGTTTGTTACAGTTTCATAAGCAGAGTTCAACAAGAATTTGTGCGTATGAGTATGAAACACAATTCTTTTTTTATGGGCATCCTCATGTTTCTTGCTGTATTGGAGATGCTGGACAGAAGAGGATGCTTCTTGCGTTAAAACAGAGGGTGTTTCATGGATGAGAACACTGGTCAGAATTTCCCTTCACAAACGAGATAAACCAAAGGCTCTGTGTCTTCCTATAATCAAGAGTTCATTTCAGGTAAACCCTGTGATTTTTCGGCTCAAATAAATTTACACAGTTCACGAACACAACACGATTTTCACTATTAACTAAAGGGCATGTATGTAATAGATGCTGTGGTTTGTTACAGTTCCATAAGCAGAGTTCAAATCTAGATATGGTACATATGAATAGGAAACACAGTTCATTTTCTCTGGCCATTCTCATTTTTCTTGATATATTGCAGACACTGTAAAGATGAGCATGCTTGTTGCGTTAAAACAGAGTGTGTTTCATGGATGAGAACACTGGTCTGAATTTCACTTCAGAAACGGAGTTAAACCAAAGGCTCTGTGACTTCCTAAATGCAAGAGTTCATTTCCGGTAAACCCAGTGACTTTTCAGCTCAAATGAATTTACACAGTTCAAGAACACAAACGTTTTTCACTATTAACTAAAGAACATCTATGTAAGAGATGCAGTGGTTTGTTACAGTTTCATAAGCAGAGTTCAACTAGATATGGTCCATATGAGTAGGAAACACAGTTCTTTTTTTCTGATCATGCTCATGTTTCTTGCTGTATTAGAGACGCTGGAAAGAATAGCATGCTCGTTGCGTTAAAACAGAGTGTGTTTCATGGATGAGAACACTGGTCTGAATTTCACTTCAGAAACGGAGTTAAACCAAAGGCTCTGTGACTTCCTAAATGCAAGAGTTCATTTCCAGTAAACCCAGTGACTTTTCAGCTCAAATGAATTTACACAGTTCAAGAACCCAAACGTTTTTCACTATTAACTAAAGAACATCTATGTAAGAGATGCTGTGGTTTGTTACAGTTTCATAAGCAGAGTTCAACTAGATATGGTCCGTATGAGTAGGAAACACAGTTCTTTTTTTCTGATCATGCTCATATTTCTTGCTGTATTAGGGACGCTGGAAAGAAGAGCATGCTCGTTGCGTTAAAACAGAGTGTGTTTCATGGATGAGAACACTGGTCTCAATTTCCCTTCAGAAACAGAGTTAAACCAAATGCTCTATGTCTTCCTAAATGCAAGAGTTCATTTCTGGTAAACCCAGTGATTTTTTGGCTCTAATGAATTTACACAGTTCACGAACCCAACACGATTTTCACTATTAACTAAAGAGCATTATGTAATAGATGCTGTGGTTTGTTACAGTTCCATAAGCAGAGTTCAAATCTAGATATGGTACATATGAATAGGAAACACAGTTCATTTTCTCTGGCCATTCTCATTTTTCTTGCTATATTGCAGACACTGTAAAGATGAGCATGCTCGTTGCGTTAAAACAGAGTGTGTTTCATGGATGAGAACACTGGTCTGAATTTCACTTCAGAAACGGAGTTAAACCAAAGGCTCTATGTCTTCCTAAAGGCAAGAGTTCATTTCTGGTAAACCCAGTGATTTTTTGGCTCTAATGAATTTACACAGTTCACGAACTCAACACGATTTTCACTATTAACTAAAGAGCATCTATGAAGAGATGCTCTGGTTTGTATGAGTTTCATAAGCAGAGTTGAACTAGACAAAGTCATTTTTAGTAGGACATACAGTAATTTTTTTTCTGGGCATGCTCATGTTTCTTGCTGTATTAGAGAATCTGGAAAGAATAGCATGCTCTTTGCGTTAAAACAGAGTGTGTTTCATGGTTGCGAACACTGGTCTGAATTTCACTTCAGAAACGGAGTTAAACCAAAGGCTCTGTGACTTACTAAATGCAAGAGTTCATTTCCGGTAAACCCAGTGATTTTTCAGCTCAAATGAATTTACACAGTTCACGAACACAACACGATTTTCACTATTAAATAAAGAGAATCTTTGTAAAAGATGCTGTGGTTTGTTACAGTTTCATAAGCAGAGTTCAACAAGAATTTGTGCGTATGAGTATGAAACACAGTTCTTTTTTTATGGGCATCCTCATGTTTCTTGCTGTATTGGAGACGCTGGACAGAAGAGGATGCTTCTTGCGTTAAAACAGAGGGTGTTTCATGGATGAGAACACTGGTCAGAATTTCCCTTCACAAACGAGTTAAACCAAAGGCTCTGTGTCTTCCTACAATCAAGAGTTCATTTCAGGTAAACCCTGTGATTTTTCGGCTCAAATAAATTTACACAGTTCACGAACACAACACGATTTTCACTATTAACTAAAGGGCATGTATGTAATAGATGCTGTGGTTTGTTACAGATTCTTAAGAAGAGTTCAATTAAATATGGTCCGTATGAATAGGAAACACAGTTCTTTTTTTCTGGGCATGCTCATGTTTCTTGCTGTATTTCAGATGCTGGAAAGAAGAGCATGCTGTTTGCATTAAAACAGAGTGTGTTTCATGCATGAGAACACTGGTCTGAATTTCCCTTCAGAAACGTTGTTAAACCAAAGGCTCTGTGTCTTCCTAAATGCAAGAGTTCACTTCCGGTAAACCCAGTGATTTTTCAGCTCAAATGAATTTACACAGTTCACGAACACAACACGATTTTCACTATTAAATAAAGAGCATCTATGTAAAAGATGCTGTGGTTTGTTACAGTTTCATAAGCACAGTACAACAATAATTTGTCCATATGAGTATGAAACACAGTTCTTTTTTATGGGCATCCTCATGTTTCTTATGTATTGGAGAAGCTGGACAGAAGAGCATGCTCATTGCATTTAAACAGAGTTTGTTTCATGACTGAGAACACTGGGCGTAATTTCCCTTCACAAACGGAGTAAAACAAAAGGCTCTGTGTCTTCCTACAAGCAAGAGTTTATTTCCAGTAAACCCAGAGAGTTTTCGGCTCAAATGAATTTACACAGTTCACGAACCCAACATTTTTTTCACTATTAACTAAAGAGCATCTATGTAACAGATGCTGTGGATTGTTACAGTTCCATAATCAGAGTTCAAAACTAGATATGGTACATATGAATAGGAAAAACAGTTCATTTTTTCTGGCCATTCTCATGTTTCTTGCTATATTGCAGACTCTGTAAAGAAGAGCATGCTTGTTGCGTTAAAACAGAGTGTGTTTCATGGATGAGAACACTGGTCTGAATTTCACTTCAGAAACGGAGTTAAACCAAAGGATGTGTGTCTTCCTACAATCAAGAGTTCATTTCCTGTAAACCCTGTGATTTTTCGGCTCAAATGAATTTACATAGTTCACGATCCCAAAAGTTTTTCACTATTAACTAAAGAGCATCTATGAAGAGATGCTCTGTTTTGTAGGGGTTTCATAAGCAGAGTTGAACTAGACACAGTCATTTTGAGTAGGACATACAGTAATTTATTTCTGGGCATGCTCATATTTCTTGCTGTATTGGAGATGCTGGAATAAGAGCATGCTTCTTGTGTTAAAACAGAGTGTGTTTCATGGATGAGAATTCTGGTCTGAATATTCCTTCAGAAACGGAGTTAAACCAAAGGTTCTGTGTCTTCCTACAAGCAAGAGTTCATTTACCTTAAACCCAGTGATATTTCGGCTCAAATGAATTTACACAGTTCAAGAACCCAACACGAGTTTTACTTTTAACTAAAGAGCATCTAGGAAAAGATGCTGTGGTTTGTATGAGTTTCATAAGCAGAGTTGCACTAGACACTGTCCTTTTGAGTGGGAAATACAGTTCTTTTTTTCTGGGCATGCTCACGTTTCTTGCTGTATTGGAGACCCTGGAAAGAAGAGCATGATTCTTGCGTTAAAACAGAGTGTGTTTCATGGATTTGAACACTGGTCTGATTTTTCCTTCAGAAACAGAGTTAAACCAAAGGCTCTGTGTCTTCTTACAAGCAAGAGTTCATTTCCGTTAAACCCAGTGATTTTTCTGCTCAAATGAATTTACACAGTTCACGAACCCAACACTATTTTCACTATTAACAAAAGAGAATCTATGTAAAAGATGCTGTGGTTTGTTACAGTTTCATAAGCAGAGTTCAACTAGATATGGTCCGTATGAGAACGAAACACAGTTCATTTTTTATGGGCATGCTCATGTCTAGCTGTATTGGAGACACTGGACAGAAGAGGATGCTTCTTGCATTAAAACAGAGGGTGTTTCAGGGAAGAGAACACTGGTCGGAATTCCCTTCACAAACGAGTTAAACCAAAGGCTCTGTGTCTTCCTACAATAAAGAGTTCATTTCTGGTAAACACTTTGATTTTTTGGCTCAAATGAATTTACACAGTTCAAGAACCCAAACGTTTTTCACTATTAACTAAAGAACATCTCTGTAAGAGATGCTGTGGTTTGTTACAGTTTCATAAGCAGAGTTCACCTAGATATGGTCCGTATGAGTAGGAAACACAGTTCTTTTTTTCTGATCATGCTAATGTTTCTTGCTGTATTAGAGACGCTGGAAAGAAGAGCATGCTCGTTGCGTTAAAACAGAGTGTGTTTCATGGATGAGAACACTGGTCTGAATTTCACTTCAGAAACGGAGTTAAACCAAAGGCTCTGTGACTTCCTAAATGCAAGAGTTCATTTCCAGTAAACCCAGTGACTTTTCAGCTCAAATGAATTTACACAGTTCAAGAACCCAAACGTTTTTCACTATTAACTAAAGAACATCTATGTAAGAGATGCTGTGGTTTGTTACAGTTTCATAAGCAGAGTTCAACTAGATATGGTCCCTATGAGTAGGAAACACAGTTCTTTTCTTCTGATCATGCTCATATTTCTTGCTGTATTAGAGACGCTGGAAAGAAGAGCATGCTCGTTGTGTTAAAACAGAGTGTGTTTGATGGATGAGAACACTGGTCTCAATTTCCCTTCAGAAACAGAGTTAAACCAAATGCTCTATGTCTTCCAAAATGCAAGAGTTCATTTCTGGTAAACCCAGTGATTTTTTGGCTCTAATGAATTTACACAGTTCACGAACCCAACACGATTTTCACTATTAACTAAAGAGCATCTTTGAAGAGATGCTCTGGTTTGTATGAGTTTCATAAGCAGAGTTGAAGTAGACAAAGTCAATTTGAGTAGGACATACAGTAATTTTTTTCTGCGCATGCTCATGTTTCTTGCTGTATTAGAGACTCTGGAAAGAAGAGCATGCTCGTTGCGTTAAAACAGAGTGTGTTTCATGGATGAGAACACTGGTCTGAATTTCCCTTCAGAAACGTTGTTAAACCAAAGGCTCTGTGTCTTCCTAAATGCAAGAGTTCACTTCCGGTAAACCCAGTGATTTTTCAGCTCAAATGAATTTACACAGTTCACGAACACAACACGATTTTCACTATTAAATAAAGAGCATCTATGTAAAAGATGCTGTGGTTTGTTACAGTTTCATAAGCACAGTACAACAATAATTTGTCCATATGAGTATGAAACACAGTTCTTTTTTATGGGCATCCTCTTGTTTCTTATGTATTGGAGAAGCTGGACAGAAGAGCATGCTCATTGCGTTTAAACAGAGTGTGTTTCATGACTGAGAACACTGGGCGTAATTTCCCTTCACAAACGGAGTAAAACAAAAGGCTCTGTGTCTTCCTACAAGCAAGAGTTCATTTCCAGTAAACCCAGAGAGTTTTCGGCTCAAATGAATTTACACAGTTCACGAACCCAACATTTTTTTCACTATTAACTAAAGAGCATCTATGTAAGAGATGCTGTGGTTTGTTACAGTTCCATAAGCAGAGTTCAAAACTAGATATGGTCCGTATGAGTAGGAAACACAGTTCTTTTTTTCTGATCATGCTCATATTTCTTGCTGTATTAGAGACGCTGGAAAGAAGAGCATGCTCGTTGCGTTAAAACAGAGTGTGTTTCATGGATGAGAACACTGGTCTCAATTTCCCATCAGAAACAGAGTTAAACCAAATGCTCTATGTCTTCCTAAATGCAAGAGTTCATTTCTGGTAAACCCAGTGATTTTTTGGCTCTAATGAATTTACACAGTTCACGAACTCAACACGATTTTCACTATTAACTAAAGAGCATCTATGAAGAGATGCTCTGGTTTGTATGAGTTTCATAAGCAGAGTTGAATTAGACAAAGTCATTTTTAGTAGGACATACAGTAATTTTTTTCTGGGCATGCTCATGTTTCTTGCTGTATTAGAGAATCTGGAAAGAATAGCATGCTCTTTGCGTTAAAAGAGAGTGTGTTTCATGGATGAGAACACTGGTCTGAATTTCACTTCAGAAACGGAGTTAAACCAAAGGCTCTGTGACTTACTAAATGCAAGAGTTCATTTCTGGTAAAGCCTTTGATTTTTTGGCTCAAATGAATTTACACAGTTCATGAACCCAAAAGTTTTTCACTATTAACTAAAGAGCATCTATGTAAGAGATGCTGTGGTTTGTTACAGTTTCATAAGCAGAGTTCAACTAGATATGGTCCATATGAGTAGGAAACACAGTTCTTTTTTTCTGATCATGCTCATGTTTCTTGCTGTATTAGAGACGCTGGAAAGAAGAGCATGCTCGTTGCATTAAAACACAGTGTGTTTCGTGGATGAGAACACTGGTCTGAATTTCACTTCAGAAACGGAGTTAAACCAAAGGCTCTGTGACTTCCTAAAAGCAAGAGTTCATTTCCGGTAAACTAAGTGACTTTTCAGCACATATGAATTTACACAGTTCACAAACCCAAGACGATTTTCACTATTAACTAAAGAGCATCTATGTAAGAGATGCTGTGGCTTGTTACAGTTCCATAAGCAGAGTTCAACTAGATATGGTACATATGAGTATGAACCACAGTTCTTTTTTTATGGGCATGCTCATGTTTCTTGCTGTATTGGAGACACTGGACAGAAGAGGACGCTTCTTGCGTTAAAACAGAGGGCATTTCATGCATAAGAACACTGGTGTGAATTTCCCTTCAGAAACAGAGTTAAACCAAATGCTCTATGTCTTCCTAAATGCAAGAGTTCATTTCTGGTAAACCCAGTGATTTTTGGCTCTAATGAATTTACACAGTTCACGAACCCAACACGATTTTTTCTATTAACAAAAGAGCAACTATGTAAGAGATGCTGTGGCTAGTTACAGTTCCATAAGCACAGTTCAACTAGATATGGTACATATGAGTAGGAAACACAGTTCATTTATTCTGGCATGCTCATGTTTCTTGCTGTATTAGAGACTCTGGAAAGAATAGCATGCTCGTTACATTAAAATAGAGTGTGTTTCATGGATGAGAACACTGGTCTGAATTTCACTTCAGAAACGGAGTTAAACCAAAGGCTCTGTGACTTACTAAATGCAAGAGTTCATTTCCGGTAAACCCAGTGATTTTTCAGCTCAAATGAATTTACACAGTTCACGAACACAACACGATTTTCACTATTAAATAAAGTGCATCTTTGTAAAAGATGCTGTGGTTTGTTACAGTTTCATAAGCAGAGTTCAACAAGAATTTGTGCGTATGAGTATGAAACACAGTTCATTTTTTCTGGCTATTCTCATGTTTCTTGCTATATTGCAGACTCTGTAAAGAAGAGCATGCTTGTTGCGTTAAAACAGAGTGTGTTTCATGGATGAGAACACTGGTCTGAATTTCACTTCAGAAACGGAGTTAAACCAAAGGATGTGTGTCTTCCTACAATCAAGAGTTCATTTCCTGTAAACCCTGTGATTTTTCGGCTCAAATGAATTTACATAGTTCACGATCCCAAAAGTTTTTCACTATTAACTAAAGAGCATCTATGAAGAGATGCTCTGTTTTGTAGGGGTTTCATAAGCAGAGTTGAACTAGACACAGTCATTTTGAGTAGGACATACAGTAATTTATTTCTGGGCATGCTCATATTTCTTGCTGTATTGGAGATGCTGGAATAAGAGCATGCTTCTTGTGTTAAAACAGAGTGTGTTTCATGGATGAGAATTCTGGTCTGAATATTCCTTCAGAAACGGAGTTAAACCAAAGGTTCTGTGTCTTCCTACAAGCAAGAGTTCATTTACCTTAAACCCAGTGATATTTCGGCTCAAATGAATTTACACAGTTCAAGAACCCAACACGAGTTTTACTTTTAACTAAAGAGCATCTAGGAAAAGATGCTGTGGTTTGTATGAGTTTCATAAGCAGAGTTGCACTAGACACTGTCCTTTTGAGTGGGAAATACAGTTCTTTTTTTCTGGGCATGCTCACGTTTCTTGCTGTATTGGAGACCCTGGAAAGAAGAGCATGATTCTTGCGTTAAAACAGAGTGTGTTTCATGGATTTGAACACTGGTCTGATTTTTCCTTCAGAAACAGAGTTAAACCAAAGGCTCTGTGTCTTCTTACAAGCAAGAGTTCATTTCCGTTAAACCCAGTGATTTTTCTGCTCAAATGAATTTACACAGTTCACGAACCCAACACTATTTTCACTATTAACAAAAGAGAATCTATGTAAAAGATGCTGTGGTTTGTTACAGTTTCATAAGCAGAGTTCAACTAGATATGGTCCGTATGAGAACGAAACACAGTTCATTTTTTATGGGCATGCTCATGTCTAGCTGTATTGGAGACACTGGACAGAAGAGGATGCTTCTTGCATTAAAACAGAGGGTGTTTCAGGGAAGAGAACACTGGTCGGAATTCCCTTCACAAACGAGTTAAACCAAAGGCTCTGTGTCTTCCTACAATAAAGAGTTCATTTCTGGTAAACACTTTGATTTTTTGGCTCAAATGAATTTACACAGTTCAAGAACCCAAACGTTTTTCACTATTAACTAAAGAACATCTCTGTAAGAGATGCTGTGGTTTGTTACAGTTTCATAAGCAGAGTTCACCTAGATATGGTCCGTATGAGTAGGAAACACAGTTCTTTTTTTCTGATCATGCTCATGTTTCTTGCTGTATTAGAGACGCTGGAAAGAAGAGCATGCTCGTTGCGTTAAAACAGAGTGTGTTTCATGGATGAGAACACTGGTCTGAATTTCACTTCAGAAACGGAGTTAAACCAAAGGCTCTGTGACTTCCTAAATGCAAGAGTTCATTTCCAGTAAACCCAGTGACTGTTCAGCTCAAATGAATTTACACAGTTCAAGAACCCAAACGTTTTTCACTATTAACTAAAGAACATCTATGTAAGAGATGCTGTGGTTTGTTACAGTTTCATAAGCAGAGTTCAACTAGATATGGTCCGTATGAGTAGGAAACACAGTTCTTTTTTTCTGATCATGCTCATATTTCTTGCTGTATTAGAGACGCTGGAAAGAAGAGCATGCTCGTTGCGTTAAAACAGAGTGTGTTTCATGGATGAGAACACTGGTCTCAATTTCCCTTCAGAAACAGAGTTAAACCAAATGCTCTATGTCTTCCTAAATGCCAGAGTTCATTTCTGGTAAACCCAGTGATTTTTTGGCTCTAATGAATTTACACAGTTCACGAACCCAACACGATTTTCACTATTAACTAAAGAGCATCTTTGAAGAGATGCTCTGGTTTGTATGAGTTTCATAAGCAGAGTTGAAGTAGACAAAGTCAATTTGAGTAGGACATACAGTAATTTTTTTCTGCTCATGCTCATGTTTCTTGCTGTATTAGAGACTCTGGAAAGAAGAGCATGCTCGTTGCGTTAAAACAGAGTGTGTTTCATGGATGAGAACACTGGTCTGAATTTCACTTCAGAAACGGAGTTAAACCAAAGGCTCTGTGACTTCCTAAATGCAAGAGTTCATTTCCAGTAAACCCAGTGACTGTTCAGCTCAAATGAATTTACACAGTTCAAGAACCCAAACGTTTTTCACTATTAACTAAAGAACATCTATGTAAGAGATGCTGTGGTTTGTTACAGTTTCATAAGCAGAGTTCAACTAGATATGGTCCGTATGAGTAGGAAACACAGTTCTTTTTTTCTGATCATGCTCATATTTCTTGCTGTATTAGAGACGCTGGAAAGAAGAGCATGCTCGTTGCGTTAAAACAGAGTGTGTTTCATGGATGAGAACACTGGTCTCAATTTCCCTTCAGAAACAGAGTTAAACCAAATGCTCTATGTCTTCCTAAATGCCAGAGTTCATTTCTGGTAAACCCAGTGATTTTTTGGCTCTAATGAATTTACACAGTTCACGAACCCAACACGATTTTCACTATTAACTAAAGAGCATCTTTGAAGAGATGCTCTGGTTTGTATGAGTTTCATAAGCAGAGTTGAAGTAGACAAAGTCAATTTGAGTAGGACATACAGTAATTTTTTTCTGCTCATGCTCATGTTTCTTGCTGTATTAGAGACTCTGGAAAGAAGAGCATGCTCGTTGCGTTAAAACAGAGTGTGTTTCATGGATGAGAACACTGGTCTGAATTTCCCTTCAGAAACGTTGTTAAACCAAAGGCTCTGTGTCTTCCTAAATGCAAGAGTTCACTTCCGGTAAACCCAGTGATTTTTCAGCTCAAATGAATTTACACAGTTCACGAACACAACACGATTTTCACTATTAAATAAAGAGCATCTATGTAAAAGATGCTGTGGTTTGTTACAGTTTCATAAGCACAGTACAACAATAATTTGTCCATATGAGTATGAAACACAGTTCTTTTTTATGGGCATCCTCTTGTTTCTTATGTATTGGAGAAGCTGGACAGAAGAGCATGCTCATTGCGTTTAAACAGAGTGTGTTTCATGACTGAGAACACTGGGCGTAATTTCCCTTCACAAACGGAGTAAAACAAAAGGCTCTGTGTCTTCCTACAAGCAAGAGTTCATTTCCAGTAAACCCAGAGAGTTTTCGGCTCTAATGAATTTACACAGTTCACGAACCCAACATTTTTTTCACTATTAACTAAAGAGCATCTATGTAAGAGATGCTGTGGTTTGTTACAGTTCCATAAGCAGAGTTCAAAACTAGATATGGTCCGTATGAGTAGGAAACACAGTTCTTTTTTTCTGATCATGCTCATATTTCTTGCTATATTAGAGACGCTGGAAAGAAGAGCATGCTCGTTGCGTTAAAACAGAGTGTGTTTCATGGATGAGAACACTGGTCTCAATTTCCCATCAGAAACAGAGTTAAACCAAATGCTCTATGTCTTCCTAAATGCAAGAGTTCATTTCTGGTAAACCCAGTGATTTTTTGGCTCTAATGAATTTACACAGTTCACGAACTCAACACGATTTTCACTATTAACTAAAGAGCATCTTTGAAGAGATGCTCTGGTTTGTATGAGTTTCATAAGCAGAGTTGAAGTAGACAAAGTCAATTTGAGTAGGACATACAGTAATTTTTTTCTGCTCATGCTCATGTTTCTTGCTGTATTAGAGACTCTGGAAAGAAGAGCATGCTCGTTGCGTTAAAACAGAGTGTGTTTCATGGATGAGAACACTGGTCTGAATTTCCCTTCAGAAACGTTGTTAAACCAAAGGCTCTGTGTCTTCCTAAATGCAAGAGTTCACTTCCGGTAAACCCAGTGATTTTTCAGCTCAAATGAATTTACACAGTTCACGAACACAACACGATTTTCACTATTAAATAAAGAGCATCTATGTAAAAGATGCTGTGGTTTGTTACAGTTTCATAAGCACAGTACAACAATAATTTGTCCATATGAGTATGAAACACAGTTCTTTTTTATGGGCATCCTCTTGTTTCTTATGTATTGGAGAAGCTGGACAGAAGAGCATGCTCATTGCGTTTAAACAGAGTGTGTTTCATGACTGAGAACACTGGGCGTAATTTCCCTTCACAAACGGAGTAAAACAAAAGGCTCTGTGTCTTCCTACAAGCAAGAGTTCATTTCCAGTAAACCCAGAGAGTTTTCGGCTCTAATGAATTTACACAGTTCACGAACCCAACATTTTTTTCACTATTAACTAAAGAGCATCTATGTAAGAGATGCTGTGGTTTGTTACAGTTCCATAAGCAGAGTTCAAAACTAGATATGGTCCGTATGAGTAGGAAACACAGTTCTTTTTTTCTGATCATGCTCATATTTCTTGCTATATTAGAGACGCTGGAAAGAAGAGCATGCTCGTTGCGTTAAAACAGAGTGTGTTTCATGGATGAGAACACTGGTCTCAATTTCCCATCAGAAACAGAGTTAAACCAAATGCTCTATGTCTTCCTAAATGCAAGAGTTCATTTCTGGTAAACCCAGTGATTTTTTGGCTCTAATGAATTTACACAGTTCACGAACTCAACACGATTTTCACTATTAACTAAAGAGCATCTATGAAGAGATGCTCTGGTTTGTATGAGTTTCATAAGCAGAGTTGAACTAGACAAAGTCATTTTTAGTAGGACATACAGTAATTTTTTTCTGGGCATGCTCATGTTTCTTGCTGTATTAGAGAATCTGGAAAGAATAGCATGCTCTTTGCGTTAAAACAGAGTGTGTTTCATGGATGAGAACACTGGTCTGAATTTCACTTCAGAAACGGAGTTACACCAAAGGCTCTGTGACTTACTAAATGCAAGAGTTCATTTCTGGTAAAGCCTTTGATTTTTTGGCTCAAATGAATTTACACAGTTCATGAACCCAAAAGTTTTTCACTATTAACTAAAGAGCATCTATGTAAGAGATGCTGTGGTTTGTTACAGTTTCATAAGCAGAGTTCAACTAGATATGGTCCGTATGAGTAGGAAACACAGTTCTTTTTTTCTGATCATGCTCATGTTTCTTGCTGTATTAGAGACGCTGGAAAGAAGATCATGCTCGTTGCATTAAAACACAGTGTGTTTCGTGGATGAGAACACTGGTCTGAATTTCACTTCAGAAACGGAGTTAAACCAAAGGCTCTGTGACTTCCTAAAAGCAAGAGTTCATTTCCGGTAAACTAAGTGACTTTTCAGCACAAATGAATTTACACAGTTCACAAACCCAAGACGATTTTCACTATTAACTAAAGAGCATCTATGTAAGAGATGCTGTGGCTTGTTACAGTTCCATAAGCAGAGTTCAACTAGATATGGTACATATGAGTATGAACCACAGTTCTTTTTTTATGGGCATGCTCATGTTTCTTGCTGTATTGGAGACACTGGACAGAAGAGGACGCTTCTTGCGTTAAAACAGAGGGCGTTTCATGCATGAGAACACTGGTGTGAATTTCCCTTCAGAAACAGAGTTAAACCAAATGCTCTATGTCTTCCTAAATGCAAGAGTTCATTTCTGGTAAACCCAGTGATTTTTGGCTCTAATGAATTTACACAGTTCACGAACCCAACACGATTTTTTCTATTAACAAAAGAGCAACTATGTAAGAGATGCTGTGGCTAGTTACAGTTCCATAAGCACAGTTCAACTAGATATGGTACATATGAGTAGGAAACACAGTTCATTTATTCTGGCATGCTCATGTTTCTTGCTGTATTAGAGACTCTGGAAAGAATAGCATGCTCGTTACATTAAAATAGAGTGTGTTTCATGGATGAGAACACTGGTCTGAATTTCACTTCAGAAACGGAGTTAAACCAAAGGCTCTGTGACTTACTAAATGCAAGAGTTCATTTCCGGTAAACCCAGTGATTTTTCAGCTCAAATGAATTTACACAGTTCACGAACACAACACGATTTTCACTATTAAATAAAGTGCATCTTTGTAAAAGATGCTGTGGTTTGTTACAGTTTCATAAGCAGAGTTCAACAAGAATTTGTGCGTATGAGTATGAAACACAGTTCATTTTTTCTGGCCATTCTCATGTTTCTTGCTATATTGCAGACTCTGTAAAGAAGAGCATGCTTGTTGCGTTAAAACAGAGTGTGTTTCATGGATGAGAACACTGGTCTGAATTTCACTTCAGAAACGGAGTTAAACCAAAGGATGTGTGTCTTCCTACAATCAAGAGTTCATTTCCTGTAAACCCTGTGATTTTTCGGCTCAAATGAATTTACATAGTTCACGATCCCAAAAGTTTTTCACTATTAACTAAAGAGCATCTATGAAGAGATGCTCTGTTTTGTAGGGGTTTCATAAGCAGAGTTGAACTAGACACAGTCATTTTGAGTAGGACATACAGTAATTTATTTCTGGGCATGCTCATATTTCTTGCTGTATTGGAGATGCTGGAATAAGAGCATGCTTCTTGTGTTAAAACAGAGTGTGTTTCATGGATGAGAATTCTGGTCTGAATATTCCTTCAGAAACGGAGTTAAACCAAAGGTTCTGTGTCTTCCTACAAGCAAGAGTACATTTACCTTAAACCCAGTGATATTTCGGCTCAAATGAATTTACACAGTTCAAGAACCCAACACGAGTTTTACTTTTAACTAAAGAGCATCTAGGAAAAGATGCTGTGGTTTGTATGAGTTTCATAAGCAGAGTTGCACTAGACACTGTCCTTTTGAGTGGGAAATACAGTTCTTTTTTTCTGGGCATGCTCACGTTTCTTGCTGTATTGGAGACCCTGGAAAGAAGAGCATGATTCTTGCGTTAAAACAGAGTGTGTTTCATGGATTTGAACACTGGTCTGATTTTTCCTTCAGAAACAGAGTTAAACCAAAGGCTCTGTGTCTTCTTACAAGCAAGAGTTCATTTCGGTTAAACCCAGTGATTTTTCTGCTCAAATGAATTTACACAGTTCACGAACCCAACACTATTTTCACTATTAACAAAAGAGAATCTATGTAAAAGATGCTGTGGTTTGTTACAGTTTCATAAGCAGAGTTCAACTAGATATGGTCCGTATGAGAACGAAACACAGTTCATTTTTTATGGGCATGCTCATGTCTAGCTGTATTGGAGACACTGGACAGAAGAGGATGCTTCTTGCATTAAAACAGAGGGTGTTTCAGGGAAGAGAACACTGGTCGGAATTCCCTTCACAAACGAGTTAAACCAAAGGCTCTGTGTCTTCCTACAATAAAGAGTTCATTTCTGGTAAACACTTTGATTTTTTGGCTCAAATGAATTTACACAGTTCAAGAACCCAAACGTTTTTCACTATTAACTAAAGAACATCTCTGTAAGAGATGCTGTGGTTTGTTACAGTTTCATAAGCAGAGTTCACCTAGATATGGTCCGTATGAGTAGGAAACACAGTTCTTTTTTTCTGATCATGCTCATGTTTCTTGCTGTATTAGAGACGCTGGAAAGAAGAGCATGCTCGTTGCGTTAAAACAGAGTGTGTTTCATGGATGAGAACACTGGTCTGAATTTCACTTCAGAAACGGAGTTAAACCAAAGGCTCTGTGACTTCCTAAATGCAAGAGTTCATTTCCAGTAAACCCAGTGACTGTTCAGCTCAAATGAATTTACACAGTTCAAGAACCCAAACGTTTTTCACTATTAACTAAAGAACATCTATGTAAGAGATGCTGTGGTTTGTTACAGTTTCATAAGCAGAGTTCAACTAGATATGGTCCGTATGAGTAGGAAACACAGTTCTTTTTTTCTGATCATGCTCATATTTCTTGCTGTATTAGAGACGCTGGAAAGAAGAGCATGCTCGTTGCGTTAAAACAGAGTGTGTTTGATGGATGAGAACACTGGTCTCAATTTCCCTTCAGAAACAGAGTTAAACCAAATGCTCTATGTCTTCCTAAATGCCAGAGTTCATTTCTGGTAAACCCAGTGATTTTTTGGCTCTAATGAATTTACACAGTTCACGAACCCAACACGATTTTCACTATTAACTAAAGAGCATCTTTGAAGAGATGCTCTGGTTTGTATGAGTTTCATAAGCAGAGTTGAAGTAGACAAAGTCAATTTGAGTAGGACATACAGTAATTTTTTTCTGCTCATGCTCATGTTTCTTGCTGTATTAGAGACTCTGGAAAGAAGAGCATGCTCGTTGCGTTAAAACAGAGTGTGTTTCATGGATGAGAACACTGGTCTGAATTTCCCTTCAGAAACGTTGTTAAACCAAAGGCTCTGTGTCTTCCTAAATGCAAGAGTTCACTTCCGGTAAACCCAGTGATTTTTCAGCTCAAATGAATTTACACAGTTCACGAACACAACACGATTTTCACTATTAAATAAAGAGCATCTATGTAAAAGATGCTGTGGTTTGTTACAGTTTCATAAGCACAGTACAACAATAATTTGTCCATATGAGTATGAAACACAGTTCTTTTTTATGGGCATCCTCTTGTTTCTTATGTATTGGAGAAGCTGGACAGAAGAGCATGCTCATTGCGTTTAAACAGAGTGTGTTTCATGACTGAGAACACTGGGCGTAATTTCCCTTCACAAACGGAGTAAAACAAAAGGCTCTGTGTCTTCCTACAAGCAAGAGTTCATTTCCAGTAAACCCAGAGAGTTTTCGGCTCTAATGAATTTACACAGTTCACGAACCCAACATTTTTTTCACTATTAACTAAAGAGCATCTATGTAAGAGATGCTGTGGTTTGTTACAGTTCCATAAGCAGAGTTCAAAACTAGATATGGTCCGTATGAGTAGGAAACACAGTTCTTTTTTTCTGATCATGCTCATATTTCTTGCTATATTAGAGACGCTGGAAAGAAGAGCATGCTCGTTGCGTTAAAACAGAGTGTGTTTCATGGATGAGAACACTGGTCTCAATTTCCCATCAGAAACAGAGTTAAACCAAATGCTCTATGTCTTCCTAAATGCAAGAGTTCATTTCTGGTAAACCCAGTGATTTTTTGGCTCTAATGAATTTACACAGTTCACGAACTCAACACGATTTTCACTATTAACTAAAGAGCATCTATGAAGAGATGCTCTGGTTTGTATGAGTTTCATAAGCAGAGTTGAACTAGACAAAGTCATTTTTAGTAGGACATACAGTAATTTTTTTCTGGGCATGCTCATGTTTCTTGCTGTATTAGAGAATCTGGAAAGAATAGCATGCTCTTTGCGTTAAAACAGAGTGTGTTTCATGGATGAGAACACTGGTCTGAATTTCACTTCAGAAACGGAGTTACACCAAAGGCTCTGTGACTTACTAAATGCAAGAGTTCATTTCTGGTAAAGCCTTTGATTTTTTGGCTCAAATGAATTTACACAGTTCATGAACCCAAAAGTTTTTCACTATTAACTAAAGAGCATCTATGTAAGAGATGCTGTGGTTTGTTACAGTTTCATAAGCAGAGTTCAACTAGATATGGTCCGTATGAGTAGGAAACACAGTTCTTTTTTTCTGATCATGCTCATGTTTCTTGCTGTATTAGAGACGCTGGAAAGAAGATCATGCTCGTTGCATTAAAACACAGTGTGTTTCGTGGATGAGAACACTGGTCTGAATTTCACTTCAGAAACGGAGTTAAACCAAAGGCTCTGTGACTTCCTAAAAGCAAGAGTTCATTTCCGGTAAACTAAGTGACTTTTCAGCACAAATGAATTTACACAGTTCACAAACCCAAGACGATTTTCACTATTAACTAAAGAGCATCTATGTAAGAGATGCTGTGGCTTGTTACAGTTCCATAAGCAGAGTTCAACTAGATATGGTACATATGAGTATCAACCACAGTTCTTTTTTTATGGGCATGCTCATGTTTCTTGCTGTATTGGAGACACTGGACAGAAGAGGACGCTTCTTGCGTTAAAACAGAGGGCGTTTCATGCATGAGAACACTGGTGTGAATTTCCCTTCAGAAACAGAGTTAAACCAAATGCTCTATGTCTTCCTAAATGCAAGAGTTCATTTCTGGTAAACCCAGTGATTTTTGGCTCTAATGAATTTACACAGTTCACGAACCCAACACGATTTTTTCTATTAACAAAAGAGCAACTATGTAAGAGATGCTGTGGCTAGTTACAGTTCCATAAGCACAGTTCAACTAGATATGGTACATATGAGTAGGAAACACAGTTCATTTATTCTGGCATGCTCATGTTTCTTGCTGTATTAGAGACTCTGGAAAGAATAGCATGCTCGTTACATTAAAATAGAGTGTGTTTCATGGATGAGAACACTGGTCTGAATTTCACTTCAGAAACGGAGTTAAACCAAAGGCTCTGTGACTTACTAAATGCAAGAGTTCATTTCCGGTAAACCCAGTGATTTTTCAGCTCAAATGAATTTACACAGTTCACGAACACAACACGATTTTCACTATTAAATAAAGTGCATCTTTGTAAAAGATGCTGTGGTTTGTTACAGTTTCATAAGCAGAGTTCAACAAGAATTTGTGCGTATGAGTATGAAACACAGTTCATTTTTTCTGGCCATTCTCATGTTTCTTGCTATATTGCAGACTCTGTAAAGAAGAGCATGCTTGTTGCGTTAAAACAGAGTGTGTTTCATGGATGAGAACACTGGTCTGAATTTCACTTCAGAAACGGAGTTAAACCAAAGGATGTGTGTCTTCCTACAATCAAGAGTTCATTTCCTGTAAACCCTGTGATTTTTCGGCTCAAATGAATTTACATAGTTCACGATCCCAAAAGTTTTTCACTATTAACTAAAGAGCATCTATGAAGAGATGCTCTGTTTTGTAGGGGTTTCATAAGCAGAGTTGAACTAGACACAGTCATTTTGAGTAGGACATACAGTAATTTATTTCTGGGCATGCTCATATTTCTTGCTGTATTGGAGATGCTGGAATAAGAGCATGCTTCTTGTGTTAAAACAGAGTGTGTTTCATGGATGAGAATTCTGGTCTGAATATTCCTTCAGAAACGGAGTTAAACCAAAGGTTCTGTGTCTTCCTACAAGCAAGAGTACATTTACCTTAAACCCAGTGATATTTCGGCTCAAATGAATTTACACAGTTCAAGAACCCAACACGAGTTTTACTTTTAACTAAAGAGCATCTAGGAAAAGATGCTGTGGTTTGTATGAGTTTCATAAGCAGAGTTGCACTAGACACTGTCCTTTTGAGTGGGAAATACAGTTCTTTTTTTCTGGGCATGCTCACGTTTCTTGCTGTATTGGAGACCCTGGAAAGAAGAGCATGATTCTTGCGTTAAAACAGAGTGTGTTTCATGGATTTGAACACTGGTCTGATTTTTCCTTCAGAAACAGAGTTAAACCAAAGGCTCTGTGTCTTCTTACAAGCAAGAGTTCATTTCGGTTAAACCCAGTGATTTTTCTGCTCAAATGAATTTACACAGTTCACGAACCCAACACTATTTTCACTATTAACAAAAGAGAATCTATGTAAAAGATGCTGTGGTTTGTTACAGTTTCATAAGCAGAGTTCAACTAGATATGGTCCGTATGAGAACGAAACACAGTTCATTTTTTATGGGCATGCTCATGTCTAGCTGTATTGGAGACACTGGACAGAAGAGGATGCTTCTTGCATTAAAACAGAGGGTGTTTCAGGGAAGAGAACACTGGTCGGAATTCCCTTCACAAACGAGTTAAACCAAAGGCTCTGTGTCTTCCTACAATAAAGAGTTCATTTCTGGTAAACACTTTGATTTTTTGGCTCAAATGAATTTACACAGTTCAAGAACCCAAACGTTTTTCACTATTAACTAAAGAACATCTCTGTAAGAGATGCTGTGGTTTGTTACAGTTTCATAAGCAGAGTTCACCTAGATATGGTCCGTATGAGTAGGAAACACAGTTCTTTTTTTCTGATCATGCTCATGTTTCTTGCTGTATTAGAGACGCTGGAAAGAAGAGCATGCTCGTTGCGTTAAAACAGAGTGTGTTTCATGGATGAGAACACTGGTCTGAATTTCACTTCAGAAACGGAGTTAAACCAAAGGCTCTGTGACTTCCTAAATGCAAGAGTTCATTTCCAGTAAACCCAGTGACTGTTCAGCTCAAATGAATTTACACAGTTCAAGAACCCAAACGTTTTTCACTATTAACTAAAGAACATCTATGTAAGAGATGCTGTGGTTTGTTACAGTTTCATAAGCAGAGTTCAACTAGATATGGTCCGTATGAGTAGGAAACACAGTTCTTTTTTTCTGATCATGCTCATATTTCTTGCTGTATTAGAGACGCTGGAAAGAAGAGCATGCTCGTTGCGTTAAAACAGAGTGTGTTTGATGGATGAGAACACTGGTCTCAATTTCCCTTCAGAAACAGAGTTAAACCAAATGCTCTATGTCTTCCTAAATGCCAGAGTTCATTTCTGGTAAACCCAGTGATTTTTTGGCTCTAATGAATTTACACAGTTCACGAACCCAACACGATTTTCACTATTAACTAAAGAGCATCTTTGAAGAGATGCTCTGGTTTGTATGAGTTTCATAAGCAGAGTTGAAGTAGACAAAGTCAATTTGAGTAGGACATACAGTAATTTTTTTCTGCTCATGCTCATGTTTCTTGCTGTATTAGAGACTCTGGAAAGAAGAGCATGCTCGTTGCGTTAAAACAGAGTGTGTTTCATGGATGAGAACACTGGTCTGAATTTCCCTTCAGAAACGTTGTTAAACCAAAGGCTCTGTGTCTTCCTAAATGCAAGAGTTCACTTCCGGTAAACCCAGTGATTTTTCAGCTCAAATGAATTTACACAGTTCACGAACACAACACGATTTTCACTATTAAATAAAGAGCATCTATGTAAAAGATGCTGTGGTTTGTTACAGTTTCATAAGCACAGTACAACAATAATTTGTCCATATGAGTATGAAACACAGTTCTTTTTTATGGGCATCCTCTTGTTTCTTATGTATTGGAGAAGCTGGACAGAAGAGCATGCTCATTGCGTTTAAACAGAGTGTGTTTCATGACTGAGAACACTGGGCGTAATTTCCCTTCACAAACGGAGTAAAACAAAAGGCTCTGTGTCTTCCTACAAGCAAGAGTTCATTTCCAGTAAACCCAGAGAGTTTTCGGCTCAAATGAATTTACACAGTTCACGAACCCAACATTTTTTTCACTATTAACTAAAGAGCATCTATGTAAGAGATGCTGTGGTTTGTTACAGTTCCATAAGCAGAGTTCAAAACTAGATATGGTCCGTATGAGTAGGAAACACAGTTCTTTTTTTCTGATCATGCTCATATTTCTTGCTATATTAGAGACGCTGGAAAGAAGAGCATGCTCGTTGCGTTAAAACAGAGTGTGTTTCATGGATGAGAACACTGGTCTCAATTTCCCATCAGAAACAGAGTTAAACCAAATGCTCTATGTCTTCCTAAATGCAAGAGTTCATTTCTGGTAAACCCAGTGATTTTTTGGCTCTAATGAATTTACACAGTTCACGAACTCAACACGATTTTCACTATTAACTAAAGAGCATCTATGAAGAGATGCTCTGGTTTGTATGAGTTTCATAAGCAGAGTTGAACTAGACAAAGTCATTTTTAGTAGGACATACAGTAATTTTTTTCTGGGCATGCTCATGTTTCTTGCTGTATTAGAGAATCTGGAAAGAATAGCATGCTCTTTGCGTTAAAACAGAGTGTGTTTCATGGATGAGAACACTGGTCTGAATTTCACTTCAGAAACGGAGTTAAACCAAAGGCTCTGTGACTTACTAAATGCAAGAGTTCATTTCTGGTAAAGCCTTTGATTTTTTGGCTCAAATGAATTTACACAGTTCATGAACCCAAAAGTTTTTCACTATTAACTAAAGAGCATCTATGTAAGAGATGCTGTGGTTTGTTACAGTTTCATAAGCAGAGTTCAACTAGATATGGTCCATATGAGTAGGAAACACAGTTCTTTTTTTCTGATCATGCTCATGTTTCTTGCTGTATTAGAGACGCTGGAAAGAAGATCATGCTCGTTGCATTAAAACACAGTGTGTTTCGTGGATGAGAACACTGGTCTGAATTTCACTTCAGAAACGGAGTTAAACCAAAGCCTCTGTGACTTCCTAAAAGCAAGAGTTCATTTCCGGTAAACTAAGTGACTTTTCAGCACAAATGAATTTACACAGTTCACAAACCCAAGACGATTTTCACTATTAACTAAAGAGCATCTATGTAAGAGATGCTGTGGCTTGTTACAGTTCCATAAGCAGAGTTCAACTAGATATGGTACATATGAGTATGAACCACAGTTCTTTTTTTATGGGCATGCTCATGTTTCTTGCTGTATTGGAGACACTGGACAGAAGAGGACGCTTCTTGCGTTAAAACAGAGGGCGTTTCATGCATGAGAACACTGGTGTGAATTTCCCTTCAGAAACAGAGTTAAACCAAATGCTCTATGTCTTCCTAAATGCAAGAGTTCATTTCTGGTAAACCCAGTGATTTTTGGCTCTAATGAATTTACACAGTTCACGAACCCAACACGATTTTTTCTATTAACAAAAGAGCAACTATGTAAGAGATGCTGTGGCTAGTTACAGTTCCATAAGCACAGTTCAACTAGATATGGTACATATGAGTAGGAAACACAGTTCATTTATTCTGGCATGCTCATGTTTCTTGCTGTGTTAGAGACTCTGGAAAGAATAGCATGCTCGTTGCATTAAAATAGAGTGTGTTTCATGGATGAGAACACTGGTCTGAATTTCACTTCAGAAACGGAGTTAAACCAAAGGCTCTGTGTCTTCCTAATGCAAGAGTTCATTTCTGGTAAACCCAGTGATTTATTGGCTCTAATGAATTTACACAGTTCACGAACCCAACACGATTTTCACTATTAACTAAAGAGCATCTATGAAGAGATGCTCTGGTTTGTATGAGTTTCATAAGCAGAGTTGAATTAGACATGGTCCTATTGAGTAGTAAATACAGTAAATTTTCTGGGCATGCTCATGTTTCTTGTTGTATTAGAGAAAATGGAAAGAAGAGCATGCATCTTGCATTAAAACAGAGTGTGTTTCATGGATGAAAACAATGGTCGAATTTCCCTTCAGAAACGGAGTTAAACCAAAGGCTCTCTCTCTTCCTACAAGCAAGAGTTCATTTCTGGTAAACCCAGTGATTTTTCGGGTCAAATGAATTTACACAGTTCACGAACCCAACTTGATTTTCTCTATTAACTAAAGACCATCTTTGAAGAGATGCTTCTCTATGTATGAGTTTCATAAGCAGAGTTCAACTAGATATGATCCGTATGAATAGGAAACACAGTTCATTTTTTCTGGGCATGCTCATGTTTCTTGCTGTATTAGAGACGCTGGCAAGAAGAGCATGCATCTTGCATTAAGCAGAGTGTGTTTCATGGATGAGAACACTATCTGAATTTCGCTTCAGAAACGGAGTTAAACAAAAGGCTCTGTGTCTTCCTAAATGCAAGAGTTCATTTCCAGGAAACCCAGTGATTTTTCAGCTCAAATGAATTTACACAGTTCATGATCACAACACGATTTTCACTATTAAATAAAGATCATCTATGTAAAAGATGCTGTGTTTTGTTCCAGTTACATAAGCAGAGTTTAACGAGAATTTGTGCGTATGAGTAAGAAACACAGTTCTTTTTTTATGGGCATCCTCATGTTTCTTGCTGTATTGGACACGCTGGAGAGAAAAGGATGCTTCTTGCCTTAAAACAGAGGGTGTTTCATGGATGAGAACACTGGTCTAAATTTCCCTCAAAAACGAGTTAAACCAAAGGCTGTGTGTCTTCATATAATCAAGAGTTCATTTCAGGTAAACCCTGTGACTTTTCGGCTCAAATAAATTTACACAGTTCACGAACACAACACGATTTTCACTATTAACTAAAGGGCATCTATGTTATAGATGCTGTGGTTTGTATGAGTTTCATAAGCAGAGTTGAACTAGACACTGTTCTTTTGAATAGGAAATACAGTTCTTTTTTTCTTGGCATGCTCACGTTTCTTGCTGTATTGGAGACCCTGGAAAGAGAGCATGATTCATGCGTTAAAACAGAGTGTGTTTCATGGATTTGAACACTGGTCTGAATTTTCCTTCAGAAACAGAGTTAAACCAAAGGCTCTCTGTCTTCCTACAAGCAAGAGTTCATTTGCGTTAAACCCTGTGATATTTCAGCTCAAATGAATTTTCACAGTTCAAACCTAACACGATTTTCACTATAAACTAAAGAGCATCTATGTAAGAGATGCTGTGGTTTGTTACAGTTTCATAAGCAGAGTTCAACTAGATATGGTCCATATGAGTAGGAAACACAGTTCTTTTTTTCTGAACATGCTCATGTTTCTTGCTGTATTAGAGATGCTGGAAAGAAGAGCATGCTCGTTGCGTTAAAACAGAGTGTGTTTCATGGATGAGAACACTGGTCTGAATTTCACTTCAGAAACGGAGTTAAACCAAAGGCTCTGTGACTTTCTAAAAGCAAGAGTCCATTTCCGGTACACCCAGTGACTTTTAAGCTCAAATGAATTTACACAGTTCACAAACCCAAGACGATTTTCATATTAACTAAAGAGCATCTATGTAAGAGATGCTGTGGCTTGTTATAGTTCCATAAGCAGAGTTCAACTAGATATGGTACATATGAGTACGAACCACAGTTCATTTTTTATGGGCATGCTCATGTTTCTTGCTGTATTGTAGACACTGGACAGAAGAGGACGCTTCTTGCGTTAAAACAGAGGGTGTTTCAGGGATGAGAACACTGGTCTGAATTTCCCTTCACAAACGGAGTAAAACAAAATGCTCTGAGTCTTCCTACAAGCAAGAGATCATTTCGAGTAAACACAGAGATTTTTCGGCTCAAATGAATTTACACAGTTCAAGAACCCAACACTTTTTTCACTATTAACTAAAGATCATCTATGTAAGAGATGCTGTGGTTTGTTACAGTTCCATAAGCAGAGTTCAACTAGATATGGTACATATGAGTAGGAAACACAGTTCATTTTTTCTGGCCATTCTCATGTTTCTTGCTATATTGCAGACACTAGAAAGAACAGCATGCTCTTTGTATTAAAACAGAGTATGTTTCATGGATGAGAACACTGATCTGAATTTCCCTTCACAAATGGAGTTAAACCAAATGCTCTGTGTTTTCTTAAATGCAAGAGTTCATTTCCTGTAAACCCAGTGATTTTTCGGCTCTAATGAATTTACACTGTTCACGAACCCAACACGATTTTCACTATTAACTAAAAAGCATTTATGAAGAGATGTTATGTTTTGTATGAGTTTCATAATCAGAGTTGAACTAGACACAGTCATTTTGAGTAGAAAGTAGAGTAATTTTTTTCTGGGCATTCTCATGTTTCTTACTGTATTGGAGACACTAGAAGAACCGAATGCTTCTTGAGTTAAAACAGAGTGTGTTTCATGGATGAGAACACTGGTCTGAATATCCTCAGAAACATAGTTAAACCAAAGGCTCTGTGTCTTTCTACAAGCAAGCGTTCATTTACGGTAAACCCTGTGATATTTAGGCTCAAATGAATTTTCACAGTTCAAACCTAACACGATTTTCACTATTAACTATAGAGCATCTATGTGAAAGATGCTGTGGTTTGTTACAGTTTCATAAGCAGAGTTCAGGTAGATATGGTTCGTATGAGTACGAAACACAGTTCTTTTTTTATGGACATGCTCTCGATTCTTGCTGTATTAGGGACCCTGAAAAGAAGAGAATCCTTCTTGCGTTAAAACCGAGTGTGTTTCATGGATTTGAACACTGGTCTGAATTTTCCTTCAGAAACAGAGTTAAACCAAAGGCTCTGAGTCTTCCGACAAGCAAGAGTTCATTTCCATTAAACCCAGTGATTTTTCGGCTCAAAGGAATTTACACAGTTCTCAAACCCAACACGATTTTCACTATTAACAAAAGAGCATCTATGTAAAAGATGCTGTGGTTTGTTACAGTTCCATAAGCAGAGTTCAACTAGATATGGTCCGTATGAGTACGAACCATAGTTCTTTTTTTATTGGCATGCTCATATTTCTTGCTGTATTGGAGACCCTGAAAAGAAGGACATGCTTCTTGCGTTAAAACAGAGTGTGTTTCATGGATTTGAACACTGGTTTGAATTTTTCTTCAGAAACAGAGTTAAACCAAAGGATGTGTGTCTTCCTACAATCATTAGTTCATTTCCGGTAAACCCTGTGATTTTTCGGCTCAAATGAATTTACATAGTTCACGATCCCAAAAGTTTTTCACTATTAACTAAAGAGCATCTATGTAAGAGATGCTGTGGTTTGTTACAGTTTCATAAGCAGAGTTCAACTAGATATGGTCCGTCTGAGTAGGAAACACAGTTTTTTTTTTTTCTGATCATGCTCATGTTTCTTGCTGTATTAGAGACACTGGAAAGAAGAGCATGCTTGTTGTGTGAAAACAGAGTGTGTTTCATGGATGAGAACACTGGTCTGAATTTCCCTTCAGAAACGGAGTTAAACCAAAGGCTCTGTGTCTACCTAAATGCAAGAGTTCATTTCTGGTAAATACAGTGAATTTTCAGCTCAAATGAATTTACACAGTTCACGAACCCAACACGATTTTCACTATTAACTAAAAAGCATCTATGAAGAGATGATGTGGTTTGTATGAGGTTCATAAACAGAGTTTACTAGACACAGTCATTTTGAGTAGAATGTACAGCAATTTTTTTCTGGGCATGCTCACGTTTCTTGCTGTATTGGAGACCCTGGAAAGAGCATGATTCATGCGTTAAAACAGAGTGTGTTTCATGGATTTGAACACTGGTCTGAATTTTCCTTCAGAAACAGAGTTAAACCAAAGGCTCTGTGTCTTCTTACAAGCAAGAGTTAATTTCCGTTAAACCCAGTGATTTTTCGGCTCAAAAGAATTTACACAGTTCACGAACCCAACACGATTTTCACTATTAACAAAAGAGCATCTATGTAAAAGATGCTGTGGTTTGTTACAGTTTCATAAGCAGAGTTCAACTAGATATGGTCCATATGAGAACGAAACACAGTTCATTTTTTATGGGCATGCTCATGTTTCTAGCTGTATTGGAGACACTGGACAGAAGAGGATGCTTCTTGCGTTATAACAGAGGGTGTTTCAGGGATTAGAACACTGGACTGAATTCCCTTCACAAACGAGTTAAACCAAAGGCTCTGTGTCTTCCTACAATGAAGACTTCATTTCTGGTAAACCCTTTGATTTTTTGGCTCAAAGGAATTTACACAGTTCAAGAACCCAAACGTTTTTCACTATTAACTAAAGAACATCTATGTAAGAGATGCTGTGGTTTGTTACAGTTTCATAAGCAGAGTTCAACTAGATATGGTTCATATGAGTAGGAAACACAGTTCTTTTTTTCTGAACATGCTCATGTTTCTTGCTGTATTAGAGACGCTGGAAAGAAGAGCATGCTCGTTGCGTTAAAACAGAGTGTGTTTCATGGAGGAGAACACTGGTCTGAATTTCACTTCAGAAACGGAGTTAAACCAAAGGCTCTGTGACTTTCTAAAAGCAAGAGTCCATTTCCGGTACACCCAGTGACTTTTAAGCTCAAATGAATTTACACAGTTCACAAACCCAAGACGAATTTCACTATTAACTAAAGAGCATCTATGTAAGAGTTGCTGTGGCTTGTTACAGTTCCATAAGCAGAGTTCAACTAGATATGGTACATATGAGTATGAACCACAGTTCATTTTTTATGGGCATGCTCATGTTTCTTACTGTATTGTAGACACTGGACAGAAGAGGACGCTTCTTGCGTTAAAACAGAGGGTGTTTCAGGGATGAGAGCACTGGTCTGAATTTCGCTTCAGAAACAGAGTTAAACCAAATGCTCTATGTCTTCCTAAATGCAAGAGTTCATTTCTGGTAAACCCAGTGATTTTTTGGCTCTAATGAATTTACACAGTTCACGAACCCAACATGATTTTCACTATTAACTAAAGAGCATCTATGAAGAGATGCTCTGGTTTGTATGAGTTTCATAAGCAGAGTTGAAGTAGACAAAGTCATTTTGAGTAGGACATACAGTAATTTTTTTCTGCGCATGCTCATGTTTCTTGCTTTATTAGAGACTCTGGAAACAAGAGCATGCTCATTGCCTTAAAACAGAGTTTGTTTCATGGATGAGAACACTGGTCTGAATTTCACTTCAGAAACGGAGTTAAACCAAAGGCTCTGTGAAATCCTAAATGCAAGAGTTCATTTCCGGTTAACCCAGTGACTTTTCAGCTCAAATGAATTTTCACAGTTCAGGAACCCAACACGATTTTCACTATTAACAAAAAAGCAACTATGTAAGAGATGCTGTGGCTAGTTACTGTTCCATAAGCACAGTTCCACTAGATATGGTACATATGAGTAGGAAACACAGTTCATTTTCTCTGGGCATGCTCATGTTTCTTGCTGTTTTAGAGACTCTGGAAAGAATAGCATGCTCATTGCATTAAAATAGAGTGTGTTTCCTGGATGAGAACACTGGTCTCAAATTCACTTCAGAAATGGAGTTAAACCAAAGGCTCTGTGACTTCCTAAATGCAAGAGTTCATTTCCGGTAAACCCAGTGATATTTCGGCTCAAATGAATTTACACAGTTCAAGAACCCAACACGAGTTTTACTTTTAACTAAAGAGCATCTAGGAAAAGATGCTGTGGTTTGTATGAGTTTCATAAGCAGAGTTGAACTAGACACTGTTCTTTTGAATAGGAAATACAGTTCTTTTTTTCTGGGCATGCTCACGTTTCTTGCTGTATTGGAGACCCTGGAAAGAGAGCATGATTCATGCGTTAAAACAGAGAGTGTTTCATGGATTTGAACACTGGTCTGAATTTTCCTTCAGAAACAGAGTTAAACCAAAGGCTCTCTGTCTTCCTACAAGCAAGAGTTCATTTGCGTTAAACCCTGTGATATTTCAGCTCAAATGAATTTTCACAGTTCAAACCTAACACGATTTTCACTATTAACTAAAGAGCATCTATGTAAGAGATGCTGTGGTTTGTTACAGTTTCATAAGCAGAGTTCAACTAGATATGGTCCATATGAGTAGGAAACACAGTTCTTTTTTTCTGAACATGCTCATGTTTCTTGCTGTATGAGAGACGCTGGAAAGAAGAGCATGCTCGTTGCGTTAAAACAGAGTGTGTTTCATGGATGAGAACACTGGTCTGAATTTCACTTCAGAAACGGAGTTAAACCAAAGGCTCTGTGACTTTCTAAAAGCAAGAGTCCATTTCCGGTACACCCAGTGACTTTTAAGCTCAAATGAATTTACACAGTTCACAAACCCAAGACGATTTTCACTATTAACTAAAGAGCATCTATGTAAGAGATGCTGTGGCTTGTTACAGTTCCATAAGCAGAGTTCAACTAGATATGGTACATATGAGTACGAACCACAGTTCATTTTTTATGGGCATGCTCATGTTTCTTGCTGTATTGTAGACACTGGACAGAAGAGGACGCTTCTTGCGTTAAAACAGAGGGTGTTTCATGGATGAGAACACTGGTCTGAATTTCCCTTCAGAAACAGAGTTAAACCAAATGCTCTATGTCTTCCTAAATGCAAGAGTTCATTTCTGGTAAACCCAGTGATTTTTTGGCTCTAATGAATTTACACAGTTCAAGAACCCAACACGATTTTCACTATTAACTAAAGAGCATCTATGTAAGAGATGCTGTGGCTCGTTACAGTTCCATAAGCAGAGTTCAACTAGATATGGTACATATGAGTACGAACCACAGTTCTTTTTTTATGGGCATGCTCATGTTTCTTGCTGTATTGGAGATACTGGACAGAAGAGGACGCTTCTTGCGTTAAAACAGAGGGCGTTTCATGGATGAGAACACTGGTCTGAATTTCCCTTCAGAAACAGAGTTAAACCAAATGCTCTATGTCTTCCTAAATGCAAGAGTTCATTTCTGGTAAACCCAGTGATTTTTTGGCTCTAATGAATTTACACAGTTCATGAACCCAACACGATTTTCACTATTAACTAAAGAGCATCTATGAAGAGATGCTCTGGTTTGTATGAGTTTCATAAGCAGAGTTGAACTAGACACAGTAATTTTGAGTAGGACATACAGTAATTTTTTTCTGGGCATGCTCATGTTTCTTGCTGTATTGGAGATGCTAGAAGTAGAGCATGCTCCTTGCGTTAAAACAGAGTGTATTTCATGGATGAGAATACTGGTCTGATTATTCCTTCAGAAACGGAGTTACACCAAAGGTTCTGTGTCTTCCTACAAGCAAGAGTTCATTTCCCCTAAACCCAGTGATATTTCGGCTAATGAATTTACACGGTTCACGAACCCAACACGTTTTTCACTATTAACAAAAGAGCATCTATGTAAAAGATGCTGTGGTTTGTTACAATTACATAAGCAGAGTTCAACAAGAATTTGTCCTTATGAGTACGAAACACAGTTCTTTTTTTATGGGCATGCTCATGTTTCTTGCTGTATTGGAGACGCTGGACAGAAGAGGATGCTTCTTGCGTTAACACAGAGGGTGTCATGAATGAGAACACTGGTCTGAATTTCCCTTCAAAAACGAGTTAAACCATAGGCTCTGTGTCTTCCTACAATCAAGAGTTCATTTCCGGTAAACCCTGTGATTTTTCGGCTCAAATGAATTTACACAGTTCACGAACTCAAAAGTTTTTCACTGTTAACTAAAGAGAATCTATGTAAGAGATGCTGTGGTTTGTTACAGTGTCATAAGCAGAGTTCAACTAGATATGGTCCGTATGAGTAGGAAACACAGTTCTTTTTTTCTGGGCATGCTCATTTTTCTTGCTGTATTAGAGACCCTGGAAAGAAGAGCATGCTCCTTGTGTTAAAACAGAGTGTGTTTCATGGATGAGAACACTGATCTGAATTTCCCTTCACAAATGGAGTTAAACCACAGTCTCTGTGTCTCCTTAAATGCAAGAGTTCATTTCCTGTAAACCCAGTTATATTTGGGCTCAAATGAATTTACACAGTTCATGAACCCAACGCGAGTTTAACTTTTAACTAAAGAGCATCTATGAAGAGATGCTCTGGTTTGTATGAGTTTCATAAGCAGAGTTGAACTAGACAAAGTCATTTTGAGTAGGACATACAGTAATTTATTTGTGGGCATGCTCATGTTTCTTGCTATATTGGAGAAGCTAGAAGTAGAGCATGCAAGAGTTCATTTCTGGTAAATCCAGTGATTTTTCAGCTCAAATGAATTTACACAGTACAAGAACCCAACATGATTTTCACTATTAACTAAAGAGCATCTATGTAAAAGATGCTGTGGTTTTTTTTTTACAGTTTCATAAGCAGAATTCAGCTAGATATGTTCCATATGAGTAGGAAACACAGTTCATTATTCTGGGCATGCTCATGTTTCTTGCTGTATTGTAGATGCTGGAAAGAAGAGCATGCTCTTCACGTTAAAACAGAGTGTGTTTCATGGATTAGACACTGGTCTGAATTGCCCTTCACAAACAGAGTTAAACCAAATGCTCTGTGTCTTCCTACAAGCAAGAGTTCATTTCCTGTAAACCCAGTGATTTTTCAGCTCAAATGAATTTACACAGTTCACGAATCCAACACGATTTTCACTATTAACTAAAGATCATCTATGAAGAGATGCTGTGTTTTGTATGAGTTTATTAAGAGGAGTTGAACTAGAAGCGGTCCTTTTGAGTAGGAAATACAGTTCTTTTTTTCTGTGCATGCTCTTGTTTCTTACTATATTACCGACGCTGGACAGAAGAGGATTCTTCTTGTGTTAAAACAGATGGTGTTTCATGGATGAGAACACTGGTCTGAATTTCCCTTCAGATACAGAGTTAAACCAAAGGCTCTGTGTCTTCCTACAAGCAAGAGTTCATTTCTGGTAAACCCAGTGTTTTTTCGGCTCAAATGAATTTACAGTTCATGAACCCAACACGATTTTCACTATTAACTAAAGAGCATCTATGAAGACATGCTGTGATTCGTATGAGTTTCATAAGCAGAGTTGAACTAGACACGGTCCTTTTGAGTAGGAAATACATTTTTTTTTCTGAGCATGCTCATATTTCTTGCTGTATTGGAGACGCTGGAAAGAAGAGTGTGCTTCTTGCGTTAAAACAGATTGTGTTTCCTGGATTTGAACATAGGTCTGAATTTTCCTTCTGAAACGGAGTTAAAACAAATGCTCTGTGTCTTCCTACAAGCAAGAGTTCACTTCAGGTAAACCCAGTGAATTTTGACTCAAATGAATTTGCACAGTTCCCAACCCCAACACGTTTTTCACTATTAACTAAAGAGCCTCTATGTAAAAGATGCTGTGGTTTGTTACAGTTTCATAAGCAGAGTTAAACTAGATATGGTCCGTATGAGCAGGAAACACAATTCATATTTTCTGGGCATGCTCATCTTTCTTGCTGTATAGGAGGCGCTAGACAGAAGAGGATGCTTCTTGCATTAAAAGAGAGGGTGTTTTATGGATGAGAACGCTGGTCTGTATTTCTCTTCACAATCAGAGTTAAACCAAAGTGTCTGTGTCTTCCTACAAGCAAGAGTTCATTTCCGGCAAACATAGTGATTTGTCGGCTCAAATGAATTTACACAGTTCACGAACCAAAAATGATTTTCACTATTAACTAAAGAGCATCTATGTAAGAGATGCTGTGGTTTGTTACAGTTTCATAAGGAGAGTTTAACTAGATATGGTCCGTATGAGTAGGAAACACAGTTCTTTTTTTCAGTGCATGCTCATGTTTCTTGTTGTATTGGCGATACAGGAAAGAAGACCATGCTCTTTGTGTTACAAACAAAGTGTGTTTCATGGATGAGAACACTGGTCTGAATTTCCCTTCACAAACGGAGTTAAACCCAAGGCTCTCTGTCTTCCTACAAGCAAGAGTTCATTTCCTGTAAACCCAGTGATTTTTCAGCTCAAATGAATTTACACAGTTCATGAAGCCAACACGATTTTCACTATTAACTAAAGATCAACTATGAAGAGATTCTGTGTTTTGTTTGAGTTTAATAAGCAGAGTTGAACTAGACACGGTCCTTTTAGTAAGAAATACAGTTCTTTTTTTCTATGCTTGCTCATGTTTCTTGCTGTATTGTCGATGCAGTTAAGAAGAGCATGCTCTTTGTGTTACAAACAGAGTTTATTTCATGGATTTGAACACTGGTCTGAATTTTCCTTCAGAAACGGAGTTAAACCAAAGGCTCTCTGTCTTCCTACAAGCAAGAGTTCATTTCCAGTAATCCTGGTTATTTTTCGGCTCAAATGAATTTACACAGATCTCGAACCCAAAACGATTTTCATTATTAACTAAAGAGCATATATGAAGAGATGCTGTGGTTTGTATGAGTTTCATATGCAGAGTTGAAATAGACCTGGTCATTTTGAGTAGGAAATACAGTTCTTTTTTTCTGGGCATGCTCATGTTTCTTGCTGTATTGGAGACGCTGGAAAAAAGAGCAAGCTTCTTGTGTAAAACCAGAGTGTGTTTCATGGATTTGGAAACTGGTCTGAATTTTCCTTCAGAAACGGAGTTAAACCAAAGGCTCTGTGTCTTCCTACAAGCAAGAGTTCATTTCTGGTAAACCCAGTGATTTTTCAGCTCAAATGAAATAACACAGATCACAAACCCAAAACGACTTTCACTATTTTGTAAAGAGCATCTATTTAAAAATGCTCTGGTTTGTTACAGTTCCATAAGCAGAGTTCAACTAGATATGGTCCGTATGAGTAGGAAACACAGTTCTTTTTTCTGGTCATGCTAATGTTTCTTGCTGTATAGGAGACACTGGACAGACTAGGAAGCTTTTTGCGTCAAATCAGAGGGTGTTTCATGGATTAGAATGCTGGTCTGAATTTCTCTTCACAAAAGGAGTTGAACCAAAGGCTCCCTGTCTTCCTTCAAGCAAGACTTCATTTCGGGTAAACCCAGTCATTTTTCGGCTCAAATGAATTTACACAGTTCACGAACCCAACACGATTTTCACTATTACCTAATGAGCATCTATTTAAGAGTTGCTGTGTTTTGTATCAATTTTATAAGCATAGTTCAACTAGATATTGCCCGTCTGAGTAGGAATCACAGTTATTTTTTCTCGGCATGCTCATATTTCTTGCTGTATTGCCGACGCTGGACAGAAAAGGATTCTTGTTGCGCTCAAACAAATGGTGTTTCATGGATGAAAACACTGGTCTGAATTTCCCTTCAGATACAGAGTTAAACCAAAGGTTCTGTGTCTTCCTACAAGCAAGAGTTCATTTCAGGTAAACCCAGTGATTTTTCGGCTCAAATGAATTTACACAGTTCACGAACCCAACACGATTTTCAATATTAACTAAAGAGCATCTATGAAGCGATGCTGTGATTTGTATGAGTTTCATAATCAGAGTTGTACTAGACACGGTCCTTTTGAGTAGGAAATACATTTCTTTTTTTCTGGGCATGCTCATATTTCTTGCTGTATTGGAGACGCTGGAAAGAAGAGTGTGCTTCTTGCGTTAAAATAGATTGTGTTTCCTGGATTTGAACAAAGGTCTGAATTTTCCTTCAGAAAAGGAGTTAAAACAAAGCCTCTGTGTCTTCCTACAAGCAAGAGTTCATTTCTGGTAAACCCATTGATTTTTGACTCAAATGAATTTGCACAGTTCACGAACCCAAGGCGATTTTCACTATTAACTAAAGAGCATCTCTGTGAGAGATGCTGTGAATTGTTACAGTTTCATGAGCAGAGTTCAACTAGATATGGTCCGTATGAGTAGGAAACACAGATTTTTTTTCTGGGCATGCTCATGTTTCTTGCTGTATTAGAGATGGTGGAAAGAAGAGCATGCTCTTAGCGTTAAAACAGAGTGTGTTTCATGGAGGAGAACACTGTTCTGTATTTCCCTTCACAAACAGCGTTAAACCAAAGGCTCTGTGTCTTCCTACAAACAAGAGTTCATTTCCGGTAAACCCAGTGATTTTGCGGCTCAAATGAATTTACACAGTTCACAAACCCAACATGATTTTCATTATTAACTAAAGAGCATCTAAGAAGAGACACTGTGGTTTGTATGAGTTTCATATGAAGAGTTGATATAGTCCTGGTCCGTTTGAGTAGGAAACACAGTTCTTTTTTTCTGGTCATGCTAATGTTTCTTGCTGTATAGGAGACGCTGGACAGACTAGGATGCTCTTTGCATTAAAACAGAGGGTGTTTCATGGATTAGAACGCTGGTCTGAATTTCTCTTCACAAACGGAGTTAAACCAAAGGCTCTGTGTTTTCCTACAAGCAAGAGTTCATTTCCGTTAAACCCAGTGATTTTTCGGCTCAATAGAATTTACACAGTTCACGAACACAACACGTTTTTCACTATTAACTAAAGAGCATCTATGTAAAAGATGCTGTGGTTTGTTACAGTTTCATAAGCAGAGTTAAACTAGATATGGTCCGTATGAGTAGGAAACACAGTTCTTTTTTTCTGTGCATGCTCATGTTTCTTGTTGTATTGGCGATGCAGGAAAGAAGACCATGCTCTTTTTGTTACAAACAAAGTGTGTTTCATGGATGTGAACACTGGTCTGAATTTCCCTTCACAAACGGAGTTAAACCAAGGCTCTCTGTCTTCCTACAAGTAAGAGTTTATTTCCTGCAAACACAGTGATTTTTCAGCTCAATGAGTTTACAGGGTTCATGAAGCCAACACGATATTCACTATTAACTAAAGATCATCTATGAAGAGATGCTGTGTTTTGAATGAGTTTAATAAGCAGAGTTGAACTAGACATGGTCCTTTTGAGTAAGAAATACGGTTCTTTTTTTCTGTGCATGCTCATGTTCCTTGCTGTATTGGCGATGCAGGAAAGAAGAGCAAGCTCTTTGTGTTACAAACAGAGTGTATTTCATGGATTTGAACACTGGTCTGAATTTTCCTTCAGAAACGGAGTTAAACCAAAGGCTCTCTGTCTTCCTACAAGGAAGAGTTCATTTCCGGTAAACATGGTGATTTTTCGGCTGAAATTAATTTACACAGTTCAAGAACCCAACACGATTTTCATTATTAACTAAAGAGCATCTAAGAAGAGCTACTGTGGTTTGTATGAGGTTCATATGCAGAGTTGAAATAGACCTGGTCCTTTTGAGTAGGAAATACAGTTCTTTTTTTCTGGTCATGCTCATGTTTCTTGCTGTATTGGAGACGCTGGAAAAAAGAGCAAGCTTCTTGTGTTAAAACAGAGTGTGTTTCATGGATTTGGACACGGGTCTGAATTTTCCTTCAGAAACAGAGTTAAACCAAAGGCTCTGTGTCTTCCTACATGCAAGAGTTCATTTCTGGTAAACCCAGTGATTTTTCGGCTCAAATGAATTAACACAGATCACGAACCCAACACGACTTTCACTATTTACTAAAGAGCATCTATGTAAATGATGCTGTGGTTTGTTACAGTTTCATAAGCAGAGTTCAACTAGATATGGTCTGTGTCAGTAGGAAACACAGTTCTTTTTTTCTGGTCATGCTCATGTTTCTTGCTGTATAGGAGACGCTGGACAGACTAGGATGCTTTTTGCGTTAAAACAGAGGGTGTTTCATGGATTAGAACGCTGGTCTGAATTTCTCTTCACAAACGGAGTTAAATCAAAGGCTCTGTGTCTTCCTACATGCAAGAGTTCATTTCCGGTAAACACAGTGATTTGTCGGATCAAATGAATTTACACAGTTCACGAACCCAACACGTTTTTCACTATTAACTAAATAGTATCAATGTAAAAGATGCTGTGGTTTGTTACAGTTTCATAAGCAGAGTTAAACTAGATATGGTCCGTATGAGTAAGAAACACAGTTCTTTTTTTCTGTGCATGCTCATGTTTCTTGTTGTATTGGCGATGCAGGAAAGAAGACCATGCTCTTTTTGTTACAAACAAAGTGTGTTTCATGGATGTGAACACTGGTCTGAATTTCCCTTCACAAACGGAGTTAAACCAAAGGCTCTCTGTCTTCCTACAAGTAAGAGTTTATTTCCTGCAAACACAGTGATTTTTCAGCTCAATGAGTTTACAGGGTTCATGAAGCCAACACGATTTTCACTATTAACTAAAGATCATCTATGAAGAGATGCTGTGTTTTGAATGAGTTTAATAAGCAGAGTTGAACTAGACACGGTCCTTTTGAGTAAGAAATACAGTTCTTTTTTTCTGTGCATGCTCATGTTCCTTGCTGTATTGGCGATGCAGGAAAGAAGAGCATGCTCTTTGTGTTACAAACAGAGTGTATTTCATGGATTTGAACACTGGTCTGAATTTTCCTTCAGAAACGGAGTTAAACCAAAGGCTCTCTGTCTTCCTACAAGGAAGAGTTCATTTCCGGTAAACCCGGTGATTTTTCGGCTGAAATTAATTTACACAGTTCAAGAACCCAACACGATTTTCATTATTAACTAAAGAGCATCTAAGAAGAGCTACTGTGGTTTGTATGAGTTTCATATGCAGAGTTGAAATAGACCTGGTCCTTTTGAGTAGGAAATACAGTTCTTTTTTTCTGGTCATGCTCATGTTTCTTGCTGTATTGGAGACGCTGGAAAAAAGAGCAAGCTTCTTGCGTTAAAACAGAGTGTGTTTCATGGATTTGGACACGGGTCTGAATTTTCCTTCAGAAACGGAGTTAAACCAAAGGCTCTGTGTCTTCCTACATGCAAGAGTTCATTTCTGGTAAACCCAGTGATTTTTCGGCTCAAATGAATTAACACAGATCACGAACCCAACACGACTTTCACTATTTACTAAAGAGCATCTATGTAAATGATGCTGTGGTTTGTTACAGTTTCATAAGCAGAGTCCAACTAGATATGGTCTGTATCAGTAGGAAACACAGTTCTTTTTTTCTGGTCATGCTCATGTTTCTTGCTGTATAGGAGACGCTGGACAGACTAGGATGCTTTTTGCGTTAAAACAGAGGGTGTTTCATGGATTAGAACGCTGGTCTGAATTTCTCTTCACAAACGGAGTTAAATCAAAGGCTCTGTGTCTTCCTACATGCAAGAGTTCATTTCCGGTAAACACAGTGATTTGTCGGATCAAATGAATTTACACAGTTCACGAACCCAACACGTTTTTCACTATTAACTAAATAGTATCAATGTAAAAGATGCTGTGGTTTGTTACAGTTTCATAAGCAGAGTTAAACTAGATATGGTCTGTATGAGAAGGAAACACAATTCATATTTTCTGGGCATGCTCATGTTTCTTGCTGTATAGGAGACGCTAGACAGAAGAGGATGCTTCTTGCGTTAAAACAGAGGGTGTTTTATGGATGAGAACGCTGGTCTGTATTTCTCTTCACAAACGGAGTTAAACCAAAGTGTCTGTGTCTTCCTACAAGCAAGAGTTCATTTCCAGTAAACATAGTGATTTGTCGGATCAAATGAATTTACACAGTTCACGAACCCAACACGATTTTCACTCTTAACTAAAGAGCATCTATGTAAGACATGCTGTGGTTTGTATCAATTTCATAAGCAGAGTTCAACTAGATATGGTCCGTATGAGTAGGAAACACTGTTTTTTTTTCTGGGCATGCTCATATTTCTTGCTGTATTGCCACGCTGGACAGAAGAGGATTCTTCTTGTGATAAATAGATGGTGTTTCATGGATGAGAACACTGGTCTGAATTCCTCTTCAGATACAGAGTTAAACCAAAGGCTCTGTGACTTCCTACAAGCAAGAGTTCATTTCTGGTAAACCCAGTGATTTTTCGGCTCAAATGAATTAACACAGATCAGGAACCCAACACGACTTTCACTATTTACTAAAGAGCATCTATGTAAATGATGCTGTGGTTTGTTACAGTTTCATAGGCAGAGTTCAACTATATATGGTCTGTATGAGTAGGAAACACAGTTCTTTTTTTCTGGTCATGCTAATGTTTCTTGCTGTATAGGAGACGATGGACAGACTAGGATGCTTTTTGCGTTAAAACAGAGGGTGTTTCATGGATTAGAACGCTGGTCTGAATTTATCTTAACAAACGGAGTTAAACCAAAGGCTCTGTGTCTTCCTACAAGCAAGAGTTCATTTACGTTAAACCCAGTGATTTTTCGGTTCAAATGAATTTACACAGTTCACGAACCCAACACGTTTTTCACTGTTAACTAAATAGCATCAATGTAAAACACGCTGTGGTTTGTTACAGTTTCATAAGCAGAGTTAAACTAGATATGGTCCATACGAGTAGGAAACACAATTCATTTTTTCTGGGCATGCTCATGTTTCTTATTATATTGCAGACGCTAGAAAGAATAGCATGCTCTTTGCATTAAAACAGAGTGTGTTTCATGGATGAGAACACTGGTCTGAATTTGCCTTCACAAATGGAGTTAAACCAAAGGCTCTGTGTCTTCCTACAAGCAAGTGTTCATTTCTGGTGAAGCCAGTGATTTTTCGGCTCAAATGAATTTACACAGTTCACGAACCCAACACGATTTTCACTACTAACACACGAACATCTATGTAAAAGATGTTGTGGTTTGTTACAGTTTCATAAGCAGAGTTCAACTAGATATGGTCCATATGAGTAGGAAACACAGTTCTTTTTTTCTGATCATGCTCATGTTTCTTGCTGTATTAGAGACGCTGGAAAGAAGAGCATGCTCGTTGCGTTAAAACAGAGTGTTTTTCATGGATGAGAACACTGGTCTGAATTTCCCTTCAGATACAGAGTTAAACCAATGGCTCTGTGTCTTCCTAAATGCAATAGTTCATTTCCTGTAAACCCAGTGATTTTTCAGCTCAAATGAATTTACACAGTTCACGAACCCAACACGATTTTCACTATTAACTTAAGTGCATCTATATAAGAGATGCTGTGTCTTGTTACAGTTCCTTAAGCAGAGTTCAACTAGATATGGTACATATGAGTAGGAAACACAGTTGATTTTTTCTGGGCATGCTCGTGTTTCTTGCTATATTGCAGACGCTGGAAAGACAAGCATGCTCTTTGTGTTAAAACAGAGTGTGTTTCATGGATGAGAATACTGGTATGAATTTCCCTTCACAAACGGAGTTAAACCAAAGGCTCTCTGTCTTCCTACAAGCAAGAGTTCATTTCAGGTAAACACAGTGATTTTTCGGATGAAATGAATTTGGACATTTCACGAACCCAACACGATTTTCACTATTAACTAAAGAGCATCTATGTAAGAGATGCTTTGGTTTGTATCAATTTCATAAGCAGAGTTCAACTAGATATGGTCCATATGAGTGGGAAACACAGTTCTTTTTTTCTGGTCATGCTAATGTTTCTTGCTGTATAGGAGACGCTGGACAGACTAGGATGCTTTTTGCGTTAAAACAGAGGGTGTTTCATGAATTAGAACGCTGGTCTGAATTTATCTTCACAAACGGAGTTAAACCAAAGGCTCTGTGTCTTCCTACAAGCAAGAGTTCTTTTCCGGTAAATCCTGTGATTTTTGACTCAAATGAATTTGCTCAGTTCATGAACCCAACACGATTTTCACTTTTAACTAAAGAGCATCTCTGTGAGAAATGCTGTGGTTTGTTACTGTTTCATGAGCAGAGATCAACTAGATATGGTCCATATGAGTAGGAAACACAGTTTTTTTTTCTGGGCATGCTCATGTTTCTTCCTGTATTAGAGACGGTGGAAAAATGAGCAAGCTTCTTGCGTTAAAACAGAGTGTGTTTCATGGCTTTGGACACTCGTCTGAATTTTCCTTCAAAAACGGAGTTAAACCAAAGGCTCTGTCTCTTCCTATAAGCAAGAGTTCATTTCTGGTAAACCCAGTGATTTTTCGGCTCAAATGAATTAACACAGATCAGGAACCCAACACGACTTTCACTAGTTACTAAAGAGCATCTATGTAAATGATGCTGTGGTTTGTTACAGTTTCATAAGCAGAGTTCAACTAGATAGGGTCTGCATGAGTAGGAAACACAGTTCTTTTTTTCTGGGCATGCTAATGTTTCTTGCTGTATAGGAGACGCTGGACAGACTAGGATGCTTTTTGCGTTAAAACAGAGGGTGTTTCATGGATTAGAACGCTGGTCTGAATTTATCTTCACAAACGGAGTTAAACCAAAGGCTCTGTGTCTTCCTACAAGCAAGAGTTCATTTCCGTTAAACCCAGTGATTTTTCCGCTCAAATGAATTTACACAGTTCACGAACCCAAAACGATTTTCACTATTAACTCAATAGCATCAATGTAAAAGACACTGTGGTTTGTTACAGTTTCATGAGCAGAGTTAAACTAGATATGGTCCGTATGAGTAGGAAACACAATTCATATTTTCTGGGCATGCTCATGTTTCTTGCTGTATAGTAGACGCTAGACAGAAGAGGATGAATCTTGTGTTAAAACAGAGGGTGTTTTATGGATCAGAACGCTGGTCTGTATTTCTCTTCACAAACGGAGTTAAACCAAAGTGTCTGTGTCTTCCTACAAGCAAGAGTTCATTTCTGGTAAACATAGTGATTTGTCGGATCAAATGAATTTACACAGTTCACGAAACCAACACGATTTTCACTCTTAACTAAAGAGCATCTATGTAAGACATGCTGTGGTTTGTATCAATTTCATAGGCAGAGTTCAACTAGATATGGTCCGTATGAGTAGGAAACACAGTTATTTTTTCTGGACATGCTCATATTTCTTGCTGTATTGCCGACGCTTGACAGAAGAGGATTCTTCTTGCGATAAATAGATGGTGTTTCATGGATGAGAACACTGGTCTGAATTTCCCTTCAGATACAGAGTTAAACCAAAGGCTCTGTGTATTCCTACAAGCAAGAGTTCATTTCAGGTAAACCCAGTGATTTTTCGGCTCCAATGAATTTACACAGTTCACGAACCCAACACGATTTTCACTCTTAACTAAAGAGCATCTATGAAGAGATGCTGTGATTTGTATGAGTTTCATAAGCAGAGTTGAACTAGACATGGTCCTTTTGAGTAGGAAATACATTCCTTTTTTTCTGGGCATGCTCATATTTCTTGCTGTATTGGAGACGCTGGAAAGAGGAGTTTGCTTCTTGCATTAAAACTTATTGTTTTTCCTGGATTTGAACACATGTCTGAATTTTTCTCAGAAACGGAGTTAAAACAAATGCTCTGTGTCTTCCTACAAGCAAGAGTTCTTTTCCGGTAAATCCTGTGATTTTTGACTCAAATGAATTTGCACAGTTCACCAACCCAACACGATTTTCACTTTTAACTAAAGAGCATCTCTTTGAGAAATGCTGTGGTTTGTTACAGTTTCATGAGCAGAGTTCAACTAGATATGGTTCGTATGAGTAGGAAACACAGTTCATTTTTTCTGGGCATGCTCATGTTTCTTATTATATTGCAGACGCTGGAAAGAATAGCATGCTCTTTTCATTAAAACAGAGTGTGTTTCATGGATGAGAACACTGGTCTGAATTTGCCTTCACAAATGGAGTTAAACCAAAGGCTCTGTGTCTTCCTACAAGCAAGTGTTCATTTCTGGTAAAGCCAGTGATTTTTTGGCTCAAATGAATTTACACAGTTTATGAACCCAACACGATTTTCACTATTAACACACGAACATCTATGTAAAAGAGGTTGTGGTTTGTTACAGTTTCATAAACAGAGTTGAACTAGATATGGTCCATATGAGTAGGAAACACAGTTCTTTTTTTCTGATCATGCTCAGGTTTCTTGCTGTATTAGAGACGCTGGAAAGATGAGCATGCTTGTTGCGTTAAAACAGAGTGTTTTTCATGGATGAGAACACTGGTCTGAATTTCCCTTCAGAAACGGAGTTAAACCCCAGGATCTTTGTCTTCCTACAAGCAAGAGTTCATTTCCGGTAAACCCAGTGATTTTTGACTCAAATCAATTTGCACAGTTCACGAACCCAACACGATTTTCATTATTAACTAAAGAGCATCTCTGTGAGAGATGCTGTGGATTGTTACAGTTTCATGAGCAGAGTTCAACTAGATATGGTCCATATGAGTAGGAAACACAGTTTTTTTTTTTCTGGGCATGCTCATGTTTCTTGCTGTATTAGAGACGGTGGAAAGAAGAGCATGCTCTTAGCGTTAAAACAGAGTGTGTTTCATGGAGGAGAACACTGTTCTGTATTTTCCTTCACAAACAGAGTTAAACCAAGGCTCTGTGTCTTCCTACAAGCAAGAGTTCATTTCCGGTAATCCCAGTGATTTCTCGGCTAAAATGAATTTACACAGTTCAAGAACCCAACACGATTTTCATTATAAACTAAAGAGCATCTAAGAAGAGATACTGTGGTTTGTATGAGTTTCATATGCAGAGTTGAAATAGACCTGGTCCTTTTGAGTAGGAAATACAGTTCTTTTTTTCTGGGCATGCTCATGTTTCTTGCAGTATTGGAGACGCTGGAAAAAAGAGCAAGCTTCTTGCGTTAAAACAGAGTGTGTTTCATGGATTTGGACACGGGTCTGAATTTTCCTTCAGAAACGGAGTTAAACCAAAGGCTCTGTGTCTTCCTACAAGCAAGAGTTCATTTCTGGTAAACCCAGTGATTTTTCGGCTCAAATGAATTAACACAGATCAGGAACCCAACACGACTTTCACTATTTACTAAAGAGCATCTATGTAAATGATGCTGTGTTTTGTTACAGTTTCATAAGCAGAGTTCAACTAGATATGGTCTGTATGAGTAGGAAACACAGTTCTTTTTTTCTGGTCATGCTAATGTTTCTTGCTGTATGGGAGACGCTGGACAGACTAGGATGCTTTTTGCGTTAAAACAGAGGGTGTTTCATGGATTAGAACGCTGGTCTGAATTTATCTTCACAAACGGAGTTAAACCAAAGGCTCTGTGTCTTCCTACAAGCAAGAGTTCATTTCCGTTAAACCCAGTGATTTTTCCGCTCAAATGAATTTACACAGTTCACGAACCCAACACGATTTTCACTATTAACTCAATAGCATCAATGTAAAAGACACTGTGGTTTGTTACAGTTTCATGAGCAGAGTTAAACTAGATATGGTCTGTATGAGAAGGAAACACAATTCATATTTTCTGGGCATGCTCATGTTTCTTGCTGTATAGGAGACGCTAGACAGAAGAGGATGCTTCTTGCGTTAAAACAGAGGGTGTTTTATGGATCAGAACGCTGGTCTGTATTTCTCTTCACAAACGGAGTTAAACCAAAGTGTCTGTGTCTTCCTACAAGCAAGAGTTCATTTCTGGTAAACATAGTGATTTGTCGGATCAAATGAATTTACACAGTTCACGAAACCAACACGATTTTCACTCTTAACTAAAGAGCATCTATGTAAGACATGCTGTGGTTTGTATCAATTTCATAGGCAGAGTTCAACTAGATATGGTCCGTATGAGTAGGAAACACAGTTATTTTTTCTGGACATGCTCATATTTCTTGCTGTATTGCCGACGCTTGACAGAAGAGGATTCTTCTTGCGATAAATAGATGGTGTTTCATGGATGAGAACACTGGTCTGAATTTCCCTTCAGATACAGAGTTAAACCAAAGGCTCTGTGTATTCCTACAAGCAAGAGTTCATTTCAGGTAAACCCAGTGATTTTTCGGCTCCAATGAATTTACACAGTTCACGAACCCAACACGATTTTCACTCTTAACTAAAGAGCATCTATGAAGAGATGCTGTGATTTGTATGAGTTTCATAAGCAGAGTTGAACTAGACATGGTCCTTTTGAGTAGGAAATACATTCCTTTTTTTCTGGGCATGCTCATATTTCTTGCTGTATTGGAGACGCTGGAAAGAGGAGTTTGCTTCTTGCATTAAAACTTATTGTTTTTCCTGGATTTGAACACATGTCTGAATTTTTCTCAGAAACGGAGTTAAAACAAATGCTCTGTGTCTTCCTACAAGCAAGAGTTCTTTTCCGGTAAATCCTGTGATTTTTGACTCAAATGAATTTGCACAGTTCACCAACCCAACACGATTTTCACTTTTAACTAAAGAGCATCTCTTTGAGAAATGCTGTGGTTTGTTACAGTTTCATGAGCAGAGTTCAACTAGATATGGTTCGTATGAGTAGGAAACACAGTTCATTTTTTCTGGGCATGCTCATGTTTCTTATTATATTGCAGACGCTGGAAAGAATAGCATGCTCTTTTCATTAAAACAGAGTGTGTTTCATGGATGAGAACACTGGTCTGAATTTGCCTTCACAAATGGAGTTAAACCAAAGGCTCTGTGTCTTCCTACAAGCAAGTGTTCATTTCTGGTAAAGCCAGTGATTTTTTGGCTCAAATGAATTTACACAGTTTATGAACCCAACACGATTTTCACTATTAACACACGAACATCTATGTAAAAGAGGTTGTGGTTTGTTACAGTTTCATAAACAGAGTTGAACTAGATATGGTCCATATGAGTAGGAAACACAGTTCTTTTTTTCTGATCATGCTCAGGTTTCTTGCTGTATTAGAGACGCTGGAAAGATGAGCATGCTTGTTGCGTTAAAACAGAGTGTTTTTCATGGATGAGAACACTGGTCTGAATTTCCCTTCAGAAACGGAGTTAAACCCCAGGATCTTTGTCTTCCTACAAGCAAGAGTTCATTTCCGGTAAACCCAGTGATTTTTGACTCAAATCAATTTGCACAGTTCACGAACCCAACACGATTTTCATTATTAACTAAAGAGCATCTCTGTGAGAGATGCTGTGGATTGTTACAGTTTCATGAGCAGAGTTCAACTAGATATGGTCCATATGAGTAGGAAACACAGTTTTTTTTTTTCTGGGCATGCTCATGTTTCTTGCTGTATTAGAGACGGTGGAAAGAAGAGCATGCTCTTAGCGTTAAAACAGAGTGTGTTTCATGGAGGAGAACACTGTTCTGTATTTTCCTTCACAAACAGAGTTAAACCAAGGCTCTGTGTCTTCCTACAAGCAAGAGTTCATTTCCGGTAATCCCAGTGATTTCTCGGCTAAAATGAATTTACACAGTTCAAGAACCCAACACGATTTTCATTATAAACTAAAGAGCATCTAAGAAGAGATACTGTGGTTTGTATGAGTTTCATATGCAGAGTTGAAATAGACCTGGTCCTTTTGAGTAGGAAATACAGTTCTTTTTTTCTGGGCATGCTCATGTTTCTTGCAGTATTGGAGACGCTGGAAAAAAGAGCAAGCTTCTTGCGTTAAAACAGAGTGTGTTTCATGGATTTGGACACGGGTCTGAATTTTCCTTCAGAAACGGAGTTAAACCAAAGGCTCTGTGTCTTCCTACAAGCAAGAGTTCATTTCTGGTAAACCCAGTGATTTTTCGGCTCAAATGAATTAACACAGATCAGGAACCCAACACGACTTTCACTATTTACTAAAGAGCATCTATGTAAATGATGCTGTGTTTTGTTACAGTTTCATAAGCAGAGTTCAACTAGATATGGTCTGTATGAGTAGGAAACACAGTTCTTTTTTTCTGGTCATGCTAATGTTTCTTGCTGTATGGGAGACGCTGGACAGACTAGGATGCTTTTTGCGTTAAAACAGAGGGTGTTTCATGGATTAGAACGCTGGTCTGAATTTATCTTCACAAACGGAGTTAAACCAAAGGCTCTGTGTCTTCCTACAAGCAAGAGTTCATTTCCGTTAAACCCAGTGATTTTTCCGCTCAAATGAATTTACACAGTTCACGAACCCAACACGATTTTCACTATTAACTCAATAGCATCAATGTAAAAGACACTGTGGTTTGTTACAGTTTCATGAGCAGAGTTAAACTAGATATGGTCTGTATGAGAAGGAAACACAATTCATATTTTCTGGGCATGCTCATGTTTCTTGCTGTATAGGAGACGCTAGACAGAAGAGGATGCTTCTTGCGTTAAAACAGAGGGTGTTTTATGGATGAGAACGCTGGTCTGTATTTCTCTTCACAAACGGAGTTAAACCAAAGTGTCTGTGTCTTCCTACAAGCAAGATTTCATTTCTGGTAAACATAGTGATTTGTCGGATCAAATGAATTTACACAGTTCACGAACCCAACACGATTTTCACTCTTAACTAAAGAGCATCTACATAAGACATGCTGTGGTTTGTATCAATTTCATAAGCAGAGTTCAATTAGATATGGTCCGTATGAGTAGGAAACACTGTTATTTTTTCTGGGCATGCTCATATTTCTTGCTGTATTGCCGACGCTAGACAGAAGAGGATTCTTCTTGCGATAAATAGATGGTGTTTCATGGATGAGAACACTGGTCTGAATTTCCCTTCAGATACAGAGTTAAACCAAAGGCTCTGTGTCTTCCTACAAGCAAGAGTTCATTTCAGGTAAACCCAGTGATTTTTCGGCTCCAATGAATTTACACAGTTCACGAACCCAACACGATTTTCACTCTTAACTAAAGAGCATCTATGAAGAGATGCTGTGATTTGTATGAGTTTCATAAGCAGAGTTGAACTAGACACGGTCCTTTTGAGTAGGAAATACATTTCTTTTTTTCTGGGCATGCTCATATTTCTTGCTGTATTGGAGACGCTGGAAAGAAGAGTTTGCTTCTTGCATTAAAACAGATTGTTTTTCCTGGATTTCAACACATGTCTGAATTTTCCTTCAGAAACGGAGTTAAAACAAATGCTCTGTGTCTTCCTACAAGCAAGAGTTCTTTTCCGGTAAATCCTGTGATTTTTGACTCAAATGAATTTGCACAGTTCACCAACCCAACACGATTTTCACTTTCAACTAAAGAGCATCTCTGTGAGAAATGGTGTGGTTTGTTACAGTTTCATGAGCAGAGTTCAACTAGATATGGTCCGTATGAGTAGGAAACACAGTTCATTTTTTCTGGGCATGCTCATGTTTCTTATTATATTGCAGACGCTGGAAAGAATAGCATGCTCTTTGCATTAAAACAGAGTATGTTTCCTGGATGAGAACACTGGTCTGAATTTGCCTTCACAAATGGAGTTAAACCAAAGGCTCTGTGTCTTCCTACAAGCACTTGTTCATTTCTGGTAAAGCCAGTGATTTTTCGGCTCAAATGAATTTACACAGTTTATGAACCCAACATGATTTTCACTATTAACACACGAACATCTATGTAAAAGAGGTTGTGGTTTGTTACAGTTTCATAAGCAGAGTTCAACTAGATATGGTCCATATGAGTAGGAAACACAGTTCTTTTTTTCTGATCATGCTCAGGTTTCTTGCTGTATTAGAGACGCTGGAAAGAAGAGCATGCTTATTGCGTTAAAACAGAGTGTTTTTCATGGATGAGAACACTGGTCTGAATTTCCCTTCAGAAACGGAGTTAAACCAATGGCTCTGTGTCTTCCTAAATGCAATAGTTCATTTCCTGTAAACCCAGTGGTTTTTCAGCTCGAATGAATTTACACAGTTCACGAACCAAACACGATTTTCGCTATTAACTAAAGTGCATCTATGTAAGAGATGCTGTGGCTTGTTACAGTTCCTTAAGCAGAGTTCAACTAGATATGGTACATATGAGTAGGAAACACAGTTATTTTTTCTGGGCATGCTCATATTTCTTGCTGTATTGCCGACACTGGACAGAAGAGGATTCTTCTAGCATTAAAATAGATGGTGTTTCATGGATGAGAACACTGGTCTGAATTTCCCTTCAGATACAGAGTTAAACCAAAGGTTCTGTGTCTTCCTACAAGCAAGAGTTCATTTCAGGTAATCCCAGTGATTTTTCGGCTCAAATGAATTCACACAGTTCACAACCCAACACGATTTTCACTATTAACTAAAGAGCATCTATGTAAGTGATTCTGTGGTTTGTATCAATTTCATAAGCAGAGTTCAACTAGATATGGTCCGTATGAGTAGGAAACACAGTTATTTTTTCTGGGCATGCTCATATTTGTTGCTGTATTGCCGACGCTGGACAGAAGAAGATTCTTCTTGCGATAAATAGATGGTGTTTCATGGATGAGAACACTGGTCTGAATTTCCCTTCAGATACATAGTTAAACCAAAGGCTCTGTGTCTTCCTACAAGCAAGTGTTCATTTCTGGTAAAGCCAGTGATTTTTCGGCTCAAATGAATTTACACAGTTTATGAACCCAACACGTTTTTCACTATTAACACACGAACATCTATGTAAAAGAGTTTGTTGTTTGTTACAGTTTCATAAGCAGAGTTCAACTAGATATGGTCCATATGAGTAGGAAACACAGTTCTTTTTTACTGATCATGCTCAGGTTTCTTGCTGTATTAGAGACGCTGGAAAGAAGAGCATGCTTGTTGCGTTAAAACAGAGTGTTTTTCATGGATGAGAACACTGGTCTGAATTTCCCTTCAGAAACAGAGTTAAACCAATGGCTCTGTGTCTTCCTAAATGCAATAGTTCATTTCCTGTAAACCCAGTGATTTTTCAGCTCGAATGAATTTACACAGTTCACGAACCCAACACGATTTTCACTATTAACTAAAGAGCATCTATGTAAAAGATGCTGTGGCTTGTTACAGTTCCTTAAGCAGAGTTCAACTAGATATGGTACATATGAGTAGGAAACACAGTTATTTTTTCTGGGCATGCTCGTATTTCTTGCTGTATTGCCGACACTGGACAGAAGAGGATTCTTCTAGCGTTAAAACAGATGGTGTTTCATGGATGAGAACACTGGTCTGAATTTCCCTTCAGATACAGAGTTAAACCAAAGACTCTGTGTCTTCCTACAAGCAAGAGTTCATTTCAGGTAAACCCAGTGATTTTTCGGCTCAAATGAATTTACACAGTTCACAACCCAACACGATTTTCACTATTAACTAAAGAGCATCTATGTAAGAGATTCTGTGGTTTGTATCAATTTCATAAGCAGAGTTCAACTAGATATGGTCCGTATGAGTAGGAAACACAGTTATTTTTTCTGGTCATGCTCATATTTGTTGCTGTATTGCCGACGCTGGACAGAAGAGGATTCTTCTTGCGTTAAAACAGATGGTGTTTCATGGATGAGAACACTGGTCTGAATTTCCCTTCAGATACAGAGTTAAACCAAAGGATCTGTGTCTTCCTACAAGCAAGAGTTCATTTCCGGTAAACCCAGTGATTTTTGACTCAAATAAATTTGCACAGTTCACGAACCCAACACGATTTTCATTATTAACTAAAGAGCATCTCTGTGAGAGATGCTGTGGATTGTTACAGTTTCATGAGCAGAGTTCAACTAGATATGGTCCATATGAGTAGGAAGCACGGTTTTTTTTTTTTCTGGGCATGCTCATGTTTCTTGCTGTATTAGAGACAGTGGAAAGAAGAGCATGCTCTTAGCGTTAAAACAGAGTGTGTTTCATGGAGGAGAACACTGTTCTGTATTTCCCTTCACAAACAGAGTTAAACCAAAGGCTCTGTGTCTTCCTACAAGCAAGAGTTCATTTCCGGTAATCCCAGTGATTTTTCGGCTCAAATGAATTTAGACAGTTCAAGAACCCAACACGATTTTCATTATAAACTAAAGAGCATCTAAGAAGAGATACTGTGGTTTGTATGAGTTTCATATGCAGAGTTGAAATAGACCTGGTCCTTTTGAGTAGGAAATACAGTTCTTTTTTTCTGGGCATGCTCATGTTTCTTGCTGTATTGGAGACGCTAGAAAAAAGAGCAAGCTTCTTGCGTTAAAACAGAGTGTGTTTCATGGACTTGGACATGGGTCTGAATTTTCCTTCAGAAACGGAGTTAAACCAAAGGCTCTGTGTCTTCCTACAATCAAGAGTTCATTTCTGGTAAACCCTGTGATTTTTCGGCTCAAATGAATTAACACAGATCAGGAACCCAACACGACTTTCACTATTTACTAAAGAGCATCTATGTAAATGATGCTGTGGTTTGTTACAGTTTCATAAGCAGAGTTCAACTAGATATGGTCTGTATGAGTAGGAAACACAGTTCTTTTTTTCTGGTCATGCTAATGTTTCTTGCTGTATAGGAGACGCTGGACAGACTAGGATGCTTTTTGCGTTAAAACAGAGGGTGTTTCATGGATTAGAACGCTGGTCTGAATTTATCTTCACAAACAGAGTTAAACCAAAGGCTCTGTGTCTTCCTACAAGCAAGAGTTCATTTCCGTTAAACCCAGTGATTTTTCCGCTCAAATGAATTTACACAGTTCACGAACCCAACACGTTTTTCACTATTAACGAAATAGCATCAATGTAAAAGACACTGTGGTTTGTTACAGTTTCATGAGCAGAGTTAAACTAGATATGGTCCGTATGAGTAGGAAACACAGTTCTTTTTTTCAGTGCATGCTCATGTTTCTTGTTGTATTGGCGATGCAGGAAAGAAGACCATGCTCTTTGTGTTACAAACAAAGTGTCTTTCATGGATGAGAACACTGGTCTGAATTTCCCTTCACAAACGGAGTTAAACCAAAGGCTCTCTGTCTTCCTACAAGCAAGAGTTCATTTCCTGTAAACCCAGTGATTTTTCAGATCAAATGAATTTACACAGTTCATGAAGCCAACACGATTTTCACTATTAACAAAAGATAAACTATGAAGAGATTCTGTGTTTTGTATGAGTTTCATAAGCAGAGTTGAACTAGACACTGTCCTTTTGAGTAGGAAATAGAGTTCTTTTTTTCTGGGCATGCTCATGTTTCTTGCTGTATTAGAGACTCTGGAAAGAATAGCATGCTTGTTGCATTAAAACAGAGTGTGTTTCATGGATGAGAACACGGGTCTGAATTTCACTTCAGAAATGGAGTTAAACCAAAGGCTCTGTGACTTCCTACAAGCAAGAGTTCATTTCCGGTAAACCCAGTGACTTTTCAGCTCAAATGAATTTACACAGTTCACGAACCCAACATGATTTTCACTATTAACTAAAGAGCATCTATGTAAGAGATGCTGTGGCTTGTTAGAGTTCCATAAGAAGAGTTCTACTAGATATGGTACATATGAGTAGGAAACACAGTTCATTTTTTCTGGCCATGCTCATGTTTCTTGCTGTATTAGAGACTCTGGAAAGAAGAGCATGCTCTTTGCGTTAAAACAGAGCCTGTTTCATGGATGAGAACACTGGTCTGAATTGCCCTTCACAAACGAGTTAAACCAAAGTCTCTCTGTCTTCCTACAATGAAGAGTTCATTTCTGGTAAACCCTTTGATTTTTTGGCTCAAATGATTTTACACAGTTCATGAACCCAAACGTTTTTCACTATTAACTAAAGAGCATCTATGTAAGAGACCCTGTGGTTTGTTATAGTTTCATAAGCAGAGTTCAACTAGATATGGTCCATATGAGTAGGAAACACAGTTATTTTTTTCTGATCATGCTCATGTTTCTTGCTGTATTAGAGACGCTGGAAAGAAGAGCATGCTCGTTGCGTGAAAACAGAGTGTGTTTCATGGATGAGAACACTGGTCTGAATTTCACTTCAGAAACAGAGTTAAACCAAAGGCTCTGTGACTTCCTAAATGCAAGAGTTCATTTCCGGTAAACCCAGTGAATTTTCAGCTCAAATGAATTTACACAGTTCACGAACCCAAGACAATTTTCACTATTAACTAAAGAGCATTTTTGTAAGAGATGCTGTGGCTTGTTGCAGTTCCATAAGCACAGTTCAACTAGATATGGTACATATGAGTAGGAAACACAGTTCATTTTTTCTGGGCATGCTCATGTTTCTTGCTGTATTAGAGACGCTGGAAAGAAGAGCATGCTCGTTGCATTAAAACAGAGTGTGTTTCATGGATGAGAACACTGGTCTGAATTTCCCTTCAGAAAAGGAGTTAAACCAAAGACTCTATGTCTTCCTAAATGCAAGAGTTCATTTCTGGTAAACCCAGTGATTTTTTGGCTCTAATGAATTTACACAGTTCACGAACCAAACATGATTTTCACTATTAACTAAAGAGCATCTATGAAGAGATGCTCTGGTTTGTATGAGTTTCATAAGCAGAGTTGAACTAGACAAAGTCATTTTGAGTAGGACATACAGTAATTTATTTCTGGGCATGCTCATGTTTCTTGCTATATTGGAGAAGCTAGAAGTAGAGCATGCAAGAGTTCATTTCTGGTAAACCCAGTGATTTTTCAGCTCAAATGAATTTACACAGTACAAGAACCCAACATGATTTTCACTATTAACTAAAGAGCATCTATGTAAAAGATGCTGTGGTTTTTTTTTACAGTTTCATAAGCAGAATTCAGCTAGATATGTTCCATATGAGTAGGAAACACAGTTCATTATTCTGGGCATGCTCATGTTTCTTGCTGTATTGTAGATGCTGGAAAGAAGAGCATGCTCTTCACGTTAAAACAGAGTGTGTTTCATGGATTAGAACACTGGTCTGAATTGCCCTTCACAAACAGAGTTAAACCAAATGCTCTGTGTCTTCCTACAAGCAAGAGTTCATTTCCTGTAAACCCAGTGATTTTTCAGCTCAAATGAATTTACACAGTTCACGAATCCAACACGATTTTCACTATTAACTAAAGATCATCTATGAAGAGATGCTGTGTTTTGTATGAGTTTATTAAGAGGAGTTGAACTAGAAGCGGTCCTTTTGAGTAGGAAATACAGTTCTTTTTTTCTGTGCATGCTCTTGTTTCTTACTATATTACCGACGCTGGACAGAAGAGGATTCTTCTTGTGTTAAAACAGATGGTGTTTCATGGATGAGAACACTGGTCTGAATTTCCCTTCAGATACAGAGTTAAACCAAAGGCTCTGTGTCTTCCTACAAGCAAGAGTTCATTTCTGGTAAACCCAGTGTTTTTTCAGCTCAAATGAATTTACAGTTCATGAACCCAACACGATTTTCACTATTAACTAAAGAGCATCTATGAAGAGATGCTGTGATTCGTATGAGTTTCATAAGCAGAGTTGAACTAGACACGGTCCTTTTGAGTAGGAAATACAGTTCTTTTTTTCTGTGCATGCTCATGTTCCTTGCTGTATTGGCGATGCAGGAAAGAAGAGCATGCTCTTTGTGTTACAAACAGAGTGTATTTCATGGATTTGAACACTGGTCTGAATTTTCCTTCAGAAACGGAGTTAAACCAAAGGCTCTCTGTCTTCCTACAAGGAAGAGTTCATTTCCGGTAAACCCGGTGATTTTTCGGCTGAAATGAATTTACACAGTTCAAGAACCCAACACGATTATCATTATTAACTAAAGAGCATCTAAGAAGAGCTACTGTGGTTTGTATGAGTTTCATATGCAGAGTTGAAATAGACCTGGTCCTTTTGAGTAGGAAATACAGTTCTTTTTTTCTGGTCATGCTCATGTTTCTTGCTGTATTGGAGACGCTGGAAAAAAGAGCAAGCGTCTTGTGTTAAAACAGAATGTGTTTCATGGATTTGGACACGGGTCTGAATTTTCCTTCAGAAACGGAGTTAAACCAAAGGCTCTGTGTCTTCCTACATGCAAGAGTTCATTTCTGGTAAACCCAGTGATTTTTCGGCTCAAATGAATTAACACAGATCACGAACCCAACACGACTTTCACTATTTACTAAAGAGCATCTATGTAAATGATGCTGTGGTTTGTTACAGTTTCATAAGCAGAGTTCAACTAGATATGGTCTGTATCAGTAGGAAACACAGTTCTTTTTTTCTGGTCATGCTCATGTTTCTTGCTGTATAGGAGACGCTGGACAGACTAGGATGCTTTTTGCGTTAAAACAGAGGGTGTTTCATGGATTAGAACGCTGGTCTGAATTTATCTTCACAAACAGAGTTAAACCAAAGGCTCTGTGTCTTCCTACAAGCAAGAGTTCATTTCAGGTAAACCCAGTGATTTTTCGGCTCAAATGAATTTACACAGTTCACAACCCAACACGATTTTCACTATTAACTAAAGAGCATCTATGTAAGAGATTCTGTGGTTTGTATCAATTTCATAAGCAGAGTTCAACTAGATATGGTCCGTATGAGTAGGAAACACAGTTATTTTTTCTGGTCATGCTCATATTTGTTGCTGTATTGCCGACGCTGGACAGAAGAGGATTCTTCTTGCGTTAAAACAGATGGAGTTTCATGGATGAGAACACTGGTCTGAATTTCCCTTCAGATACAGAGTTAAACCAAAGGCTCTGTGTCTTCCTACAAGCAAGAGTTCATTTCCGTTAAACCCAGTGATTTTTCCGCTCAAATGAATTTACACAGTTCACGAACCCAACACGTTTTTCACTATTAACGAAATAGCATCAATGTAAAAGACACTGTGGTTTGTTACAGTTTCATGAGCAGAGTTAAACTAGATATGGTCCGTATGAGTAGGAAACACAGTTCTTTTTTTCAGTGCATGCTCATGTTTCTTGTTGTATTGGCGATGCAGGAAAGAAGACCGTGCTCTTTGTGTTACAAACAAAGTGTCTTTCATGGATGAGAACACTGGTCTGAATTTCCCTTCACAAACGGAGTTAAACCAAAGGCTCTCTGTCTTCCTACAAGCAAGAGTTCATTTCCTGTAAACCCAGTGATTTTTCAGATCAAATGAATTTACACAGTTCATGAAGCCAACACGATTTTCACTATTAACAAAAGATAAACTATGAAGAGATTCTGTGTTTTGTATGAGTTTCATAAGCAGAGTTGAACTAGACACTGTCCTTTTGAGTAGGAAATAGAGTTCTTTTTTTCTGGGCATGCTCATGTTTCTTGCTGTATTAGAGACTCTGGAAAGAATAGCATGCTTGTTGCATTAAAACAGAGTGTGTTTCATGGATGAGAACACGGGTCTGAATTTCACTTCAGAAATGGAGTTAAACCAAAGGCTCTGTGACTTCCTACAAGCAAGAGTTCATTTCCGGTAAACCCAGTGACTTTTCAGCTCAAATGAATTTACACAGTTCACGAACCCAACATGATTTTCACTATTAACTAAAGAGCATCTATGTAAGAGATGCTGTGGCTTGTTAGAGTTCCATAAGAAGAGTTCTACTAGATATGGTACATATGAGTAGGAAACACAGTTCATTTTTTCTGGCCATGCTCATGTTTCTTGCTGTATTAGAGACTCTGGAAAGAAGAGCATGCTCTTTGCGTTAAAACAGAGCCTGTTTCATGGATGAGAACACTGGTCTGAATTGCCCTTCACAAACGAGTTAAACCAAAGTCTCTCTGTCTTCCTACAATGAAGAGTTCATTTCTGGTAAACCCTTTGATTTTTTGGCTCAAATGATTTTACACAGTTCATGAACCCAAACGTTTTTCACTATTAACTAAAGAGCATCTATGTAAGAGACCCTGTGGTTTGTTATAGTTTCATAAGCAGAGTTCAACTAGATATGGTCCATATGAGTAGGAAACACAGTTATTTTTTTCTGATCATGCTCATGTTTCTTGCTGTATTAGAGACGCTGGAAAGAAGAGCATGCTCGTTGCGTGAAAACAGAGTGTGTTTCATGGATGAGAACACTGGTCTGAATTTCACTTCAGAAACAGAGTTAAACCAAAGGCTCTGTGACTTCCTAAATGCAAGAGTTCATTTCCGGTAAACCCAGTGAATTTTCAGCTCAAATGAATTTACACAGTTCACGAACCCAAGACAATTTTCACTATTAACTAAAGAGCATTTTTGTAAGAGATGCTGTGGCTTGTTGCAGTTCCATAAGCACAGTTCAACTAGATATGGTACATATGAGTAGGAAACACAGTTCATTTTTTCTGGGCATGCTCATGTTTCTTGCTGTATTAGAGACGCTGGAAAGAAGAGCATGCTCGTTGCATTAAAACAGAGTGTGTTTCATGGATGAGAACACTGGTCTGAATTTCCCTTCAGAAAAGGAGTTAAACCAAAGACTCTATGTCTTCCTAAATGCAAGAGTTCATTTCTGGTAAACCCAGTGATTTTTTGGCTCTAATGAATTTACACAGTTCACGAACCAAACATGATTTTCACTATTAACTAAAGAGCATCTATGAAGAGATGCTCTGGTTTGTATGAGTTTCATAAGCAGAGTTGAACTAGACAAAGTCATTTTGAGTAGGACATACAGTAATTTATTTCTGGGCATGCTCATGTTTCTTGCTATATTGGAGAAGCTAGAAGTAGAGCATGCAAGAGTTCATTTCTGGTAAACCCAGTGATTTTTCAGCTCAAATGAATTTACACAGTACAAGAACCCAACATGATTTTCACTATTAACTAAAGAGCATCTATGTAAAAGATGCTGTGGTTTTTTTTTACAGTTTCATAAGCAGAATTCAGCTAGATATGTTCCATATGAGTAGGAAACACAGTTCATTATTCTGGGCATGCTCATGTTTCTTGCTGTATTGTAGATGCTGGAAAGAAGAGCATGCTCTTCACGTTAAAACAGAGTGTGTTTCATGGATTAGAACACTGGTCTGAATTGCCCTTCACAAACAGAGTTAAACCAAATGCTCTGTGTCTTCCTACAAGCAAGAGTTCATTTCCTGTAAACCCAGTGATTTTTCAGCTCAAATGAATTTACACAGTTCACGAATCCAACACGATTTTCACTATTAACTAAAGATCATCTATGAAGAGATGCTGTGTTTTGTATGAGTTTATTAAGAGGAGTTGAACTAGAAGCGGTCCTTTTGAGTAGGAAATACAGTTCTTTTTTTCTGTGCATGCTCTTGTTTCTTACTATATTACCGACGCTGGACAGAAGAGGATTCTTCTTGTGTTAAAACAGATGGTGTTTCATGGATGAGAACACTGGTCTGAATTTCCCTTCAGATACAGAGTTAAACCAAAGGCTCTGTGTCTTCCTACAAGCAAGAGTTCATTTCTGGTAAACCCAGTGTTTTTTCAGCTCAAATGAATTTACAGTTCATGAACCCAACACGATTTTCACTATTAACTAAAGAGCATCTATGAAGAGATGCTGTGATTCGTATGAGTTTCATAAGCAGAGTTGAACTAGACACGGTCCTTTTGAGTAGGAAATACAGTTCTTTTTTTCTGTGCATGCTCATGTTCCTTGCTGTATTGGCGATGCAGGAAAGAAGAGCATGCTCTTTGTGTTACAAACAGAGTGTATTTCATGGATTTGAACACTGGTCTGAATTTTCCTTCAGAAACGGAGTTAAACCAAAGGCTCTCTGTCTTCCTACAAGGAAGAGTTCATTTCCGGTAAACCCGGTGATTTTTCGGCTGAAATGAATTTACACAGTTCAAGAACCCAACACGATTATCATTATTAACTAAAGAGCATCTAAGAAGAGCTACTGTGGTTTGTATGAGTTTCATATGCAGAGTTGAAATAGACCTGGTCCTTTTGAGTAGGAAATACAGTTCTTTTTTTCTGGTCATGCTCATGTTTCTTGCTGTATTGGAGACGCTGGAAAAAAGAGCAAGCTTCTTGTGTTAAAACAGAATGTGTTTCATGGATTTGGACACGGGTCTGAATTTTCCTTCAGAAACGGAGTTAAACCAAAGGCTCTGTGTCTTCCTACATGCAAGAGTTCATTTCTGGTAAACCCAGTGATTTTTCGGCTCAAATGAATTAACACAGATCACGAACCCAACACGACTTTCACTATTTACTAAAGAGCATCTATGTAAATGATGCTGTGGTTTGTTACAGTTTCATAAGCAGAGTTCAAGTAGATATGGTCTGTATCAGTAGGAAACACAGTTCTTTTTTTCTGGTCATGCTCATGTTTCTTGCTGTATAGGAGACGCTGGACAGACTAGGATGCTTTTTGCGTTAAAACAGAGGGTGTTTCATGGATTAGAACGCTGGTCTGAATTTATCTTCACAAACAGAGTTAAACCAAAGGCTCTGTGTCTTCCTACAAGCAAGAGTTCATTTCAGGTAAACCCAGTGATTTTTCGGCTCAAATGAATTTACACAGTTCACAACCCAACACGATTTTCACTATTAACTAAAGAGCATCTATGTAAGAGATTCTGTGGTTTGTATCAATTTCATAAGCAGAGTTCAACTAGATATGGTCCGTATGAGTAGGAAACACAGTTATTTTTTCTGGTCATGCTCATATTTGTTGCTGTATTGCCGACGCTGGACAGAAGAGGATTCTTCTTGCGTTAAAACAGATGGTGTTTCATGGATGAGAACACTGGTCTGAATTTCCCTTCAGATACAGAGTTAAACCAAAGGATCTGTGTCTTCCTACAAGCAAGAGTTCATTTCCGGTAAACCCAGTGATTTTTGACTCAAATAAATTTGCACAGTTCACGAACCCAACACGATTTTCACTATTAACTAAAGAGCATCTCTGTGAGAGATGCTGTGGATTGTTACAGTTTCATGAGCAGAGTTCAACTAGATATGGTCCATATGAGTAGGAAGCACGGTTTTTTTTTTTTCTGGGCATGCTCATGTTTCTTGCTGTATTAGAGACAGTGGAAAGAAGAGCATGCTCTTAGCGTTAAAACAGAGTGTGTTTCATGGAGGAGAACACTGTTCTGTATTTCCCTTCACAAACAGAGTTAAACCAAAGGCTCTGTGTCTTCCTACAAGCAAGAGTTCATTTCCGGTAATCCCAGTGATTTTTCGGCTCAAATGAATTTAGACAGTTCAAGAACCCAACACGATTTTCATTATAAACTAAAGAGCATCTAAGAAGAGATACTGTGGTTTGTATGAGTTTCATATGCAGAGTTGAAATAGACCTGGTCCTTTTGAGTAGGAAATACAGTTCTTTTTTTCTGGGCATGCTCATGTTTCTTGCTGTATTGGAGACGCTGGAAAAAAGAGCAAGCTTCTTGCGTTAAAACAGAGTGTGTTTCATGGACTTGGACACGGGTCTGAATTTTCCTTCAGAAACGGAGTTAAACCAAAGGCTCTGTGTCTTCCTACAATCAAGAGTTCATTTCTGGTAAACCCTGTGATTTTTCGGCTCAAATGAATTAACACAGATCAGGAACCCAACACGACTTTCACTATTTACTAAAGAGCATCTATGTAAATGATGCTGTGGTTTGTTACAGTTTCATAAGCAGAGTTCAACTAGATATGGTCTGTATGAGTAGGAAACACAGTTCTTTTTTTCTGGTCTTGCTAATGTTTCTTGCTGTATAGGAGACGCTGGACAGACTAGGATGCTTTTTGCGTTAAAACAGAGGGTGTTTCATGGATTAGAACGCTGGTCTGAATTTATCTTCACAAACAGAGTTAAACCAAAGGCTCTGTGTCTTCCTACAAGCAAGAGTTCATTTCCGTTAAACCCAGTGATTTTTCCGCTCAAATGAATTTACACAGTTCACGAACCCAACACGTTTTTCTCTATTAACGAAATAGCATCAATGTAAAAGACACTGTGGTTTGTTACAGTTTCATGAGCAGAGTTAAACTAGATATGGTCCGTATGAGTAGGAAACACAGTTCTTTTTTTCAGTGCATGCTCATGTTTCTTGTTGTATTGGCGATGCAGGAAAGAAGACCATGCTCTTTGTGTTACAAACAAAGTGTCTTTCATGGATGAGAACACTGGTCTGAATTTCCCTTCACAAACGGAGTTAAACCAAAGGCTCTCTGTCTTCCTACAAGCAAGAGTTCATTTCCTGTAAACCCAGTGATTTTTCAGATCAAATGAATTTACACAGTTCATGAACCCAACACGTTTTTCACTATTAACTAAATAGTATCAATGTAAAAGATGCTGTGGTTTGTTACAGTTTCATAAGCAGAGTTAAACTAGATATGGTCTGTATGAGAAGGAAACACAATTCATATTTTCTGGGCATGCTCATGTTTCTTGCTGTATAGGAGACGCTAGACAGAAGAGGATGCTTCTTGCGTTAAAACAGAGGGTGTTTTATGGATGAGAACGCTGGTCTGTATTTCTCTTCACAAACGGAGTTAAACCAAAGTGTCTGTGTCTTCCTACAAGCAAGGGTTCATTTCCAGTAAACATAGTGATTTGTCGGATCAAATGAATTTACACAGTTCACGAACCCAACACGATTTTCACTCTTAACTAAAGAGCATCTACGTAAGACATGCTGTGGTTTGTATCAATTTCATAAGCAGAGTTCAACTAGATATGGTCCGTATGAGTAGGAAACACTGTTTTTTTTTCTGGGCATGCTCATATTTCTTGCTGTATTGCCACGCTGGACAGAAGAGGATTCTTCTTGCGATAAATAGATGGTGTTTCATGGATGAGAACACTGGTCTGAATTCCTCTTCAGATACAGAGTTAAACCAAAGGCTCTGTGACTTTCTACAAGCAAGAGTTCATTTCTGGTAAACCCAGTGATTTTTCGGCTCAAATGAATTAACACAGATCAGGAACCCAACACGACTTTCACTATTTACTAAAGAGCATCTATGTAAATGATGCTGTGGTTTGTTACAGTTTCATAGGCAGAGTTCAACTATATATGGTCTGTATGAGTAGGAAACACAGTTCTTTTTTTCTGGTCTTGCTAATGTTTCTTGCTGTATAGGAGACGCTGGACAGACTAGGATGCTTTTTGCGTTAAAACAGAGGGTGTTTCATGGATTAGAACGCTGGTCTGAATTTATCTTCACAAACGGAGTTAAACCAAAGGCTCTGTGTCTTCCTACAAGCAAGAGTTCATTTACGTTAAACCCAGTGATTTTTCGGTTCAAATGAATTTACACAGTTCACGAACCCAACACGTTTTTCACTGTTAACTAAATAGCATCAATGTAAAACACGCTGTGGTTTGTTACAGTTTCATAAGCAGAGTTAAACTAGATATGGTCCATACGAGTAGGAAACACAATTCATATTTTCTGGGCATGCTCATGTTTCTTGCTGTATAGGAGACGCTAGACAGAAGAGGATGCTTCTTGCATTAAAACAGAGGGTGTTTTATGGGTGAGAGCGCTGGTCTGTATTTCTCTTCACAAACGGAGTTAAACCAAAGGCTCAGTGTGTTCCTACAAGCAAGAGTTCATTTCCGGTAAACCCAGTCATTTTTCGGCTCAAATGAATTTACACAGTTCACGAACCCAACACGATTTTCACTATTACCTAATGAGCATCTATTTAAGAGTTGCTGTGTTTTGTATCAATTTTATAAGCATAGTTCAACTAGATATTGCCAGTATGAGTAGGAATCACAGTTATTTTTTCTCGGCATGCTCATATTTCTTGCTGTATTGCCGACGCTGGACAGAAAAGGATTCTTGTTGCGCTCAAACAAATGGTGTTTCATGGATGAGAACACTGGTCTGAATTTCCCTTCAGATACAGAGTTAAACCAAAGGTTCTGTGTCTTCCTACAAGCAAGAGTTCATTTCAGGTAAACCCAGTGATTTTTCGGCTCCAATGAATTTACACAGTTCACGAACCCAACACGATTTTCACTATTAACTAAAGAGCATCTATGAAGAGATGCTGTGATTTGTATGAGTTTCAGAAGCAGAGTTGTACTAGACACGGTCCTTTTGAGTAGGAAATACATTTCTTTTTTTCTGGGCATGCTCATATATCTTGCTGTATTGGAGACGCTGGAAAGAAGAGTGTGCTTCTTGCGTTAAAATAGATTGTGTTTCCTGGATTTGAACAAAGGTCTGAATTTTCCTTCAGAAAAGGAGTTAAAACAAAGCCTCTGTGTCTTCCTACAAGCAAGAGTTCATTTCTGGTAAACCCATTGATTTTTGACTCAAATGAATTTGCACAGTTCACGAACCCAAGGCGATTTTCACTATTAACTAAAGAGCATCTCTGTGAGAGATGCTGTGAATTGTTACAGTTTCATGAGCAGAGTTCAACTAGATATGGTCCGTATGAGTAGGAAACACAGATTTTTTTTCTGGGCATGCTCATGTTTCTTGCTGTATTAGAGATGGTGGAAAGAAGAGCATGCTCTTAGCGTTAAAACAGAGTGTGTTTCATGGAGGAGAATACTGTTCTGTATTTCCCTTCACAAACAGAGTTAAACCAAAGGCTCTGTTTCTTCCTACAAGCAAGAGTTCATTTCCGGTAAACCCAGTGATTTTGCGGCTCAAATGAATTTACACAGTTCACAAACCCAACATGATTTTCATTATTAACTAAAGAGCATCTAAGAAGAGATACTGTGGTTTGTATGAGTTTCATATGAAGAGTTGAAATAGTCCTGGTCCGTTTGAGTAGGAAACACAGTTCTTTTTTTCTGGTCATCTAATGTTTCTTGCTGTATAGGAGATGCTGGACAGACTAGGATGCTCTTTGCATTAAAACAGAGGGTGTTTCATGGATTAGAACGCTGGTCTGAATTTATCTTCACAAACGGAGTTAAACCAAAGGCTCTGTGTTTTCCTACAAGCAAGAGTTCATTTCCGTTAAACCCAGTGATTTTTCGGCTCAATAGAATTTACACAGTTCACAAACACAACACTTTTTTCACTATTAACTAAAGAGCATCTATGTAAAAGATGGTGTGGTTTGTTACAGTTTCATAAGCAGAGTTAAACTAGATATGGTCCGTGTGAGTAGGAAACACAATTCATATTTTCTGGGCATGCTAATGTTTCTTGCTGTATAGGAGACGCAAGACAGAAGTGGATGCTTCTTTCGTTGAAACAGAGGGTGTTTCATGGATGAGAACGCTGGTCTGTATTTCTCTTCACAAATGGAGTTAAACCAAAGTGTCTGTGTCTTCCTACAAGCAAGAGTTCATTTCCGGTAAACATAGAGATTTGTCGGCTCAAATGAATTTACACAGTTCACGAACCCAATATGATTTTCACTATTAACTAAAGAGCATCTATGTAAGAGATGCTGTGGTTTGTTACAGTTTCATAAGGAGAGTTCAACTAGATATGGTCCGTATGAGTAGGAAACACAGTTCTTTTTTTCTGTGCATGCTCATGTTTCTTGTTGTATTGGCGATGCAAGAAAGAAGACCATGCTCTTTTTGTTACAAACAAAGTGTGTTTCATGGATGTGAACACTGGTCTGAATTTCCCTTCACAAACGGAGTTAAACCAAAGGCTCTCTGTCTTCCTACAAGTAAGAGTTTATTTCCTGCAAACCCAGTGATTTTTCAGCTCAATGAGTTTACAGGGTTCATGAAGCCAACACGATTTTCACTATTAACTAAAGATCATCTATGAAGAGATGCTGTGTTTTGAATGAGTTTAATAAGCAGAGTTGAACTAGACACGGTCCTTTTGAGTAAGAAATACAGTTCTTTTTTTCTGTGCATGCTCATGTTCCTTGCTGTATTGGTGATGCAGGAAAGAAGAGCATGCTCTTTGTGTTACAAACAGAGTGTATTTCATGGATTTCCACACTGGTCTGAATTTTCCTTCAGAAATGGAGTTAAACCAAAGGCTCTCTGTCTTCCTACAAGGAAGAGTTCATTTCCGGTAAACCCGGTGATTTTTCGGCTGAAATGAATTTACACAGTTCAAGAACCCAACACGATTTTCATTATTAACTAAAGAGCATCTATGAAGAGATGCTGTGATTTGTATGAGTTTCATAAGCAGAGTTGAACTAGACACGGTCCTTTTGAGTAGGAAATACATTTCTTTTTTTTCTGGGCATGCTCATATTTCTTGCTGTATTGGAGACGCTGGAAAGAAGAGTGTGCATCTTGCATTAAAACAGATTGTTTTTCCTGGATTTCAACACATGTCTGAATTTTCCTTCAGAAACGGAGTTAAAACAAATGCTCTGTGTCTTCCTACAAGCAAGAGTTCTTTTCCGGTAAATCCTGTGATTTTTGACTCAAATGAATATGCACAATTCACGAACCCAACACGATTTTCACTTTTAACTAAAGAGCATCTCTGTGAGAAACGCTGTGGTTTGTTACAGTTTCATGAGCAGAGTTCAACTAGATATGGTCCATATGAGTAGGAAACACAGTTCATTTTTTCTGGGCATGCTCATGTTTCTTATTATATTGCAGACGCGGGAAAGAATAGCATGCTCTTTGCATTAAAACAGAGTGTGTTTCATGGATGAGAACACTGTTCTGAATTTCCCTTCACAAACGGAGTTAAACCAAAGGCTCTCTGTCTTCCTACAATCAAGAGTTCATTTCGGGTAAACCCAGTGATTTTTCGGCTCAAATGAATTAACACAGATCACGAACCCAACACGACTTTCACTATTTACTAAAGAGCATCTATGTAAATGATGCTGTGGTTTGTTCCAGTTTCATAAACAGAGTTCAACTAGATATGGTCTGTATGAGTAGGAAACACAGTTCTTTTTTTCTGGTCATGCTCATGTTTCTTGCTGTATAGGAGACGCTGGACAGACTAGGATGCTTTTTGCGTTAAAACAGAGGGTGTTTCATGGATTAGAACGCTGGTCTGAATTTCTCTTCACAAACGGAGTTAAATCAAAGGCTCTGTGTCTTCCTACATGCAAGAGTTCATTTCCGGTAAACATAGTGATTTGTCGGATCAAATGAATTTACACAATTCACGAACCCAACACGTTTTTCACTATTAAGTAAATAGTATCAATGTAAAAGATGCTGTGGTTTGTTACAGTTTCATAAGCAGAGTTAAACTAGATATGGTCTGTATGAGTAGGAAACACAATTCATATTTTCTGGGCATGCTCATGTATCTTGCTGTTTAGGAGACGCTAGACAGAAGAGGATGCATCTTGCATTAAAACAGAGGGTGTTTTATGGATGAGAACGCTGGATTGTATTTCTCTTCACAAAAGGTGTTAAACCAAAGTGTCTGTGTCTTCCTACAAACAAGAGTTTATTTCCAGTAAACATAGTGATTTGTCGGATCAAATGAATTTACACAGTTCACAAACCCAACACGATTTTCACTCTTAACTAAAGAGCATCTATGTAAGACATGCTGTGGTTTGTATCAATTTCATAAGCAGAGTTCAACTAGATATGGTCCGTATGAGTAGGAAACACTGTTATTTTTTCTGGGCATGCTCATATTTCTTGCTGTATTGCCACACTGGACAGAAGAGGATTCTTCTTGCGATAAATAGATGGTGTTTCATGGATGAGAACACTGGTCTGAATTTCCCTTCAGATACAGAGTTAAACCAAAGGCTCTAAGTCTTCCTACAAGCAAGAGTTCATTTCAGGTAAACCCAGTGATTTTTTGGCTCCAATGAATTTACACAGTTCACGAACCCAAAACGATTTTCACTATTAACTAAAGAGCATCTATGAAGAGATGCTGTGATTTGTATGAATTTCATAAGCAGAGTTGAACTAGACACGGTCCTTTTGAGTAGGAAATACATTTCTTTTTTTCTGGGCATGCTCATATTTCTTGCTGTATTGGAGACGCTGGAAAGAAGAGTGTACTTCTTGCATTAAAACAGATTGTTTTTCCTGGATTTCAACACATGTCTGAATTTTCCTACAGAAACGGAGTTAAAACAAATGCTCTGTGTCTTCCTGTAAGCAAGAGTTCTTTTCCGGTAAACCCATTGATTTTTGACTCAAATGAATTTGCACAGTTCACGAACCCAACACGATTTTCACTTTTAACTAAAGAGCATCTCTGTGAGAAACGCTGTGGTTTGTTACAGTTTCATGAGCAGAGTTCAACTAGATATGGTCCATATGAGTAGGAAACACAGTTCATTTTTTCTGGGCATGCTCATGTTTCTTATTATATTGGAGACGCTGGAAACAACAGCATGCTCTTTGCATTAAAACAGAGTGTGTTTCATGGACGAGAACACTGTTCTGCATTTCCCTTCAGATACAGAGTTAAACCAAAGGCTCTGTGACTTCCTACAAGCAAGAGTTCATTTCAGGTAAACCCAGTGATTTTTCGGCTCAAATGAATTAACACAGATCAGGAACCCAACACGACTTTCACTATTTACTAAAGAGCATCTATGTAAATGATGCTGTGGTTTGTTACAGTTTCATAGGCAGAGTTCAACTATATATGGTCTGTATGAGTAGGAAACACAGTTCTTTTTTTCTGGTCATGCTAATATTTCTTGCTGTATAGGAGACGCTGGACAGACTAGGATGCTTTTTGCGTTAAAACAGAGGGTGTTTCATGGATTAGAACGCTGGTCTGAATTTATCTTCACAAACGGAGTTAAACCAAAGGCTCTGTGTCTTCCTACAAGCAAGAGTTCATTTCCGTTAAACCCAGTGATTTTTCGGCTCAAATGAATTTACACAGTTCACGAACCCAACACGTTTTTCACTGTTAACTAAATAGCATCAATGTAAAACACGCTGTGGTTTGTTACAGTTTCATAAGCAGAGTTAAACTAGATATGGTCCGTAGGAGTAGGAAACCCAATTCATATTTTCTGGGCATGCTCATGTTTCTTGCTGTATAGGAGACGCTAGACAGAAGAGGATGCTTCTTGCTTTAAAACAGAGTGTGTTTCATGGATGAGAACAATGGTCTGAATTTCCCTTCAGAAACGGAGTTACACCAAAGGCTCTGTGTCTTCAAATGCAAGTGTTCATTTCTGGTAAACCCAGTGATTTTTCAGCTCAAATGAATTTACACAGTTCACGAACCCAACACGATTTTCACTATTAACTTAAGTGCATCTATGTAAGAGAAGCTGTGGCTTGTTACAGTTCCTTAAGCAGAGTTCAACTAGATATGGTACATAGGAGTAGGAAACACAGTTGATTTTTTCTGGGCATGCTTGTGTTTCTTGCTATATTGCAGACAGTGGAAAGACGAGCATGCTCTTTGCGTTAAAACAGAGTGTGTTTCATGGATGAGAACACTGGTCTGAATTTCCCTTCACAAACGGAGTTAAACCAAAGGATCTCTGTCTTCCTGCAAGCAAGAGTTCATTTCGGGTAAACCCAGTGATTTTTCGGCTCAAATGATATTAAACAGTTCACGAATCCAACAGGATTTTCACTATTAACTAAAGAGCATCTATGAATAGATGCTGTGATTTGTATGAGTTTCATAAGCAGAGTTGAACTAGACACGGTCCTTTTGAGTAGGAAATACATTTCTTTTTTTCTGGGCATGCTCATATTTCTTGCTGTATTGGAGACGCTGGAAAGAAGAGTGTGCTTCTTGCATTAAAACAGATTGTTTTTCCTGGATTTCAACACATGTCTGAATTTTCCTTCAGAAACGGAGTTAAAACAAATGCTCTGTGTCTTCCTACAAGCAAGAGTTCATTTCTGGTAAACATAGTGATTTGTCGGATCAAATGAATTTACACAGTTCACGAACCCATCACGATTTTCACTATTAACTAAAGAGCATCTATGAAGAGATGCTGTGATTTGTATGAGTTTCATAAGCAGAGTTGAACTAGACACAGTCCTTTTGAGTAGGAAATACATTTCTTTTTTTCTGGGCATGCTCATATTTCTGGCTGTATTGGAGACACTGGAAAGAAGAGTGTGCTTCTTGCATTAAAACAGATTGTTTTTCCTGGATTTGAACACATGTCTGAATTTTCCTTCAGAAACGGAGTTAAAACAAATGCTCTGTGTCTTCCTACAAGCAAGAGTTCTTTTCCGGTAAATCCTGTGATTTTTGACTCAAATGAATTTGCACAGTTCACGAACCCAACACGATTTTCACTTTTAACTAAAGAGCATCTCTGTGAGAGATGCTGTGGATTGTTACAGTTTCATGAGCAGAGTTTAACTAGATATGGTCCATATGAGTAGGAAACACAGTTTTTTTTCTGGGCATGCTCATGTTTCTTGCTGTATTACAGGCCGTGGAAAAATGAGCTAGCTTCTTGGGTTAAAACAGAGTGTGTTTCATGGCTTTGGACACTCGTCTGAATTTTCCTTCAGAAACGGAGTTAAACCAAAGGCTCTGTGTCTTCCTACAAGCAAGAGTTCATTTCTGGTAAACCCAGTGATTTTTCAGCTCAAATGAATTAACACAGATCAGGAACCCAACACGACTTTCACTATTTACTAAAGAGCATCTATGTAAATGATGCTGTGGTTTGTTACAGTTTCATAAGCAGAGTTCAACTAGATATGGTCTGTATGAGTAGGAAACAGTTCTTTTTTTCTGGTCATGCTAATGTTTCTTGCTGTATAGGAGACGCTGGACAGACTAGGATGCTTTTTGCGTTAAAACAGAGGGTGTTTCATGGATTAGAACGCTGGTCTGAATTTATCTTCACAAACGGAGTTAAACCAAAGGCTCTGTGTCTTCCTACAAGCAAGAGTTCTTTTCCGGTAAATCCTGTGATTTTTGACTGAAATGAATTTGCACAGTTCACTAACCCAACATGATTTTCACTTTTAACTAAAGAGCATCTCTGTGAGAAATGCTGTGGTTTGTTACACTTTCATGAGCAGAGTTCAACTAGATATGGTCCGTATGAGTAGGAAACACAGTTCATTTTTTCTGGGCTTGCTCATGTTTCTTATTATATTGCAGACGCTGGAAAGAATAGCATGCTCTTTGCATTAAAACTGAGTGTGTTTCATGGATGAGAACACTGGTCTGAATTTGCCTTCACAAATGGAGTTAAACCAAAGGCTCTGTGTCTTCCTACAAGCAAGTGTTCATTTCTGGTAAAGCCAGTGATTTTTCGGCTCAAATGAATTTACACAGTTCAGGAACCCAACACGATTTTCACTATTAACACACGAACATCTACGTAAAAGATGTTGTGTTTTGTTACAGTTTCATAAGCAGAGTTCACCTAGATATGGTCCCTATGAGTAGGAAACACAGTTCTTTTTTTCTGATCATGCTCATGTTTCTTGCTGTATTAGAGACGCTGGAAAGAAGAGCATGCTCTTTGCGTTAAAACAGAGTGTTTTTCATGGATGAGAACACTGGTCTGAATTTCCCTTCAGATACAGAGTTAAACCAATGGCTCTGTGTCTTCCTACAAGCAAGTGTTCATTTCTGGTAAAGCCAGTGATTTTTCGGCTCAAATGAATTTACACAGTTCACGAACCCAACACGATTTTCACTATTAACTTAAGTGCATCTATGTAACAGATGCTGTGGCTTGTTACAGTTCCTTAAGCTGAGTTCAACTAGATATGGTATATAGGAGTAGGAAACACAGTTGATTTTTTCTGGGCATGCTCGTGTTTCTTGCTATATTGCAGATGCTGGAAAGACGAACCTGCTCTTTGCGTTAAAACAGAGTGTGTTTCATGGATGAGAACACTGGTCTGAATTTCCCTTCACAAACGGAGTTAAACCAAAGGCTCTCTGTCTTCCTACAAGCAAGAGTTCATTTCGGGTAAACCCAGTGATTTTTCGGCTCAAATGAATTTACACAGTTCACGAACCCAACACGATTTTCACTATTAACTAAAGAGCATCTATGTAAGAGATGCTTTGGTTTGTGTCAATTTCATAAGCAGAGTTCAACTAGATATGGTCCATATGAGTGGGAAACACAGTTATTTTTTCTGGGCATGCTCATATTTCTTGCTGTATTGCCCACACTGGACAGAAGAGGATTCTTCTAGCGTTAAAACAGATGGTGTTTCATGGATAAGAACACTGGTCTGAATTTCCCTTCAGATACAGAGTTACACCAAAGGCTCTGTGACTTCCTACAAGCAAGAGTTCATTTCAGGTAAACCCAGTGATTTTTCGGCTCAAATGATTTTACCCAGTTCACAACCCAACACAATTTTCACTATTAACTAAAGAGCATCTATGTAAGAGATTCTGTGGTTTGTATCAATTTCATAAGCAGAGTTCAACTAGATATGGTTTGTATGAGTAGGAAACACAGTTACTTTTTCTGGGCATACTCATATTTGTTGGTGTATTGCCGACGCTGGACAGAAGAGGATTCTTCTCGCGTTAAAACAGATGGTGTTTCATGGATGAGAACACTGGTCTGAATTTCCGTTCAGATACAGAGTTAAACCAAAGGCTCTGTGTCTTCCTACAAGCAAGAATTCATTTCCGGTAAACCCAGTGATTTTTGACTCAAATCAATTTGCACAGTTCACGAACCCAACACGATTTTCACTATTAACTAAAGAGCATCTCTGTGAGTGATGCTGTGGATTGTTACAGTTTCATGAGCAGAGTTCAACTAGATATGGTACATATGAGTAGGAAACACAGGTTATTTTTCTGGGCATGCTCATGTTTCTTCCTGTATTAGAGATGGTGGAAAAATGAGCAAGCTTCTTGCGTTAAAACAGAGTGTATTTCATGGCTTTGGACACTCGTCTGAAGTTTCTTTCAGAAACGGAGTTAAATCAAAGGCTCTGTGTCTTCCTACAAGCAAGAGTTCATTTCTGGTAATCCCAGTGAGTTTTCGGCTCAAATGAATTAACACAGGTCAGGAACCCAACACGACTTTCACTATTTACTAAAGAGCATCTATGTAAATGATGCGGTGGTTTGTTACAGTTTCATAAGCAGAGTTCAACTAGATATGGTCTGTATGAGTAGTGAGTAGGAAACACAGTTCTTTTTTTCTGGTCATGCTAATGTTTCTTGCTGTATAGGAGACGCTGGACAGACTAGGATGCTTTTTGCGTTAAAACAGAGGGTGTTTCATGGATTAGAACGCTGGTCTGAATTTATCTTCACAAACGGAGTTAAACCAAAGGCTCTGTGTCTTCCTACAAGCAAGAGGTCTTTTCCGGTAAATCCTGTGATTTTTGTCTCAAATGAATTTGCACAGTTCATGACCCAACACGATTTTCACTTTTAACTAAAGAGCATCTCTGTGAGAAATGCTGTGGTTTGTTACACTTTCATGAGCAGAGTTCAACTAGATATGGTCCGTATGAGTAGGAAACACAGTTCATTTTTTCTGGGCTTGCTCATGTTTCTTATTATATTGCAGACGCTGGAAAGAATAGCATGCTCTTTGCATTAAAACTGAGTGTGTTTCATGGATGAGAACACTGGTCTGAATTTGCCTTCACAAATGGAGTTAAACCAAAGGCTCTGTGTCTTCCTACAAGCAAGTGTTCATTTCTGGTAAAGCCAGTGATTTTTCGGCTCAAATGAATTTACACAGTTCAGGAACCCAACACGATTTTCACTATTAACACACGAACATCTACATAAAAGATGTTGTGTTTTGTTACAGTTTCATAAGCAGAGTTCACCTAGATATGGTCCCTATGAGTAGGAAACACAGTTCTTTTTTTCTGATCATGCTCATGTTTCTTGCTGTATTAGAGACGCTGGAAAGAAGAGCATGCTCTTTGCGTTAAAACAGAGTGTTTTTCATGGATGAGAACACTGGTCTGAATTTCCCTTCAGATACAGAGTTAAACCAATGGCTCTGTGTCTTCCTACAAGCAAGTGTTCATTTCTGGTAAAGCCAGTGATTTTTCGGCTCAAATGAATTTACACAGTTCACGAACCCAACACGATTTTCACTATTAACTTAAGTGCATCTATGTAACAGATGCTGTGGCTTGTTACAGTTCCTTAAGCTGAGTTCAACTAGATATGGTATATAGGAGTAGGAAACACAGTTGATTTTTTCTGGGCATGCTCGTGTTTCTTGCTATATTGCAGATGCTGGAAAGACGAACCTGCTCTTTGCGTTAAAACAGAGTGTGTTTCATGGATGAGAACACTGGTCTGAATTTCCCTTCACAAACGGAGTTAAACCAAAGGCTCTCTGTCTTCCTACAAGCAAGAGTTCATTTCGGGTAAACCCAGTGATTTTTCGGCTCAAATGAATTTACACGGTTCACGAACCCAACACGATTTTCACTATTAACTAAAGAGCATCTATGTAAGAGATGCTTTGGTTTGTGTCAATTTCATAAGCAGAGTTCAACTAGATATGGTCCATATGAGTGGGAAACACAGTTATTTTTTCTGGGCATGCTCATATTTCTTGCTGTATTGCCCACACTGGACAGAAGAGGATTCTTCTAGCGTTAAAACAGATGGTGTTTCATGGATAAGAACACTGGTCTGAATTTCCCTTCAGATACAGAGTTACACCAAAGGCTCTGTGACTTCCTACAAGCAAGAGTTCATTTCAGGTAAACCCAGTGATTTTTCGGCTCAAATGATTTTACCCAGTTCACAACCCAACACAATTTTCACTATTAACTAAAGAGCATCTATGTAAGAGATTCTGTGGTTTGTATCAATTTCATAAGCAGAGTTCAACTAGATATGGTCTGTATGAGTAGGAAACACAGTTACTTTTTCTGGGCATACTCATATTTGTTGGTGTATTGCCGACGCTGGACAGAAGAGGATTCTTCTCGCGTTAAAACAGATGGTGTTTCATGGATGAGAACACTGGTCTGAATTTCCGTTCAGATACAGAGTTAAACCAAAGGCTCTGTGTCTTCCTACAAGCAAGAATTCATTTCCGGTAAACCCAGTGATTTTTGACTCAAATCAATTTGCACAGTTCACGAACCCAACACGATTTTCACTATTAACTAAAGAGCATCTCTGTGAGTGATGCTGTGGATTGTTACAGTTTCATGAGCAGAGTTCAACTAGATATGGTACATATGAGTAGGAAACACAGGTTATTTTTCTGGGCATGCTCATGTTTCTTCCTGTATTAGAGATGGTGGAAAAATGAGCAAGCTTCTTGCGTTAAAACAGAGTGTATTTCATGGCTTTGGACACTCGTCTGAAGTTTCTTTCAGAAACGGAGTTAAATCAAAGGCTCTGTGTCTTCCTACAAGCAAGAGTTCATTTCTGGTAATCCCAGTGAGTTTTCGGCTCAAATGAATTAACACAGGTCAGGAACCCAACACGACTTTCACTATTTACTAAAGAGCATCTATGTAAATGATGCGGTGGTTTGTTACAGTTTCATAAGCAGAGTTCAACTAGATATGGTCTGTATGAGTAGTGAGTAGGAAACACAGTTCTTTTTTTCTGGTCATGCTAATGTTTCTTGCTGTATAGGAGACGCTGGACAGACTAGGATGCTTTTTGCGTTAAAACAGAGGGTGTTTCATGGATTAGAACGCTGGTCTGAATTTATCTTCACAAACGGAGTTAAACCAAAGGCTCTGTGTCTTCCTACAAGCAAGAGGTCTTTTCCGGTAAATCCTGTGATTTTTGTCTCAAATGAATTTGCACAGTTCATGACCCAACACGATTTTCACTTTTAACTAAAGAGCATCTCTGTGAGAAATGCTGTGGTTTGTTACAGTTTCATGAGCAGAGTTCAACCAAATATGGTCCGTATGAGTAGGAAACACAGTTCATTTTTTCTGGGCATGCTCATGTTTCTTATTATGTTGCAGACGCTGGAAAGAATAGCATGCTCTTTGCATTAAAACAGAGGGTGTTTCATGGATGAGAACACTGGTCTGAATTTGCCTTCACAAATGGAGTTAAACCAAAGGCTCTGTGTGTTCCTACAAGCATGTGGTCATTTCTGGTAAAGCCAGTGATTTTTCGGCTCAAATGAATTTACACAGTTCACGAACCCAACACGATTTTCACTATTAACACACGAACATCTACGTAAAAGATGTTGTGGATTGTTACAGTTTCATAATCAGAGTTCAACTAGATATGGTCCGTATGAGTAGGAAACACAGTTCTTTTTTCCGATCATGCTCATGTTTCTTGCTATATTAGAGACGCTGGAAAGGAGACCATGCTCTTTGCGTTAAAACAGAGTGTTTTTCATGGATGAGAACACTGGTCTGAATTTCCCTTCAGATACAGAGTTAAACCAATGGCTCTGTGTCTTCCTACAAGCAATAGTTCATTTCCTGTAAACCCAGTGATTTTTCAGCTCAAATGAATTTACACAGTTCACGTACCCAACACAATTTTCACTATTAACTAAAGAGCATTTATGTAAGAGATGCTTTGGTTTCTATCAATTTCATAAGCAGAGTACAACTAGATATGGTCCATATGAGTGGGAAACACAGTTATTTTTTCTGGGCATGCTCATATTTCTTGCTGTATTGCCCACACTGGACAGAAGAGGATTCTTCTAGCGTTAAAACAGATGGTGTTTCATGGATGAGAACACTGGTTGAATTTCCCTTCAGATACAGAGTTAAACCAAAGGCTCTGTGTCTTCCTACAAGCAAGAGTTCTTTTCCGGTAAATCCTGTGATTTTTGACTCAAATGAATTTGCACCGTTCACGAACCAAACACGATTTTCACTATTAACTAAAGAGCATCTCTGTGAGAGATGCTGTGGATTGTTACAGTTTCATGAGCAGAGTTCAACTAGATATGGTCCATATGAGTAGGAAACACAGTTTTTTTATCTAGTCATGCTCATGTTTCTTGCTGTATTAGAGACGGTGGAAAAATGAGCAAGCTTCTTGCGTTAAAACAGAGTGTGTTTCATGGCTTTGGACACTCGTCTGAATTTTCCTTCAGAAACGGAGTTAAACCAAAGGCTCTGTGTCTTCCTACAAGCAAGAGTTCATTTCTGGTAAACCCAGTGATTTTTCGGCTCAAATGAATTAACACAGATCAGGAACCCAACACGACTTTCACTATTTACTAAAGAGCATCTATGTAAATGATGCTGTGGTTTGTTACAGTTTTGATAAGCAGAGTACAACTAGATATGGTCTGTATGAGTAGGAAACACAGTTCTTTTTTTTTGGTCATGCTAATGTTTCTTGCTGTATAGGAGACGCTGGACAGACTAGGATGCTTTTTGCATTAAAACATAGGGTGTTTCATGGATTAGAAAGCTGGTCTGAATTTATCTTCACAAACGGAGTTAAACCAAAGGCTCTGTGTCTTCCTACAAGCAAGAGTTCTTTTCCAGTAAATCCTGTGATTTTTGACTCAAATGAATTTGCACAGTTCACCAACCCAACACGATTTTCACTTTTAACTAAAGAGCATCTCTGTGAAAAATGCTGTGGTTTGTTACAGTTTCATGAGCAGAGTTCAACCAAATATGGTCCATATGAGTAGGAAACACAGTTCATTTTTTCTGGGCATGCTCATGTTTCTTATTATATTGCAGACGCTAGAAAGAATAGCATGCTCTTTGCATTAAAACAGAGTGTGTTTCATGGATGAGAACACTGGTCTGAATTTGCCTTCACAAATGGAGTTAAACCAAAGGCTCTGTGTCTTCCTACAAGCAAGTGTTCATTTCTGGTGAAGCCAGTGATTTTTCGGCTCAAATGAATTTACACAGTTCACGAACCCAACACGATTTTCACTACTAACACACGAACATCTATGTAAAAGATGTTGTGGTTTGTTACAGTATCATAAGCAGAGTTCAACTACATATGGTCCGTATGAGTAGGAAACACAGTTCTTTTTTTCTGATCATGCTCATGTTTCTTGCTGTATTAGAGACGCTGGAAAGAAGAGCATGCTCTTTGCGTTAATTCAGAGTGTTTTTCATGGATGAGAACACTTGTCTGAATTTCCCTTCAGATACAGAGTTAAACCAATGGCTCTGTGTCTTCCTATATGCAATAGTTCATTGCCTGTAAACCCAGTGATTTTTCAGCTCAAATGAATTAACACAGTTCACGAACCCAACACGATTTTCACTATTAACTTATGTGCATCTATATAAGAGATGCTGTGGCTTGTTACAGTTCCTTAAGCAGAGTTCAACTAGATATGGTACATATGAGTAGGAAACACAGTTGATTTTTTCTGGGCATGCTCGTGTTTCTTGCTGTATTGCAGACGCTGGAAAGACAAGCATGCTCTTTGTGTTAAAACAGAGTGTGTTTCATGGATGAGAATACTGGTATGAATTTCCCTTCACAAACGGAGTTAAACCAAAGGCTCTCTGTCTTCCTACAAGCAAGAGTTCATTTCGGGTAAACACAGTGATTTTTCGGATCAAATGAATTTGGACATTTCACGAACCCAACACGATTTTCACTATTAACTAAAGAGCATCTATGTAAGAGATGCTTTGGTTTGTATCAATTTCATAAGCAGAGTTCAACTAGATATGGTCCATATGAGTGGGAAACACAGTTCTTTTTTTCTGGTCATGCTAATGTTTCTTGCTGTATAGGAGACTCTGGACAGACTAGGGTGCTTTTTGCGTTAAAACAGAGGGTGTTTCATGGATTAGAACGCTGGTCTGAATTTATCTTCACAAACGGAGTTAAACCAAAGGCTCTGTGTCTTCCTACAAGCAAGAGTTCTTTTCCGGTAAATCCTGTGATTTTTGACTCAAATGAATTTGCTCAGTTCATGAACCCAACACGATTTTCACTTTTAACTAAAGAGCATCTCTGTGAGAAATGCTGTGGTTTGTTACTGTTTCATGAGCAGAGATCAACTAGATATGGTCCATATGAGTAGGAAACACAGTTTTTTTTTCTGGGCATGCTCATGTTTCTTCCTGTATTAGAGACGGTGGAAAAATGAGCAAGCTTCTTGCGTTAAAACAGAGTGTGTTTCATGGCTTTGGACACTCGTCTGAATTTTCCTTCAGAAACGGAGTTAAACCAAAGGCTCTGTCTCTTCCTATAAGCAAGAGTTCATTTCTGGTAAACCCAGTGATTTTTCGGCTCAAATGAATTAACACAGATCAGGAACCCAACACGACTTTCACTAGTTACTAAAGAGCATCTATGTAAATGATGCTGTGGTTTGTTACAGTTTCATAAGCAGAGTTCAACTAGATATGGTCTGTATGAGTAGGAGACACAGTTCTTTTTTTCTGGTCATGCTAATGTTTCTTGCTGTATAGGAGACGCTGGACAGACTAGGATGCTTTTTGCGTTAAAACAGAGGGTGTTTCATGGATTAGAACACATGTCTGAATTTTCCTTCAGAAACGGAGTTAAAACAAATGCTCTGTGTCTTCCTACAAGCAAGAGTTCTTTTCCGGTAAATCCTGTGATTTTTGACTCAAATGAATTTGCTCATTTCATGAACCCAACAAGATTTTCACTTCTAACTAAAGAGCATCTCTGTGAGAAATGCTGTGGTTTGTATCAATTTCATAAGCAGAGTTCAACTAGATATGGTCCCTATGAGTAGGAAACACAGTAATTTTTTCTGGGCATGCTCATATTTCTTGCTGTATTGCCGACGCTGGACAGAAGAGGTTTCTTCTTGCGATAAATAGATGGTGTTTCATGGATGAGAACACTGGTCTGAATTTCACTTCAGATACAGAGTTAAACCAAAGGCTCTGTGTCTTCCTACAAGCAAGAATTCATTTCAGGTAAACCCAGTGATTCTTCGGCTCCAATGAATTTACACAGTTCACGAACCCAACACGATTTTCACTCTTAACTAAAGAGCATCTATGAAGAAATGCTGTGATTTGTATGAGTTTCATAAGCAGAGTTGAACTAGACACGGTCCTTTTGAGTAGGAAATACATTTCTTTTTTTCTGGGCATGCTCATATTTCTTGCTCTATTGGAGACGCTGGAAAGAAGAGTTTGCTTCTTGCATTAAAACAGATTTTTTTTCCTGGATTTGAACACATGTCTGAATTTTCCTTCAGAAACGGAGTTAAAACAAATGCTCTGTGTCTTCCTACAAGCAAGAGTTCTTTTCCGGTAAATCCTGTGATTTTTGACTCAAATGAATTTGCACAGTTCACCAACCCAACACGATTTTCACTTTTAACTAAAGAGCATCTCTGTGAGAAATGCTGTGGTTTGTTACAGTTTCATGAGCAGAGTTCAACTAGATATGGTTCGTATGAGTAGGAAACACAGTTCATTTTTTCTGGGCATGCTCATGTTTCTTATTATATTGCAGACGCTGGAAAGAATAGCATGCTCTTTTCATTAAAACAGAGTGTGTTTCATGGATGAGAACACTGGTCTGAATTTGCCTTCACAAATGGAGTTAAACCAAAGGCTCTGTGTCTTCCTACAAGCAAGTATTCATTTCTGGTAAAGTCAATGATTTTTCGGCTCAAATGAATTTACACAGTTTATGAACCCAACACGATTTTCACTATTAACACACGAACATCTATGTAAAAGAGGTTGTGGTTTGTTACAGTTTCATAAGCAGAGTTCAACTAGATATGGTCCATATGAGTAGGAAACACAGTTTTTTTTTTTTTTTTCTGGGCATGCTCATGTTTCTTGCTGTATTAGAGACGGTGGAAAGAAGAGCATGCTCTTAGCGTTAAAACAGAGTGTGTTTCATGGAGGAGAACACTGTTCTGTATTTCCCTTCACAAACAGAGTTAAACCAAAGGCTCTGTGTCTTCCTACAAGCAAGAATTCATTTCCGGTAATCCCAGTGATTTTTCGGCTCAAATGAATTTACACAGTTCAAGAACCCAACACGATTTTCATTATAAACTAAAGAGCATCTAAGAAGAGATACTGTGGTTTGTATGAGTTTCATATGCAGAGTTGAAATAGACCTGGTCCTTTTGAGTAGGAAATACAGTTCTTTTTTTCTGGGCATGCTCATGTTTCTTGCAGTATTGGAGACGCTGGAAAAAAGAGCAAGCTTCTTGCGTTAAAACAGAGTGTGTTTCATGGATTTGGACACGGGTCTGAATTTTCCTTCAGAAACGGAGTTAAACCAAAGGCTCTGTGTCTTCCTACAAGCAAGAGTTCATTTCTGGTAAACCCAGTGATTTTTCGGCTCAAATGAATTAACACAGATCAGGAACCCAACACGACTTTCACTATTTACTAAAGAGCATCTATGTAAATGATGCTGTGGTTTGTTACAGTTTCATAAGCAGAGTTCAACTAGATATGGTCTGTATGAGTAGGAAACACAGTTCTTTTTTTCTGGTCATGCTAATGTTTCTTGCTGTATAGGAGACGCTGGACAGACTAGGATGCTTTTTGCGTTAAAACAGAGGGTGTTTCATGGATTAGAACGCTGGTCTGAATTTATCTTCACAAACGGAGTTAAACCAAAGGCTCTGTGTCTTCCTACAAGCAAGAGTTCATTTCCGTTAAACCCAGTGATTTTTCCGCTCAAATGAATTTACACAGTTCACGAACCCAACACGTTTTTCACTATTAACTCAATAGCATCAATGTAAAAGACACTGTGGTTTGTTACAGTTTCATGAGCAGAGTTAAACTAGATATGGTCCGTATGAGTAGGAAACACAATTCATATTTTCTGGGCATGCTCATGTTTCTTGCTGTATAGTAGACGCTAGACAGAAGAGGATGAATCTTGTGTTAAAACAGAGGGTGTTTTATGGATGAGAACGCTGGTCTGTATTTCTCTTCACAAACGGAGTTAAACCAAAGTGTCTGTGTCTTCCTACAAGCAAGAGTTCATTTCTGGTAAACATAGTGATTTGTCGGATCAAATGAATTTACACAGTTCACGAAACCAACACGATTTTCACTCTTAACTAAAGAGCATCTATGTAAGACATGCTGTGGTTTGTATCAATTTCATAGGCAGAGTTCAACTAGATATGGTCCGTATGAGTAGGAAACACAGTTATTTTTTCTGGACATGCTCATATTTCTTGCTGTATTGCCGACGCTGGACAGAAGAGGATTCTTCTTGCGATAAATAGATGGTGTTTCATGGATGAGAACACTGGTCTGAATTTCCCTTCAGATACAGAGTTAAACCAAAGGCTCTGTGTCTTCCTACAAGCAAGAGTTCATTTCAGGTAAACCCAGTGATTTTTCGGCTCAAATGAATTTACACAGTTCACGAACCCAACATGATTTTCACTCTTAACTAAAGAGCATCTATGAAGAGATGATGTGATTTGTATGAGTTTCATAAGCAGAGTTGAACTAGACACGGTCCTTTTGAGTAGGAAATACATTTCTTTTTTTCTGGGCATGCTCATATTTCTTGCTGTATTGGAGACGGTGGAAAGAGGAGTTTGCTTCTTGCATTAAAACATATTGTTTTTCCTGGATTTGAACACATGTCTGAATTTTTCTCAGAAACAGAGTTAAAACAAATGCTCTGTGTCTTCCTACAAGCAAGAGTTCTTTTCCGGTAAATCCTGTGATTTTTGACTCAAATGAATTTGCACAGTTCACCAACCCAACACGATTTTCACTTTTAACTAAAGAGCATCTCTTTGAGAAATGCTGTGGTTTGTTACAGTTTCATGAGCAGAGTTCAACTAGATATGGTTCGTATGAGTAGGAAACACAGTTCATTTTTTCTGGGCATGCTCATGTTTCTTATATTGCAGACGCTGGAAAGAATAGCGTGCTCTTTTCATTAAAACAGAGTGTGTTTCATGGATGAGAACACTGGTCTGAATTTGCCTTCACAAATGGAGTTAAACCAAAGGCTCTGTGTCTTCCTACAAGCAAGTGTTCATTTCTGGTAAAGCCAGTGATTTTTTGGCTCAAATGAATTTACACAGTTTATGAACCCAACACGATTTTCACTATTAACACACGAACATCTATGTAAAAGAGGTTGTGGTTTGTTACAGTTTCATAAGCAGAGTTCAACTAGATATGGTCCATATGAGTAGGAAACACAGTTCTTTTTTTCTGATCATGCTCAGGTTTCTTGCTGTATTAGAGACGCTGGAAAGATGAGCATGCTTGTTGCGTTAAAACAGAGTCTTTTTCATGGATGAGAACACTGGTCTGAATTTCCCTTCAGAAACGGAGTTAAACCAATGGCTCTGTGTCTTCCTAAATGCAATAGTTCATTTCCTGCAAACCCAGTGATTTTTCAGCTCAAATGAATTTACACATTTCACGAACCCAACACGATTTTCACTATTAACTAAAGTGCATCTATGTAAGAGATGCTGTGGCTTGTTACAGTTCCTTAAGCAGAGTTCAACTAGGTATGGTAAATATGAGTCGGAAACACAGTTATTTTTTCTGGGCATGCTCATATTTGTTGCTGTATTGCCGACGCTGGACAGAAGAGGATTCTTCTTGCGTTAAAACAGATGGTGTTTCATGGATGAGAACACTGGTCTGAATTTCCCTTCAGATACAGAGTTAAACCAAAGGATCTGTGTCTTCCTACAAGCAAGAGTTCATTTCCGGTAAACCCAGTGATTTTTGACTCAAATAAATTTGCACAGTTCACGAACCCAACACGATTTTCACTATTAACTAAAGAGCATCTCTTTGAGAAATGCTGTGGATTGTTACAGTTTCATGTGCAGAGTTCAACTAGATATGGTCCATATGAGTAGGAAACACAGTTTTTTTTTTTTTTTTCTGGGCATGCTCATGTTTCTTGCTGTATTAGAGACGGTGGAAAGAAGAGCATGCTCTTAGCGTTAAAACAGAGTGTGTTTCATGGAGGAGAACACTGTTCTGTATTTTCCTTCACAAACAGAGTTAAACCAAGGCTCTGTGTCTTCCTACAAGCAAGAGTTCATTTCAGGTAAACAAAGTGATTTTTCGGCTCCAATGAATTTACACAGTTCACGAACCCAACATGATTTTCACTCTTAACTAAAGAGCATCTATGAAGAGATGCTGTGATTTGTATGAGTTTCATAAGCAGAGTTGAACATACACGGTCCTTTTGAGTAGGAAATACATTTCTTTTTTTCTGGGCATGCTCATATTTCTTGCTGTATTGGAGACGCTGGAAAGAGGAGTAAGCTTCTTGCATTAAAACATATTGTTTTTCCTGGATTTGAACACATGTCTGAATTTTTCTCAGAAACGGAGTTAAAACAAATGCTCTGTGTCTTCCTACAAGCAAGAGTTCTTTTCCGGTAAATCCTGTGATTTTTGACTCAAATGAATTTGCACAGTTCACCAACCCAACACGATTTTCACTTTTAACTAAAGAGCATCTCTTTGAGAAATGCTGTGGTTTGTTACAGTTTCATGAGCAGAGTTCAACTAGATATGGTTAGTATGAGTAGGAAACACAGTTCATCTTTTCTGGGCATGCTCATGTTTCTTATTATATTGCAGACGCTGGAAAGAATAGCATGCTCTTTTCATTAAAACAGAGTGTGTTTCATGGATGAGAACACTGGTCTGAATTTGCCTTCACAAATGGAGTTAAACCAAAGGCTCTGTGTCTTCCTACAAGCAAGTGTTCATTTCTGGTAAAGCCAGTGATTTTTTGGCTCAAATGAATTTACACAGTTTATGAACCCAACACGATTTTCACTATTAACACACGAACATCTATGTAAAAGAGGTTGTGGTTTGTTACAGTTTCATAAGCAGAGTTCAACTAGATATGGTCCATATGAGTAGGAAACACAGTTCTTTTTTTCTGATCATGCTCAGGTTTCTTGCTGTATTGCCGACGCTGGACAGAAGAGGATTCTTCTTGCGATAAATAGATGGTGTTTCATGGATGAGAACACTGGTCTGAATTTCCCTTCAGATACAGAGTTAAACCAAAGGTTCTGTGTCTTCCTACAAGCAAGAGTTCATTTCAGGTAAACCCAGTGATTTTTCGGCTCAAATGAATTCACACAGTTCACAACCCAACACGATTTTCACTATTAACTAAAGAGCATCTATGTAAGTGATTCTGTGGTTTGTATCAATTTCATAAGCAGAGTTCAACTAGATATGGTCCGTATGAGTAGGAAACACAGTTATTTTTTCTGGGCATGCTCATATTTGTTGCTGTATTGCCGACGCTGGACAGAAGAATATTCTTCTTGCGATAAATAGATGGTGTTTCATGGATGAGAACACTGGTCTGAATTTCCCTTCAGATACAGAGTTAAACCAAAGGCTCTGTGTCTTCCTACAAGCAAGTGTTCATTTCTGGTAAAGCCAGTGATTTTTCGGCTCAAATGAATTTACACAGTTTATGAACCCAACACGTTTTTCACTATTAACACACGAACATCTATGTAAAAGAGTTTGTTGTTTGTTACAGTTTCATAAGCAGAGTTCAACTAGATATGGTCCATATGAGTAGGAAACACAGTTCTTTTTTACTGATCATGCTCAGGTTTCTTGCTGTATTAGAGACGCTGGAAAGAAGAGCATGCTTGTTGCGTTAAAACAGAGTGTTTTTCATGGATGAGAACACTGGTCTGAATTTCCCTTCAGAAACGGAGTTAAACCAATGGCTCTGTGTCTTCCTAAATGCAATAGTTCATTTCCTGTAAACCCAGTGATTTTTCAGCTCGAATGAATTTACACAGTTCACGAACCCAACACGATTTTCACTATTAATTAAAGAGCATCTATGTAAGAGATGCTGTGGCTTGTTAAGTTCCTTAAGCAGAGTTCTACTAGATATGGTACATATGTGTAGGAAACACAGTTATTTTTTCTGGGCATGCTCGTATTTCTTGCTGTATTGCCGACACTGGACAGAAGAGGATTCTTCTAGCGTTAAAACAGATGGTGTTTCATGGATGAGAACACTGGTCTGAATTTCCCTTCAGATACAGAGTTAAACCAAAGACTCTGTGTCTTCCTACAAGCAAGAGTTCATTTCAGGTAAACCCAGTGATTTTTCGGCTCAAATGAATTTACACAGTTCACAACCCAACACGATTTTCACTATTAACTAAAGAGCATCTATGTAAGAGATTCTGTGGTTTGTATCAATTTCATAAGCAGAGTTCAACTAGATATGGTCCGTATGAGTAGGAAACACAGTTATTTTTTCTGGTCATGCTCATATTTCTTGCTGTATTGCCGACGCTGGACAGAAGAGGATTCTTCTTGCGTTAAAACAGATGGTGTTTCATGGATGAGAACACTGGTCTGAATTTCCCTTCAGATACAGAGTTAAACCAAAGGATCTGTGTCTTCCTACAAGCAAGAGTTCATTTCCGGTAAACCCAGTGATTTTTGACTCAAATAAATTTGCACAGTTCACGAACCCAACACGATTTTCACTATTAACTAAAGAGCATCTCTGTGAGAGATGCTGTGGATTGTTACAGTTTCATGAGCAGAGTTCAACTAGATATGGTCCATATGAGTAGGAAGCACGGTTTTTTTTTTTCTGGGCATGCTCATGTTTCTTGCTGTATTAGAGACAGTGGAAAGAAGAGCATGCTCTTAGCGTTAAAACAGAGTGTGTTTCATGGAGGAGAACACTGTTCTGTATTTCCCTTCACAAACAGAGTTAAACCAAAGGCTCTGTGTCTTCCTACAAGCAAGAGTTCATTTCCGGTAATCCCAGTGATTTTTCGGCTCAAATGAATTTACACAGTTCAAGAACCCAACACGATTTTCATTATAAAATAAAGAGCATCTAAGAAGAGATACTGTGGTTTGTATGAGTTTCATATGCAGAGTTGAAATAGACCTGGTCCTTTTGAGTAGGAAATACAGTTCTTTTTTTCTGGGCATGCTCATGTTTCTTGCTGTATTGGAGACGCTGGAAAAAAGAGCAAGCTTCTTGCGTTAAAACAGAGTGTGTTTCATGGATTTGGACACGGGTCTGAATTTTCCTTCAGAAACGGAGTTAAACCAAAGGCTCTGTGTCTTCCTACAATCAAGAGTTCATTTCTGGTAAACCCTGTGATTTTTTGGCTCAAATGAATTAACACAGATCACGAACCCAACACGACTTTCACTATTTACTAAAGAGCATCTATGTAAATGATGCTGTGGTTTGTTACAGTTCATAAGCAGAGTTCAACTAGATATGGTCTGTATGAGTAGGAAACACAGTTCTTTTTTTCTGGTCATGCTAATGTTTCTTGCTGTATAGGAGACGCTGGACAGACTAGGATGCTTTTTGCGTTAAAACAGAGGGTGTTTCATGGATTAGAACACTGGTCTGAATTTATCTTCACAAACGGAGTTAAACCAAAGGCTCTGTGTCTTCCTACAAGCAAGAGTTCATTTCCGTTAAACCCAGTGATTTTTCCGCTCAAATGAATTTACACAGTTCACGAACCCAACACGTTTTTCACTATTAACGAAATAGCATCAATGTAAAAGACACTGTGGTTTGTTACAGTTTCATGAGCAGAGTTAAACTAGATATGGTCCGTATGAGTAGGAAACACAATTCATATTTTCTGGGCATGCTCATGTTTCTTGCTGTATAGGAGACGCTAGACAGAAGAGGATGAATCTTGTGTTAAAACAGAGGGTGTTTTATAGATGAGAACGCTGGTCTGTATTTCTCTTCACAAACGGAGTTAAACCAAAGTGTCTGTGTCTTCCTACAAGCAAGAGTTCATTTCCGGTAAACATAGTGATTTGTCGGATCAAATGAATTTACACAGTTCACGAACCCAACACGATTTTCACTCTTAACTAAAGAGCATCTATGTAAGACATGCTGTGGTTTGTATCAATTTCATAAGCAGAGTTCAACTAGATATGGTCCGTATGAGTAGGAAACACAGTTATTTTTTCTGGGCATGCTCATATTTCTTGCTGTATTGCCGACGCTGGACAGAAGAGGATTCTTCTTGCGATAAATAGATGGTGTTTCATGGATGAGAACACTGGTCTGAATTTCCCTTCAGATACAGAGTTAAACCAAAGGCTCTGTGTCTTCCTACAAGCAAGAGTTCATTTCCTGTAAACCCAGTGATTTTTCGGCTCCAATGAATTTACACAGTTCACGAACCCAACACGATTTTCACTCTTAACTAAAGAGCATCTATGAAAAGATGCTGTGATGTGTATGAGTTTCATAAGCAGAGTTGAAGTAGACACGGTCCTTTTGAGTAGGAAATACATTTCTTTTTTTCTGGGCATGCTCATATTTCTTGCTGTATTGGAGACGCTTGAAAGAAGAGTTTGCTTCTTGCATTAAAACAGATTGTTTTTCCTGGATTTGAACACATGTCTGAATTTTCCTTCCGAAACGGAGTTAAAACAAATGCTCTGTGTCTTCCTACAAGCAAGAGTTCTTTTCCGGTAAATCCTGTGATTTTTGACTCATATGAATTTGCACAGTTCACCAACCCAACACGATTTTCATTTTAACTAAAGAGCATCTCTGTGAGAAATGCTGTTGTTTGTTACAGTTTCTTGAGCAGAGTTTAACTAGACATGGTCCGTATGAGTAGGAAACACAGTTCATTTTTTCTGGGCATGCTCATGTTTCTTATTATATTGCAGACCCTGGAAAGAATAGCATGCTCTTTGCATTAAAACAGAGTGTGTTTCATGGATGAGAACTCTGGTCTGAATTTCCCTTCAGAAATCAAGTTCTACCCCAGTATCTCTGTCTTCCTACAAGCAAGAGTTCATTTCTGGTAAACCCAGTGAATTTTGGGCTCAAATGGTTTTTCGCAGTTCACAAACCCTACACAATTCGCACTATTAACTAAAGAGCTTGTATGTAACAGGAGCTGTGGTTTGTATCAGTTTCATAAGCACAGTTGAACTACACAGTGTCTGTATGAATAGGAAAAACAGGTTTTTTTTCAGGGCATGCTCATATTTCTTACTATATTGGAGTCACTGGAAAGAAGAGGATGATTCTTGCATTAAAACAGAGTGTGTTTCAGAGATGAGAACTCTGGTCTGAATTTCCCTTCAGAAACGGAGTTAAACCCCAGGATCTGTGTCTTCCTACCAGCAAGAATTCATTTCTGTTAAACAAAGAGAATTTTCTGCTCCAATGATTTTACACAGTTCTAGAACAAAACCTTGATTATCAGTATTAACTAAAGAGCATGTATGTAACAGGAGCTGTGGTTTGTATCAGTTTCATAAGCAGAGTTGAACTACATATGGAAAGTATGAGTAGGAAACACAGTTTTTTTTTTTTTTCTGGGCATGCTCATGGTTCTTAGTTTATTGGAGAAGGTGGAAAGAAGAAGATGAGCCTTCCTTAAAACAGAGTGTTTTTCAGGGTTGAGAATTCTGGTTGATTTACCTTCAGAAATGGAGTTAAACCCCAGGATCTGTGTCTTCCTACAAGCAAGAGTTCATTTCAGTAAAACCCAGTGAATTTGGTGCTCAAATGTTTTTTCCCAGTACAGAAACCCAACGCGATTCTCACTATTAACTAAAGAGCAATTATGTAAGAGGAGCTGTGGGTTGTATCAGTGTCATAACCAGAGTTTAACTACATATGGTCTGTATGAGTAGGAAACACAGTTCTTTTTTTCTCGGAATGCTCATGGTTCTTGGTGTATTTTAGACTCTGGAAAGAAGAGCTTGCTTCTTCGTTAAAACAGAGTGTGTTTCAGGGATGAGAACTCTGGTCTGAATTTCCCTTCACAAACGGAGTTAAACCCCAGGATCTATGTTGTCCTCACAGCAAGAGTTCATTTCTGGCAAACCAAGGGAATTTTCGGCTCAAATGATTTTTCGCAGTTCAGGGACCCAACGCGATTCTCACTATTAACTAAAGAGCATTTATGTAAGAGGCGCTGTGTTTTGTATCAGTTTCATAACCAGAGTTTAACTACATATGGTCTGTGTGAGTAGGAAACACAGTTCTTTTTTTCTGGGAATGCACATGTTTCTTACGGTATTGGAGACGCTGGATAGAAGAGGATGATTCTTGCCTTAAAACCGAGTTTTTTTCAGGTTTGAGAACTCTGGTCTGAATTTGCCTTCAGAAACGGAGTTAACCTCCAGGATCTGTGTCTTCCTACAAGCAAGAGTTCAGTTCTGGTAAACCCAGTGAATTTTGGGCTCAAATGATTTTTCGCAGTTCATGAACCCTACACGATTCTCACTATTAACTAAAGAGATTTTATGTAAGAGGAGGTGTGGTCTGTATCAGTTTCATAAGCAGAGTTGAACTACATATGGTCCGTATGAATAGGAAACACAGTTCTTTTTTTCAGACCATGCTCATGGTTCTTGCTGTATTTTAGACTCTGGAAAGAAGAGCTTGCTTCTTCTTTAAAACAGAGTGTGTTTCAGGGATGAGAACTCTGCTCTGAAATTCCCTTCAGAAATGAAGTTAAACCCCAGGATCTGTGTCTTCCTACAAAAAAGAGTTCATTTCTTGTAAACCAAGTGAATTTTCGGCTCAAATGATTTTACACAGTTCTAGAACCCGTCGCGATTATCACTATTAACTAAAGAGTATTTATGTAAGAGGAGCTGTGGTTTGTATCAGTTTCATAAGCAGAGTTGAACTACACATGGTGTGTATGAGCAGGAAAAACAGGTTTTTTTTCAGGGCATGCTCATATTTCTTACTATATTGGAGTCGCTGGAAAGAAGAGGATGATTCTTGCATTAAACCAGAGTGTGTTTCAGAGATGAGAACTCTGGTCTGAATTTCCCTTCAGAAACGAGGTTAAACCGCAGGATCTGTGTCTTCCTACCAGCAAGAATTCATTTCTGTTAAACAAAGAGAATTTTCTGCTCCAATGATTTTACACAGTTCGAGAACCCAACCGTGATTATCACTATTAACTAAAGAGCATGTATGTAACAGGAGCTGTGGTTTGTATCAGTTTCATAAGCAGAGTTGAACTACATATGGTCCGTATGAATAGCAAACACAGTTTTTTTTTCAGACCATGCTCATGGTTCTTGCTGTATTTTAGACTCTGGAAAGAAGAGCTTGCTTCTTCGTTAAAACATAGTGTGTTTCAGGGATGAGAACTCTGGTCTGAATTTCCCTTCACAAATGGAGTTAAACCCCAGGATCTGTGTCTTCCTACCAGCAAGAGTTCATTTCTGGCAAACCAAGTGAATTTTCGGCTCAAATGTCTTTACACAGTTCTAGAACCCAACGCGATTATCACTATTAACTAAAGAGCATTTATATAGGAGGAGCTGTAGTCTGTATCATTTCATAAGCAGATTTGAACTACATATGGTCCGTATGAGTAGGAAAAACAGTTTTCTTTTTTCTGGGCATGCTCATTGTTCTTACTGAATTGGAGACGCTGGAAAGAAGAGCTTGCTTCTTGCCTTAAAACAGAGTGTGTTTCATGGATGAGAACTCTGGTCTGAATTTCCCTTCAGAAACAGAGATAAACCCCAGGATCTGTGTCTTCCTACAAACAAGAGTTCATTTCTGGTAAACCCAGTGAATTTTGGGCTCAAATGATTTTTCGCAGTTCAAAAACCCTACACGATTCTCACTATTAACTTAAGAGCTTGTATGTAACAGGAGCTGTGGTTTGTATCAGTTTCATAAGCACAGTTGAACTACACAGGGTCCGTATGAGTAGGAAAAACAGATTTTTTTTCAGGGCATGCTCATATTTCTTACTATATTGGAGTCGCTGGAAAGAAGAGGATGATTCTTGCATTAAAGCAGAGTGTGTTTCAGAGATGAGAACTCTGGTCTGAATTTCCCTTCAGAAACGGAGTTAAACCTCAGGATCTGTGTCTTCCTACCAGCAAGAATTCATTTCTGTTAAACAAAGAGAATTTTCTGCTCCAATGATTTTACACAGTTCTAGAACCCAACCGTGATTATCACTATTTACTAAGAAGCATGTATGTAACAGGAGCTGTGGTTTGTATCAGTTTCATAAGCAGAGTTGAACTACATATGGTCCGAATGAATAGCAAACACAGTTCTTTTTTTCAGACCATGCTCATGGTTTTTGCTGTATTTTAGACTCTGGAAAGATGTGCTTGCTTCTTCGTTAAAACCGAGTGTGTTTCAGGGATGAGAACTCTGGTCTGAATTTCCCTTCACAAACGGAGTTAAACACCAGGATCTGTGTCTTCCTACCAGCAAGAGTTCATTTCTGGCAAACCAAGTGAATTTTCGGCTCAAATGACTTTACACAGTTCTAGAACCAAACGCGATTATCACTATTAAGTAAAGAGCATTTATGTAAGAGGAGCTGTAGTCTGTATCAGTTCATAAGCAGAGTTGAACTACATATGTTCAGTATGAGTAGGACACACAGTTCTTTTTTTCTGGACATGCTGATGGTTCTTGCTGTATTGGAGACACTGGATAGAAGAGGATGATTCTTGCCTTAAAACTGACTTTTTTTCAGGGATGAGAACTCTGGTCTGAATTTGCCTTCAGAAACAGAGATAAACCCCAGGATCTGTGTCTTCCTACAAGCAAGAGTTCAGATCTGGTAAACCCAGTGAATTTTGGGCTCAAATGATTTTTCGCAGTTCACGAACCCTACGCGATTCTCACTATTATCTAAATAGCCTTTATGTAAGAGGAGGTGTGGTCTGTATCAGTTTCTTAAGCAGAGTTGAACTACATATGGTCCGTATGAATAGGAAACACAGTTCTTTTTTTCAGACCATGCTCATGGTTCTTTCTGTATTTTAGACTCTGGAAAGAAGAGCTTGCTTCTTTGTTAAAACAGAGTGTGTTTCAGGGATGAGAACTCTGGTCTGAATTTCCCTTCAGAAATCAAGTTCTACCCCAGTATCTCTGTCTTCCTACAAGCAAGAGTTCATTTCTGGTAAACCCAGTGAATTTTGGGCTCAAATGGTTTTTCGCAGTTCACAAACCCTACGCGATTCGCACTATTAACTAAAGAGCTTGTATGTAACAGGAGCTGTGGTTTGTATCAGTTTCATAAGCACAGTTGAACTACACAGTGTCTGTATGAGTAGGAAAAACAGGTTTTTTTTCAGGGCATGCTCATATTTCTTACTATATTGGAGTCGCTGGAAAGAAGAGGATGATTCTTGCATTAAAACAGAGTGTGTTTCAGAGATGAGAACTCTGGTCTGAATTTCCCTTCAGAAACGGAGTTAAACCCCAGGATCTGTGTCTTCCTACCAGCAAGAATTCATTTCTGTTAAACAAAGAGAATTTTCTGCTCCAATGATTTTACACAGTTCTAGAACAAAACCTTGATTATCAGTATTAACTAAAGCGCATGTATGTAACAGGAGCTGTGGTTTGTATCAGTTTCATAAGCAGAGTTGAACTACATATGGTAAGTATGAGTAGGAAACACAGTTTTTTTTTTTTTCTGGGCATGCTCATGGTTATTAGTTTATTGGAGAAGGTGGAAAGAAGAAGATGAGCCTTCCTTAAAACAGAGTGTTTTTCAGGGTTGAGAATTCTGGTTGATTTACCTTCAGAAACGGAGTTAAACCCCAGGATCTCTGTCTTCCTACAAGCAAGAGTTCATTTCTGGTAAACCCAGTGATTTTGGGCTCAAATGATTTTTGCTGTTCAGGAACCCAACGCGATTCTCACTATTAACTATAGAGCGTTTATGTAAGGGGAGCTGTGGTCTGTATCAGTTTCATAAGCAGAGTTGAACTACATATGGTCCATATGAGTAGGAAACACAGTTCTTTTTTTCTGGGCATGCTCATGGTTCTTACTGTATTGGAGACGCTGGACAGAAGAGCTTGCTTCTTGCCATAAAACAGAGTGTGTTTCATGGATGAGAACTCTGGTCTGAATTTCCCTTCAGAAACAGTGTTAAACCCCATGATCTGTGTCTCCCTACAAGCAAGAATTGATTTCTGGTACACCAAGTGAATTTGGGCTCAAATGATTTTACACAGTTGTAGAACCCAACGCGATTATCACTATTAACTTAAGAGCATTTATGTAAGAGGAACTTTGGTGTGTATCGGTTTCATAAGCAGAGTTGGACTACATATGGTCTGTATTAGTAGGAAATACAGTTTTTTTTTTCTTGGCATGCTCATGGTTTTTTCAGTATTATAGACCCTGGAAAGAAGAGGATGATTCATGGCTTAAAACAGAGTGTTTTTCAGGGTTGAGAATTCTGTTCTGAATTTCCCTTCAGAAACGGAGTCAAACCCCAGGATCTGTGTCTTCCTACAAGCAAGAGTTCATTTCTGGTAAACCCAGTGAATTTTGGGCTCAAATGATTTTTCGCAGTTCACAAAAACTATGCGATTCTGACTATTAACTAAAGAGCTTGTATGTAACAGGAGCTGTGGTTTGTATCAGTTTCATAAGTACAGTTGAACTTCACATGGTCTGTATGAGTAGGAAAAACTGGTTTTTTTCAGGGCATGCTCATATTTCTTACTATATTGGAGTCGCTGGAAAGAAGAGGATGATTCTTGCATTAAAGCACAGTGTGTTTCAGGGATGAGAACTCTGGTCTGAATTTCCCTTCAGAAACGGAGTTAAACCCCAGGATCTGTGTCTTCCTACCAGCAAGAATTCATTTCGGTCAAACAAAGAGAATTTTTTGCTCAAATGATTTTACACAGTTCTAGATCCCAACCGTGATTATCACTATTAACTAAAGAGCATGTATGTAATAAGAGCTGTGGTTTGTATCAGTTTCATAAGCAGAGTTGAACTACATATGGTCCGTATGAATAGCAAACACGGTTCCTTTTTTAAGACCATGCTCATGGTTCTTGCTGTATTTTAGACTCTGGAAAGAAGAGCTTGCTTCTTCGTTAAAACTGGAGCTGTGGTTTGTATCAGTTTAATAACCAGAGTTTAACTACATATGGTCTGTATGAGTAGGAAACACAGTTCTTTGTTTCTGGGAATGCACATGTTTCTTACAGTATTGGAGACGCTGGAAAGAAGAGGATGATTCTTGCCTTAAAACAGAGTTTTTTTCAGGGTTGAGAACTCTGGTCTGAATTTGCCTTCTGAAACGGAGTTAAACCCCAAGATCTGTGTCTTCCTACAAGCAAGAGTTCATTTCTGCTTAACCCAGTGAATTTTGGGTTCAAGTGATTTTTCACAGTTCAGAAACCCATTGCGATTCTCACTATTAACTAAAGAGCATTTATGTAAGAGGAGCTGTGGTTTGTGTCAGTTTCATAAGCAGAGTTGAAATGCATATGGTCTGTATGAGGAGGAAACACAGTTATTTTTTTCTGGGCCTCCTCATGATTCTTCCCGTATTGGAGACGCTGGAAAGAAGAGGATGCTTCTAGCATTAAATCAGAATGTGTTTCATGGATGAGACAACGGCTCTGAATTTACCTTCATAATCGGAGTTAACCCCAGGATCTGTGTCTTCCTACAGGCAAGAGTTCATTTCTGGTAAACCCAGTGAATATTGGGCTCAAATGATTTTTCGCCATTCACCAACCTAAGGCGATTATCACTATTAACTAAAGAGCATTTATGTAAGAGGAGCTGTGGTTTGTATCAGTTTCATAAGCAGAGTTGAACTACATATGGTGCATTTGAGGAGGAAACAGTTCTTTTTTACAGGGAATGCTCATGGTTCTTGCTGTATTTTAGACTCTGGAAAGAAGACCTTGCTTCTTGCGTGAAAACAGTGTGTGTTTCGGGGATGAGAACTCTTTTCTGAATTTCCCTTTAGAAACGGAGTTAAACCCCAGGATCTGTGTCTTCCTACAAGCAAGAGTTCATTTCTGGTAAACCCAGTGAATTTTGGGCTCAAATATTTTTTCGCAGTTCAAGAACCCAACACAATTCTAACTATTAACTAAAGAGCATTTATGTAAGAGGAGCTGTGGTTTGTATCAGTTTCATAAGCACAGTTGAACTGCATATGGTCTGTACGAGGAGGAAACACAGTTATTTTTTTCTGGGCATTCTCATGATTTTTCCTGTATTGGAGATGCTAGAAAGAAGAGGATGCTTCTTGCGTTAAAACAGCATGTGTTTCATGGATGAGAACACTGGTCTGAATTTCCCTTCAGAATTGGAGTTAAACCCGAGGATCTGTGTCTTCCTACAAGCAGGAGTTCATTTCTCGTAAACCCAGTGAATTTTGGGTTCAAATGATTTTTCCAAGTTCACCAACCTAAGGCGATTATCTCTATTAACTAAAGAGCATTTATGTAAGAGTAGCTGTGATTTGTACCAGTTTCATAAGCAGAGTTGAACTACATATGGTGCGTATGAGTAGGAAAAACTTCTTTTTTACAGGCCATGCTCATGGTTCTTGCTGTATTTTAGACTCTGGAAAGAAGTGCTTGCTTCTTGTGTGAAAACAGTGTGTGTTTCAGGGATGAGAACTCTGGTCTGAATTTACTTCAGACACTGAGTTAAACCCCCGGATCTGTGCCTTCCTACAAGCAAGAGTTCATTTCTTGTAAACCCAGTGAATTTTGAGCTCAAATGATTTTTCGCAGTTCACGATCCCAACGCGATTCTAACTATTAACTAAAGAGCATTTATGTAAGAGGAGCTGCGGTTTGTGTCAGATTCATAAGCTGAGTTGAACTTCATATGGTCTGTATGAGGAGGAGTCACAGTTCTTTTTTCCTGGGCATTCTCATGTTTCTTTCTGTATTGGAAACGCTGAAAAGAGGAGGATGCTTCTTGCGTAAAAACAGCATGTTATCCATGGATGAAAACACTGGTCTGAATTTTCCTTCAGAAACGGAGTTAAACCCCAGTATCTGTGTCTTCCTACAAGCCAGAGTTCATTTCTGGTAAACCCAGTGAATTTTGGGCTCAAATGATTTTCGCAGTTCATGAACCCAACACGATTCTCACTATTAACTAAAGAGCATTTATGTAAGAGGAGCTGTGGTTTGTATCAGTTTCATAAGCAAAGTTCAACTACATATGGTCCGTATGAATAGGAAACACAGTTCTTTTTTTCTGGGCATGCTCATGGCTCTTGTTGTATTGGAGACGCTGGAGAGAAGAGCTTGCTTCTTTGTGAAAACAGAGTGTGTTTCATGAATGAGAACACTTGTCTGATTTTACATTCAGAAACAGAGTTAAACCCCATGATCTGTGTCTTCCTACAAGCAAGAGTTCATTTCTGGTTAACCCAGTTTATTTTGGGCTCTAATGATTTTTCGCAGTTCATGAACACAACGCGATTCTCACTATTAACTAAAGAGCATTTATGTAAGAGGAGTTGTGGTTTGTATCAGTTTCATAAGCACAGTTGAACTGCATATGGTCTGTACGAGGAGGAAACACAGTTATTTTTTTCTGGGCATCCTCATGATTCTTCCTGTTTTGGAGACGCTGGAAAGAAGAGGATGCTTCTAGAGTTAAAACAGCATGTGTTTCATGGATGAGAACACTGCTCTGAATTTACCTTCAGAATCAGAGTTAACCCCAGGATCTGTGTCTTCCTACAAGCAAGAGTTCATTTCTGGTAAACCCAGTGAATATTGGGCTCAAATGATTTTTCGCAGTTCACCAACCTAAGGCAATTATCACTATTAACTAAAGAGCATTTATGTAAGAGGAGCTGTGGTTTGTATCAGTTTCATAAGCAGAGTTGATCTACATATGGTCCTTATGAGTAGATAAAACAGTTCTTTTTTGAAGGCATGCTCATGGTTCTTGATTTATTGGAGACGCTGGAAAGAAGAGCTTGCTCCTTGCATTAAAACAGAGTGTGTTTCATGAATGAGAACTCTGGCCTGAACTTGCCTTCAGAAACGGAGTTAATCGCCAAGATCTGTGTCTTACTACAATCAGGAGTTCATTTCTGGTAAACCTGGTGAATTTTGGGCTCAAATTATGTTTCGCAGTTCAAGAAGCCAAAGAAATTCTCACTATTATCTAAAGAGCATTTATGTAAGGGGATCTGGGGTTTGTATCAGTTTCATATTCAGAGTTCAACTACATAAGGACCATATGAGTAGGAAACTCAGTTCTTTTTTTCTGGGCATGCTCATGGTTCTTGCTGTATTGGAGACGCTGGAAAGTAGAGCTTGCTTCTTGCGTGAAAACAGAGTGAGTTTCATGGATGAGAACACTGCTCTGAATTTACCTTCAGAAACAGAGGTAAACCACAGGATCTGTGTCTTCCTACAAGCAAGAGTTCATTTCTGGTAAACCAAGTGAATTTTGGGCTCAAATGATTTTTCACAGTTCAGAAACCCATCGCGATTCTCACTATTCACTAAATAGCATTCATGTAAGAGGAGCTGTGGTTTGTATCAGTTTCATAAGCACAGTTGAACTGCATATGGTCTGTACGAGGAGGAAACACAGTTATTTTTTTCTGGGCATTCTCATGATTTTTCCTGTATTGGAGATGCTAGAAAGAAGAGGATGCTTCTTGCGTTAAAACAGCATGTGTTTCATGGATGAGAACACTGGTCTGAATTTTCCTTCAGAATCGGAGTTAAACCCGAGGACCTGTGTCTACCTACAAGCAAGAGTTCATTTCTGGTAAACCCAGTGAATTTTGGGCTCAAATGATTTTTCCAAGTTCACCAACCTAAGGCGATTATCTCTATTAACTAAAGAGCATTTATGTAAGAGTAGCTGTGATTTGTACCAGTTTCATAAGCAGAGTTGAACTACATATGGTGCGTATGAGTAGGAAAAAGTTCTTTTTTACAGGGCATGCTCATGGTTCTTGCTGTATTTTAGACTCTGGAAAGAAGAGCTTGCTTCTTGCGTGAAAACAGTGTGTGTTTCAGGGATGAGAACTCTGGTCTGAATTTTCTTCAGACACAGAGTTAAACCCCCAGATCTGTGTCTTCCTACAAGCAAGAGTTCATTTCTGGTAAACCAAGTGAATTTTGGGCTCAAATGATTTTTCACAGTTGAGAAAACCATTGCGATTCTCACTTTTAACTAAAGAGCATTTATGTAAGAGGAACTGTGGTTTGTGTCAGTTTCATAAGCAGAGTTGAACTGCATATGGTCTCTATGAGGGGGAAACACAGTTTTGATTTTTTTCTGGGCAATCACATGATTCTTCCTGTATTGGAGACGCTGGAAAGAAGAGGACGCTTTTTGCGTTAAAACAGCATGTGTTTCATGGATGAGAACACCGGTCTGAATTTACCTTCAGAATCAGAGTTAAACCCCAGGATCTGTGTATTCCTACAATCAAGAGTACATTTCTGGTAAACCTAGTGAATTTTGGGCTCAAATGATTTTACACAGTGCACGAATACAAAGCGATTCTAACTATTAACTAAAGAGCATTTATGTAAGAGGAGCTGTGGTTTGTTTCAGTTTCATAAGCAGAGTTGAACTACATATGGTCCGTATGAGTAGGAAATACAGTTCATTTTTTCTGGGCATACTCATGGTTCTTGTTGTATTGGAGATGCTGCAAAGAAGAGCTTGCTTCTTGTGTTAATAAAAATTATGTTTCAGGGATGAGAACACTGGTCTGAATTTCCCTTCAGAAACGGAGTTAAACCCCAGGGTCTGGGTTTCATACAAGCAAGAGTTCATTTCTGGTAAACCAAGTTAATTTTTGGCTCAAATGATTTTACACAGTTCTAGAACACAACGTGATTATCACTATTAACTAAAGAGAATTTACGTAAGAGGAGCTGAGGTTTGTATCAGTTTCATAAGCAGAGTTGAACTACATATGGTCCGTATGAGTAGGAAACACAGTTCTTTTTTCATGGGCATTCTCATGATTCTTGGTGTATTGGAAATGCTGAAAAGAAGAGGATGCTTCTTGCGTTAAAACAGCATGTTTTCCATGGATGAAAACAATGGTCTGAATTTTCCTTCAGAAACGGAGTTAAACCCCAGGATCTGTGTCTTCCTACAATACAGAGTTCATTTCTGGTAAACCCAGTGAATTTTGGGCTCAAATGGTTTTTCGCAGTTCACGAACCCAACACGATTCTCACTATTAACTAAAGAGCATTTATGTAAGAGGAGCTGTGGTTTATATCAGGTTCATAAGCAGAGTTGAACTACATATGGTCCGTATGACTAGGAATCACATTTCTTTTTTACTGGGCATGCTCATGGTTCTTGCTGTATTGGAGACGCTGGAAAGCAGAGCATGCTTCTTGCGTGAAAAGAGAGTGTGTTTCATGGATGAGAACACTGGTCTGTATTTCCCTTCAGTAACGGTGTTAAACCACAGGATCTGTGTCTTCCTACAAGCAAGAGTTCATTGCTCGTACACCAAGTGAATTTTGGGCTAAAATATTTTACAAAGTTCAAAAACCCAATGGGATTCTCACTATTCACTAAAGAGCATTTATTTAAGAGGTGCTGTGGTTTGTATCAGTTTCATAAGCTGAGTTGATCTACATATGGTCTGTATGAGTGGGAAACAGTTCGTTTTTTCAAGGCATGGTTATGTTTATTGCTGTATTTTAGACTCAGGAAAGAAGACCTTGCTTCTTGCGTTATAACAGAGTGAGTCTCAGGGATGAGAACACTGGTCCGAATTTCCCTTCAGAGAGGGAGTTAAACCCCAGGATCTGTGTCTTCCTACAAGCAAGAGTTCATTTCTGGTTAACCCAGTTTATTTTGGGCTCTAATGATTTTTCGCAGTTCATGAACCAAACGCGATTCTCACTATTAACTAAAGAGCATTTATCTAAGAGGAACTGTGGTTTGTATCAGTTTCATAAGCAGAGTTGAAGTACATATGGTCTGTATGAGGAGGAAACACAGTTATTTTTTTCTGGGCATCCTCATGATTCTTCCTGAGTTGGACACGCTGGAAAGAAGAGGATGCTTCTAGCGTTAAAACGGCATGTGTTTCATGGATGAGACAACTGCTCTGAATTTACCTTCATAATCGGAGTTAACCCCAGGATCTGTGTCTTCCTACAAGCAAGAGTTCATTTCTGGTAAACCCTGTGAATATTGGCCTCAAATGATTTTTCTCAGTTCACCAACCTAAGGCGATTATCACTATTAACTAAAGAGCATTTATGTAAGAGGAGCTGTGGTTTGTATCAGTTTCATAAGCAGAGTTGAACTACATATGGTGCATTTGAGTAGGAAACAGTTCTTTATTACACGGAATGCTCATGGTTCTTGCTGTATTTTAGACTCTGGAAAGAAGACCTTGCTTCTTGCATGAAAACAGTGTGTGTTTCAGGGATGAGAACTCTGGTCTGAATTTCCCTTCAGAAACTGAGTTATACCCCAGGAACTGTGTCTTCTTACAAGCAAGAGTTCATTTCTGGTAAACCCAGTGAATTTTGGGCTCAAATATTTTTTCGCAGTTCAAGAACCCAACACAATTCTCACTATTAACTAACGAGCATTTATGAAAGAGGAGCTGTGGTTTGTATCAGTTTCATAAGGAGAGTTGAACTACATATGGTCCGTATGAGTAGGAAACACAGTTCTTTTTTTCTGTGCATGCTCAAGGTTCTTGCTGTTTTGGAGACGCTGGAAAGACGAGCTTGCTTCTTGCGTGAAAACAGAGTGTGTTTCATTGAAGAGAACACTGGTCTTAATTTCCTTCAGAAACAGAGTTAAACCACAGGATCTGTGTTTTCCTACAAGCAAGAGTTCATTTCTGGTAAACCAAGTGAATTTTGGGCTCAAATCATTTTTCACAGTTCAGAAACCCATTGTGATTCTCACTATTTTCTAAAGAGCAATTATGTAAGAGGAGCTGTGGTTTGTGTCAGTTTCATAAGCAGAGTTGAACTACATATGGTGCGTATGTGTAGGAAACAGTTCTTTTTTTCAGGGCATGCTCATGTTTCTTGCTGTATTTTAGACTCTGGAAAGAAGAGCTTGCTTCTCTCGTGAAAACAGTGTTTGTTTCAGGGATGAGAACTCTGGTCTGAATTTCCTATCAGAAACGGAGTTAAACCCCAGGATCTGTTTCTTCCTACAAGCAAGAGTTCATTTCTGGTTAACCCAGTGAATTTTGGGCTTAAATGATTTTTTGCAGTTCACCAACCCAACGCGATTCTCACTATTAACTAAAGAGCATTTATGTAAGAGGAGCTGTGGTTTGTATCAGTTTCATAAGCAGAGTTGGACTTCATATGGTCTGTAAGAGTAGGAAACACAGTTCTTTTTTTCAGGGCATGCTCATGGTTCTTGCTGTTTTGGAGACGATGGAAAGAAGAGCTTGCTTCTTGCATTAAAACAGGGTGTGTTTCATGGATGAGAACTTGGACTGAATTTCCCTTAACAAACGTAGCTAAATCCCAGGATCTGTGTCTTCCTACCAGCAAGAGTTCAGTTCTGGTAAACCAAGTGAATTTTCGGCTCAAATGACTTTACACAGTTCTAGAACCCAATGCGATTATCACTATTAACTAAAGAGCATTTATGTAAAAGGGGATGTTGTCTGTATCATTTCATAAGCAGAGTTGAACTACATATGGTCCATGTGAGTAGTAAACACAGTTCTTTTTTTCTGGGCATGCTCAGGGTTCTTACTGTATTGGAGAAGCTGGAAAGAAGAGCTTGCTTCTTGCCTTAAAACAGAGTGTGATTCATGAATGAGAACTCTGGTCTGAATTTCTCTTCAGAAACGGAGTTAAACCCCATGATCTGTGTTTCCCTACAAGCAAGAGTTCATTTCTGGTAAACCAAGTGAATTTTGGGCTCAAATGATTTTACAGTTCTAGAACCCAACCTTGATTATTACTATTAACTAAAGAGCATTCATGTAAGAGAAGCTGTGGTCTGTATCATTTTCATAAGCAGAGTTGGACTACATAAGGTCCGTATGAGTAGGAAACACAGTTCTTTTTTTCTTAGCATGCACATTGTTCTTACTATATTGGAGAACCTGGAAAGAAGAGGATGATTCATGCCTTAAAATAGAGTGATTTTCAGGGTAGAGAATTCTGGTCTGAATTTCCCTTCTGAAACGGAGTTAAACCCCAGGATCTGTGTCTTCCTACAATCAAGAGTTCAGTTCTGGTAAACCCAGTGAATTTTGGGCTCAAATGATTTTTCATAGTTCACAAACCCAACATGATTCTCACTATGAACTAAAGAGCATTTATGTAAAAGGAGGTGTGGCCTTATCATTTTCATAAGCAGAGTTGAACTACATATGGTACCTAGGAGTAGGAAACACAGTTCTTTTTTTCAGACCATGCTCCTGGTTCTTGCTGTATTTTAGACTCTGGAAAGAAGAGGATGATTCTTGCCTTAAAACAGAGTGTTTTTCAGGGATGAGAACTCTGGTCTGAATTTCCCTTCAGAAACGGAGTTAAACCCCAAGATCTGTGTCTTCCTACAAGCAAGAGTTCATTTCTGGTTAACCAATTGAATTTTGGGCTTAAATCATTTATTGCAGTTCACGAACCCAACGCTAATCTCACTATTAATTAAAGAGCATTTATGTAAGAAGAACAGTGGTTTGTATCAGTTTCTTAAGCAGAGTTGAACTACATATTGTCCGTATGAGAAGGAAGCACAGATCTTTTTTTCAGGGCATGCTCATGCTTCTTGCTGTATTGGAGACGCTGGAAAGAAGAGCTTGCTTCTTGCATTAAAACAGGATGTGTTTCATGGATGAGAACTCTGGCCTGAATTTAGCTTCTAAAACGGAGTTAAACCCCATGATCTGTGTCTTCCTACCAGCAAGAGTTCATTTCTGGTAAACCAAGTGAATTTTATGCTGAAAGGCGTTACACAGTTCTAGTACCCAAAGCGATTATCACTATTAACTAAAGAGCATTTATGTAAGCGGAGTTCTGGTCTGTATCATTTCATAAGCAGAGTTGAACTACATATGGTACGTATGAGTAGGAAACACACTTCTTTTTTTCTGGGTATTCTCATGGTTCTTACTGTATTGGGAAAGCTGGAAAGAAGAGAATGATCCTTGCCTTAAAACAGATTGTTTTTCAGGGATGAGAACTCTGGTCTGAATTTCCATTCAGAAACGGATTTAACCCCCGGATCTGTGCATTCCTACAAGCAAGAGTTCAGTTTTGGTAAACCCAGTGAATTTTGGGCTCAAATGATTTTTCGCAGTTCACGAACCCTATGCTATTCTCACTATTAACTAAAGAGGATGTATGTAAGAGGAGCTCTGGTTTGTTTCAATTTCATTAGCAGAGTTGAACTACATATGGTCTGTATGAGTAGGGAACACAGTTATTTTTCAGGGCATGCTCATGATTCTTGCTGTATTTTATACTATGGAAAGAAGAGCTTGCTTCTTGTGTTAAAACAGAGTGTGTTTCAGAGATGAGAACTCTGGTCTGATTTCCCTTGAGAAACGGAGTTAAACTCCAGGATCTGTGTCTTCCTACATGCAAGAGTTCATTTCTGGTATACCCAGTGAATTTTGGGCTCAAATGATTTTTCGCAGTTCACGAACAATATGCTAATCTCACTGTTAACTTAAGAGGATTTATGTAAGAGGAGCTGTGTATTGTATCAGTTTCATAAGCAGAGTTGAACTACATATATTCCGTATGAGTAGGAAGCACAGTTCTTTTTTTCTGGGCATACTCATGGTTCTTGCTGTGTTGGAGACGCTGGAAAGAAGAGCTTGCTTCTTGCATTAAAACAGAGTGTGTTTCATGGATGAGAACTCTGGTCTGAATTTCCCTTCCGAAACGGAGTTAAACCCCATGGTCTTGTCTCCCTACAAGCAAGAGTTCATTTCTGGTAAACCAAGTGAATTTTGGCCTAAATGATTTTACACAGTTCTAGAACCCAACCTTGATTATCACTATTAACTAAAGAGCACTTATGTAAGAGGAGGAGTAGTCTTTATCAGTTTCATAAGCAGAGTTGAACTACATATGGTCCGTATGAGTAGGAAACTCGGTTCTTTTTTTCCTGGCATGCTCCTGCTTCTTACTGTATTGGAGACCTTGGAAAGGAGAGGATGATTCATGCCTTAAAACAGAGTGGTTTTCAGGGATGAGAATTCTGGTCTGAATTTCCCTTCAGAAACAGAGTTAAATACCAGGATCTGTGTCTTCTTACAAGCAAGAGTTCATTTCTGGTAAACCCAGTGAATTTTGGGCTCAAATGATATTTCGCAGTTCACGTACCCAACATGCTTCTGACTATTAACTAAAGAGCATTTATGTAAGAGGAGCTGTGGTTTGTATCAGTTTCATAAGCAGAGTTGAACTACATATATTCCGTATGAGTAGGAAGCACAGTTCTTTTTTCTGGGCATGCTCCTGGCTCTTGCTGTATTGGAGACGCTGGAAAGAACAACTTGCTTCTTGCATCAAAACAGAGTGTGTTTCATGGATGAGAACTCTGGTCTGAATTTCCCTAAGGAAACGGAGTTAAACACCATGATTTGTGTCTTCCTACAAGCAAGAGTTCATTTCTGGTAAACCAAGGGAATTTTGGGCTCAAATGATTTTACACAGTTCTAGAATGCAACGCTATTCTCACTATTAACTAAAGAGCATTTATGTAAGAGGAAGTGTGGTTCGCATCACTTTCATAAGCAGAGTTGAACTACATATGGTACATATGAATATGGAACACAGTTCTTTTTTTTCAGACCATGCTCATGGTTCTTGCTGTATTTTAGACTATGGAAAGACGAACTTTATTGTTCGTTAAAACAGAGTGTGTTTCAGGGATGAGAAATCTGGTGTGAATTTCCCTTCAGAAAGGATGTTAAACCCCAGGATCTGTGTCTTTCTACAAGTAAGTGTTCAGTTCTGATAAACCCAGTGAATTTTGGGCTCAAATGATTTTTCGCAGTACACGAACCCTACGCTATTCTCACTATTAACTAAAGAGGATATATGTTAGAGGACCTGTGGTTTGTATCAGTTTCATAAGCAGAGTTGAACTACATATGGTCTGTATGAGTAGGAAACACAGTTCCTTTTTTCAGGGCATGCTCATGGTTCTTGCTGTATTGGACACGCTGGAAAGAAGAGCTTGCTTCTTGCATTAAAACAGAGTGTGTTTCATGGATGAGAACTCTGGTCTGAATTTCCCTTCCGAAACGGAGTTAAACCCCATGGTCTTGTCTCCCTACAAGCAAGAGTTCATTTCTGGTAAACCAAGTGAATTTTGGCCTAAATGATTTTACACAGTTCTAGAACCCAACCTTGATTATAACTATTAACTAAAGAGCACTTATGTAAGAGGAGGAGTGGTCTTTATCAGTTTCATAAGCAGAGTTGAACTACATATGGTCCGTATGAGTAGGAAACTCGGTTCTTTTTTTCCTGGCATGCTCATGCTTCTTACTGTATTGGAGACCCTGGAAAGGAGAGGATGATTCATGCCTTAAAACAGAGTGTGTTTCAGGCATGAGAACTCTGGTCTGAATTTCCCTTCAGAACCGGAGTTAAACCACATGATCTGTGTCTTCCTACAAGCAAGAGTTCATTTCTGGTAAACACAGTGAATTTTGGTCTCAAATGATTTTTCGCAGTTCACGAACCTAACATGATTCTCACTATTAACTAAAGAGCACTTATGTAAGAGGAGGTGTGGTCTGTATCAGTTTGATAAGCATAGTTGAACTACATATGGTCCGTATGAATAGGAAACACAGTTCTTTTTTTCATACCATGCTCATGGTTCTTGCTGTCTTTTAGACTCTGGAAAGAAGAGCTTGCTTCTTCGTTAAAACAGAGTGTGTTTCAGGGATGAGAACTCTGGCCTGAATTTCGCTTCAGAAACGGAGTTAAACCCCATGATCTGTGTCTCCCTACAAGCAAGAGTTCATTTCTGGTAAACCAAGTGAATTTTGGGCTCAAATAATTTTACACAGTTCTGGAACCCAACCTTGATTATCACTATTAACTAAATAGCATTTATGTAAGAGGAGCTGTGGTCTGTATGATTTTCATATGCAGAGTTGGACTACACATGGTTCATATGAGTAGGAAACACAGTTCTTTTTTTCTTGGCATGATCATGGTTCTTACTGTATTGGAGAAGCTGGAAAGAAGAGGATGATTCGTGCCTTTAAAAAGAGTGTTTTTCAGGGATGATAATTCTGGTCTGAATTTCCCCTCAGTAACGGAGTTAATCCACAGGACCTTTGTCTTCCTACAAGCAAGAGTTCATTTCTGGTATACCCAGTGAATTTTGGGCTCAAATGATTGTTCGCAATTCACGAACCCTATGCCATTCTCACTATTAACTAAAGAGGATTTATGTAAGAGGAGCTCTGGTTTGTATTAGGTTCATAAGCAGAGTTGAACTATATATGGTCCGTATGAGTAGGAAACACAGATCTTTTTTTCAGTGCATACTCATGGTTCTTGCTGTATTTTAGACTATGGAAAGAAGAGCTTGCTTCTTGCGTTAAAACAGAGTGTGTTTCAAGGATGAGAACTCTGGTCTGAATTTCCCTTCAGAAATGGAGTTAAACCCCTGCATCTGTGTCTTCCTACAAGCAAGAGTTCATTTCTGGTATTCCCAGTGAATTTTGGGCTCATATGATTGTTCGCAGTTCATGAACCCTATTCTATTCTCACTATTAACTATAGAGGATTTATGTAAGAGGAGGTGTGGTGTGTATCAGTTTCATAAGCAGAGTTCAACTACATATGGTCCGTATGAATAGGAAACACAGTTCTTTTTTTCAGACCATGCTCATGGTTCTTGCAGTATTTTAGATTCTGGAAAGAAGAGCTTGCTTCTTTTGATAAAACACAGTGTGTTTCAGGGATGAGAACTCTGGTCTGAATTTCCCTTCAGAAACGGAGTTAAACCCCAGGATCTGTGTCTTCCTACAAGCAAGAGTTCATTTCTGTTAAACCCAGTGAATTTTGGGCTCAAAAGATTTTTCGCAGTTCACGAAGCCAACGCTATTCTCACTATTAAATAAAGAGCATTTATGTAAGCAGAGCTGTGGTTTGTATCAGTTTCATGAGCAGAGTTGAAGTATATATGGTCCGTATGAGTAGGAAACACAGTTCTTTTTTTCCGGGCATGGTCATGGTTCTTCCTGTATTTTAGAATATGGAAAGAAGAGCTTGCTTCTTGCGTTAAAACAGACTGTGTTTCAGGGATGAGAACTCTGGTCTGAATTTCCCTTCAGAAACAGAGTTAAACCCCAGGATCTGTGTCTTCCTACAAGCAAGAGTTCATTTCTGGTATACCCAGTGAATTTTGGCCTCAAATGATTGTTTGCAGTTCATGAACCCTATTCTATTCTCACTAATAACTAAAGAGGATTTATGTAAGAGGAGCTATGGTTTGTATCAGTTTCATAAGCAGAGTTGAACTACATATGGTACATATGAATATGGAACACAGTTCTTTTTTTTCAGACCATGCTCATGGTTCTTGCTGTATTTTAGACTCTGGAAAGAAGAACTTTATTGTTCGTTAAAACAGAGTGTGTTTCATGGATGAGAACTCTGGTCTGAATTTCCCTTCCGAAACGGAGTTAAACCCCATGGTCTTGTCTCCCTACAAGCAAGAGTTCATTTCTGGTAAACCAAGTGAATTTTGGCCTAAATGATTTTACACAGTTCTAGAACCCAACCTTGATTATCACTATTAACTTAAGAGCACTTATGTAAGAGGAGGAGTGGTCTTTATTAGTTTCATAAGCAGAGTTGAACTACATATGGTCCATATGAGTAGGAAACTCGGTTCTTTTTTTCCTGGCATGCTCATGCTTCTTACTGTATTGGAGACCCTGGAAAGGAGAGGATGATTCATGCCTTAAAACAGAGTGTGTTTCAGGGATGAGAACTCTGTTCTGAATTTCCCTTCCGAAACAGAGTTAAACCCCATGATTTGTGTCTTCCTACAAGCAAGAATTCATTTCTGGTAAACACAGTGAATTTTGGCTCAAATGATATTTCGCAGTTCACGAACCCAACATGATTCTGACTATTAACTAAAGAGCATTTATTTAAGAGGAGCTGTGGTTTGTATCAGTTTCATAAGCAGAGTTGAACTACATATGGTCCATATGAGTAGGAAACACAGTTCTTTTTTTCAGGGCATGCTCATGGTTCTTGCTATATTTCAGACTCTGTAAAGAAGAGATTGCTTCTTGCATTAAAACAGAGTGTGTTTCAGGGATGAGAACTCTGGTCTGAATTTCCCTTCAGAACCAGAGTTAAACCACATGATCTGTGTCTTCCTACAAGCAAGAGTTCATTTCTGGTAAACACAGTGAATTTTGGTCTCAAATGATTTTTCGCAGTTCACGAACCTAACATGATTCTCACTATTAACTAAAGAGCACTTATGTAAGAGGAGGTGTGGTCTGTATCAGTTTGATAAGCATAGTTGAACTACATATGGTCCGTATGAATAGGAAACACAGTTCTTTTTTTCATACCATGCTCATGGTTCTTGCTGTCTTTTAGACTCTGGAAAGAAGAGCTTGCTTCTTCATTAAAACAGAGTGTGTTTCAGGGATGAGAACTCTGGTCTGAATTTCCCTTCAGAAACGGTTTCAACCCCAGTATCTGTGTCTTCCCACAAGCAAGAGTTCATTTCTTGTAAACACAGTGAATTGTGGGCTCAAATCATTTTTCACAGTTCATTAACCCTACGCTATTCTCACTATTAACTAAAGAGGTTTTATGTTAGAGGACCTGTGGTTTGTATCAGTTTCATAAGCAGAGTTGAACTACATATGGTCTGTATGAGTAGGAAACACAGTTCCTTTTTTCAGGGCATGCTCATGGTTCTTGCTGTATTGGAGACGCTGGAAAGAAGAGCTTACTTCTTGCATTAAAACAGAGTGTGTTTCATGGATGAGAACTCTGGTCTGAATTTCCCTTCAGAAACGGAGTTAAACCCCATGATCTGTGTCTCCCTACAAGCAAGAGTTCATTTCTGATAAACCAAGTGAATTTTGGGCTCAAATTATTTTACACAGTTCTAGAACCCAACCTTGATTATCACTATTAACTAAATAGCATTTATGTAAGAGGAGCTGTGGTCTGTATCATTTTCATATACAGAGTTGGACTACACATGGTCCATATGAGTAGAAAAAACAGTTCTTTTTTTCTTGGCTTTTCATGGAACTTACTGTATTGGAGAAGCTGGAAAGAAGAGGATGATTCTTGCCTTTAAGAAGAGTGTTTTTCAGGGATGAGAATTCTGGTCTGAATTTTCCTTCAGTAACGGATTTAATCCACAGGATCTTTGTCTTCCTACAAGCAAGAGTTCATTTCTGGTATACCCAGTGAATTTTGGGCTCACATGATTGTTCGCAGTTCACGAACCCTTGCTATTCTCACTATTAACTAAAGAGGATTTATGTAGGAGGCGGTGTGGTGTGTATCAGTTTCATAAGCAGAGTTCAACTACATATGGTCCGTATGAATAGGAAACACAGTTCTTCTTTTCAGACCATGCTCATGGTTCTTGCTGTATTTTAGATTCTGGAAAGAAGAGCTTGCTTCTTTTGTTAAAACAGAATGTGTTTCAGGGATGAGAACTCTGGTCTGAATTTCCCTTCAGAAACAGAGTTAAACCCCAGGATCTGTGCCTTCCTACAAGCAAGAGTTCATTTCTGGTATTCCCAGTGAATTTTGGGCTCAAATGATTGTTCGCAGTTCATTAACCCTATTCTATTCTCACTAATAACTAAAGAGGATTTATGTAAGAGGAGGTATGGTTTGTATCAGTTTCATATGCAGAGTTGAACTACATATATTCCATATGAATAGGAAGCACAGTTCTTTTTTCTGTGCATGCTCATTTTCCTTGCTGTATTGGAGACGCTGGAAAGAAGAGCTTGCTTCTTGCATTAAAACAGAGTGTGTTTCATGGATGAGAACTCTGGTATGAATTTCCCTTCAGAACCGGAGTTAAACCCCATGATCTTTTTCTTCCTACAAGGAAGAGTTCAATACTGGTAAACCCAGTGAATTTTGGGCTCAAATGATTTTACACAGTTCACGAACCCTATGCTATTCTCACTATTAACTAAAGAGGACTTGTGTAAGAGGAGGAGTGGTCTGTATCAGTTTCATAAGCTGAGTTGAACTACATATGGTCTGTATGAATAGGAAACACAGTTCTTTTTTTCATACCATGATTATGGTTCTTGCCCTGTTTTAGACTCTGGAAAGAAGAGCTTGCTCCTTCGTTAAAACAGAGTGTGTTTCAGGAATGAGAACTCTGGTCTGAATTTCCCTTCAGAAACGGAGTTCAACCCCAGTATCTGTGTCTTCCCACAAGCAAGAGTTCATTTCTTGTAAACCCAGTGAAATGTGGGCTCAAATGATTTTTCGCAGTTCATTAACCCTACGCTATTCTCACTATTAACTAAAGAGGATTTATGTTAGAGGACCTGTGGTTTGTATCAGTTTCATAAGCAGAGTTGAACTACATATGGTCTGTATGAGTAGGAAACACAGTTCCTTTTTTCAGGGCATGCTCATGGTTCTTGCTGTATTGGAGACGCTGGAAAGAAGAGCTTACTTCTTGCATTAAAACAGAGTGTGTTTCATGGATGAGAACTCTGGTCTGAATTTCCCTTCAGAAACGGAGTTAAACAACATGATCTTGTCTCCCTACAAGCAAGAGTTCATTTCTGGTAAACCAACTGAATTTTGGCCTCAAATGATTTTACACAGTTCTAGAACCCAACCTTGATTATTACTATTAACTAAAGAGCATTCATGTAAGAGAAGCTGTGGTCTGTATCATTTTCATAAGCAGAGTTGGACTACATATGGTCCGTATGAGAGGGAAACACAGTTCTTTTTTTCTTGGCATGATCATGGTTCTTACTGTATTGGAGAAGCTGGAAAGAAGAGGATGATTCTTGTCTTAAAACAGAGTGTGTTTCAGGGATGAGAACTCTGATCTGAATTTCCCTTCAGAAACGGAGTTAAACCCCAGTTTTAGTGTCTTCCTACAAGCAAGAGTTCATTCTGGTAAACACAGTGAATTTTGGGCTCAAATGATTTTTCGCAGTTCACGAAGCCAACGCGATTCTCACTATTAACTAAAGAGCATTTATGTAAGAGGAGCTGTGTTGTTTCTCAGTATCATAAGCAGAGTTGAACTACATATGGTCCGTATGAGTAGGAAACTCAGTTCCTTTATTCCTGGCATGCTCATGCTTCTTACTGTAATGGAGAACCTGGAAAGTAGAGGATACTTCATGCCTTAAAACAGAGTGTTTTTCAGGGATGAGAATTCTGGTCTGAATTTCCCTTCAGAAACGGAGTTAAACCCCAGGATCTGTGTTGTCCCTCAAGCAGGAGATCATTTCTGGTAAACAAAGTGAATTTTGGGCTCAAATGATTTTACACAGTACACCAACAGAACATAATTCTCACTATTAACTAAAGAGACTTTATGTAAGAGGAGCTGTGGTTTGTATCAGTTTCATAACCAGAATTGAACTACATATGGTCCGTATGAGTAGGAAACACAGTTCTTTTTTTCTGGGCATGATCATGGTTCTTGCTGTATTTTAGACTATGGAAAGAAGAGTTTGCTTCTTGCGTTAAAACAGAGTGTGTTTCAGGGATAAGAACTCTGGTCTGAATTTCCCTTCAGAAACGGAGTTAAACCCCAGGATCTGTGTCTTCCTACAAGCAAGAGTTCATTTCTGGTAAACCCAGAGAATTTTGGGCTCAAATGATTGTTTGCAGTTCATGAACCCTATTCTATTCTCACTAAAAACTAAAGAGGATTATGTAAGAGGAGCTATGGTTTGTATCAGTTTCAGAAGCAGAGTTGAACTACATATATTCCGTATGAGTAGGAAGCACAGTTCATTTTTCTGGGCATGCTCATGGTTCTTGCTGTATTGGAGATGCTGGAAAGAAGAGCTTGCTTCTTGCATTAAAACAGAGTGTGTTTCATGGATGAGAATTCTGGTCTGAATTTCCCTTCAGAAACGGAGTTAAAGCCCATGATCTGTGGCTTCCTACAAGCAAGAGTTCATTTCTCATTAACCGATTGAATTTTGGGCTCAAATGATTTGTTGCAGTTCACGAACCCAACGCTATACTCACTATTAACTAAAGAGCACTTATGTAAGAGGAGCTGTGGTCTTTATCAGTTTTATAAGCAGAGTAGAACTACATATGGTCCTTATGAGTAGGAAACACAGTTCTTTTTTTCTGGCATGCTCATGCTTCTTACTGTATTGGAGAACCTGGAAAGGTGAGGATACTTCATGCCTTAAAACAGAGTGTTTATCAGGGATGAGAATTCTGGTCTGAATTTTCCTTCAGAAACGGAGTTAAACCCCAGGACCTGTGTTGTCCCTCAAGCAGGGGATCATTTCTGGTAAACAAAGTGAATTTTGGGCTCAAATGATTTTACACAGTACACCAACAGAACATGATTCTCACTATTAACTAAAGAGACTTTATGTAAGAGGAGCTGTGGTTTGTATCAGTTTCATAAGCAGAGTTGAACTACATATGGTCCGTATCAGTAGGAAATACAGTTCTTTTTTTCTGGGCATGATCATGGTTCTTGCTGTATTGGTGATGCTGGAAAGAAGAGGATGCTTCTTGTCTTAAAACAGAGTGTGTTTCAGGGATGAGAACTCTGGTCTGAATTTCCCTTCAGAAACGGAGTTAAACCCCAGGATCAGTGTATTCCTACAAGCAAGAGTTAATTACTCATAAACCCAGTGAGTTTTGGGCTCAAATGATTTTTTGCAGTTCACCAACCCAACATGATTCTCACTATTAACTAAAGAGCATTTATGTAAGCGGAGCTGTGGTTTGTATCAGTTTCATGAGCAGAGTTGAAGTATATATGGTCCGTATGAGTAGGAATCACAGTTCTTTTTTTCAGGGCATGATCATGGTTCTTGCTGTATTTTAGACTATGGAAAGAAGAGTTTGCTTCTTGCGTTAAAACAGAGTATGTTTCAGGGATAAGAACTCTGGTCTGAATTTCCCTTCAGAAACGGAGTTAAACCCCAGGATCTGTTTATTACTACAAGGAAGAGTTCATTTCTGGTATACCCAGTGAATTTTGGGCTCAAATGATTGTTTGCAGTTCATGAACCCTACTCTCTTCTACTAAAAACTAAAGAGGATTTATGTAAGAGGAACTATGGTTTCTATCCGTTTCATAAGCAGAGTTGAACTACATACATTCCGTATGAGTAGGAAGCACAGTTCTTTTTTCTGGGCATGCTCATGGTTCTTGCTGTATTGGAGACGCTGGAAAGAAGAGCTTGCTTCTTGCATTAAAACAGAGTGTGTTTCAGGGATGAGAACTCTGTTTTGAATTTCCCTTCAGAAATGGAGTTAAACCCCAGGATCTGTGTTGTCCCTCAAGCAGGAGTTCATTTCTGGTAAAAAACAGTGCATTTTGGGCTCAAATGATTTTACACAGTACACCAACAGAACATGATTCTCACTATTAACTAAAGAGACTTTATGTAAGAGGAGCTGTTGTTTGTATCAGTTCCATAAGCAGAGTTGAACTACATATGGTCCATATGAGTAGGAAACACAGTTCTTTTTTTCTGGGCATGATCATTGTTCTTGCTGTTTTGGTGACGCTGGAAAGAAGAGGATGCTTCATGTCTTAAAACAGAGTGTTTTTCAGGGATGAGAACTCTGGTCTGAATTTCCCTTCAGAAACGGGGCTAAACATCAGGATCTGTGTCTTCCTACATACAAGAGTTCATTTCTGTTTAACCCAGTGAATTTTGGGCTCAAATGATTTTTCGCACTTCACGAAACCTATGCTATTCCCACTGTTAAATAAAGAGGATTTATGTAAGAGGAGGTGTGGTGTGTATCAGTTTCATAAGCAGAGTTCAACTACATATGGTCCGTATGAATAGGAAACACAGTTCTTTTTTTCAGACCATGCTCATGGTTCTTGCTGTATTTTAGATTCTGGAAAGAAGACCTTGCTACTTTTGTTAAAACAGAGTGTGTTTCAGGGATGAGAACTCTGGTCTGAATTTCCCTTCAAAAACGGAGTTAAACCCCAGGATCTCTGTCTTCCCACAAGCAAGAGTTCATTTCTGGTAAACCCAGTGAATTTTGGGCTCAAAAGATATTTCGCAGTTCACGAAGCCAACGCTATTCTCACTATTAACTAAAGAGCATTTATGTAAGAGGAGCTGTGGTTTTTATCAGTTTCATACGCAGAGTTGAACTACATATGGGCGGTATGAGTAGGAAACTCAGTTCTTTTTTTCCTGGCATGCTCATGCTTCTTACTGTATTGGAGACCCTGGAAAGGAGAGGATGATTCATGCCTTAAAACAGAGTGTTTTTCAGCGACGAGAATTCTGGACTGAATTTCCCTTCAGGAACAGAGGTAAACCCCATGATCTGTGTCTCCGTACAAGCAAGAGTTCATTTCTGGTAAACCAAGTGAATTTTGGGCTCAAATGATTTTACACAGTTCTAGAACCCAACCTTGATTATCACTATTAAATAAATAGCATTTATGTAAGAGAGCTGTGGTCTGTATCATTTTCATATGCAGAGTTGGACTACACATGGTCCATATGAGTAGGAAACACAGTTCTTTTTCTTGCATGATCATGGTTTTTACTGTATTGGAGAAGCTGGAAGAAGAGGATGATTCTTGCCTGTAAAAAGAGTGTTTTTCAGGGATGAGAATTCTGGTCTGAATTTCCCTTCAGTAACGGATTTAATCCACAGGTTCTTTGTCTTCCTACAAGCAAGAGTTCATTTCTGGTATACCCTGTGAATTGTGGGCTCAAATGATTTTTCGCACATCACGAACCCTATGCTATTCCCACTGTTAACTAAAGAGGATTTATGTAAGAGGAGGTGTGGTGTGTATCAGTTTCATAAGCAGACTGCAACTACATATGGTCCGTATAAATAGGAAACACAGTTCTTTTTTTCAGACCATGCTCATGGTTCTTGCTGTATTTTAGATTCTGGAAAGAAGAGTTTGCTTCTTTTGTTAAAACAGAGTGTGTTTCAGGGATGAGAACTCTGGTCTGAATTTCCCTTCAAAAACGGAGTTAAACCCCAGGATCTCTGTCTTCCTACAAGCAAGAGTTCATTTCTGGTATACCCAGTGAATTTTGGGCTCAAATGATTGTTTGCAGTTCATGAACCCTATTCTATTCTCACTAATAACTAAAGAGGATTTATGTAAGAGGAGCTATGGTTTGTATCAGTTTCATAAGCAGAGTTGAACTACATATATTCTGTATGAGTAGGAAGCACAGTTCTTTTTTCTGGGCATGCTCATGGTTCTTGCTGTATTGGAGACGCTGGAAAGAAGAGCTTGCTTCTTGCATTAAAACAGAGTGTGTTTCAGGGATGAGAACTCTGTTTTGAATTTCCCTTCAGAAACGGAGTTAAACCCCTGGATCTGTGTTGTCCCTCAAGCAGGAGTTCATTTCTGGTAAAAAAAAGTGCATTTTGGGCTCAAATGATTTTACACAGTACACCAACAGAACATGATTCTCACTATTAACTAAAGAGACTTTATGTAAGAGGAGCTGTTGTTTGTATCAGTTCCATAAGCAGAGTTGAACTACATATGGTCCATATGAGTAGGAAACACAGTTCTTTTTTTCTGGGCATGATCATGGTTCTTGCTGTATTGGTGACGCTGGAAAGAAGAGGATGCTTCTTGTCTTAAAACAGTGTGTTTTTCAGGGATGAGAACTCTGGTCTGAATTTCCCTTCAGAAACAGAGTTAAACCCCAGGATCTGTGTCTTTCTACAAGTAAGTGTTCAGTTCTGATAAACCCAGTGAATTTTGGGCTCAAATGATTTTTCGCAGTACACGAACCCTACGCTATTCTCACTATTAACTAAAGAGGATTTATGTTAGAGGACCTGTGGTTTGTATCAGTTTCATAAGCAGAGTTGAACTACATATGGTCTGTATGAGTAGGAAACACAGTTCCTTTTTTCAGGGCATGCTCATGGTTCTTGCTGTATTGGACACGCTGGAAAGAAGAGCTTGCTTCTTGCATTAAAACAGAGTGTGTTTCATGGATGAGAACTCTGGTCTGAATTTCCCTTCCGAAACGGAGTTAAACCCCATGGTCTTGTCTCCCTACAAGCAAGAGTTCATTTCTGGTAAACCAAGTGAATTTTGGCCTAAATGATTTTACACAGTTCTAGAACCCAACCTTGATTATCACTATTAACTAAAGAGCACTTATGTAAGAGGAGGAGTGGTCTTTATCAGTTTCATAAGCAGAGTTGAACTACATATGGTCCGTATGAGTAGGAAACTCAGTTCTTTTTTTCCTGGCATGCTCATGCTTCTTACTGTATTGGAGACCCTGGAAAGGAGAGGATGATTCATGCCTTAAAAGAGAGTGGTTTTCAGGGATGAGAATTCTGGTCTGAATTTCCCTTCAGAAACAGAGTTAAATACCAGGATCTGTGTCTTCCTACAAGCAAGAGTTCATTTCTGGTAAACCCAGTGAATTTTGGGCTCAAATGATTTTTCACAGTTCAGAAACCCATCGCGATTTTCACTATTCACTAAATAGCATTCATGTAAGAGGAGCTGTGGTTTGTATCAGTTTCATAAGCACAGTTGAACTGCATATTGTCTGTACGAGGAGGAAACACAGTTATTTTTTTCTGGGTATTCTCATGATTTTTCCTGTATTGGAGATGCTAGAAAGAAGAGGATGCTTCTTGCGTTAAAACAGCATGTGTTTCATGGATGAGAACACTGGTCTGAATTTTCCTTCAGAATCGGAGTTAAACCCGAGGACCTGTGTCTACCTACAAGCAAGAGTTCATTTCTGGTAAACCCAGTGAATTTTGGGCTCAAATGATTTTTCCAAGTTCACCAACCTAAGGCGATTATCTCTATTAACTAAAGAGCATTTATGTAAGAGTAGCTGTGATTTGTACCAGTTTCATAAGCAGAGTTGAACTACATATGGTGCGTATGAGTAGGAAAAAGTTCTTTTTTACAGGGCATGCTCATGGTTCTTGCTGTATTTTAGACTCTGGAAAGAAGAGCTTGCTTCTTGCGTGAAAACAGTGTGTGTTTCAGGGATGAGAACTCTGGTCTGAATTTTCTTCAGACACAGAGTTAAACCCCCAGATCTGTGTCTTCCTACAAGCAAGAGTTCATTTCTGGTAAACCAAGTGAATTTTGGGCTCAAATGATTTTTCACAGTTGAGAAAACCATTGCGATTCTCACTTTTAACTAAAGAGCATTTATGTAAGAGGAACTGTGGTTTGTGTCAGTTTCATAAGCAGAGTTGAACTGCATATGGTCTCTATGAGGGGGAAACACAGTTTTGATTTTTTTCTGGGCAATCACATGATTCTTCCTGTATTGGAGACGCTGGAAAGAAGAGGACGCTTTTTGCGTTAAAACAGCATGTGTTTCATGGATGAGAACACCGGTCTGAATTTACCTTCAGAATCAGAGTTAAACCCCAGGATCTGTGTATTCCTACAATCAAGAGTACATTTCTGGTAAACCTAGTGAATTTTGGGCTCAAATGATTTTACACAGTGCACGAATACAAAGCGATTCTAACTATTAACTAAAGAGCATTTATGTAAGAGGAGCTGTGGTTTGTTTCAGTTTCATAAGCAGAGTTGAACTACATATGGTCCGTATGAGTAGGAAATACAGTTCATTTTTTCTGGGCATACTCATGGTTCTTGTTGTATTGGAGATGCTGCAAAGAAGAGCTTGCTTCTTGTGTTAATAAAAATTATGTTTCAGGGATGAGAACACTGGTCTGAATTTCCCTTCAGAAACGGAGTTAAACCCCAGGGTCTGGGTTTCATACAAGCAAGAGTTCATTTCTGGTAAACCAAGTTAATTTTTGGCTCAAATGATTTTACACAGTTCTAGAACACAACGTGATTATCACTATTAACTAAAGAGAATTTACGTAAGAGGAGCTGAGGTTTGTATCAGTTTCATAAGCAGAGTTGAACTACATATGGTCGGTATGAGTAGGAAACACAGCTCTTTTTTTCAGGGCATGCTCATGGTTCTTGCTGTATTGGAGACGCTGAAAAGAAGAGGATGCTTCTTGCGTTAAAACAGCATGTTTTCCATGGATGAAAACAATGGTCTGAATTTTCCTTCAGAAACGGAGTTAAACCCCAGGATCTGTGTCTTCCTACAATACAGAGTTCATTTCTGGTAAACCCAGTGAATTTTGGGCTCAAATGTTTTTTTCGCAGTTCACGAACCCAACACGATTCTCACTATTAACTAAAGAGCATTTATGTAAGAGGAGCTGTGGTTTATATCAGGTTCATAAGCAGAGTTGAACTACATATGGTCCGTATGACTAGGAATCACATTTCTTTTTTTCTGGGCATGCTCATGGTTCTTGCTGTATTGGAGACGCTGGAAAGCAGAGCATGCTTCTTGCGTGAAAAGAGAGTGTGTTTCATGGATGAGAACACTGGTCTGTATTTCCCTTCAGAAACGGTGTTAAACCACAGGATCTGTGTCTTCCTACAAGCAAGAGTTCATTGCTCGTACACCAAGTGAATTTTGGGCTAAAATATTTTACAAAGTTCAAAAACCCAATGGGATTCTCACTATTCACTAAAGAGCATTTATTTAAGAGGTGCTGTGGTTTGTATCAGTTTCATAAGCTGAGTTGATCTACATCTGGTCTGTATGAGTGGGAAACAGTTCGTTTTTTCAAGGCATGGTTATGTTTCTTGCTGTATTTTAGACTCAGGAAAGAAGACCTTGCTTCTTGCGTTAAAACAGAGTGAGTCTCAGGGATGAGAACACTGGTCCGAATTTCCCTTCAGAGAGGGAGTTAAACCCCAGGATCTGTGTCTTCCTACAAGCAAGAGTTCATTTCTTGTTAACCCAGTTTATTTTGGGCTCTAATGATTTTTCGCAGTTCATGAACCAAACGCGATTCTCACTATTAACTAAAGAGCATTTATCTAAGAGGAACTGTGGTTTGTATCAGTTTCATAAGCAGAGTTGAAGTACATATGGTCTGTATGAGGAGGAAACACAGTTATTTTTTTCTGGGCATCCTCATGATTCTTCCTGTATTGGACACGCTGGAAAGAAGAGGATGCTTCTAGCGTTAAAACGGCATGTGTTTCATGGATGAGACAACTGCTCTGAATTTACCTTCATAATGGGAGTTAACCCCAGGATCTGTGTCTTCCTACAAGCAAGAGTTCATTTCTGGTAAACCCTGTGAATATTGGCCTCAAATGATTTTTCTCAGTTCACCAACCTAAGGCGATTATCACTATTAACTAAAGAGCATTTATGTAAGAGGAGCTGTGGTTTGTATCAGTTTCATAAGCAGAGTTGAACTACATATGGTGCATTTGAGTAGGAAACAGTTCTTTATTACACGGAATGCTCATGGTTCTTGCTGTATTTTAGACTCTGGAAAGAAGACCTTGCTTCTTGCGTGAAAACAGTGTGTGTTTCAGGGATGAGAACTCTGGTCTGAATTTCCCTTCAGAAACTGAGTTATACCCCAGGAACTGTGTCTTCTTACAAGCAAGAGTTCATTTCTGGTAAACCCAGTGAATTTTGGGCTCAAATATTTTTTCGCAGTTCAAGAACCCAACACAATTCTCACTATTAACTAACGAGCATTTATGAAAGAGGAGCTGTGGTTTGTATCAGTTTCATAAGGAGAGTTGAACTACATATGGTCCGTATGAGTAGGAAACACAGTTCTTTTTTTCTGTGCATGCTCAAGGTTCTTGCTGTTTTGGAGACGCTGGAAAGACGAGCTTGCTTCTTGCGTGAAAACAGAGTGTGTTTCATTGAAGAGAACACTGGTCTTAATTTCCTTCAGAAACAGAGTTAAACCACAGGATCTGTGTTTTCCTACAAGCAAGAGTTCATTTCTGGTAAACCAAGTGAATTTTGGGCTCAAATCATTTTTCACAGTTCAGAAACCCATTGTGATTCTCACTATTTTCTAAAGAGCAATTATGTAAGAGGAGCTGTGGTTTGTGTCAGTTTCATAAGCAGAGTTGAACTACATATGGTGCGTATGTGTAGGAAACAGTTCTTTTTTTCAGGGCATGCTCATGTTTCTTGCTGTATTTTAGACTCTGGAAAGAAGAGCTTGCTTCTCTCGTGAAAACAGTGTTTGTTTCAGGGATGAGAACTCTGGTCTGAATTTCCTATCAGAAACGGAGTTAAACCCCAGGGTCTGTTTCTTCCTACAAGCAAGAGTTCATTTCTGGTTAACCCAGTGAATTTTGGGCTTAAATGATTTTTTGCAGTTCACCAACCCAACGCGATTCTCACTATTAACTAAAGAGCATTTATGTAAGAGGAGCTGTGGTTTGTATCAGTTTCATAAGCAGAGTTGGACTTCATATGGTCTGTAAGAGTAGGAAACACAGTTCTTTTTTTCAGGGCATGCTCATGGTTCTTGCTGTTTTGGAGACGATGGAAAGAAGAGCTTGATTCTTGCATTAAAACAGGGTGTGTTTCATGGATGAGATCTTGGACTGAATTTCCCTTAACAAACGTAGCTAAATCCCAGGATCTGTGTCTTCCTACCAGCAAGAGTTCAGTTCTGGTAAACCAAGTGAATTTTCGGCTCAAATGACTTTACACAGTTCTAGAACCCAATGCGATTATCACTATTAACTAAAGAGCATTTATGTAAAAGGGGATGTTGTCTGTATCATTTCATAAGCAGAGTTGAACTACATATGGTCCATGTGAGTAGTAAACACAGTTCTTTTTTTCTGGGCATGCTCAGGGTTCTTACTGTATTGGAGAAGCTGGAAAGAAGAGCTTGCTTCTTGCCTTAAAACAGAGTGTGATTCATGAATGAGAACTCTGGTCTGAATTTCTCTTCAGAAACGGAGTTAAACCCCATGATCTGTGTTTCCCTACAAGCAAGAGTTCATTTCTGGTAAACCAAGTGAATTTTGGGCTCAAATGATTTTACAGTTCTAGAACCCAACCTTGATTATTACTATTAACTAAAGAGCATTCATGTAAGAGAAGCTGTGGTCTGTATCATTTTCATAAGCAGAGTTGGACTACATAAGGTCCGTATGAGTAGGAAACACAGTTCTTTTTTTCTTAGCATGCACATGGTTCTTACTATATTGGAGAACCTGGAAAGAAGAGGATGATTCATGCCTTAAAACAGAGTGATTTTCAGGGTAGAGAATTCTGGTCTGAATTTCCCTTCTGAAACGGAGTTAAACCCCAGGATCTGTGTCTTCCTACAATCAAGAGTTCAGTTCTGGTAAACCCAGTGAATTTTGGGCTCAAATGATTTTTCATAGTTCACAAACCCAACATGATTCTCACTATGAACTAAAGAGCATTTATGTAACAGGAGGTGTGGCCTTATCATTTTCATAAGCAGAGTTGAACTACATATGGTACCTAGGAGTAGGAAACACAGTTCTTTTTTTCAGACCATGCTCCTGGTTCTTGCTGTATTTTAGACTCTGGAAAGAAGAGGATGATTCTTGCCTTAAAACAGAGTGTTTTTCAGGGATGAGAACTCTGGTCTGAATTTCCCTTCAGAAACGGAGTTAAACCCCAAGATCTGTGTCTTCCTACAAGCAAGAGTTCATTTCTGGTTAACCAATTGAATTTTGGGCTTAAATCATTTATTGCAGTTCACGAACCCAACGCTAATCTCACTATTAATTAAAGAGCATTTATGTAAGAAGAGCAGTGGTTTGTATCAGTTTCTTAAGCAGAGTTGAACTACATATTGTCCGTATGAGAAGGAAGCACAGATCTTTTTTTCAGGGCATGCTCATGCTTCTTGCTGTATTGGAGACGCTGGAAAGAAGAGCTTGCTTCTTGCATTAAAACAGGATGTGTTTCATGGATGAGAACTCTGGCCTGAATTTAGCTTCTAAAACGGAGTTAAACCCCATGATCTGTGTCTTCCTACCAGCAAGAGTTCATTTCTGGTAAACCAAGTGAATTTTATGCTGAAAGGCGTTACACAGTTCTAGATCCCAAAGCGATTATCACTATTAACTAAAGAGCATTTATGTAAGCGGAGTTCTGGTCTGTATCATTTCATAAGCAGAGTTGAACTACATATGGTACGTATGAGTAGGAAACACACTTCTTTTTTTCTGGGTATTCTCATGGTTCTTACTGTATTGGGAAAGCTGGAAAGAAGAGAATGATCCTTGCCTTAAAACAGATTGTTTTTCAGGGATGAGAACTCTGGTCTGAATTTCCATTCAGAAACGGATTTAACCCCCGGATCTGTGTATTCCTACAAGCAAGAGTTCAGTTTTGGTAAACCCAGTGAATTTTGGGCTCAAATGATTTTTCGCAGTTCACGAACCCTATGCTATTCTCACTATTAACTAAAGAGGATGTATGTAAGAGGAGCTCTGGTTTGTTTCAATTTCATTAGCAGAGTTGAACTACATATGGTCTGTATGAGTAGGGAACACAGTTATTTTTCAGGGCATGCTCATGATTCTTGCTGTATTTTATACTATGGAAAGAAGAGTTTGCTTCTTGTGTTAAAACAGAGTGTGTTTCAGAGATGAGAACTCTGGTCTGATTTCCCTTGAGAAACGGAGTTAAACCCCAGGATCTGTGTCTTCCTACAAGCAAGAGTTCATTTCTGGTATACCCAGTGAATTTTGGGCTCAAATGATTTTTCGCAGTTCACGAACAATATGCTATTCTCACTGTTAACTTAAGAGGATTTATGTAAGAGGAGCTGTGTATTGTATCAGTTTCATAAGCAGAGTTGAACTACATATATTCCGTATGAGTAGGAAGCACAGTTCTTTTTTTCTGGGCATGCTCATGGTTCTTGCTGTGTTGGAGACGCTGGAAAGAAGAGCTTGCTTCTTGCATTAAAACAGAGTGTGTTTCATGGATGAGAACTCTGGTCTGAATTTCCCTTCCGAAACGGAGTTAAACCCCATGGTCTTGTCTCCCTACAAGCAAGAGTTCATTTCTGGTAAACCAAGTGAATTTTGGCCTAAATGATTTTACACAGTTCTAGAACCCAACCTTGATTATCACTATTAACTAAAGAGCACTTATGTAAGAGGAGGAGTGGTCTTTATCAGTTTCATAAGCAGAGTTGAACTACATATGGTCCATATGAGTAGGAAACTCGGTTCTTTTTTTCCTGGCATGCTCATGCTTCTTACTGTATTGGAGACCCTGGAAAGGAGAGGATGATTCATGCCTTAAAACAGAGTGGTTTTCAGGGATGAGAATTCTGGTCTGAATTTCCCTTCAGAAACAGAGTTAAATACCAGGATCTGTGTCTTCTTACAAGCAAGAGTTCATTTCTGGTAAACCCAGTGAATTTTGGGCTCAAATGATATTTCGCAGTTCACGTACCCAACATGCTTCTGACTATTAACTAAAGAGCATTTATGTAAGAGGAGCTGTGGTTTGTATCAGTTTCATAAGCAGAGTTGAACTACATATATTCCGTATGAGTAGGAAGCACAGTTCTTTTTTCTGGGCATGCTCCTGGCTCTTGCTGTATTGGAGACGCTGGAAAGAACAACTTGCTTCTTGCATCAAAACAGAGTGTGTTTCATGGATGAGAACTCTGTTCTGAATTTCCCTAAGAAAACGGAGTTAAACACCATGATTTGTGTCTTCCTACAAGCAAGAGTTCATTTCTGGTAAACCAAGGGAATTTTGGGCTCAAATGATTTTACACAGTTCTAGAATGCAACGCTATTCTCACTATTAACTAAAGAGCATTTATGTAAGAGGAAGTGTGGTTCGCATCACTTTCATAAGCAGAGTTGAACTACATATGGTACATATGAATATGGAACACAGTTCTTTTTTTTCAGACCATGCTCATGGTTCTTGCTGTATTTTAGACTCTGGAAAGAAGAACTTTATTGTTCGTTAAAACAGAGTGTGTTTCAGGGATGAGAACTCTGGCCTGAATTTCGCTTCAGAAACGGAGTTAAACCCCATGATCTGTGTCTCCCTACAAGCAAGAGTTCATTTCTGGTAAACCAAGTGAATTTTGGGCTCAAATAATTTTACACAGTTCTGGAACCCAACCTTGATTATCACTATTAACTAAATAGCATTTATGTAAGAGGAGCTGTGGTCTGTATCATTTTCATATGCAGAGTTGGACTACACATGGTTCATATGAGTAGGAAACACAGTTCTTTTTTTCTTGGCATGATCATGGTTCTTACTGTATTGGAGAAGCTGGAAAGAAGAGGATGATTCGTGCCTTTAAAAAGAGTGTTTTTCAGGGATGATAATTCTGGTCTGAATTTCCCCTCAGTAACGGAGTTAATCCACAGGACCTTTGTCTTCCTACAAGCAAGAGTTCATTTCTGGTATACCCAGTGAATTTTGGGCTCAAATGATTGTTCGCAATTCACGAACCCTATGCCATTCTCACTATTAACTAAAGAGGATTTATGTAAGAGGAGCTCTGGTTTGTATTAGGTTCATAAGCAGAGTTGAACTATATATGGTCCGTATGAGTAGGAAACACAGATCTTTTTTTCAGTGCATACTCATGGTTCTTGCTGTATTTTAGACTATGGAAAGAAGAGCTTGCTTCTTGCGTTAAAACAGAGTGTGTTTCAGGGATGAGAACTCTGGTCTGAATTTCCCTTCATAAACGGAGTTAAACCCCTGCATCTGTGTCTTCCTACAAGCAAGAGTTCATTTCTGGTATTCCCAGTGAATTTTGGGCTCATATGATTGTTCACAGTTCATGAACCATATTCTATTCTCACTATTAACTATAGAGGATTTATGTAAGAGGAGGTGTGGTGTGTATCAGTTTCATAAGCAGAGTTCAACTACATATGGTCTGTATGAATAGGAAACACAGTTCTTTTTTTCAGACCATGCTCATGGTTCTTGCAGTATTTTAGATTCTGGAAAGAAGAGCTTGCTTCTTTTGATAAAACACAGTGTGTTTCAGGGATGAGAACTCTGGTCTGAATTTCCCTTCAGAAACGGAGTTAAACCCCAGGATCTGTGTCTTCCTACAAGCAAGAGTTCATTTCTGTTAAACCCAGTGAATTTTGGGCTCAAAAGATTTTTCACAGTTCACGAAGCCAACGCTATTCTCACTATTAAATAAAGAGCATTTATGTAAGAGGAGCTGTGGTTTGTATCAGTTTCATGAGCAGAGTTGAATTATATATGGTCCGTATGAGTAGGAAACACAGTTCTTTTTTTCCGGGCATGGTCATGGTTCTTGCTGTATTTTAGAATATGGAAAGAAGAGCTTGCTTCTTGCGTTAAAACAGACTGTGTTTCAGGGATGAGAACTCTGGTCTGAATTTCCCTTCAGAAACAGAGTTAAACCCCAGGATCTGTGTCTTCCTACAAGCAAGAGTTCATTTCTGGTATACCCAGTGAATTTTGGCCTCAAATGATTGTTTGCAGTTCATGAACCCTATTCTATTCTCACTAATAACTAAAGAGGATTTATGTAAGAGGAGCTATGGTTTGTATCAGTTTCATAAGCAGAGTTGAACTACATATGGTACATATGAATATGGAACACAGTTCTTTTTTTTCAGACCATGCTCATGGTTCTTGCTGTATTTTAGACTCTGGAAAGAAGAACTTTATTGTTCGTTAAAACAGAGTGTGTTTCAGGGATGAGAAATCTGGTGTGAATTTCCCTTCAGAAAGGATGTTAAACCCCAGGATCTGTGTCTTTCTACAAGTAAGTGTTCAGTTCTGATAAACCCAGTGAATTTTGGGCTCAAATGATTTTTTGCAGTACACGAACCCTACGCTATTCTCACTATTAACTAAAGAGGATTTATGTTAGAGGACCTGTGGTTTGTATCAGTTTCATAAGCAGAGTTGAACTACATATGGTCTGTATGAGTAGGAAACACAGTTCCTTTTTTCAGGGCATGCTCATGGTTCTTGCTGTATTGGACACGCTGGAAAGAAGAGCTTGCTTCTTGCATTAAAACAGAGTGTGTTTCATGGATGAGAACTCTGGTCTGAATTTCCCTTCCGAAACGGAGTTAAACCCCATGGTCTTGTCTCCCTACAAGCAAGAGTTCATTTCTGGTAAACCAAGTGAATTTTGGCCTAAATGATTTTACACAGTTCTAGAACCCAACCTTGATTATCACTATTAACTAAAGAGCACTTATGTAAGAGGAGGAGTGGTCTTTATCAGTTTCATAAGCAGAGTTGAACTACATATGGTCCGTATGAGTAGGAAACTCGGTTCTTTTTTTCCTGGCATGCTCATGCTTCTTACTGTATTGGAGACCCTGGAAAGGAGAGGATGATTCATGCCTTAAAAGAGAGTGGTTTTCAGGGATGAGAATTCTGGTCTGAATTTCCCTTCAGAAACAGAGTTAAATACCAAAATCTGTGTCTTCCTACAAGCAAGAGTTCATTTCTGGTAAACCCAGTGAATTTTGGGCTCAAATGATTGTTCGCAATTCACGAACCCTATGCCATTCTCACTATTAACTAAAGAGGATTTATGTAAGAGGAGCTCTGGTTTGTATTAGGTTCATAAGCAGAGTTGAACTATATATGGTCCGTATGAGTAGGAAACACAGATCTTTTTTTCAGTGCATACTCATGGTTCTTGCTGTATTTTAGACTATGGAAAGAAGAGCTTGCTTCTTGCGTTAAAACAGAGTGTGTTTCAGGGATGAGAACTCTGGTCTGAATTTCCCTTCATAAACGGAGTTAAACCCCTGCATCTGTGTCTTCCTACAAGCAAGAGTTCATTTCTGGTATTCCCAGTGAATTTTGGGCTCATATGATTGTTCACAGTTCATGAACCATATTCTATTCTCACTATTAACTATAGAGGATTTATGTAAGAGGAGGTGTGGTGTGTATCAGTTTCATAAGCAGAGTTCAACTACATATGGTCTGTATGAATAGGAAACACAGTTCTTTTTTTCAGACCATGCTCATGGTTCTTGCAGTATTTTAGATTCTGGAAAGAAGAGCTTGCTTCTTTTGATAAAACACAGTGTGTTTCAGGGATGAGAACTCTGGTCTGAATTTCCCTTCAGAAACGGAGTTAAACCCCAGGATCTGTGTCTTCCTACAAGCAAGAGTTCATTTCTGTTAAACCCAGTGAATTTTGGGCTCAAAAGATTTTTCACAGTTCACGAAGCCAACGCTATTCTCACTATTAAATAAAGAGCATTTATGTAAGAGGAGCTGTGGTTTGTATCAGTTTCATGAGCAGAGTTGAATTATATATGGTCCGTATGAGTAGGAAACACAGTTCTTTTTTTCCGGGCATGGTCATGGTTCTTGCTGTATTTTAGAATATGGAAAGAAGAGCTTGCTTCTTGCGTTAAAACAGACTGTGTTTCAGGGATGAGAACTCTGGTCTGAATTTCCCTTCAGAAACAGAGTTAAACCCCAGGATCTGTGTCTTCCTACAAGCAAGAGTTCATTTCTGGTATACCCAGTGAATTTTGGCCTCAAATGATTGTTTGCAGTTCATGAACCCTATTCTATTCTCACTAATAACTAAAGAGGATTTATGTAAGAGGAGCTATGGTTTGTATCAGTTTCATAAGCAGAGTTGAACTACATATGGTACATATGAATATGGAACACAGTTCTTTTTTTTCAGACCATGCTCATGGTTCTTGCTGTATTTTAGACTCTGGAAAGAAGAACTTTATTGTTCGTTAAAACAGAGTGTGTTTCAGGGATGAGAAATCTGGTGTGAATTTCCCTTCAGAAAGGATGTTAAACCCCAGGATCTGTGTCTTTCTACAAGTAAGTGTTCAGTTCTGATAAACCCAGTGAATTTTGGGCTCAAATGATTTTTTGCAGTACACGAACCCTACGCTATTCTCACTATTAACTAAAGAGGATTTATGTTAGAGGACCTGTGGTTTGTATCAGTTTCATAAGCAGAGTTGAACTACATATGGTCTGTATGAGTAGGAAACACAGTTCCTTTTTTCAGGGCATGCTCATGGTTCTTGCTGTATTGGACACGCTGGAAAGAAGAGCTTGCTTCTTGCATTAAAACAGAGTGTGTTTCATGGATGAGAACTCTGGTCTGAATTTCCCTTCCGAAACGGAGTTAAACCCCATGGTCTTGTCTCCCTACAAGCAAGAGTTCATTTCTGGTAAACCAAGTGAATTTTGGCCTAAATGATTTTACACAGTTCTAGAACCCAACCTTGATTATCACTATTAACTAAAGAGCACTTATGTAAGAGGAGGAGTGGTCTTTATCAGTTTCATAAGCAGAGTTGAACTACATATGGTCCGTATGAGTAGGAAACTCGGTTCTTTTTTTCCTGGCATGCTCATGCTTCTTACTGTATTGGAGACCCTGGAAAGGAGAGGATGATTCATGCCTTAAAAGAGAGTGGTTTTCAGGGATGAGAATTCTGGTCTGAATTTCCCTTCAGAAACAGAGTTAAATACCAAAATCTGTGTCTTCCTACAAGCAAGAGTTCATTTCTGGTAAACCCAGTGAATTTTGGGCTCAAATGATATTTCGCAGTTCACGAACCCAACATGCTTCTGACTATTAACTAAAGACCATTTATGTAAGAGGAGCTGTGGTTTGTGTCAGTTTCATAAGCAGAGTTGAACTACATATATTCCGTATGAGTAGGAAGCACAGTTCTTTTTTCTGGGCATGCTCCTGGCTCTTGCTGTATTGGAGACGCTGGAAAGAACAACTTGCTTCTTGCATCAAAACAGAGTGTGTTTCATGGATGAGAACTCTGGTCTGAATTTCCCTAAGGAAACGGAGTTAAACCCCATGATTTGTGTCTTCCTACAAGCAAGAGTTCATTTCTGGTAAACCAAGTGAATTTTGGGCTCAAATGATTTTACACAGTTCTAGAATCCAACGCTATTCTCACTATTAACTAAAGAGCATTTATGTAAGAGGAAGTGTGGTTTGCATCACTTTCATAAGCAGAGTTGAACTACATATGGTACATATGAATATGGAACACAGTTCTTTTTTTTCAGACCATGCTCATGGTTCTTGCTGTATTTTAGACTCTGGAAAGAAGAACTTTATTGTTCGTTAAAACAGAGTGTGTTTCAGGGATGAGAAATCTGGTGTGAATTTCCCTTCAGAAAGGATGTTAAACCCCAGGATCTGTGTCTTTCTACAAGTAAGTGTTCAGTTCTGATAAACCCAGTGAATTTTGGGCTCAAATGATTTTTCGCAGTACACGAACCCTACGCTATTCTCACTATTAACTAAAGAGGATTTATGTTAGAGGACCTGTGGTTTGTATCAGTTTCATAAGCAGAGTTGAACTACATATGGTCTGTATGAGTAGGAAACACAGTTCCTTTTTTCAGGGCATGCTCATGGTTCTTGCTGTATTGGACACGCTGGAAAGAAGAGCTTGCTTCTTGCATTAAAACAGAGTGTGTTTCATGGATGAGAACTCTGGTCTGAATTTCCCTTCCGAAACGGAGTTAAACCCCATGGTCTTGTCTCCCTACAAGCAAGAGTTCATTTCTGGTAAACCAAGTGAATTTTGGCCTAAATGATTTTACACAGTTCTAGAACCCAACCTTGATTATCACTATTAACTAAAGAGCACTTATGTAAGAGGAGGAGTGGTCTTTATCAGTTTCATAAGCAGAGTTGAACTACATATGGTCCGTATGAGTAGGAAACTCAGTTCTTTTTTTCCTGGCATGCTCATGCTTCTTACTGTATTGGAGACCCTGGAAAGGAGAGGATGATTCATGCCTTAAAAGAGAGTGGTTTTCAGGGATGAGAATTCTGGTCTGAATTTCCCTTCAGAAACAGAGTTAAATACCAGGATCTGTGTCTTCCTACAAGCAAGAGTTCATTTCTGGTAAACCCAGTGAATTTTGGGCTCAAATGATTTTTCACAGTTCAGAAACCCATCGCGATTCTCACTATTCACTAAATAGCATTCATGTAAGAGGAGCTGTGGTTTGTATCAGTTTCATAAGCACAGTTGAACTGCATATGGTCTGTATGAGGAGGAAACACAGTTATTTTTTTCTGGGCATTCTCATGATTTTTCCTGTATTGGAGATGCTAGAAAGAAGAGGATGCTTCTTGCGTTAAAACAGCATGTGTTTCATGGATGAGAACACTGGTCTGAATTTTCCTTCAGAATCGGAGTTAAACCCGAGGACCTGTGTCTACCTAGAAGCAAGAGTTCATTTCTGGTAAACCCAGTGAATTTTGGGCTCAAATGATTTTTCCAAGTTCACCAACCTAAGGCGATTATCTCTATTAACTAAAGAGCATTTATGTAAGAGTAGCTGTGATTTGTACCAGTTTCATAAGCAGAGTTGAACTACATATGGTGCGTATGAGTAGGAAAAAGTTCTTTTTTACAGGGCATGCTCATGGTTCTTGCTGTATTTTAGACTCTGGAAAGAAGAGCTTGCTTCTTGCGTGAAAACAGTGTGTGTTTCAGGGATGAGAACTCTGGTCTGAATTTTCTTCAGACACAGAGTTAAACCCCCAGATCTGTGTCTTCCTACAAGCAAGAGTTCATTTCTGGTAAACCAAGTGAATTTTTGGGCTCAAATGATTTTTCACAGTTGAGAAAACCATTGCGATTCTCACTTTTAACTAAAGAGCATTTATGTAAGAGGAACTGTGGTTTGTGTCAGTTTCATAAGCAGAGTTGAACTGCATATGGTCTCTATGAGGGGGAAACACAGTTTTGATTTTTTTCTGGGCAATCACATGATTCTTCCTGTATTGGAGACGCTGGAAAGAAGAGGACGCTTTTTGCGTTAAAACAGCATGTGTTTCATGGATGAGAACACCGGTCTGAATTTACCTTCAGAATCAGAGTTAAACCCCAGGATCTGTGTATTCCTACAATCAAGAGTACATTTCTGGTAAACCTAGTGAATTTTGGGCTCAAATGATTTTACACAGTGCACGAATACAAAGCGATTCTAACTATTAACTAAAGAGCATTTATGTAAGAGGAGCTGTGGTTTGTTTCAGTTTCATAAGCAGAGTTGAACTACATATGGTCCGTATGAGTAGGAAATACAGTTCATTTTTTCTGGGCATACTCATGGTTCTTGTTGTATTGGAGATGCTGCAAAGAAGAGCTTGCTTCTTGTGTTAATAAAAATTATGTTTCAGGGATGAGAACACTGGTCTGAATTTCCCTTCAGAAACGGAGTTAAACCCCAGGGTCTGGGTTTCATACAAGCAAGAGTTCATTTCTGGTAAACCAAGTTAATTTTTGGCTCAAATGATTTTACACAGTTCTAGAACACAACGTGATTATCACTATTAACTAAAGAGAATTTACGTAAGAGGAGCTGAGGTTTGTATCAGTTTCGTAAGCAGAGTTGAACTACATATGGTCCGTATGAGTAGGAAACACAGCTCTTTTTTTCAGGGCATGCTCATGGTTCTTGCTGTATTGGAGACGCTGGAAAGTAGAGCTTGCTTCTTGCGTGAAAACAGAGTGAGTTTCATGGATGAGAACACTGCTCTGAATTTACCTTCAGAAACAGAGGTAAACCACAGGATCTGTGTCTTCCTACAAGCAAGAGTTCATTTCTGGTAAACCAAGTGAATTTTGGGCTCAAATGATTTTTCACAGTTCAGAAACCCATCGCGATTCTCACTATTCACTAAATAGCATTCATGTAAGAGGAGCTGTGGTTTGTATCAGTTTCATAAGCACAGTTGAACTGCATATGGTCTGTACGAGGAGGAAACACAGTTATTTTTTTCTGGGCATTCTCATGATTTTTCCTGTATTGGAGATGCTAGAAAGAAGAGGATGCTTCTTGCGTTAAAACAGCATGTGTTTCATGGATGAGAACACTGGTCTGAATTTTCCTTCAGAATCGGAGTTAAACCCGAGGACCTGTGTCTACCTACAAGCAAGAGTTCATTTCTGGTAAACCCAGTGAATTTTGGGCTCAAATGATTTTTCCAAGTTCACCAACCTAAGGCGATTATCTCTATTAACTAAAGAGCATTTATGTAAGAGTAGCTGTGATTTGTACCAGTTTCATAAGCAGAGTTGAACTACATATGGTGCGTATGAGTAGGAAAAAGTTCTTTTTTACAGGGCATGCTCATGGTTCTTGCTGTATTTTAGACTCTGGAAAGAAGAGCTTGCTTCTTGCGTGAAAACAGTGTGTGTTTCAGGGATGAGAACTCTGGTCTGAATTTTCTTCAGACACAGAGTTAAACCCCCAGATCTGTGTCTTCCTACAAGCAAGAGTTCATTTCTGGTAAACCAAGTGAATTTTTGGGCTCAAATGATTTTTCACAGTTGAGAAAACCATTGCGATTCTCACTTTTAACTAAAGAGCATTTATGTAAGAGGAACTGTGGTTTGTGTCAGTTTCATAAGCAGAGTTGAACTGCATATGGTCTCTATGAGGGGGAAACACAGTTTTGATTTTTTTCTGGGCAATCACATGATTCTTCCTGTATTGGAGACGCTGGAAAGAAGAGGACGCTTTTTGCGTTAAAACAGCATGTGTTTCATGGATGAGAACACCGGTCTGAATTTACCTTCAGAATCAGAGTTAAACCCCAGGATCTGTGTATTCCTACAATCAAGAGTACATTTCTGGTAAACCTAGTGAATTTTGGGCTCAAATGATTTTACACAGTGCACGAATACAAAGCGATTCTAACTATTAACTAAAGAGCATTTATGTAAGAGGAGCTGTGGTTTGTTTCAGTTTCATAAGCAGAGTTGAACTACATATGGTCCGTATGAGTAGGAAATACAGTTCATTTTTTCTGGGCATACTCATGGTTCTTGTTGTATTGGAGATGCTGCAAAGAAGAGCTTGCTTCTTGTGTTAATAAAAATTATGTTTCAGGGATGAGAACACTGGTCTGAATTTCCCTTCAGAAACGGAGTTAAACCCCAGGGTCTGGGTTTCATACAAGCAAGAGTTCATTTCTGGTAAACCAAGTTAATTTTTGGCTCAAATGATTTTACACAGTTCTAGAACACAACGTGATTATCACTATTAACTAAAGAGAATTTACGTAAGAGGAGCTGAGGTTTGTATCAGTTTCATAAGCAGAGTTGAACTACATATGGTCCGTATGAGTAGGAAACACAGCTCTTTTTTTCAGGGCATGCTCATGGTTCTTGCTGTATTGGAGACGCTGGAAAGTAGAGCTTGCTTCTTGCGTGAAAACAGAGTGAGTTTCATGGATGAGAACACTGCTCTGAATTTACCTTCAGAAACAGAGGTAAACCACAGGATCTGTGTCTTCCTACAAGCAAGAGTTCATTTCTGGTAAACCAAGTGAATTTTGGGCTCAAATGATTTTTCGCAGTTCAAGAACCCTACGCGATTCTCACTATTCACTAAATAGCATTCATGTAAGAGGAGCTGTGGTTTGTATCAGTTTCATAAGCACAGTTGAACTGCATATGGTCTGTACGAGGAGGAAACACAGTTATTTTTTTCTGGGCATTCTCATGATTTTTCCTGTATTGGAGATGCTAGAAAGAAGAGGATGCTTCTTGCGTTAAAACAGCATGTGTTTCATGGATGAGAACACTGGTCTGAATTTCCCTTCAGAATCGGAGTTAAACCCGAGGACCTGTGTCTACCTACAAGCAAGAGTTCATTTCTGGTAAACCCAGTGAATTTTGGGCTCAAATGATTTTTCCAAGTTCACCAACCTAAGGCGATTATCTCTATTAACTAAAGAGCATTTATGTAAGAGTACCTGTGATTTGTACCAGTTTCATAAGCAGAGTTGAACTACATATGGTGCGTATGAGTAGGAAAAAGTTCTTTTTTACAGGGCATGCTCATGGTTCTTGCTGTATTTTAGACTCTGGAAAGAAGAGCTTGCTTCTTGCGTGAAAACAGTGTGTGTTTCAGGGATGAGAACTCTGGTCTGAATTTACTTCAGACACAGAGTTAAACCCCTGGATCTGTGTCTTCCTACAAGCAAGAGTTCATTTCTGGTAAACCAAGTGAATTTTGGGCTCAAATGATTTTTTCACAGTTGAGAAAACCATTGCGATTCTCACTTTTAACTAAAGAGCATTTATGTAAGAGGAACTGTGGTTTGTGTCAGTTTCATAAGCAGAGTTGAACTGCATATGGTCTCTATGAGGGGAAACACAGTTTTGATTTTTTTCTGGGCAATCACATGATTCTTCCTGTATTGGAGACGCTGGAAAGAAGAGGACGCTTTTTGCGTTAAAACAGCATGTGTTTCATGGATGAGAACACCGGTCTGAATTTACCTTCAGAATCAGAGTTAAACCCCAGGATCTGTGTATTCCTACAATCAAGAGTACATTTCTGGTAAACCTAGTGAATTTTGGGCTCAAATGATTTTACACAGTGCACGAATACAAAGCGATTCTAACTATTAACTAAAGAGCATTTATGTAAGAGGAGCTGTGGTTTGTTTCAGTTTCATAAGCAGAGTTGAACTACATATGGTCCGTATGAGTAGGAAATACAGTTCATTTTTTCTGGGCATACTCATGGTTCTTGTTGTATTGGAGATGCTGCAAAGAAGAGCTTGCTTCTTGTGTTAATAAAAATTATGTTTCAGGGATGAGAACACTGGTCTGAATTTCCCTTCACAAACGGAGTTAAACCCCAGGATCTGGGTTTCATACAAGCAAGAGTTCATTTCTGGGAAACCAGGTTAATTTTTAGCTCAAATGATTTTACACAGTTCTAGAACACAACGTGATTATCACTATTAACTGAAGAGAATTTACGTAAGAGGAGCTGAGGTTTGTATCAGTTTCATAAGCAGAGTTGAACTACATATGGTCCGTATGAGTAGGAAACACAGTTCTTTTTTCATGGGCATTCTCATGATTCTTGGTGTATTGGAAATGCTGAAAAGAAGAGGATGCTTCTTGCGTTAAAACAGCATGTTTTCCATGGATGAAAACAATGGTCTGAATTTTCCTTCAGAAACGGAGTTAAACCCCAGGATCTGTGTCTTCCTACAATACAGAGTTCATTTCTGGTAAACCCAGTGAATTTTGGGCTCAAATGGTTTTTCGCAGTTCACGAACCCAACACGATTCTCACTATTAACTAAAGAGCATTTATGTAAGAGGAGCTGTGGTTTATATCAGGTTCATAAGCAGAGTTGAACTACATATGGTCCGTATGACTAGGAATCACATTTCTTTTTTTCTGGGCATGCTCATGGTTCTTGCTGTATTGGAGACGCTGGAAAGCAGAGCATGCTTCTTGCGTGAAAAGAGAGTGTGTTTCATGGATGAGAACACTGGTCTGTATTTCCCTTCAGAAACGGTGTTAAACCACAGGATCTGTGTCTTCCTACAAGCAAGAGTTCATTGCTCGTACACCAAGTGAATTTTGGGCTAAAATATTTTACAAAGTTCAAAAACCCAATGGGATTCTCACTATTCACTAAAGAGCATTTATTTAAGAGGTGCTGTGGTTTGTATCAGTTTCATAAGCTGAGTTGATCTACATCTGGTCTGTATGAGTGGGAAACAGTTCGTTTTTTCAAGGCATGGTTATGTTTCTTGCTGTATTTTAGACTCAGGAAAGAAGACCTTGCTTCTTGCGTTAAAACAGAGTGAGTCTCAGGGATGAGAACACTGGTCCGAATTTCCCTTCAGAGAGGGAGTTAAACCCCAGGATCTGTGTCTTCCTACAAGCAAGAGTTCATTTCTGGTTAACCCAGTTTATTTTGGGCTCTAATGATTTTTCGCAGTTCATGAACCAAACGCGATTCTCACTATTAACTAAAGAGCATTTATCTAAGAGGAACTGTGGTTTGTATCAGTTTCATAAGCAGAGTTGAAGTACATATGGTCTGTATGAGGAGGAAACACAGTTATTTTTTTCTGGGCATCCTCATGATTCTTCCTGTATTGGACACGCTGGAAAGAAGAGGATGCTTCTAGCGTTAAAACGGCATGTGTTTCATGGATGAGACAACTGCTCTGAATTTACCTTCATAATCGGAGTTAACCCCAGGATCTGTGTCTTCCTACAAGCAAGAGTTCATTTCTGGTAAACCCTGTGAATATTGGCCTCAAATGATTTTTCTCAGTTCACCAACCTAAGGCGATTATCACTATTAACTAAAGAGCATTTATGTAAGAGGAGCTGTGGTTTGTATCAGTTTCATAAGCAGAGTTGAACTACATATGGTGCATTTGAGTAGGAAACAGTTCTTTATTACACGGAATGCTCATGGTTCTTGCTGTATTTTAGACTCTGGAAAGAAGACCTTGCTTCTTGCGTGAAAACAGTGTGTGTTTCAGGGATGAGAACTCTGGTCTGAATTTCCCTTCAGAAACTGAGTTATACCCCAGGAACTGTGTCTTCTTACAAGCAAGAGTTCATTTCTGGTAAACCCAGTGAATTTTGGGCTCAAATATTTTTTCGCAGTTCAAGAACCCAACACAATTCTCACTATTAACTAACGAGCATTTATGAAAGAGGAGCTGTGGTTTGTATCAGTTTCATAAGGAGAGTTGAACTACATATGGTCCGTATGAGTAGGAAACACAGTTCTTTTTTTCTGTGCATGCTCAAGGTTCTTGCTGTTTTGGAGACGCTGGAAAGACGAGCTTGCTTCTTGCGTGAAAACAGAGTGTGTTTCATTGAAGAGAACACTGGTCTTAATTTCCTTCAGAAACAGAGTTAAACCACAGGATCTGTGTTTTCCTACAAGCAAGAGTTCATTTCTGGTAAACCAAGTGAATTTTGGGCTCAAATCATTTTTCACAGTTCAGAAACCCATTGTGATTCTCACTATTTTCTAAAGAGCAATTATGTAAGAGGAGCTGTGGTTTGTGTCAGTTTCATAAGCAGAGTTGAACTACATATGGTGCGTATGTGTAGGAAACAGTTCTTTTTTTCAGGGCATGCTCATGTTTCTTGCTGTATTTTAGACTCTGGAAAGAAGAGCTTGCTTCTCTCGTGAAAACAGTGTTTGTTTCAGGGATGAGAACTCTGGTCTGAATTTCCTATCAGAAACGGAGTTAAACCCCAGGATCTGTTTCTTCCTACAAGCAAGAGTTCATTTCTGGTTAACCCAGTGAATTTTGGGCTTAAATGATTTTTTGCAGTTCACCAACCCAACGCGATTCTCACTATTAACTAAAGAGCATTTATGTAAGAGGAGCTGTGGTTTGTATCAGTTTCATAAGCAGAGTTGGACTTCATATGGTCTGTAAGAGTAGGAAACACAGTTCTTTTTTTCAGGGCATGCTCATGGTTCTTGCTGTTTTCGAGACGATGGAAAGAAGAGCTTGCTTCTTGCATTAAAACAGGGTGTGTTTCATGGATGAGAACTTGGACTGAATTTCCCTTAACAAACGTAGCTAAATCCCAGGATCTGTGTCTTCCTACCAGCAAGAGTTCAGTTCTGGTAAACCAAGTGAATTTTCGGCTCAAATGACTTTACACAGTTCTAGAACCCAATGCGATTATCACTATTAACTAAAGAGCATTTATGTAAAAGGGGATGTTGTCTGTATCATTTCATAAGCAGAGTTGAACTACATATGGTCCATGTGAGTAGTAAACACAGTTCTTTTTTTCTGGGCATGCTCAGGGTTCTTACTGTATTGGAGAAGCTGGAAAGAAGAGCTTGCTTCTTGCCTTAAAACAGAGTGTGATTCATGAATGAGAACTCTGGTCTGAATTTCTCTTCAGAAACGGAGTTAAACCCCATGATCTGTGTTTCCCTACAAGCAAGAGTTCATTTCTGGTAAACCAAGTGAATTTTGGGCTCAAATGATTTTACAGTTCTAGAACCCAACCTTGATTATTACTATTAACTAAAGAGCATTCATGTAAGAGAAGCTGTGGTCTGTATCATTTTCATAAGCAGAGTTGGACTACATAAGGTCCGTATGAGTAGGAAACACAGTTCTTTTTTTCTTAGCATGCACATGGTTCTTACTATATTGGAGAACCTGGAAAGAAGAGGATGATTCATGCCTTAAAACAGAGTGATTTTCAGGGTAGAGAATTCTGGTCTGAATTTCCCTTCTGAAACGGAGTTAAACCCCAGGATCTGTGTCTTCCTACAATCAAGAGTTCAGTTCTGGTAAACCCAGTGAATTTTGGGCTCAAATGATTTTTCATAGTTCACAAACCCAACATGATTCTCACTATGAACTAAAGAGCATTTATGTAACAGGAGGTGTGGCCTTATCATTTTCATAAGCAGAGTTGAACTACATATGGTACCTAGGAGTAGGAAACACAGTTCTTTTTTTCAGACCATGCTCCTGGTTCTTGCTGTATTTTAGACTCTGGAAAGAAGAGGATGATTCTTGCCTTAAAACAGAGTGTTTTTCAGGGATGAGAACTCTGGTCTGAATTTCCCTTCAGAAACGGAGTTAAACCCCAAGATCTGTGTCTTCCTACAAGCAAGAGTTCATTTCTGGTTAACCAATTGAATTTTGGGCTTAAATCATTTATTGCAGTTCACGAACCCAACGCTAATCTCACTATTAATTAAAGAGCATTTATGTAAGAAGAGCAGTGGTTTGTATCAGTTTCTTAAGCAGAGTTGAACTACATATTGTCCGTATGAGAAGGAAGCACAGATCTTTTTTTCAGGGCATGCTCATGCTTCTTGCTGTATTGGAGACGCTGGAAAGAAGAGCTTGCTTCTTGCATTAAAACAGGATGTGTTTCATGGATGAGAACTCTGGCCTGAATTTAGCTTCTAAAACGGAGTTAAACCCCATGATCTGTGTCTTCCTACCAGCAAGAGTTCATTTCTGGTAAACCAAGTGAATTTTATGCTGAAAGGCGTTACACAGTTCTAGATCCCAAAGCGATTATCACTATTAACTAAAGAGCATTTATGTAAGCGGAGTTCTGGTCTGTATCATTTCATAAGCAGAGTTGAACTACATATGGTACGTATGAGTAGGAAACACACTTCTTTTTTTCTGGGTATTCTCATGGTTCTTACTGTATTGGGAAAGCTGGAAAGAAGAGAATGATCCTTGCCTTAAAACAGATTGTTTTTCAGGGATGAGAACTCTGGTCTGAATTTCCATTCAGAAACGGATTTAACCCCCGGATCTGTGCATTCCTACAAGCAAGAGTTCAGTTTTGGTAAACCCAGTGAATTTTGGGCTCAAATGATTTTTCGCAGTTCACGAACCCTATGCTATTCTCACTATTAACTAAAGAGGATGTATGTAAGAGGAGCTCTGGTTTGTTTCAATTTCATTAGCAGAGTTGAACTACATATGGTCTGTATGAGTAGGGAACACAGTTATTTTTCAGGGCATGCTTATGATTCTTGCTGTATTTTATACTATGGAAAGAAGAGCTTGCTTCTTGTGTTAAAACAGAGTGTGTTTCAGAGATGAGAACTCTGGTCTGATTTCCCTTGAGAAACGGAGTTAAACCCCAGGATCTGTGTCTTCCTACAAGCAAGAGTTCATTTCTGGTATACCCAGTGAATTTTGGGCTCAAATGATTTTTCGCAGTTCACGAACAATATGCTATTCTCACTGTTAACTTAAGAGGATTTATGTAAGAGGAGCTGTGTATTGTATCAGTTTCATAAGCAGAGTTGAACTACATATATTCCGTATGAGTAGGAAGCACAGTTCTTTTTTTCTGGGCATGCTCATGGTTCTTGCTGTGTTGGAGACGCTGGAAAGAAGAGCTTGCTTCTTGCATTAAAACAGAGTGTGTTTCATGGATGAGAACTCTGGTCTGAATTTCCCTTCCGAAACGGAGTTAAACCCCATGGTCTTGTCTCCCTACAAGCAAGAGTTCATTTCTGGTAAACCAAGTGAATTTTGGCCTAAATGATTTTACACAGTTCTAGAACCCAACCTTGATTATCACTATTAACTAAAGAGCACTTATGTAAGAGGAGGAGTGGTCTTTATCAGTTTCATAAGCAGAGTTGAACTACATATGGTCCGTATGAGTAGGAAACTCGGTTCTTTTTTTCCTGGCATGCTCATGCTTCTTACTGTATTGGAGACCCTGGAAAGGAGAGGATGATTCATGCCTTAAAACAGAGTGGTTTTCAGGGATGAGAATTCTGGTCTGAATTTCCCTTCAGAAACAGAGTTAAATACCAGGATCTGTGTCTTCTTACAAGCAAGAGTTCATTTCTGGTAAACCCAGTGAATTTTGGGCTCAAATGATATTTCGCAGTTCACGTACCCAACATGCTTCTGACTATTAACTAAAGAGCACTTATGTAAGCGGAGGTGTGGTCTGTGCTAGTTTGATAAGCATAGTTGAACTACATATGGTCCGTATGAATAGGAAACACAGTTCTTTTTTTCATACCATGCTCATGGTTCTTGCTGTCTTTTAGACTCTGGAAAGAAGAGCTTGCTTCTTCGTTAAAACAGAGTGTGTTTCAGGGATGAGAACTCTGGCCTGAATTTCGCTTCAGAAACGGAGTTAAACCCCATGATCTGTGTCTCCCTACAAGCAAGAGTTCATTTCTGGTAAACCAAGTGAATTTTGGGCTCAAATAATTTTACACAGTTCTGGAACCCAACCTTGATTATCACTATTAACTAAATAGCATTTATGTAAGAGGAGCTGTGGTCTGTATCATTTTCATATGCAGAGTTGGACTACACATGGTTCATATGAGTAGGAAACACAGTTCTTTTTTTCTTGGCATGATCATGGTTCTTACTGTATTGGAGAAGCTGGAAAGAAGAGGATGATTCGTGCCTTTAAAAAGAGTGTTTTTCAGGGATGATAATTCTGGTCTGAATTTCCCCTCAGTAACGGAGTTAATCCACAGGACCTTTGTCTTCCTACAAGCAAGAGTTCATTTCTGGTATACCCAGTGAATTTTGGGCTCAAATGATTGTTCGCAATTCACGAACCCTATGCCATTCTCACTATTAACTAAAGAGGATTTATGTAAGAGGAGCTCTGGTTTGTATTAGGTTCATAAGCAGAGTTGAACTATATATGGTCCGTATGAGTAGGAAACACAGATCTTTTTTTCAGTGCAAACTCTTGGTTCTTGCTGTAATTTAGACTATGGAAAGAAGAGCTTGCTTCTTGCGTTAAAACAGAGTGTGTTTCAGGGATGAGAACTCTGGTCTGAATTTCCCTTCAGAAACGGAGTTAAACCCCTGCATCTGTGTCTTCCTACAAGCAAGAGTTCATTTCTGGTATTCCCAGTGAATTTTGGGCTCATATGATTGTTCGCAGTTCATGAACCCTATTCTATTCTCACTATTAACTATAGAGGATTTATGTAAGAGGAGGTGTGGTGTGTATCAGTTTCATAAGCAGAGTTCAACTACATATGGTCCGTAGGAATAGGAAACACAGTTCTTTTTTTCAGACCATGCTCATGGTTCTTGCAGTATTTTAGATTCTGGAAAGAAGAGCTTGCTTCTTTTGATAAAACACAGTGTGTTTCAGGGATGAGAACTCTGGTCTGAATTTCCCTTCAGAAACGGAGTTAAACCCCAGGATCTGTGTCTTCCTACAAGCAAGAGTTCATTTCTGTTAAACCCAGTGAATTTTGGGCTCAAAAGATTTTTCACAGTTCACGAAGCCAACGCTATTCTCACTATTAAATAAAGAGCATTTATGTAAGCAGAGCTGTGGTTTGTATCAGTTTCATGAGCAGAGTTGAAGTATATATGGTCCGTATGAGTAGGAAACACAGTTCTTTTTTTCCAGGCATGGTCATGGTTCTTGCTGTATTTTAGAATATGGAAAGAAGAGCTTGCTTCTTGCGTTAAAAGAGACTTTGTTTCAGTGATGAGAACTCTGGTCTGAATTTCCCTTCAGAAACAGAGTTAAACCCCAGGATCTGTGTCTTCCTACAAGCAAGAGTTCATTTCTGGTATACCCAGTGAATTTTGGCCTCAAATGATTGTTTGCAGTTCATGAACCCTATTCTATTCTCACTAATAACTAAAGAGGATTTATGTAAGAGGAGCTATGGTTTGTATCAGTTTCATAAGCAGAGTTGAACTACATATGGTACATATGAATATGGAACACAATTCTTTTTTTTCAGACCATGCTCATGGTTCTTGCTGTATTTTAGACTCTGGAAAGAAGAACTTTATTGTTCGTTAAAACAGAGTGTGTTTCAGGGATGAGAAATCTGGTGTGAATTTCCCTTCAGAAAGGATGTTAAACCCCAGGATCTGTGTCTTTCTACAAGTAAGTGTTCAGTTCTGATAAACCCAGTGAATTTTGGGCTCAAATGATTTTTCGCAGTACACGAACCCTACGCTATTCTCACTATTAACTAAAGAGGATTTATGTTAGAGGACCTGTGGTTTGTATCAGTTTCATAAGCAGAGTTGAACTACATATGGTCTGTATGAGTAGGAAACACAGTTCCTTTTTTCAGGGCATGCTCATGGTTCTTGCTGTATTGGACACGCTGGAAAGAAGAGCTTGCTTCTTGCATTAAAACAGAGTGTGTTTCATGGATGAGAACTCTGGTCTGAATTTCCCTTCCGAAACGGAGTTAAACCCCATGGTCTTGTCTCCCTACAAGCAAGAGTTCATTTCTGGTAAACCAAGTGAATTTTGGCCTAAATGATTTTACACAGTTCTAGAACCCAACCTTGATTATCACTATTAACTAAAGAGCACTTATGTAAGAGGAGGAGTGGTCTTTATCAGTTTCATAAGCAGAGTTGAACTACATATGGTCCGTATGAGTAGGAAACTCAGTTCTTTTTTTCCTGGCATGCTCATGCTTCTTACTGTATTGGAGACCCTGGAAAGGAGAGGATGATTCATGCCTTAAAAGAGAGTGGTTTTCAGGGATGAGAATTCTGGTCTGAATTTCCCTTCAGAAACAGAGTTAAATACCAGGATCTGTGTCTTCCTACAAGCAAGAGTTCATTTCTGGTAAACCCAGTGAATTTTGGGCTCAAATGATATTTCGCAGTTCACGAACCCAACATGCTTCTGACTATTAACTAAAGAGCATTTATGTAAAAGGAGCTGTGGTTTGTATCAGTTTCATAAGCAGAGTTGAACTACATATGGTCTGTATGAGTAGGAAACACAGTTCTTTTTTTCAGGGCACGCTCATTGTTCTTGCTTTATTTTAGACTCTGGAAAGAAGAGCTTGCTTCTTGCGTTAAAACAGAGTGTGTTTCAGGGATGAGAACTCTGGTCTGAATTTCCCTTCCGAAACAGAGTTAAACCCCATGATTTGTGTCTTCCTACAAGCAAGAGTTCATTTCTGGTAAACACAGTGAATTTTGGTCTCAAATGATTTTTCGCAGTTCACGAACCTAACATGATTCTCACTATTAACTAAAGAGCACTTATGTAAGAGGAGGTGTGGTCTGTATCAGTTTGATAAGCATAGTTGAACTACATATGGTCCGTATGAATAGGAAACACAGTTCTTTTTTTCATACCATGCTCATGGTTCTTGCTGTCTTTTAGACTCTGGAAAGAAGAGCTTGCTTCTTCGTTAAAACAGAGTGTGTTTCAGGGATGAGAACTCTGGTTTGAATTTCCCTTCAGAAACGGTTTCAACCCCAGTATCTGTGTCTTCCCACAAGCAAGAGTTCATTTCTTGTAAACCCAGTGAATTGTGGGCTCAAATCATTTTTCACAGTTCATTAACCCTACGCTATTCTCACTATTAACTAAAGAGGATTTATGTTAGAGGACCTGTGGTTTGTATCAGTTTCATAAGCAGAGTTGAACTACATATGGTCTGTATGAGTAGGAAACACAGTTCCTTTTTTCAGGGCATGCTCATGGTTCTTGCTGTATTGGAGACGCTGGAAAGAAGAGCTTACTTCTTGCATTAAAACAGAGTGTGTTTCATGGATGAGAACTCTGGTCTGAATTTCCCTTCAGAAACGGAGTTAAACCCCATGATCTGTGTCTCCCTACAAGCAAGAGTTCATTTCTGATAAACCAAGTGAATTTTGGGCTCAAATGATTTTACACAGTTCTAGAACCCAACCTTGATTATCACTATTAACTAAATATCATTTATGTAAGAGGAGCTGTGGTCTGTATCATTTTCATATACAGAGTTGGACTACACATGGTCCATATGAGTAGAAAAAACAGTTCTTTTTTTCTTGGCTTTTCATGGAACTTACTGTATTGGAGAAGCTGGAAAGAAGAGGATGATTCTTGCCTTTAAGAAGAGTGTTTTTCAGGGATGAGAATTCTGGTCTGAATTTTCCTTCAGTAACGGAGTTAATCCACAGGATCTTTGTCTTCCTACAAGCAAGAGTTCATTTCTGGTATACCCAGTGAATTTTGGGCTCACATGATTGCTCGCAGTTCACAAACCCTTGCTATTCTCACTATTAACTAAAGAGGATTTATGTAGGAGGAGGTGTGGTGTGTATCAGTTTCATAAGCAGAGTTCAACTACATATGGTCCGTATGAATAGGAAACACAGTTCTTCTTTTCAGACCATGCTCATGGTTCTTGCTGTATTTTAGATTCTGGAAAGAAGAGCTTGCTTCTTTTGTTAAAACAGAATGTGTTTCAGGGATGAGAACTCTGGGCTCAATTTCCCTTCAGAAACGGAGTTAACACCAGGATCTGTGTCTTCCTACAAGCAAGAGTTCATTTCTGGTAAACCCAGTGAATTTTGGGCTCAAATGATTTTTCTCAGTTCACGAACCCTACGTTATTCTCACTATTAACTGAAGAGGATTTGTGTAAGAGGAGCTGTGGTTTATATCAGTTTCATAAGCAGAGTTGAACTACATATGGTCTGTATGAGTAGGAAACACAGTTCTTTTTTTCTGGGCAGGCTCATGTTTCTTACTATATTGGAGACGCTGGAAAGAAGAGGATGAATTTTTCAGTGATGAGAACTCTGGTCTGAATTTGCCTTCATAAACGGAGTTAAACCCCAGAATCTGTGTCTTCCTACAAGCAAGAGTTCATTTCAGGTTAACCCAGTTAATTTTGGGCTCAAATGATTTTATGCAGCTCAGGAACCCAACGCTATTCTCACTATTAACTAAAGAGCATTTATGTAAGAGGAGGTGTGGTCTGTCTCAGTTTCATAAGCATAGTTGAACTACATATGTTCCCTATGAATAGGAAACACAGTTCTTTTTTTCAGGCCATGCTCATAGTTCTTCCTGTATTTTAGACTCTGGAAAGAAGAGCTTCTTCTTCGTTTAAACAGAGTGTGTTTCAGGGATGAGAACTCTGGTCTGCATTTCCCTGCAGAAACGGAGTTAAACCCCAGGATCTGTGTCTTCCTACAAGCAAGAGTTCATTTCTGGTAAACACAGTGATTTTGGGGCTCAAATGATTTTTCGCAGTTCACGAACACAACGCGACTCTCACTATTAACTAAAGAGCATTTATTTAAGTGGAGCTGTGGTCTGTATCATTTCATAAGGAGAGTTGAACTACATATGATACGTATTATTAGGAAACACAGTTCGTTTTTCTGGGCATGCTCATGGTTCTTCCTGTATTGGAGAAGCTGAAAAGAAGAGGATGATTCTTGACTTAAAACAGAGTGTTTTTCAGGGATGAGAACCTAGGTCTGAATTTCCCTTCAGAAATTGAGTTTAACCCCAGAATCTGTGTCTTCCTACAAGCAAGAGTTCATTTCTGGTAAAGCAAGTGAATTTTGGGCTGAAATGATTTTTCACAGTTCACAAACTCAAACCGATTTTCACTATTAACTAAAGAGCATTTATGTAATAGGAGCTGTGGTTTGTTTCCGTTTCATAAGCAGAGTTGAACTACATATGGTCTTTATGAGTAGCAAGCACAGTTCTTTTTTTCTAGGCATGCTCATGGTTCTTGCACTATTGGAGACGCTGGAAAGAAGAGCTTTCTTCTTGCATTAAAACAGAGTGTGTTTCATGGATGAGAACTCTGGTCTGAATTTCCCTTCAGAAACGGAGTTAAACCACAGGATCTGTGTCTTCCTACAAGAAAGAGTTCATTTCAGGTTAACACAGTGAATTTTGGGCTCAAATGATTTTTCGCAGTTCAAGAAACCAACGCGATTCCCACTATTAACTAAAGAGCATTTATGTAAGAGAAGGTGTGGTCTGTATCAGTTTCATAAGCAAAGTTGAACTACATATGGTTCTTATGAAAAGGAAACACAGTTCTTTTTTTCAGGCCATGCTCATGGTTCTTGCTGTATTTTAGACTCTGGAAAGAAGAGCTTGCTTCTTGCCTTAAAACAGAGTGTGTTTCATGGATGAGAACTCTCTTCTGAATTTCCCTTCAGAAACGGAGTTAAACTCCAGGATCTGTGTCTTCCTACAAGCAAGAGTTCATTTCTGGTAAATCCAGTGAATTTTGGGCTCAAATGATTTTTCTCAGTTCACGAACCCTACGTTATTCTCACTATTAACTGAAGAGGATTTATGTAAGGGGAGCTGTGGTTTATATCAGTTTCATAAGCAGAGTTGAACTACATATGGTCTGTATGAGTAGGAAACACAGTTCTTTTTTTCTGGGCAGGCTCATGTTTCTTACTATATTGGAGACGGTGGAAAGAAGAGGATGAATCTTACCTTAAAACACAGTGTTTTTCAGTGATGAGAACTCTGGTCTGAATTTGCCTTCATAATCGGAGTTAAACCCCAGAATCAGTGACTTCCTACAAGCACGAGTTCATTTCTGGTAAACCCAGTGAATTTTGGGCTCAAATGATTTTTCGCAGTTCAAGAAACCAACATGATTCTCAGTATTAACTAAAGAGCATTTATGTAAGAGGAGCCATGGTTTGTATCAGTTTCATAAGCAGAGTTGAACTACATATGGTCCTTATGAGTAGGAAACACAGTTCTTTTTTTCAGGGCAAGCTCATGGTTCTTGCTGTATTTTAGACTCTTGAAAGAAGAGCTTGCTTCTTGCGTTATAACAGAGTGTGTTTTAGGGATGAGAACTCTGGTCTGAATTTCCCTTCCGAAACAGAGTTAAACCCCAGGATCTGTGTCTTCCTACAAGCAAGAGTTCATTTCAGGTTAACCCAGTGAATTTTGGGCTCAAATGATTTTATGCAGTTCAGGAAACCAACGCTATTCTCACTATTAACTAAAGAGCATTTATGTAAGAGGAGGTGTGGTCTGTCTCAGTTTCATAAGCATAGTTGAACTACATATGTTCCCTATGAATAGGAAACACAGTTCTTTTTTTCAGGCCATGCTCATAGTTCTTCCTGTATTTTAGACTCTGGAAGAAGAGCTTCTTCTTCGTTTAAACAGAGTGTGTTTCAGGGATGAGAACTCTGGTCTGCATTTCCCTGCAGAAACGGAGTTAAACCCCAGGATCTGTGTCTTCCTACAAGCAAGAGTTCATCTGGTAAACACAGTGATTTTTGGGCTCAAATGATTTTTCGCAGTTCACGAACACAACGTGATTCTCACTATTAACTAAAGAGCATTTATTTAAGTGGAGCTGTGGTCTGTATCATTTCATAAGGAGAGTTGAACTACATATGATACGTATTATTAGGAAACACAGTTCGTTTTTCTGGGCATGCTCGTGGTTCTTCCTGTATTGGAGAAGCTGAAAAGAAGAGGATGATTCTTGACTTAAAACAGAGTGTTTTTCAGGGATGAGAACCTAGGTCTGAATTTCCCTTCAGAAATTGAGTTTAACTCCAGTATCTGTGTCTTCCTACAAGCAAGAGTTCATTTCTGGTAAAGCAAGTGAATTTTGGGCTCCAATGATTTTTCACAGTTCACAAACTCAAACCGATTCTCACTATTAACTAAAGAGCATTTATGTAATAGGAGCTGTGGTTTGTTTCCGTTTCATAAGCAGAGTTGAACTACATATGGTCTGTATGAGTAGCAAGCACAGTTCTTTTTTTCTGGGCATGCTCATGGTTCTTGCTCTAGTGGAGACGCTGGAAAGAAGAGCTTTCTTCTTGCATTAAAACAGAGTGTGTTTCATGGATGAGAACTCTGGTCTGAATTTCCCTTCAGAAACGGAGTTAAACCACAGGATCTGTGTCTTCCAACAAGAAAGAGTTCATTTCTGGTAAACCCTGTTAATTTTGGGCTCAAATGATTTTTCTCACTTCACGAACCCTACGTTATTCTCACTATTAACAAATAGGATTTATGTAAGAGGAGCTGTGGTTTGTATCAGTTTCATAAGCCGAGTTGAACCACATATGGTCTGTATGAGTAGGAAACACAGTTCTTTTTTTCTGGGCATGCTGATGTTTCTTACTATATTGGAGACGCTGGAAAGAAGAGGATGATTCTTGCCTTAAAACAGAGTGTTTTTCAGGGATAAGATCTCTGGTCTGAATTTGTCTTCTGTAACGGAGTTAAACCCCAGGATCAGTGTCTTCCTACAAGCAAGAGTTCATATCTGGTAAACCCAGTTATTTTTTTGGCTCAAATGATTTTTCGCAGTTCACATACCCAACATGATTCTCACTATTAACTAAAGAGCATTTATGTAAGAGGAGCAATGGTTTGTATCAGTTTCATAAGCAGAGTTGAACTACATATGGTCTGTATGAGTAGGAAATACACAGTTCTGTTTTTCAGGCGATGCTCTTGGTTCTTGCTGTATTTTAGACTCTGGAAAGAAGAGCTTCCCTTTTCGTTTAAACAGAATGTGTTTCAGGGATGAGAACTCTGCTCTGAATTTCCTGGCATAAACTCAGTTAAACCCCAGGATCTGTGTCTTCCTACAAGCAAGAATTCATTTCAGGTTAACACAGTGAATTTTGGGCTCAAATGATTTTTTGCAGTTCACGAACACAACTCGATTCTCACTATTAACGAAAGAGCATTTATGCAAGAGGAGGTGTGGTCTGTCTCAGTTTCATAAACATAGTTGAAATACATATGTTCCCTATGAATAGGAAACACAGTTCTTTTTTTCAGGGCATGCTCATGGTTCTTGCTGTATTTTAGACTCTGGAAAGAAGAGCTTCCTTCTTCGTTTAAACAGAGTGTGTTTCAGGGATGAGAACTCTGGTCTGAATTTGCCTTCAGAAACAGAGTTAAACTCCTGGATCTGTGTCTTCCTACAAGCAAGAGTTCATTTTTGGTAAACCCAGGGAATTTGGGGCTCAAATGATTTTTCGCAGTACACAAATACAACACGATTCTCACTATTAATTAAAGAGCATTTATGTAAGAGGAGCTGTGGTTTGTATCAGTTTCATAAGCAGAGTTGAACTACGTATGGTCCTTATGAATAGGAAGCACAGTTCTTTTTTTCTGCGCATGCTCATGTTTCTTACTATATTGGAGATGCTTGAAAGAAGAGGATGATTCTTGCCTTAAAACAGAGAGTTTTTCAGGGATGAGATCTCTGGTATGAATTTGTCTTCAGAAACAGAGTTAAACCCCAGGATCAGTGTCTTCCTACAAGCAAGAGGTCATTTCTGGTAAACCCAGTGAATTTTGTGCTCAAATGATTTTTCGCAGGTCACGAACCCAACGCGATTCTCGCTATTAACTAAAGAGCATTTATGTAAGAGGAGCTGTGGTTTGTATCAGTTTCATGAGCAGATTTGAACTACATATGGTCCGTATGAGTAGGAAACACAGTTCTTTTTTTCAGGGCATGCTCATGGTTCTTGCTGTATAAAAGACTCTGGAAAAAAGAGCTTGCTTCTTGCGTTAAAACAGAGTGTGTTTCAGGGATGTGAACTCTGTTCTGAATTTCCCTGCAGAAACGGAGTTAAACCCCAGATTCTGTGTCCTCCTACAAGCAAGACTACATTTCTGGTAAACCCAGTGTATTTTGGGCTCAAATGATTTTTTTGCAGTTCACGAACCCAATGCAATTCACACTATTAACTAACGAACATGTATGTAAGAGGAGCCGTGGTTTGTATCAGTTTCATAAGCAGAGTTGAACTACATATGGTCCTTATGAGTAGGAAACACAGTTCTTTTTTTCAGGCCATGCTCATGCTTCTTGCTGTATTTTAGATTGTGGAAAGAACAGCTTCCTTCTTCTTTTAAACCGAGTGTGTTTCAGGGATGAGAACTCTGGTCTGAATTTCCCAACAGAAACGGAGATAAACCCCAGGATCTGTGTCTTCCTACAAGCAAGAGTTCATTTCTGGTAAACCACGAGAATTTTGGGCTCAAATGATTTTACACAGGTATAGAACTGAACACGATTACCACTATTAACTAACGAGCATTTATGCAAGAGGAGATGTGGTCTCTATCAGTTTTATAAGCAGAGTTTGACTACATATCGTCCGTATGAGTTTGAAACAGTTCTTTTTCTTTGCCTGCTCATGGTTCTTACTTTATTGGAGATGCTGTAAAGAAGAGGATCATTCTTGCCTTAAAACAGAGTTTTTTTCAGGGATGAGAACTCTGATCTGAATTTGCCTTCAGAAACAGAGTTAAACCTCAGGATCAGTGTCTTCCTACAAGCAAGAGTTCATTTCTGGTAAACCGTGTGAATTTTGGGCTCAAATGATTTTTCGCAGTTCACGAACCCAACATGATTCTCACTATTAACTAAAGAGCATTTATGTAAGAGGAGCTGTGGTTTGTATCAGTTTCATAAGCACAGTTGAACTACATATGGTCCGTAAGAGAAGGAAACAAAGTTCTTTTTTTGAGGGCTTACTCAGGGTTGTTGCTGTATTTTAGACTCTGGAAAGAAGAGCTTGCTTCTTGCGTTAAAACAGAGTGTGTTTCAGGGATGAGAACTCTGGTCTGAATTTCCCTTCAGAAACGGAGTTAAACTCCAGGATCTGTGTCGTCCTACAAGCAAGAGTTCATTTCTGGTTAACCCAGTGTATTTTGGGCTCAAATGATTTTTTCGCAGTTCAGGAACCCAATGCTATTCTCACTATTAACTAAAGAGCATTTATGTAAGAGGAGGTGTGGTTTGTATCAGTTTCATTAGCAGAGTTGAACTACATATGGTGCTTATGAGTAGGAAACACAGTTCTTTTGTTCAGGGCATGCTCATGGTTCTTGATGTATTTTCGAATCTGGAAAGAAGAGCTTGCTTCTTGCGTTATAACAGAGTGTGTTTTAGGGATGAGAACTCTTGTCTGAATTTCCATTCAGAAACGGAGTTAAACCCCAGGATCTGTGTCTTCCTACAAGCAAGAGTTCATTTCTGGTTAACCCAGTTAATTTTTGTGTCAAATGATTTTCTGTAGTTCACGAACCCAACGTGATTCTCACTATTAACTAAAGAGCATTTATGTAAGAGGAGCTGTGGTTTGTATCAGTTTCTTAAGCAGAATTGAACTACACATGGTCCGTATTAGTAGGAAACACAGTTCTTTTTTTCAGGGCATGCTCATGGTTCTTGCTGTTTTTTAGACTCTGGAAAGAAGAGCTTGCTTCTTGCGTTATAACAGAGTGTGTTTTAGGGATGAGAATTCTGGTCTGGATTTCCCTTCAGAAACGGAGTTAAATCCCCAGGTTCTGTTTCTTCCTACAAGCAAGAGTTCATTTCTGGTTAACCCAGTGAATTTTGGGCTCAAACGATTTTTCGCATTTCACTAACCCAACGTGATTATAACTATTAACTAAAGAGCATTTATGTAAGAGGAGCAGTGGTTTGTATCAGTTTAATAAGCAGAGTTGAACTACATATGGTCAGTATGAGTAGGAAACACAGTTCTTTTTTCAGAGTACGCTCATGGTTCTTGCTGTATTTTGGACTCTGGTAGAAGAGCTTGCTTCTTGGGTTAAAACAGAGTGTGTTTCAGGGATGAGAACTCTGGTCTGAATTTCCCTTCAGAAACGGCGTTAAACCCCATGATCAGTGTCTTCCTAAAAGCAAGGTTTCATTTCTAGTAAACCCAGTGAATTTTGGGCTCTAATGATTTTTCGCAGTTCACAAACCCAACATGATTCTCACTATTAACTAAAGTGCAAAAATGTAAGAGGAACCGTGGTTTGTATCAGTTTCATAAGCCGAGTTGAACTACATATGGTCTGTATGTGTAGGAAACACAGTTCTTTTTTTCTGGGCATGCTCATGTGTCTTACTATATTGGACATGCTGGAAAGAAGCGTATGATTCTTGCCTTAAAACAGGGTATGTTTCAGGGATGAGAACTCTGGTCTGAATTTCCCTTCAGAAACGGAGTTAAACCCCATGATCTGTGTCTTCCTACAAGCGAGAGTTCATTTCTGGTAAACCCAGTGAATTTTGTGCTCAAATGATTTTTCGCAGTTCAGGAACCCAATGCTATTCTCACTATTAACTAAAGAGCATTTATGTAAGAGGAGGTCTGGTCTGTATCAGTTTCATAAGCAGAGTTGAACTACATATGGTCTGTATGAGTAGGAAACACAGTTCTTTTTTTCTGGACATCGTCATGGTTCTTGCTGTATTTTAGACTCTGGAAAGAAGAGCTTGCTTCTTGTGTTATGACAGAGTGTGTTTTAGGGATGAGAACTCTGGTCTGAATTTCCCTTCAGAAACGGAGTTAAACCCCATGATCTGTGTCTTCCTACAAGCGAGAGTTCATTTCTGGTAAACCCAGTGAATTTTGTGCTCAAATGATTTTTCGCAGTTCAGGAACCCAACGCTATTCTCACTATTAACTAAAGAGCATTTATGTAAGAGGAGGTGTGGTCTGTATCATTTTCCTAAGCAGAGTTGAACTACACATGGTCCGTATTATTAGGAAACACAGTTCTTTTTTTTCAGGGCATGCTCATGCTTCTTGCTGTATTAAAGACTCTGGAAAAAAGAGCTTGCTTCTTGCTTTATAACAGAGTGTGTTTCAGGGATGAGAACTCTGGTCTGAATTTCCCTTCAGTAACGAAGTTAAACTTCAGGATATCTGTCGTCCTACAAGCGAGAGTTCATTTCTGGTTAACCCAGTGAATTTTGTGCTCTAATCATTTTTCGCAGTTCAGGAACCCAACGCTATTCTCACTATTAACTAAAGAGCATTTATGTAAGAGAAGGTCTGGTCTGTATCAGTTTCATAAGCAGAGTTGAACTACATATGGTCTGTATGAGTAGGAAACACAGTTCTTTTTTTCTGGACATCGTCATGGTTCTTGCTGTATTTTAAACTCTGGAAAGAAGAGCTTGCTTCTTGCGTTATGACAGAGTGTGTTTTAGGGATGAGAACTCTGGTCTGTATTTCCCTGCAGAAATGGAGTTAAATCCCCAGGATCTGTGTCTTCCTTCAAGCAAGAGTTCATTTCTGGTTAACCCAGTGAATTGTGGGGTCAAACGATTTTTTGCAGTTCACTAAACCAACGTGATTCTCACTATTAACTAAAGAGCATTTATGTAAGAGGAGCTGTGGTTTGTATCAGTTTAATAAGCAGAGTTGAATTACATATGGTCAGTATGAGTAGGAAACACAGTTCTTTTTTTCAGGCCATGCTCATGGTTCTTGCTGTATTTTAGGCTCTGGAAAGAAGAGCTTCCTTCTTCATTGAAACAGAGTGTGTTTCAGGGATGAGAACTCTGGTCAGCATTCCCTGCAGAAACAGAGTTAAACCCCAGGATCTGTGTCTTCCTACAAGCAAGAGTTCATTTCTGGTAAACCCAGTGAATTTTGGGCTCAAATGATTTTTCGCAGTTCAAGAACACTATGCTAGTCTCACTATTAAGTAAAGAGGATTCATGTAAGAGGAGCTGTGGTTTGTATCAGTTTCATAAGCTGAGTTGAACTACATATGGTCCGTATGAATAGGAAACAGAGTTCTTTTTTTCAGGGCATGCTCATGTTTCTTGCTGTATTAAAGACTTGGAAAAAAGAGCTTGCTTCTTGCTTTATAACAGAGTGTGTTTCAGGGAAGAGTACACTTCTGAATTTCCCTTCAGAAACGGAGTTAAACACCAGGATCTGTGTCTTCCTACAAACGAGAGTTATTTTCTGGTAAACCCAGTGAATTTTGTGGTCAAATGATTTCTCATATTTCACGAACCCTATGCTATTCTCACTATTAACTAAAGAGGATTTATGTAAGAGGAGCTGTGGTTTGTATCAGTTTCATAAGCAGAGTTGAACTACATATGGTCTGTATGAGTAGGAAACACAGTTCTTTTTTTCTGGGCAGGCTCATGTTTCTTACTATATTGGAGACGCTGGAAAGAAGAGGATGAATCTTACCTTAAAACACAGTGTTTTTCAGTGATGACAACTCTGGTCTGAATTTGCCTTCATAAACGGAGTTAAACCCACGAATCAGTGACTTCCTACAAGCACGAGTTCATTTCTGGTAAACCCAGTGAATTTTGGGCTCAAATGATTTTTCGCAGTTCACGAACCCAACATGATTCTCACTATTAACTAAAGAGCATTTATGTAAGAGGAGCCGTGGTTTGTATCAGTTTCATAAGCAGAGTTGAACTACATATGGTCCTTATGAGTAGGAAACACAGTTATTTTTTTCACGGCAAGCTCATGGTTCTTGCTGTATTTTAGACTCTTGAAAGAAGAGCTTGCTTCTTGCGTTATAACAGAGTGTGTTTTAGGGATGAGAACTCTGGTCTGAATTTCCATTCCGAAACAGAGTTAAACCCCAGGATCTGTGTCTTCCTACAAGCAAGAGTTCATTTCAGGTTAACCCAGTAAATTTTGGGCTCAAATGATTTTATGCAGTTCAGGAACCCAACGCTATTCTCACTATTAACTAAAGAGCATTTGTGTAAGAGGAGGTGTGGTCTTTCTCAGTTTCATAAGCATAGTTGAACTACATATGTTCCCTATGAATAGAAAACACAGTTCTTTTTTTCAGGCCATGCTCATAGTTCTTGCTGTATTTTAGACTCTGGAAAGAAGAGCTTCCTTCTTCGTTTAAACAGAATGTGTTTCAGGGATGAGAACTCTGGTCTGCATTTCCCTGCAGAAACGGAGTTAAACCCCAGGATCTGTGTCTTCCTACAAGCAAGAGTTCATTTCTGGTAAACACAGTGATTTTTGGGCTCAAATGATTTTTCGCAGTTCACGAACCCAACATGAATCTCACTATAAACTAAAGAGCATTTATGTAAGCGGAGCCGTGGATTGTATCAGTTTTGTAAGCAGAGTTGAACTACATATAATCCTTATGAGTAGGAAACACAGTTCTTTTTTCAGGGCATCCTCATGGTTCTTGCTGTATTTTAGACTCTTGAAAGAAGATCGTGCTTCTTGTGTTATAACAGAGTGTGTTTTAGGGATGAGAACTCTCTTCTGAATTTCCCTTCAGAAACGTAGTTAAACCCCAGGATCTGTGTCTTCCTACAAGCAAGAGTTCATTTCAGGTTAACCCAGTGAAATTTTGGCTCAAATGATTTTTTGCAGTTCACGAACACAACGCGATTCTCACTATTAACTAAAGAGCATTTATTTAAGTGGAGCTTTGGTCTGTATCATTTCATAAGGAGAGTTGAACTACATATGATACGTATGATTAGGAAACACAGTTTTTTTTTTCTGGGCAAGCTCATGGTTCTTCCTGTATTGGAGAAGCTGAAAAGAATAGGTTGATTCTTGACTTAAAACAGAGTGTTTTTCAGCGATGAGAACCTAGGTCTGAATTTCCCTTCAGAAATGGAGTTTAACCCCAGAATCTGTGTCTTCCTACAAGCAAGAGTTCCTTTCTGGTAAAGCAAGTGAATTTTGGGCTCAAATGATTTTTCACAGTTCACAAACTCAAACCGATTCTGACTATTAACTAAAGAGCATTTATGTAAGAGGAGCTGTGGTTTGTTTCAGTTTCATAAGCAGAGTAGAACTACCTACTGTCCGAATGAGTAGGAGAAACAGTTCTTTTTTTCAGGGAATGCTCATGGTTCTTGCTCTATTGGAGACGCTGGAAAGAAGAGCTTTCTTCTTGCATTAAAACAGAGTGTGTTTCATGGATGAGAACTCTGGTCTGAATTTCCCTTCAGAAACGGTGTTAAACCCCTGGATCTGTGTCTTCCTACAAGAAAGAGTTCATTTCTGGTAAACCCTGTTAATTTTGGGCTCAAATGATTTTTCGTAGTTCACGAAGCCTATGCTATTCTCACTATTAACTAAAGAGGATTTATGTAAGAGGAGGTGTGGTTTGTATCAGTTTCATAAGCAGAGTTGAACTACATATGGTATGTATGAGTAGGAAACACAGTTCTTTTTTTCTGGGCATGCTCATGTTTCTTCCTATATTGGAGATGCTAGAAAGAAGAGGATGATTCTTGCCTTAAAACAGAGTGTTTTTCAGGGATGAGAACTCTGGTCTGAATTTGATTTAGGAAACAGAGTTAAACCCCAAGATCAGTGTCTTCCTACAAGCAAGAGTTCATTTCAGGTTAACACAGTGAATTTTGGGCTCAAATGATTTTTCGCAGTTCACAATCCCAACACAATTCTCACTATTAACTAAGCATTTATGTAAGAGAAGGTGTGGTCTGTATCAGTATCATAAGCAGAGTTGAACCACACATGGTCCGTATGAATAGGAAACACATTTGTTTTTTTCAGGGCAAGCTCATGGTTATTGCTGTATTGGAGACGCTGGAAAGAACAGCTTGCTTCTTGCGTTAAAACAGATTGTGTTTCAGGAATGAGAACTCTGGTCTCAAATGATTTTTCACAGTTCACCAAACAAAACCGATTCCCACTATTAACTAAAGAGCATTTATATAAGAGGAGCAGGGGTTTGTTTCAGTTTCAACAGCAGAGTTGAATTACATATGCTAGTTATGAGTAGGAAACACAGTTCTTTTTTTCAGGTCATGCTAATGGGTCTTGCTGAATTTTAGATTCTGGAAAGAAGACCTTGCTTCCTACGTTAAAACAAATTGTGTTTCAGGGATGAGAATTCTGGTCTGAATTTCCCTTGAGAAACGGAGTTGCACGCCAAGATCTGTGTCTTCCTACAAGCAAGAGTTCATTTCTGGTAAACCAAGTGAATTTTCCGCTCAAATGATTTTACACAGTTCTAGAACCCAACACTATTATCACTATTAACTAAAGAGCATTTATGTAAGAGGAGCTGTGGTCTGTATCAATTTAATTAGCAGAGTTGAACTATATATGGTCGGTATGAGTAGGAAACACAGTTCTTTTTTTCAGGGCATGCTCATGGTTCTTGCTGTATTTTATACTCTGGAAACAATAGCTTGCTTATTGCATTTAAACAGAATGTGTTTCATGGATGAGAACTCTGGTCTGAATTTCCCTTCAGAAACGGAGTTACACCCCAGGATCAGTGTCTTCCTACAAGCAAGAGTTCATTTCTGGAAAACCCAGTGAATTTTGGACTCAAATGATTTCACACAGTTCATGAACACAACGCGATTCTCACTATTAACTTAAGAGCATTTATGTAAGAGGAGCTGTGTTCTGTATCAATTTCATTAGCAGAGTTGAACTACATATTGTACATATGAATAGGAAACAGAGTTCTTTTATTCTGGGAATGCTCATGATTCTTGCTGTATAGGAGACGCTGGAAAGAAGAGCTTGCATCTTGCATTTAAACAGAATGTGTTTCATGGATGAGAACTCTGGTCTGAATTTCCCTTCAAAAACGTTGTTAAACCCCAGGATCTGTATCTTCCTACAAGCAAGAGTTCATTTCTAGAAAACCCAGTGAATTTTGGGCTCAAATGATTTTACATAGTTCATGAACCCAACGTGATTCTCACTATTAACTTAAGAGCATTTATGTAAGAGGAGCTGTGGTTTGTTTCAGTTTCATAAGCAGAGTTGAATTACATATGGTCATTATGAGTAGGAAACGCAGTTCTTTTTTTCTGGGAATGCTCATGATTCTTGCTGTATTGGAGATGCTGGAAAGAAGAGCTTGCTTCTTGCGTTAGGTCAGATTGTGTTTCATGGATGAGAACTCTGTTCTGAATTTCCCTTCAGATACGGAGTTAAACCCAAGGATCTGTGTCTTCCTATAAGCAAGAGTTCATTTCTGTTAAACCAAGTGAATTTTGAGCTCAAATGATTTTACACAGTTACAGAACCCAACACTATTATCACTATTAACTAAAGAGCATTTATGTAAGAGGAGCTGTGGTCTGTATCACTTTCATTAGCAGAGTTGAACTACATATGGTCCGTATGAGTAGGAAACACAGTTGTTTTATTCTGGGAATGCTCATGATTCTTGCTGTATTGGAAAAGCTAGAAAGAAGAGCTTGCTTCTTGCATTTATAGAGAATGTGTTTCATGGATGAGAACTCTGGTCTGAATTTCCCTTCATAAACGGAGTTACACCCCAGGATCTGTGTCTTCCTACAAGCAAGAGTCCATTTCTGGAAAACCAAGTGTGTTTTGGGCTCAAGTGACTTTACACAGTTCATGAACACAACGCGATTCTCTCTATTAACTAAAGAGCATTTATGTAAGAGGAGATGTCGTTTGTTTCAGTTTCATAAGCAGAGTTGAATTACATATGGTCCTTATGGGTAGGAAACACAGTTCTTTTTTTCAGGGCATGCTCATGGTTCTTTCTGTATTGCAGACGCTAGGAAGAAGAGCTACCTTCTTGCATTTAAACAGAATGTGTTTCATGGATGAGAACTCTGGTCTGAATTTCCCTTCAGAAACCGAGTTACACCCCAGGATCTGTGTCTTCCTACAAGCAAGAGGCCATTTCTGGAAAACCAAGTGAATTTTGGGCTCAAGTGATTTTACACCGTTCATGAACAAAACGCGATTCTCTCTATTAACTAAAGAGCACTTATGTAAGAGGAGCTGTCGTTTGTTTCAGTTTCATAATCAGAGTTGAATTACACATGGTCCTTATGGGTAGGAAACACAGTTCTTTTTTTCAGGGCATGCTCATGGTTCTTGCTGTATTGCAGACGCTAGAAAGAAGAGCTAGCTTCTTGCATTTAAACAGAATGTGTTTCATGGATGAGAACTCTGGTCTGAATTTCCCTTCAGAAACGGAGTTACACCCCAGGATCTGTGTCTTCCTACAAGCACGAGTTCATTTCTGGAAAACCCAGTCAATTTTGGCTCAAATGATTTTACACAGTTCATGAAACCAACACGATTCTCACTATTAACTAAAGAGTAATTATGTAAGAGGAGCTGTGGTTTCTTTCAGTTTCATAAGCAGACTTGAATTACAAATGGTCCTTATGAGTAGGAAACACAGTTCTTTTTTTCAGGGCATGCTCATGATTCTTATTGAATTGGAGACGCTGGAAAGAAGAGCTTGCTTCTTCCATTAAAACAGGGTGTGTTTCATGGATGAGAACTCTGGTCGAATTTCCCTTCAGAAACGGAGTTAAACACCATGATCTGTGTCTTCCTACAAGCAAGAGTTCATTTCTGGTAAACCAAGTGAATTTTCAGCTCAAATGATTTTACACAGTTCTAGAACCCAACACTATTATCACTATTAACTAAAGAGCATTTATATAAGAGGAGCTGTGGTCTGTATCAATTCCGTTAGGAGTTTTGAACTACATATGGTCCGTATGAGTAGTTAACACAGTTCATTTATTCTGGGAATGCTGATGATTCTTGCTGTATTGGAGACGCTGGAAAGAAGAGCTTGCTTCTTGCATTTAAACAGAATGTGTTTTATGGATGAGAACTTAGGTCTTAATTTCCCTTCAGAAACAGAGTTAAACCCCATGATCTGTGTCTTCCTACAAGCAAGAGTTCATTTCTGGAAAACCCACTGAATTTTGGGCTCAAATGATTTTACACAGTTCATGAACACAATGCGATTCTCACTATTAACTTAAGAGCATTTATGTAAGAGGAGCTGTGGTTTGTTTCAGTTTCAACAGTAGAGTTGAATTACATATGGTCCTTATGAGTAGGAAACACAGTTCTTTTTTTCTGGTCATGCTCATGATTCTTGCTGTATTGGAGACGCTGGATAGAAGAGCTTGCTTCTTGCATTAAATCAGAGTGTGTTTCATGGATGAGAACACTGGTCTGAATTTCCCTTCAGAAACAGAGTTAAACCCCAGGATCTGTATTTTCCTACAAGCAAGAGTTCATTTCTTGTAAAGCAAGTGAATTTTGGGCTCCAATGATTTTACACAGTTCAAAAACCCAATGCGATTCTCACTGTCAACTAAAGAGCCTTTATATAAGAGGAGCTGTGGTTTGTATCAAATTCATTAGCAGAGTTGACCTACATATGGTCCCTATGAATAGGAAACACAGTTCTTTTTTTCAGGGCATGCTCATGGTTCTTGCTGTAATGGAGATGCTGGAAAGAAGAGCTTGCTTCTTGCATTTAAACAGAATGTGTTTCATGGATGAGAACTCTGGTCTGAATTTCGCTTCTGAAACGGAGTTACACGCCAGGATCTGTGTCTTCCTCCAAGCAAGAGTTCATTTCTGGTAAACCCAGTGAATTTTGGGCTCAAATGATTTTACACATTTCATGAACCCAACGCGATTCTCACTATTAAATAAAGAGCATTTATGTAAGAGGAGCTGTGGTATGTTTCAGTTTCATAATCAGAGTTGAATTATATATGGTCCTCATGAGTGGGAAACACAGTTCTTTTTTTCAGGCCATGGTCAGGGTTCTTGCTGTAGTTTAGATTCTGGAAGGAAGAACTTGCTTCTTACGTTAAAACAAATTGTATTTCAGGGATGAGAACTCTGGTCTGAATTTCCCTTCAGAAACGGAATTAAACCCCATGATATGTGTCTTCCTACAAGCAAGAGTTCATTTCTGGTAAACCAAGTGAATTTTCCGCTCAAATGATTTTACACAGTTCTAGAACCCAACACTATTATCACTATTAACTAAAGAACATTTATGTAAGAGGAGCTTTGGTCTGTATCAATTTCGTTAGGAGAGTTGAACTACATATGGTCCGTATGAGTAGTTAACACAGTTCTTTTATTCTGGGAATGCTGATGATTCTTGCTGTATTGGAGACGCTGGAAAGAAGAGCGTGCTTCTTGCATTAAAACAGGGTGTGTTTCATGGATGAGAACTCTGGTCGAATTTCCCTTCAGAAACGGAGTTAAACACCATGATCTGTGTCTTCTTACAAGTAAGAGTTCATTTCTGGTAAACCCAGTGAATTTTGGGCTAAAATGATTTTACACAGTGCATGTACCCAATGCGATTCTCACTATTAACTGAAGAGCATTTATGTAAGAGGAGCTGTGGTTTGTATCAGTTTCATAAGGAGAGTTGTACTACATATGGTCAGTATGAGTAGGAAACACAGTTCTTTTTTCTGGGCATGCTCAGGGTTCTTGCTGTTTTGTAGACGATGGAAAGAAGAGCTTGCTTCTTGCATTAAAACAGGGTGTGTTTCATGGATGAGAACTCTGGTCGAATTTCCCTTCAGAAACGGAGTTAAACACCATGATCTGTGTCTTCTTACAAGTAAGAGTTCATTTCTGGTAAACCCAGTGAATTTTGGGCTCAAATGATTTTACACAGTTCATGAACCCAACGCGATTCTCACTATTAACTAAAGAGCATTTATGTAAGAAGAGCTGTGGTTTGTATCAGTTTCATAAGCAGAGTTGAACTACATAGTGTCAGTATGAGTAGGAAACACAGTTCTTTTTTCTGGGCATGCTCAGGGTTCTTGCTGTTTTGTAGACGATGGAAAGAAGAGCTTGCTTCTTGCATTAAAACACAGTATGTTTCATGGATGAATACTCTGGTCTGAATTTCCATCCAAAACGGAGTTACACCCCTGGATCTGTTTCTTCCTACAAGCCACAGTTCATTTCTGGTAAACTCAGTGAATTTTGGGTTCAAATGATTTTACACAGTTCATGAACCCAACACGATTATCACTATTAACTACAGAACATTTATGTAAGAGCAGCTGTGGTTTGTTTCAGTTTCATATGCAGAGTTGAATTACATATGGTCCTCAGGAGTAGGAAACACAGTTCTTTTTTTCAGGCCATGCTCATGGTTCTTGCTGTATTTTAGATTCTGGAAAGAAGACACTGCTTCTTACGTTAAAATAAATTGTGTTCCAGGAATGAGAATTCTGTTCTGAATTTCCCTTCAGAAACGGAGTTAAACCCCATGATGTGTGTCTTCCTACAAGCAAGAGTTCATTTCTGTTAAACCAATTGAATTTTGGGCTCAAATGATTTTTTGCAGTTCACCAACCCAAACCGATTCCCACTATTAAGTAAAGAGCATTTATGTAAGAGGAGCTGGGGTTTCTTTCAGTTTCATAAGCAGAGTTTAATTACATAAGGTCAGTATGATTAGGAAACACAGTTCTTTTTTTCAGGGCATGCTCATGGTTCTTGCTGTATTGGAGACGCTGGAAAGAAGATCTGGTTTCTTGCATTAATTCAGGGTGTGTTTCATGGATGAGAACTCTGGTCGAATTTCCCTTCAGAAACGGAGTTAAACACCATGATCTGTGTCTTCCTACAAGCAAGAGTTCATTACTGGTAAACCCATTAATTTTGGGCTCAAATGATTTTACAAAGTTCATGAACCCAACGCGATTCTCACTATTATCTAAAGACCATTTATGTAAGAGGAGCTGTGGTTTGTTTCAGTTTCATAAGCAGAGTTGAATTACATGTGGTCCTTATGAGTGGGAAACACAGTTCTTTTTTTCAGGCCATGCTCATGGTTCTTGCTGTATTTTAGATTCTGGAAAGAAGACATTGCTTCTTACGTTAAAACAAATTGTGTTTCAGGGATGAGAACTCTGGTCTGAATTTCCCTTCAGAAACGGAGTTACACGCCAAGACCTGTGTCTTCCTACAAGCAAGAGTTCATTTCTGGAAAACCCACTGAATTTTGGCCTAGATGATTTTACACAGTTCATGAAACCAACGCGATTCTCACTATTAACTTAAGAGCATTTATGTAAGAGGAGCTGTCGTTTGTTTCAGTTTCATAAGCAGAGTTGACTTACATATGGTTCTTATGAGTAGGAAACACAGTTCTTTTTTTCTGGGCATGCTGATGATTCTTGCTGTATTGAAGACGCTGGAAAGAAGAGCTTGCTTCTTGCATTTAAACAGAATGTGTTTCATGGATGATAACTCTGGTCTGAATTTCCCTTCAGAAACAGAGTTAATCCCCAGGATCTGTATTTTCCTACAAGCAAGAGTTCATTTCTTGTAAAGCAAGTAAATTTTGGGCTCAAATTATTTTACACAGTTCAAAAACCCAATGCGATTCTCACTATCAACTAAATAGCATTTATATAAGTGGAGCTGTGGTTTGTATCAGTTACATAACCAGAGTTGAACTACATATGGTCCGTATGAGTAGGAAAAACAGTTCTTTTTTTCAGGGCATGCTCATGGTTCTTGCTGTATTGGAGACGCTGGAAAGGAGAGCTTGCTTCTTCCATTAAAACAGGGTGTGTTTCATGGATGAGAACTCTGTTCTGAATTTCCCATCAGAAACGGAATTAAACCCCATGATATGTGTCTTCCTACAAGCAAGAGTTCATTTCTGGTAAACCAAGTAAATTTTCAGCTCAAATGATTTTACCCAGTTCTAGAACCCAACACTATTATCACTATTAACTAAAGAGCATTTATGTAAGAGGAGCTGTGGTCTGTATCAATTTCGTTAGGAGAGTTGAACTACGTATGGTCCATGTGAGTAGTTAACACAGTTCTTTTATTCTGGGAATGCTCATGATTCTTGCTGTATTAGAGACGCTGGAAAGCAGAGCTTGCTTCCTGCATTTAAACAGAATGTGTTTCATGGATAAGAACTCTGGTCTGAATTTCCCTTCAGAAACAGAGTTACACCCCATGATCTGTGTCTTCCTACAAGCAAGAGTTCATTTCTGCAAAACCCACTGAATTTTGGGCTCAAATGATTTTACACAGTTCATGAACCCAACGCGATTCTCACTATTAACTTAAGAGCATTTATGTAAGAGGAGCTGTGGTTTGTTTCAGTTTCAACAGCAGAGTTGAATTACATATGGTCCTTATGAGTAGGAAACACAGTTCTTTTTTTCTGGTCATGCTCATGATTCTTGCTGTATTGGAGACGCTGGAAAGAAGAGCTTGCTTCTTGCGTTAAATCAGAGTGTGTTTCATGGATGAGAACTCTGGTCTGAATTACCCTTCAGAAACAGAGTTAAACCCAAGGATCTGTGTCTTCCTACAAGCAAGAGTCCATTTCTAGAAAACCAAGTGAATTTTGTTCATTTATGTAAGTGGAGCTGTGGTTTGTTTCAGTTTCATAAGCAGAGTTGAAATACATATGGTCCTTATGGGTAGGAAACACAGTTCTTTTTTTCAGGGCATGCTCATGGTTCTTCCTGTATTTTAGATTCTTTAAAGAAGAGCTTGCTTCTTACGTTAAAACAAATTGTGTTTCAGTTATGAGAACTCTGGTCTGAATTTCCCTTCACAAACAGAGTTACACGCCAAGATCTCTGTCTTCCTACAAGCAAGAGTTCATTTCTGGAAAACCCAGTGAATTTTGGCCTCAAATGATTTTACACAGTTCATGAACCCAACGTGATTCTCACTATTAACTTAAGAGCATTTATTGTAAGAGGAGCTGTGGTTTGTTTCAGTTTAATAAGCAGAGTTGACTTACATATGGTTCTTATGAGTAGGAAACACAGTTCTTTTTTTCTGGGCATGCTCATGATTCTTGCAGTATTGAAGACGCTGGAAAGAAGAGCTTGCTTCTTGCATTTAAACAGAATGTGTTTCATGGATGAGAACTCTGGTCTGAATTTCCCTTCAGAAACACAGTTACACCCCAGGATCTGTGTCTTCCTACAAGCAAGAGTTCATTTCTGGAAAACCCAGTGACATTTGGGCTCAAATGATTTTACACAGTTCATGAACCCAACGCGATTCTCACTATTAACTTAAGAACATTTATGTAAGAGGAGCTGTGGTTTGTTTCAGTTTCAACAGCAGAGTTGAATTACATATGGTCCTTATGAGTAGGAAACGCAGTTCTTTTTTTCTGGTCATGCTCATGATTCTTACTGTATTGGAGACGCTGGAAAGAAGAATGGCTTCTTGTGTTAAATCAGAGTGTGTTTCATGGATGAGAACACTGGTCTGAATTTCCCTTCAGAAACAGAGTTAAACCCCAGGATCTGTATTTTCCTACAAGCAAGAGTTCGTTTCTTGTAAACCAAGTGAATTTTGGGCTCAAATGATTTTACACAGTTCAAACACCCAATGCGATTCTCACTATCAACTAAAGAGCATTTATATAAGAGGAGCTGTGGTTTGTATTAGTTTCTTAAGGAGAGTTGAACTACATATGGTCCGTATGAAAAGGAAACACAGTTCTTATTTTCAGGGCATGCTCATGGTTCTTGCTGTATTGGAGATGCAGGAAAGAAGAGCTTGCTTCTTTCATTTAAACAGAGTGTGTTTCATGGATGATAACTCTGGTCTGAATTTCCCTTCAGAAACGGAGTTACACCCCAGGATCTGTGTCTTCCTACAAGCAAGAGTCCATTTCTAGAAAACCAAGTGAATTTTGTTCTCAAATGATTTTACACAGTTCATTAACACAACGCGATTCTCTCTATTTACTAAAGAGCATTTATGTAAGTGGAGCTGTGGTTTGTTTCAGTTTCATAAGCAGAGTTGAAATACATATGGTCCTTATGGGTAGGAAACACAGTTCTTTTTTTCAGGGCATGCTCATGGTTCTTCCTGTATTTTAGATTCTTTAAAGAAGAGCTTGCTTCTTACGTTAAAACAAATTGTGTTTCAGTTATGAGAACTCTGGTCTGAATTTCCCTTCACAAACAGAGTTACACGCCAAGATCTCTGTCTTCCTACAAGCAAGAGTTCATTTCTGGAAAACCCAGTGAATTTTGGCCTCAAATGATTTTACACAGTTCATGAACCCAACGTGATTCTCACTATTAACTTAAGAGCATTTATTGTAAGAGGAGCTGTGGTTTGTTTCAGTTTAATAAGCAGAGTTGACTTACATATGGTTCTTATGAGTAGGAAACACAGTTCTTTTTTTCTGGGCATGCTCATGATTCTTGCAGTATTGAAGACGCTGGAAAGAAGAGCTTGCTTCTTGCATTTAAACAGAATGTGTTTCATGGATGAGAACTCTGGTCTGAATTTCCCTTCAGAAACACAGTTACACCCCAGGATCTGTGTCTTCCTACAAGCAAGAGTTCATTTCTGGAAAACCCAGTGACATTTGGGCTCAAATGATTTTACACAGTTCATGAACCCAACGCGATTCTCACTATTAACTTAAGAACATTTATGTAAGAGGAGCTGTGGTTTGTTTCAGTTTCAACAGCAGAGTTGAATTACATATGGTCCTTATGAGTAGGAAACGCAGTTCTTTTTTTCTGGTCATGCTCATGATTCTTACTGTATTGGAGACGCTGGAAAGAAGAATGGCTTCTTGTGTTAAATCAGAGTGTGTTTCATGGATGAGAACACTGGTCTGAATTTCCCTTCAGAAACAGAGTTAAACCCCAGGATCTGTATTTTCCTACAAGCAAGAGTTCGTTTCTTGTAAACCAAGTGAATTTTGGGCTCAAATGATTTTACACAGTTCAAACACCCAATGCGATTCTCACTATCAACTAAAGAGCATTTATATAAGAGGAGCTGTGGTTTGTATTAGTTTCTTAAGGAGAGTTGAACTACATATGGTCCGTATGAAAAGGAAACACAGTTCTTATTTTCAGGGCATGCTCATGGTTCTTGCTGTATTGGAGATGCAGGAAAGAAGAGCTTGCTTCTTTCATTTAAACAGAATGTGTTTCATGGATGATAACTCTGGTCTGAATTTCCCTTCAGAAACGGAGTTACACCCCAGGATCTGTGTCTTCCTACAAGCAAGAGTCCATTTCTGGAAAACCAAGTGAATTTTGGGCTCAAAAGATTTTACACAGTTCAAGAACACAACGCGATTCCCTCTATTTACTAAAGAGCATTTATGTAAGAGGACCTGTGGTTTGTATCAGTTTCATAAGCAGAGTTGAACTACATATCGTCAGTATGAGTAGGAATCACAGTTCTTTTTTCTGGGCATGCACAGGTTTCTTGCTGTTTTGTAGACGATGGAAAGAAGAGCTTGCTTCTTGCATTAAAACAGAGTGTGTTTCATGGATGAATACTCTGGGCTGAATTTCCCATCTGAAACGGAGTTATACCCCAGGATCTGTTTCTTCCTACAAGCAACAGTTCATTTCTGGAAAACCCAGTGAATTTTGGGTTCAAATGATTTTACACAGTTCATGAACCCAACGCGATTATCACTGTAAACTACAGAGCATTTATGTAAGAGGAGCTGTGGTCTGTATCAATTTTATTAGGAGAGTTGAACTACATATGGTCCGTATGATTTGTTAACACAGTTCTTTTATTCTGGTAATGCTCATGATTCTTGCTGTATTGGACAGGCTGGAAAGAAGAGCTTGCTTCTTGCGTTAAATCAGAGTGTGTTTCATGGATGAGAATTCTGGTCTGAATTTCCCTTCAGAAACAGAGTTAAACACCAGGATCTCTGTCTTCCTACGAGCAAGAGTTCATTTCTGGAAAACACAGTGAATTTTGGGCTCAAATGATTTTACACAGTTCATGAACCCAACGCGATTCTCACTATTAACTTAAGAGCAATTATGTACGAGGAGCTGTGGTTTCTTTCAGTTTCATAAGCAGAGTTGAATTACATAGGGTCCTTACGAGTAGGAATCACAGTTCTTTTTTACAGGTCATGCTCATGGTTCTTGCTGTATTTTAGACTCTGGAAAGACGAGCTTGCTTCTTGCTTTAAAACAGATTGTGTTTCAGGGATGAAAACTCTGGTCTGAATTTCCCTTCAGAAACGGAGTTAAACGCCAGATTCTGTGTCTTCCTACAAGCAAGAGTTCATTTTTTTTAAACCAAGTGAATTATGGGCTCAAATGATTTTTCGCAGTTTACCAACCCAAACCGATTCCCACTATTAAATAAAGAGCATTTATGTAAGAGGAGCTGTGGTTTGTATCAGTTACATAAGCAGAGTTGAACTACATATGGTCCGTATGAGTAGGAAACACAGTTCTTTTTTTCAGGTCATGCTCATGGTTCTTGCTGTATAGGAGACGCTGGAAAGGAGAGCTTGCTTAATCCATTAAAACAGGGTGTGTTTCAAGGATGAGAACTCTGTTCTGAATTTCCCATCAGAAACGGAATTAAACCCCATGATATGTGTCTTCCTACACGCAAGAGTTCATTTTTGGAAAACCAAGTGAATTTTCAGCTCAAATGATTTTACACAGTTCTAGAACCCAACACCATTATCACTATTAACTAAAGAGCATTTATGTAAGAGGAGCTGTGGTCTTTATCAATTTCGTTAGGAGAGTTGAAATACATATAGTCCGTATGAGTAGTTAACACAGTTCTTTATTCTGGGAATGCTCATGATTCTTGCTATATTGGAAACGCTGGAAGGAAGAGCTTGCTTCTTGCATTTAAGCAGAATGTGTTTCATGGATGAGAACTCTGGTCTGAATTTCCCTTCAGAAACGGAGTTACACCCCAGAATCTGTGTCTTCCTACAAGCAAGAGTACATTTCTGGAAAACCAAGTGAATTTTGGGCTCAAATGATTTTACACAGTTCATGAACACAACGCGATTCCCTCTATTTACTAAAGAGCATTTATGTAAGAGGAGCTGTGGTTTGTTTCAGTTTGATAAGCAGAGTTGAATTACATATGGTCCTTATGGGTAGGAAAAACAGTTCTTTTTTTCAGGGCATGCTCATTGTTCTTGCTGTATTGGAGACGCTGGAAAGAAGAGCTTGCTTCTTGCATTAAAACAGGGTGTGTTTCATGGATGAGAACTCTGTTCTGAATTTCCCTTCAGAAACGGAGTTAAACACCATGATGTGTTTCTTCCTACAAGCAAGAGTACATTTCTGGTAAACCAAGTGAATTTTCAGCTCAAATGATTTTACACAGTTCATGAACCCAACACTATTGTCACTATTAACTAAAGAGCATTTATGTAAGAGGAGCTGTGGTCTGTATCAATTTCATTAGCAGAGTTGAGCTACATATGGCCAGTATGAGTAGGAAACACAGTTCTTTTTTTCAGGGCATGCTCATGGTTCTTGCTCTATTTTAGATTCTGGAAAGAAGACCTTGCTTCTTACGTTAAAACAAATTGTGTTTCAAGGATGAGAACTCTGGTCTGAATTTCCCTTCACAAACGGAGTTACACGCCAAGATCTGTGTCTTCCTACAAGCAAGAGTTCATTTCTGGAAAACCCAGTGAATTATGGCCTCAAATGATTTTACACAGTTCATGAACCCAACGCGATTCTCACTATTAACTTAAGAGCATTTAATGTAAGAGGAGCTGTGGTTTGTTTCAGTTTAATAAGCAGAGTTGACTTACATATGGTTCTTATGAGTAGGAAACACAGTTCTTTTTTTCTGGGCATGCTCATGATTCTTGCTGTATTGCAGACGCTGGAAAGAAGAGCTTGCTTCTTGCATTTAAACAGAATGTGTTTCATGGATGAGAACTCTGGTCTGTATTTCCCTTCAGAAACGGAGTTATACCCCAGGATCTGTGTCTTCCTACAAGCAAGAGTTCACTTCAGGAAAACACAGTGAATTTTGGGCTCAAATGATTTTACACAGTACATGTACCCAATGGGATTCTCACTATTAACTAAAGAGCATTTATGTAAGAGGAGCTGTGGTTTGTTTCAGTTTCATAAGCAGAGTTGAATTACATATGGTCCTTACGAGTAGGAAACACAGTTCTTTTATTCAGGGCATGCTCATGGTTCTTGCTGTATTTTAGATTCTGGAAAGAAGAGCTTGCTTCTTACGTTAAAACAAATTGTGTTTCAGGGATGAGAACTCTGGTCTGAATTTCCCTTCAGAAACGGAGTTAAACCCAATGATCTGTGTCTTCCTACAAGCAGGATTTCATTTCTGGTAAACAAAGTGAATTTTGGGCTACAATGATATTACCCAGTACACCAACAAAACACGATTCTCACTATAAACATAAGAACCTTTATGTAAGAGGAACTGTGGTTTGTATCAGTTTCATAAGCAGAGATGAACTACATATGGTCTGTATGAGTAGCACACACAGTTGTTTTTTTCTGGGATTGCTCATGGTTATTGTTGTATTGGAGAGGCTGGAAAGAAGTGCTTGCTTCTTGCGTTAAAACTCAGTGTATTTCTTGGATGAGAACACTGGTCTGAATTTACATTCAGAAACGTAGTTAAACCCCAGGATCTGGGTCTTCCTACAAGCAAGAGTTCATTTGTGATAAACAAAGTGAATACGGGGCTCAAATGATTTTACACAATTCTGGAACCCAATGTGATTCTCAATATTAACTATGGAGCATTTATGTAAGAGGAGCTGTGGTTTGTTTCAGTTTCAACAGCAGAGTTGAATTACATATGGTCCTTATGAGTAGGAAACACAGTTCTTTTTTTCTTGGCATGCTCATGATTCTTGCTGTATTGGAGACGCTGGAAAGAAGAGCTTGCTTCTTGCGTTAAATCAGAGTGTGTTTCATGGAAGAGAATACTGGTCTGAATTTCCCTTCAGAAACATTGTTGAACCCCAGGATCTGTATTTTCCTACAAGCAAGAGTTCATTTCTTGTAAACCAAGTGAATTTTGGGCTCAAATGATTTTACAAAGTTCCAAAACCCAATGCGATTCTCACTATCAACTAAAGAGCATTTATATAAGAGGAGCTGTGGTTTGTATCAGTTTCTTAAGCAGAGTTGAACTACATATGGCCCGTATGAATAGGAAACACAGTTCTTTTTTTCAGGGCATGCTCATGGTTCTTGCTGTATTGGAGATGCTGGAAAGAAGAGCTTGCTTCTTGTTTTTAAACAGAATGTGTTTCATGGATGAGAACTCTGTTCTGAATTACCCTTCAGAAACGGAGTTAAACCCCAGGAACTGTGTCTTCCTACAAGCAAGAGTCCATTTCTGGAAAACCAAGTGAATTTTGGGCTCAAGTGATTTTACACAGTTCATGAACACAACGCGATTCTCTCTATTAACTAAAGAGCATTTATGTAAGAGGAGCTGTGGTTTGTTTCAGTTTCATAAGCAGAGTTGAACTACATATGGTCCTTAAGGGTAGGAAACACAGTTCTTTTTTTCAGGGCATGCTCATGGTTCTTGCTGTATTGCAGACGCTGGAAAGAAGAGCTAGCTTCTTGCATTAAATCATGGTGTGTTTCATGGATGAGAACTCTGTTCTGAATTTCCCTTCAGAAACGGAGTTAAACCCCATGATATGTGTCTTCCTACAAGCAAGAGTTCATTTCTGGTAAACCAAGTGAATTTTCAGCTCAAATGATTTTACACAATTCTAGAATCCAACACTAATATCACTATTAACTAAAGAGCATTTATGTAAGAGGAGCTGTGGTCTGTATCAATTTCATTAGCAGAGTAGAACTACATATGGTCTGTATGAGTAGTTAATACAGTTCTTTTATTCTGGGAATGCTCATGATTCTTGCTGTATTGGAGACGCTGGAAAGAAGAGCTTGCTTCTTGCGTTAAATCAGAGTGTGTTTCATGGAAGAGAACACTGGTGTGAATTTCCCTTCAGAAACAGTGTTAAACCCCAGGATCTGTATTTTCCTACAAGCAAGAGTTCATTTTTTGAAAACCAAGTGAATTTTGGGCTCAAATGATTTTACAAAGTTCAAAAACCCAATGCGATTCTCACTATCAACTAAAGAGCATTTATATAAGATGAGCTGTGGTTTGTATCAGTTTCTTAAGCAGAGTTGAACTACATATGGTCCCTATGAATAGGAAACACAGTTCTTTTTTTCAGGGCATGCTCATGGTTCTTGCTGTATTGGAGACGCTGGAAAGAAGAGCTTGCTTCTTGCATTAAAACAGGGTGTGTTTCATGGATGAGAACTCTGTTCTGAATTTCCCTTCAGAAACGGAGTTAAACACCATGATGTGTTTCTTCCTACAAGCAAGAGTACATTTCTGGTAAACCAAGTGAATTTTCAGCTCAAATGATTTTACACAGTTCATGAACCCAACACTATTGTCACTATTAACTAAAGAGCATTTATGTAAGAGGAGCTGTGGTCTGTATCAATTTCATTAGCAGAGTTGAGCTACATATGGCCAGTATGAGTAGGAAACACAGTTCTTTTTTTCAGGGCATGCTCATGGTTCTTGCTCTATTTTAGATTCTGGAAAGAAGACCTTGCTTCTTACGTTAAAACAAATTGTGTTTCAAGGATGAGAACTCTGGTCTGAATTTCCCTTCACAAACGGAGTTACACGCCAAGATCTGTGTCTTCCTACAAGCAAGAGTTCATTTCTGGAAAACCCAGTGAATTATGGCCTCAAATGATTTTACACAGTTCATGAACCCAACGCGATTCTCACTATTAACTTAAGAGCATTTAATGTAAGAGGAGCTGTGGTTTGTTTCAGTTTAATAAGCAGAGTTGACTTACATATGGTTCTTATGAGTAGGAAACACAGTTCTTTTTTTCTGGGCATGCTCATGATTCTTGCTGTATTGCAGACGCTGGAAAGAAGAGCTTGCTTCTTGCATTTAAACAGAATGTGTTTCATGGATGAGAACTCTGGTCTGTATTTCCCTTCAGAAACGGAGTTATACCCCAGGATCTGTGTCTTCCTACAAGCAAGAGTTCACTTCAGGAAAACACAGTGAATTTTGGGCTCAAATGATTTTACACAGTACATGTACCCAATGGGATTCTCACTATTAACTAAAGAGCATTTATGTAAGAGGAGCTGTGGTTTGTTTCAGTGTCATAAGCAGAGTTGAATTACATATGGTCCTTACGAGTAGGAAACACAGTTCTTTTATTCAGGGCATGCTCATGGTTCTTGCTGTATTTTAGATTCTGGAAAGAAGAGCTTGCTTCTTACGTTAAAACAAATTGTGTTTCAGGGATGAGAACTCTGGTCTGAATTTCCCTTCAGAAACGGAGTTAAACCCAATGATCTGTGTCTTCCTACAAGCAGGATTTCATTTCTGGTAAACAAAGTGAATTTTGGGCTACAATGATATTACCCAGTACACCAACAAAACACGATTCTCACTATAAACATAAGAACCTTTATGTAAGAGGAACTGTGGTTTGTATCAGTTTCATAAGCAGAGATGAACTACATATGGTCTGTATGAGTAGCACACACAGTTGTTTTTTTCTGGGATTGCTCATGGTTATTGTTGTATTGGAGAGGCTGGAAAGAAGTGCTTGCTTCTTGCGTTAAAACTCAGTGTATTTCTTGGATGAGAACACTGGTCTGAATTTACATTCAGAAACGTAGTTAAACCCCAGGATCTGGGTCTTCCTACAAGCAAGAGTTCATTTGTGATAAACAAAGTGAATACGGGGCTCAAATGATTTTACACAATTCTGGAACCCAATGTGATTCTCAATATTAACTATGGAGCATTTATGTAAGAGGAGCTGTGGTTTGTTTCAGTTTCAACAGCAGAGTTGAATTACATATGGTCCTTATGAGTAGGAAACACAGTTCTTTTTTTCTTGGCATGCTCATGATTCTTGCTGTATTGGAGACGCTGGAAAGAAGAGCTTGCTTCTTGCGTTAAATCAGAGTGTGTTTCATGGAAGAGAATACTGGTCTGAATTTCCCTTCAGAAACATTGTTGAACCCCAGGATCTGTATTTTCCTACAAGCAAGAGTTCATTTCTTGTAAACCAAGTGAATTTTGGGCTCAAATGATTTTACAAAGTTCCAAAACCCAATGCGATTCTCACTATCAACTAAAGAGCATTTATATAAGAGGAGCTGTGGTTTGTATCAGTTTCTTAAGCAGAGTTGAACTACATATGGCCCGTATGAATAGGAAACACAGTTCTTTTTTTCAGGGCATGCTCATGGTTCTTGCTGTATTGGAGATGCTGGAAAGAAGAGCTTGCTTCTTGTTTTTAAACAGAATGTGTTTCATGGATGAGAACTCTGTTCTGAATTACCCTTCAGAAACGGAGTTAAACCCCAGGAACTGTGTCTTCCTACAAGCAAGAGTCCATTTCTGGAAAACCAAGTGAATTTTGGGCTCAAGTGATTTTACACAGTTCATGAACACAACGCGATTCTCTCTATTAACTAAAGAGCATTTATGTAAGAGGAGCTGTGGTTTGTTTCAGTTTCATAAGCAGAGTTGAACTACATATGGTCCTTAAGGGTAGGAAACACAGTTCTTTTTTTCAGGGCATGCTCATGGTTCTTGCTGTATTGCAGACGCTGGAAAGAAGAGCTAGCTTCTTGCATTAAATCATGGTGTGTTTCATGGATGAGAACTCTGTTCTGAATTTCCCTTCAGAAACGGAGTTAAACCCCATGATATGTGTCTTCCTACAAGCAAGAGTTCATTTCTGGTAAACCAAGTGAATTTTCAGCTCAAATGATTTTACACAATTCTAGAATCCAACACTAATATCACTATTAACTAAAGAGCATTTATGTAAGAGGAGCTGTGGTCTGTATCAATTTCATTAGCAGAGTAGAACTACATATGGTCTGTATGAGTAGTTAATACAGTTCTTTTATTCTGGGAATGCTCATGATTCTTGCTGTATTGGAGACGCTGGAAAGAAGAGCTTGCTTCTTGCGTTAAATCAGAGTGTGTTTCATGGAAGAGAACACTGGTGTGAATTTCCCTTCAGAAACAGTGTTAAACCCCAGGATCTGTATTTTCCTACAAGCAAGAGTTCATTTTTTGAAAACCAAGTGAATTTTGGGCTCAAATGATTTTACAAAGTTCAAAAACCCAATGCGATTCTCACTATCAACTAAAGAGCATTTATATAAGATGAGCTGTGGTTTGTATCAGTTTCTTAAGCAGAGTTGAACTACATATGGTCCCTATGAATAGGAAACACAGTTCTTTTTTTCAGGGCATGCTCATGGTTCTTGCTGTATTGGAGATGCTGGAAAGAAGAGCTTGCTTCTTGCATTTAAACAGAATGTGTTTCTTGGATGAGAACTCTGGTCTGAATTTCCCTTCAGAAACGAGTTAAACCCCAGGAACTGTGTCTTCCTACAAGCAAGAGTCCATTTCTGTTAAACCAATTGAATTTTGGGCTCAAATGATTTTTTGCAGTTCACCAACCCAAACCGATTCCCACTATTAAGTAAAGAGCATTTATGTAAGAAGAGCTGTGGTTTGTATCAGTTTCATAAGCAGAGATGAACTACATATGGTCTGTATGAGTAGGAAACACAGTTCTTTTTTTCAGGGCATGCTCATGGTTCTTGCTGTATTGGAGACGCTGGAAAGAAGATCTGGCTTCTTGCATTAAAACAGGGTGTGTTTCATGGATGAGAACTCTGGTCGATTTCCCTTCAGAAACAGAGATAAACACCATGATCTGTGTCTTGCTACAAGCAAGAGTTCATTTCTGGTAAACCCAGTGAATTTTGGGCTCAAATGATTTTACACAGTTCATGAACCCAACGCGATTCTCACTATTAACTTAAGAGCATTTATGTAAGAGGAGCTTTGTTTTGTTTCAGTTTCATAAGCAGAGTTGAATTACACATGGTCCTTATGAGTGGGAAACACAGTTCTTTTTTTCAGGCCATGCTCATGGTTCTTGCTGTATTTTATATTCTGGAAAGAAGACCTTGCTTCTTACGTTAAAACATATTGTGTTTCAGGGATGAGAACTCTGGTCTGAATTTCCCTTCACAAACAGAGTTACACGCCAAGATCTGTGTCTTCCTACAAGCAAGAGTTCATTTCTGGAAAACCCAGTGAATTTTGGCCTCAAATGATTTTACACAGTTCATGAACACAACGCAATTCTCACTATTAACTTAAGATCATTTATGTAAGAGGAGGTGTGGTTTGTTGCAGTTTCATAAGCAGAGTTGACTTACATATGGTTCTTATGAGTAGGAAACACAGTTCTTTTTTTCTGGGCATGCTCATGATTCTTTCTGTATTGAAGACGCTGGAAAGAAGAGCTTGCTTCTTGCATTTAAACAGAATGTGTTTCATGGATGAGATCTCTGGTCTGAATTTCCCTTCAGAAACGGAGTTACACCCCAGGATCTGTGTCTTCCTACAAGCAAGAGTTCATTTCTGGAAAACACAGTGAATTTTGGGCTCAAATGATTTTACACAGTTCATGAACCCAACGCGATTCTCACTATTAACTTAAGAGCATTTATGTAAGAGGAGCTGTGGTTTGTTTCAGTTTCACCAGCGGAGTTGAATCACATGTGGTCCTTATAAGTAGGAAACACAGTTCTTTTTTTCTGGTCATGCTCATGATTCTTGCTGTATTGGAGACGCTGGAAAGAAGAGCTTGCTTCTTGCGTTAAATCAGAGTGTGTTTCATGGATGAGAACACTGGTCTGAATTTCCCTTCAGAAACAGAGTTAAACCCCAGGATCTGTATTTTCCTACAAGCAAGAGTTCATTTCTTGTAAACCAAGTGAATTTTGGGCTCAAATGATTTTACACAGTTCAAAAACCCAATGCGATTCTCACTATCAACTAAAGAGCATTTATGTAAGAGGAGCTGTGGTTTGTATCAGTTACATAAGCAGAGTTGAACTACATATGGTCCGTATGAGTAGGAAACACAGTTCTTTTTTTCAGGGCATGCTCATGGTTCTTGCTGTATTGGAGACGCTGGAAAGGAGAGCTTGCTTCTTCCATTAAAACAGGGTGTGTTTCATGGATGAGAACTCTGTTCTGAATTTCCCATCAGAAACGGAGTTAAACCCCATGATATGTGTCTTCCTACAAGCAAGAGTTCATTTCTGGTAAACCAAGTGAATTTTCAGCTCAAATGATTTTACACAATTCTAGAATCCAACACTAATATCACTATTAACTAAAGAGCATTTATGTAAGAGGAACTGTGGTCTGTATCAATTTCATTAGCAGAGTAGAACTACATATGGTCTGTATGAGTAGTTAATACAGTTCTTTTATTCTGGGAATGCTCATGATTCTTGCTGTATTGGTGACGCTGGAAAAAAGGACTTGCTTCTTGCATTTAAACAGAATGTGTTTCATGGATGAGAGCCCTGGTCGGAATTTCCCTTCAGAAACGGAGTTACACCCCAGGATCTGTGTATTCCTACAAGCAAGAGTTCATTTCTGGAAAACCCAGAGAATTTTGGGCTAACATGCTTTTACACTGTTCATAAACCCTACGCGATTCTCACTATTAACTAAAGACCATTTATGTAAGAGGAGCTGTGGTTTGTTTCAGTTTCAACAGCAGAGTTGAATTACATATGGTCCTTATGAGTAGGAAACACAGTTCTTTTTTTCTTGGCATGCTCATGATTCTTGCTGTATTGGAGACGCTGGAAAGAAGAGCTTGCTTCTTGCGTTAAATCAGAGTGTCTTTCATGGAAGAGAACACTGGTGTGAATTTCCCTTCAGAAACAGTGTTAAACCCCAGGATCTGTATTTTCCTACAAGCAAGAGTTCATTTCTTGTAAACCAAGTGAATTTTTGGGCTCAAATGATTTTACAAAGTTCCAAAACCCAATGCGATTCTCACTATCAACTAAAGAGCATTTATATAAGAGGAGCTGTGGTTTTGTATCAGTTTCTTAAGCAGAGTTGAACTACATATGGTCCGTATGAATAGGAAACACAGTTCTTTTTTTCAGGGCATGCTCATGGTTCTTGCTGTATTGGAGATGCTGGAAAGAAGAGCTTGCTTCTTGCATTTAAACAGAATGTGTTTCATGGATGAGAACTCTGGTCTGAATTTCCCTTCAGAAACGGAGTTAAACCCCAGGAACTGTGTCTTCCTACAAGCAAGAGTCCATTTCTGGAAAACCAAGTGAATTTTGGGCTCAAGGGATTTTACACAGTTCATGAACACAACGCGATTCTCTCTATTAACTAAAGAGCATTTATGTAAGAGGAGCTGTGGTTTGTTTCAGTTTCATAAGCAGAGTTGAATTACATATGGTCCTTATGGGTAGGAAACACAGTTCTTTTTTTCAGGGCATGCTCATGGTTCTTGCTGTATTGCAGACGCTGGAAAGAAGAGCTAGCTTCTTGCATTAAATCATGGTGTGTTTCATGGATGAGAACTCTGTTCTGAATTTCCCTTCAGAAACGGAGTTAAACCCAATGATGTGTGTCTTCCTACAAGCAAGAGTTCATTTCTTTTAAACCAATTGAATTTTGGGCTCAAATGATTTTTTGCAGTTCACCAACCCAAACCGATTCCCACTATTAAGTAAAGAGCATTTATGTAAGAGGAGCTGTGGATTGTATCAGTTTCATAAGCAGAGATGAACTACATATGGTCCGTATGAGTAGGAAACACAGTTCTTTTTTTCAGGGCATGCTCATGGTTCTTGCTGTGTTGGAGACGCTGGAAAGAAGATCTGGATTCTTGCATTAAAACAGGGTGTGTTTCATGGATGAGAACTCTGGTCGATTTCCCTTCAGAAACGGAGATAAACACCATGATCTGTGTCTTGCTACAAGCAAGAGTTCATTTCTGGTAAACCCAGTGAATTTTGGGCTCAAATGATTTTACACAGTTCATGAACCCAACGCGATTCTCACTATTAACTTAAGAGCATTTATGTAAGAGGAGCTTTGGTTTGTTTCAGTTTCATAAGCAGAGTTGAATTACATATGGTCCTTATGAGTGGGAAACACAGTTCTTTTTTTCAGGCCATGCTCATGGTTCTTGCTGTATTTTAGATTCCGGAAAGAAGACCTTGCTTCTTACGTTAAAACATATTGTGTTTCAGGGATGAGAACTCTGGTCTCAATTTCCCTTCACAAACAGAGTTACTGGCCAAGATCTATGTCTTCCTACAAGCAAGAGTTCATTTCTGGAAAACCCAGTGAATTTTGGCCTCAAATGATTTTACACAGTTCATGAACCCAACGCGATTCTCACTATTAACTTAAGATCATTTATGTAAGGGGAGGTGTGGTTTGTTGCAGTTTCATAAGCATAGTTGGCTTACATATGGTTCTTATGAGTAGGAAACACAGTTCTTTTTTTCTGGGCATGCTCATGATTCTTGCTGTATTGAAGACGCTGGAAAGAAGAGCTTGCTTCTTGCATTTAAACAGAATGTGTTTCATGGATGAGATCTCTGGTCTGAATTTCCTTACAGAAATGGAATTACACCCCAGGATCTGTGTCTTCCTACAAGCAAGAGTTCATTTCTGGAAAACCCAGTGAATTTTGGGCTCAAATGATTTTAAACAGTACATGTACCCAATGTGATTCTCACTATTAACTAAAGAGCATTTATGTAAGAGGAGCTGTCGTTTGTATCAGTTTCATAAGCAGAGTTGAACTACATATGGTCAGTATAAGTAGGAAACACAGTTCTTTTTTTCAGGGCATGCTCATGGTTCTTGCTGTATTGAAGATGCTGGAAAGAAGAGCTTGCTTCTTGCATTTAAACAGAATGTGTTTCATGGATGAGAACTCTGGTCTGAATTTCCTTACAGAAACGGAGTTACACCCCAGGATCTGTGTCTTCCTACAAGCAAGAGTCCATTTCTGGAAAACCAAGTGAATTTTGGGCTCAAATGATTTTACACAGTTCATGAACACAACGTCATTCTCTTTATTTACTAAAGAGCATTTATGTAAGAGGAGCTGTGGTTTGTTTCAGTTTCATAAGCAGAGTTGAATTACATATGGTCCTTATGGGTAGGAAACACAGTTCTTTCTTACAGGGCATGATCATGGTTCTTGCTGTATTTTAGAATCTGGAAAGAAGAGCTTGCTTCTTGCGTTAAAATAGATTTTTTTCAGGGATGCGAACTCTGGTCTGAATTCCCCTTCAGAAATGGCGTTAAACCCCAGGATCTGTGTCTTCCTACAAGCAAGAGTTCATTTCTGTTAAACCAATTGAATTTTGGGCTCAAATGATTTTTTGCAGTTCATCAACCCAAACCGATTCCCACTATTAAGTAAAGAGCCTTTATGTAATAGGAGCTGTTGTTTGTATCAGTTTCATAAGGAGAGTTGAACTACATATGGTCCGTATGAGTAGGAAACACAGTATTTTTTTAAGGCATGCTCATAATTCTTGCTGTATTGGAGACGCTGGAAAGAAGAGCTTGCTTCTTGCGTTAAATCAGAGTGTGTTTCATGGATGAGAACACTGGTCTGAATTTCCCTTCAGAAACAGAGTTAAACCCCAGGATCTGTATTTTCCTACAAGCAAGAGTTCATTTCTTGTAAAGCAAGTGAATTTTGGGCTCAAATGACTTTACACAGTTCAAAAACCCAATGCGATTCTCACTATCAAATAAAGAGCATTTATATAAGAAGAGCTGTGGTTTGTATCTGTTTCTTAAGCAGAGTTGAACTACATATGGTCCGTATGAATAGGAAAAAAGTTCTTTTTTTCAGGGCATGCTCATGGTTCTTGCTGTATTGGAGATGCTGGAAAGAAGAGCTTGCTTCTTGCATTTAATCAGAATGTGTTTCATGGATGAGAACTCTGGTCTGAATTTCCCTTCAGAAACGGAGTTACACCCCAGGATGTGTGTCTTCCTACAAACAAGAGTTCATTTCTGGAAAAGCCAGTGAATTGTGGGCTCAAAGGATTTTACACAGTACATGTACCCAATGCGATTCTCACTATTAACTAAAGAGCATTTATGTAAGAGGAGCTATGGTTTGTATCAGTTTCTTAAGCAGAGTTGAACTACATATGGTCCGTATGAATAGGAAACACAGTTCTTTTTTTCAGGGCATGCTCATGGTTCTTGCTGTATTGGAGATGCTGGTGAGAAGAGCTTACTTCTTGCATTAAAACAGAGTGTGTTTCATGGATGAGTACTCTGGTCGGAATTTCCCATCCGAAACGGAGTTATACCCCAGGATCTGTTTCTTCCTACAAGCAACAGTTCATTTCTGGAAAACCCAGTGAAGTTTGGGCTCAAATGATTTTACACAGTTCATGAACCCAACGCGATTCTCACTATTAACTACAGAGCATTTATGTAAGAGGAGCTGTGGTTTGTTTCAGTTTCATAAGCAGAGTTGAATTACATGTGGTCCTTATGAGTAGGAAACACAGTTCTTTTTTACAGGCCATGCTCATGGTTCTTGCTGTATTTTAGATTCTGGAAAGAAGTCCTTGCTTCTTACGTTAGAACAAATTGTGTTTCAGGAATGAGAATTCTGGTCTGAATTTCCCTTCAGAAACGGAGTTAAAACCCAGGATCTGTGTCTTCCTACAAGCAAGAGTTCATTTCTGGAAAACCCAGTGAAGTTTGGGCTCAAATGATTTTACACAGTTGATGAACCCAACGCGATTCTCACTATTAACTTAAGAGCATTTATGTAAGAGGAGCTGTGGTTTGTTTGAGTTTATAAGCAGAGTTGACATACATATGGTTCTTATGAGTAGGAAACACAGTTCTTTTTTTCTGGGCATGCTCATGATTCTTGCTGTATTGGAGACGCTGGAAAGAAGAGCTTGCTTCTTCCATTAAAACAGGGTGTGTTTCATGGATGAGAACTCTCTTCTGAATTTCCCATCATTAATGGAGTTAAACCCCATGATATGTGGCTTCCTACAAGCAAGAGTTCATTTATGAAAAACCCTGTGAATATTGGGCTCAAATGATTTTAAACAGTTCATGAACCCAACGCGATTCTCACTATTAACTTAAGAGCATTTATGTAAGAGCAGCTGTGGTTCGTTTCAGTTTCATAAGCAGAGTTGACTTACATATGGTTCTTATGAGTAGGAAACACAGTTCTTTTTTTCTGGTCATGCTCATGATTCTTGCAGTATTGAAGACGCTGGAAGGAAGAGCTTGCTTCTTGCATTTAAACAGAATGTGTTTCATGGATGAGAACTCTGGTCTGAATTTCCCTTCAGAAACGGAGTTCCACCCCAGGACATGTGTCTTCCTACAAGCAAGAGTTCATTTCTGGAAAACCCAGTGAATTGTGGGCTCAAAGGATTTTACACAGTACATGTACCCAATGCGATTCTCATTATTAACTAAAGAGCATTTATGTAAGAGGAGCTGTGGTTTGTTTCAGGTTCATAAGCACAGTTGAATTACATATGGTCCCTATGGGTAGGAAACACAGTTCTTTTTTCAGGGCATGCTCATGGTTCTTGCTGTATTGGAGATGCTGGAAAGAAGAGCTTGCTTCTTGCGTTAAAACAGATTTTGTTTCAGGGATGAGAACTCTGGTCTGAATTTCCCTTCAGAAACGGCGTTAAACTCCAGGTTCTGTGTCTTCCTACGAGCATAGTTCATTTCTGTTTAACCAATTGAATATTGCACTCAAATGATTTTTTGTAGTTCACAAACCCAAACCGATTCCCACTATTAAGTAAAGAGCCTTTATATAAGAGGAGCTCTGGTTTGTAGCAGTTTCATAAGCAGAGTTGAACTACATATGGTCCGTATGAGTAGGAAACACAGTTCTTTTATTCTGGGAATGCACATGATTCTTGCTGTATTGAGGACGCTGGAAAGAAGAGCTTTCTTCTTGCATTTAAACAGAATTTGTTTCATGGATGAGAACTCTGGTCTGAATTTCCCTTCAGAAACGGAGTTACACCCCAGGATCTGTGTCTTCCTACAAGCAAGAGTTCATTTCTGGCAAACCCAGTGAATTTTGGGCTCAAATATTTTTACACAGTTCTTGAACTCAACGCGATTCTCACTATTAACTAAAATGCATTTATGTAAGAGGAGCTGTGGATAGTTTCAGTTTCATAAGCAGAGTTGAATTACATATGGTACTTATGAGTAGGAAACCCAATTACTTTTTTTTCAGGTCATGCTCATGGTTCTTGCTGTATTTTAGATTCTGGAAAGAAGACATTTCTTCTTACGTTGAAACAAATTGTGTTTCAGGGATGAGAATTCTGGTCTGAATTTCCCATCAGAAACGGAGTTACACGCCAAGATCTGTGTCTTCCTACAAGCAAGAGTTCATTTCTGGAAAACCTAGTGAATTTTGGGCTCAAATGATTTTGCACAGTTCATGAACCCAACACGATTCTCACTATTAAGTTAAGAGCATTTATGTAAGTGGAGCTGTGGTTTGTTTGAGTTTCAGCAGCAGAGTTGAATTACATATGGTCCTTATGAGTAGGAAACACAGTTCTTTTTTTCTGGGCATGCTCATGATTCTTGTTGCATTGGAGACGCTGGAAAGAAGAGCTTGCTTCTTGCGTTAAATCAGAGTGTGTTTCATGGATGAGAACACTTGTTTGAATTTCCCTTCAGAAATGGAGTAAAACCCCAGGATCTGTATTTTCCTACAAGCAAGAGTTCATTTCTTGTAAACCAATGGATTTTGGGTCAAATGATTTTACACAGTTCAAAAACCCAATGCGATTCTCACTATCAACTAAAGAGCATTTATATAAGAGGAGCTGTGGATTGTATCAGTTTCTTAAGCAGAGTTGAACTACATTTGGTCCGTATGAATAGGAAACAGTTCTTTTTTTCAGGGAATGCTCATGGTTCTTGCTGTATTGGAGATGCTGGAAAGAAGAGCTTGCTTCTTGCATTTAAACAGAATGTGATTCATGGATGAGAACTCTGGTGTGAATTTCCCTTCAGAAACGGAGTTACACCCCAGGATCTGTGTCTTCCTACAAGCAAGAGTCCATTTCTGGAAAACCAAGTGAATTTTGGGCTCAAATGATTTTACACAGTTCATGAACACAACGTGATTCTCTCTATTAACTAAAGAGCATTTATGTAACAGGGGCTATTGTTTGTTTCAGTTTCATAAGCAGAGTTGAATTACATATGGTACTTATGGGTAGGAAACACAGTTCTTTTTTTCAGGGCATGCTCATGGTTCTTGCTGTATTGGAGACGCTGGAAAGAAGAGCTTGCTTCTTGCATTAAAACAGGGTGTGTTTCATGAATGAGAACTTTGGTCTGAATTTCCCATCAGAAATGGTGTTAAAACCCATGATCTGTGTCTTCCTACAAGCAAGAGTTCATTTCTAGTAAACCAAGTGAATTTTAAGCTGAAATGATTTTACACAGTTCTAGAACCCAACACTATTATCACTATTAACTAAAGGGCATTTATGTAAGAGGAGCTGTGGTCTGTATCAAATTCATTAGCAGAGTTGACCTACATATGGTCCCTATGAATAGGAAACACAGTTCTTTTTTTCAGGGCATGCTCATGGTTCTTGCTGTAATGGAGATGCTGGAAAGAAGAGCTTGCTTCTTGCATTTAAACAGAATGTGTTTCATGGATGAGAACTCTGGTCTGAATTTCCCTTCAGAAACGGAGTTACACCCCAGGATCTGTTTCTTCCTACAAGCAACAGTTCATCTCTGGAAAACCCAGTGAATTTTGGGCTCAAATGATTTTACACAGTTCATGAACCCAACGCGATTATCACTATTAACTACAGAGCATTTATGTAAGAGGAGGTGTGGTTTGTTTCAGTTTCATAAGCAGAGTTGAATTACATGTGGTCCTTGTGAGTTGGAAACAGTTCTTTTTTTCTGGACCTGCTCATGATTCTTACTGTATTGGAGACGCTGGCAAGGAGACCTTGCTCTTGCGTTAAATCAGAGTGTGTTTCATGGATGAGAACACTGGTCTGAATTTCCCTTCAGAAACAGAGTAAAACCCCAGGATTTGTATTTTCCTACAAGCAAGTGTTCATTTCTTGTAAACCAAGTGAATTTTGGGCTCAAATGATTTTACACAGTTCAAAAACCCAATGCGATTCTCACTATCAACTAAAGAGCATTTATGTAAGAGGAGCTGTTGTCTGTATCAATTTCATTAGCAGAGTTGAACTACATATGGTCCGTATGAGTAGGAAACACAGGTGTTTTATTCTGGAAATGCTCATGATTCTTCCTGAATTGGAGACGCTGGAAAGAAGAGCTTGCTTCTTGCATTTAAACAGAATGTGTTTCATGGATGAGAACTCTGGTCTGAATTTCCCTTCCGAAACTGAGTTACACCCCAGGATCTGTTTCTTCCTACATGCAACAGTTCATCTCTGGAAAACCCAGTGAATTTTGGGTTCAAATGATTTTACACAGTTCATGAACCCAACGCGATTATCACTATTAACTACAGAGCATTTATGTAAGAGGAGGTGTGGTTTGTTTCAGTTTCATAAGCAGAGTTGAATTACATGTGGTCCTTATGAGTAGGAAACACAGTTCTTTTTTATAGGCCATGCTCATGGTTCTCGCTGTATTTTAGATTCTGGAAAGAAAAGGTTGCTTCTTAAGTTAAAAATAATTGTGTTTCAGGAATGAGAATTCTGGTCTGAATTTCCCTTCCGAAATGGAGTTAAACCCCAGGATCTGTGTCTTCCTATGAGCAAGAGTTCATTTCTGGAAACCAGGTGAATTTTGGTCTCAAATGATTTTTCGCAGTTCACCAACCCACACCGAATCCCACTATTAAATAAAGAGCATTTATGTAAGAGGAGCTGTGGTTTGTATCAGTTACATAAGCAGAGTTGAACTACATATGGTCCCTATGAGTAGGAAACACAGTTCTTTTATTCAGTGCATGCTCATGGTTCTTGCTGTATTGGAGACGCTGGAAAGAAGAGCTTGCTTTTTGCATTTAAACAGAATGTGTTTCATGGATGAGAACTCTGGTCTGAATTTCCCTTCAGAAACGGAGTTACATGCCTAGATCTGTGTCTTCCTACAAGCAAGAGTTCATTTCTGGTAAACCCAGTGAATATTGGGCTCAAATGATTTTACACAGTTCATGAACCCAACGCTATTCTCACTATTAACTAAAGAGCATTTATGTAAGAGGAGCTGTGGTTTTTTTCAGTTTCATAAGCAGAGTTGAATTACATATGGTCCTTATGAGTAGGAAACACAGTTCTTTTTTTCAGGCCATGCTCATGGTTCTTGCTGTATTTTAGATTCTGGAAGAAGACCTTGCTTCTTACGTTAAAACAAATTGTGTTTCAGGGATGAGAACTCTGGTCTGAATTTCCCTTCACAAACGGAGTTACATGCCTAGATCTGTGTCTTCCTACAAGCAAGAGTTCATTTCTGTGAAACCCAGTGAATTTTGGGCTCAAATGATTTTAAACAGTTCATGAACCCAACGCGATTCTCACTATTAACTTAAGAGCATTTATGTAAGAGGAGCTGTGGTTTGTTTCAATTTCATAAGCAGAGTTGAATTACATGTGTTCCTTACGAGTAGGAAACACAGTTCTTTTTTTCTGGGCATGCTCATGATTCTTGCTGTATTGCATACGCTGGAAAGAAGAGCTTGCTTCTTGCATTAAAACAGTGTGTGTTTCATGGATGAGAACTCTGGTCTGAATTTCCCTTCAGAAAGGAGTTAAACAACATGATGTGTGTCTTCCTACAAGTAAGAGTTCATTCTGGTAAACCAAGTGAATTTTCATCTCAAATGATTTTACACAGTTCATGAACACAACGCGATTCTCTCTATTAACTAAAGAGCATTTATGTAAGAGGAGCTGTGGTTTGTTTCAGTTTCATTAGCAGAGTTGAACTACATATGGTCCTTATGGGTTGGAAACACAGTTCTTTATTTCAGGGCATGTTCATGGTTCTTGCTGTATTGGAGACGCTGGAAAGAAGAGCTTGCTTCTTGCATTAAAACAGAATGTGTTTCATGGATGAGAACTCTGGTCTGAATTTCCCTTCAGAAATGGCGTTAAACCCCAGGATCTGTGTCTTCCTACAAGCAAGAGTTCATTTCTGTTAAACCAATTGAATTTTGGGCTCAAATGATTTTTTGCAGTTCACCAACCCAAACCGATTCCCACTATTAAGTAAAGAGCATTTATGTAAGAGGAACTGTGGTCTGTATCAATTTCATTAGTAGAGTTGAACTACATATGGTCCGTATGAATAGGAAACACAATTACTTTTTTTTCAGGTCATGCTCATGGTTCTTGCTGGAAAGAAGACATTGCTTCTTACGTTAAAACAAATTTTGTTTCAGGGATGAGAATTCTGGTCTGAATTTCCCATCAGAAACGGAGTTACACGCCAAGATCTGTGTCTTCCTACAAGCAAGAGTTCATTTCTGGAAAACCTAGTGAATTTTGGGCTCAAATCATTTTACACATTTCATGAACCCAATTCGATTCTCACTATTAAGTTAAGAGCATTTATGTAAGAGGAGGTGTGGTTTGTTTCAGTTTCAATAGCAGAGTTGAATTAAATATGGTCCTTATGAGTAGGAAACACAGTTCTTGTATTCTGGGCATGCCCATGATTCTTGTTGATTTGGAGACGCTGGAAAAAAGAGCTTGCTTCTTGCGTTAAATCAGAGTGTGTTTCATGGATGAGAACACTGGTCTGAATTTCCCTTCAGAAATGGAGTAAAATCCCAGGATCTGTATTTTCCTACAAGCAAGAGTTCATTTCTTGTAAACCAAGTGAATTTTGGGCTCAAATGATTTTACACAGTTCATGAACACAACGCGATTCTCTCTATTAACTAAAGAGCATTTATGGAAGAGGAGCTGTGGTTTGTTTCAGTTTCATAAGCAGAGTTGAATTACATATGGACCTTATGGGTAGGAAACACAGTTCCTTTTTTCAGGGCATGCTTATGGTTCTTGCTGTATTGGAGACGCTGGAAAGAAGAGCTTGCTTTTTGCATTAAAACAGGGTGTGTTTCATGGTTGAGAACTCTGGTCTGAATTTCCCTTCAGAAATGGAGTTAAAACTCATGATCTGTGTCTTCCTACAAGCAAGAGTTCATTTCTGGTAAACCAAGTGAATTTTAAGCTCAAATGATTTTACACAGTTCTAGAACCCAACACTATTATCACTATTAAGTAAAAGCATTTATGTAAGAGGAGCTGTGGTCTGTATCAATTTCATTAGCAGAGTTGAACTACATATGGTCCGTATGAATAGGAAACACAGTTCATTTTTTCAGGGCATGCTCCTGGTTCTTGCTGTATTGGAAATGCTGGAAAGAAGAGCTTGCTTCTTGCATTTAAACAGAATGTGTTTCATGGATGAGAACTCTGGTCTGAATTTCCCTTCAGATACGGAGTTACACCCCAGGGTCTGTGTCTTCCTATAAACAAGAGTCCATTTCTGGAAAACAAAGTCAATTTTGGGCTCAAATGATTTTACACAGTACATGTACCCAATGCGATTCTCACTATTAACTAAAGAGCATTTATGTAAGAGGAGCTGAGGTTTGTATCAGTTTCATAAGCAGAGTTGTACTACATATGGTCAGTATGAGTAGGAAACACAGTTCTTTTTTCTGGGCAAGCTCAGGGTTCTTGCTGTTTTGTAGACGATGGAAAGAAGACCTTGCTTCTTACGTTAAAACAAATTGTGTTTCAGGAATGAGAATTCTGGTCTGAATTTCCCTTCAGAAACAGAGTTACACGCCAGGATCTCTGTCTTCCTACAAGCAAGAGTTCATTTCTGGAAAACCCAGTGAATTTTGGGCTCAAATGATTTTACACAGTTCATGAACACAACGCGATTCTCTCTATTAATTAAAGAGCATTTATGGAAGAGGAGCTGTGGTTTGTTTCGGGTTCATAAGTAGAGTTGAATTACATATGGTCCTTATGGGTAGGAAACACAGTTCTTTTTTTCAGGGCATGCTCATGGTTCTTGCTGTATTGCAGACCCTGGAAAGAAGAGCTTGCTTCTTGCATTAAAACAGTGTGTGTTTCATGGATGAGAACTCTGGTCTGAATTTCCCTTCAGAAAGGAGTTAAACACCATGATGTGTGTCTTCCTACAAGCAAGAGTTCATTTCTGGTAAACCAATAGAAATTTGGGCTCAAATGATTTTTCGCAGTTCACCACCCAAACCGATTCCAACTATTAACTAAAGAGCATTTATGTTAGAGGAGCTGTGGTTTGTATCAGTTTCATGAGCAGAGTTGAACTACATATGGTCCGTATGAATAGGAAACACAGTTCTTTTTTTCAGGTCATGCTCATGGTTCTTGCTTTATTTTAGATTCTGGAAAGAAGACCTTGCTTCTTACTTTAAAACAAATTGTGTTTCATGGATGAGAATTCTGGTCTGAATTTCCCTTCAGAAACAGAGTTACACGCCAGGATCTCTGTCTTCCTACAAGCAAGAGTTCATTTCTGGAAAACACAGTGAATTTTGGGCTAAAATGACTTTACACTGTTCATGAATCCAATGCGATTCTCACTATTAAATAAAGAGCAACTATGTAAGAGGAGCTGTGGTTTGTTTCAGTTTCATAAGCAGAGTTGAATTTCATATGGTCCTTATAGTAGGAAAATCAGTTCTTTTTTCTGGGAATGCTCATGATTCATGCTGTATTGGAGACATTGGAAAGAAGAGCTTGCTTCTTGCATTTAAACAGAATGGGTTTCATGGATGAGAACGCTGGTCTGAATTTCCATTCAGAAACCAAGTTAAACCCCAGGATCTGTGTCTTCCTACAAGCAAGAATTCATTTCTGGAAAACCCAGTGAATTTTGGGCTGAAATGATTTTACACATTTCATGAACCAAACGCGATTCTCACTATTAACTAAGGAGCATTTATGTAAAAGAAGCTGTGGTTTGTATCAGTTTCATAAGCAGAGTTGAACTACATATGGTCAGTATGAGTAGGAAGCACAGTTCTTTTAATCTGTGCATGCTCATGGTTCTTGCTGTATTGGAGACGATGGAAAGAAGAGCTTGGTTCTTGCGTTAAAACAGATTGTGTTTCGGGGATGAGAACTCTGGTCTGAATTTCCCTTCAGAAACGGAGTTAAGCCCCAGGATCTGTGTCTTCCTACAAGCAAGAGTTCATTTCTGGTAAACCAAGTGAATTTTTGGCTCAAAGGTTTTTGCACAGTTCTAGAACCCAACGCGATTATCACTATTAACTAAAGAGGATTTATGTAAGAGGAGTTGTGGTCTGCATAAGTTTCATAAGCCGAGTTGAACTACATGTGGTCCATATGAGTAGGAAACACAGTTCTTTTTTCTGGGCATGCTCATGGTTCCTACTGTATTGGAGATGCTGGAAAGAAGAGGATGATTCATGCCACAAAACAGAGAGTTTTTCAGGGATTATTATTCTGGTCTGAATTACACTTCAGAAACCTAGTTAAACCCCAGGACCTGTGTCTTCCTGCAAACAAGAGTTCATTTCTGGAAAACCCAGTGAATTTTTGGCTCAAATGATTTTACACAGTTCATAAACCCAACGCGATTCTCACTATTAATAATGAGCATTTATGTAAGAGGAGCTGTGGTTTGTTTCAATTTCATAAGCAGAGTTGAATTACATATGGTCCTTATGAGTCGGAAACACAGTTCTTTTTTTCAGTCCATGCTCACTGTTCTTGCTGTGTTTTAGATTCTGGAAAGAAGACTTTGCTTCTTACATTAAAACAAATTGTGTTTCAGGGATGAGAATTCTGGTCTGAATTTCCCTTCAGAAAAGGAGTTACACGCCAGGATCTGTGTCTTCCTACAAGCAAGAGATCATTTCTGGAAAACCCAGTGAATTTTGGGCTCAAATGATTTTACAGAGTTCTAGAACCCAACGCGATTATCACTATTAACTAAAGAGGATTTATGTAAGAGGAGTTGTGGTCTGCATAAGTTTCATAAGCCGAGTTGAACTACATGTGGTCCATATGAGTAGGAAACACAGTTCTTTTTTCTGGGCATGCTCATGGTTCCTACTGTATTGGAGATGCTGGAAAGAAGAGGATGATTCATGCCACAAAACAGAGAGTTTTTCAGGGATTATTATTCTGGTCTGAATTACACTTCAGAAACCTAGTTAAACCCCAGGACCTGTGTCTTCCTGCAAACAAGAGTTCATTTCTGGAAAACCCAGTGAATTTTTGGCTCAAATGATTTTACACAGTTCATAAACCCAACGCGATTCTCACTATTAATAATGAGCATTTATGTAAGAGGAGCTGTGGTTTGTTTCAATTTCATAAGCAGAGTTGAATTACATATGGTCCTTATGAGTCGGAAACACAGTTCTTTTTTTCAGTCCATGCTCACTGTTCTTGCTGTGTTTTAGATTCTGGAAAGAAGACTTTGCTTCTTACATTAAAACAAATTGTGTTTCAGGGATGAGAATTCTGGTCTGAATTTCCCTTCAGAAAAGGAGTTACACGCCAGGATCTGTGTCTTCCTACAAGCAAGAGATCATTTCTGGAAAACCCAGTGAATTTTGGGCTCAAATGATTTTACAGAGTTCATGAACCCAACGCGATTCTCACTATAAACTAAAGAGCAATTATGTAAGAGGAGCTGTGGTTTGTTTCAGTGTCATAAGCCGAGTTGAATTACATATGGTCTTTATGATTGGGAAACACAGTTCTTTTTTTTGGGAATGCTCATGATTCGTGCTGCATTGGAGACACTGGAAAGAAGAGCTTGCTTCTTGCGTTAAATCAGAGTGTGTTTCATGGATGAGAACCCTGGTCTGAATTTCCCTTCAGAAGCGGAGTTAAACCCCAGGATCTGTGTCTTCCTACAAGCTAGAGTTCATTTCTTGAAAACCCAGTGAATTTTGGGCTCAAATGATTTTACAAATTAATGAACCCAACACGATTCTCATTATTAACTAAAGAGCATTTATGATAGAGGAGCTGTGGTTTGTATCAGTTTCATCAGCAGAGTTCAACTATATATGGTCCTTTTGAGTAGGAAACACAGTTCTTTTTTTCAGGGCATTCTCATGGTTCTTGCTGTATTGGAGACGCTAGAAAGAAGAGCTTCCTTCTTGCATTAAAACAGGTTGTGTTTCATGGATGAGAACTCTGGTCTGAATTTCCCTTCAGAAACTTAGTTAAACCCCATGATCTGTGTCTTCCTACAAGCAAGAGTTCATTTCTGGTAAACCAAGTGAATTTTCAGCTCAAATGATTTTACACAGTTCATGAACCCTACGTGATTCTCACTATTAACTAAATAGCATTTATGTAAGAGGAGCTGTGGTTTGTTTCAGTTTCATAAGCAGAGTTGAAATACATATGGTCCTTATGAGTAGGAAACACAGTTCTTTTTTTCAGGCCATGCTCATGGTTCTTGCTGTATTTTAGATTCTGGAAAGAAGACCTTACTCCTTACATTAAAATGATCGTGTTTCAGGGATGAGAATTCTGGTCTCAACTTCCCTTCATAAGCGGAGTCAAACACCAGGATCTGTGTCTTCCTAAAAGCAAGAGTTCATTTCTGGTAAACCCAGTTAATTTTGGCTCAAATGATTTTACACAGTTCATGAATCCAATGCGAATCTCACTATTAACTAAAGAGAATTTATATAAGAGGAGCTGTGGTTTGTATCAGTTTTTAATCAGAGTTGAACTACATATGGTCCGTATGAGTAGGAAACACAGTTCTTTTTTTCAGGGCATGCTCATGATTCTTGCTGTACTATAGACTCTGGAAAGAAGAGCTGGCTTCTTGCTTTAAAACAGATTGTGTTTCAGGGATGCGAACTCTGGTCTTAATTTCCATTCAGAAACGGAGTTAAACTCCATGATCTGTGTCTTCCTACAAGCAAGAGTTCATTTCTGGTAAACCAAGTGAATTTTCGGCTCAAAGGTTTTTGCACAGTTCTAGAACCCAACGCGATTATCACTATTAACTAAAGAGGATTTATGTAAGAGGAGTTGTGGTCTGCATAAGTTTCATAAGCCGAGTTGAACTACATATGGTCCGTATGAGTAGGAAACACAGAACTTTTTTCTGGGCATGCTCATGGTTCTTACTGTATTGGAGACCCTGGAAAGAAGAGTATGTTTCATGCCACAAAAAAAAGTGTTTTTCAAGGATGAGAATTCTGGTCTGATTTTCCCTTCAGAAACGGAGTAAAACCCCAGGATCTGTGTCTTCCTACAAGCAAGAATTCATTTCTGGTAAACCAAGTGAATTTTGGGCTGAAAGGTTTTTGCACAGTTCTAGAATCCAACGCGATTCTCACAATTAATAAAGAGCACTTATGTAAGAGGAGCTGTGGTTTGTTTCAGTTTCATAAGCAGAGTTGAATTACATATGGCCCTTATGAGTAGGAAATACAGTTTTTTTTTTGGGGGGGGAATGCTTATGATTCGTGCTGTATTGGAGACGCTGGTAAGAAGAGCTTGCTTCTTGCGTTAAATCAGAGTGTGTTTCAAGGATGAGAACATTGGTCTGAATTTCCCTTCAGAAGCAGGGTTAAACCCCAGGATCTGTGTCTTCCTACAAGCAAGAGTACATTTCTTGAAAACCCGTGAATTTGGGGCTCAAATGATTTTACACAGTTCATGAACCCAATTCGATTCTCACTATTAAGTTAAGAGCATTTATGTAAGAGGAGCTGTGGTTCGTATCAGTTTCATCAGCAGAGTTGAACTACATATGGTCTGTATGAGTAGGAATCACAGTTCTTTTTTTCTGGGCATGCTCATGATTCTTGTTGTATTGGAGATGCTGGAAAGAAGAGCTTGCTTCTTGCGTTAAATGAGAGTGTGTTTCATGGATGAGAACACTGGTCTGAATTTCCCTTCAGAAACGTAGTAAAACCCCAGGATCTGTATTTTCCTTCAAGCAAGAGTTCATTTCTTGTAAACCAAGTGGATTTTGGGATCAAATGATTTTACACAGTTCAAAAACCCAATGCGATTCTCACTATCAACTAAAGAGCATTTATATAAGAGTAGCTGTGGATTGTATTAGTTTCTTAAGCAGAGTTGAACTACTTATGGTCCGTATGAATAGGAAACACAGTTCTTTTTTTCAAGGCATGCTCATGAATCTTGCTGTATTGGAGATGCTGAAAAGAAGAGCTTGCTTCTTGTATTTAAACAGAATGTGTTTCATGGATGAGAACTCTGGTCTGAATTTCCCTTCAGAAACGGAGTTACATCCCAGGATCTGTGTCTTCCTACAAGCAAGAGTCCATTTCTGGAAAACCAAGTGAATCTTGGGCTCAAATAATTTAACACATTTCATGAACACAACGCGATTCTCACTATTAACTAAAGAGCATTTATGTAAGAGGAGCTGTGGTTTGTTTCAGTTTCATAAGCAGAGTTGAATTACATATGGTCCTTATGGGTAGGAAACACAGTTCTTTTTTTCAGGGCATGCTCATGGTTCTTGCTGTATTGGAGACGCTGGAAAGAAGAGCTTGCTTTTTGCATTAAAATAGAGTGTGTTTCATTGATGAGAACTCTGGTCTGAATTTCCCTTCTGAAACGGAGTTAATACTCATGATCTGTGTATTCCTACAAGCAAGAGTTCATTTCTGGTAAACCAAGTGAATTTTAAGCTCAAATGATTTTACACAGTTCTAGAACCCAACACTATTATCACTATTAACTAAAGAGCATTTATGTAAGAGGAGCTGTGGTCTGTATCAATTTCATTAGCAGAGTTGAACTACATATGGTCCTTATGAGTAGGAAACACAGTTCTTTTTATCAGGCCATGCTCATAGTTATTGCTGTATTTTAGATTCTGGAAAGAAGACCTTGCTACTTACGTTAAAACAGATTGTGTTTCAGCAATGAGAATTCTAGTCTGAACTTCCCTTCATAAGCGGAGTCAAACCCCAGGATCTGTGTCTTCCTACAAGCAAGAGTTCATTTCTGGTAAACCCAGTGAATTTTGGGCTCAAATGATTTTACAAAGTTCATGAATCCAACGCGATACTCACTATTAACTAAGGAGCATTTATGTAAAAGAAGCTGTGGTTTGTATCAGTTTCATAAGCAGAGTTGAACTACATATGGTCAGTATGAGTAGGAAACACAGTTCTTTTAATCTGTGCATGCTCATGGTTCTTGCTGTATTGGAGAAGATGGAAAGAAGAGCTTGGTTCTTGCGTTAAAACAGATTGTGTTTCAGGGATGAGAACTCTGGTCTGAATTTCCCTTCAGAAACGGAGTTAATCCCCAGGATCTGTGTATTCCAGAAGCAAGAGTTCATTTCTGGTAAACCAAGTGAATTTTTGGCTCAAAGGTTTTTGCACAGTTCTAGAACCCTAAGCGATTATCACTATTAACTAAAGAGGATTTATGTAAGAGGAGTTGTGGTCTGCATAAGTTTCATAAGCCGAGTTGAACTACATGTGGTCCATATGAGTAGGAAACACAGTTCTTTTTTCTGGGCATGCTCATGGTTCCTACTGTATTGGAGATGCTGGAAAGAAGAGGATGATTCATGCCACAAAACAGAGAGTTTTTCAGGGATTATTATTCTGGTCTGAATTACACTTCAGAAACCTAGTTAAACCCCAGGACCTGTGTCTTCCTACAAACAAGAGTTCATTTCTGGAAAACCCAGTGAATTTTTGGCTCAAATGATTTTACACAGTTCATAAACCCAACGCGATTCTCACTATTAATAATGAGCATTTATGTAAGAGGAGCTGTGGTTTGTTTCAATTTCATAAGCAGAGTTGAATTACATATGGTCCTTATGAGTCGGAAACACAGTTCTTTTTTTCAGTCCATGCTCACTGTTCTTGCTGTGTTTTAGATTCTGGAAAGAAGACTTTGCTTCTTACATTAAAACAAATTGTGTTTCAGGGATGAGAATTCTGGTCTGAATTTCCCTTCAGAAAAGGAGTTACACGCCAGGATCTGTGTCTTCCTACAAGCAAGAGATCATTTCTGGAAAACCCAGTGAATTTTGGGCTCAAATGATTTTACAGAGTTCATGAACCCAACGCGATTCTCACTATAAACTAAAGAGCAATTATGTAAGAGGAGCTGTGGTTTGTTTCAGTGTCATAAGCAGAGTTGAATTACATATGGTCTTTATGATTGGGAAACACAGTTCTTTTTTTTGGGAATGCTCATGATTCGTGCTGCATTGGAGACACTGGAAAGAAGAGCTTGCTTCTTGCGTTAAATCAGAGTGTGTTTCATGGATGAGAACCCTGGTCTGAATTTCCCGTCAGAAGCGGAGTTAAACCCCAGGATCTGTGTCTTCCTACAAGCTAGAGTTCATTTCTTGAAAACCCAGTGAATTTTGGGCTCAAATGATTTTACACAGTTAATGAACCCAACACGATTCTCATTATTAACTAAAGAGCATTTATGATAGAGGAGCTGTGGTTTGTATCAGTTTCATCAGCAGAGTTCAACTATATATGGTCCTTTTGAGTAGGAAACACAGTTCTTTTTTTTCAGGGCATTCTCATGGTTCTTGCTGTATTGGAGACGCTAGAAAGAAGAGCTTCCTTCTTGCATTAAAACAGGTTGTGTTTCATGGATGAGAACTCTGGTCTGAATTTCCCTTCAGAAACTTAGTTAAACCCCATGATCTGTGTCTTCCTACAAGCAAGAGTTCATTTCTGGTAAACCAAGTGAATTTTCAGCTCAAATGATTTTACACAGTTCATGAACCCTACGTGATTCTCACTATTAACTAAATAGCATTTATGTAAGAGGAGCTGTGGTTTGTTTCAGTTTCATAAGCAGAGTTGAATTACATATGGTCCTTATGAGTAGGAAACACAGTTCTTTTTTTCAGGCCATGCTCATGGTTCTTGCTGTATTTTAGATTCTGGAAAGAAGACCTTACTCCTTACATTAAAATGATCGTGTTTCAGGGATGAGAATTCTGGTCTCAACTTCCCTTCATAAGCGGAGTCAAACACCAGGATCTGTGTCTTCCTAAAAGCAAGAGTTCATTTCTGGTAAACCCAGTTAATTTTGGCTCAAATGATTTTACACAGTTCATGAATCCAATGCGATTCTCACTATTAACTAAAGAGAATTTATATAAGAGGAGCTGTGGTTTGTATCAGTTTTTAATCAGAGTTGAACTACATATGGTCCGTATGAGTAGGAAACACAGTTCTTTTTTTCAGGGCATGCTCATGATTCTTGCTGTACTATAGACTCTGGAAAGAAGAGCTGGCTTCTTGCTTTAAAACAGATTGTGTTTCAGGGATGCGAACTCTGGTCTTAATTTCCATTCAGAAACGGAGTTAAACTCCATGATCTGTGTCTTCCTACAATCAAGAGTTCATTTCTTGAAAACCCGTGAATTTTGGGCTCAAATGATTTTACACAGTTCATGAACCCAATTGGATTCTCACTATTAAGTTAAGAGCATTTATGTTAGAGGAGCTGTGGTTCGTATCAGTTTCATCAGCAGAGTTGAACTACATATGGTCTGTATGAGTAGGAATCACAGTTCTTTTTTCTGGGCATGCTCATGATTCTTGTTGTATTGGAGACGCTGGAAAGAAGAGCTTGCTTCTTGCGTTAAATCAGAGTGTGTTTCATGGATGAGAACACTGGTCTGAATTTCCCTTCAGAAACGGAGTAAAACCCCAGGATCTGTATTTTCCTACAAGCAAGAGTTCATTTCTTGTAAACCAAGTGGATTTTGGGCTCAAATGATTATACACAGTTCAAAAACCCAATGCGATTCTCACTATCAACTAAAGAGCATTTATATAAGAGTAGCTGTGGATTGTATTAGTTTCTTAAGCAGAGTTGAACTACTTATGGTCCGTATGAATAGGAAACACAGTTCTTTTTTTCAAGGCATGCTCATGGTTCTTGCTGTATTGGAGATGCTGGAAAGAAGAGCTTGCTTCTTGTTTTTAAACAGAATGTGTTTCATGGATGAGAACTCTGGTCTGAATTTCCCTTCAGAAACGGAGTTACATCCCAGGATCTGTGTCTTCCTACAAGCAAGAGTCCATTTCTGGAAAACCAAGTGAATTTTGGGATCAAATGATTTAACACAGTTCATGAACACAACGCGATTCTCACTATTAACTAAAGAGCATTTATGTAAGAGGAGCTGTGGTTTGTTTCAGTTTCATAAGCAGAGTTGAATTACATATGGTCCTTATGGGTAGGAAACACAGTTCTTTTTTTCAGGGCATGCTCATGGTTCTTGCTGTATTGGAGACGCTGGAAAGAAGAGCTTGCTTTTTGCATTAAAACAGAGTGTGTTTCATGGATGAGAACTCTGGTCTGAATTTCCCGTCAGAAACAGAGTTAAAACTCATGATCTGTGTCTTCCTACAAGCAAGAGTTCATTTCTGGTAAACCAAGTGAATTTTAAGCTCAAATGATTTTACACAGTTCTAGAACCCAACACTATTATCACTATTAACTAAAGAGCATTTATGTAAGAGGAGCTGTGGTCTGTATCAATTTCATTAGCAGAGTTGAACTACATATGGTCCGTATGAATAGGAAACACAGTTCTTTTTTTCAGGGCATGCTCATGGTTCTTGCTGTATTAGAAATGCTGGAAAGAAGAGCTTGCTTCTTGCATTTAAACATAATGTATTTCATGGATGAGTACTCTGGTCTGAATTTCCCTTCAGATACGGAGTTACACCCCAGGATCTGTGTCTTCCTATAAACAAGAGTCCATTTCTGGAAAACCAAGTCAATTTTGGGCTCAAATGATTTTACACAGTACATGTACCCAATGCGATTCTCACTATTAACTAAAGAGCATTTATGTAAGAGGAGCTGAGGTTTGTTTCAGTTTCATAAGCAGAGTTGAATTACATATGGTCCTTATGAGTAGGAAACACAGTTTTTTTTTTGGAGGGGGGAATGCTCATGATTCGTGCTGTATTGGAGACGCTGGAAAGAAGAGCTTGCTTCTTGCGTTAAATCAGAGTGTGTTTCAAGGATGAGAACACTGGTCTGAATTTCCCTTCAGAAGCGGGGTTAAACCCCAGGATCTGTGTCTTCCTACAAGCAAGAGTTCATTTCTGTTAAGCCAATTGAATTTTGGGCTCAAATGGTTTTTCGCAGTTCACCAACCCAAACCGATTCCAACTATTAACTAAAGAGCATTTATGTAAGAGGAGCTGTGGTTTGTATCAATTTCATAAGCAGTGTTGAACTGCATAATGTCCGTATGATTAGGAAACACAGTTCTTTTTTTAAGGTCATGCTCATGGTTCTTGCTATATTTTAGATTCTGGAAAAAAGACCTTGCTTCTTATGTTAAAACAAATAGTGTTTCAGGGATGAGAACTCTGGTCTGAATTTCCCTTCAGAAACGGTGTTACACCCCAGGATCTGTGTCTTTCTACAAGCAAGAGTTCAAATCTGGAAAACCCAGTGAATTTTGGGCTCAAATGATTTAACACAGTTCATGAACCCAACGCGATTCTCACTATTAACTTAAGAGCATTTATGTAAGAGGAGCTGTGGTTTGTTTCAGATTCATAAGCAGAGTTGAATTACATATGGTCCTTATGAGTAGGAAACACAGTTCTTTTTTTCTGGGCATGCTCATGGTTCTTGCTGTATTGCAGACGCTGGAAAGAAGAGCTTGCTTCTTGCATTAAAACAGTGTGTGTTTCATGGATGAGAACTCAAGTATGAATTTCCCTTCAGAAACGGGGTTTAACACCATGATGTGTGTCTTCCTACAAGCAAGAGTTCATTTCTGGTAAACCAAGTGAATTTTGGGCTCAAATGATTTTACACAGTTCATGAACACAACGCGATTCTCTCTATTAACTAAGAGCATTTATGTAAGAGGAGCTGTGGTTTGTTTCAATTTCATTAGCAGAGTTGAACTACATATGGTCCTTATGGGTTGGAAACACAATTTTTTTTTCAGGGCATGTTCATGGTTCTTGCTCTATTGGAGACGCTGGAAAGAAGAGCTTGCTTCTTGCATTAAAACAGGGTGTTTTTCATGGATGAGAACTCTGGTCTGAATTTCCCTTCAGAAATGGCATTAAACCCCAGGATCTTTGTCTTCCTACAAGCAAGAGTTCATTTCTGTTAAACCTATTGAATTTTGGGCTCAAATGATTTCTTGCAGTTCACCAACCCAAACCGATTCCCACTATTATGTAAAGAGCATTTATGTAAGAGGAGCTGTGGTCTGTATCAATTTCATTAGTAGAGTTGAAGTACATATGGTCTGTATGAATAGGAAACACAATTCTTTTTTTCAGGGCATCCTCATGGTTCTTGCTGTTTGGAAATGCTGGAAAGAAGAGCTTGCTTCTTGCATTTAAACAGAATGTGTTTCATGGATGGGAACTCTGGTCTGAATTTCCCTTCAGAATCGGAGTTACACCCCAGGATCTGTGTCTTCCTACAAACAAGAGTCCATTTCTGGATAACCAAGTCAATTTTGGGCTGAAATGATTTTACACAGTTCATGAACACACTGCGATTCTCTCTATTAACTAAAGAGCATTTATGTAAGAGGAGCTGTGGTTTGTATCAGTTTCATGAGCAGAGTTGAACTACATATGGTCTGTATGAATAGGAAACACAGTTCTTTTTTTCAGGTCATGCTCATGGTTCTTGCTGTATTTTAGATTCTGGAAAGAAGACCTTGCTTCTTATGTTAAAACAAATAGTGTTTCAGGGATGAGAACTCTGGTCTGAATTTCCCTTCAGAAACGGAGTTACACCCCAGGATCTGTGTTTTTCTACAAGCAAGAGTTAATTTCTGGAAAACCCTGTGAATTTTGGGCTCAAATGATTTTACACAGTTCATGAACCCAACGCGATTCTCACTATTAACTTAAGAGCATTTATGTAAGAGGAGCTGTGGTTTGTTTCAGATTCATAAGCAGAGTTGAATTACATATGGTCCTTATGAGTAGGAAACACAGTTCTTTTTTTCTGGGCATGCAAATGGTTCTTGCTGTATTGCAGAGGCTGGAAAGAAGAGCTTGCTTCTTGCATTAAAACAGTGTGTGTTTCATGGATGACAACTCTGGTCTGAATTTCCCTTCAGAAACGGAGTTAAACACCATGATGTGTGTCTTCCTACAAGCAAGAGTTCATTTCTGGTAAACCAAGTGAATTTTCAGCTCAAATGATTTTACACAGTTCATGAACCCAACGCGATTCTCTCTATTAACTAAAGAGCATTTATGTAAGTGGAGCTGTGGTTTGTTTCAGTTTCATTAGCAGATTGAACTACATATGGTCCTTATGGGTTGGAAACACAGTTCTTTTTATCAGGGCATGTTCATGGTTCTTGCTGTATTGGAGACGCTGGAAAGAAGAGCTTGCTTCTTGCATTAAAACAGGGTGTGTTTCATGGATGAGAATTCTGGGCTGAATTTCCCTTCAGAATTGGCGCTAAACCCCAGGATCTGTGTCTTCCTAAAAGCAAGAGTTCATTTCTGTTAAACCAATTGAATTTCAGGCTCAAATGATTATTTGCAGTTCACCAACCCAAACCGATTCCCACTATTAAGTAAAGAGCATTTATGTAAGAGGAGCTGTGGTCTGTATCATTTTCATTAGTAGTGTTGAACTACATATGGTCCGTATGAATAGGAAACACAGTTCTTTTTTTCAGGGCATGCTCATGGTTTTTGCTGTTTGGAAATGCTGGAAAGAAGAGCTTGCTTCTTGCATTTAAACAGAATGTGTTTCATGGATGAGAACTCTGGTCTGAATTTCCCTTCAGAAACGGAGTTACACCCCAGGATCTGTGTCTTCCTACAAACAAGTGTCCATTTCTGGAAAACCAAGTCAATTTTGGGCTCAAATGATTTTACACAGTTCATGAACACACTGCGATTCTCTCTATTAACTAAAGAGCATTTATGTAAGAGGAGCTTTGGTTTGTTTCAGTTTCATAAGCAGAGTTGAATTACATATGGTCCTTATGGGTAGGAAACACAGTTCTTTTTTTTTCAGGGCATGCTCATGGTTCTTGCTGTATTGGAGACGCTGGAAAGAAGAGCTTGCTTCTTGTATTAAATCAGAGTGTGTTTCATTGATGAGAACTCTGGTCTGAATTTCCCTTCAGAAACGGAGTTAAAACTCATGATCTGTGTCTTCCTACAAGCAAGAGTTCATTTCTTGTAAACCAAGTGAATTTTAAGCTCAAATGATTTTACACAGTTCTAGAACCCAACACTATTATCACTATTAACTAAAGAGCATTTATGTAAGAGGAGCTGTGGTCTGTATCAATTTCATTAGCAGAGTTGAACTACATATGGTCCGTATGAATAGGAAACACAGTTCTTTTTATCAGGGCATGCTCATGGTTCTTGCTGTATTAGAAATGCTGGAAAGAAGAGCTTGCTTCTTGCATTTAAACATAATGTGTTTCATGGATGAGTACTCTGGTCTGAATTTCCCTTCAGATTCGGAGTTACACCCCAGGATCTGTGTCTTCCTATAAACAAGAGTCCATTTCTGGAAAACCAAGTCAATTTTGGGCTCAAATGATTTTACACAGTACATGTACCCAATGCGATTCTCACTATTAACTAAAGAGCATTTATGTAAGAGGAGCTGAGGTTTGTTTCAGTTTCATAAGCAGAGTTGAATTACATATGGTCCTTATGAGTAGGAAACACAGTTTTTTTTTTGGGGGGGGGAATGCTCATGATTCGTGCTGTATTGGAGACGCTGGAAAGAAGAGCTTGCTTCTTGCATTAAATCATAGTGTGTTTCAAGGATGAGAACACTGGTCTGAATTTCCCTTCAGAAGCGGGGTTAAACCCCAGGATCTGTGTCTTCCTACAAGCAAGAGTTCATTTCTGTTAAGCCAATTGAATTTTGGGCTCAAATGATTTTTCGCAGTTCACCAACCCAAACCAATTCCAACTATTAACTAAAGAGCATTTATGTAAGAGGAGCTGTGGTTTGTATCAGTTTCATAAGCAGAGTTGAACTGCATATTGTCCGTATGATTAGGAAACACAGTTCTTTTTTTAAGGTCATGCTCATGGTTCTTGCCTTATTTTAGATTCTGGAAAAAAGACCTTGCTTCTTATGTTAAAACAAATAGTGTTTCAGGGATGAGAACTCGGGTCTGAATTTCCATTCAGAAACGGTGTTACACTCCAGGTTCTGTGTCTTTCTACAAGCAAGAGTTCAAATCTGGAAAACCCAGTGAATTTTGGGCTCAAATGATTTTACACAGTTCATGAACACAACGCGATTCTCTCTATTAACTAAGAGCATTTATGTAAGAGGAGCTGTGGTCTGTATCAATTGCATTAGTAGAGTTGAAGTACATATGGTCTGTATGAATAGGAAACACAGTTCTTTTTTCCAGGGCATGCTCATGGTTCTTGCTGTTTGGAAATGCTGGAAAGAAGAGCTTGCTTCTTGCATTTAAACAGAAAGTGTTTCATGGATGGGAACTCTGGTCTGAATTTCCCTTCAGAAACGGAGTTACACCCCAGGATCTGTGTCTTCCTACAAACAAGAGTCCATTTCTGGAAAACCAAGTCAATTTTGGGCTGAAATGATTTTACACAGTTCATGAACACACTGCGATTCTCTCTATTAACTAAAGAGCATTTATGTAAGAGGAGCTGTGGTTTGTATCAGTTTCATGAGCAGAGTTGAACTACATATGGTCCGTATGAATAGGAAACACAGTTCTTTTTTTCAGGTCATGCTCATGGTTCTTGCTGTATTTTAGATTCTGGAAAGAAGACCTTGCTTCTTATGTTAAAACAAATAGTGTTTCAGGGATGAGAACTCTGGTCTGAATTTCCCTTCAGAAACGGAGTTACACCCCAGGATCTGTGTCTTTCTACAAGCAAGAGTTAATCTGGAAAACCCAGTGAATTTTGGGCTCAAATGATTTTACACAGTTCATGAACCCAACGCGATTCTCACTATTAACTTAAGAGCATTTATGTAAGAGGAGCTGTGGTTTGTTTCAGATTCATAAGCAGAGTTGAATTACATATGGTCCTTATGAGTAGGAAACACAGTTCTTTTTTTCTGGGCATGCTCATGGTTCTTGCTGTATTGCAGAGGCTGGAAAGAAGAGCTTGCTTCTTGCATTAAAACAGTGTGTGTTTCATGGATGACAACTCTGGTCTGAATTTCCCTTCAGAAACGGAGTTAAACACCATGATGTGTGTCTTCCTACAAGCAAGAGTTCATTTCTGGTAAACCAAGTGAATTTTCAGCTCAAATGATTTTACACAGTTCATGAACCCAACGTGATTCTCTCTATTAACTAAAGAGCATTTATGTAAGTGGAGCTGTGGTTTGTTTCAGTTTCATTAGCAGATTGAACTACATATGGTCCTTATGGGTTGGAAACACAGTTCTTTTTATCAGGGCATGTTCATGGTTCTTGCTGTATTGGAGACGCTGGAAAGAAGAGCTTGCTTCTTGCATTAAAACAGGGTGTGTTTCATGGATGAGAACTCTGGGCTGAATTTCCCTTCAGAATTGGCGCTAAACCCCAGGATCTGTGTCTTCCTAAAAGCAAGAGTTCATTTCTGTTAAACCAATTGAATTTTAGGCTCAAATGATTTTTTGCAGTTCACCAACCCAAACCGATTCCCACTATTAAGTAAAGAGCATTTATGTAAGAGGAGCTGTGGTCTGTATCATTTTCATTAGTAGTGTTGAACTACATATGGTCCGTATGAATAGGAAACACAGTTCTTTTTTTCAGGGCATGCTCATGGTTTTTGCTGTTTGGAAATGCTGGAAAGAAGAGCTTGCTTCTTGCATTTAAACAGAATGTGTTTCATGGATGAGAACTCTGGTCTGAATTTCCCTTCAGAAACGGAGTTACACCCCAGGATCTGTGTCTTCCTACAAACAAGTGTCCATTTCTGGAAAACCAAGTCAATTTTGGGCTCAAATGATTTTACACAGTTCATGAACACACTGTGATTCTCTCTATTAACTAAAGAGCATTTATGTAAGAGGAGCTTTGGTTTGTTTCAGTTTCATAAGCAGAGTTGAATTACATATGGTCCTTATGGGTAGGAAACACAGTTCTTTTTTTTTCAGGGCATGCTCATGGTTCTTGCTGTATTGGAGACGCTGGAAAGAAGAGCATGCTTCTTGCATCAAAACAGGTTGTGTTTCATGGATGAGAACTCTGGTCTGAATTTCCCTTCAGAAATGGAGTTAAAACCCATGATCTGTGTCTTCCTACAAGCAAGAGTTCATTTCTGGTGAACCAAGTGAATTTTAAGCTCAAATGATTTTACACAGTTCTAGAACCCAACACTATTATCACTATTAACTAAAGAGCATTTATGTAAGAGGAGCTTTGGTCTGTATCAATTTCATTAGCAGAGTTGATCTACATATGGTCCGTATGAATAGGAAACACAGTTCATTTATTCTGGGAATGCTCATGATTCCTGCTGTATTGGAGACGCTGGAAAGAAGAGCTTGCTTCGTGCATTTAACAGAATGTGTTTCATGGATGAGAACTCTGGTCTGAATTTCCCTTCACAAACGGAGTTACACCCCAGGATCTGTGTGTTTCTACAAGCAAGAGTTCATTTCTGGCAAACCCAGTGAATTTTGGGCTCAAATGATTTTACACAGTTCATGAACCCTACGCGATTCTCACTATTAACTTAAGAGCATTTATGTAAGAGGAGCTGTGGTTTGTTTCAGTTTCATAAGCAGAGTTGAATTACATATGGTCCTTATGAGTAGGAAACACAGTTCTTTTCTTCAGGCAATGCTCATGGTTCTTGCTGTATTTTAGATTCTGGAAAGAAGTCCTTGCTTCTTACGTTAAAACAAATTGTGTTTCAGGAATGAGAATTCTGGTCTGAATTTCCCTTCCGAAACGGAGTTAAACCCCAGGATCTGTGTCTTCCTATGAGCAAGAGTTCATTTCTGGAAAACCCAGTGAATTTTGGGCTCAAATGATTTTTCACAGTTAACCAACCCAAACCGATTCCCACTATTAAATAAAGAGCATTTATATAAGAGTAGCTGTGGTTTGTATCAGTTACATAAGCAGAGTTGAACTACATATGGTCCCTATGAGTAGGAAACACAGTTCTTTTATTCAGTGCATGCTCATTGTTCTTGCTGTATTGGAGACGTTGGAAAGAAGAGCTTGCTTCTTCCATTAAAACAGGGTGTGTTTCATGGATGAGAACTCTGTTCTGAATTTCCCATCAGAAACGGAATTAAACCCCATGATATGTGTTTTCCTAAAGGCAAGAGTTCATTTCTGGTAAACCAAGTGAATTTTCAGCTCAAATGATTTTACACAATTCTAGAACCAAATGCGATTCTCACTATTAACTAAAGAGCATTTATGTAAGAGGAGCTGTGGTCTGTATCAATTTCATTAGGAGAGTTGAACTACATATGGTCCGTATGAGTAGGAAACACACTTCTTTTATTCTGGGAATGCTCATGGTTCTTGCTCTATTGAGGATTCTGGTAAGACGAGCTTGCTTCTTGCATTTAAACAGAATGTGTTTCATGGATGAGAACTCTGGTATGAATTTCCCTTCAGAAACGGAGTTAAACACCATGATCTGTGTCTTCCTAAAAGCAAGAGTTCATATCTGGTAAACCCAGTGAATTTTGGGCTCAAATGATTTTACACAGTTCATGAACACAACGCGATTCTCTCTATTAACTAAAGAGCATTTATTGAAGAGGAGCTGTGGTTTGTTTCAGGGTCATAAGTAGAGTTGAATTACATATGGTCCTTATGTGTAGGAAACACAGTTCTTTTTTTCAGGGCATGCTCATTGTTCTTGCTGTATTGCAGACGCTGGAAAGAAGAGCTTGCTTCTTGCATTAAAACAGTGTGTGTTTCATGGATGAGAACTCTGGTCTGAATTTCCCTTCAGAAACGGAGTTCAACACCATGATGTGTGTCTTCCTACAAGCAAGAGTTCATTTCTGGTAAACCAAGTGAATTTTCAGCTCAAATGATTTTACACAGTTCATGAACACAATGCGATTCTCTCTATTAACTAAAGAGCATTTATATAAGAGGAGCTATGGTTTGTTTCAGTTTCATTAGCAGAGTTAAACTACATATGGTCCTTATGGGTTGGAAACACAGTTCTTTTTTTCAGGGCATGTTCATGGTTCTTGCTGTATTGGAGACGCTGGAAAGAAGAGCTTGCTTCTTGCATTAAAACAGGGTGTGTTTCATGGATGAGAACTCTGGTCTGAATTTCCCTTCAGAAATGGCGTTAAACCCCAGGATCTGTGTCTTCCTACAAGCAAGAGTTCATTTCTGTTAAACCAATTGAATTTTGGTCTCAAATGGTTTTTTGCAGTTCACCAACCCAAACCGATTCCCACTATTAAGTAAAGATCATTTATGTAAGAGGAGCTGTGGTCTGTATCAATTTCTTTAGTAGAGTTGAACTACATATGGTCCGTATGAATAGGAAACACAGTTCTTTTTTTCAGGGCATGCTAATGGTTCTTGCTGTATTGGAGACGCTGGAAAGAAGAGCATGCTTCTTGCATCCAAACCGGTTGTGTTTCATGGATGAGAACGCTGGTCTGAATTTCCCTTCAGAAATGGAGTTAAAACCCATGATCTGTGTCTTCCTACAAGCAAGAGTTCATTTCTGGTGAACCAAGTTAATTTTAAGCTCAAATGATTTTACACAGTTCTAGAACCCAACACTATTATCACTATTAACTAAAGAGCATTTATGTAAGAGGAGCTTTGGTCTGTATCAATTTCATTAGCAGAGTTGATCTACATATGGTCCGTATGAATAGGAAACACAGTTCATTTATTCTGGGAATGCTCATGATTCCTGCTGTATTGGAGACGCTGGAAAGAAGAGCTTGCTTCTTGCATTTAACAGAATGTGTTTCATGGATGAGAACTCTGGTCTGAATTTCCCTTCAGAAACGGAGTTACACCCCAGGATCTGTGTGTTTCTACAAGCAAGAGTTCATTTCTGGCAAACCCAGTGAATTTTGGGATCAAATGATTTTACAGAGTTCATGAACCCAACGCGATTCTCACTATTAACTTAAGAGCATTTATGTAAGCGGAGCTGTGGTTTGTTTCAGTTTCATAAGCAGAGTTGAATTACATATGGTCCTTATGAGTAGGAAACACAGTTCTTTTTTTCTGGGCATGCTCATGATTCTTGCTGTATTGGAGACGCTGGAAAGAGGAGCTCGCTTCTTGCGTTAAATCAGAGGGTGTTTCATGGATGAGAACACTGGTCTGAATTTCCCTTCAGAAACGGAGTTAAACCCCAGCATCTGTATTTTCCTACAAGCAAGAGTTCATTTCTGGTAAACCAAGTTAATTTTGGGCTCAAATTATTTTACACAGTTGAAAAACCCAATGCGATTCTCACTATCAACTAAAGAGCATTTATGTAATAGGAGCTGTGGTTTGTATCAGTTTCATAAGCAGAGTTGAACTACATATGGTCCGTATGAGTAGGAAACACAGTTCTTTTTTCTGGGCATGCTCAGGGTTCTTGCTGTTTTGGAGATGATGGAAAGAAGAGCTTGTTTCTTGCATTAAAACAGAGTGTGTTTCATGGATGAGTATTGTGGTCTGAATTTCCCATCAGGAATGGAGTTAAACCCCAGGATCTGTTTCTTCCTACATACAACTGTTCATTTCTGGAAAAACCAGTGAATTTTGGGCTCAAATGATTTTACACAGTTCATGAAACCAACGAGATTCTCACTATTAACTAAATAGCATTTATATAATAGGAGCTGTGTTTTGTATCAGTTTCTTAAGCAGAGTTGAACTACATATGGTCCATATGAGTAGGAAAAACAGTTCTTTTTTTCAGGGCATGCTCATGGTTCTTGCTGTATTTTAGACTCTGGAAAGAAGAGCTTGCTTCTTGCGTTAAAACAGAATGTGTTTGAGGGATGAGAACTCTGGTCTGAATTTCCCTTCAGAAACGGAGTTAAACCCCAGGATCTGTGTCTTCCTACAAGCAAGAGTTCATTTCTGTTAAAGCAATTGAATTTTGGGCTCAAATGATTTTTGGCAGTTCACCAACCCAAACCGATTCCCACTATTAAGTAAAGAGCATTTATGTAAGAGGAGCTGTGGTCTGTATCAATTTTTTAGTAGAGTTGAACTACATATGGTCCGTATGAATAGGAAACACAGTTCTTTTTTTCAGGTCATGCTCATGGTTCTTGCTGTATTTTAGATTCTGGAAATACGTTGCTTCTTATGTTAAAACAAATAGTGTTTCAGGGATGAGAACTCTGGTCTGAATTTCCCTTCAGAAACGGAGTTAAACACCATGATGTGTGTCTTGCTACAAGCAAGAGTTCATTTCTGGTAAACCAAGTGAATTTTCAGCTCAAATGATTTTACACAGTTCATGAACACACTGCGATTCTCTCTATTAACTAAAGAGCATTCATGTAAGAGGAGCTGTGGTGTGTTTCAATTCCATTGGTCCTTATGGGTTGGAAACACAGTTCTTTTTTTCAGGGCATGTTCATGGTTCTTGCTGTATTGGAGACGCTGGAAAGAAGAGCTTGCTTCTTGCATTAAAACAGGGTGTGTTTCATGGATGAGAACTCTGGTGTGAATTTCCCTTCAGAAATGGCGTTAAACCCCAGGATCTGTGTCTTCCTACAAGCAAGAGTTCATTTCTGTTAAACCAATTGAATTTTGGGCTCAAATGGTTTTTTGCAGTTCACCAACCCAAACCGATTCCCACTATTAAGTAAAGAGCATTTATGTAAGAGGAGCTGTGGTCTGTATCAATTTCATTAGTAGAGTTGAACTACATATGGTCCGTATGAATAGGAAACACAGTTCTTTTTTTCAGGGCATGATCATGGTTCTTATTATTTGGAAATGCTTGAAAGAAGAGCTTGCTTCTTGCATTTAAACAGAATGTGTTTCATGGATGAGAACTCTGGTCTGAATTTCCCTTCAGAAACGGAATTACACCCCAGGATCTGTGTCTTCCTACAAACAAGAGTCCATTTCTGGAAAACCAAGTCAATTTTGGGCTCAAATAATTTTACACAGTTCATGAACACACTGCGATTCTCTCTATTAACTAAAGAGCATTTATGTAAGAGGAGCTTTGGTTTGTTTCAGTTTCATAAGCAGAGTTGAATTACATATGGTCCTTATGGGTAGGAAACACAGTTCTTTTTTTTAGGGCATGCTCATGGTTCTTGCTGTATTGGAGACGCTGGAAAGAAGAGCATGCTTCTTGCATCAAAACATGTTGTGTTTCATGGATGAGAACTCTGGTCTGAATTTCCCTTCAGAAACGGAGTTAAAACCCATGATCTGTGTCTTCCTACAAGCAAGAGTTCATTTCTGGTGAACCAAGTGAATTTTAAGCTCAAATGATTTTACACAGTTCTAGAACCCAACACTATTATCACTATTAACTAAAGAGCATTTATGTAAGAGGAGCTTTGGTCTGTATCAATTTCATTAGCAGAGTAGATCTACATATGGATCCGTATGAATAGGAAACACAGTTCATTTATTCTGGGAATGCTCATGATTCCTGCTGTATTGTAGACGCTGGAAAGAAGAGCTTGCTTCTTGCATTTAACAGAATGTGTTTCATGGATGAGAACTCTGGTCTGAATTTCCCTTCAGAAACGGAGTTACACCCCAGGATCTGTGTGTTTCTACAAGCAAGAGTTCATTTCTGGCAAACCCAGTGAATTTTGGGCTCAAATGATTTTACACAGTTCATGAACCCTACGCGATTCTCACTATTAACTTAAGAGCATTTATGTAAGAGGAGCTGTGGTTTGTTTCAGTTTCATAAGCAGAGTTGAATTACATATGGTCCTTATGAGTAGGAAACACAGTTCTTTTTTTCTGGGCATGCTCATGATTCTTGCTGTATTGGAGACGCTGGAAAGAGGAGCTTGCTTCTTGCGTTAAATCAGAGTGTGTTTCATGGATGAGAACACTGGTCTGAATTTCCCTTCAGAAACGGAGTTAAACCCCAGCATCAGTATTTTCCTACAAGCAAGAGTTCATTTCTGGTAAACCAAGTTAATTTTGGGCTCAAATTATTTTACACAGTTCAAAAACCCAATGCGATTCTCACTATCAACTAAAGAGCATTTATGTAATAGGAGCTGTGGTTTGTATGAGTTTCATAAGCAGAGTTGAACTACATATGGTCCGTATGAGTAGGAAACACAGTTCTTTTTTCTGGGCATGCTCAGGGTTCTTGGTGTGCCTCGGACTGGATCTCAGCTAGACCACCAGACCGAGGGAGAACAGGGTGAAGGTACTCAGGATAAGTGGGATTCGGCGATTGACAGACAGCCTCAGACACGAGAGTATGTTGTGAAACTGCTGCAATTTTACTCAGACCAAGCTGTGAATTTTATACAGTTACTTGGGGAAACACGGCAATCCGCCAGTAGGGTGACAAACATAGAATCAACAATGTAGTTACACACTTTTCTCAGAATGATTAACAGATCTCATGAGTATAGCCTTTACTTTTTCTTTTGTGGTTCCTCATCCGGACAGAGAACATTACGGCCCTAGCTGTAGTTTTCCTTCTACACCTTTGTTCTGTATCAAAATTAAACCCTTTCCATCATTGTTCTAACCATGGTTTCATTTGTGTGAAAATATTTTAACCTTTACCTGTGGGTGAGAAGGCACCAGGGGGGGCGGTATCTAGCTAATCTTTCCATGAACTGTAACTTATGCCATTCTGTTTTCATACCATTATGATTCACACATCGGTTCCCATGTACGTCATAAGCTCCCGTAAAAGGTAATGGCTCTAAATAATTATTATATCTAAGATTAAAGTTAGGGGGTTGCCACCATCGACCCTTGATGAGAAACTCTATTTGTCCCTGAATAATTTTTGTAGGAATGGCTAATTCCTGTAACTGGTTCCTCGCAGCTGCTGTCGGCTGCGCGTGTGAATTGCCTATGAGTGCCTGTACTTTACTTTCATTCTCTCTTCGCTAGAGTCTTCGTCCTTCTGAATCATAAGTTCTTTCTGCTCTAAATCATTCATGAATTCCTCCAAACTTTAGAGACCCTCTTGAACTGTTGGCCTAAAAGCTTGAATCATAGGTGGGGGTATTGAAGCCACTTTTGAGGAATCATTACTCTCTTTATGGGGCACATCAGGAACATTAAGAGTTAACTTCTTGGAATTAATACACAAGGAAACAACAATAATTACAGCTGCAAAGAGAAGAAGGCAGAGTGCCAGCCAGCCTCTGCAAGCAGATCTGCGTGGTTCCGTATAGCCTGGCACCTTGATTCGGGCAGATTGATGAGGGGTCGCCGGGGGCATAAACCCGATGGCCACGAGCTCCCCTTTCCCACGTAACTACCTTATCCAAGGCATTTGTCACGCAGGCGACACCGTCATGGGCGTGGCAGTTCCCCCTTTTTTGTTTTTAAGGCGGAAGGCATACCGGTCCTCATGCACACTGCCTAGAGATCTGGTTATTGTCCTGAAGAGACAAGGGAAAATCACGATAACACAAACTACAATTAAGGCAAGAATGCCTATGAAAATAAAATATTGAATCCAATCTAAGGGATTCATGGCCTTAAGGTCTTCTTGCAATCCTTGTGCTAAGACATTCAATGAGCCAGCTTGTATACGAGCTTGGCTCATGGCCGATATGTCCTTTTGAATGGCTTCTAAATCATGAGTAATGGAAGAATCCTTCCATTCCCCCAACAAATGACGCTTAACTTTATCCCAATTATCAGAGGAATTGTAAGGAAGTGGAGTCACACAAATAGCCTTGTATTCTTGATGACATCTAGTTTCCATAAGTTTCTTAATATTGGCAACATCTTGTCCTAAGGCTAACACTACTTCCTCTAATATATTAATCTTTGCCTCTAATTTCTTGTCTATAATTGCTTGTTCAGATAATGCAAAGGAAATATTCTTATTCAAATCATTCACACATTGAGCTGTATGAATCTCTTGAACCAGGGCGGTGGTAGCAATGGCAAAAGCAGTAATAATAGATATTAATGCTGCTATCCCTAATATCAATGCTGCAACAAATCTTCTCGGCCTTATTAATTCATGAAGCTGTCTAAGTACCTGTAAAGCTGAATTATCATACCAAGTCATGTTATGTAATTGCACGGGCATCATTATAAAAGGTGGTCTTTCATAATCACCATAATCTGTATTCTTTGTCTTTCCCTTGGTGAAATACAATTAGTGATAATGCATCCAAAGCAAGTTACATGATATGAGTTAGACCCAAGAGTAGAGATATTTACATGTGCAGCAGAGTCTAGCAGCAGAGCAAAAGGATAGGAAATACAAGCTCTAACCGCAATGGGAGATGAGGTAGTTTCTTTGGGTCTTTTCTGAGACACTGGGCCTGAAGCAGCAACAAGCCGAAACAAGTCTGGATGTTTTTTCATGTTTCCGGAGGGGGTTCTAGCGACCCATATCGGCTCAACATACCCTGGTGAAAACCACCTAGTGATTTTTTCACCATGGCCCATAAATGTGTAATTATTAAACTTATCCTTATACTTTGAGAGATAATCTTCATACTTCTTCTCTCCAGAAGAGGCGGAAAAATCCCAAATAAGCAATTTAGACAGTAAAGGAGTATAGGAGGAGGCTGCGTGAGGAAACCCACAACGCAACCAAGTAGGAAAGGCAGTAATACCATCATCCCAAAATTGATTCTTATCCCGATATTTAGTGATACAGGAATCAAGAGGCATAAAATTGACAGACTTACAAGTTTCATTCATAGCGGGATGTCCCAGAGTAAGCAATTGAGTCTCCCAGATCCATCTAGGATCTCCTTTCTTACTGGTAGAGCTGGGGGCATCAGTTAAAAAGGTTCTGTAGCTGGTGGAGAGACACCCAGGAGGAGCTACTCCTTGCAGGGTGAAGCAAATTGGTAATGAATCTGAGCTTCCTGTAAAGTTTATAAACGAGGAAGCGCTTGCCCTTTCATCTGAATCTTGGAACCCCCCGATGATTTCTGTCTGATTGCTCAATACCTTATAAGTCTCATCATCCAACCACCCCACTACATGTAGAAGGGGAGGACGAGGAACATAAGCCCAATAAGTAGAAGGGCTGGTAGAGGCCGTAGTAGGCCCGACAGCAATCAAGGACAACATGGCTACAAATAGCATTTCTAAAGGAGGGTTAAAACATTGTTGAGAGGCAAGTGCTTTTGCTTCATTTGCCAGATGTTTCAGCTGGGTCCATGTTGGAAGCTTCTGTAGCTTCAGAGTCAGCTTCTTCATTTCCTGAGTCAGCTGGGCCATCGCTAACTTCTCTTTTTGCTTTTGTAGTTTTCTGTGGCACCGGCCTGATGAGTCGGTCTGGAATCCACATGTGTGATTCTGTATCCTGTGGAAAGATATAAGCATACCCTCGCCCCAAAGTTATTAGAGGGTCGGGTCCTTTCCAGGATCCCGAAAGCAAGTCTCTCCACAGACTCGTGGCAATGGTGATGCCATCTCTTTTACTGCCCAATGCTTAAGAGCAGAGGAATTATTATTTGAATCCATGTTCAAATGATTTAATACAAATAGAGAATGTCTTAAAACATGATGGGGGGACATATATGAGTTAGCATTCTGCAATCTTTCTACTTGTAATTTTAATGTCTGATGAGTTCTTTTTATGATGGCCTGCCCCTGTGGGTTATAGGGAATCCCTGTCATGTGACTACTTCCCCATTGTGCTAAAAATACCTCAAAAGGTTTTGAGGTGTAGGCAGGTCCATTGTCAGTTTTGATATGCATGGGTTTCCCCATGATCATGAAACATTGTACCAGATGCTGAATCACATCTTTTACTGCTTCTCCTGATCTGGCAGACGCGTGGACAAAATGAGAAAATGTATCCACTGTTACATGAACATACTTCATCTTCCCAAAGGAAGGAATATGGGTTACGTCCATCTGCCATAATGCAAGAGGCTTCAATCCCCTAGGATTAACCCCCATTTTTAGACTCTGATTTTGCGGAGGGCAATGAGCGCACTCCTTAACTATATGTCTAGCTTGCTCTCTAGTTATCTGAAAAGCTTGCTTTAATGCATTAGCATTCTGATGGTGCAGAGCATGACTTTCTTGTGCCTCCTGTACTGTAAGGAGATTAATTCTAGTTAATAAGTCAGCCATGCGATTACCATGGCTCAGGGGTCCTGGTAACCCTGTATGGCCCCTAATATGTCCTATGAAAAGTTTCTCTGTCCTTTGCCATAACAGAGCTTGCAGTTCCTTAAGCAGAGGCTTAATAGTAGAAGAACCTGTTAAACTCGCTGTTTCTATGGCGGGAAATAAATTAACCACATACTTTGAGTCTGTATAAAGGTTAAGGGTCTGGGGAAAATGTCTAAGTGCAAGCAGAACTGCACGTATTTCTGCTTGTTGAGCTGTTGTCTGCGGTACAATTTCTATTAAAGGTTCTTTTCCTTCCGAGTATACCGCAGACCTCCCATTTGCTGACCCATCTGCAAAAACCACAATACCCTCTGCTAGGGGTTGAGAAACACATATCTTTGGAAATATAAGAGGAACTTCTTTTATGAATTCAATAAGAGTGTCTTTGGGGTAATGAAAGGTGATTTGTCCTAGGTATCCCATTAAGGAGAGACACCAATCTTCTGATTCTTGTAATAAGAGTTCCAATTGTTCTTTAGTATATGGTATAATTACAAAGGCCGGTTCCTTGCCAAACAATTCTCTAGACCTAATTCTGCCCTTATATATAAGTTGTGCACAAAGGGAGGGATAAGATGTAAGTACCTTCTTATGTGTGTGTGGTAGGTGTAGCCATTCCAATACACCTTCCTGCCATAGGCAAGCTGTTGGAGTATAATCTGTGGCAAAAATAATTAAATACCATGGAGCCAAATAGTCTATTTGATGTACTTTAGCTCTTTCTAAAGCCTGTTCTATATGTTTTAAAGCCTGTAAGGCTTCAGGAGTTAAGTGTCTTATTGACCTTGGGTGAGCTTATCCATGTAATATTTGATACAGGGGGCTTAATTGTCCTGTTGTGATGTCTAAATATTTTCTTACCCAATTTATATTTCCTAACAATTTTTGAAAATCATTGAGGGTCTTCAATTTATCTACTCTGATAGATGCCTTTTGGGTTGTTATATAATTATCCCCTATCCACTGTCCCAGATAACTAAGTGGCCTATTCTGAATTTTTTCTGGAGCTATGACAAGGCCATAAGCTGTTAAACTACTAATTGTCTCTTTGAGAATTTTTTCTGTTGTATCTTTATTTTCATGAGCCAATAATATATCATCCATATAATGAATGATATATGCAGAGGGAAAAGTTTTTCTTATTGGTAAAAGGGCCATATCCACAAATTTTTGACATAATGAAGGACTGTTCTTCATTCCCTGGGGTAATACTTTCCAATGAAATCGTCTATAGGGTCTCTTAAAATTAACTGAGGGTATGCTAAAGGCAAATCTAGGGCAATCCTGAGGCTGTAATCTTATTGTAAAAAAGCAGTCTTGTAAATCAATGACTATAATGTGCCAGTCCTTCGGTATGGCCACAGGGGATGGGAGTCCTGGTTGTAGGGCCCCCATATCCTCCATTATAGCATTTACTGCTCTTAAATCTTGTAGTAGTCTCCATTTTCCGGATTTCTTTTTTATGACAAATACAGGAGTATTCCATGGGCTATTAGATTCTTCTATATGCCCTTTTTCCAATTGTTCTGATACCAGCTGTTCTAATGCCTGTATTTTTTCTTGTATCAGGGGCCACTGACTAACCCATACAGGCTGATCAGACTTCCACTGTATAGAGTCTGCATAAAGATCCTTTGCAGTGGCCCCTATGTAAAATGCTGTTCCAGCTCAGAACTTCCTGTCACTAAATGCACATCAAGTGACTCCATTAAGTCTCTTCCCCATAGGGTAAATGGTAGAGAGGGTAGCACATAAGGTTGTATAAACCCTTCTTTACTGTCTGTTTGCCATTTTAAGAGCTTTGAACTCTGCATTACTCCAGAAGCCATTCCTAATCCCATGAGGGAGGATCCTGTTCTGTGTGTTGGCCAAGAGGAAGGCCAGTCCTTTCCTGCTATGCAGGTTCTGTCAGCACCTGTGTCCAAGAGTCCTTGGAAGCTCTTGCCATCCAGGGTGATTGTCTTAAAGGGTCGTTGCCCTAAATCTTGCATCCAATTGACTCCTTCTACGGAGTCTGAGGAGCCAAACTGTCCTGACCCCCTATGGCTTTTCATAATAGGGTTAGGCTTTTTTATATAGGGGAGTAGAACAACCTGTGTGATTCTCTGTCCCTTGTGTAATTGAATGGTTTCTTTTAAGGGCCTGACCATCACTTTTATGGTGCCTAAGTTATCTGCATCTAGCACTCCAGGGAGGACTTCAAAGTTGGTAGCAGTATTAGAGCTTCTCCCCAAAATCAGTCCTACCATTTGTGGTGGCAGAGTCCCTGTAATTTTTGTATCTATGACTGTTACCCCATGCCATAGGGACAGGAGCAAGTCCTGAGGACATGATATATCTAATCCAGCACTCTCTGGAGTAGCTCTAGGCAGGTTATGGACAGTGGATTCTGGCGCAGCAGGGTTTAACCCTGGTGTTAACTGTACTTCCTTTTGGACATTCCCCTTTTCTTTCTCAGGGCTAAGAGGGAGCCCCGAAGCTAGTTTATTGTCTGACTGTCAGGCTTAAGGGGCACTCCCTCCTTAGTGAATTTTGACTTACATTCATTTCTCCAGTGCTTCCCTTTTCTACATTGTGAGCAAATGCCAGGAGGAGCTCTTTCTCCTCTATTCTCAGCATTCGGGCATTCCTTTTGCATATGCCCTCATTTTCCACACTTATAACAGGTCGGGAGCTATCAGCCCCTCCGCTACTTATTTTCTTAACATAGGCGCTAAACCATTGTCCTTTCATTGCTATAGCGTAGGCCATTCCTTGCACTACGGCTGGTGAGGCATCCATGCATGCTTTTAAAATTGTCCTCCTTAGAGAGGTGCTGCCCCATACTTACCTTCTGGATTACCTGTGCTTAACCGGTGAGCCTTAACCGGCGGGTCTGCAGAACCCTGACAGGAGCCGATCCCTGCTTATGAATAAAAGAGAGAAAAGGGGGAGAGAAATTACCTGTCCTTCAAGTTCCCTGTTCGAGCGCCACCTGCCGCGGACTGGATCTCAGCTAGACCACCAGACCGAGGGAGAACAGGGTGAAGGTACTCAGGATAAGTGGGATTCGGCGAATGACAGACAGCCCCAGACACGAGAGTATGTTGTGAAGCTGCTGCAATTTTATTCAGACCAAGCAGTGAATTTTATACAGTTACTTGGGGAAACACGGCAATCGGCCAGTAGGGTGACAAACATAGAATCAACAATGTACTTACACACTTTTCTCAGAATGATTAACAGATCTCATGAGTATAGCCTTTACTTTTTTCTTTTGTGGTTCCTCATCCGGACAGAGAACAATACGGCCCTAGCTGTAGTTTTCCTTCTACACCTTTGTTCTGTATCAAAATTAAACCCTTTCCATCATTGTTCTAACCATGGTTTCATTTGTGTGAAAATATTTTAACCTTTACCTGTGGGTGAGAAGGCACCACGGGGGTCAGTACCTAGCTAATCTTTCCATGAACTGTAACTTATGCCATTCTGTTTTCATACCATTATGATTCACACATCGGTTCCCATGTACGTCATAAGCTCCCGTAAAAGGTAATGGCTCTAAATAATTATTATATCTAAGATTAAAGTTAGGGGGTTGCCACCATCGACCCTTGATGAGAAACTCTATTTGTCCCTGAATAATTTTTGTAGGAATGGCTAATTCCTGTAACTGGTTCCTCGCAGCTGCTGTCGGCTGCGCGTGTGAATTGCCTATGAGTGCCTGTACTTTACTTTCATTCTCTCTTCGCTAGAGTCTTCGTCCTTCTGAATCATAAGTTCTTTCTGCTCTAAATCATTCATGAATTCCTCCAAACTTTAGAGACCCTCTTGAACTGTTGGCCTAAAAGCTTGAATCATAGGTGGGGGTATTGAAGCCACTTTTGAGGAATCATTACTCTCTTTATGGGGCACATCAGGAACATTAAGAGTTAACTTCTTGGAATTAATACACAAGGAAACAACAATAATTACAGCTGCAAAGAGAGGAAGGCAGAGTGCCAGCCAGCCTCTGCAAGCAGATCTGCGTGGTTCCGTATAGCCTGGCACCTTGATTCGGGCAGATTGATGAGGGGTCGCCGGGGGCATAGACACGAGGGCCGCGAGCCCCTCTTTCCCACGTAACTACCTTATCCAAGGCATTTGTCACGCAGGCGACACCGTCATGGGCGTGGCATTGCTGTTTTGGAGATGATGGAAAGAAGAGCTTGTTTCTTGCATTAAAACAGAGTGTGTTTCATGGATGAGTATTGTGGTCTGAAGTTCCCATCAGAAACGGAGTTAAACCCCAGGATCTGTTTCTTCCTACAAGCAACAGTTCATTTCTGGAAAACCCAGTGAATTTTGGGCTCAAATGATTTTACACAGTTCATGAATCCAACGAGATTCTCACTATTAACTAAATAGCATTTATATAATAGGAGCTGTGTTTTGTATCAGTTTCTTAAGCAGAGTTGAACTACATATGGTCCGTATGAGTAGGAAACACAGTTCTTTTTTTCAGGGCATGCTCATTGTTCTTGCTGTATTTTAGACTCTAGAAAGAAGAGCTTGCTTCTTGGGTTAAAACAGAATGTGTTTCAGGAATGAGAACTCTGGTCTGAATTTCCCTTCAGAAACGGAGTTAAACCCCAGGATCTGTGTCTTCCTACAAGCAAGAGTTCATTTCTGTTAAACCAATTGAATTTTGGGCTCAAATGATTTTTCGCAGTTCACCAACCCAAACCGATTCCAACTATTAACTAAAGGGCATTTATGTAAGAGGAGCTGTGGTTTGTATCAGTTTCATGAGCAGAGTTGAACTACATATGGTCCGTATGAATAGGAAACACAGTTCTTTTTTTCAGGTCATGCTCATGGTTCTTGCTGTATTTTAGATTCTGGAAAGAAGACCTTGCTTCTTATGTTAAAACAAATAGTGTTTCAGGAATGAGAACTCTGGTCTGAATTTCCCTTCAGAAACGGAGTTACACCCCAGGATCTGTGTCTTTCTACAAGCAAGAGTTAATTTCTGGAAAACCCAGTGAATTTTGGGCTCAAATGATTTTACACAGTTCATGAACCCAACGCGATTCTCACTATTAACTTAAGAGCATTTATGTAAGAGGAGCTGTGGTTTGTTTCAGATTCATAAGCAGAGTTGAATTACATATGGTCCTTATGAGTAGGAAACACAGTTCTTTTTTTCTGGGCATGCTCATGGTTCTTGCTGTATTGCAGACGCTGGAAAGAAGAGCTTGCTTCTTGCATTAAAACAGTGTGTGTTTCATGGATGAGAACTCTGGTCTGAATTTCCCTTCAGAAACGGAGTTAAACACCATGATGTGTGTCTTCCTACAAGCAAGAGTTCATTTCTGGTAAACCAAGGGAATTTTCAGCTCAAATGCTTTTACACAGTTCATGAACACAACGCGATTCTCTCTATTAACTAAAGAGCATTTATGGAAGAGGCGCTGTGGTTTGTTTCAATTTCATTAGCAGAGTTGAACTACGTATGGTCCTTATGAGTTGGAAACACAGTTCTTTTTTTCAGGGCATGTTCATGGATCTTGCTGTATTGGACACGCTGGAAAGAAGAGCTTGCTTCTTGCATTAAAACAGGGTGTGTTTCATGGATGAGAACTCTGGTCTGAATTTCCCTTCAGAAACGGCGTTAAACCCCAGGATCTGTGTCTGCCTACAAGCAAGAGATCATTTCTGTTAAACCAATTGAATTTTGGGCACAAATGATTTTTTGCAGTTCACCAACACAAACCGATTCCCACTATTAAGTAAAGAGCATTTATGTAAGAGGAGCTGTGGTCTGTATCAATTTCATTAGTAGAGTTGAACTACATATGCTCCGTATGAATAGGAAACACAGTTCTTTTTTTCAGGGCATGCTCATGGTTTTTGCTGTTTGGAAATGCTGGAAAGAAGAGCTTGCTTCTTGCATTTAAACAGAATGTGTTTCATGGATGAGAACTCTGGTCTGAATTTCCCTTCAGAAATGAAATTACACCCCAGGATCAGTGTCTTCCTACAAACAGAGTCCATTTCTGGAAAACCAAGTCAATTTTGGGCTCAAATGATTTTACACAGTTCATGAACACACTGCGATTCTCTCTATTAACTAAAGAGCATTTATGTAACAGGAGCTTTGGTTTGTTTCAGTTTCATAAGCAGAGTTGAATTACATATGGTCCTTATAGGTAGGAAACACAGTTCTTTTTTTACAGGGCATGATCATGGTTCTTGCTGTATTGGAGACGCTGGAAAGAAGAGCATGCTTCTTGCATCAAAACAGGTTGTGTTTCATGGATGAGAACTCTGGTCTGAATTTCCCTTCAGAAACGGAGTTAAAACCCATGATCTGTGTCTTCCTACAAGCAAGACTTCATTTCTGGTGAACCAAGTGAATTTGAAGCTCAAATGATTTTGCACAGTTCTAGAACCCAACACTATTATCACTATTAACTAAATAGCATTTATGTAAGAGGAGGTTTGATCTGTATCAATTTCATTAGCGGGGTTGATCTACATATGGTCGTATGAATAGGAAACACAGTTCATTTATTCTGGGAATTCTCATGATTCCTGCTGTATTGGAGACACTGGAAAGAAGAGCTTGCTTCTTGCATTTAACAGAATGTGTTTCATGGATGAGAACTCTGGTCTGAATTTCCCTTGAGAAACGGAGTTACACCACAGGATCTGTGTGTTTCTACAAGCAAGAGTTCAATTCTGGCAAACCCAGTGAATTTTGGGCTCAAATGATTTTACACAGTTCATGAACCCAACGCGATTCTCACTATTAACTTAAGAGCATTTATGTAAGAGGAGCTGTGGTTTGTTTCAGATTCATAAGCAGAGTTGAATTACATATGGTCCTTATGAGTAGGAAACACAGTTCTTTTTTTCTGGGCATGCTCATGGTTCTTGCTGTATTGCAGACGCTGGAAAGAAGAGCTTGCTTCTTGCATTAAAACAGTGTGTGTTTCATGGATGAGAACTCTGGTCTGAATTTCCCTTCAGAAACGGAGTTAAACACCATGATGTGTGTCTTCCTACAAGCAAGAGTTCATTTCTGGTAAACCAAGTGAATTTTCAGCTCAAATGCTTTTACACAGTTCATGAACACAACGCGATTCTCTCTATTAACTAAAGAGCATTTATGGAAGAGGAGCTGTGGTTTGTTTCAATTTCATTAGCAGAGTTGAACTACGTATGGTCCTTATGAGTTGGAAACACAGTTCTTTTTTTCAGGGCATGTTCATGGATCTTGCTGTATTGGACACGCTGGAAAGAAGAGCTTGCTTCTTGCATTAAAACAGGGTGTGTTTCATGGATGAGAACTCTGGTCTGAATTTCCCTTCAGAAACGGCGTTAAACCCCAGGATCTGTGTCTGCCTACAAGCAAGAGATCATTTCTGTTAAACTAATTGAATTTTGGGCACAAATGATTTTTTGCAGTTCACCAACACAAACCGATTCCCACTATTAAGTAAAGAGCATTTATGTAAGAGGAGCTGTGGTCTGTATCAATTTCATTAGTAGAGTTGAACTACATATGCTCCGTATGAATAGGAAACACAGTTCTTTTTTTCAGGGCATGCTCATGGTTTTTGCTGTTTGGAAATGCTGGAAAGAAGAGCTTGCTTCTTGCATTTAAACAGAATGTGTTTCATGGATGAGAACTCTGGTCTGAATTTCCCTTCAGAAACGGAGTTACACCCCAGGATCAGTGTCTTCCTACAAACAGAGTCCATTTCTGGAAAACCAAGTCAATTTTGGGCTCAAATGATTTTACACAGTTCATGAACACACTGCGATTCTCTCTATTAACTAAAGAGCATTTATGTAACAGGAGCTTTGGTTTGTTTCAGTTTCATAAGCAGAGTTGAATTACATATGGTCCTTATAGGTAGGAAACACAGTTCTTTTTTTACAGGGCATGATCATGGTTCTTGCTGTATTGGAGACGCTGGAAAGAAGAGCATGCTTCTTGCATCAAAACAGGTTGTGTTTCATGGATGAGAACTCTGGTCTGAATTTCCCTTCAGAAACGGAGTTAAAACCCATGATCTGTGTCTTCCTACAAGCAAGACTTCATTTCTGGTGAACCAAGTGAATTTGAAGCTCAAATGATTTTACACAGTTCTAGAACCCAACACTATTATCACTATTAACTAAAGAGCATTTATGTAAGAGGAGGTTTGATCTGTATCAATTTCATTAGCGGGGTTGATCTACATATGGTCGTATGAATAGGAAACACAGTTCATTTATTCTGGGAATTCTCATGATTCCTGCTGTATTGGAGACACTGGAAAGAAGAGCATGCTTCTTGCATTTAACAGAATGTGTTTCATGGATGAGAACTCTGGTCTGAATTTCCCTTGAGAAACGGAGTTACACCCCAGGATCTGTGTTTTTCTACAAGCAAGAGTTCAATTCTGGCAAACCCAGTGAATTTTGGGCTCAAATGATTTTACACAGTTCATGAACCCAACGCGATTCTCACTATTAACTTAAGAGCATTTATGTAAGAGGAGCTGTGGTTTGTTTCAGTTTCATAAGCAGAGTTGAATTACATATGGTCCTTATGAGTAGGAAACACAGTTCTTTTTTTCTGGGCATGCTCATGATTCTTGCTGTATTGGAGACGCTGGAAAGAGGAGCTTGCTTCTTGCGTTAAATCAGAGTGTGTTTCATGGATGAGAACACTGGTCTGAATTTCCCTTCATAAACGGAGTTAAACCCCAGCATCTGTATTTTCCTACAAGCAAGAGTTCATTTCTGGTAAACCAAGTTAATTTTGGGCTCAAATTATTTTACACAGTTCAAAAACCCAATGCGATTCTCACTATTAACTAAAGAGCATTTATGTAAGAGGAGCTGTGGATTGTATCAGTTTCATAAGCAGAGTTGAACTACATGTAGTTCGTATGAGTAGGAAACACAGTTCTTTTTTTCTGGGCATGCTCATGGTTCTTGCTGTATTGGAGACGCTGGAAAGAAGAGCTTGCTTCTTGCATTAAAACAGAATGTGTTCCATGGATGAGTGTCTGGTCCGAATTTCCCATCAGAAACGGAGTTAAACCCCAGGATTCGTGTCTTCGTACAAGCAAGAGTTCATTTCTGGAAAACCCAGTGAATTTTGGGCTCAAATGATTTACACAGTTCATGAATCCAACGTGATTCTCAATGTTAACTAACTAGCATTTATGTAAGAGGAGCTGTGTTTTGTTTCAGGTTCATAAGCAGAGTTGAATTACATATGGTCCTTATGAGTAGGAAACACAGTTCTTTTTTTCTGGGCATGCTCATGGTTCTTGCTGTATTTTAGACTCTGGAAAGAAGAGCTTGCTTCTTGCGTTAAAACAGATTGGGTTTCAGGGATGAGAAATCTGGTCTGAATTTCCCTTCAGAAACGGAGTTAAACACCAGGATCTGTGTCTTCCTACAATCAAGAGTTCAATTCTGGAAAACCCAGTGAATTTTGGGCTCAAATAATAGTACACAGTTCATGAACCCAACACGATTCTCACTATTAACTAAAGAGCATTTATGTTAGAGGAGCTGTGGTTTGTATCCGTATCATAAGCAGAGTTGAATTACATATAGTCCTTATGAGTAGGAAACCCAGTTCTTTTTTTCAGGCCATGATCATGGTTCTTGCATTATAGGAGAGGCTGGAAAGAAGAGCTTGCTTCTTGCATTAAAACAGAGTGTGTTTCATGGATGAGTACTCTGGTCTGAATTTCCCATCAGAAACGGTGTTAAACCCCAGGATCTGTGTCTTCCTACAAGCAAGAATTCATTTCTGTTAAACCCAGTGAATTTGGGCTCAAATGATTTTACACAGTTCATGAATCCAACGCGATTCTCACTATGAACTAACAAGCATTTATGTAAGAGGAGCTGTGTTTGTTTCAGTTTCATAAGCAGAGTTGAATTACATATGGTCCTTATCAGAGGGAAACACAGTTCTTTTATTCTGGGAATGCTCATGATTCTTGCTGTATTTTAGATTCTGGAAAGAACTCCTTGCTTCTTACGTTAAAACAGATTGTGTTTCATGAATGAGAACTCTGGTCTGAATATCCCTTCAGAAACGGAGTAAAACCCCATGATCAGTGTCTTCCTACAAGCAAGAGTTCATTTCTGGTAAACCAAGTGAATTATCCGCTCAAATGATTTTACACAGATCTAGAACCCAACACGACTATCACTATTATCTGAAGAGCATTTATGTAAGAGGAGCTGTGGTCTGTATCAGTTTCATTAGCAGAGATGAACTACATAGGGTCAGTATGAGTAGGAAACACAGTTCTTTTAAATGGGCATGCTCATGGTTCTTGCTGTATTGTAGTCGCTGGAAAGAAGAGCTTGCTTCTTGCACTTAAACAGAATGTGTTTCATGGATGAGAACTTTGGTCTGAATTTCCCTTCAGAAACGGAGTTAAACCCCATGATCTGTGTCTTCCAACAAGCAAGAGTTCATTTCTAGTAAACCCAGTGAATTTTGGGCTCAAATGATTTTACACAGTTCAAGAACCCAATGCGATTCTCACTATTAACTAAAGAGCATTTATGTAAGAGGAGCTGTGATTTGTATCCGTTTCATAAGCAGAGTTGAACTACATATAGTTCGTATGAGTAGGAAACACAGTTCTTTTTTTCAGGGCATGCTCATGGTTCTTGCTGTATTTTAGACTCTGGAAAGAAGAGCTTGCTTCTTGCGTTAAAACAGATTGGGTTTCAGGGGTGAGAACTCTGGTCTGAATTTCCCTTCATAAACGCAGTTAAACTTCAGGATCTCTGTCCTCCTACAAGCATGAGTTCATTTCAGGTAAAGCCAGTGACTTTTGGGCTCAAATGATTTTACACAGTTCATGAACCCAACGCGATTCTCACTATTAACTAAGGAGCATTTATGTAAGAGGAGTTGTGGTCTGCATAAGTTTCATAAGCCGAGTTGAACTACATATGGTCCGTATGAGTAGGAAACACAGTTCTTTTTTCTGGGCATGCTCATGGTTCTTACTGTATTGGAGACGCTGGAAAGAAGAGGAAGATTCATGCCATAAAACAGAGAGTTTTTCAGGGATGAGAATTCTGGTCTGAATTTCCCTTCAGAAACCAAGTTAAATCCCAGGATCTGTGTCTTCCTCCAAGCACAGTTCATTTCTGGAAAACCCAGTGAATTTTGGGCTCAAATGATTTTACACAGTTCATGAATCCAACGCTATTCTCACTATTAACTAAATAGCTTTTATGTAAGAGGAGGTGTGGTTTGTCTCAGTTTCATAAGCAGAGTTGAATTACATATGGTCCTTATGAGTAGGAAACACAGTTATTGTTTCCAGGCCATGCTCATGGTTCGTGCTGTATTTTAGATTCTGGAAAGAAGACCTTACTTCTTACGTTAAAACAGATTGTGTTTCAGGGATGAGAATTCTGGTCTGAATTTCCCTTAAGAAACGGAGTTAAACCCCAGGATCTGTATTTTCCTACAAGCAAGATTTCATTACTGATAAACCAAGTGAATTTTGGGCTCAAATGATTTTACACAGTTCCAAAACCCAATGCGATTCTCACTATTAACTAAAGAGCATTTATGTAAGAGGAGCTGTGGATTGTATCAGTTTCATAAGCAGAGTTGAACTACATGTAGTTAGTATGAGTAGGAAATACAGTTCATTTTTTCAGGGCATGCTCATGGTTCTTGCTGTATTTTAGACTCTGGAAAGAAGAGCTTGCTTCTTGCGTTAAAACAGATTGGGTTTCAGGGGTGAGAACTCTGGTCTGAATTTCCCTTCATAAACGTAGTTAAACTTCAGGATCTCTGTCCTCCTACAATCAAGAGTTCATTTCAGGTAAACCCAGTGACTTTTGGGCTCAAATGTTTTCACACAGTTCATGAACCCAACACGATTCTCACTATTAACTAAGGAGCATTTATGTAAGAGGAGCTGTGGTTTGTATCAGTTTCATATGCAGAGTTGAACTATATATGGTCAGTATGATTAGGAAACACAGTTATTTTAAATGGGCATGCTCATGTTTCTTGCTGTATTGGAGTCGCTGGAAAGAAAAGCTTGCTTCTTGCATTTAAACAGAATGTGTTTCATGGATGAGAACTCTGGTCTGAATTTCCCTTCAGAAACGGAGTTAAACCCCATGATCTGTGTCTTCCTACAAGCAAGAGTTCATTTCTGGTAAACCAAGTGATTTATCGGCTCAAAGGTTTTTGCACAGTTCTAGAACCCAACGCAATTATCACTATTAACTAAAGAGGATTTATGTAAGAGGAGTTGTGGTCTGCATAAGTTTCATAAGCCGAGTTGAACTACTTATGGTCCGTATGAGTAGGAAACACAGTTCTTTTTTCTGGACATGCTCATGGTTCTTACTGTATTGGAGACGCTGGAACGAAGAGGAAGATTCAGGCCATAAAACAGAGAGTTTTTCAGTGATGAGAATTCTGGTCTGAATTTCCCTTCAGAAACCAAGTTAAATTCCAGGATCTGTGTCTTCCTCCAATCAACAATTCATTTCTGGAAAACCCAGTGAATTTTGGGCTCAAATTATTTTACACAGTTCATGAATCCAACGCTATTCTCACTATTAACTAAATAGCATTTATGTAAGAGGAGGTGTGGTTTGTCTCAGTTTCATAAGCAGAGTTGAATTACATATGGTCCTTATGAGTAGGAAACACAGTTATTGTTTTCAGGCCATGCTCATGGTTCGTGCTGTATTTTAGATTCTGGAAAGAAGACCTTGCTTCTTACGTTAAAACAGATTGTGTTTCAAGGATGAGAATTCTGGTCTGAATTTCCCATCAGAAACGGAGTTAAAACCCAGGATCTGTGTCTTCCAACAAGCAAGAGTTCATTTCTAGTAAACCCAGTGAATTTTGGGCTCAAATGATTTTACACAGTTCAAGAACCCAACGCGATTCTCACTATTAACTAAAGAGCATTTATGTAAGAGGAGCTGTGTTTTGTATCCGTTTCATAAGCAGAGTTGAACTACATATAGTTCGTATGAGTAGGAAACACAGTTCTTTTTTTCAGGGCATGCTCATGGTTCTTGCTGTATTTTAGACTCTGGAAAGAAGAGCTTGCTTCTTGCGTTAAAACAGATTGGGTTTCAGGGGTGAGAACTCTGGTCTGAATTTCCCTTCATAAACGCAGTTAAACTTCAGGATCTCTGTCCTCCTACAAGCATGAGTTCATTTCAGGTAAAGCCAGTGACTTTTGGGCTCAAATGATTTTACACAGTTCATGAACCCAACGCGATTCTCACTATTAACTAAGGAGCATTTATGTAAGAGGAGTTGTGGTCTGCATAAGTTTCATAAGCCGAGTTGAACTACATATGGTCCGTATGAGTAGGAAACACAGTTCTTTTTTCTGGGCATGCTCATGGTTCTTACTGTATTGGAGACGCTGGAAAGAAGAGGAAGATTCATGCCATAAAACAGAGAGTTTTTCAGGGATGAGAATTCTGGTCTGAATTTCCCTTCAGAAACCAAGTTAAATCCCAGGATCTGTGTCTTCCTCCAAGCACAGTTCATTTCTGGAAAACCCAGTGAATTTTGGGCTCAAATGATTTTACACAGTTCATGAATCCAACGCTATTCTCACTATTAACTAAATAGCTTTTATGTAAGAGGAGGTGTGGTTTGTCTCAGTTTCATAAGCAGAGTTGAATTACATATGGTCCTTATGAGTAGGAAACACAGTTATTGTTTCCAGGCCATGCTCATGGTTCGTGCTGTATTTTAGATTCTGGAAAGAAGACCTTACTTCTTACGTTAAAACAGATTGTGTTTCAGGGATGAGAATTCTGGTCTGAATTTCCCTTAAGAAACGGAGTTAAACCCCAGGATCTGTATTTTCCTACAAGCAAGATTTCATTACTGATAAACCAAGTGAATTTTGGGCTCAAATGATTTTACACAGTTCCAAAACCCAATGCGATTCTCACTATTAACTAAAGAGCATTTATGTAAGAGGAGCTGTGGATTGTATCAGTTTCATAAGCAGAGTTGAACTACATGTAGTTAGTATGAGTAGGAAATACAGTTCATTTTTTCAGGGCATGCTCATGGTTCTTGCTGTATTTTAGACTCTGGAAAGAAGAGCTTGCTTCTTGCGTTAAAACAGATTGGGTTTCAGGGGTGAGAACTCTGGTCTGAATTTCCCTTCATAAACGTAGTTAAACTTCAGGATCTCTGTCCTCCTACAATCAAGAGTTCATTTCAGGTAAACCCAGTGACTTTTGGGCTCAAATGTTTTCACACAGTTCATGAACCCAACACGATTCTCACTATTAACTAAGGAGCATTTATGTAAGAGGAGCTGTGGTTTGTATCAGTTTCATATGCAGAGTTGAACTATATATGGTCAGTATGATTAGGAAACACAGTTATTTTAAATGGGCATGCTCATGTTTCTTGCTGTATTGGAGTCGCTGGAAAGAAAAGCTTGCTTCTTGCATTTAAACAGAATGTGTTTCATGGATGAGAACTCTGGTCTGAATTTCCCTTCAGAAACGGAGTTAAACCCCATGATCTGTGTCTTCCTACAAGCAAGAGTTCATTTCTGGTAAACCAAGTGATTTATCGGCTCAAAGGTTTTTGCACAGTTCTAGAACCCAACGCAATTATCACTATTAACTAAAGAGGATTTATGTAAGAGGAGTTGTGGTCTGCATAAGTTTCATAAGCCGAGTTGAACTACTTATGGTCCGTATGAGTAGGAAACACAGTTCTTTTTTCTGGACATGCTCATGGTTCTTACTGTATTGGAGACGCTGGAACGAAGAGGAAGATTCAGGCCATAAAACAGAGAGTTTTTCAGTGATGAGAATTCTGGTCTGAATTTCCCTTCAGAAACCAAGTTAAATTCCAGGATCTGTGTCTTCCTCCAATCAACAATTCATTTCTGGAAAACCCAGTGAATTTTGGGCTCAAATTATTTTACACAGTTCATGAATCCAACGCTATTCTCACTATTAACTAAATAGCATTTATGTAAGAGGAGGTGTGGTTTGTCTCAGTTTCATAAGCAGAGTTGAATTACATATGGTCCTTATGAGTAGGAAACACAGTTATTGTTTTCAGGCCATGCTCATGGTTCGTGCTGTATTTTAGATTCTGGAAAGAAGACCTTGCTTCTTACGTTAAAACAGATTGTGTTTCAAGGATGAGAATTCTGGTCTGAATTTCCCATCAGAAACGGAGTTAAAACCCAGGATCTGTGTCTTCCAACAAGCAAGAGTTCATTTCTAGTAAACCCAGTGAATTTTGGGCTCAAATGATTTTACACAGTTCAAGAACCCAACGCGATTCTCACTATTAACTAAAGAGCATTTATGTAAGAGGAGCTGTGTTTTGTATCCGTTTCATAAGCAGAGTTGAACTACATATAGTTCGTATGAGTAGGAAACACAGTTCTTTTTTTCAGGGCATGCTCATGGTTCTTGCTGTATTTTAGACTCTGGAAAGAAGAGCTTGCTTCTTGCGTTAAAACAGATTGGGTTTCAGGGGTGAGAACTCTGGTCTGAATTTCCCTTCATAAACGCAGTTAAACTTCAGGATCTCTGTCCTCCTACAAGCATGAGTTCATTTCAGGTAAAGCCAGTGACTTTTGGGCTCAAATGATTTTACACAGTTCATGAACCCAACGCGATTCTCACTATTAACTAAGGAGCATTTATGTAAGAGGAGTTGTGGTCTGCATAAGTTTCATAAGCCGAGTTGAACTACATATGGTCCGTATGAGTAGGAAACACAGTTCTTTTTTCTGGGCATGCTCATGGTTCTTACTGTATTGGAGACGCTGGAAAGAAGAGGAAGATTCATGCCATAAAACAGAGAGTTTTTCAGGGATGAGAATTCTGGTCTGAATTTCCCTTCAGAAACCAAGTTAAATCCCAGGATCTGTGTCTTCCTCCAAGCACAGTTCATTTCTGGAAAACCCAGTGAATTTTGGGCTCAAATGATTTTACACAGTTCATGAATCCAACGCTATTCTCACTATTAACTAAATAGCTTTTATGTAAGAGGAGGTGTGGTTTGTCTCAGTTTCATAAGCAGAGTTGAATTACATATGGTCCTTATGAGTAGGAAACACAGTTATTGTTTCCAGGCCATGCTCATGGTTCGTGCTGTATTTTAGATTCTGGAAAGAAGACCTTACTTCTTACGTTAAAACAGATTGTGTTTCAGGGATGAGAATTCTGGTCTGAATTTCCCTTAAGAAACGGAGTTAAACCCCAGGATCTGTATTTTCCTACAAGCAAGATTTCATTACTGATAAACCAAGTGAATTTTGGGCTCAAATGATTTTACACAGTTCCAAAACCCAATGCGATTCTCACTATTAACTAAAGAGCATTTATGTAAGAGGAGCTGTGGATTGTATCAGTTTCATAAGCAGAGTTGAACTACATGTAGTTAGTATGAGTAGGAAATACAGTTCATTTTTTCAGGGCATGCTCATGGTTCTTGCTGTATTTTAGACTCTGGAAAGAAGAGCTTGCTTCTTGCGTTAAAACAGATTGGGTTTCAGGGGTGAGAACTCTGGTCTGAATTTCCCTTCATAAACGTAGTTAAACTTCAGGATCTCTGTCCTCCTACAATCAAGAGTTCATTTCAGGTAAACCCAGTGACTTTTGGGCTCAAATGTTTTCACACAGTTCATGAACCCAACACGATTCTCACTATTAACTAAGGAGCATTTATGTAAGAGGAGCTGTGGTTTGTATCAGTTTCATATGCAGAGTTGAACTATATATGGTCAGTATGATTAGGAAACACAGTTATTTTAAATGGGCATGCTCATGTTTCTTGCTGTATTGGAGTCGCTGGAAAGAAAAGCTTGCTTCTTGCATTTAAACAGAATGTGTTTCATGGATGAGAACTCTGGTCTGAATTTCCCTTCAGAAACGGAGTTAAACCCCATGATCTGTGTCTTCCTACAAGCAAGAGTTCATTTCTGGTAAACCAAGTGATTTATCGGCTCAAAGGTTTTTGCACAGTTCTAGAACCCAACGCAATTATCACTATTAACTAAAGAGGATTTATGTAAGAGGAGTTGTGGTCTGCATAAGTTTCATAAGCCGAGTTGAACTACTTATGGTCCGTATGAGTAGGAAACACAGTTCTTTTTTCTGGACATGCTCATGGTTCTTACTGTATTGGAGACGCTGGAACGAAGAGGAAGATTCAGGCCATAAAACAGAGAGTTTTTCAGTGATGAGAATTCTGGTCTGAATTTCCCTTCAGAAACCAAGTTAAATTCCAGGATCTGTGTCTTCCTCCAATCAACAATTCATTTCTGGAAAACCCAGTGAATTTTGGGCTCAAATTATTTTACACAGTTCATGAATCCAACGCTATTCTCACTATTAACTAAATAGCATTTATGTAAGAGGAGGTGTGGTTTGTCTCAGTTTCATAAGCAGAGTTGAATTACATATGGTCCTTATGAGTAGGAAACACAGTTATTGTTTTCAGGCCATGCTCATGGTTCGTGCTGTATTTTAGATTCTGGAAAGAAGACCTTGCTTCTTACGTTAAAACAGATTGTGTTTCAAGGATGAGAATTCTGGTCTGAATTTCCCATCAGAAACGGAGTTAAAACCCAGGATCTGTGTCTTCCAACAAGCAAGAGTTCATTTCTAGTAAACCCAGTGAATTTTGGGCTCAAATGATTTTACACAGTTCAAGAACCCAACGCGATTCTCACTATTAACTAAAGAGCATTTATGTAAGAGGAGCTGTGTTTTGTATCCGTTTCATAAGCAGAGTTGAACTACATATAGTTCGTATGAGTAGGAAACACAGTTCTTTTTTTCAGGGCATGCTCATGGTTCTTGCTGTATTTTAGACTCTGGAAAGAAGAGCTTGCTTCTTGCGTTAAAACAGATTGGGTTGCAGGGGTGAGAACTCTTGTCTGAATTTCCCTTCATAAACGGAGTTAAACTTCAGGATCTCTGTCCTCCTACAAGCATGAGTTCATTTCAGGTAAAGCCAGTGACTTTTGGGCTCAAATGATTTTACACAGTTCATGAACCCAACGCGATTCTCACTATTAACTAAGGAGCATTTATGTAAGAGGAGTTGTGGTCTGCATAAGTTTCATAAGCCGAGTTGAACTACATATGGTCCGTATGAGTAGGAAACACAGTTCTTTTTTCTGGGCATGCTCATGGTTCTTACTGTATTGGAGACGCTGGAAAGAAGAGGAAGATTCATGCCATAAAACAGAGAGTTTTTCAGGGATGAGAATTCTGGTCTGAATTTCCCTTCAGAAACCAAGTTAAATCCCAGGATCTGTGTCTTCCTCCAAGCACAGTTCATTTCTGGAAAACCCAGTGAATTTTGGGCTCAAATGATTTTACACAGTTCATGAATCCAACGCTATTCTCACTATTAACTAAATAGCTTTTATGTAAGAGGAGGTGTGGTTTGTCTCAGTTTCATAAGCAGAGTTGAATTACATATGGTCCTTATGAGTAGGAAACACAGTTATTGTTTCCAGGCCATGCTCATGGTTCGTGCTGTATTTTAGATTCTGGAAAGAAGACCTTACTTCTTACGTTAAAACAGATTGTGTTTCAGGGATGAGAATTCTGGTCTGAATTTCCCTTAAGAAACGGAGTTAAACCCCAGGATCTGTATTTTCCTACAAGCAAGATTTCATTACTGATAAACCAAGTGAATTTTGGGCTCAAATGATTTTACACAGTTCCAAAACCCAATGCGATTCTCACTATTAACTAAAGAGCATTTATGTAAGAGGAGCTGTGGATTGTATCAGTTTCATAAGCAGAGTTGAACTACATGTAGTTAGTATGAGTAGGAAATACAGTTCATTTTTTCAGGGCATGCTCATGGTTCTTGCTGTATTTTAGACTCTGGAAAGAAGAGCTTGCTTCTTGCGTTAAAACAGATTGGGTTTCAGGGGTGAGAACTCTGGTCTGAATTTCCCTTCATAAACGTAGTTAAACTTCAGGATCTCTGTCCTCCTACAATCAAGAGTTCATTTCAGGTAAACCCAGTGACTTTTGGGCTCAAATGTTTTCACACAGTTCATGAACCCAACACGATTCTCACTATTAACTAAGGAGCATTTATGTAAGAGGAGCTGTGGTTTGTATCAGTTTCATATGCAGAGTTGAACTATATATGGTCAGTATGATTAGGAAACACAGTTATTTTAAATGGGCATGCTCATGTTTCTTGCTGTATTGGAGTCGCTGGAAAGAAAAGCTTGCTTCTTGCATTTAAACAGAATGTGTTTCATGGATGAGAACTCTGGTCTGAATTTCCCTTCAGAAACGGAGTTAAACCCCATGATCTGTGTCTTCCTACAAGCAAGAGTTCATTTCTGGTAAACCAAGTGATTTATCGGCTCAAAGGTTTTTGCACAGTTCTAGAACCCAACGCAATTATCACTATTAACTAAAGAGGATTTATGTAAGAGGAGTTGTGGTCTGCATAAGTTTCATAAGCCGAGTTGAACTACTTATGGTCCGTATGAGTAGGAAACACAGTTCTTTTTTCTGGACATGCTCATGGTTCTTACTGTATTGGAGACGCTGGAACGAAGAGGAAGATTCAGGCCATAAAACAGAGAGTTTTTCAGTGATGAGAATTCTGGTCTGAATTTCCCTTCAGAAACCAAGTTAAATTCCAGGATCTGTGTCTTCCTCCAATCAACAATTCATTTCTGGAAAACCCAGTGAATTTTGGGCTCAAATTATTTTACACAGTTCATGAATCCAACGCTATTCTCACTATTAACTAAATAGCATTTATGTAAGAGGAGGTGTGGTTTGTCTCAGTTTCATAAGCAGAGTTGAATTACATATGGTCCTTATGAGTAGGAAACACAGTTATTGTTTTCAGGCCATGCTCATGGTTCGTGCTGTATTTTAGATTCTGGAAAGAAGACCTTGCTTCTTACGTTAAAACAGATTGTGTTTCAAGGATGAGAATTCTGGTCTGAATTTCCCATCAGAAACGGAGTTAAAACCCAGGATCTGTGTCTTCCAACAAGCAAGAGTTCATTTCTAGTAAACCCAGTGAATTTTGGGCTCAAATGATTTTACACAGTTCAAGAACCCAACGCGATTCTCACTATTAACTAAAGAGCATTTATGTAAGAGGAGCTGTGTTTTGTATCCGTTTCATAAGCAGAGTTGAACTACATATAGTTCGTATGAGTAGGAAACACAGTTCTTTTTTTCAGGGCATGCTCATGGTTCTTGCTGTATTTTAGACTCTGGAAAGAAGAGCTTGCTTCTTGCGTTAAAACAGATTGGGTTTCAGGGGTGAGAACTCTGGTCTGAATTTCCCTTCATAAACGCAGTTAAACTTCAGGATCTCTGTCCTCCTACAAGCATGAGTTCATTTCAGGTAAAGCCAGTGACTTTTGGGCTCAAATGATTTTACACAGTTCATGAACCCAACGCGATTCTCACTATTAACTAAGGAGCATTTATGTAAGAGGAGTTGTGGTCTGCATAAGTTTCATAAGCCGAGTTGAACTACATATGGTCCGTATGAGTAGGAAACACAGTTCTTTTTTCTGGGCATGCTCATGGTTCTTACTGTATTGGAGACGCTGGAAAGAAGAGGAAGATTCATGCCATAAAACAGAGAGTTTTTCAGGGATGAGAATTCTGGTCTGAATTTCCCTTCAGAAACCAAGTTAAATCCCAGGATCTGTGTCTTCCTCCAAGCACAGTTCATTTCTGGAAAACCCAGTGAATTTTGGGCTCAAATGATTTTACACAGTTCATGAATCCAACGCTATTCTCACTATTAACTAAATAGCTTTTATGTAAGAGGAGGTGTGGTTTGTCTCAGTTTCATAAGCAGAGTTGAATTACATATGGTCCTTATGAGTAGGAAACACAGTTATTGTTTCCAGGCCATGCTCATGGTTCGTGCTGTATTTTAGATTCTGGAAAGAAGACCTTACTTCTTACGTTAAAACAGATTGTGTTTCAGGGATGAGAATTCTGGTCTGAATTTCCCTTAAGAAACGGAGTTAAACCCCAGGATCTGTATTTTCCTACAAGCAAGATTTCATTACTGATAAACCAAGTGAATTTTGGGCTCAAATGATTTTACACAGTTCCAAAACCCAATGCGATTCTCACTATTAACTAAAGAGCATTTATGTAAGAGGAGCTGTGGATTGTATCAGTTTCATAAGCAGAGTTGAACTACATGTAGTTAGTATGAGTAGGAAATACAGTTCATTTTTTCAGGGCATGCTCATGGTTCTTGCTGTATTTTAGACTCTGGAAAGAAGAGCTTGCTTCTTGCGTTAAAACAGATTGGGTTTCAGGGGTGAGAACTCTGGTCTGAATTTCCCTTCATAAACGTAGTTAAACTTCAGGATCTCTGTCCTCCTACAATCAAGAGTTCATTTCAGGTAAACCCAGTGACTTTTGGGCTCAAATGTTTTCACACAGTTCATGAACCCAACACGATTCTCACTATTAACTAAGGAGCATTTATGTAAGAGGAGCTGTGGTTTGTATCAGTTTCATATGCAGAGTTGAACTATATATGGTCAGTATGATTAGGAAACACAGTTATTTTAAATGGGCATGCTCATGTTTCTTGCTGTATTGGAGTCGCTGGAAAGAAAAGCTTGCTTCTTGCATTTAAACAGAATGTGTTTCATGGATGAGAACTCTGGTCTGAATTTCCCTTCAGAAACGGAGTTAAACCCCATGATCTGTGTCTTCCTACAAGCAAGAGTTCATTTCTGGTAAACCAAGTGATTTATCGGCTCAAAGGTTTTTGCACAGTTCTAGAACCCAACGCAATTATCACTATTAACTAAAGAGGATTTATGTAAGAGGAGTTGTGGTCTGCATAAGTTTCATAAGCCGAGTTGAACTACTTATGGTCCGTATGAGTAGGAAACACAGTTCTTTTTTCTGGACATGCTCATGGTTCTTACTGTATTGGAGACGCTGGAACGAAGAGGAAGATTCAGGCCATAAAACAGAGAGTTTTTCAGTGATGAGAATTCTGGTCTGAATTTCCCTTCAGAAACCAAGTTAAATTCCAGGATCTGTGTCTTCCTCCAATCAACAATTCATTTCTGGAAAACCCAGTGAATTTTGGGCTCAAATTATTTTACACAGTTCATGAATCCAACGCTATTCTCACTATTAACTAAATAGCATTTATGTAAGAGGAGGTGTGGTTTGTCTCAGTTTCATAAGCAGAGTTGAATTACCTATGGTCCTTATGAGTAGGAAACACAGTTATTGTTTTCAGGCCATGCTCATGGTTCGTGCTGTATTTTAGATTCTGGAAAGAAGACCTTGCTTCTTACGTTAAAACAGATTGTGTTTCAAGGATGAGAATTCTGGTCTGAATTTCCCATCAGAAACGGAGTTAAAACCCAGGATCTGTGTCTTCCAACAAGCAAGAGTTCATTTCTAGTAAACCCAGTGAATTTTGGGCTCAAATGATTTTACACAGTTCAAGAACCCAACGCGATTCTCACTATTAACTAAAGAGCATTTATGTAAGAGGAGCTGTGTTTTGTATCCGTTTCATAAGCAGAGTTGAACTACATATAGTTCGTATGAGTAGGAAACACAGTTCTTTTTTTCAGGGCATGCTCATGGTTCTTGCTGTATTTTAGACTCTGGAAAGAAGAGCTTGCTTCTTGCGTTAAAACAGATTGGGTTGCAGGGGTGAGAACTCTTGTCTGAATTTCCCTTCATAAACGGAGTTAAACTTCAGGATCTCTGTCCTCCTACAAGCATGAGTTCATTTCAGGTAAAGCCAGTGACTTTTGGGCTCAAATGATTTTACACAGTTCATGAACCCAACGCGATTCTCACTATTAACTAAGGAGCATTTATGTAAGAGGAGTTGTGGTCTGCATAAGTTTCATAAGCCGAGTTGAACTACATATGGTCCGTATGAGTAGGAAACACAGTTCTTTTTTCTGGGCATGCTCATGGTTCTTACTGTATTGGAGACGCTGGAAAGAAGAGGAAGATTCATGCCATAAAACAGAGAGTTTTTCAGGGATGAGAATTCTGGTCTGAATTTCCCTTCAGAAACCAAGTTAAACCCTAGGATCTGTGTCTTCCTCCAAGCCACAGTTCATTTCTGGAAAACCCAGTGAATTTTGGGCTCAAATGATTTTAAACAGTTCATGAATCCAACGCTATTCTCACTATTAACTAAATAGCATTTATGTAAGAGGAGGTGTGGTTTGTCTCAGTTTCATAAGCAGAGTTGAATTACATATGGTCCTTATGAGTAGGAAACACAGTTATTGTTTTCAGGCCATGCTCATCGTTCGTGCTGTATTTTAGATTCTGGAAAGAAGACCATGCTTCTTACGTTAAAACAGATTGTGTTTCAGGGATGAGAATTCTGGTCTGAATTTCCCATCAGAAACAGAGTTAAACTTCAGGATCTGTGTCTTTCAACAAGCAAGAGTTCATTTCTAGTAAACCCAGTGAATTTTGGGCTCAAATGATTTTACACAGTTCATGAATCCAACGCGATTCTCACTATTAACTAAAGAGCATTTATGTAAGAGGAGCTGTGGTTTGTATCAGTTTCATAAGCAGAGTTGAACTACATATGGTCAGTATGAGTAGGAAACACAGTTCTTTTAATCTGGGCATGATCATGGTTCTTGCTGTATTGTAGTCGCTGGAATGAAGAGCTTGCTTCTTGCACTTAAACAGAATGTGTTTCATGGATGAGAATTCTGGTCTGAATTTCCCTTCAGAAACGGAGTTAAACCCCATGATCTGTGTCTTCCTACAAGCAAGAGTTCATTTCTGGTAAACCAAGGGAATTTTCGGCTCAAAGGTTTTTGCACAGTTCTAGAACCCAACGCAATTATCACTATTAAATAAAGAGGATTTATGTAAGAGGAGTTGTGGTCTGCATAAGTTTCATAAGCCGAGTTGAACTACATATGGTCCGTATGAGTAGGAAACACAGTTCTTTTTTCTGGGCATGCTCATGGTTCTTACTGTATTGGAGACGCTGGAAAGAAGAGGAAGATTCATGCCATAAAACAGAGAGTTTTTCAGGGATGAGAATTCTGGTCTGAATTTCCCTTCAGAAACCAAGTTAAACCCCAGGATCTGTGTCTTCCTCCAAGCCACAGTTCATTTCTGGAAAACCCAGTGAATTTTGGGCTCAAATGATTTTAAACAGTTCATGAATCCAACGCTATTCTCACTATTAACTAAATAGCATTTATGTAAGAGGAGGTGTGGTTTGTCTCAGTTTCATAAGCAGAGTTGAATTACATATGGTCCTTATGAGTAGGAAACACAGTTATTGTTTTCAGGCCATGCTCATCGTTCGTGCTGTATTTTAGATTCTGGAAAGAAGACCTTGCTTCTTACGTTAAAACAGATTGTGTTTCAGGGTTGCGAATTCTGGTCTGAATTTCCCTTCAGAAACAGAGTTAAACCTCAGGATCTCAGTCTTCCTACAAGCAAGAGTTCAATTCTGGAAAACCCAGTGAATTTTGGGCTCAAATGATTTTAAACAGTTCATGAACCCAACGCGATTCTCACGATTAACTGAAGAACATTTATGTAAGAGGAGCTGTGGTTTGTATCTGTTTCAACAGCAGAGTTGAACTACATCTGGTCCGTATGAGTAGGAAACACAGTTCTTTTTTTCTGGGCATGCTCATGGTTCTTGCTGTATTGGAGACGCTGGAAAGAAGAGCTTTCCTCTTGCATTAAAACAGAGTGTGTTTCATGGATGAGTCTCTCGTCTGAATTTCCCATCAGAAACGGAGTTAAACCCCAGGATCTGTGTCTTCCTACAAGCAAGAGTTCATTTCTGGTAAACCCAGTGAATTTTGGGCTCAAATGATTTTACACAGTCCATGAATCCAACGCGATTCTCACTGTTAACTAACGAGCATTTATGTAAGAGGAGCTGTGATTTGTTTCAGTTTCATAAGCAGAGTTGAATTACATATGGTCCTTATGAGTAGGAAACAACGTTCTTTTTTCCTGGGCATGCTCATGATTCTTGCTGTATTGGAGACGCTAGAAAGAAGTGCTTGCTTCTTGCGTTAAATAAGAGTGTGTTTCATGGATGAGAATTCTGGTCTGAATTTCCCTTCAGAAACGGAGTTACACCCCAGGATCTGTGTCTTCCTACAAGCAAGAGTTCATTTCTGGTAAACCCAGTGACTTTTGGGTTCAAATGATTTCACACAGTTCATGAACCCAACGCAAATCTCACTATTAACTAAGGAGCATTTATGTAAGAGGAGCTGTGGTTTGTATCAGTTTCATAAGCAGAGTTGAACTACATATGGTCAGTATGAGTAGGAAACACAGTTCTTTTAATCTGGGAATGCTCATGGTTCTTGCTGTATTGGTGTCGCTGGAAAGAAGAGCTTGCTTCTTGCACTTAAACAGAATGTGTTTTATGGATGAGAACTCTGGTCTGAATTTCCCTTCAGAAATGGAGTTAAACCCCATGATCTGTGTCTTCCTACAAGCAAGAGTTCATTTCTGGTAAACCAAGTGAATTTTCGGCTCAAAGGTTTTTGCACAGTTCTAGAACCCAACACAATTATCACTATTAACTAAAGAGGATTTATGTAAGAGGAGTTGTGGTCTGCATAAGTTTCATAAGCCGAGTTGAACTACATATGGTCCGTATGAGTAGGAAACACAGTTCTTTTTTTCTGGGCATGCTCACGGTTCTTACTGTATTGAAGACGCTGGAAAGAAGAGGATGATTCATGCCATAAAACTGAGAGTTTTTCAGGGATGAGAATTCTGGTCTGAATTTCCCTTAAGAAACGGAGTTAAACCACAGGATCTGTATTTTCCTACAAGCAAGAGTTCATTTCTGGTAAACCAAGTGAATTTTGGGCTCAAATGATTTTACACAGTTCCAAAACCCAATGCGATTCTCACTATTAACTAAAGAGCATTTATGTAAGAGGAGCTGTGGATTGTATCAGTTTCATAAGCAGAGTTGAACTACATGTAGTTCGTATGAGTAGGAAACACAGTTCTTTTTTTCAGGGCATGCTCATGGTTCTTGCTGTATTTCAGACTCTGGAAAGAAGAGCTTGCTTCTTGCGTTAAAACAGATTGGGTTTCAGGGGTGAGAACTCTAGTCTGAATTTCCCTTCATAAACGTAGTTAAACTTCAGGATCTCTGTCCTCCTACAATGAAGAGTTCATTTCAGGTAAACACATTGACTTTTGGGCTCAAATGATTTTACACAGTTCATGAATCCAACGCTATTCTCACTATTAACTAACGAGCATTTATGTAAGAGGAGGTGTGGTTTGTTTCAGTTTCATAAGCAGAGTTTAATTACATATGGTCCTTATGATTGGGAAACACAGTTATTGTTTTCAGGCCATGCTCATGGTTCTTGCTGTATTTTAGATTCTGGAAAGAAGACCTTGCTTCTTACGTTAAAACGGATTGTGTTTCAGGGATGCGAATTCTGGTCTGAATTTCCCTTCAGAAACAGAGTTAATCCCCAGGATCTCAGTCTTCTTCAAGCAAGAGTTCAATTCTGGAAAACCCAGTGAATTTTGGGCTCAAATGATTTTAAACAGTTCATGAACCCAACGCGATTCTCACGATTAACTGAAGAACATTTATGTAAGAGGAGCTGTGGTTTGTACCAGTTTCAACAGCAGAGTTGAACTACATCTGGTCCGTATGAGTAGGAAACACAGTTCTTTTTTTCTGGGCATGCTCATGGTTCTTGCTGTATTGGAGACGCTGGAAAAAAGAGCTTTTCTCTTGCATTAAAACAGAGTGTGTTTCATGGATGAGTCTCTGGTCTGAATTTCCCATCAGAAACGGAGTTAAACCCCAGGATCTGTGTCTTCCTACAAGCAAGAGTTCATTTCTGGTAAACCCAGTGACTTTTGGGTTCAAATGATTTCACACAGTTCATGAACCCAACGCAAATCTCACTATTAACTAAGGAGCATTTATGTAAGAGGAGCTGTGGTTTGTATCAGTTTCATAAGCAGAGTTGAACTACATATGGTCAGTATGAGTAGGAAACACAGTTCTTTTAATCTGGGCATGCTCATGGTTCTTGCTGTATTGGAGACGCTGGAAAGAAGAGGATGATTCATGCCATAAAACTGAGAGTTTTTCAGGGATGAGAATTCTGGTCTGAATTTCCCTTAAGAAACGGAGTTAAACCACAGGATCTGTATTTTCCTACAAGCAAGTGTTCATTTCTGGTAAACCAAGTGAATTATGGGCTCAAATGATTTTACACAGTTCCAAAACCCAATGCGATTCTCACTATTAACTAAAGAGCATTTATGTAAGAGGAGCTGTGATTTGTATCAGTTTCGTATGCAGAGTTGAACTATATATGGTCAGTATGATTAGGAAACACAGTTATTTTAAATGGGCATGCTCATGTTTCTTGCTGTATTGGAGTCCCTGGAAAGAAAAGCTTGCTTCTTGCATTTAAACAGAATGTGTTTCATGGATGAGAACTCTGGTCTGAATTTCCCTTCAGAAATGGAGTTAAACCCCATGATCTGTGTCTTCCTACAAGCAAGAGTTCATTTCTGGTAAACCAAGTGAATTTTCGGCTCAAAGGATTTTGCACAGTTCTAGAACCCAACGCAATTATCACTATTAACTAAAGAGGATTTATGTAAGAGGAGTTGAGGTCTGCATAAGTTTTATAAGCAGAGTTGAACTACATATGGTCCGTATGAGTAGGAAACACAGATCTTTTTTCTGGGGATGCTCATGGTTCTGACTGTATTGGAGACGCTGGAAAGAAGAGGAAGATTCATGCCATAAAACAGATTGTGTTTCAGGGATGAGTCTCTGGTCTGAATTTCCCATCAGTAATGGAGTTAATCCCCAGGATCTCAGTCTTCCTACAAGCAAGAGTTCAATTCTGGAAAACCCAGTGAATTTTGGGCTCAAATGATTTTAAACAGTTCATGAACCCAACACGATTCTCACGATTAACTGAAGAACATTTATGTAAGAGGAGCTGCGGTTCGTATCAGTTTCAACAGCAGAGTTGAACTACATCTGGTCCATATGAGTAGGAAACACAGTTCTTTTTTTCTGGGCATTCTCATGGTTCTTACTCTATTGGAGACGCTGGAAAGAAGAGCTTTCCTCTTGCATTAAAACAGAGTGTGTTTCATGGATGAGTCTCTGGTCTGAATTTCCCATCAGAAACGGAGTTAATCCCCAGGATCTGTGTCTTCCTACAAGCAAGAGTTCATTTCTGGTAAACCAAGTGAATTTTTGGCTCAAAGGTTTTTGCACAGTTCTAGAACCCAACGCAATTAACACTATTAACTAAAGAGGATTTATGTAAGAGGAGTTGTGGTCTCCATAAGTTTCATAAGCCGAGTTGAACTACATATGGTCCGTATGAGTAGGAAACACAGTTCTTTTTTTCTGGGCATGCTCATGGTTCTTGCTGTATTGGAGACGCTGGAAAGAAGAGCTTTTCTCTTGCATTAAAACAAAGTGTGTTTCATGGATGAGTCTCTGGTCTGAATTTCCCATCAGAAACGGAGTTGCACCCCAGGATCTGTGTCTTCCTACAAGCAAGAGTTCATTTCTGGTAAACCCAGTGACTTTTGGGTTCAAATGATTTCACACAGTTCATGAACCCAAAGCAAATCTCACTATTAACTAAGGAGCATTTATGTAAGAGGAGCTGTGGTTTGTATCAGTTTCATAAGCAGAGTTGAACTACATATGGTCAGTATGAGTAGGAAACACAGTTCTTTTAATCTGGGCATGTTCATGGTTCTTGCTGTATTGGAGTCGCTGGAAAGAAGAGCTTACTTCTTGCACTTAAACAGAATGTGTTTTATGGATGAGAACTTTGGTCTGAATTTCTTTTCAGAAACGGAGTTAAACCCCATGATCTGTGTCTTCCTACAAGCAAGAGTTCATTTCTGGTAAACCAAGTGAATTTTCGGCTCAAAGGTTTTTGCACAGTTCTAGAACTCAACGCAATTATCACTATTAACTAAAGAGGTTTTATGTAAGAGGAGTTGTGGTCTGCATAAGTTTCATAAACCGAGTTGAACTACATATGGTCCATATGAGTAGGAAACACAGTTCTTTTTTTCTGGGCATGCTCATGGTTCTTACTGTATTGGAGACGCTGGAAAGAAGAGGAAGATTCATGCCATAAAACAGAGAGTTTTTCAGGGATGAGAATTCTGGTCTGAATTTCCCTTCAGAAATCAAGTTAAACCCCAGGATCTGTGTCTTCCTCCAAGCAACAGTTCATTTCTGGAAAACCCAGTGAATTTTGGGCTCAAATGATTTTACACAGTTCATGAATCCAACGCGATTCTCACTATTAACTAAATAGCATTTATGTAAGAGGAGGTGTGGTTTGTCTCAGTTTCATAAGCAGAGTTGAATTACATATGGACCTTATGAGTAGGAAACACAGTTATTGTTTTCAGGCCATGCTCATGGTTCGTGCTGTATTTTAGATTCTGGAAAGAAGACCTTGCTTCTTACGTTAAAACAGATTGTGTTTCAGGGATGAGAATTCTGGTCTGAATTTCCCATCAGAAACGGAGTTAAACCCCAGGATCTGTGTCTTCCAACAAGCAAGAGTTCATTTCTAGTAAACCCAGTGAATTTTGGGCTCAAATGATTTTACACAGTTCATGAATCCAACGTGATTCTCACTATTAACTAACGAGCATTTATGTAAGAGGAGCTGTGGTTTGTATCAGTTTCATAAGCAGAGTTGAACTACATATGGTCAGTATGAGTAGGAAACACAGTTCTTTTAATCTGGGCATGCTCATGGTTCTTGCTGTATTGTAGTCGCTGGAAAGAAGAGCTTGCTTCTTGCACTTAAACAGAATGTGTTTCATGGATGAGAACTTTGGTCTGAATTTCCCTTCAGAAACGGAGTTAAACCCCATGATCTGTGTCTTCCTACAAGCAAGAGTTCAGTTCTGGTAAACCAAGTGAATTTTTGGCTCAAAGGTTTTTGCACAGTTCTAGAACCCAACGCAATTAACACTATTAACTAAAGAGGATTTATGTAAGAGGAGTTGTGGTCTCCATAAGTTTCATAAGCCGAGTTGAACTACATATGGTCCGTATGAGTAGGAAACACAGTTCTTTTTTTCTGGGCATGCTCATGGTTCTTGCTGTATTGGAGACGCTGGAAAGAAGAGCTTTCCTCTTGCATTAAAACAAAGTGTGTTTCATGGATGAGTCTCTGGTCTGAATTTCCCATCAGAAACGGAGTTAAACCCCAGTATCTGTGTCTTCCTACAAGCAAGAGTTCATTTCTGGTAAACCCAGTGAATTTTGGGCTCAAATGATTTTACACAGTTCATGAATCCAACGCGATTCTCACTGTTAACTAACGAGCATTTATGTAAGAGGAGCAGTGGTTTGTTTCAGTTTCATAAGCAGAGTTGAATTACATATGGTCCTTATGAGTAGGAAACAACGTTCTTTTTTTCTGGGCATGCTCATGATTCTTGCTGTATTGGAGACGCTAGAAAGAAGTGATTGCTTCTTGCGTTAAATAAGAGTGTGTTTCATGGATGAGAATTCTGGTCTGAATTTCCCTTCGGAAACGGAGTTACACCCCAGGATCTGTGTCTTCCTACAAGCAAGAGTTCATTTCTGGTAAACCCAGTGACTTTTGGGTTCAAATGATTTCACACAGTTCATGAACCCAAAGCAAATCTCACTATTAACTAAGGAGAATTTATGTAAGAGGAGCTGTGGTTTGTATCAGTTTCATAAGCAGAGTTGAACTACATATGGTCAGTATGAGTAGGAAACACAGTTCTTTTAATCTGGGCATGCTCATGGTTCTTGCTGTATTGGAGTCGCTGGAAAGAAGAGCTTGCTTCTTGCACTTAAACAGAATGTGTTTTATGGATGAGAACTCTGGTCTGAATTTCCATTCAGAAACGGAGTTAAACCACAGGATCTGTATTTTCCTACAAGCAAGAGTTCATTTCTGGTAAACCCAAAGAATTTTGGGCTCAAATGATTTTACACAGTTCCAAAACCCAATGCGATTCTCACTATTAACTAAAGAGCGTTTATGTAAGAGGAGTTGTGGATTGTATCAGTTTCATAAGCAGAGTTGAACTACATATAGTTCGTATGAGTAGGAAATACAGATCTTTTTTTCAGGGCATGCTCATGGTTCTTGCTGTATTTTAGACTCTGGAAAGAAGAGCTTGCTTCTTGCGTTAAAACAGATTGGGTTTCAGGGATGAGAATTCTGGTCTGAATTTCCCTTCAGAAACCAAGTTAAACCCCAGGATCTGTGTCTTCCTCCAAGCAACAGTTCATTTCTGGAAAACCCAGTGAATTTTGGGCTCAAATGATTTTACACAGTTCATGAATCCAACGCTATTCTCACTATTAACTAAATAGCATTTATGTAAGAGGAGGTGTGGTTTGTCTCAGTTTCATAAGCAGAGTTGAATTACATATGGTCCTTATGAGAAGGAAACACAGTTATTGTTTTCAGGCCATGCTCATGGTTCGTGTTGTATTTTAGATTCTGGAAAGAAGACCTTGCTTCTTACGTTAAAACGGATTGTGTTTCAGGGATGCGAATTCTGGTCTGAATTTCCCTTCAGAAACAGAGTTAAACCCCAGGATCTCAGTCTTCTTCAAGCAAGAGTTCAATTCTGGAAAACCCAGTGAATTTTGGGCTCAAATGATTTTAAACAGTTCATGAACCCAACGCGATTCTCACCATTAACTGAAGAACATTTATGTAAGAGGAGCTGTGGTTTGTATCAGTTTCAATAGCAGAGTTGAACTACATCTGGTCCGTATGAGTAGGAAACACAGTTCTTTTTTTCTGGGCATGCTCATGGTTCTTGCTGTATTGGAGACGCTGGAAAAAAGAGCCTTTCTCTTGCATTAAAACAGAGTGTGTTTCATGGATGAGTCTCTGGTCTGAATTTCCCATCAGAAACGGAGTTAAACCCCAGGATCTGTGTCTTCCTACAAGCAAGAGTTCATTTCTGGTAAACCCAGTGAATTTTGGGCTCAAATGATTTTACACAGTTCATGAATCCAACGCGATTCTCACTGTTAACTAACGAGCATTTATGTAAGAGCAGCTGTGATTTGTTTCAGTTTCATAAGCAGAGTTGAATTACATATAGTCCTTATGAGTAGGAAACAACGTTCTTTTTTCCTGGGCATGCTCATGTTTCTTGCTGTATTGGAGACGCTAGAAAGAAGTGCTTGCTTCTTGCGTTAAATAAGAGTGTGTTTCATGGATGAGAATTCTGGTCTGAATTTCCCTTCAGAAACGGAGTTACACCCCAGGATCTGTGTCTTCCTACAAGCAAGAGTTCATTTCTGGTAAACCCAGTGACTTTTGGGTTCAAATGATTTCACACAGTTCATGAACCCAACGCAAATCTCACTATTAACTAAGGAGCATTTATGTAAGAGGAGCTGTGGTTTGTATCAGTTTCATAAGCAGAGTTGAACTACATATGGTCAGTATGAGTAGGAAACACAGTTCTTTTAATCTGGGCATGCTCATGGTTCTTGCTGTATTGGAGTCGCTGGAAAGAAGAGCTTGCTTCTTGCACTTAAACAGAATGTGTTTTATGGATGAGAACTCTGGTCTGAATTTCCCTTCAGAAACGGAGTTAAACCCCATGATCTGTGTCTTCCTACAAGCAAGAGTTCATTTCTGGTAAACCAAGTGAATTTTCGGCTCAAAGGTTTTTGCACAGTTCTAGAACCCAACGCAATTATCACTATTAACTAAAGAGGATTTATGTAAGAGGAGTTGTGGTCTGCATAAGTTTCATAAGCCGAGTTGAACTACATATGGTCCGTATGAGCAGGAAACACAGTTCTTTTTTTCTGGGCATGCTCATGGTTCTTACTGTATTGGAGACGCTGGAAAGAAGAGGATGATTCATGCCATAAAACTGAGAGTTTATCAGGGATGAGAATTCTGGTCTGTATTTCCTTTAAGAAACGGAGTTAAACCACAGGATCTGTATTTTCCTACAAGCAAGTGTTCATTTCTGGTAAACCAAGTGAATTTTGGGCTCAAATGATTTTACACAGTTCCAAAACCCAATGCGATTCTCACTATTAACTAAAGAGCATTTATGTAAGAGGAGCTGTGGATTGTATCAGTTTCATAAGCAGAGTTGAACTACATGTAGTTCGTATGAGTAGGAAACACAGTTCTTTTTTTCAGGGCATGCTCATGGTTCTTGCTGTATTTCAGACTCTGGAAAGAAGAGCTTGCTTCTTGCGTTAAAACAGATTGTGTTTCAGGCATGAGAATTCTGGTCTGAATTTCCCATCAGAAACGGAGTTAAACCCCAGGATCTGTTTCTTCCAACAAGCAAGAGTTCATTTCTAGTAAACCCCGTGAATTTTGGGCTCAAATGATTTTACACAGTTCATGAATCCAACGCGATTCTCACTATTAACTAACGAGCATTTATGTAAGAGGAGCTGTGGTTTGTATCAGTTTCATAAGGAGAGTTGAACTACATATGGTCAGTATGGGTAGGAAACACAGTTCTTTTAATCTTTGCATGCTCATGGTTCTTGCTGTATTTTAGTCGCTGGAAAGAAGAGCTTGCTTCTTGCACTTAAACAGAATGTGTTTCATGGATGAGAACTTTGGTCTGAATTTCCCTTCAGAAACGGAGTTAAACCCCATGATCTGTGTCTTCCTACAAGCAAGAGTTCATTTCTGGTAAACAAAGTGAATTTTCGGCTCAAAGGTTTTTGCACAGTTCTAGAACCCAACGCAATTATCACTATTAACTAAAGAGGATTTATGTAAGAGGAGTTGTGGTCTGCATAAGTTTCATAAGCCGAGTTGAACTACATATGGTCCGTATGAGTAAGAAACACAGTTCTTTTTTCTGGGCATGCTCATGGTTCTTCCTGTATTGGAGACGCTGGAAAGAAGAGGAAGATTCATGCCTTAAAACAGAGAGTTTATCAGGGATGAGAATTCTGGTCTGAATTTCCCTTCAGAAACCAAGTTAAATCCCAGGATCTGTGTCTTCCTCCAAGCAACAGTTCATTTCTGGAAAACCCAGTGAATTTTGGGCTCAAATGATTTTACACAGTTCATGAATCCAACGCTTTTCTCACTATTAACTAACGAGCATTTATGTAAGAGGAGGTGTGGTTTGTTTCAGTTTCATAAGCAGAGTTGAATTACATATGGTCCTTATGAGTGGGAAACACAGTTATTGTTTTCAGGCCATGCTCATGGTTCTTGCTGTATTTTAGATTCTGGAAAGAAGACCTTGCTTCTTACGTTAAAACGGATTGTGTTTCAGGGATGCGAATTCTGGTCTGAATTTCCCTTCAGAAACAGAGTTAAACCCCAGGATATCAGTCTTCTTCAAGCAAGAATTCAATTCTGGAAAACCCAGTGAATTTTGGGCTCAAATGATTTTAAACAGTTCATGAACCCAACGCGATTCTCACGATTAACTGAAGAACATTTATGTAAGAGGAGCTCTGGTTTGTATCAGTTTCAACAGCAGAGTTGAACTACATCTGGTCCGTATGAGTAGGAAACACAGTTCTTTTTTTCTGGGCATGCTCATGGTTCTTGCTGTATTGGAGACACTGGAAAGAAGAGGAAGATTCATGCCATAAAACAGATTGTGTTTCAGTGATGAGTCTCTGGTCTGAATTTCCCATCAGAAATGGAGTTAATCCCCAGGATCTGTGTCTTCCTACAAGCAAGAGTTCATTTCTGGTAAACCCAGTGAATTTTGGGCTCAAATGATTTTACACAGTTCATGAATCCAACGCGATTCTCACTGTTAACTAACGATCATTTATGTAAGAGGAGCTGTGGTTTCTTTCAGTTTCATAAGCAGAGTTGAATTACATATGGTCCTTATGAGTAGGAAACACAGTTCTTTTTTTCTGGGCATGCTCATGGTACTTACTGTATTGGAGAAGCTGGAAAGAAGAGGATGATTCTTGCCTTAAAACAGAGTGTTTTTCAGGGATGAGAATTGTGGTCTGAATTTCCCATCAGAAACCGAGTTAAACCCCAGGATCTGTGTCTTCCAACAAGCAAGAGTTCATTTCTAGTAATCCCAGTGAATTTTGGGCTCAAATGATTTTACAAAGTTCATGAATCCAACGCGATTCTCACTATTAACTAATGAGCATTTATGTAAGAGGCGCTGTGGTTTGTATCAGTTTCATAAGCAGAGTTGAACTACATATGGTCAGTATGGGTAGGAAACACAGTTCTTTTAATCTTTGCATGCTCATGGTTCTTGCTGTATTGTAGTCGCTGGAAAGAAGAGCTTGCTTCTTGCACTTAAACAGAATGTGTTTCATGGATGAGAACTTTGGTCTGAATTTCCCTTCAGAAACGGAGTTACACCCCAGGATCTGTGTCTTCCTACAAGCAAGAGTTCATTTCTGGTAAACCAAATGAAATTTCGGCTCAAAGGTTTTTGCACAGTTCTAGAACCCAACGCAATTATCACTATTAACTAAAGAGGATTTATGTAAGAGGAGCTGTGGTCTGCATAAGTTTCATAAGCCGAGTTGAACTACATATGGTCCGTATGAGTAGGAAACACAGTTCTTTTTTCTGGGCATGCTCATGGTTCTTACTGTATTGGAGACGCTGGAAAGAAGAGGAAGATTCATGCCTTAAAACAGAGAGTTTTTCAGGGATGAGAATTCTGGTCTGAATTACCCTTCAGAAACCAAGTTAAATCCCAGGATCTGTGTCTTCCTGCAAGCAACAGTTCATTTCTGGAAAACCCAGTGAATTTTGGGCTCAAATGATTTTACACAGTTCATGAATCCAACGCGATTCTCACTATTAACTAACGAGCATTCATGTAAGAGGAGCTGTGGTTTGTATCAGGTTCATAACCAGAGTTGAACTACATATGGTCATTATGAGTAGGAAACACAGTTCTTTTAATCTGGGCATGCTCATGGTTCTTGCTGTATTGTAGTCGCTGGAAAGAAGAGCTTGCTTCTTGCACTTAAACAGAATGTGTTTCATGGATGAGAACTTTGGTCTGAATTTTCCTTCAGAAACGGAGTTAAACCCCATGGTCTTTGTCTTCCTACAAGCAAGAGTTCATTTCTGGTAAACCAAGTGAATTTTCGGCTCAAAGGTTTTTGCACAGTTCTAGAACCCAACGCAATTATCACTATTAACTAAAGAGGATTTATGTAAGAGGAGTTGTGGTCTGCATAAGTTTCATAAGCCGAGTTGAACTACATATGGTCCGTATGAGTAGGAAACACAGTTCTTTTTTCTGGGCATGCTCATGGTTCTTACTGTATTGGAGACGCTGGAAAGAAGAGGAAGATTCATACCATAAAACAGAGAGTTTTTCAGGGATGAGAATTCTGGTCTGAATTTCCCTTCAGAAACCAAGTTAAACCCCAGGATCTGTGTCTTCCTCCAAGCAACAGTTCATTTCTGGAAAACCCAGTGAATTTTGGGCTCAAATGATTTTACACAGTTCATGAATCCAGCGCTATTCTCACTATTAACTAAATAGCATTTATGTAAGAGGAGGTGTGGTTTGTCTCAGTTTCATAAGCAGAGTTGAATTACATATGGTCCTTATGAGTAGGAAACACAGTTATTGTTTTCAGGCCATGCTCATGGTTCGTGCTGTATTTTAGATTCTGGAAAGAAGACCTTGCTTCTTACATTAAAACAGATTGTGTTTCAGGGATGAGAATTCTGGTCTGAATTTCCCATCAGAAACGGAGTTAAACCCCAGGATCTGTGTCTTCCTACAAGCAAGAGTTCATTTCTGGTAAACCCAGTGAATTTTGGGCTCAAATGATTTTACACAGTTCATGAATCCAACGCGATTCTCACTGTTAACTAACGAGCATTTATGTAAGAGGAGCTGTGGTTTCTTTCAGTTTCATAAGCAGAGTTGAATTACATATGGTCCTTATGAGTAGGAAACACAGTTCTTTTTTTCTGGGCATGCTCATGGTTCTTGCTGTATTTTAGATTCTGGAAAGAAGACCTTGCTTCTTACATTAAAACAGATTGTGTTTCAGGGATGAGAATTCTGGTCTGAATTTCCCATCAGAAACGGAGTTAAACCCCAGGATCTGTGTCTTCCAACAAGCAAGAGTTCATTTCTAGTAATCCCAGTGAATTTTGGGCTCAAATGATTTTACAAAGTTCATGAATCCAACGCGATTCTCAATATTAACTAATGAGCATTTATGTAAGAGGCGCTGTGGTTTGTATCAGTTTCATAAGCAGAGTTGAACTACATATGGTCAGTATGGGTAGGAAACACAGTTCTTTTAATCTTTGCATGCTCATGGTTCTTGCTGTATTGTAGTCGCTGGAAAGAAGAGCTTGCTTCTTGCACTTAAACAGAATGTGTTTCATGGATGAGAACTTTGGTCTGAATTTCCATTCAGAAACGGAGTAAACCCCATGATCTGTGTCTTCCTACAAGCAAGAGTTCATTTCTGGTAAACCAAATGAAATTTCGGCTCAAAGGTTTTTGCACAGTTCTAGAACCCAACGCAATTATCACTATTAACTAAAGAGGATTTATGTAAGAGGAGTTGTGGTCTGCATAAGTTTCATAAGCCGAGTTGAACTACATATGGTCCGTATGAGTAGGAAACACAGTTCTTTTTTCTGGGCATGCTCATGGTTCTTACTGTATTGGAGACGCTGGAAAGAAGAGGAAGATTCATGCCTTAAAACAGAGAGTTTTTCAGGGATGAGAATTCTGGTCTGAATTTCCCTTCAGAAACCAAGTTAAATCCCAGGATCTGTGTCTTCCTCCAAGCATCAGTTCATTTCTGGAAAACCCAGTGAATTTTGGGCTCAAATGATTTTACACAGTTCATGAATCCAACGCGATTCTCACTATTAACTAACGAGCATTCATGTAAGAGGAGCTGTGGTTTGTATCAGGTTCATAACCAGAGTTGAACTACATATGGTCATTATGAGTAGGAAACACAGTTCTTTTAATCTGGGCATGCTCATGGTTCTTGCTGTATTGTAGTCGCTGGAAAGAAGGGCTTGCTTCTTGCACTTAAACAGAATGTGTTTCATGGATGAGAACTTTGGTCTGAATTTTCCTTCAGAAACGGAGTTAAACCCCATGGTCTTTGTCTTCCTACAAGCAAGAGTTCATTTCTGGTAAACCAAGTGAATTTTCGGCTCAAAGGTTTTTGCACAGTTCTAGAACCCAACGCAATTATCACTATTAACTAAAGAGGATTTATGTAAGAGGAGTTGTGGTCTGCATAAGTTTCATAAGCCGAGTTGAACTACATATGGTCCATATGAGTAGGAAACACAGTTCTTTTTTCTGGGCATGCTCATGGTTCTTACTGTATTGGAGACGCTGGAAAGAAGAGGAAGATTCATACCATAAAACAGAGAGTTTTTCAGGGATGAGAATTCTGGTCTGAATTTCCCTTCAGAAACCAACTTAAACCCCAGGATCTGTGTCTTCCTCCAAGCAACAGTTCATTTCTGGAAAACCCAGTGAATTTTGGGCTCAAATGATTTTACACAGTTCATGAATCCAACGCGATTCTCACTATTAACTAAATAGCATTTATGTAAGAGGAGGTGTGGTTTGTCTCAGTTTCATAAGCAGAGTTGAATTACATATGGTCCTTATGAGTAGGAAACACAGTTATTGTTTTCAGGCCATGCTCATGGTTCGTGCTGTATTTTAGATTCTGGAAAGAAGACCTTGCTTCTTACATTAAAACAGATTGTGTTTCAGGGATGAGAATTCTGGTCTGAATTTCCCATCAGAAACGGAGTTAAACCCCAGGATCTGTGTCTTCCAACAAGCAAGAGTTCATTTCTAGTAAACCCAGTGAATTTTGGGCTCAAATGATTTTAAACAGTTCATGAATCCAACGCGATTCTCACTATTAACTAACGAGCATTTATGTAAGAGGAGCTGTGGTTTGTATCAGTTTCATAAGCAGAGTTGAACTACATATGGTCAGTATGAGTAGGAAACACAGTTCTTTTAATCTGGGCATGCTCATGGTTCTTGCTGTATTGTAGTCGCTGGAAAGAAGAGCTTGCTTCTTGCACTTAAACAGAATGTGTTTCATGGATGAGAACTTCGGTCTGAATTTCCCTTCAGAAACGGAGTTAAACCCCATGATCTGTGTCTTCCTACAAGCAAGAGTTCATTTCTGGTAAACCAAGTGAATTTTCGGCTCAAAGGTTTTTGCACAGTTCTAGAACCCAACGCAATTATCACTATTAACTAAACAGGATTTATGTAAGAGGAGTTGTGGTCTTTATAAGTTTCATAAGCCGAGTTGAACTACATATGGTCCGTATGAGTAGGAAACACAGTTCTTTTTTCTGGGCATGCTCATGGTTCTTACTGTATTGGAGACGCTGGAAAGAAGAGGATGATTCATGCCATAAAACTGAGAGTTTTTCAGGGATGAGAATTCTGGTCTGAATTTCCCTTAAGAAACGGAGTTAAACCACAGGATCTGTATTTTCCTACAAGCAAGTGTTCATTTCTGGTAAACCAAGTGAATTTTGGGCTCAAATGATTTTACACAGTTCCAAAACCCAATGCGATTCTCACTATTAAATAAAGAGCATTTATGTAAGAGGAGCTGTGGATTGTATCAGTTTCATAAGCAGAGTTGAACTACATGTAGTTCGTATGAGTAGGAATCACAGTTCTTTTTTTCAGGGCATGCTCATGGTTCTTGCTGTATTTCAGACTCTGGAAAGAAGAGCTTGCTTCTTGGGTTAAAACAGGTTGGGTTTCAGGGGTGAGAACTCTGGTCTGAATTTCCCTTCATAAACGTAGTTAAACTTCAGGATCTCTGTCCTCCTACAATCAAGAGTTCATTTCAGGTAAACCCAGTGACTTTTGGGCTCAAATGATTTCACACAGTTCATGAACCCAACACGATTCTCACTATTAACTAAGGAGCATTTATGTAAGAGGAGCTGTGGTTTGTATCAGTTTCGTATGCAGAGTTGAACTATATATGGTCAGTATGATTAGGAAACACAGTTATTTTAAATGGGCATGCTCATGTTTCTTGCTGTATTGGAGTCGCTGGAAAGAAAAGCTTGCTTCTTGCATTTAAACAGAATGTGTTTCATGGATGAGAACTCTGGTCTGAATTTCCCTTCAGAAACGGAGTTAAACCCCATGATCTGTGTCTTCCTACAAGCAAGAGTTCATTTCTGGTAAACCAAGCGAATTTTCGGCTGAAAGGATTATGCACAGTTCTAGAACCCAACGCAATTATCACTATTAACTAAAGAGGATTTATGTAATAGGAGTTGAAGTCTGCATAAGTTTTATAAGCAGAGTTGAACTACATATGGTCCGTATGAGTAGGAAACACAGATCTTTTTTCTGGGCATGCTCATGGTTCTTACTGTATTGGAGACGCTGGAAAGAAGAGGAAGATTCATGCCATAAAACAGATTGTGTTTCAGGGATGAGTCTCTGGTCTGAATTTCCCATGAGAAACGGAGTTAATCCCCAGGATCTGTGTCTTCCTACAAGCAAGAGTTCATTTCTGGTAAACACAGTGAATTTTGGGCTCAAATGATTTTACACAGTTCATGAATCCAACGCGATTCTCACTGTTAACTAACGAGCATTTATGTAAGAGCAGCTGTGACTTGTTTCAGTTTCATAAGCAGAGTTCAATTACATATGGTCCTTATGAGTAGGAAACAACGTTCTTTTTTCCTGGGCATGCTCATGATTCTTGCTGTATTGGAGACGCTAGAAAGAAGTGCTTGTTTCTTGCGTTAAATAAGAGTGTGTTTCATGGATGAGAATTCTGGTCTGAATTTCCCTTCAGAAACGGAGTTACACCACAGGATCTGTGTCTTCCTACAAGCAAGAGTTCATTTCTGGTAAACCCAGTGACTTTTGGGTTCTAATGATTTCACACAGTTCATGAACCCAACGCAAATCTCACTATTAACTAAGGAGCATTTATGTAAGAGGAGCTGTGGTTTGTATCAGTTTCATAAGCAGAGTTGAACTACATATGGTCAGTATGAGTGGGAAACACAGTTCTTTTAATCTTTGCATCCTCATGGTTCTTGCTGTATTGTAGTCGCTGGAAAGAAGAGCTTGCTTCTTGCACTTAAACAGAATGTGTTTCATGGATGAGAACTTTGGTCTGAATTTCCCTTCAGAAACGGAGTTAAACCCCATGATCTGTGTCTTCCTACACGCAAGAGTTCATTTCTGGTAAACCAAGTGAATTTTCGGCTCAAAGGTTTTTGCACAGTTCTAGAACCCAACGCAATTATCACTATTAACTAAAGAGGATTTATGTAAGAGGAGTTGTGGTCTGCATAAGTTTCATAAGCCGAGTTGAACTACATATGGTCCATATGAGTAGGAAACACAGTTCTTTTTTCTGGGCATGCTCATGTTTCTTACTGTATTGGAGACGCTGGAAAGAAGAGGAAGATTCATGCCATAAAACAGAGAGTTTTTCAGGGATGAGAATTCTGGTCTGAATTTCCCTTCAGAAACCAAGTTAAATCCCAGGATCTGTGTCTTCCTCCAAGCAACAGTTCATTTCTGGAAAACCCAGTGAATTTTGGGCTCAAATGATTTTACACAGTTCATGAATCCAACGCTATTCTCACTATTAACTAAATAGCATTTATGTAAGAGGAGGTGTGGTTTGTTTCAGTTTTATAAGCAGAGTTGAATTACCTATGGTCCTTATGAGTGGGAAACACAGTTATTGTTTTCAGGCCATGCTCATGGTTCTTGCTGTATTTTAGATTCTGGAAAGAAGACCTTGCTTCTTACGTTAAAACAGATTGTGTTTCAGGGATGCGAATTCTCGTCTGAATTACCCTTCAGAAACAGAGTTAAACCCCAGGATATGAGTCTTCCTACAAGCAAGAGTTCAATTCTGGAAAACCCAGTGAATTTTGGGCTCAAATGATTTTAAACAGTTCATGAACCCAACGCGATTCTCACGATTAACTGAAGAACATTTATGTAAGAGGAGCTGTGGTTCGTATCAGTTTCAACAGCAGAGTTGAACTACATCTGGTCCGTATGAGTAGGAAACACAGTTCTTTTTTTCTGGGCATGCTCATGGTTCTTACTCTATTGGAGACGCTGGAAAGAAGAGCTTTTCTCTTGCATTAAAACAAAGTGTGTTTCATGGATGAGTCTCTGGTCTGAATTTCCCATCAGAAACGGAGTTGCACCCCAGGATCTGTGTCTTCCTACAAGCAAGAGTTCATTTCTGGTAAACGCAGTGACTTTTGGGTTCAAATGATTTCACACAGTTCATGAACCCAAAGCAAATCTCACTATAAACTAAGGAGCATTTATGTAAGAGGAGCTGTGGTTTGTATCAGTTTCATAAGCAGAGTTGAACTACATATGGTCAGTATGAGTAGGAAACACAGTTCTTTTAATCTGGGCATGCTCATGGTTCTTGCTGTATTGGAGTCGCTGGAAAGAAGAGCTTGCTTCTTGCACTTAAACAGAATGTGTTTTATGGATGAGAACTTTGGTCTGAATTTCTTTTCAGAAACGGAGTTAAACCCCATGATCTGTGTCTTCCTACAAGCAAGAGTTCATTTCTGGTAAACCAAGTGAATTTTCGGCTCAAAGGTTTTTGCACAGTTCTAGAACTCAACGCAATTATCACTATTAACTAAAGAGGTTTTATGTAAGAGGAGTTGTGGTCTGCATAAGTTTCATAAGCCGAGTTGAACTACATATGGTCCATATGAGTAGGAAACACAGTTCTTTTTTTCTGGGCATGCTCATGGTTCTTACTGTATTGGAGACGCTGGAAAGAAGAGGAAGATTCATGCCATAAAACAGAGAGTTTTTCAGGGATGAGAATTCTGGTCTGAATTTCCCTTCAGAAACCAAGTTAAACCCCAGGATCTGTGTCTTCCTCCAAGCAACAGTTCATTTCTGGAAAACCCAGTGAATTTTGGGCTCAAATGATTTTACACAGTTCATGAATCCAACGCGATTCTCACTATTAACTAAATAGCATTTATGTAAGAGGAGGTGTGGTTTGTCTCAGTTTCATAAGCAGAGTTGAATTACATATGGACCTTATGAGTAGGAAACACAGTTATTGTTTTCAGGCCATGCTCATGGTTCGTGCTGTATTTTAGATTCTGGAAAGAAGACCTTGCTTCTTACGTTAAAACAGATTGTGTTTCAGGGATGAGAATTCTGGTCTGAATTTCCCATCAGAAACGGAGTTAAACCCCAGGATCTGTGTCTTCCAACAAGCAAGAGTTCATTTCTAGTAAACCCAGTGAATTTTGGGCTCAAATGATTTTACACAGTTCATGAATCCAACGTGATTCTCACTATTAACTAACGAGCATTTATGTAAGAGGAGCTGTGGTTTGTATCAGTTTCATAAGCAGAGTTGAACTACATATGGTCAGTATGAGTAGGAAACACAGTTCTTTTAATCTGGGCATGCTCATGGTTCTTGCTGTATTGGAGTCGCTGGAAAGAAGAGCTTGCTTCTTGCACTTAAACAGAATGTGTTTCATGGATGAGAACTTTGGTCTGAATTTCCCTTCAGAAACGGAGTTAAACCCCATGATCTGTGTCTTCCTACAAGCAAGAGTTCATTTCTGGTAAACCAAGTGAATTTTTGGCTCAAAGGTTTTTGCACAGTTCTAGAACCCAACGCAATTAACACTATTAACTAAAGAGGATTTATGTAAGAGGAGTTGTGGTCTCCATAAGTTTCATAAGCCGAGTTGAACTACATATGGTCCGTATGAGTAGGAAACACAGTTCTTTTTTTCTGGGCATGCTCATGGTTCTTGCTGTATTGGAGACGCTGGAAAGAAGAGCTTTTCTCTTGCATTAAAACAAAGTGTGTTTCATGGATGAGTCTCTGGTCTGAATTTCCCATCAGAAACGGAGTTGCACCCCAGGATCTGTGTCTTCCTACAAGCAAGAGTTCATTTCTGGTAAACGCAGTGACTTTTGGGTTCAAATGATTTCACACAGTTCATGAACCCAAAGCAAATCTCACTATTAACTAAGGAGCATTTATGTAAGAGGAGCTGTGGTTTGTATCAGTTTCATAAGCAGAGTTGAACTACATATGGTCAGTATGAGTAGGAAACACAGTTCTTTTAATCTGGGCATGCTCATGGTTCTTGCTGTATTGGAGTCGCTGGAAAGAAGAGCTTGCTTCTTGCACTTAAACAGAATGTGTTTTATGGATGAGAACTTTGGTCTGAATTTCTTTTCAGAAACGGAGTTAAACCCCATGATCTGTGTCTTCCTACAAGCAAGAGTTCATTTCTGGTAAACCAAGTGAATTTTCGGCTCAAAGGTTTTTGCACAGTTCTAGAACTCAACGCAATTATCACTATTAACTAAAGAGGATTTATGTAAGAGGAGTTGTGGTCTGCATAAGTTTCATAAGCCGAGTTGAACTACTTATGGTCCATATGAGTAGGAAACACAGTTTTTTTTTCTGGGCATGCTTATGGTTCTTACTGTATTGGAGACGCTGGAAAGAAGAGGAAGATTCATGCCATAAAACAGAGAGTTTTTCAGGGATGAGAATTCTGGTCTGAATTTCCCTTCAGAAACCAAGTTAAACCCCAGGATCTGTGTCTTCCTCCAAGCAACAGTTCATTTCTGGAAAACCCAGTGAATTTTGGGCTCAAATGATTTTACACAGTTCATGAATCCAACGCGATTCTCACTATTAACTAAATAGCATTTATGTAAGAGGAGGTGTGGTTTGTCTCAGTTTCATAAGCAGAGTTGAATTACATATGGACCTTATGAGTAGGAAACACAGTTATTGTTTTCAGGCCATGCTCATGGTTCGTGCTGTATTTTAGATTCTGGAAAGAAGACCTTGCTTCTTACGTTAAAACAGATTGTGTTTCAGGGATGAGAATTCTGGTCTGAATTTCCCATCAGAAACGGAGTTAAACCCCAGGATCTGTGTCTTCCAACAAGCAAGAGTTCATTTCTAGTAAACCCAGTGAATTTTGGGCTCAAATGATTTTACACAGTTCATGAATCCAACGTGATTCTCACTATTAACTAACGAGCATTTATGTAAGAGGAGCTGTGGTTTGTATCAGTTTCATAAGCAGAGTTGAACTACATATGGTCAGTATGAGTAGGAAACACAGTTCTTTTAATCTGGGCATGCTCATGGTTCTTGCTGTATTGTAGTCGCTGGAAAGAAGAGCTTGCTTCTTGCACTTAAACAGAATGTGTTTCATGGATGAGAACTTTGGTCTGAATTTCCCTTCAGAAACGGAGTTAAACCCCATGATCTGTGTCTTCCTACAAGCAAGAGTTCATTTCTGGTAAACCAAGTGAATTTTTGGCTCAAAGGTTTTTGCACAGTTCTGGAACCCAATGCAATTAACACTATTAACTAAAGAGGATTTATGTAAGAGGAGTTGTGGTCTCCATAAGTTTCATAAGCCGAGTTGAACTACATATGGTCCGTATGAGTAGGAAACACAGTTCTTTTTTTCTGGGCATGCTCATGGTTCTTGCTGTATTGGAGACGCTGGAAAGAAGAGCTTTTCTCTTGCATTAAAACAAAGTGTGTTTCATGGATGAGTCTCTGGTCTGAATTTCCCATCAGAAACGGAGTTACACCCCAGGATCTGTGCCTTCCTACAAGCAAGAGTTCATTTCTGGTAAACGCAGTGACTTTTGGGTTCAAATGATTTCACACAGTTCATGAACCCAAAGCAAATCTCACTATTAACTAAGGAGCATTTATGTAAGAGGAGCTGTGGTTTGTATCAGTTTCATAAGCAGAGTTGAACTACATATGGTCAGTATGAGTAGGAAACACAGTTCTTTTAATCTGGGCATGCTCATGGTTCTTGCTGTATTGGAGTCGCTGGAAAGAAGAGCTTGCTTCTTGCACTTAAACAGAATGTGTTTTATGGATGAGAACTCTGGTCTGAATTTCCCTTCAGAAACGGAGTTAAACCACAGGATCTGTATTTTCCTACAAGCAAGATTCATTTCTGGTAAACCCAATGAATTTTGGGCTCAAATGATTTTACACAGTTCATGAATCCAACGCGATTCTCACTATTAACTAACGAGCATTTATGTAAGAGGAGCTGTGGTTTGTATCAGTTTCATAAGCAGAGTTGAACTACATATGGTCAGTATGAGTAGGAAACACAGTTCTTTTAATCTGGGCATGCTCATGGTTCGTGCTGTATTTTAGATTCTGGAAAGAAGACCTTGCTTCTTACGTTAAAACAGATTGTTTTTCAGGGATGCGAATTCTGGTCTGAATTTCCCTTCAGAAACAGAGTTAAACCCCAGGATCTCAGTCTTCCTACAAGCAAGAGTTCAATTCTGGAAAACCCAGTGAATTTTGGGCTCAAATGATTTTAAACAGTTCATGAACCCAACGCGATTCTCCCGATTAACTGAAGAACATTTATGTAAGAGGAGCTCTGGTTTGTAACAGTTTCAAAAGCAGAGTTGAACTACATCTGGTCCGTATGAGTAGGAAACACAGTTCTTTTTTTCTGGGCATGCTCATGGTTCTTGCTGTATTGGAGACGCTGGAAAGAAGAGCTTTCCTCTTGCATTAAAACAGAGTGTGTTTCATGGATGAGTCTCTGGTCTGAATTTCCCATCAGAAAGGGAGTTAAACCCCAGTATCTGTGTCTTCCTACAAGCAAGAGTTCATTTCTGGTAAACCCAGTGAATTTTGGGCTCAAATGATTTTACACAGTTCATGAATCCAACGCGATTCTCACTGTTAACTAACGAGCATTTATGTAAGAGGAGCAGTGGTTTGTTTCAGTTTCATAAGCAGAGTTGAATTACATATGGTCCTTATGAGTAGGAAACAACGTTCTTTTTTTCTGGGCATGCTCATGATTCTTGCTGTATTGGAGACGCTAGAAAGAAGTGCTTGCTTCTTGCGTTAAATAAGAGTGTGTTTCATGGATGAGAATTCTGGTCTGAATTTCCCTTCGGAAACGGAGTTACATCCCAGGATCTGTGTCTTCCTACAAGCAAGAGTTCATTTCTGGTAAACCCAGTGACTTTTGGGTTCAAATGATTTCACACAGTTCCAAAACCCAATGCGATTCTCACTATTAACTAAAGAGCATTTATGTAAGAGGAGTTGTGGATTGTATCAGTTTCATAAGCAGAGTTGAACTACATATAGTTCGTATGAGTAGGAAATACAGATCTTTTTTTCAGGGCATGCTCATGGTTCTTGCTGTATTTTAGACTCTGGAAAGAAGAGCTTGCTTCTTGCGTTAAAACAGATTGGGTTTCAGGGATGAGAATTCTGGTCTGAATTTCCCTTCAGAAACCAAGTTAAACCCCAGGATCTGTGTCTTCCTCCAAGCAACAGTTCATTTCTGGAAAACCCAGTGAATTTTGGGCTCAAATGATTTTACACAGTTCATGAATCCAACGCTATTCTCACTATTAACTAAATAGCATTTATGTAAGAGGAGGTGTGGTTTGTCTCAGTTTCATAAGCAGAGTTGAATTACATATGGTCCTTATGAGAAGGAAACACAGTTATTGTTTTCAGGCCATGCTCATGGTTCGTGTTGTATTTTAGATTCTGGAAAGAAGACCTTGCTTCTTACGTTAAAACAGATTGTGTTTCAGGGATGAGAATTCTGGTCTGAATTTCCCATCAGAAACGGAGTTAAACCCCAGGTTCTGTGTTTTCCAACAAGCAAGAGTTCATTTCTAGTAAACCCAGTGAATTTTGGGCTCAAATGATTTTACACAATTCATGAATCCAACGCGATTCTCACTATTAACTAACGAGCATTTATGTAAGAGGAGCTGTGGTTTGTATCAGTTTAATAAGCAGAGTTGAACTACATATGGTCAGTATGAGTAGGAAACACAGTTCTTTTAATCTGGGCATGCTCATGGTTCTTGCTGTATTGTAGTCGCTGGAAAGAAGAGCTTGCTTCTTGCACTTAAACAGAATGTGTTTCACGGATGAGAACTTTGGTCTCAATTTCCCTTCAGAAACGGAGTTAAACCCCATTATCTGTGTCTTCCTACAAGCAAGAGTTCATTTCTGGTAAACCAAGTGAATTTTCGGCTCAATGGTTTTTGCACAGTTCTAGAACCCAACGCAATTATCACTATTAACTAAAGAGGATTTATGTAAGAGGATTGTGGTCTGCATAAGTTTCATAAGCCTAGTTGAAATACATATGGTCCATATGAGTAGGAAACACAGTTCTTTTTTCTGGGCATGCTCATGGTTCTTATTGTATTGGAGACCCTGGAAAGAAGAGGAAGATTCATGTCATAAAACAGAGAGTTTTTCAGGGATGAGAATTCTGGTCTGAATTTACCATCAGAAACCAAGTTAAACCCCAGGATCTGTGTCTTCCTCCAAGCAACAGTTCATTTCTGGAAAACCCAGTGAATTTTGGGCTCAAATGATTTTACACAGTTCATGAATCCAACGCGATTCTCACTATTAACTAAATAGCATTTATGTAAGAGGAGGTGTGGTTTGTTTCAGTTTCATAAGTAGAGTTGAATTACATATGGTCCTTATGAGTGGGAAACACAGTTATTGTTTTCAAGCCATGCTCATGGTTCTTGCTGTATTTTAGATTCTGGAAAGAAGACCTAACTTCTTACGTTAAAACAGATTGTGTTTCAGGGATGCGAATTCTGGTCTGAATTTCCCTTCAGAAACAGAGTTAAACCCCAGGATATGAGTCTTCCTACAAGCAAGAGTTCAATTCTGGAAAACCCAGTGAATTTTGGGCTCAAATGATTTTAAACAGTTCATGAACCCAACGCGATTCTCACGATTAACTGAAGAACATTTATGTAAGAGGAGCTCTGGTTTGTATCAGTTTCAACAGCAGAGTTGAACTACATCTGGTCCGTATGAGTAGGAAACACAGTTCTTTTTTTCTGGGCATTCTCATGGTTCTTACTCTATTGGAGACGCTTGAAAGAAGAGCTTTCCTCTTGCATTAAAACAGAGTGTGTTTCATGGATGAGTCTCTGGTCTGAATTTCCCATCAGAAACGAAGTTAATCCCCAGGATCTGTGTCTTCCTACAGGAAGAGTTCATTTCTGGTAAACCCAGTGAATTTTGGGCTCAAATGATTTTACACAGTTCATGAATCCATCGCGATTCTCTCTGTTAACTAACGAGCATTTATGTAAGAGGAGCTGTGGTTTGTTTCAGTTTCATAAGCAGAGTTGAATTACATATGGTCCTTATGAGTAGGAAACACAGTTCTTTTTTTCTGGGCATGCTCATGGTTCTTGCTGTATTTTAGATTCTGGAAAGAAGACCTTGCTTCTTACGTTAAAACAGATTGTGTTTCAGGGATGAGAATTCTGGTCTGAATTTCCTATCAGAAACGGAGTTAAACCCCAGGATCTGTGTCTTCCAACAAGCAAGAGTTCATTTCTAAGAAACCCAGTGAATTTTGGGATCAAATGATTTTACACAGTTCATGAATCCAACGCGATTCTCACTATTAACTAACGAGCATTTATGTAAGAGGAGCTGTGGTTTGTATCAGTTTTATAAGCAGAGTTGAACTACATATGGTCAGTATGAGTAGGAAACACAGTTCTTTTAATCTGGGCATGCTCATGGTTCTTGCTGTATTGTAGTCGCTGGAAAGAAGAGCTTGCTTCTTGCACTTAAACAGAATGTGTTTCATGGATGAGAAATTTGGTCTGAATTTCCCTTCAGAAACGGAGTTAAACCCCATGATCTGTGTCTTCCTACAAGCAAGAGTTCATTTCTGGTAAACTAAGTGAATTTTCGGCTCAAAGGTTTTTGCACAGTTCTAGAACCCAACGCAATTATCACTATTAACTAAAGTGGATTTATGTAAGAGGAGTTGTGGTCTGCATAAGTTTCATAAGCCGAGTTGAACTACATATGGTCCATATGAGTAGGAAACACAGTTCTTTTTTCTGGGCATGCTCATGGTTCTTATTGTATTTTAGATTCTGGAAAGAAGACCTAACTTCTTACGTTAAAACAGATTGTGTTTCAGGGATGCCAATTCTGGTCTGAATTTCCCTTCAGAAACAGAGGTAAACCCCAGGATCTGAGTCTTCCTACAAGCAAGAGTTCAATCTGGAAAACCCAGTGAATTTTGGGCTCAAATGATTTTAAACAGTTCATGAACCCAACGCGATTCTCCCGATTAACTGAAGAACATTTATGTAAGAGGAGCTCTGGTTTGTAACAGTTTCAACAGCAGAGTTGAACTACATCTGGTCCGTATGAGTAGGAAACACAGTTCTTTTTTTCTGGGCATTCTCATGGTTCTTACTCTATTGGAGATGCTGGAAAGAAGAGCTTTCCTCTTGCATTAAAACAGAGTGTGTTTCATGGATCAGTCTCTGGTCTGAATTTCCCATTAGAAACGGAGTTAATCCCCAGGATCTGTGTCTTCCTACAAGCAAGAGTTCATTTCTGGTAAACCCAGTGTATTTTGAGCTCAAATGATTTTACACAGTTCATGAATCCAACGCGATTCTCACTGTTAGCTAACGAGCATTTATGTAAGAGGAGCTGTGGTTTGTTTCAGTTTCATAAGCAGAGTTGAATTACATATGGTCCTTATGAGTAGGAAACACAGTTCTTTTTTTCTGGGCATGCTCATGGTTCTTGCTGTATTTTAGACTCTGGAAAGAAGACCTTGCCTCTTGCATTAAAACAGATTGGGTTTCAGGGATGAGAACTCTGGTCTGAATTTCCCTTCAGAAACAGAGTTAAACCCCAGGATCTGTGTCTTCCAACAAGCAAGAGTTCATTTCTAGTAAACCCAGTGAATTTTGGGCTCAAATGATTTTACACAGTTCATGAATCCAACGCGATTCTCACTATTAACTAACGAGCATTTATGTAAGAGGAGCTGTGGTTTGTATCAGTTTCATAAGCAGAGTTGAACTACATATGGTCAGTATGAGTAGGAAACACAGTTCTTTTAATCTGGGCATGCTCATGGTTCTTGCTGTATTGTAGTCGCTGGAAAGAAGAGCTTGCTTCTTGCACTTAAACAGAATGTGTTTCATGGATGAGAACTTTGGTCTGAATTTCCCTTCAGAAACGGAGTTAAACCCCATGATCTGTGTCTTCCTACAAGCAAGAGATCATTTCTGGTAAGCCAAGTGAATTTTCGGCTCAAATGATTTTACACATTTCATGAATCCAATGCGATTCTCCCTATTAACTAAATAGCATTTATGTAAGAGTAGCTGTGGTTTGTTTCAGTTTCATAAGCAGAGTTGAATTACATATGGTCCTTATGAGTGGGAAACACAGTTGTTGTTTTCAGGCCATGCTCATGGTTCTTGCTGTATTTTAGATTCTGGAAAGAAGACCTTGCTTCTTACGTTAAAACAGATTGTGTTTCAGGGATGCGAATTCTGGTCTGAATTTCCTTTCAGAAACAGAGTTAAACTCCAGGATCTGAGTCTTCCTTCAAGCAAGAGTCCAAATCTGGAAAACCCAGTGAATTTTGGGCTCAAATGATTTTAAACAGTTCATGAACCCAACACGATTCTCACGATTAACTGAAGAACATTTATGTAAGAGGAGCTGTGGTTTGTATCAGTTTCAACAGCAGAGTTGAACTACATCTGGTCCGTATGAGTAGGAAACACAGTTCTTTTTTTCTGGGCATGCTCATGGTTCTTGCTGTATTGGAGACGCTGGAAAGAAGAGCTTGCTTCTTGAATTAAAACAGAGTGTGTTTCATGGATGAGTCTCTGGTCTGAATTTCCCATCAGAAACGGAGTTAAACACCAGGATCTGTGTCTTCCTACAATCAAGAGTTCGATACTGGAAAACCCAGTGAATTTTGGGCTCAAATAATAGTACAAAGTTCATGAACCAAACGCGATTCTCACTATTAACTAAAGAGCATTTATGTTAGAGGAGCTGTAGTTTGTATCCGTTTCATAAGCAGAGTTGAATTACATATGGTCCTTATGAGTAGGAAACCAAGTTCTTTTTTTCAGGCCATGATCATGGTTATTGTTGTATTGGAGAGGCTGGAAAGAAGAGCTTGCTTCTTGCATTAAAACAGAGTGTGTTTCATGGATGAGTCTCTGGTCTGAATTTCCCATCAGAAACAGAGTTAAACCCCAGGATCTGTGTCTTCCTACAAGCAAGAGTTCATTTCTGGTAAACCAAGTGAATTTTCGGCTCAAAGGATTTTGCACAGTTCTAGAACCCAACGCAATTATCACTATTAACTAAAGAGGATTTATGTAAGAGGAGTTGAGGTCTGCATAAGTTTTATAAGCCGAGTTGGACTACATATGGTCCGTATGAGTAGGAAACACAGATCTTTTTTTCTGGGCATGCTCATGGTTCTTACTGTATTGGAGACCCTGGAAAGAAGAGGAAGATTCATGCCATAAAACAGAGAGTTTTTCAGGGATGAGAAATCTGGTCTGAATTTCCCTTCAGAAACCAAGTTAAACCCCAGGATCTGTGTCTTCCTCAAAGGAACAATTCATTTCTGGAAAATACAGTGAATTTTGGGCTCAAATGATTTTACACAGTTCATGAATCCAACGCTATTCTCACTATTAACTAAATAGCAATTATGTAAGAGGAGGTGTGGTTTGTCTCAGTTTCATAAGCAGAGTTGAATTACATATGGTCATTATGAGTAGCAAACACAGTTATTGTTTACAGGCCATGCTCATGGTTCCTGCTGTATTTTAGATTCTGGAAAGAAGACCTTGCTTCTTACGTTAAAACAGATTGTGTTTCAGGGATGAGAATTCTGGTCTGAATTTCCCATCAGAAACGGAGTTAAACCCCAGGATCTGTGTCTTCCAACAAGCAAGAGTTCATTTCTAGTAAACCCTGTGAATTTTGGGCTCAAATGATTTTACACAGTACATGAATCCAACGCGATTCTCACTATTAACTAACGAGCATTTATGTAAGAGGAGCTGTGGTTTGTATCAGTTTCATAAGCAGAGTTGAACTACATATGGTCAGTATGAGTAGGAAACACAGTTCTTTTAATCTGGGCATGCTCATGGTTCTTGCTGTATTGTAGTCACTGGAAAGAAGAGCTTGCTTCTTGCACTTAAACAGAATGTGTTTCATGGATGAGAACTTTGGTTTGAATTTCCCTTCAGAAACGGAGTTAAACCCCATGATCTGTGTCTTCCTACAAGCAAGAGTTCATTTCTGGTAAACCAAGTGAATTTTCGGCTCAAAGGTTTTTGCACAGTTCTAGAACCCACCGCAATTATCACTATGAACTAAAGAGGATATATGTAAGAGGAGTTGTGGTCTGCATAAGTTTCATGAGCCGAGTTGAACTACATATGGTCCGTATGAGTAGGAAACACAGTTCTTTTTTCTGGGCATGCTCATGGTTCTTACTGTATTGGAGACGCTGGAAAGAAGAGGAAGATTCATGCCATAAAACAGAGAGTTTTTCAGGGATGAGAATTCTGGTCTGAATTTCCCTTCAGAAACCAAGTTAAACCCCAGGATCTGTGTCTTCCTCCAAGCAACAGTTCATTTCTGGAAAACCCAGTGAATTTTGGGCTCAAATGATTTTACACAGTTCATGAATCCAACGCTATTCTCACTATTAATTAAATAGCATTTATGTAAGATGAGGTGTGGTTTGTCTCAGTTTCATAAGCAGAGTTGAATTACATATGGTCCTTATGAGTAGGAAACACAGTTATTGTTTTCAGGCCATGCTCATGGTTCGTGTTGTATTTTAGATTCTGGAAAGAAGACCTTGCTTCTTACGTTAAAACAGATTGTGTTTCAGGGATGAGAATTCTGGTCTGAATTTCCCATCAGAAACGGAGTTAAACCCCAGGATCTGTGTCTTCCAACAAGCAAGCGTTCATTTCTAGTAAACCCAGTGAATTTTCGGCTCAAATGATTTTACACAGTTCATGAATCCAACGCGATTCTCACTATTAACTAACGAGCATTTATGTAAGAGGAGCTGTGGTTTGTATCAGTTTAATAAGCAGAGTTGAACTACATATGGTCAGTATGAGTAGGAAACACAGTTCTTTTAATCTGGGCATGCTCATGGTTCTTGCTGTATTGGAGTCGCTGGAAAGAAGAGCTTGCTTTTTGCACTTAAACAGAATGTGTTTCATGGATGAGAACTCTGGTCTGAATTTCCCTTCAGAAACGGAGTTAAACCCCAGGATCTGTGTCTTCCAACAAGCAAGAGTTCATTTCTAGTAAACCCAGTGAATTTTGGGCTCAAATGATTTTACACAGTTCATGAATCCAACGCGATTCTCACTATTAACTAACGAGCATTTATGTAAGAGGAGCTGTGGTTTGTATTAGTTTCATAAGCAGAGTTGAACTACATATGGTCAGTATGAGTAGGAAACACAGTTCTTTTAATCTGGGCATGCTCATGGTTCTTGCTGTATTGTAGTCTCTGGAAAGAAGAGCTTGCTTCTTGCACTTAAACAGAATGTGTTTCATGGATGAGAACTTTGGTCTGAATTTCCCTTCAGAAACGGAGTTAAACCCCATGATCTGTGTCTTCCTACAAGCAAGAGTTCATTTCTGGTAAACCAAGTGAATTTTCGGCTCAAATGATTTTACACAGTTCATGAATCCAACGCGATTCTCCCTATTAACTAAATAGCATTTATGTAAGAGTAGCTGTGGTTTGTTTCAGTTTCATAAGCAGAGTTGAATTACATATGGTCCTTATGAGTGGGAAACACAGTTGTTGTTTTCAGGCCATGCTCATGGTTCTTGCTGTATTTTAGATTCTGGAAAGAAGACCTTGCTTCTTACGTTAAAACAGATTGTGTTTCAGGGATGCGAATTCTGGTCTGAATTTCCTTTCAGAAACAGAGTTAAACTCCAGGATCTGAGTCTTCCTTCAAGCAAGAGTCCAAATCTGGAAAACCCAGTGAATTTTGGGCTCAAATGATTTTAAACAGTTCATGAACCCAACGCGATTCTCACGATTAACTGAAGAACATTTATGTAAGAGGAGCTGTGGTTTGTATCAGTTTCAACAGCAGAGTTGAACTACATCTGGTCCGTATGAGTAGGAAACACAGTTCTTTTTTTCTGGGCATGCTCATGGTTCTTACTCTATTGGAGACGCTGGAAAGAAGAGCTTGCTTCTTGAATTAAAACAGAGTGTGTTTCATGGATGAGTCTCTGGTCTGAATTTCCCATCAGAAACGGAGTTAAACCCCAGGATCTCTGTCTTACTACAAGCAAGAGTTCATTTCTGGTAAACCCAGTGAATTTTGGGCTCAAATGATTTTACACAGTTCATGAATCCAACGTGATTCTCACTGTTAGCTTACGAGCATTTATGTAAGAGGAGCTGTGGTTTGTTTCAGTTTCATAAGCAGAGTTGAATTACATATGGTCCTTATGAGTAGGAAACACAGTTCTTTTTTTCTGGGCATGCTCATGGTTCTTGCTGTATTTTAGACTCTGGAAAGAAGACCTTGCTTCTTGCGTTAAAACAGATTGGGTTTCAGGGATGAGAAATCTGGTCTGAATTTCCCTTCAGAAACGGAGTTAAACACCAGGATCTGTGTCTTCCTACAATCAAGAGTTCGATACTGGAAATCCCAGTGAATTTTGGGCTCAAATAATAGTACAAAGTTCATGAACCAAACGCGATTCTCACTATTAACTAAAGAGCATTTATGTTAGAGGAGCTGTTGTTTGTATCCGTTTCATAAGCAGAGTTGAATTACATATGGTCCTTATGAGTAGGAAACCCAGTTCTTTTTTTCAGGCCATGATCATGGTTATTGTTGTATTGGAGAGGCTGGAAAGAAGAGCTTGCTTCTTGCATTAAAACAGAGTGTGTTTCATGGATGAGTACTCTGGTCTGAATTTCCCATCAGAAACGGAGTTAAACCCCAGGATCTGTGTCTTCCTACAAGCAAGAATTCATTTCTTGTAAACCCAGTGAATTTGGGCTCAAATGATTTTACACAGTTCATGAACCCAACGCGATTCTCACAATTAACTGAAGAACATTTATGTAAGAGGAGCTGTGGTTTGTATCAGTTTCAACAGCAGAGTTGAACTACATCTGGTCCGTATGAGTAGGAAACACAGTTCTTTTTTTCTGGGCATGCTCATGGTTCTTGCTGTATTTGAGACGCTGGAAAGAAGACCTTGCTTCTTGCATTGAAACAGAGTGTGTTTCATGGATGAGTCTCTGGTCTGAATTTCCCATCAGAAACGGAGTTAAACCCCAGGATCTGTGTCTTCATACAAGCAAGAGTACATTTCTGGAAAACCCAGTGAATTTTGGGCTCAAATGATTTTACATAGTTCATGAATCCAACGCGATTCTCACTATGAACTAACGAGCCTTTATGTAAGAGGAGCTGTGGTTTGTTTCAGTTTCATAAGCAGAGTTGAATTACATATGGTCCTTATCAGAGGGAAACACTGTTCTTTTATTCTGGGAATGCTCATGATTCTTGCTGTATTTTAGATTCTGGAAAGAAGACCTTGCTTCCTACGTTAAAACAGATTGTGTTTCATGAATGAGAACTCTGGTCTGAATTTCCCTTCAGAAACGGAGTTAAACCCCATGATCTGTGTCTTCGTATAAGCAAGAGTTCATTTCTGGTAAACCAAGTGAATTATCCGCTCAAATGATTTTACACAGATCTAGAACCCAACACGACTATCACTATTACCTGAAGAGCATTTATGTAATAGGAGCTGTGGTCTGTATCAGTTTCATTAGCAGAGATGAACTACATAGGGTCAGTATCAGTAGGAAACACAGTTCTTTTATTCTGGGAATGATCATGATTCTTGCTGTATTGGAGACAATGGAAAGAAGAGCTTGCTTCTTGCCTTTAAACAAATGTGTTTCATGGATGAAAACTCTGGTCTGAATTTCTCTTCAGAAACGGAGTTTCACCCCAGGATCTGTGTCTTCCTACAAGCAAGAGTTCATTTCTTGAAAACCCAGTGAATTTTGGGCTCAAATGATTTTACACAGTTCATGAACCCAACGTGATTCTCACTATAAACTAAAGAGCATTTATGTAAGAGGCACTGTGGTTTGTTTCAGTTTCATAAGCAGAGTTCAATTACTTATCGTCCTTATGAGTAGGGAACACAGTTATGTTTTTCAGGCCATGCTCATGGTTCTTGCAGTATTTAGATTCTTGAAAGAAGACCTTTCTTCTTACATTAAAACAGATTGTGTTTCAGGGATGAGAATACTGGTCTGAATTTCCCTTCAGAAATGGAGTTACACCCCAGGATCTGTGTCTTCCTAAAGCAAGAGTTCATTTCTAGAAAACCCAGTGAATTTTGGGCTCAAATAATTTTACACAGTTCATGAACCCAAGACGATTCTCACTATTAAGTAAAGAGCATTTATTTAAGAGGAGCTGTGGTTTGTATCAGTTTCATTAGCAGAGTTGAACTACATATCGTGCGTATGAGTAGGAAACACAATTTTTTTTTTTCTGGGCATGCTCATTGCTCTTGCTGTATTTTAGAATCTGGAAAAAAGAGCTTGCTTCTTGCGTGAAAACAGAGTGTGTTTCATTGATGAGAACACTGCTCTGAATTTCCATTCAGAAACGGAGTTAAACCCCAGGATCTGTGTCTTCCTACAAGCAAGAGTTCAATTCTGGAATACCCAGTGAATTTTGGGCTCAAATATTAGTACACTGTTCATGAACCCAACGTGATTCTCACTATTATCTAAAGAGCATTTATGTAAGAGGAGTTGTGGTTTGTTTCAGTTTCATAAGCAGAGAAGAATTACATATGGTCCTTATGAGTAGGAAACACAGTTCTTTATTTCAGGGCATGCTTATTGTTCTTGCTGTATTTTACATTCTGGAAAGAAGAACTTTCTTCTTGCTTTAAAACAGATTGTGTTTCATGGATGAGTACTCTGGTCTGAATTTCCCATCAGAAACGGAGTTAAAGCCAACGATCTGTTTCTTCCTACAAGCAAGAGTTCATTTTTGGAAAACCCAGTGAATTTTGGGCTCAAATGATTTTTCGCAGTTCACTAACCCAACGCAATTCTCACGTTTAACTAAAGAGCATTTATGTAAGAGGAGCTGTCGTTTGTTTCAGTTTCATAAGCAGAGTTGACTTACATATGGTCCGTCTGAGTAGGAAAAACAGCTCTTTTTTTCTTGGCATGCTCATGGATCTTGCAGTATTGGAGAGGCTGGAAGAAGAGCTTGCTTCTTGTGGTCAAACAGAGTGTGTTTCATGGATGAAAAGAATGGTCTGAATTTCCCTTCAGAAACGGAGTTGAAACCCCAGGATCTGTGCCTTCCTACAAGCAAGAGTTCATTTCTGGTAAACAAAGTGAATTTTGGGTTTAAATAAATTTTAAACAGATCAAAAACCCAATGCGATTTTTTCTATTAACTAAAGAGCATATATATAAGAGGAGCTGTTTTGTGTTTCAGTTTCATAAGCAGATTTGAACTACATATGGTCTGTAAAGTAGGAAACACAGTTATTTTTTTCAGTGCATGCTCATGGTTCTTGCTGTATTGGGGACGCTAGAAAGAAGAACTTGTTTCTTGCACTAAAACAGAGTGTGTTTCATGGATGAGTACTCTGGTCTGAATTTCTCTTCAGAAACGGAGCTAAACCCGAGGATCTGTGTCTTCCTACAAGCAAGAGTTCATTTCTGGTAAACCCAGTGAATTTTGGGCTCAAATGTTTTTGTACAGTTCATGAAACCAATGCGATTGTCACTATTAACTAAAGAGTATTTATGTAAAAAGAGCTGTGGTTTGTATCAGTTTCATCAGCAGAGTTGAACTTCATCTGATCCGTATGAGTAGGAAACACAGTTCTTTTTTTCAGGCCATGCTCCTGGTTCTTGCTGCATTGGAGAGGCTGGAAAGAAGAGCTTGCTTCTTGCGTTAAAACAGAGTGTGTTTCATGGATGAGAACACTGCTCTGAATTTCCCTTAAGAAACGGAGTTAAACCACAGGATCTGTGTCTTCCTACAAGCAAGACTGTAAGAGGAGCTGTGGTTTGTATCAGTTTCATAAGCAGAGTTGAACTACATATGGTCCGTATGAGTAGGAAACACAGTTCTTTTTTCTGGGCATGCTCATAATTCTTGCTGCATTTTACAATCGGGAGCTTGCTTCTTGCGTTACAACAGAGTCTGTTTCAGGGATGAGAACTCTGGTCTGAATTTCCCTTCAGAATCGGAGCTAAACCCCAGGATCTGTGTCTTCCTACAAGCAAGAGTTCATTTCAGGTAATCCCAGTGAATTTTGTGATCAAATGATTTTTCGCAGTTCACGAATCCAACGCGATTCTCACTATTAACTAAAGAGCATTTATGTAAGAGGAGCTGTGGTTTTTATCAGTTTGATAAGCAGAGTTAAACTACATATGGTTCGTATGAGTAGGAAACACAATTTTTTTTTTTTCTGGGCATGGTCATGGTTCTTTCTTTATTTTAGAATCTGGAAAGAAGAGCTTGCTTCTTGCGTGAAAACAGAGTGTGATTCATTGATGAGAACAATGCTCTGAATTTCCCTTCAGAAATGTAGTTAAACCCCAGGGTATGTGTCTTCCTACAACCAAGAGTTCATTTCTGGAAACCCAGTGAATTTTAGGCTCATATAATACTACACAGTTCATGAACCCAACACGATTCTCACTATTAACTAAAGAGCATTTATGTAAGAGGAGCTGTGGTTTGTTTCAGTTTCATAAGCAGAGTTGAATTACATATGGTCCTTACGAGTAGGAAACACAGTTCTTTTTTTCAGGGCATGCTCATGGTTCTTGCTGTATTTTAGATTCTGGAAAGAAGAACTTGCTTCTTGCGTTAAAACAGATTGTGTTTCAGGGATGAGATTTCTGGTCTGAATTTCCCTTCTGAAATGGAGTTAATCCCCATGGTCTGTGGCTTCCAACAAGCAAGAGTTCATTGCTGGTAAACATATTGAAATTTGTGTTCAAATGATTTTACACAGATCAAAAACCCAATGCGATTCTCACTATTAACTAAAGAGCATTTATATAAGTGGAGCTGTGGTTTGTATCAGTTTCATAGGCAGAGTTGAACTACATATGGTCTGTATGATTAGGAAACACAGTTATTTTTTTCAGGGCATGCTCATGATTCTTGCTGTATTGGAGACACTGGAAAGAAGAACTTGCTTCTTGCATTAAAACAGAGTGTGTTTCATGGATGAGTACTCTGGTCTGAATTTCCCTTCAAAAACGGAGTTAAATCCCATGATGTGTGTGTTCCTACAAGCAAGAGTTCATTTCTGATAAACCAAGTGAATTTTTGGCCCAAATGATTTTACACAGTTCTAGATCCCAACACGATTATCACTAATAACTAAAGAGCATTTATGTAAAAGGAGCTGTGGTCTCTATCAGTTTCATCAGCAGAGTTTAAATACATATGGTCTATGTGAAGGAAAAACAGTTCTTTTTTTCTGGGCTTGCTCATTGTTCTTACTATATCGGTGACAGAGGAAAGAATAGGATGATTCTTGCCTTAAAACAGAGTGTTGTTCAGGGCTGAGAACTCTGGTCTGAATTTCCCTTCAGAAACGGAGTTAAAACCCAGGATCTGTGTCTTCCTACAAGCAAGAGTTCAATTCTGTTAAACCAAGTGAATTTTGGGCTCAAATGATTTTACACAGTTCAAAAACCCAACGCGATTCTCGCTATTAACTAAAGAGAATTTATTTAAGAGGTGCTGTGGTTTTTATCAGTTTCATAAGCAGAGTTGAATTACATATGGTACGTATGAGTCGGAAACACAGTTCTTTTTTGAGGGCATGCTCATGGTTCTTGATGTATTGGAGACGCTGGAAAGAAGTGCTTGCTTCTTGCATTAAAACAGAGCTTGTTTCATGGATGAGATCTCTGGTCAGAATTTCCCTTCAGAAACGGAGTTAAACCCCATAGTCTGTGTCTTCCTACAAGCAACAGCTCATTTCTCTTAAACCAAGTGAATTTTCGGCTCAAATGATTTTACACAGTTCAATAACCCAATGCAATTCTCACTATTAACTAAAGATTATTTATTAAGATGTGCTGTGGTTTGTATCAGTTTCATACGCTGAGTTGAACTTCATATGGTCCATATGAGTAGGAAACACAGTTCTTTTTTTCTAGGCATGCTCATGGTTCTTGCTGCATTTTACAATCTGGAGCTTGCTTCATGCGTGAAAACAGAGTGTGTTTCATTGATGAGAACACTGCTCTGAATTTCCCTTCAGAAACGGAGTTAAACCCCATGATCTGTGTCTTCCTACAAACAAGATTTCATTTCTGGAAAACCCAGTGAATTTTGGGCTCAAATGATTTTACACAGTTCATAAACCCAACGGGATTCTCACTATTAACTAAAGAGCATTTATGTAAGAGGAGCTGTGGTTTGTTTCAGTTTCATAAGCAGAGTTGAATTACATATGGTCCTTATGAGTAGGAAACACAGTTCTTTTTTTCTGGGCATGCTCATGGTACTTACTGTATTGGAGAAGCTGGAAAGAAGAGGATGATTCTTGCCTTAAAACAGAGTGTTTTTCAGGGATGAGAATTGTGGTCTGAATTTCCCTTCAGAAAAGGAGTTAAACCCCAGGATCTGTGTCTTCCTAGAAGCAAGAGTTCATTTCTGGTAATCCCAGTGAATTTTGGGCTCAAATGATTTTTCGCAGTTCCCGAACCCAACGCGATTCTCACTATTAACTCAAGAGCATTTATGTAAGAGGAGCTGTGGTTTGTATCAGTTTCATAAGCAGAGTTGAACTACATATGGTCCATATGAATAGGAAACAGAATTATTTTTTTCTGGGCATGCTCATTGTTCTTGGTGTATTTTAGAATCTGTAAAGAAGAGCTTGCTTCTTGAGGTAAAAGAGAGTGTTTCAGGGATGAGAACTCTTGTCTGAATTTCCCTTCAGAAACGTAGTTAAACGCCATGATGTGTGTGTTACTAAAAGCAAGAGTTCTTTTCTGGTAAACCAAGTGAATTTTCGGCTCAAATAATTTTACACAGTTCAAAAACCCAATGTGATTCTCACTATTAACTAAAAATTATTTATTTCAGAGGTGCTGTGGTTTGTATCAGTTTCATACGCAGAGTTGAACTTCATATGGTCCATATGTGTAGGAAACACAGTTCTTTTTTTTCAGGGCATGCTCATGGTTCTTGCTGCATTTTACAATCCGGAGCTTGCTTGTTGTATTAAAACAGAGTGTGTTCCATGGATGAGAACACTGGTCTGAATTTCCCTTCAGAAATGGAGTTAAACCACGTGATCTGGGTCTTCCGACAATCAATAGTTCATTTCTGGAAAACCATGTGAATTTTGGGCTCAAATGATTTTACACAGTTCATGAACCCAACGCGATTATCACAATTAACTAAAGAGCATTTATGTAAGTGGAGCTGTGGTTTGTATCAGTTTCAAAAGTAAAGTTGAACTACATAGGGTCCGTATGAGTAGGAAATACAGTTCTTTTTTTCTGGTCATGCTCATGGTTCTTGTTGTATTAGAGACGCTGGAAAGAAGAGGTTGCTTTTTGCGTGAAAACAGAGTGTGTTTCATTGATGAGAACACTGCTCTGAATTTTACTTCAGAAACGGAGTTAAACCCCTGCATGCATGTCTTCCTACAAGCAAGAGATCATTTCTGGTAAACCCAGTGAATTTTGGGCTCAAATGATTTTAAACAGTTCACGACCCCAACGCTATTCTCACTATTAAATAAAGAGTATTATGTAAGAGCAGCTGTGGTTTGTTTCAGTTTCATAAGCAGAGTTGAAGTACATATGGTCCTTAAGAGTAGGAAAAACAATTATTTTTTTTCTGGGCATGCTCATTGTTCTTGCTATATTTTAGAATCTGTAAAGAATAGCTTGCTTCTTGCGTGAAAACAAAGTGTGTTTCATTGATGAGAAGACTGCTCTGAATTTCACTTTAGAAACAGAGTTAAACCCCAGGATCCGTGTCTTCCTACAAGCAAGATTTCATTTCTGGGAAACCCTGTGAATTTTGGGCACTAATGATTTTACACATTTCAAAAACCCAACGCGATTCTCGCCATTAACTAAAGAGCATTTATTTAAGAGGTGCTGTGATTTGTATCAGGTTCATAAGCATAGTTGATATACATGTGGTCTGTACGAGTAGGAAACACAGTTCTTTTTTGAGGGCATGCTCATGGTTCTTCCTGTATTGGAGACGCTGGAAAGAAGAGCTTGCTTCTTGCAATAAAACAGAGCGTGATTCAGGGATGAGAACTCTGGTCTGAATTTCCCTTCAGAAACGGAGTTAAACCCCAGGATCTGTGTCCTCCTACAAGCAAGATATAATTTCTGGAAAACCCAGGGAATTTTGGGCTCAAATGTTTTTACACAGTTCATGAAACCAACGCGATTCTCACTATTATCTAAAGAGCATTTATGTAAGAGGAGCTGTGGTTTGTTTCAGTTTCATAAGCAGAGTTGAAGTACATATGGTCCTTATGAGTAGGAAACACAGTTCTTTTTTTCAGGGCATGCTCATGGTTCTTGCTGTATTTTAGAATCTAGAAAGAAGAGTTTGCTTCTTGCGGTAAAACAGAGTGTGTTTCAGGGATGAGAACACTGGTCTGAATTTCCCTTCAGAAACGGAGTTAAACCCCATGATGTGTGTGTTCCTAAAAGCAAGAGTTCATTTCTGGTAATCCAAGTGAATTTTTGGCTCAAATAATTTTACACAGTTCTAGAATCCAACACGATTATCACTAATAACTAAAGAACATTTATGTAAGAGGAGCTGTGGTCTGTATCAGTTTCATCAGCAGAGATTAACTACATAAGATCTGTATGAGAAGGAAAAACAGTTCTTTTTTTCTGGGCATGCTCATGGTTCTTACTGTATTGGAGACGGTGGAAAGAAGAGAAGGATTCTTGCCTTAATACAGAGTGTTTTTGAGGGCTGAGAACTCTTGTATGAATTTCCCTTCCGAAACGGAGTTAAACCAAAGATTCTGTGTCTTGCTACAAGCAAGAGTTCATTATGTTAAACCACGTGAATTTTGGACTCAAATGATTTCACACTGTTCAAAAACCCAATGCGATTCTCACTATTAACTAAAGATTATTTATTTAAGATGTGCTTTGGTTTGTATCAGTTTCATAAGCAGAGTTGAACTACATATGGTCCATATGAGTAGGAAACACAGTACTTTTTTCTAGGCATGCTCATGGTTCTTGCTGCATTTGACAATCTGGAGCTTGCTTCTTGCGTTAAAACAGAGTGTGTTTCAGGGATGAGAACTCTGGTCTGAATTTCCCTTCAGAAACGGAGTTAAACCCCATGATCTGTGTCTTCCTACAAGCAAGAGTTCATTTCTGGTAAACCAAGTGAATTTTCAGCTCAAAGGTTTTTGCACAGTTCTTGAACCCAACGCAATTATCACTATTAACTAAAGAGGATTTATGTAAGAGGAGTTGTGGACTGCATAAGTTTCATAAGGCGAGTTGAACTACATATGGTCCCTATGAGTAGGACACAGTTCTTTTTTCTGGGCATGCTCATGGTTCTTACTGTATTGGAGACGCTGGAAAGAAGAGGAAGATTCATGCCATAAATCAGAGAGTTTTTCAGGGATGAGAATTCTGGTCTGAATTTCCCTTCAGAAACCAAGTTAAACACCAGGATCTGTGTCTTCCTCCAAGCAACAGTTCATTTCTGGAAAACCCAGTAAATTTTGGGCTCAAATGATTTTACACAGTTCATGAATCCAACGCGATTCTCACTATTAACTAAATAGCATTTATGTAAGAGTAGCTGTGGTTTGTTTCAGTTTCATAAGCAGAGTTGAATTACCTATGGTCCTTATGAGTGGGAAACACAGTTATTGTTTTCAGGCCATGCTCATGGTTCTTGCTGTATTTTAGATTCTGGAAAGAAGACCTTGCTTCTTACATTAAAACAGATTGTGTTTCAGAGATGCGAATTCTGGTCTGAATTTTTTTTTCAGAAACAGAGTTAAACCCCAGGATCTGAGTCTTCCTACAAGCAAGAGTCCAAATCTGGAAAACCCAGTGAATTTTGGGCTCAAATGATTTTAAACAGTTCATGAACCCAACGCGATTCTCACGATTAACTGAAGAACATTTATGTAAGAGGAGCTGTGGTTTGTATCAGTTTCAACTGCAGAGTTGAACTACATCTGGTCCGTATGAGTAGGAAACACAGTTCTTTTTTTCTGGGCATGCTCATGGTTCTTGCTGTATTGGAGTAGCTGGAAAGAAGAGCTTGCTTCTTGAATTAAAACAGAGTGTGTTTCATGGATGAGTCTCTGGTCTGAATTTCCCATCAGAAACGGAGTTAAACCCCAGGATCTGTGTCTTCCTACAAGCAAGAGTACATTTCTGTTAATCCCAGTGAATTTTGGGCTCAAATGATTTTACACAGTTCATGAATCCAACGCGATTCTCACTGTTAGCTAACGAGCATTTATGTAAGAGGAGCTGTGGTTTGTTTCAGTTTCATAAGCAGAGTTGAATTACATATGGTCCTTATGAGTAGGAAACACAGTTCTTTTTTTCTGGGCATGCTCATGGTTCTTGCTGTATTTTAGACTCTGGAAAGAAGAGCTTGCTTCTTGCGTTAAAACAGATTGGGTTTCAGGGATGAGAAATCTGGTCTGAATTTCCCTTCAGAAACGGAGTTAAACACCAGGATCTGTGTCTTCCTACAATTAAGAGTTCAATTCTGGAAAACCGAGTGAATTTTGGGCTCAAATAATAGTACAAAGTTCATGAACCAAACGTGATTCTCACTATTAACTAAAGAGCATTTATGTTAGAGGAGCTGTGGTTTGTATCCGTTTCATAAGCAGAGTTGAATTACATATGGTCCTTATGAGTAGGAAACCCAGTTCTTTTTTTCAGGCCATAATCATGGTTATTGCTGTATTGGAGAGGCTGGAAAGAAGAACTTGCTTCTTGCATTAAAACAGAGTGTGTCTCATGGATGAGTACTCTGGTCTGAATTTCCCATCAGAAACGGAGTTAAACCCCAGGATCTATGTCTTCCAACAAGCAAGAATTCATTTCTGGTAAACCCAGTGTATTTGGGCTCAAATGATTTTACACAGTTCATGAATCCAACGCGATTCTCACTATGAACTAACGAGCATTTATGTAAGAGGAGCTGTGGTTTGTTTCAGTTTCATAAGCAGAGTTGAATTACATATGGTCCTTATCAGAGGGAAACACAGTTCTTTTATTCTGGGAATGCTCATGATTCTTGCTGTATTTTAGATTCTGGAAAGGAGACCTTGCTTCTTACGTTAAAACAGATTGTGTTTCATGAATGAGAACTCTGGTCTGAATTTCCCTTCAGAAACGGAGTTAAACCCCATGATCTGTGTCTTCCTACAAGCAAGAGTTCATTTCTGGTAAACCAAGTGAATTATCCGCTCAAATGATTTTACACAGATCTAGAACCCAACACGACTATCACTATTACCTGAAGAGCATTTATGTAAGAGGAGCTGTGATCTGTATCAGTTTCATTAGCAGAGATGAACTACATAGGGTCAGTATGAGTAGGAAACACAGTTCTTTTATTCTGGGAATGATCATGATTCTTGCTGTATTGTAGACACTGGAAAGAAGAGCTTGCTTCTTGCCTTTAAACAAATGTGTTTCATGGATGAGAACTCAGGTCTGAATTTCTCTTCAGAAACGGAGTTTCACCCCAGGATCTGTGTCTTCCTACAAGCAAGAGTTCATTTCTTGAAAACCCAGTGAATTTTGGGCTCAAATTATTTTTTGCAGTTCCCGAACCCAACTCGTTTCTCACTATTAACTCAAGAGCATTTATGTAAGAGGAGGTGTGGTTTGTATCAGTTTCATAAGCAGAGTTGAACTACATATGGTCCATATGAATAGGAAACAGAATTATTTTTTTCTGGGCATGCTCATTGTTCTTGGTGTATTTTAGAATCTGTAAAGAAGAGCTTGCTTCTTGAGGTAAAAGAGAGTGTTTCAGGGATGAGAACTCTTGTCTGAATTTCCCTTCAGAAACGTAGTTAAACGCCATGATGTGTGTGTTACTAAAAGCAAGAGTTCTTTTCTGGTAAACCAAGTGAATTTTCGGCTCAAATAATTTTACACAGTTCAAAAACCCAATGTGATTCTCACTATTAACTAAAAATTATTTATTTCAGAGGTGCTGTGGTTTGTATCAGTTTCATACGCAGAGTTGAACTTCATATGGTCCATATGTGTAGGAAACACAGTTCTTTTTTTTCAGGGCATGCTCATGGTTCTTACTGTATTGGAGATGGTGGAAAGAAGAGAAGGATTCTTGCCTTAATACAGAGTGTTTTTGAGGGCTGAGAACTCTTGTATGAATTTCCCTTCCGAAACGGAGTTAAACCAAAGATTCTGTGTCTTGCTACAAGCAAGAGTTCATTATGTTAAACCACGTGAATTTTGGACTCAAATGATTTCACACTGTTCAAAAACCCAATGCGATTCTCACTATTAACTAAAGATTATTTATTTAAGATGTGCTGTGGTTTGTATCAGTTTCATAAGCAGAGTTGAACTACATATGGTCCATATGAGTAGGAAACACAGTACTTTTTTCTAGGCATGCTCATGGTTCTTGCTGCATTTGACAATCTGGAGCTTGCTTCTTGCGTTAAAACAGAGTGTGTTTCAGGGATGAGAACTCTGGTCTGAATTTCCCTTCAGAAACGGAGTTAAACCCCATGATCTGTGTCTTCCTACAAGCAAGAGTTCATTTCTGGTAAACCAAGTGAATTTTCAGCTCAAAGGTTTTTGCACAGTTCTTGAACCCAACGCAATTATCACTATTAACTAAAGAGGATTTATGTAAGAGGAGTTGTGGTCTGCATAAGTTTCATAAGGCGAGTTGAACTACATATGGTCCCTATGAGTAGGACACAGTTCTTTTTTCTGGGCATGCTCATGGTTCTTACTGTATTGGAGACGCTGGAAAGAAGAGGAAGATTCATGCCATAAATCAGAGAGTTTTTCAGGGATGAGAATTCTGGTCTGAATTTCCCTTCAGAAACCAAGTTAAACACCAGGATCTGTGTCTTCCTCCAAGCAACAGTTCATTTCTGGAAAACCCAGTGAATTTTGGGCTCAAATGATTTTACACAGTTCATGAATCCAACGCGATTCTCACTATTAACTAAATAGCATTTATGTAAGAGTAGCTGTGGTTTGTTTCAGTTTCATAAGCAGAGTTGAATTACCTATGGTCCTTATGAGTGGGAAACACAGTTATTGTTTTCAGGCCATGCTCATGGTTCTTGCTGTATTTTAGATTCTGGAAAGAAGACCTTGCTTCTTACGTTAAAACAGATTGTGTTTCAGGGATGCGAATTCTGGTCTGAATTTTTTTTCAGAAACAGAGTTAAACCCCAGGATCTGAGTCTTCCTACAAGCAAGAGTCCAAATCTGGAAAACCCAGTGAATTTTGGGCTCAAATGATTTTAAACAGTTCATGAACCCAACGCGATTCTCACGATTAACTGAAGAACATTTATGTAAGAGGAGCTGTGGTTTGTATCAGTTTCAACAGCAGAGTTGAACTACATCTGGTCCGTATGAGTAGGAAACACAGTTCTTTTTTTCTGGGCATGCTCATGGTTCTTGCTGTATTGGAGTCGCTGGAAAGAAGAGCTTGCTTCTTGAATTAAAACAGAGTGTGTTTCATGGATGAGTCTCTGGTCTGAATTTCACATCAGAAACGGAGTTAAACCCCAGGATCTGAGTCTTCCTACAAGCAAGAGTACATTTCTGTTAATCCCAGTGAATTTTGGGCTCAAATGATTTTACACAGTTCATGAATCCAACGCGATTCTCACTATTAACTAAATAGCATTTATGTAAGAGTAGCTGTGGTTTGTTTCAGTTTCATAAGCAGAGTTGAATTACATATGGTCCTTATGAGTGGGAAACACAGTTCTTGTTTTCAGGCCATGCTCATGGTTCTTGCTGTATTTTAGACTCTGGAAAGAAGAGCTTGCTTCTTACGTTAATACAGATTGTTTTTCAGGGATGCGAATTCTGGTCTGAATTTTTTTTCAGAAACAGAGTTAACCCCAGGATCTGAGTCTTCCTACAAGCAAGAGTCCAAATCTGGAAAACCCAGTGAATTTTGGGCTCAAATGATTTTAAACAGTTCATGAACCCAACGCGATTCTCACGATTAACTGAAGAACATTTATGTAAGAGGAGCTGTGGTTTGTTTCAGTTTCATAAGCAGAGTTGAATTACATATGGTCCTTATGAGTAGGAAACACAGTTCTTTTTTTCTGGGCATGCTCATGGTTCTTGCTGTATTTTAGACTCTGGAAAGAAGAGCTTGCTTCTTGCGTTAAAACAGATTGGGTTTCAGGGATGAGAAATCTGGTCTGAATTTCCCTTCAGAAACGGAGTTAAACACCAGGATCTGTGTCTTCCTACAATTAAGAGTTCAATTCTGGAAAACCGAGTGAATTTTGGGCTCAAATAATAGTACAAAGTTCATGAACCAAACGTGATTCTCACTATTAACTAAAGAGCATTTATGTTAGAGGAGCGGTGGTTTGTATCCGTTTCATAAGCAGAGTTGAATTACATATGGTCCTTATGAGTAGGAAACCCAGTTCTTTTTTTCAGGCCATAATCATGGTTATTGCTGTATTGGAGAGGCTGGAAAGAAGAACTTGCTTCTTGCATTAAAACAGAGTGTGTCTCATGGATGAGTACTCTGGTCTGAATTTCCCATCAGAAACGGAGTTAAACCCCAGGATCTATGTCTTCCAACAAGCAAGAATTCATTTCTGGTAAACCCAGTGTATTTGGGCTCAAATGATTTTACACAGTTCATGAATCCAACGCGATTCTCACTATGAACTAACGAGCATTTATGTAAGAGGAGCTGTGGTTTGTTTCAGTTTCATAAGCAGAGTTGAATTACATATGGTCCTTATCAGAGGGAAACACAGTTCTTTTATTCTGGGAATGCTCATGATTCTTGCTGTATTTTAGATTCTGGAAAGAAGACCTTGCTTCTTAGGTTAAAACAGATTGTGTTTCATGAATGAGAACTCTGGTCTGAATTTCCCTTCAGAAATGGAGTTAAACCCCATGATCTGTGTCTTCCTACAAGCAAGAGTTCATTTCTGGTAAACCAAGTGAATTATCCGCTCAAATGATTTTACACAGATCTAGAACCCAACACGACTAACACTATTACCTGAAGAGCATTTATGTAAGAGGAGCTGTGATCTGTATCAGTTTCATTAGCAGAGATGAACTACATAGGGTCAGTATGAGTAGGAAACACAGTTCTTTTATTCTGGGAATGATCATGATTCTTGCTGTATTGTAGACACTGGAAAGAAGAGCTTGCTTCTTGCCTTTAAACAAATGTGTTTCATGGATGAGAACTCAGGTCTGAATTTCTCTTCAGAAACGGAGTTTCACCCCAGGATCTGTGTCTTCCTACAAGCAAGAGTTCATTTCTTGAAAACCCAGTGAATTTTGGGCTCAAATTATTTTTTGCAGTTCCCGAACCCAACTCGTTTCTCACTATTAACTCAAGAGCATTTATGTAAGAGGAGGTGTGGTTTGTATCAGTTTCATAAGCAGAGTTGAACTACATATGGTCCATATGAATAGGAAACAGAATTATTTTTTTCTGGGCATGCTCATTGTTCTTGGTGTATTTTAGAATCTGTAAAGAAGAGCTTGCTTCTTGAGGTAAAAGAGAGTGTTTCAGGGATGAGAACTCTTGTCTGAATTTCCCTTCAGAAACGTAGTTAAACGCCATGATGTGTGTGTTACTAAAAGCAAGAGTTCTTTTCTGGTAAACCAAGTGAATTTTCGGCTCAAATAATTTTACACAGTTCAAAAACCCAATGTGATTCTCACTATTAACTAAAAATTATTTATTTCAGAGGTGCTGTGGTTTGTATCAGTTTCATACGCAGAGTTGAACTTCATATGGTCCATATGTGTAGGAAACACAGTTCTTTTTTTTCAGGGCATGCTCATGGTTCTTGCTGCATTTTACAATCCGGAGCTTGCTTCTTGCATTAAAACAGAGTGTGTTCCATGGATGAGAACACTGGTCTGAATTTCCCTTCAGAAACGGAGTTAAACCACGTGATCTGGGTCTTCCGACAATCAATAGTTCATTTCTGGAAAACTATGTGAATTTTGGGCTCAAATGATTTTACACAGTTCATGAACCCAACGCGATTATCACAATTAACTAAAGAGCATTTATGTAAGTGGAGCTGTGGTTTGTATCAGTTTCATAAGTAAAGTTGAACTACATATGGTCCGTATGAGTAGGAAATACAGTTCTTTTTTTCTGGTCATGCTCATGGTTCTTGTTGTATTAGAGACGCTGGAAAGAAGAGGTTGCTTCTTGCGTGAAAACAGAGTGTGTTTCATTGATGAGAACACTGCTCTGAATTTTACTTCAGAAACGGAGTTAAACCACTGCATGTATGTCTTCCTACAAGCAAGAGATCATTTCTGGTAAACCCAGTGAATTTTGGGCTCAAATGATTTTAAACAGTTCACGACCCCAACGCTATTCTCACTATTAAATAAAGAGTATTATGTAAGAGCAGCTGTGGTTTGTTTCAGTTTCATAAGCAGAGTTGAAGTACATATGGTCCTTAAGAGTAGGAAAAACAATTATTTTTTTTCTGGGCATGCTCATTGTTCTTGCTATATTTTAGAATCTGTAAAGAATAGCTTGCTTCTTGCATGAAAAGAAAGTGTGTTTCATTGATGAGAAGACTGCTCTGAATTTCCCTTTAGAAACAGAGTTAAACCCCAGGATCCGTGTCTTCCTACAAGCAAGATTTCATTTCTGGAAAACCCTGTGAATTTTGGGCACTAATGATTTACACATTTCAAAAACCCAACGCGATTCTCGCCATTAACTAAAGAGCATTTATTTAAGAGGTGCTGTGATTTGTATCAGGTTCATAAGCATAGTTGATATACATGTGGTCTGTACGAGTAGGAAACACAGTTCTTTTTTGAGGGCATGCTCATGGTTCTTCCTGTATTGGAGACGCTGGAAAGAAGAGCTTGCTTCTTGCAATAAAACAGAGCATGATTCAGGGATGAGAACTCTGGTCTGAATTTCCCTTCAGAAACGGAGTTAAACCCCAGGATCTGTGTCCTCCTACAAGCAAGATATAATTTCTGGAAAACCCAGGGAATTTTGGGCTCAAATGTTTTTACACAGTTCATGAAACCAACGCGATTCTCACTATTATCTAAAGAGCATTTATGTAAGAGGAGCTGTGGTTTGTTTCAGTTTCATAAGCAGAGTTGAAGTACATATGGTCCTTATGAGTAGGAAACACAGTTCTTTTTTTCAGGGCATGCTCATGGTTCTTGCTGTATTTTAGAATCTAGAAAGAAGAGTTTGCTTCTTGCGGTAAAACAGAGTGTGTTTCAGGGATGAGAACACTGGTCTGAATTTCCCTTCAGAAACGGAGTTAAACCCCATGATGTGTGTGTTCCTAAAAGCAAGAGTTCATTTCTGGTAATCCAAGTGAATTTTTGGCTCAAATAATTTTACACAGTTCTAGAACCCAACACGATTATCACTAATAACTAAAGAACATTTATGTAAGAGGAGCTGTGGTCTGTATCAGTTTCATCAGCAGAGATTAACTACATAAGATCTGTATGAGAAGGAAAAACAGTTCTTTTTTTCTGGGCATGCTCATGGTTCTTACTGTATTGGAGACGGTGGAAAGAAGAGAAGGATTCTTGCCTTAATACAGAGTGTTTTTGAGGGCTGAGAACTCTTGTATGAATTTCCCTTCCGAAACGGAGTTAAACCAAAGATTCTGTGTCTTGCTACAAGCAAGAGTTCATTATGTTAAACCACGTGAATTTTGGACTCAAATGATTTCACACTGTTCAAAAACCCAATGCGATTCTCACTATTAACTAAAGATTATTTATTTAAGATGTGCTGTGGTTTGTATCAGTTTCATAAGCAGAGTTGAACTACATATGGTCCATATGAGTAGGAAACACAGTACTTTTTTCTAGGCATGCTCATGGTTCTTGCTGCATTTGACAATCTGGAGCTTGCTTCTTGCGTTAAAACAGAGTGTGTTTCAGGGATGAGAACTCTGGTCTGAATTTCCCTTCAGAAACGGAGTTAAACCCCATGATCTGTGTCTTCCTACAAGCAAGAGTTCATTTCTGGTAAACCAAGTGAATTTTCAGCTCAAAGGTTTTTGCACAGTTCTTGAACCCAACGCAATTATCACTATTAACTAAAGAGGATTTATGTAAGAGGAGTTGTGGTCTGCATAAGTTTCATAAGGCGAGTTGAACTACATATGGTCCCTATGAGTAGGACACAGTTCTTTTTTCTGGGCATGCTCATGGTTCTTACTGTATTGGAGACGCTGGAAAGAAGAGGAAGATTCATGCCATAAATCAGAGAGTTTTTCAGGGATGAGAATTCTGGTCTGAATTTCCCTTCAGAAACCAAGTTAAACACCAGGATCTGTGTCTTCCTCCAAGCAACAGTTCATTTCTGGAAAACCCAGTGAATTTTGGGCTCAAATGATTTTACACAGTTCATGAATCCAACGCGATTCTCACTATTAACTAAATAGCATTTATGTAAGAGTAGCTGTGGTTTGTTTCAGTTTCATAAGCAGAGTTGAATTACCTATGGTCCTTATGAGTGGGAAACACAGTTATTGTTTTCAGGCCATGCTCATGGTTCTTGCTGTATTTTAGATTCTGGAAAGAAGACCTTGCTTCTTACGTTAAAACAGATTGTGTTTCAGGGATGCGAATTCTGGTCTGAATTTTTTTTCAGAAACAGAGTTAAACCCCAGGATCTGAGTCTTCCTACAAGCAAGAGTCCAAATCTGGAAAACCCAGTGAATTTTGGGCTCAAATGATTTTAAACAGTTCATGAACCCAACGCGATTCTCACGATTAACTGAAGAACATTTATGTAAGAGGAGCTGTGGTTTGTATCAGTTTCAACAGCAGAGTTGAACTACATCTGGTCCGTATGAGTAGGAAACACAGTTCTTTTTTTCTGGGCATGCTCATGGTTCTTGCTGTATTGGAGTCGCTGGAAAGAAGAGCTTGCTTCTTGAATTAAAACAGAGTGTGTTTCATGGATGAGTCTCTGGTCTGAATTTCCCATCAGAAACGGAGTTAAACCCCAGGATCTGTGTCTTCCTACAAGCAAGAGTACATTTCTGTTAATCCCAGTGAATTTTGGGCTCAAATGATTTTACACAGTTCATGAATCCAACGCGATTCTCACTGTTAGCTAACGAGCATTTATGTAAGAGGAGCTGTGGTTTGTTTCAGTTTCATAAGCAGAGTTGAATTACATATGGTCCTTATGAGTAGGAAACACAGTTCTTTTTTTCTGGGCATGCTCATGGTTCTTGCTGTATTTTAGACTCTGGAAAGAAGAGCTTGCTTCTTGCGTTAAAACAGATTGGGTTTCAGGGATGAGAAATCTGGTCTGAATTTCCCTTCAGAAACGGAGTTAAACACCAGGATCTGTGTCTTCCTACAATTAAGAGTTCAATTCTGGAAAACCGAGTGAATTTTGGGCTCAAATAATAGTACAAAGTTCATGAACCAAACGTGATTCTCACTATTAACTAAAGAGCATTTATGTTAGAGGAGCGGTGGTTTGTATCCGTTTCATAAGCAGAGTTGAATTACATATGGTCCTTATGAGTAGGAAACCCAGTTCTTTTTTTCAGGCCATAATCATGGTTATTGCTGTATTGGAGAGGCTGGAAAGAAGAACTTGCTTCTTGCATTAAAACAGAGTGTGTCTCATGGATGAGTACTCTGGTCTGAATTTCCCATCAGAAACGGAGTTAAACCCCAGGATCTATGTCTTCCAACAAGCAAGAATTCATTTCTGGTAAACCCAGTGTATTTGGGCTCAAATGATTTTACACAGTTCATGAATCCAACGCGATTCTCACTATGAACTAACGAGCATTTATGTAAGAGGAGCTGTGGTTTGTTTCAGTTTCATAAGCAGAGTTGAATTACATATGGTCCTTATCAGAGGGAAACACAGTTCTTTTATTCTGGGAATGCTCATGATTCTTGCTGTATTTTAGATTCTGGAAAGAAGACCTTGCTTCTTAGGTTAAAACAGATTGTGTTTCATGAATGAGAACTCTGGTCTGAATTTCCCTTCAGAAATGGAGTTAAACCCCATGATCTGTGTCTTCCTACAAGCAAGAGTTCATTTCTGGTAAACCAAGTGAATTATCCGCTCAAATGATTTTACACAGATCTAGAACCCAACACGACTAACACTATTACCTGAAGAGCATTTATGTAAGAGGAGCTGTGATCTGTATCAGTTTCATTAGCAGAGATGAACTACATAGGGTCAGTATGAGTAGGAAACACAGTTCTTTTATTCTGGGAATGATCATGATTCTTGCTGTATTGTAGACACTGGAAAGAAGAGCTTGCTTCTTGCCTTTAAACAAATGTGTTTCATGGATGAGAACTCAGGTCTGAATTTCTCTTCAGAAACGGAGTTTCACCCCAGGATCTGTGTCTTCCTACAAGCAAGAGTTCATTTCTTGAAAACCCAGTGAATTTTGGGCTCAAATTATTTTTTGCAGTTCCCGAACCCAACTCGTTTCTCACTATTAACTCAAGAGCATTTATGTAAGAGGAGGTGTGGTTTGTATCAGTTTCATAAGCAGAGTTGAACTACATATGGTCCATATGAATAGGAAACAGAATTATTTTTTTCTGGGCATGCTCATTGTTCTTGGTGTATTTTAGAATCTGTAAAGAAGAGCTTGCTTCTTGAGGTAAAAGAGAGTGTTTCAGGGATGAGAACTCTTGTCTGAATTTCCCTTCAGAAACGTAGTTAAACGCCATGATGTGTGTGTTACTAAAAGCAAGAGTTCTTTTCTGGTAAACCAAGTGAATTTTCGGCTCAAATAATTTTACACAGTTCAAAAACCCAATGTGATTCTCACTATTAACTAAAAATTATTTATTTCAGAGGTGCTGTGGTTTGTATCAGTTTCATACGCAGAGTTGAACTTCATATGGTCCATATGTGTAGGAAACACAGTTCTTTTTTTTCAGGGCATGCTCATGGTTCTTGCTGCATTTTACAATCCGGAGCTTGCTTCTTGCATTAAAACAGAGTGTGTTCCATGGATGAGAACACTGGTCTGAATTTCCCTTCAGAAACGGAGTTAAACCACGTGATCTGGGTCTTCCGACAATCAATAGTTCATTTCTGGAAAACTATGTGAATTTTGGGCTCAAATGATTTTACACAGTTCATGAACCCAACGCGATTATCACAATTAACTAAAGAGCATTTATGTAAGTGGAGCTGTGGTTTGTATCAGTTTCATAAGTAAAGTTGAACTACATATGGTCCGTATGAGTAGGAAATACAGTTCTTTTTTTCTGGTCATGCTCATGGTTCTTGTTGTATTAGAGACGCTGGAAAGAAGAGGTTGCTTCTTGCGTGAAAACAGAGTGTGTTTCATTGATGAGAACACTGCTCTGAATTTTACTTCAGAAACGGAGTTAAACCACTGCATGTATGTCTTCCTACAAGCAAGAGATCATTTCTGGTAAACCCAGTGAATTTTGGGCTCAAATGATTTTAAACAGTTCACGACCCCAACGCTATTCTCACTATTAAATAAAGAGTATTATGTAAGAGCAGCTGTGGTTTGTTTCAGTTTCATAAGCAGAGTTGAAGTACATATGGTCCTTAAGAGTAGGAAAAACAATTATTTTTTTTCTGGGCATGCTCATTGTTCTTGCTATATTTTAGAATCTGTAAAGAATAGCTTGCTTCTTGCATGAAAAGAAAGTGTGTTTCATTGATGAGAAGACTGCTCTGAATTTCCCTTTAGAAACAGAGTTAAACCCCAGGATCCGTGTCTTCCTACAAGCAAGATTTCATTTCTGGAAAACCCTGTGAATTTTGGGCACTAATGATTTACACATTTCAAAAACCCAACGCGATTCTCGCCATTAACTAAAGAGCATTTATTTAAGAGGTGCTGTGATTTGTATCAGGTTCATAAGCATAGTTGATATACATGTGGTCTGTACGAGTAGGAAACACAGTTCTTTTTTGAGGGCATGCTCATGGTTCTTCCTGTATTGGAGACGCTGGAAAGAAGAGCTTGCTTCTTGCAATAAAACAGAGCATGATTCAGGGATGAGAACTCTGGTCTGAATTTCCCTTCAGAAACGGAGTTAAACCCCAGGATCTGTGTCCTCCTACAAGCAAGATATAATTTCTGGAAAACCCAGGGAATTTTGGGCTCAAATGTTTTTACACAGTTCATGAAACCAACGCGATTCTCACTATTATCTAAAGAGCATTTATGTAAGAGGAGCTGTGGTTTGTTTCAGTTTCATAAGCAGAGTTGAAGTACATATGGTCCTTATGAGTAGGAAACACAGTTCTTTTTTTCAGGGCTTGCTCATGGTTCTTGCTGTATTTTAGAATCTAGAAAGAAGAGTTTGCTTCTTGCGGTAAAACAGAGTGTGTTTCAGGGATGAGAACACTGGTCTGAATTTCCCTTCAGAAACGGAGTTAAACCCCATGATGTGTGTGTTCCTAAAAGCAAGAGTTCATTTCTGGTAATCCAAGTGAATTTTTGGCTCAAATAATTTTACACAGTTCTAGAACCCAACACGATTATCACTAATAACTAAAGAACATTTATGTAAGAGGAGCTGTGGTCTGTATCAGTTTCATCAGCAGAGATTAACTACATAAGATCTGTATGAGAAGGAAAAACAGTTCTTTTTTTCTGGGCATGCTCATGGTTCTTACTGTATTGGAGACGGTGGAAAGAAGAGAAGGATTCTTGCCTTAATACAGAGTGTTTTTGAGGGCTGAGAACTCTTGTATGAATTTCCCTTCCGAAACGGAGTTAAACCAAAGATTCTGTGTCTTGCTACAAGCAAGAGTTCATTATGTTAAACCACGTGAATTTTGGACTCAAATGATTTCACACTGTTCAAAAACCCAATGCGATTCTCACTATTAACTAAAGATTATTTATTTAAGATGTGCTGTGGTTTGTATCAGTTTCATAAGCAGAGTTGAACTACATATGGTCCATATGAGTAGGAAACACAGTACTTTTTTCTAGGCATGCTCATGGTTCTTGCTGCATTTGACAATCTGGAGCTTGCTTCTTGCGTTAAAACAGAGTGTGTTTCAGGGATGAGAACTCTGGTCTGAATTTCCCTTCAGAAACGGAGTTAAACCCCATGATCTGTGTCTTCCTACAAGCAAGAGTTCATTTCTGGTAAACCAAGTGAATTTTCAGCTCAAAGGTTTTTGCACAGTTCTTGAACCCAACGCAATTATCACTATTAACTAAAGAGGATTTATGTAAGAGGAGTTGTGGACTGCATAAGTTTCATAAGGCGAGTTGAACTACATATGGTCCCTATGAGTAGGACACAGTTCTTTTTTCTGGGCATGCTCATGGTTCTTACTGTATTGGAGACGCTGGAAAGAAGAGGAAGATTCATGCCATAAATCAGAGAGTTTTTCAGGGATGAGAATTCTGGTCTGAATTTCCCTTCAGAAACCAAGTTAAACACCAGGATCTGTGTCTTCCTCCAAGCAACAGTTCATTTCTGGAAAACCCAGTGAATTTTGGGCTCAAATGATTTTACACAGTTCATGAATCCAACGCGATTCTCACTATTAACTAAATAGCATTTATGTAAGAGTAGCTGTGGTTTGTTTCAGTTTCATAAGCAGAGTTGAAATACCTATGGTCCTTATGAGTGGGAAACACAGTTATTGTTTTCAGGCCATGCTCATGGTTCTTGCTGTATTTTAGATTCTGGAAAGAAGACCTTGCTTCTTACGTTAAAACAGATTGTGTTTCAGGAATGCGAATTCTGGTCTGAATTTTTTTTCAGAAACAGAGTTAAACCCCAGGATCTGAGTCTTCCTACAAGCAAGAGTCCAAATCTGGAAAACCCAGTGAATTTTGGGCTCAAATGATTTTAAACAGTTCATGAACCCAACGCGATTCTCACGATTAACTGAAGAACATTTATGTAAGAGGAGCTGTGGTTTGTATCAGTTTCAACAGCAGAGTTGAACTACATCTGGTCCGTATGAGTAGGAAACACAGTTCTTTTTTTCTGGGCATGCTCATGGTTCTTGCTGTATTGGAGTCGCTGGAAAGAAGAGCTTGCTTCTTGAATTAAAACAGAGTGTGTTTCATGGATGAGTCTCTGGTCTGAATTTCCCATCAGAAACGGAGTTAAACCCCAGGATCTGAGTCTTCCTACAAGCAAGAGTACATTTCTGTTAATCCCAGTGAATTTTGGGCTCAAATGATTTTACACAGTTCATGAATCCAACGCGATTCTCACTATTAACTAAATAGCATTTATGTAAGAGTAGCTGTGGTTTGTTTCAGTTTCATAAGCAGAGTTGAATTACATATGGTCCTTATGAGTGGGAAACACAGTTCTTGTTTTCAGGCCATGCTCATGGTTCTTGCTGTATTTTAGATTCTGGAAAGAAGACCTTGCTTCTTACGTTAATACAGATTGTGTTTCAGGGATGCGAATTCTGGTCTGAATTTTTTTTCAGAAACAGAGTTAAACCCCAGGATCTGAGTCTTCCTACAAGCAAGAGTCCAAATCTGGAAAACCCAGTGAATTTTGGGCTCAAATGATTTTAAACAGTTCATGAACCCAACGCGATTCTCACGATTAACTGAAGAACATTTATGTAAGAGGAGCTGTGGTTTGTATCAGTTTCAACAGCAGAGTTGAACTACATCTGGTCCGTAGGAAACACAGTTCTTTTTTTCTGGGCATGCTCATGGTTCTTGCTGTATTGGAGTAGCTGGAAAGAAGAGCTTGCTTCTTGAATTAAAACAGAGTGTGTTTCATGGATGAGTCTCTGGTCTGAATTTCCCATCAGAAACGGAGTTAAACCCCAGGATCTGTGTCTTCCTACAAGCAAGAGTACATTTCTGTTAATCCCAGTGAATTTTGGGCTCAAATGATTTTACACAGTTCATGAATCCAACGCGATTCTCACTGTTAGCTAACGAGCATTTATGTAAGAGGAGCTGTGGTTTGTTTCAGTTTCATAAGCAGAGTTGAATTACATATGGTCCTTATGAGTAGGAAACACAGTTCTTTTTTTCTGGGCATGCTCATGGTTCTTGCTGTATTTTAGACTCTGGAAAGAAGAGCTTGCTTCTTGCGTTAAAACAGATTGTGTTTCAGGGATGAGAAATCTGGTCTGAATTTCCCTTCAGAAACGGAGTTAAACCCCATGATCTGTGTCTTCCTACAAGCAAGAGTTCATTTCTGGTAAACCAAGTGAATTATCCGCTCAAATGATTTTACACAGATCTAGAACCCAACACGACTATCACTATTACCTGAAGAGCATTTATGTAAGAGGAGCTGTGATCTGTATCAGTTTCATTAGCAGAGATGAACTACATAGGGTCAGTATGAGTAGGAAACACAGTTCTTTTATTCTGGGAATGATCATGATTCTTGCTGTATTGTAGACACTGGAAAGAAGAGCTTGCTTCTTGCCTTTAAACAAATGTGTTTCATGGATGAGAACTCAGGTCTGAATTTCTCTTCAGAAACGGAGTTTCACCCCAGGATCTGTGTCTTCCTACAAGCAAGAGTTCATTTCTTGAAAACCCAGTGAATTTTGGGCTCAAATTATTTTTTGCAGTTCCCGAACCCAACTCGTTTCTCACTATTAACTCAAGAGCATTTATGTAAGAGGAGGTGTGGTTTGTATCAGTTTCATAAGCAGAGTTGAACTACATATGGTCCATATGAATAGGAAACAGAATTATTTTTTTCTGGGCATGCTCATTGTTCTTGGTGTATTTTAGAATCTGTAAAGAAGAGCTTGCTTCTTGAGGTAAAAGAGAGTGTTTCAGGGATGAGAACTCTTGTCTGAATTTCCCTTCAGAAACGTAGTTAAACGCCATGATGTGTGTGTTACTAAAAGCAAGAGTTCTTTTCTGGTAAACCAAGTGAATTTTCGGCTCAAATAATTTTACACAGTTCAAAAACCCAATGTGATTCTCACTATTAACTAAAAATTATTTATTTCAGAGGTGCTGTGGTTTGTATCAGTTTCATACGCAGAGTTGAACTTCATATGGTCCATATGTGTAGGAAACACAGTTCTTTTTTTTCAGGGCATGCTCATGGTTCTTGCTGCATTTTACAATCCGGAGCTTGCTTCTTGCATTAAAACAGAGTGTGTTCCATGGATGAGAACACTGGTCTGAATTTCCCTTCAGAAACGGAGTTAAACCACGTGATCTGGGTCTTCCGACAATCAATAGTTCATTTCTGGAAAACTATGTGAATTTTGGGCTCAAATGATTTTACACAGTTCATGAACCCAACGCGATTATCACAATTAACTAAAGAGCATTTATGTAAGTGGAGCTGTGGTTTGTATCAGTTTCATAAGTAAAGTTGAACTACATATGGTCCGTATGAGTAGGAAATACAGTTCTTTTTTTCTGGTCATGCTCATGGTTCTTGTTGTATTAGAGACGCTGGAAAGAAGAGGTTGCTTCTTGCGTGAAAACAGAGTGTGTTTCATTGATGAGAACACTGCTCTGAATTTTACTTCAGAAACGGAGTTAAACCACTGCATGTATGTCTTCCTACAAGCAAGAGATCATTTCTGGTAAACCCAGTGAATTTTGGGCTCAAATGATTTTAAACAGTTCACGACCCCAACGCTATTCTCACTATTAACTAAAGAGTATTATGTAAGAGCAGCTGTGGTTTGTTTCAGTTTCATAAGCAGAGTTGAAGTACATATGGTCCTTAAGAGTAGGAAAAACAATTATTTTTTTTCTGGGCATGCTCATTGTTCTTGCTATATTTTAGAATCTGTAAAGAATAGCTTGCTTCTTGCATGAAAAGAAAGTGTGTTTCATTGATGAGAAGACTGCTCTGAATTTCCCTTTAGAAACAGAGTTAAACCCCAGGATCCGTGTCTTCCTACAAGCAAGATTTCATTTCTGGAAAACCCTGTGAATTTTGGGCACTAATGATTTACACATTTCAAAAATCCAACACGATTCTCGCCATTAACTAAAGAGCATTTATTTAAGAGGTGCTGTGATTTGTATCAGGTTCATAAGCATAGTTGATATACATGTGGTCTGTACGAGTAGGAAACACAGTTCTTTTTTGAGGGCATGCTCATGGTTCTTCCTGTATTGGAGACGCTGGAAAGAAGAGCTTGCTTCTTGCAATAAAACAGAGCATGATTCAGGGATGAGAACTCTGGTCTGAATTTCCCTTCAGAAACGGAGTTAAACCCCAGGATCTGTGTCCTCCTACAAGCAAGATATAATTTCTGGAAAACCCAGGGAATTTTGGGCTCAAATGTTTTTACACAGTTCATGAAACCAACGCTATTCTCACTATTATCTAAAGAGCATTTATGTAAGAGGAGCTGTGGTTTGTTTCAGTTTCATAAGCAGAGTTGAAGTACATATGGTCCTTATGAGTAGGAAACACAGTTCTTTTTTTCAGGGCATGCTCATGGTTCTTGCTGTATTTTAGAATCTAGAAAGAAGAGTTTGCTTCTTGCGGTAAAACAGAGTGTGTTTCAGGGATGAGAACACTGGTCTGAATTTCCCTTCAGAAACAGAGTTAAACCCCATGATGTGTGTGTTCCTAAAAGCAAGAGTTCATTTCTGGTAATCCAAGTGAATTTTTGGCTCAAATAATTTTACACAGTTCTAGAATCCAACACGATTATCACTAATAACTAAAGAACATTTATGTAAGAGGAGCTGTGGTCTGTATCAGTTTCATCAGCAGAGATTAACTACATAAGATCTGTATGAGAAGGAAAAACAGTTCTTTTTTTCTGGGCATGCTCATGGTTCTTACTGTATTGGAGACGGTGGAAAGAAGAGAAGGATTCTTGCCTTAATACAGAGTGTTTTTGAGGGCTGAGAACTCTTGTATGAATTTCCCTTCCGAAACGGAGTTAAACCAAAGATTCTGTGTCTTGCTACAAGCAAGAGTTCATTATGTTAAACCACGTGAATTTTGGACTCAAATGATTTCACACTGTTCAAAAACCCAATGCGATTCTCACTATTAACTAAAGATTATTTATTTAAGATGTGCTGTGGTTTGTATCAGTTTCATAAGCAGAGTTGAACTACATATGGTCCATATGAGTAGGAAACACAGTACTTTTTTCTAGGCATGCTCATGGTTCTTGCTGCATTTGACAATCTGGAGCTTGCTTCTTGCGTTAAAACAGAGTGTGTTTCAGGGATGAGAACTCTGGTCTGAATTTCCCTTCAGAAACGGAGTTAAACCCCATGATCTGTGTCTTCCTACAAGCAAGAGTTCATTTCTGGTAAACCAAGTGAATTTTCAGCTCAAAGGTTTTTGCACAGTTCTTGAACCCAACGCAATTATCACTATTAACTAAAGAGGATTTATGTAAGAGGAGTTGTGGACTGCATAAGTTTCATAAGGCGAGTTGAACTACATATGGTCCCTATGAGTAGGACACAGTTCTTTTTTCTGGGCATGCTCATGGTTCTTACTGTATTGGAGACGCTGGAAAGAAGAGGAAGATTCATGCCATAAATCAGAGAGTTTTTCAGGGATGAGAATTCTGGTCTGAATTTCCCTTCAGAAACCAAGTTAAACACCAGGATCTGTGTCTTCCTCCAAGCAACAGTTCATTTCTGGAAAACCCAGTGAATTTTGGGCTCAAATGATTTTACACAGTTCATGAATCCAACGCGATTCTCACTATTAACTAAATAGCATTTATGTAAGAGTAGCTGTGGTTTGTTTCAGTTTCATAAGCAGAGTTGAATTACCTATAGTCCTTATGAGTGGGAAACACAGTTATTGTTTTCAGGCCATGCTCATGGTTCTTGCTGTATTTTAGATTCTGGAAAGAAGACCTTGCTTCTTACATTAAAACAGATTGTGTTTCAGGGATGCGAATTCTAGTCTGAATTTTTTTTCAGAAACAGAGTTAAACCCCAGGATCTGAGTCTTCCTACAAGCAAGAGTCCAAATCTGGAAAACCCAGTGAATTTTGGGCTCAAATGATTTTAAACAGTTCATGAACCCAACGCGATTCTCACGATTAACTGAAGAACATTTATGTAAGAGGAGCTGTGGTTTGTATCAGTTTCAACAGCAGAGTTGAACTACATCTGGTCCGTATGAGTAGGAAACACAGTTCTTTTTTTCTGGGCATGCTCATGGTTCTTGCTGTATTGGAGTCGCTGGAAAGAAGAGCTTGCTTCTTGAATTAAAACAGAGTGTGTTTCATGGATGAGTCTCTGGTCTGAATTTCCCATCAGAAACGGAGTTAAACCCCAGGATCTGAGTCTTCCTACAAGCAAGAGTACATTTCTGTTAATCCCAGTGAATTTTGGGCTCAAATGATTTTACACAGTTCATGAATCCAACGCGATTCTCACTATTAACTAAATAGCATTTATGTAAGAGTAGCTGTGGTTTGTTTCAGTTTCATAAGCAGAGTTGAATTACATATGGTCCTTATGAGTGGGAAACACAGTTCTTGTTTTCAGGCCATGCTCATGGTTCTTGCTGTATTTTAGATTCTCGATAGAAGACCTTGCTTCTTACGTTAATACAGATTGTGTTTCAGGGATGCGAATTCTGGTCTGAATTTTTTTTCAGAAACAGAGTTAAACCCCAGGATCTGAGTCTTCCTACAAGCAAGAGTCCAAATCTGGAAAACCCAGTGAATTTTGGGCTCAAATGATTTTAAACAGTTCATGAACCCAACGCGATTATCACAATTAACTAAAGAGCATTTATGTAAGTGGAGCTGTGGTTTGTATCAGTTTCATAAGTAAAGTTGAACTACATATGGTCCGTATGAGTAGGAAATACAGTTCTTTTTTTCTGGTCATGCTCATGGTTCTTGTTGTATTAGAGACGCTGGAAAGAAGAGGTTGCTTCTTGCGTGAAAACAGAGTGTGTTTCTTTGATGAGAACACTGCTCTGAATTTTACTTCAGAAACGGAGTTAAACCACTGCATGTATGTCTTCCTACAAGCAAGAGATCATTTCTGGTAAACCCAGTGAATTTTGGGCTCAAATGATTTTAAACAGTTCACGACCCCAACGCTATTCTCACTATTAACTAAAGAGTATTATGTAAGAGCAGCTGTTGTTTGTTTCAGTTTCATAAGCAGAGTTGAAGTACATATGGTCCTTAAGAGTAGGAAAAACAATTATTTTTTTTCTGGGCATGCTCATTGTTCTTGCTATATTTTAGAATCTGTAAAGAATAGCTTGCTTCTTGCATGAAAAGAAAGTGTGTTTCATTGATGAGAAGACTGCTCTGAATTTCCCTTTAGAAACAGAGTTAAACCCCAGGATCCGTGTCTTCCTACAAGCAAGATTTCATTTCTGGAAAACCCTGTGAATTTTGGGCACTAATGATTTACACATTTCAAAAATCCAACACGATTCTCGCCATTAACTAAAGAGCATTTATTTAAGAGGTGCTGTGATTTGTATCAGGTTCATAAGCATAGTTGATATACATGTGGTCTGTACGAGTAGGAAACACAGTTCTTTTTTGAGGGCATGCTCATGGTTCTTCCTGTATTGGAGACGCTGGAAAGAAGAGCTTGCTTCTTGCAATAAAACAGAGCGTGATTCAGGGATGAGAACTCTGGTCTGAATTTCCCTTCAGAAACGGAGTTAAACCCCAGGATCTGTGTCCTCCTACAAGCAAGATATAATTTCTGGAAAACCCAGGGAATTTTGGGCTCAAATGTTTTTACACAGTTCATGAAACCAACGCGATTCTCACTATTATCTAAAGAGCATTTATGTAAGAGGAGCTGTGGTTTGTTTCAGTTTCATAAGCAGAGTTGAAGTACATATGGTCCTTATGAGTAGGAAACACAGTTCTTTTTTTCAGGGCATGCTCATGGTTCTTGCTGTATTTTAGAATCTAGAAAGAAGAGTTTGCTTCTTGCGGTAAAACAGAGTGTGTTTCAGGGATGAGAACACTGGTCTGAATTTCCCTTCAGAAACGGAGTTAAACCCCATGATGTGTGTGTTCCTAAAAGCAAGAGTTCATTTCTGGTAATCCAAGTGAATTTTTGGCTCAAATAATTTTACACAGTTCTAGAATCCAACACGATTATCACTAATAACTAAAGAACATTTATGTAAGAGGAGCTGTGGTCTGTATCAGTTTCATCAGCAGAGATTAACTACATAAGATCTGTATGAGAAGGAAAAACAGTTCTTTTTTTCTGGGCATGCTCATGGTTCTTACTGTATTGGAGACGGTGGAAAGAAGAGAAGGATTCTTGCCTTAATACAGAGTGTTTTTGAGGGCTGAGAACTCTTGTATGAATTTCCCTTCCGAAACGGAGTTAAACCAAAGATTCTGTGTCTTGCTACAAGCAAGAGTTCATTATGTTAAACCACGTGAATTTTGGACTCAAATGATTTCACACTGTTCAAAAACCCAATGCGATTCTCACTATTAACTAAAGATTATTTATTTAAGATGTGCTGTGGTTTGTATCAGTTTCATAAGCAGAGTTGAACTACATATGGTCCATATGAGTAGGAAACACAGTACTTTTTTCTAGGCATGCTCATGGTTCTTGCTGCATTTGACAATCTGGAGCTTGCTTCTTGCGTTAAAACAGAGTGTGTTTCAGGGATGAGAACTCTGGTCTGAATTTCCCTTCAGAAACGGAGTTAAACCCCATGATCTGTGTCTTCCTACAAGCAAGAGTTCATTTCTGGTAAACCAAGTGAATTTTCAGCTCAAAGGTTTTTGCACAGTTCTTGAACCCAACGCAATTATCACTATTAACTAAAGAGGATTTATGTAAGAGGAGTTGTGGACTGCATAAGTTTCATAAGGCGAGTTGAACTACATATGGTCCCTATGAGTAGGACACAGTTCTTTTTTCTGGGCATGCTCATGGTTCTTACTGTATTGGAGACGCTGGAAAGAAGAGGAAGATTCATGCCATAAATCAGAGAGTTTTTCAGGGATGAGAATTCTGGTCTGAATTTCCCTTCAGAAACCAAGTTAAACACCAGGATCTGTGTCTTCCTCCAAGCAACAGTTCATTTCTGGAAAACCCAGTGAATTTTGGGCTCAAATGATTTTACACAGTTCATGAATCCAACGCGATTCTCACTATTAACTAAATAGCATTTATGTAAGAGTAGCTGTGGTTTGTTTCAGTTTCATAAGCAGAGTTGAATTACCTATGGTCCTTATGAGTGGGAAACACAGTTATTGTTTTCAGGCCATGCTCATGGTTCTTGCTGTATTTTAGATTCTGGAAAGAAGACCTTGCTTCTTACGTTAAAACAGATTGTGTTTCAGGGATGCGAATTCTGGTCTGAATTTTTTTTCAGAAACAGAGTTAAACCCCAGGATCTGAGTCTTCCTACAAGCAAGAGTCCAAATCTGGAAAACCCAGTGAATTTTGGGCTCAAATGATTTTAAACAGTTCATGAACCCAACGCGATTCTCACGATTAACTGAAGAACATTTATGTAAGAGGAGCTGTGGTTTGTATCAGTTTCAACAGCAGAGTTGAACTACATCTGGTCCGTATGAGTAGGAAACACAGTTCTTTTTTTCTGGGCATGCTCATGGTTCTTGCTGTATTGGAGTCGCTGGAAAGAAGAGCTTGCTTCTTGAATTAAAACAGAGTGTGTTTCATGGATGAGTCTCTGGTCTGAATTTCCCATCAGAAACGGAGTTAAACGCCAGGATCTGAGTCTTCCTACAAGCAAGAGTACATTTCTGTTAATCCCAGTGAATTTTGGGCTCAAATGATTTTACACAGTTCATGAATCCAACGCGATTCTCACTATTAACTAAATAGCATTTATGTAAGAGTAGCTGTGGTTTGTTTCAGTTTCATAAGCAGAGTTGAATTACATATGGTCCTTATGAGTGGGAAACACAGTTCTTGTTTTCAGGCCATGCTCATGGTTCTTGCTGTATTTTAGATTCTCGAAAGAAGACCTTGCTTCTTACGTTAATACAGATTGTGTTTCAGGGATGCGAATTCTGGTCTGAATTTTTTTTCAGAAACAGAGTTAAACCCCAGGATCTGAGTCTTCCTACAAGCAAGAGTCCAAATCTGGAAAACCCAGTGAATTTTGGGCTCAAATGATTTTAAACAGTTCATGAACCCAACGCGATTCTCACGATTAACTGAAGAACATTTATGTAAGAGGAGCTGTGGTTTGTATCAGTTTCAACAGCAGAGTTGAACTACATCTGGTCCGTATGAGTAGGAAACACAGTTCTTTTTTTCTGGGCATGCTCATGGTTCTTGCTGTATTGGAGTAGCTGGAAAGAAGAGCTTGCTTCTTGAATTAAAACAGAGTGTGTTTCATGGATGAGTCTCTGGTCTGAATTTCCCATCAGAAACGGAGTTAAACCCCAGGATCTGTGTCTTCCTACAAGCAAGAGTACATTTCTGTTAATCCCAGTGAATTTTGGGCTCAAATGATTTTACACAGTTCATGAATCCAACGCGATTCTCACTGTTAGCTAACGAGCATTTATGTAAGAGGAGCTGTGGTTTGTTTCAGTTTCATAAGCAGAGTTGAATTACATATGGTCCTTATGAGTAGGAAACACAGTTCTTTTTTTCTGGGCATGCTCATGGTTCTTGCTGTATTTTAGACTCTGGAAAGAAGAGCTTGCTTCTTGCCTTAAAACAGATTGGGTTTCAGGGATGAGAAATCTGGTCTGAATTTCCCTTCAGAAACGGAGTTAAACACCAGGATCTGTGTCTTCCTACAATTAAGAGTTCAATTCTGGAAAACCGAGTGAATTTTGGGCTCAAATAATAGTACAAAGTTCATGAACCAAACGTGATTCTCACTATTAACTAAAGAGCATTTATGTTAGAGGAGCTGTGGTTTGTATCCGTTTCATAAGCAGAGTTGAATTACATATGGTCCTTATGAGTAGGAAACCCAGTTCTTTTTTTCAGGCCATAATCATGGTTATTGCTGTATTGGAGAGGCTGGAAAGAAGAACTTGCTTCTTGCATTAAAACAGAGTGTGTCTCATGGATGAGTACTCTGGTCTGAATTTCCCATCAGAAACGGAGTTAAACCCCAGGATCTATGTCTTCCAACAAGCAAGAATTCATTTCTGGTAAACCCAGTGTATTTGGGCTCAAATGATTTTACACAGTTCATGAATCCAACGCGATTCTCACTATGAACTAACGAGCATTTATGTAAGAGGAGCTGTGGTTTGTTTCAGTTTCATAAGCAGAGTTGAATTACATATGGTCCTTATCAGAGGGAAACACAGTTCTTTTATTCTGGGAATGCTCATGATTCTTGCTGTATTTTAGATTCTGGAAAGGAGACCTTGCTTCTTACGTTAAAACAGATTGTGTTTCATGAATGAGAACTCTGGTATGAATTTCCCTTCAGAAACGGAGTTAAACCCCATGATCTGTGTCTTCCTACAAGCAAGAGTTCATTTCTGGTAAACCAAGTGAATTATCCGCTCAAATGATTTTACACAGATCTAGAACCCAACACGACTATCACTATTACCTGAAGAGCATTTATGTAAGAGGAGCTGTGATCTGTATCAGTTTCATTAGCAGAGATGAACTACATAGGGTCAGTATGAGTAGGAAACACAGTTCTTTTATTCTGGGAATGATCATGATTCTTGCTGTATTGTAGACACTGGAAAGAAGAGCTTGCTTCTTGCCTTTAAACAAATGTGTTTCATGGATGAGAACTCAGGTCTGAATTTCTCTTCAGAAACGGAGTTTCACCCCAGGATCTGTGTCTTCCTACAAGCAAGAGTTCATTTCTTGAAAACCCAGTGAATTTTGGGCTCAAATTATTTTTTGCAGTTCCCGAACCCAACTCGTTTCTCACTATTAACTCAAGAGCATTTATGTAAGAGGAGGTGTGGTTTGTATCAGTTTCATAAGCAGAGTTGAACTACATATGGTCCATATGAATAGGAAACAGAATTATTTTTTTCTGGGCATGCTCATTGTTCTTGGTGTATTTTAGAATCTGTAAAGAAGAGCTTGCTTCTTGAGGTAAAAGAGAGTGTTTCAGGGATGAGAACACTTGTCTGAATTTCCCTTCAGAAACGTAGTTAAACGCCATGATGTGTGTGTTACTAAAAGCAAGAGTTCTTTTCTGGTAAACCAAGTGAATTTTCGGCTCAAATAATTTTACACAGTTCAAAAACCCAATGTGATTCTCACTATTAACTAAAAATTATTTATTTCAGAGGTGCTGTGGTTTGTATCAGTTTCATACGCAGAGTTGAACTTCATATGGTCCATATGTGTAGGAAACACAGTTCTTTTTTTTCAGGGCATGCTCATGGTTCTTGCTGCATTTTACAATCCGGAGCTTGCTTCTTGCATTAAAACAGAGTGTGTTCCATGGATGAGAACACTGGTCTGAATTTCCCTTCAGAAACGGAGTTAAACCACGTGATCTGGGTCTTCCAACAATCAATAGTTCATTTCTGGAAAACTATGTGAATTTTGGGCTCAAATGATTTTACACAGTTCATGAACCCAACGCGATTATCACAATTAACTAAAGAGCATTTATGTAAGTGGAGCTGTGGTTTGTATCAGTTTCATAAGTAAAGTTGAACTACATATGGTCCGTATGAGTAGGAAATACAGTTCTTTTTTTCTGGTCATGCTCATGGTTCTTGTTGTATTAGAGACGCTGGAAAGAAGAGGTTGCTTCTTGCGTGAAAACAGAGTGTGTTTCATTGATGAGAACACTGCTCTGAATTTTACTTCAGAAACGGAGTTAAACCACTGCATGTATGTCTTCCTACAAGCAAGAGATCATTTCTGGTAAACCCAGTGAATTTTGGGCTCAAATGATTTTAAACAGTTCACGACCCCAACGCTATTCTCACTATTAACTAAAGAGTATTATGTAAGAGCAGCTGTGGTTTGTTTCAGTTTCATAAGCAGAGTTGAAGTACATATGGTCCTTAAGAGTAGGAAAAACAATTATTTTTTTTCTGGGCATGCTCATTGTTCTTGCTATATTTTAGAATCTGTAAAGAATAGCTTGCTTCTTGCGTGAAAACAAAGTGTGTTTCATTGATGAGAAGACTGCTCTGAATTTCCCTTTAGAAACAGAGTTAAACCCCAGGATCCGTGTCTTCCTACAAGCAAGATTTCATTTCTGCAAAACCCTGTGAATTTTGGGCACTAATGATTTTACACATTTCAAAAACCCAACGCGATTCTCGCCATTAACTAAAGAGCATTTATTTAAGAGGTGCTGTGATTTGTATCAGGTTCATAAGCATAGTTGATATACATGTGGTCTGTACGAGTAGGAAACACAGTTCTTTTTTGAGGGCATGCTCATGGTTCTTCCTGTATTGGAGATGCTGGAAAGAAGAGCTTGCTTCTTGCAATAAAACAGAGCGTGATTCAGGGATGAGAACTCTGTTCTGAATTTCCCTTCAGAAATGGAGTTAAACACCAGGATCTGTGTCCTCCTACAAGCAAGATATAATTTCTGGAAAACCCAGGGAATTTTGGGCACAAATGTTTTTACACAGTTCATGAAACCAACGCGATTCTCACTATTATTTAAAGAGCATTTATGTAAGAGGAGCTGTGGTTTAGTTTAGTTTCATAAGCAGAGTTGAAGTACATATGGTCTGTATGAGGAGGAAACACAGTTCTTTTTTTCTGGGCATGCTCATGGTTCTTGATGTATTGGAGCCGCTGGAAAGAAGAGCTTGCTTCTTGCATGAAACAGAGTGTGTTTCAGGGATGAGAACACTGGTCCGAATTTCCCTTCAGAAACGGAGTTAAACCCCATGATGTTTGTGTTCCTAAAAGCAAGAGTTCATTTCTGGTAATCCAAGTGAATTTTTGGCTCAAATGATTTTACACAGTTCTAGAACCCAACACGATTATCACTAAAAACTAAAGAGCATTTATGTAAGAGGAGCTGTGGTCTCTATCAGTTTCATCAGCAGAGTTTAAATACATATGGTCTATGTGAAGGATAAACAGTTCTTTTTTTATGGGCATGCTCATTGTTCTTACTATATTGGTGACAGAGGAAAGAATAGGATGATTCTTGCCTTAAAACAGAGTGTTGTTCAGGGCTGAGAACTATGGTCTGAATTTCCCTTCAGAAACAGAGTTAAAACCCAGGATCTGTGTCTTCCTACAAGCAAGAGTTCAATTCTGTTAAACCAAGTGAATTTTGGGCTCAAATGATTTTACACAGTCAAAAACCCAACGCGATTCTCGCTATTAACTAAAGAGAATTTATTTAAGACGTGCTGTGGTTTTTATCAGTTTCATAAGCAGAGTTGAATTACATATGGTACGTATGAGTCGGAAACACAGTTCTTTTTTGAGGGCATGCTCATGGTTCTTGATGTATTGGAGACGCTGGAAAAAAGTGCTTGCTTCTTGCATTAAAACAGAGCTTGTTTCATGGATGAGATCTCTGGTCAGAATTTCCCTTCAGAAACGGAGTTAAACCCCATAGTCTGTGTCTTCCTACAAGCAACAGTTCATTTCTCGTAAACCAAGTGAATTTTCGGCTCAAATGATTTTACACAGTTCAATAACCCAATGCAATTCTCACTATTAACTAAAGATTGTTTATTTAGATGTGCTGTGGTTTGTATCAGTTTCATACACTGAGTTGAACTTCATATGGTCCATATGAGTAGGAAACACAGTTCTTTTTTTCTAGGCATGCTCATGGTTCTTGCTGCATTTTACAATCTGGAGCTTGCTTCATGCGTGAAAACAGAGTTTGTTTCATTGATGAGAACACTGCTCTGAATTTCCCTTCAGAAACGGAGTTAAACCCCATGATCTGTGTCTTCCTACAAACAAGATTTCATTTCTGGAAAACCCAGTGAATTTTGGGCTCAAATGATTTTACACAGTTCATAAACCGAACGGGATTCTCACTATTAACTAAAGAGCATTTATGTAAGAGGAGCTGTGGTTTGTTTCAGTTTCGTAAGCAGAGTTGAATTACATATCGTCCTTATGAGTAGGAAACACAGTTCTTTTTTTCTGGGCATGCTCATGGTACTTACTGTATTGGAGAAGCTGGAAAGAAGAGGATGATTCTTGCCTTAAAACAGAGTGTTTTTCAGGGATGAGAATTGTGGTCTGAATTTCCCTTCAGAAAAGGAGTTAAACCCCAGGATCTGTGTCTTCCTAGAAGCAACAGTTCATTTCTGGTAATCCCAGTGAATTTTGGGCTCAAATGTTTTTTCCGCAGTTCCCGAACCCAACGCGATTCTCACTATTAACTCAAGAGCATTTATGTAAGAGGAGCTGTGGTTTGTATCAGTTTCATAAGCAGAGTTGAACTACATATGGTCCATATGAATAGGAAACAGAATTATTTTTTTCTGGGCATGCTCATTGTTCTTGGTGTATTTTAGAATCTGTAAAGAAGAGCTTGCTTCTTGAGGTAAAAGAGAGTTTTTCAGGGATGAGAACTCTTGTCTGAATTTCCCTTCAGAAACGTAGTTAAACGCCATGATGTGTGTGTTACTAAAAGCAAGAGTTCTTTTCTGGTAAACCAAGTGAATTTTCGGCTCAAATAATTTTACACAGTTCAAAAACCCAATGTGATTCTCACTATTAACTAAAAATTATTTATTTCAGAGGTGCTGTGGTTTGTATCAGTTTCATACGCAGAGTTGAACTTCATATGGTCCATGTGTGTAGGAAACACAGTTCTTTTTTTTCAGGGCATGCTCATGGTTCTTGCTGCATTTTACAATCCGGAGCTTGCTTCTTGCATTAAAACAGAGTGTTCCATGGATGAGAACACTGGTCTGAATTTCCCTTCAGAAACGGAGTTAAACCACGTGATCTGGGTCTTCCAAAATCAATAGTTCATTTCTGGAAAACTATGTGAATTTTGGGCTCAAATGATTTTACACAGTTCATGAACCCAACACGATTATCACAATTAACTAAAGAGCATTTATGTAAGTGGAGCTGTGGTTTGTATCAGTTTCATAAGTAAAGTTGAACTACATATGGTCCGTATGAGTAGGAAATACAGTTCTTTTTTTCTGGTCATGCTCATGGTTCTTGTTGTATTAGAGACGCTGGAAAGAAGAGATTGCTTCTTGCGTGAAAACAGAGTGTGTTTCATTGATGAGAACACTGCTCTGAATTTTACTTCAGAAACGGAGTTAAACCCCTGCATGTATGTCTTCCTACAAGCAAGAGATCATTTCTGGTAAACCCAGTGATATTTGGGCTCAAATGATTTTAAACAGTTCACGACCCCAACGCTATTCTCACTATTAACTAAAGAGTATTATGTAAGAGCAGCTGTGGTTTGTTTCAGTTTCATAAGCAGAGTTGAAGTACATATGGTCCTTAAGAGTAGGAATAACAATTATTTTTTTTCTGGGCATGCTCATTGTTCTTGCTATATTTTAGAATCTGTAAAGAATAGCTTGCTTCTTGCAAGAAAAGAAAGTGTGTTTCATTGATGAGAAGACTGCTCTGAATTTCCCTTTAGAAACAGAGTTAAACCCCAGGATCCGTGTCTTCCTACAAGCAAGATTTCATTTATGGAAAACCCTGTGAATTTTGGGCACTAATGATTTACACATTTCAAAAACCCAACGCGATTCTCGCCATTAACTAAAGAGCATTTATTTAAGAGGTGCTGTGATTTGTATCAGGTTCATAAGCATAGTTGATATACATGTGGTCTGTACGAGTAGGAAACACAGTTCTTTTTTGAGGGCATGCTCATGGTTCTTCCTGTATTGGAGACTCTGGAAAGAAGAGCTTGCTTCTTGCAATAAAACAGAGCGTGATTCAGGGATGAGAACTCTGGTCTGAATTTCCCTTCAGAAACGGAGTTAAACCCCAGGATCTGTGTCCTCCTACAAGCAAGATATAATTTCTGGAAACCCAGAGAATTTTGGGCTCAAATGTTTTTACACAGTTCATGAAACCAACGCGATTCTCACTATTATCTAAAGAGCATTTATGTAAGAGGAGCTGTGGTTTGTTTCAGTTTCATAAGCAGAGTTGAAGTACATATGGTCCTTATGAGTAGGAAACACAGTTCTTTTTCTCAGGGCATGCTCATGGTTCTTGCTGTATTTTAGAATCTAGAAAGAAGAGTTTGCTTCTTGCGGTAAAACAGAGTGTGTTTCAGGGATGAGAACACTGGTCTGAATTTCCCTTCAGAAACGGAGTTAAACCCCATGATGTGTGTGTTCCTAAAAGCAAGAGTTCATTTCTGGTAATCCAAGTGAATTTTTGGCTCAAATAATTTTGCACAGTTCTAGAACCCAACACGATTATCACTAATAACTAAAGAACATTTATGTAAGAGGAGCTTTGGTCTGTATCAGTTTCATCAGCAGAGTTTAACTACATAAGATCTGTATGAGAAGGAAAAACAGTTCTTTTTTTCTGGGCATGCTCATGGTTCTTACTGTATTGGAGACGGTGGAAAGAAGAGGACGATTCTTGCCTTAAAACAGAGTGTTTTTCAGGGCTGAGAACTCTTGTATGAATTTCCCTTCCGAAACGGAGTTAAACCAAAGATCTGTGTCTTGCTACAAGCAAGAGTTCATTATGTTAAACCACGTGAATTTTGGGCTCAAATGATTTCACACTGTTCAAAAACCCAATGCGATTCTCACTATTAACTAAAGATTATTTATTTAAGATGTGCTGTGGTTTGTATCAGTTTCATACACAGAGTTGAACTTCATATGGTCCATATGAGTAGGAAACACAGTTCTTTTTTCTAGGCATGCTCATGGTTCTTGCTGCATTTGACAATCTGGAGCTTGCTTCTTGCGTTAAAACAGAGTGTGTTTCAGGGATGAGAACTCTGGTCTGAATTTCCCTTCAGAAACGGAGTTAAACCCCATGATCTGTGTCTTCCTACAAGCAAGAGTTCATTTCTGGTAAACCCAGTGAATTTTGGGCTCAAATGTTTTTGTACAGTTCATGAAACCAATGCGATTCTCACTATTAACTAAAGAGTATTTATGTAAAAAGAGGTGTGGTTTGTATCAGTTTCATCAGCAGAGTTGAACTTCATCTGGTCCTTATGAGTAGGAAACACAGTTATTTTTTTCAGGCCATGCTCCTGGTTCTTGCTGCATTGGAGAGGCTGGAAAGAAGAGCTTGCTTCTTGCGTTAAAACAGAGTGTTTTTCATGGATGAGAACACTGCTCTGAATTTCCCTTAAGAAACGGAGTTAAACCCCAGGATCTGTGTCTTCCTACAAGCAAGACTTCATTTCAGGTAAACCCAATGACTTTTGGGCCAAAATGATTTTACACAGTTCATGAACCCAACGCGATTCGCACTATTAACTAATGAGCATTTATGTAAGAGCAGCTGTGGTTTGTATCAGTTTCATAAGCAGAGTTGAACTACATATGGTCCGTATGAGTAGGAAACACAGTTCTTTTTTCTGGGCATGCTCATAATTCTTGCTGCATTTTACAATCTGGAGCTTGCTTCTTGCGTTACAACAGAGTCTGTTTCAGGGATGAGAACTCTGGTCTGAATTTCCCTTCACAAACGGAGCTAAACCCCAGGATCTGTGTCTTCCTACAAGCAAGAGTTCATTGCTGGTAATCACAGTGAATTTTGAGATCAAATGATTTTTCGCAGTTCATGAACCCAACGCGATTCTCACTATTAACTAAAGAGCATTTATGTAAGAGGAGCTGTGGTTTGTATCAGTTTGATAAGCAGAGTTAAACTACATATGGTTCGTAGGAGTAGGAAACACAATTTTTTTTTTTCTGGGCATGGTCAAGGTTCTTGCTTTATCTTAGAATCTGGAAAGAAGAGCTTGCTTCTTGCGTGAAAACAGAGTGTGTTTCATTGATGAGAACAATGCTCTGAATTTCCCTTGAGAAATGGAGTTAAACCCCAGGATATGTGTCTTCCTACAACCAAGAGTTCATTTCTGGTAATCCCAGTGAATTTTAGGCTCATATAATACTACACAGTTCATGAACCCAACGCGATAATCACTATTAACTAAAGAGCATTTATGTAAGTGGAGCTGTGGTTTGTTTCAGTTTCATAAGCAGAGTTGAATTACATATGGTCCTTATGAGTAGGAAACACAGTTCTTTTTTTCAGGGCATGCTCATGGTTCTTTCTGTATTTTAGATTCTGGAAAGAAGAACTTGCTTCTTGCGTTAAAACAGATTGTGTTTCAGGGATGAGATTTCTGGTCTGAATTTCCCTTCAGAAATGGAGTTAAACCCCATGATCTGTGGCTTCCAACAAGCAAGAGTTCATTGCTGGTAAACATATTGAATTTTGGGTTGAAATGATTTTACACAGATCAAAAACCCAATGTGATTCTCACTATTAACTAAAGAGCATTTATATAAGTGGAGCTGTGGTTTGTATCAGTTTCATAGGCAGAGTTGAACTACATATGGTCTGTATGAGTAGGAAACACAGTTATTTTTTTCAGGTCATGCTCATGATTCTTGCTGTATTGGAGACGCTAGAAAGAAGAACTTGCTTCTTGCATTAAAACAGAGTGTGTTTCATGGATGAGTACTCTGGTCTGAATTTCCCTTCAGAAACGGAGTTAAATTCCATGATGTGTGTGTTCCTACAAGCAAGAGTTCATTTCTGATAAACCAAGTGAATTTTTGGCCCAAATGATTTTACACAGTTCTAGATCCCAACACGATTACCACTAATAACTAAAGAGCATTTATGTAAGAGGAGCTGTGGTCTCTATCAGTTTCATCAGCAGAGTTTAAATACATATGGTGTATGTGTGTGGAAAAACAGTTCTTTTTTTCTGGGCATGCTCATTGTTCTTACTATATTGGTGACAGAGGAAAGAATAGGATGATTCTTGCCTTAAAACAGAGTGTTGTTCAGGGCTGAGAACTCTGGTCTGAATTTCCCTTCAGAAACGGAGTTAAAACCCAGGATCTGTGTCTTCCTACAAGCAAGAGTTCAATTCTGTTAAACCAAGTGAATTTTGGGCTCAAATGATTTTACACAGTTCAAAAACCCAACGTGATTCTCGCTATTAACTAAAGAGAATTTATTTAGATGTGCTGTGGTTTGTATCAGTTTCATACACTGAGTTGAACTTCATATGGTCCATATGAGTAGGAAACACAGTTCTTTTTTTCTAGGCATGCTCATGGTTCTTGCTGCATTTTACAATCTGGAGCTTGCTTCATGCGAGAAAACAGAGTGTGTTTCATTGATGAGAACACTGCTCTGAATTTCCCTTCAGAAACGGAGTTAAACCCCATGATCTGTGTCTTCCTACAAACGATTTCATTTCTGGAAAACCCAGTGAATTTTGGGCTCAAATGATTTTACACAGTTCATGAACCCAACGGGATTCTCACTATTAACTAAAGAGCATTTATGTAAGAGGAGCTGTGGTTTGTTTCAGTTTCATAAGCAGAGTTGAATTATATATGGTCCTTATGAGTAGGAAACACAGTTCTTTTTTTCTGGGCCTGCTCATGGTACTTACTGTATTGGAGAAGCTGGAAAGAAGAGGATGATTCTTGCCTTAAAACAGAGTGTTTTTCAGGGATGAGAATTGTGGTCTGAATTTCCCTTCAGAAAAGGAGTTAAACCCCAGGATCTGTGTCTTCCTACAAGCAAGAGTTCATTTTTGGTAATCCCAGTGAATTTTGGGCTCAAATGATTTTTCGCAGTTCCCGAACCCAACGCGATTCTCACTATTAACTAAAGAGCATTTATGTAAGAGGAGCTGTGGTTTGTATCAGTTTCATAAGCAGAGTTGAACTACATATGGTCCATATGAGTAGGAAACAGAATTATTTTTTTCTGGGCATGCTCATTGTTCTTGCTGTATTTTAGAATCTGGAAAGAAGAGCTTGCTTCTTGCGGTAAAACAGAGTGTGTTTCAGGGATGAGAACTCTTGTCTGAATTTCCCTTCAGAAACGTAGTTAAACGCCATGATGTGTGCGTTACTAAAAGCAAGAGTTCTTTTCTGGTAAACCAAGTGAATTTTCGGCTCAAATAATTTTACACAGTTCAAAAACCCAATGTGATTCTCACTATTAACTAAAAATTATTCATTTAAGAGGTGCTGTGGTTTGTATCAGTTTCATACACAGAGTTGAACTTCATATGGTCCATATGTGTAGGAAACACAGTTCTTTTTTTTCAGGGCATGCTTATGGTACTTGCTGCATTTTACAATCTGGAGCTTGCTTCTTGCGTTACAACAGAGTCTGTTTTAGGGATGAGAACTCTGGTCTGAATTTCCCTTCAGAAACGTGGCTAAACCCCAGGATCTGTGTCTTCCTATAAGCAAGAGTTCATTTCTGGTAATCCCAGTGAATTTTGTGATCAAATGATTTTTCGCAGTTCACGAACCCAACGCGATTCTCACTATTAACTAAAGAGCATTTATGTAAGTGGAGCTGTGGTTTGTATCAGTTTGATAAGCAGAGTTAAACTACATATGGTTCATATGAATAGGAAACACAATTTTTTTTTTCTGGGCATGGTCATGGTTCTTGCTTTATCTTAGAATCTGGAAAGAAGAGCTTGCTTCTTGCGTGAAAACAGAGTGTGTTTCATTGATGAGAACAATGCTCTGAATTTCCCTTGAGAAATGGATTTAAACCCCAGTATATGTGTCTTCCTACAACCAAGAGTTCATTTCTGGAAACCCTGTGAATTTTAGGCTCATATAATACTACACAGTTCATGAACCCAACGCGATTCTCACTATTAACTAAAGAGCATTTATGTAAGTGGAGCTGTGGTTTGTTTCAGTTTCATAAGCAGAGTTGAATTACATATGGTCCTTATGAGTAGGAAACACAGTTCTTTTTTTCAGGGCATGCTCATGGTTCTTGCTGTATTTTAGATTCTGGAAAGAAGAACTTGCTTCTTGCGTTAAAACAGATTGTGTTTCAGGGATGAGATTTCTGGTCTGAATTTCCCTTCAGAAATGGAGTTAAACCCCATGATCTGTGGCTTCCAACAAGCAAGAGTTCATTGCTGGTAAACATATTGAATTTTGGGTTCAAATGATTTTACACAGATCAAAAACCCAATGCGATTCTCACTATTAACTAAAGAGCATTTATATAAGTGGAGCTGTGGTTTGTATCAGTTTCATAGGCAGAGTTGAACTACATATGGTCTGTATGAGTAGGAAACACAGTTATTTTTTTCAGGGCATGCTCATGATTCTTGCTGTATTGGAGACGCTGGAAAGAAGAACTTGCTTCTTGCATTAAAACAGAGTGTGTTTCATGGATGAGTACTCTGGTCTGAATTTCCCTTCAGAAACGGAGTTAAATCCCATGATGTGTGTGTTCCTACAAGCAAGAGTTTATTTCTGATAAACCAAGTGAATTTTTGGCCCAAATGATTTTACAAAGTTCTAGATCCCAACACGATTATCACTAATAACTAAAGAGCATTTATGTAAGAGGAGCTGTGGTCTCTATCAGTTTCATCATCAAAGTTTAAATACATATGGTCTATGTGAGTGGAAAAACAGTTCTTTTTTTCTGGGCATGCTCATTGTTCTTACTATATTGGTGACAGAGGAAAGAATAGGATGATTCTTGCCTTAAAACAGAGTGTTGTTCAGGGCTGAGAACTCTGGTCTGAATTTCCCTTCAGAAACGGAGTTAAAACCCAGGATCTGTGTCTTCCTACAAGCAAGAGTTCAATTCTGTTAAACCGAGTGAATTTTGGGATCAAATGATTTTACACAGTTCAAAAACCCAACGCGATTCTTGCTATTAACTAAAGAGAATTTATTTAGATGTGCTGTGGTTTGTATCAGTTTCATACACTGAGTTGAACTTCATATGGTCCATATGAGTAGGAAACACAGTTCTTTTTTTCTAGGCATGCTCATGGTTCTTGCTGCATTTTACAATCTGGAGCTTGCTTCATGCGAGAAAACAGAGTGTGTTTCATTGATGAGAACACTGCTCTGAATTTCCCTCCAGAAACGGAGTTAAACACCATGATCTGTGTCTTCCTACAAACAAGATTTCATTTCTGGAAAACCCAGTGAATTTTGGGCTCAAATGATTTTACACAGTTCATGAACCCAACGGGGTTCTCACTATTAACTAAAGAGCATTTATGTAAGAGGAGCTGTGGTTTGTTTCAGTTTCATAAGCAGAGTTGAATTATATATGGTCCTTATGAGTAGGAAACACAGTTCTTTTTTTCTGGGCATGCTCATGGTACTTACTGTATTGGAGAAGCTGGAAAGAAGAGGATGATTCTTGCCTTAAAACAGAGTGTTTTTCAGGGATGAGAATTGTGGTCTGAATTTCCCTTCAGAAAAGGAGTTAAACCCCAGGATCTGTGTCTTCCTACAAGCAAGAGTTCATTTCTGGTAATCCCAGTGAATTTTGGGCTCAAATGATTTTTCGCAGTTCCCGAACCCAACGCGATTCTCACTATTAACTAAAGAGCATTTATGTAAGAGGAGCTGTGGTTTGTATCAGTTTCATAAGCAGAGTTGAACTACATATGGTCCATATGAGTAGGAAACAGAATTATTTTTTTCTGGGCATGCTCATTGTTCTTGCTGTATTTTAGAATCTGGAAAGAAGAGCTTGCTTCTTGCGGTAAAACAGAGTGTGTTTCAGGGATGAGAACTCTTGTCTGAATTTCCCTTCAGAAACGTAGTTAAACGCCATGATGTGTGTGTTACTAAAAGCAAGAGTTCTTTTCTGGTAAACCAAGTGAATTTTCGGCTCAAATAATTTTACACAGTTCAAAAACCCAATGTGATTCTCACTATTAACTAAAAATTATTCATTTAAGAGGTGCTGTGGTTTGTATCAGTTTCATACACAGAGTTGAACTTCATATGGTCCATATGTGTAGGAAACACAGTTCTTTTTTTTCAGAGCATGCTTATGGTACTTGCTGCATTTTACAATCTGGAGCTTGCTTCTTGCGTTACAACAGAGTCTGTTTCAGGGATGAGAACTCTGGTCTGAATTTCCCTTCACAAACGGAGCTAAACCCCAGGATCTGTGTCTTCCTACAAGCAAGAGTTCATTGCTGGTAATCACAGTGAATTTTGAGATCAAATGATTTTTCGCAGTTCACGAACCCAACGCGATTCTCACTATTAACTAAAGAGCATTTATGTAAGAGGAGCTGTGGTTTGTATCAGTTTGATAAGCAGAGTTAAACTACATATGGTTCGTAGGAGTAGGAAACACAATTTTTTTTTTCTGGGCATGGTCATGGTTCTTGCTTTATCTTAGAATCTGGAAAGAAGAGCTTGCTTCTTGCGTGAAAACAGAGTGTGTTTCATTGATGAGAACAATGCTCTGAATTTCCCTTGAGAAATGGAGTTAAACCCCAGGATATGTGTCTTCCTACAACCAAGAGTTCATTTCTGGAAACCCAGTGAATTTTAGGCTCATATAATACTACACAGTTCATGAACCCAACGCGATACTCACTATTAACTAAAGAGCATTTATGTAAGTGGAGCTGTGGTTTGTTTCAGTTTCATAAGCAGAGTTGAATTACATATGGTCCTTATGAGTAGGAAACACAGTTCTTTTTTTCAGGGCATGCTCATGGTTCTTGCTGTATTTTAGATTCTGGAAAGAAGAACTTGCTTCTTGCGTTAAAACAGATTGTGTTTCAGGGATGAGATTTCTGGTCTGAATTTCCCTTCAGAAATGGAGTTAAACCCCATGATCTGTGGCTTCCAACAAGCAAGAGTTCATTGCTGGTAAACATATTGAATTTTGGGTTGAAATGATTTTACACAGATCAAAAACCCAATGTGATTCTCACTATTAACTAAAGAGCATTTATATAAGTGGAGCTGTGGTTTGTATCAGTTTCACAGGCAGAGTTGAACTACATATGGTCTGTATGAGTAGGAAACACAGTTATTTTTTTCAGGTCATGCTCATGATTCTTGCTGTATTGGAGACGCTGGAAAGAAGAACTTGCTTCTTGCATTAAAACAGAGTGTGTTTCATGGATGAGTACTCTGGTCTGAATTTCCCTTCAGAAACGGAGTTAAATTCCATGATGTGTGTGTTCCTACAAGCAAGAGTTCATTTCTGATAAACCAAGTGAATTTTTGGCCCAAATGATTTTACACAGTTCTAGATCCCAACACGATTACCACTAATAACTAAAGAGCATTTATGTAAGAGGAGCTGCGGTCTCTATCAGTTTCATCAGCAGAGTTTAAATACATATGGTGTATGTGTGTGGAAAAACAGTTCTTTTTTTCTGGGCATGCTCATTGTTCTTACTATATTGGTGACAGAGGAAAGAATAGGATGATTCTTGCCTTAAAACAGAGTGTTGTTCAGGGCTGAGAACTCTGGTCTGAATTTCCCTTCAGAAACGGAGTTAAAACCCAGGATCTGTGTCTTCCTACAAGCAAGAGTTCAATTCTGTTAAACCAAGTGAATTTTGGGCTCAAATGATTTTACACAGTTCAAAAACCCAACGTGATTCTCGCTATTAACTAAAGAGAATTTATTTAGATGTGCTGTGGTTTGTATCAGTTTCATACACTGAGTTGAACTTCATATGGTCCATATGAGTAGGAAACACAGTTCTTTTTTTCTAGGCATGCTCATGGTTCTTGCTGCATTTTACAATCTGGAGCTTGCTTCATGCGAGAAAACAGAGTGTGTTTCATTGATGAGAACACTGCTCTGAATTTCCCTTCAGAAACGGAGTTAAACCCCATGATCTGTGTCTTCCTACAAACGATTTCATTTCTGGAAAACCCAGTGAATTTTGGGCTCAAATGATTTTACACAGTTCATGAACCCAACGGGATTCTCACTATTAACTAAAGAGCATTTATGTAAGAGGAGCTGTGGTTTGTTTCAGTTTCATAAGCAGAGTTGAATTATATATGGTCCTTATGAGTAGGAAACACAGTTCTTTTTTTCTGGGCCTGCTCATGGTACTTACTGTATTGGAGAAGCTGGAAAGAAGAGGATGATTCTTGCCTTAAAACAGAGTGTTTTTCAGGGATGAGAATTGTGGTCTGAATTTCCCTTCAGAAAAGGAGTTAAACCCCAGGATCTGTGTCTTCCTACAAGCAAGAGTTCATTTTTGGTAATCCCAGTGAATTTTGGGCTCAAATGATTTTTCGCAGTTCCCGAACCCAACGCGATTCTCACTATTAACTAAAGAGCATTTATGTAAGAGGAGCTGTGGTTTGTTTCAGTTTCATAAGCAGAGTTGAAGTACATATGGTCCTTAAGAGTAGGAATAACAATTATTTTTTTTCTGGGCATGCTCATTGTTCTTGCTATATTTTAGAATCTGTAAAGAATAGCTTGCTTCTTGCAAGAAAAGAAAGTGTGTTTCATTGATGAGAAGACTGCTCTGAATTTCCCTTTAGAAACAGAGTTAAACCCCAGGATCCGTGTCTTCCTACAAGCAAGATTTCATTTATGGAAAACCCTGTGAATTTTGGGCACTAATGATTTACACATTTCAAAAACCCAACGCGATTCTCGCCATTAACTAAAGAGCATTTATTTAAGAGGTGCTGTGATTTGTATCAGGTTCATAAGCATAGTTGATATACATGTGGTCTGTACGAGTAGGAAACACAGTTCTTTTTTGAGGGCATGCTCATGGTTCTTCCTGTATTGGAGACTCTGGAAAGAAGAGCTTGCTTCTTGCAATAAAACAGAGCGTGATTCAGGGATGAGAACTCTGGTCTGAATTTCCCTTCAGAAACGGAGTTAAACCCCAGGATCTGTGTCCTCCTACAAGCAAGATATAATTTCTGGAAACCCAGAGAATTTTGGGCTCAAATGTTTTTACACAGTTCATGAAACCAACGCGATTCTCACTATTATCTAAAGAGCATTTATGTAAGAGGAGCTGTGGTTTGTTTCAGTTTCATAAGCAGAGTTGAAGTACATATGGTCCTTATGAGTAGGAAACACAGTTCTTTTTCTCAGGGCATGCTCATGGTTCTTGCTGTATTTTAGAATCTAGAAAGAAGAGTTTGCTTCTTGCGGTAAAACAGAGTGTGTTTCAGGGATGAGAACACTGGTCTGAATTTCCCTTCAGAAACGGAGTTAAACCCCATGATGTGTGTGTTCCTAAAAGCAAGAGTTCATTTCTGGTAATCCAAGTGAATTTTTGGCTCAAATAATTTTGCACAGTTCTAGAACCCAACACGATTATCACTAATAACTAAAGAACATTTATGTAAGAGGAGCTTTGGTCTGTATCAGTTTCATCAGCAGAGTTTAACTACATAAGATCTGTATGAGAAGGAAAAACAGTTCTTTTTTTCTGGGCATGCTCATGGTTCTTACTGTATTGGAGACGGTGGAAAGAAGAGGACGATTCTTGCCTTAAAACAGAGTGTTTTTCAGGGCTGAGAACTCTTGTATGAATTTCCCTTCCGAAACGGAGTTAAACCAAAGATCTGTGTCTTGCTACAAGCAAGAGTTCATTATGTTAAACCACGTGAATTTTGGGCTCAAATGATTTCACACTGTTCAAAAACCCAATGCGATTCTCACTATTAACTAAAGATTATTTATTTAAGATGTGCTGTGGTTTGTATCAGTTTCATACACAGAGTTGAACTTCATATGGTCCATATGAGTAGGAAACACAGTTCTTTTTTCTAGGCATGCTCATGGTTCTTGCTGCATTTGACAATCTGGAGCTTGCTTCTTGCGTTAAAACAGAGTGTGTTTCAGGGATGAGAACTCTGGTCTGAATTTCCCTTCAGAAACGGAGTTAAACCCCATGATCTGTGTCTTCCTACAAGCAAGAGTTCATTTCTGGTAAACCCAGTGAATTTTGGGCTCAAATGTTTTTGTACAGTTCATGAAACCAATGCGATTCTCACTATTAACTAAAGAGTATTTATGTAAAAAGAGGTGTGGTTTGTATCAGTTTCATCAGCAGAGTTGAACTTCATCTGGTCCTTATGAGTAGGAAACACAGTTATTTTTTTCAGGCCATGCTCCTGGTTCTTGCTGCATTGGAGAGGCTGGAAAGAAGAGCTTGCTTCTTGCGTTAAAACAGAGTGTTTTTCATGGATGAGAACACTGCTCTGAATTTCCCTTAAGAAACGGAGTTAAACCCCAGGATCTGTGTCTTCCTACAAGCAAGACTTCATTTCAGGTAAACCCAATGACTTTTGGGCCAAAATGATTTTACACAGTTCATGAACCCAACGCGATTCGCACTATTAACTAATGAGCATTTATGTAAGAGCAGCTGTGGTTTGTATCAGTTTCATAAGCAGAGTTGAACTACATATGGTCCGTATGAGTAGGAAACACAGTTCTTTTTTCTGGGCATGCTCATAATTCTTGCTGCATTTTACAATCTGGAGCTTGCTTCTTGCGTTACAACAGAGTCTGTTTCAGGGATGAGAACTCTGGTCTGAATTTCCCTTCACAAACGGAGCTAAACCCCAGGATCTGTGTCTTCCTACAAGCAAGAGTTCATTGCTGGTAATCACAGTGAATTTTGAGATCAAATGATTTTTCGCAGTTCATGAACCCAACGCGATTCTCACTATTAACTAAAGAGCATTTATGTAAGAGGAGCTGTGGTTTGTATCAGTTTGATAAGCAGAGTTAAACTACATATGGTTCGTAGGAGTAGGAAACACAATTTTTTTTTTTCTGGGCATGGTCAAGGTTCTTGCTTTATCTTAGAATCTGGAAAGAAGAGCTTGCTTCTTGCGTGAAAACAGAGTGTGTTTCATTGATGAGAACAATGCTCTGAATTTCCCTTGAGAAATGGAGTTAAACCCCAGGATATGTGTCTTCCTACAACCAAGAGTTCATTTCTGGTAATCCCAGTGAATTTTAGGCTCATATAATACTACACAGTTCATGAACCCAACGCGATAATCACTATTAACTAAAGAGCATTTATGTAAGTGGAGCTGTGGTTTGTTTCAGTTTCATAAGCAGAGTTGAATTACATATGGTCCTTATGAGTAGGAAACACAGTTCTTTTTTTCAGGGCATGCTCATGGTTCTTTCTGTATTTTAGATTCTGGAAAGAAGAACTTGCTTCTTGCGTTAAAACAGATTGTGTTTCAGGGATGAGATTTCTGGTCTGAATTTCCCTTCAGAAATGGAGTTAAACCCCATGATCTGTGGCTTCCAACAAGCAAGAGTTCATTGCTGGTAAACATATTGAATTTTGGGTTGAAATGATTTTACACAGATCAAAAACCCAATGTGATTCTCACTATTAACTAAAGAGCATTTATATAAGTGGAGCTGTGGTTTGTATCAGTTTCATAGGCAGAGTTGAACTACATATGGTCTGTATGAGTAGGAAACACAGTTATTTTTTTCAGGTCATGCTCATGATTCTTGCTGTATTGGAGACGCTGGAAAGAAGAACTTGCTTCTTGCATTAAAACAGAGTGTGTTTCATGGATGAGTACTCTGGTCTGAATTTCCCTTCAGAAACGGAGTTAAATTCCATGATGTGTGTGTTCCTACAAGCAAGAGTTCATTTCTGATAAACCAAGTGAATTTTTGGCCCAAATGATTTTACACAGTTCTAGATCCCAACACGATTACCACTAATAACTAAAGAGCATTTATGTAAGAGGAGCTGTGGTCTCTATCAGTTTCATCAGCAGAGTTTAAATACATATGGTGTATGTGTGTGGAAAAACAGTTCTTTTTTTCTGGGCATGCTCATTGTTCTTACTATATTGGTGACAGAGGAAAGAATAGGATGATTCTTGCCTTAAAACAGAGTGTTGTTCAGGGCTGAGAACTCTGGTCTGAATTTCCCTTCAGAAACGGAGTTAAAACCCAGGATCTGTGTCTTCCTACAAGCAAGAGTTCAATTCTGTTAAACCAAGTGAATTTTGGGCTCAAATGATTTTACACAGTTCAAAAACCCAACGTGATTCTCGCTATTAACTAAAGAGAATTTATTTAGATGTGCTGTGGTTTGTATCAGTTTCATACACTGAGTTGAACTTCATATGGTCCATATGAGTAGGAAACACAGTTCTTTTTTTCTAGGCATGCTCATGGTTCTTGCTGCATTTTACAATCTGGAGCTTGCTTCATGCGAGAAAACAGAGTGTGTTTCATTGATGAGAACACTGCTCTGAATTTCCCTTCAGAAACGGAGTTAAACCCCATGATCTGTGTCTTCCTACAAACGATTTCATTTCTGGAAAACCCAGTGAATTTTGGGCTCAAATGATTTTACACAGTTCATGAACCCAACGGGATTCTCACTATTAACTAAAGAGCATTTATGTAAGAGGAGCTGTGGTTTGTTTCAGTTTCATAAGCAGAGTTGAATTATATATGGTCCTTATGAGTAGGAAACACAGTTCTTTTTTTCTGGGCCTGCTCATGGTACTTACTGTATTGGAGAAGCTGGAAAGAAGAGGATGATTCTTGCCTTAAAACAGAGTGTTTTTCAGGGATGAGAATTGTGGTCTGAATTTCCCTTCAGAAAAGGAGTTAAACCCCAGGATCTGTGTCTTCCTACAAGCAAGAGTTCATTTTTGGTAATCCCAGTGAATTTTGGGCTCAAATGATTTTTCGCAGTTCCCGAACCCAACGCGATTCTCACTATTAACTAAAGAGCATTTATGTAAGAGGAGCTGTGGTTTGTATCAGTTTCATAAGCAGAGTTGAACTACATATGGTCCATATGAGTAGGAAACAGAATTATTTTTTTCTGGGCATGCTCATTGTTCTTGCTGTATTTTAGAATCTGGAAAGAAGAGCTTGCTTCTTGCGGTAAAACAGAGTGTGTTTCAGGGATGAGAACTCTTGTCTGAATTTCCCTTCAGAAACGTAGTTAAACGCCATGATGTGTGCGTTACTAAAAGCAAGAGTTCTTTTCTGGTAAACCAAGTGAATTTTCGGCTCAAATAATTTTACACAGTTCAAAAACCCAATGTGATTCTCACTATTAACTAAAAATTATTCATTTAAGAGGTGCTGTGGTTTGTATCAGTTTCATACACAGAGTTGAACTTCATATGGTCCATATGTGTAGGAAACACAGTTCTTTTTTTTCAGGGCATGCTTATGGTACTTGCTGCATTTTACAATCTGGAGCTTGCTTCTTGCGTTACAACAGAGTCTGTTTTAGGGATGAGAACTCTGGTCTGAATTTCCCTTCAGAAACGTGGCTAAACCCCAGGATCTGTGTCTTCCTATAAGCAAGAGTTCATTTCTGGTAATCCCAGTGAATTTTGTGATCAAATGATTTTTCGCAGTTCACGAACCCAACGCGATTCTCACTATTAACTAAAGAGCATTTATGTAAGTGGAGCTGTGGTTTGTATCAGTTTGATAAGCAGAGTTAAACTACATATGGTTCATATGAATAGGAAACACAATTTTTTTTTTCTGGGCATGGTCATGGTTCTTGCTTTATCTTAGAATCTGGAAAGAAGAGCTTGCTTCTTGCGTGAAAACAGAGTGTGTTTCATTGATGAGAACAATGCTCTGAATTTCCCTTGAGAAATGGATTTAAACCCCAGTATATGTGTCTTCCTACAACCAAGAGTTCATTTCTGGAAACCCTGTGAATTTTAGGCTCATATAATACTACACAGTTCATGAACCCAACGCGATTCTCACTATTAACTAAAGAGCATTTATGTAAGTGGAGCTGTGGTTTGTTTCAGTTTCATAAGCAGAGTTGAATTACATATGGTCCTTATGAGTAGGAAACACAGTTCTTTTTTTCAGGGCATGCTCATGGTTCTTGCTGTATTTTAGATTCTGGAAAGAAGAACTTGCTTCTTGCGTTAAAACAGATTGTGTTTCAGGGATGAGATTTCTGGTCTGAATTTCCCTTCAGAAATGGAGTTAAACCCCATGATCTGTGGCTTCCAACAAGCAAGAGTTCATTGCTGGTAAACATATTGAATTTTGGGTTCAAATGATTTTACACAGATCAAAAACCCAATGCGATTCTCACTATTAACTAAAGAGCATTTATATAAGTGGAGCTGTGGTTTGTATCAGTTTCATAGGCAGAGTTGAACTACATATGGTCTGTATGAGTAGGAAACACAGTTATTTTTTTCAGGGCATGCTCATGATTCTTGCTGTATTGGAGACGCTGGAAAGAAGAGGACGATTCTTGCCTTAAAACAGAGTGTGTTTCATGGATGAGTACTCTGGTCTGAATTTCCCTTCAGAAACGGAGTTAAATTCCATGATGTGTGTGTTCCTACAAGCAAGAGTTCATTTCTGATAAACCAAGTGAATTTTTGGCCCAAATGATTTTACACAGTTCTAGATCCCAACACGATTACCACTAATAACTAAAGAGCATTTATGTAAGAGGAGCTGTGGTCTCTATCAGTTTCATCAGCAGAGTTTAAATACATATGGTGTATGTGTGTGGAAAAACAGTTCTTTTTTTCTGGGCATGCTCATTGTTCTTACTATATTGGTGACAGAGGAAAGAATAGGATGATTCTTGCCTTAAAACAGAGTGTTGTTCAGGGCTGAGAACTCTGGTCTGAATTTCCCTTCAGAAACGGAGTTAAAACCCAGGATCTGTGTCTTCCTACAAGCAAGAGTTCAATTCTGTTAAACCAAGTGAATTTTGGGCTCAAATGATTTTACACAGTTCAAAAACCCAACGTGATTCTCGCTATTAACTAAAGAGAATTTATTTAGATGTGCTGTGGTTTGTATCAGTTTCATACACTGAGTTGAACTTCATATGGTCCATATGAGTAGGAAACACAGTTCTTTTTTTCTAGGCATGCTCATGGTTCTTGCTGCATTTTACAATCTGGAGCTTGCTTCATGCGAGAAAACAGAGTGTGTTTCATTGATGAGAACACTGCTCTGAATTTCCCTTCAGAAACGGAGTTAAACCCCATGATCTGTGTCTTCCTACAAACGATTTCATTTCTGGAAAACCCAGTGAATTTTGGGCTCAAATGATTTTACACAGTTCATGAACCCAACGGGATTCTCACTATTAACTAAAGAGCATTTATGTAAGAGGAGCTGTGGTTTGTTTCAGTTTCATAAGCAGAGTTGAATTATATATGGTCCTTATGAGTAGGAAACACAGTTCTTTTTTTCTGGGCCTGCTCATGGTACTTACTGTATTGGAGAAGCTGGAAAGAAGAGGATGATTCTTGCCTTAAAACAGAGTGTTTTTCAGGGATGAGAATTGTGGTCTGAATTTCCCTTCAGAAAAGGAGTTAAACCCCAGGATCTGTGTCTTCCTACAAGCAAGAGTTCATTTTTGGTAATCCCAGTGAATTTTGGGCTCAAATGATTTTTCGCAGTTCCCGAACCCAACGCGATTCTCACTATTAACTAAAGAGCATTTATGTAAGAGGAGCTGTGGTTTGTATCAGTTTCATAAGCAGAGTTGAACTACATATGGTCCATATGAGTAGGAAACAGAATTATTTTTTTCTGGGCATGCTCATTGTTCTTGCTGTATTTTAGAATCTGGAAAGAAGAGCTTGCTTCTTGCGGTAAAACAGAGTGTGTTTCAGGGATGAGAACTCTTGTCTGAATTTCCCTTCAGAAACGTAGTTAAACGCCATGATGTGTGCGTTACTAAAAGCAAGAGTTCTTTTCTGGTAAACCAAGTGAATTTTCGGCTCAAATAATTTTACACAGTTCAAAAACCCAATGTGATTCTCACTATTAACTAAAAATTATTCATTTAAGAGGTGCTGTGGTTTGTATCAGTTTCATACACAGAGTTGAACTTCATATGGTCCATATGTGTAGGAAACACAGTTCTTTTTTTTCAGGGCATGCTTATGGTACTTGCTGCATTTTACAATCTGGAGCTTGCTTCTTGCGTTACAACAGAGTCTGTTTTAGGGATGAGAACTCTGGTCTGAATTTCCCTTCAGAAACGTGGCTAAACCCCAGGATCTGTGTCTTCCTATAAGCAAGAGTTCATTTCTGGTAATCCCAGTGAATTTTGTGATCAAATGATTTTTCGCAGTTCACGAACCCAACGCGATTCTCACTATTAACTAAAGAGCATTTATGTAAGTGGAGCTGTGGTTTGTATCAGTTTGATAAGCAGAGTTAAACTACATATGGTTCATATGAATAGGAAACACAATTTTTTTTTTCTGGGCATGGTCATGGTTCTTGCTTTATCTTAGAATCTGGAAAGAAGAGCTTGCTTCTTGCGTGAAAACAGAGTGTGTTTCATTGATGAGAACAATGCTCTGAATTTCCCTTGAGAAATGGATTTAAACCCCAGTATATGTGTCTTCCTACAACCAAGAGTTCATTTCTGGAAACCCTGTGAATTTTAGGCTCATATAATACTACACAGTTCATGAACCCAACGCGATTCTCACTATTAACTAAAGAGCATTTATGTAAGTGGAGCTGTGGTTTGTTTCAGTTTCATAAGCAGAGTTGAATTACATATGGTCCTTATGAGTAGGAAACACAGTTCTTTTTTTCAGGGCATGCTCATGGTTCTTGCTGTATTTTAGATTCTGGAAAGAAGAACTTGCTTCTTGCGTTAAAACAGATTGTGTTTCAGGGATGAGATTTCTGGTCTGAATTTCCCTTCAGAAATGGAGTTAAACCCCATGATCTGTGGCTTCCAACAAGCAAGAGTTCATTGCTGGTAAACATATTGAATTTTGGGTTCAAATGATTTTACACAGATCAAAAACCCAATGCGATTCTCACTATTAACTAAAGAGCATTTATATAAGTGGAGCTGTGGTTTGTATCAGTTTCATAGGCAGAGTTGAACTACATATGGTCTGTATGAGTAGGAAACACAGTTATTTTTTTCAGGGCATGCTCATGATTCTTGCTGTATTGGAGACGCTGGAAAGAAGAACTTGCTTCTTGCATTAAAACAGAGTGTGTTTCATGGATGAGTACTCTGGTCTGAATTTCCCTTCAGAAACGGAGTTAAATCCCATGATGTGTGTGTTCCTACAAGCAAGAGTTTATTTCTGATAAACCAAGTGAATTTTTGGCCCAAATGATTTTACAAAGTTCTAGATCCCAACACGATTATCACTAATAACTAAAGAGCATTTATGTAAGAGGAGCTGTGGTCTCTATCAGTTTCATCATCAAAGTTTAAATACATATGGTCTATGTGAGTGGAAAAACAGTTCTTTTTTTCTGGGCATGCTCATTGTTCTTACTATATTGGTGACAGAGGAAAGAATAGGATGATTCTTGCCTTAAAACAGAGTGTTGTTCAGGGCTGAGAACTCTGGTCTGAATTTCCCTTCAGAAACGGAGTTAAAACCCAGGATCTGTGTCTTCCTACAAGCAAGAGTTCAATTCTGTTAAACCGAGTGAATTTTGGGATCAAATGATTTTACACAGTTCAAAAACCCAACGCGATTCTTGCTATTAACTAAAGAGAATTTATTTAGATGTGCTGTGGTTTGTATCAGTTTCATACACTGAGTTGAACTTCATATGGTCCATATGAGTAGGAAACACAGTTCTTTTTTTCTAGGCATGCTCATGGTTCTTGCTGCATTTTACAATCTGGAGCTTGCTTCATGCGAGAAAACAGAGTGTGTTTCATTGATGAGAACACTGCTCTGAATTTCCCTCCAGAAACGGAGTTAAACACCATGATCTGTGTCTTCCTACAAACAAGATTTCATTTCTGGAAAACCCAGTGAATTTTGGGCTCAAATGATTTTACACAGTTCATGAACCCAACGGGGTTCTCACTATTAACTAAAGAGCATTTATGTAAGAGGAGCTGTGGTTTGTTTCAGTTTCATAAGCAGAGTTGAATTATATATGGTCCTTATGAGTAGGAAACACAGTTCTTTTTTTCTGGGCATGCTCATGGTACTTACTGTATTGGAGAAGCTGGAAAGAAGAGGATGATTCTTGCCTTAAAACAGAGTGTTTTTCAGGGATGAGAATTGTGGTCTGAATTTCCCTTCAGAAAAGGAGTTAAACCCCAGGATCTGTGTCTTCCTACAAGCAAGAGTTCATTTCTGGTAATCCCAGTGAATTTTGGGCTCAAATGATTTTTCGCAGTTCCCGAACCCAACGCGATTCTCACTATTAACTAAAGAGCATTTATGTAAGAGGAGCTGTGGTTTGTATCAGTTTCATAAGCAGAGTTGAACTACATATGGTCCATATGAGTAGGAAACAGAATTATTTTTTTCTGGGCATGCTCATTGTTCTTGCTGTATTTTAGAATCTGGAAAGAAGAGCTTGCTTCTTGCGGTAAAACAGAGTGTGTTTCAGGGATGAGAACTCTTGTCTGAATTTCCCTTCAGAAACGTAGTTAAACGCCATGATGTGTGCGTTACTAAAAGCAAGAGTTCTTTTCTGGTAAACCAAGTGAATTTTCGGCTCAAATAATTTTACACAGTTCAAAAACCCAATGTGATTCTCACTATTAACTAAAAATTATTCATTTAAGAGGTGCTGTGGTTTGTATCAGCTTCATACACAGAGTTGAACTTCATATGGTCCATATGTGTAGGAAACACAGTTCTTTTTTTTCAGAGCATGCTTATGGTACTTGCTGCATTTTACAATCTGGAGCTTGCTTCTTGCGTTACAACAGAGTCTGTTTCAGGGATGAGAACTCTGGTCTGAATTTCCCTTCACAAACGGAGCTAAACCCCAGGATCTGTGTCTTCCTACAAGCAAGAGTTCATTGCTGGTAATCACAGTGAATTTTGAGATCAAATGATTTTTCGCAGTTCACGAACCCAACGCGATTCTCACTATTAACTAAAGAGCATTTATGTAAGAGGAGCTGTGGTTTGTATCAGTTTGATAAGCAGAGTTAAACTACATATGGTTCGTAGGAGTAGGAAACACAATTTTTTTTTTCTGGGCATGGTCATGGTTCTTGCTTTATCTTAGAATCTGGAAAGAAGAGCTTGCTTCTTGCGTGAAAACAGAGTGTGTTTCATTGATGAGAACAATGCTCTGAATTTCCCTTGAGAAATGGAGTTAAACCCCAGGATATGTGTCTTCCTACAACCAAGAGTTCATTTCTGGAAACCCAGTGAATTTTAGGCTCATATAATACTACACAGTTCATGAACCCAACGCGATACTCACTATTAACTAAAGAGCATTTATGTAAGTGGAGCTGTGGTTTGTTTCAGTTTCATAAGCAGAGTTGAATTACATATGGTCCTTATGAGTAGGAAACACAGTTCTTTTTTTCAGGGCATGCTCATGGTTCTTGCTGTATTTTAGATTCTGGAAAGAAGAACTTGCTTCTTGCGTTAAAACAGATTGTGTTTCAGGGATGAGATTTCTGGTCTGAATTTCCCTTCAGAAATGGAGTTAAACCCCATGATCTGTGGCTTCCAACAAGCAAGAGTTCATTGCTGGTAAACATATTGAATTTTGGGTTGAAATGATTTTACACAGATCAAAAACCCAATGTGATTCTCACTATTAACTAAAGAGCATTTATATAAGTGGAGCTGTGGTTTGTATCAGTTTCACAGGCAGAGTTGAACTACATATGGTCTGTATGAGTAGGAAACACAGTTATTTTTTTCAGGTCATGCTCATGATTCTTGCTGTATTGGAGACGCTGGAAAGAAGAACTTGCTTCTTGCATTAAAACAGAGTGTGTTTCATGGATGAGTACTCTGGTCTGAATTTCCCTTCAGAAACGGAGTTAAATTCCATGATGTGTGTGTTCCTACAAGCAAGAGTTCATTTCTGATAAACCAAGTGAATTTTTGGCCCAAATGATTTTACACAGTTCTAGATCCCAACACGATTACCACTAATAACTAAAGAGCATTTATGTAAGAGGAGCTGCGGTCTCTATCAGTTTCATCAGCAGAGTTTAAATACATATGGTGTATGTGTGTGGAAAAACAGTTCTTTTTTTCTGGGCATGCTCATTGTTCTTACTATATTGGTGACAGAGGAAAGAATAGGATGATTCTTGCCTTAAAACAGAGTGTTGTTCAGGGCTGAGAACTCTGGTCTGAATTTCCCTTCAGAAACGGAGTTAAAACCCAGGATCTGTGTCTTCCTACAAGCAAGAGTTCAATTCTGTTAAACCAAGTGAATTTTGGGCTCAAATGATTTTACACAGTTCAAAAACCCAACGTGATTCTCGCTATTAACTAAAGAGAATTTATTTAGATGTGCTGTGGTTTGTATCAGTTTCATACACTGAGTTGAACTTCATATGGTCCATATGAGTAGGAAACACAGTTCTTTTTTTCTAGGCATGCTCATGGTTCTTGCTGCATTTTACAATCTGGAGCTTGCTTCATGCGAGAAAACAGAGTGTGTTTCATTGATGAGAACACTGCTCTGAATTTCCCTTCAGAAACGGAGTTAAACCCCATGATCTGTGTCTTCCTACAAACGATTTCATTTCTGGAAAACCCAGTGAATTTTGGGCTCAAATGATTTTACACAGTTCATGAACCCAACGGGATTCTCACTATTAACTAAAGAGCATTTATGTAAGAGGAGCTGTGGTTTGTTTCAGTTTCATAAGCAGAGTTGAATTATATATGGTCCTTATGAGTAGGAAACACAGTTCTTTTTTTCTGGGCCTGCTCATGGTACTTACTGTATTGGAGAAGCTGGAAAGAAGAGGATGATTCTTGCCTTAAAACAGAGTGTTTTTCAGGGATGAGAATTGTGGTCTGAATTTCCCTTCAGAAAAGGAGTTAAACCCCAGGATCTGTGTCTTCCTACAAGCAAGAGTTCATTTTTGGTAATCCCAGTGAATTTTGGGCTCAAATGATTTTTCGCAGTTCCCGAACCCAACGCGATTCTCACTATTAACTAAAGAGCATTTATGTAAGAGGAGCTGTGGTTTGTATCAGTTTCATAAGCAGAGTTGAACTACATATGGTCCATATGAGTAGGAAACAGAATTATTTTTTTCTGGGCATGCTCATTGTTCTTGCTGTATTTTAGAATCTGGAAAGAAGAGCTTGCTTCTTGCGGTAAAACAGAGTGTGTTTCAGGGATGAGAACTCTTGTCTGAATTTCCCTTCAGAAACGTAGTTAAACGCCATGATGTGTGCGTTACTAAAAGCAAGAGTTCTTTTCTGGTAAACCAAGTGAATTTTCGGCTCAAATAATTTTACACAGTTCAAAAACCCAATGTGATTCTCACTATTAACTAAAAATTATTCATTTAAGAGGTGCTGTGGTTTGTATCAGTTTCATACACAGAGTTGAACTTCATATGGTCCATATGTGTAGGAAACACAGTTCTTTTTTTTCAGGGCATGCTTATGGTACTTGCTGCATTTTACAATCTAGAGCTTGCTTCTTGCGTTACAACAGAGTCTGTTTTAGGGATGAGAACTCTGGTCTGAATTTCCCTTCAGAAACGCAGCTAAACCCCAGGATCTGTGTCTTCCTATAAGCAAGAGTTCATTTCTGGTAATCCCAGTGAATTTTGGGATCAAATGATTTTTCGCAGTTCACGAACCCAACGCGATTCTCACTATTAACTAAAGAGCATTTATGTAAGAGGAGCTGTGGTTTGTATCAGTTTGATAAGCAGAGTTAAACTACATATGGTTCATATGAGTAGGAAACACAATTTTTTTTTCTGGGCATGGTCATGGTTCTTGCTTTATCTTAGAATCTGGAAAGAAGAGCTTGCTTCTTGCGTGAAAACAGAGTGTGTTTCATTGATGAGAACAATGCTCTGAATTTCCCTTGAGAAATGGATTTAAACCCCAGTATATGTGTCTTCCTACAACCAAGAGTTCATTTCTGGAAACCCAGTGAATTTTAGGCTCATATAATACTACACAGTTCATGAACCCAACGCGATTCTCACTATTAACTAAAGAGCATTTATGTAAGTGGAGCTGTGGTTTGTTTCAGTTTCATAAGCAGAGTTGAATTACATATGGTCCTTATGAGTAGGAAACACAGTTCATTTTTTCAGGGCATGCTCATGGTTCTTGCTGTATTTTAGATTCTGGAAAGAAGAACTTGCTTCTTGCGTTAAAACAGATTGTGTTTCAGGGATGAGATTTCTGGTCTGAATTTCCCTTCAGAAATGGAGTTAAACCCCATGATCTGTGGCTTCCAACAAGCAAGAGTTCATTGCTGGTAAACATATTGAATTTTGGGTTCAAATGATTTTACACAGATCAAAAACCCAATGCGATTCTCACTATTAACTAAAGAGCATTTATATAAGTGGAGCTGTGGTTTGTATCAGTTTCATAGGCAGAGTTGAACTACATATGGTCTGTATGAGTAGGAAACACAGTTATTTTTTTCAGGGCATGCTCATGATTCTTGCTGTATTGGAGACGCTGGAAAGAAGAACTTGCTTCTTGCATTAAAACAGAGTGTGTTTCATGGATGAGTACTCTGGTCTGAATTTCCCTTCAGAAACGGAGTTAAATCCCATGATGTGTGTGTTCCTACAAGCAAGAGTTCATTTCTGATAAACCAAGTGAATTTTTGGCCCAAATGATTTTACAAAGTTCTAGATCCCAACACGATTATCACTAATAACTAAAGAGCATTTATGTAAGAGGAGCTGTGGTCTCTATCAGTTTCATCAGCAAAGTTTAAATACATATGGTCTATGTGAGTGGAAAAACAGTTCTTTTTTTCTGGGCATGCTCATTGTTCTTACTATATTGGTGACAGAGGAAAGAATAGGATGATTCTTGCCTTAAAACAGAGTGTTGTTCAGGGCTGAGAACTCTGGTCTGAATTTCCCTTCAGAAACGGAGTTAAAACCCAGGATCTGTGTCTTCCTACAAGCAAGAGTTCAATTCTGTTAAACCAAGTGAATTTTGGGATCAAATGAGTTTACACAGTTCAAAAACCCAACGCGATTCTTGCTATTAACTAAAGAGAATTTATTTAGATGTGCTGTGGTTTGTATCAGTTTCATACGCTGAGTTGAACTTCATATGGTCCATATGAGTAGGAAACACAGTTCTTTTTTTCTAGGCATGCTCATGGTTCTTGCTGCATTTTACAATCTGGAGCTTGCTGAATGTGTGAAAACAGAGTGTGTTTCATTAATGAGAACACTGCTCTGAATTTCCCTTCAGAAACGGAGTTAAACCCCATGATCTGTGTCTTCCTACAAACAAGATTTCATTTCTGGAAAACCCAGTGAATTTTGGGCTCAAATGATTTTACACAGTTCATGAACCCAACGGGATTCTCACTATTAACTAAAGAGCATTTATGTAAGAGGAGCTGTGGTTTGTTTCAGTTTCATAAGCAGAGTTGAATTATATATGGTCCTTATGAGTAGGAAACACAGTTCTTTTTTTCTAGGCATGCTCATGGTTCTTGCTGCATTTTACAATCTGGAGCTTGCTTCATGCGAGAAAACAGAGTGTGTTTCATTGATGAGAACACTGCTCTGAATTTCCCTCCAGAAACGGAGTTAAACACCATGATCTGTGTCTTCCTACAAACAAGATTTCATTTCTGGAAAACCCAGTGAATTTTGGGCTCAAATGATTTTACACCGTTCATGAACCCAACGGGGTTCTCACTATTAACTAAAGAGCATTTATGTAAGAGGAGCTGTGGTTTGTTTCAGTTTCATAAGCAGAGTTGAATTATATATGGTCCTTATGAGTAGGAAACACAGTTCTTTTTTTCTGGGCATGCTCATGGTACTTACTGTATTGGAGAAGCTGGATAGAAGAGGATGATTCTTGCCTTAAAACAGAGTGTTTTTCAGGGATGAGAATTGTGGTCTGAATTTCCCTTCAGAAAAGGAGTTAAACCCCAGGATCTGTGTCTTCCTACAAGCAAGAGTTCATTTCTGGTAATCCCAGTGAATTTTGGGCTCAAATGATTTTTCGCAGTTCCCGAACCCAACGCGATTCTCACTATTAACTAAAGAGCATTTATGTAAGAGGAGCTGTGGTTTGTATCAGTTTGATAAGCAGAGTTAAACTACATATGGTTCGTAGGAGTAGGAAACACAATTTTTTTTTTCTGGGCATGGTCATGGTTCTTGCTTTATCTTAGAATCTGGAAAGAAGAGCTTGCTTCTTGCGTGAAAACAGAGTGTGTTTCATTGATGAGAACAATGCTCTGAATTTCCCTTGAGAAATGGAGTTAAACCCCAGGATATGTGTCTTCCTACAACCAAGAGTTCATTTCTGGAAACCCAGTGAATTTTAGGCTCATATAATACTACACAGTTCATGAACCCAACGCGATACTCACTATTAACTAAAGAGCATTTATATAAGTGGAGCTGTGGTTTGTATCAGTTTCACAGGCAGAGTTGAACTACATATGGTCTGTATGAGTAGGAAACACAGTTATTTTTTTCAGGTCATGCTCATGATTCTTGCTGTATTGGAGACGCTGGAAAGAAGAACTTGCTTCTTGCATTAAAACAGAGTGTGTTTCATGGATGAGTACTCTGGTCTGAATTTCCCTTCAGAAACGGAGTTAAATTCCATGATGTGTGTGTTCCTACAAGCAAGAGTTCATTTCTGATAAACCAAGTGAATTTTTGGCCCAAATGATTTTACACAGTTCTAGATCCCAACACGATTACCACTAATAACTAAAGAGCATTTATGTAAGAGGAGCTGCGGTCTCTATCAGTTTCATCAGCAGAGTTTAAATACATATGGTGTATGTGTGTGGAAAAACAGTTCTTTTTTTCTGGGCATGCTCATTGTTCTTACTATATTGGTGACAGAGGAAAGAATAGGATGATTCTTGCCTTAAAACAGAGTGTTGTTCAGGGCTGAGAACTCTGGTCTGAATTTCCCTTCAGAAACGGAGTTAAAACCCAGGATCTGTGTCTTCCTACAAGCAAGAGTTCAATTCTGTTAAACCAAGTGAATTTTGGGCTCAAATGATTTTACACAGTTCAAAAACCCAACGTGATTCTCGCTATTAACTAAAGAGAATTTATTTAGATGTGCTGTGGTTTGTATCAGTTTCATACACTGAGTTGAACTTCATATGGTCCATATGAGTAGGAAACACAGTTCTTTTTTTCTAGGCATGCTCATGGTTCTTGCTGCATTTTACAATCTGGAGCTTGCTTCATGCGAGAAAACAGAGTGTGTTTCATTGATGAGAACACTGCTCTGAATTTCCCTTCAGAAACGGAGTTAAACCCCATGATCTGTGTCTTCCTACAAACGATTTCATTTCTGGAAAACCCAGTGAATTTTGGGCTCAAATGATTTTACACAGTTCATGAACCCAACGGGATTCTCACTATTAACTAAAGAGCATTTATGTAAGAGGAGCTGTGGTTTGTTTCAGTTTCATAAGCAGAGTTGAATTATATATGGTCCTTATGAGTAGGAAACACAGTTCTTTTTTTCTGGGCCTGCTCATGGTACTTACTGTATTGGAGAAGCTGGAAAGAAGAGGATGATTCTTGCCTTAAAACAGAGTGTTTTTCAGGGATGAGAATTGTGGTCTGAATTTCCCTTCAGAAAAGGAGTTAAACCCCAGGATCTGTGTCTTCCTACAAGCAAGAGTTCATTTTTGGTAATCCCAGTGAATTTTGGGCTCAAATGATTTTTCGCAGTTCCCGAACCCAACGCGATTCTCACTATTAACTAAAGAGCATTTATGTAAGAGGAGCTGTGGTTTGTATCAGTTTCATAAGCAGAGTTGAACTACATATGGTCCATATGAGTAGGAAACAGAATTATTTTTTTCTGGGCATGCTCATTGTTCTTGCTGTATTTTAGAATCTGGAAAGAAGAGCTTGCTTCTTGCGGTAAAACAGAGTGTGTTTCAGGGATGAGAACTCTTGTCTGAATTTCCCTTCAGAAACGTAGTTAAACGCCATGATGTGTGCGTTACTAAAAGCAAGAGTTCTTTTCTGGTAAACCAAGTGAATTTTCGGCTCAAATAATTTTACACAGTTCAAAAACCCAATGTGATTCTCACTATTAACTAAAAATTATTCATTTAAGAGGTGCTGTGGTTTGTATCAGTTTCATACACAGAGTTGAACTTCATATGGTCCATATGTGTAGGAAACACAGTTCTTTTTTTTCAGGGCATGCTTATGGTACTTGCTGCATTTTACAATCTGGAGCTTGCTTCTTGCGTTACAACAGAGTTTGTTTTAGGGATGAGAACTCTGGTCTGAATTTCCCTTCAGAAACGCAGCTAAACCCCAGGATCTGTGTCTTCCTATAAGCAAGAGTTCATTTCTGGTAATCCCAGTGAATTTTGGGATCAAATGATTTTTCGCAGTTCACGAACCCAACGCGATTCTCACTATTAACTAAAGAGCATTTATGTAAGAGGAGCTGTGGTTTGTATCAGTTTGATAAGCAGAGTTAAACTACATATGGTTCATATGAGTAGGAAACACAATTTTTTTTTTCTGGGCATGGTCATGGTTCTTGCTTTATCTTAGAATCTGGAAAGAAGAGCTTGCTTCTTGCGTGAAAACAGAGTGTGTTTCATTGATGAGAACAATGCTCTGAATTTCCCTTGAGAAATGGATTTAAACCCCAGTATATGTGTCTTCCTACAACCAAGAGTTCATTTCTGGAAACCCAGTGAATTTTAGGCTCATATAATACTACACAGTTCATGAACCCAACGCGATTCTCACTATTAACTAAAGAGCATTTATGTAAGTGGAGCTGTGGTTTGTTTCAGTTTCATAAGCAGAGTTGAATTACATATGGTCCTTATGAGTAGGAAACACAGTTCATTTTTTCAGGGCATGCTCATGGTTCTTGCTGTATTTTAGATTCTGGAAAGAAGAACTTGCTTCTTGCGTTAAAACAGATTGTGTTTCAGGGATGAGATTTCTGGTCTGAATTTCCCTTCAGAAATGGAGTTAAACCCCATGATCTGTGGCTTCCAACAAGCAAGAGTTCATTGCTGGTAAACATATTGAATTTTGGGTTCAAATGATTTTACACAGATCAAAAACCCAATGCGATTCTCACTATTAACTAAAGAGCATTTATATAAGTGGAGCTGTGGTTTGTATCAGTTTCATAGGCAGAGTTGAACTACATATGGTCTGTATGAGTAGGAAACACAGTTATTTTTTTCAGGGCATGCTCATGATTCTTGCTGTATTGGAGACGCTGGAAAGAAGAACTTGCTTCTTGCATTAAAACAGAGTGTGTTTCATGGATGAGTACTCTGGTCTGAATTTCCCTTCAGAAACGGAGTTAAATCCCATGATGTGTGTGTTCCTACAAGCAAGAGTTCATTTCTGATAAACCAAGTGAATTTTTGGCCCAAATGATTTTACAAAGTTCTAGATCCCAACACGATTATCACTAATAACTAAAGAGCATTTATGTAAGAGGAGCTGTGGTCTCTATCAGTTTCATCAGCAAAGTTTAAATACATATGGTCTATGTGAGTGGAAAAACAGTTCTTTTTTTCTGGGCATGCTCATTGTTCTTACTATATTGGTGACAGAGGAAAGAATAGGATGATTCTTGCCTTAAAACAGAGTGTTGTTCAGGGCTGAGAACTCTGGTCTGAATTTCCCTTCAGAAACGGAGTTAAAACCCAGGATCTGTGTCTTCCTACAAGCAAGAGTTCAATTCTGTTAAACCAAGTGAATTTTGGGATCAAATGAGTTTACACAGTTCAAAAACCCAACGCGATTCTTGCTATTAACTAAAGAGAATTTATTTAGATGTGCTGTGGTTTGTATCAGTTTCATACGCTGAGTTGAACTTCATATGGTCCATATGAGTAGGAAACACAGTTCTTTTTTTCTAGGCATGCTCATGGTTCTTGCTGCATTTTACAATCTGGAGCTTGCTGAATGTGTGAAAACAGAGTGTGTTTCATTAATGAGAACACTGCTCTGAATTTCCCTTCAGAAACGGAGTTAAACCCCATGATCTGTGTCTTCCTACAAACAAGATTTCATTTCTGGAAAACGCAGTGAATTTTGGGCTCAAATGATTTTACACAGTTCATGAACCCAACGGGATTCTCACTATTAACTAAAGAGCATTTATGTAAGAGGAGCTGTGGTTTGTTTCAGTTTCATAAGCAGAGTTGAATTATATATGGTCCTTATGAGTAGGAAACACAGTTCTTTTTTTCTGGGCATGCACATGGTACTTACTGTATTGGAGAAGCTGGAAAGAAGAGGATGATTCTTGCCTTAAAACAGAATGTTTTTCAGGGATGAGAATTGTGGTCTGAATTTCCCTTCAGAAATGGAGTTAAACCCCATGATCTGTGTCTTCCTACAAGCAAGAGTTCATTTCTGGTAAACCAAGTGAATTTTCGGCTCAAAGCTTTTTGCACAGTTCTAGAACCCAACGCGATTATCACTATTAACTAAAGAGGATTTATGTGAGAGCAGCTGTGGTCTGCATAAGTTTCATAAGCCGAGTTGAACTACATATGGTCTGTATGAGTAGGAAACACAGTTCTTTTTTCTGGGCATGCTCATGGTCTTACTGTTTTGGAGAAGCAGGAAAGAAGATGATGATTCATGCCATAACACAGAGTGTTATTCAGGGATGAGAATTCTGGTCTCAATTTCCCTTCAGAAACCGAGTTAAACCCCAGGATCTGTGTCTTCCTACAAGCAAGAGTTCAATCTGTAAAACCCAGTGAATTTGGGCTCACATGATTTTACACAGTTAATGATCCCAACAAAATTCTCACTTTTAACTGAAGAGCAGTTATGTAAGAGGAGCTGTGGTTTGTATCAGTTTCCTCAGCAGAGTTGAACTACATCTGGTCTGTATGAGTAGGAAACACAGTTCTTTTTTTCAGGCCATGCTCATGGTTCTTGCTGTATTGGAGATGCTGGAATGAAGAGCTTGCTTCTTGTGTTAAATCAGAGTGTTGTTCATGGATGAGAACACTGGTCTGAATTTCTCTTCAGAAACGGAGTTAAACCCCAGGATCTGTATTTTCCTGCAAGTAAGATTTCATTTCTGGTAAACAAAGTGAATTTTGGGCTCAAATTATTTTACACAGTTCAAAAACCCAATGTGATTCTCACTATCAACTAAAGAGCATTTATATAAGAGGAGCTGTGGTTTGTATCAGTTTCATAAGCAGAGTTGAACTACATATGGTCCATATGAGTAGGATACCCAGTTCTTTTTTTCAGGGCATGCTCATTGTTCTTGCTTTATTTTAGACTCTGATAAGATGAGCTTGGTTATTGCGTTAAAACAGATTGTGTTGCAGGGATGAGAAGTCTGGTCTGAATTTCCCTTCAGAAACAGAGTAAAACCCCATGATCTGTGTCTTCCTACAAGCCCGAGTTGATTTATGTATTTTAGATTCTAGAATGAATACCTTGCTTCTTACGTTAAAACAAATTGTGTTTCAGGGATGAGAATTCTGGTCTGAATTTCCCTTCAGAAACGGAATTACACCCCAGGATCTGCATTTTCCTACAAGCAAGAGTTCATTTCTGGTAAACCAAGTGAATTTTGGGCTCAAATTATTTTACACAGATCAAAAACCCAATGCGATTCTCACACCTGACTAAAGAGCATGTATATAAGAGGAGCTGTGGGTTGTATCAGTTTCATAAGCAGAGTTGAACTACATATGGTCCGTATAGGTAGGAAACACAGTTCTTTTTTTCAGGGCATGCTCATGGTTCTTGCTGTATTGGAGACACTGGAAAGATGAGCTTGCTTCTTGCGTTAAATCAGAGTGTGTTTCATGGATGAGAACACTGGTCTGAATTTCCCTTCAGAAACGGAGTTAAACCCTTGGAGTTGTATTTTCCTACAAACAAGACTTCATTTGTGGTAAACCAAGTGAATTTTGGGCTCAATTTATTTTACACAGTTCAAAAACCAATTGCGATACTCAATATTAACTAAAGAGCATCTATATAAGAGGAGCTGTGGTTTGTTTCAGTTTCATCAGCAGAGTTGAACTACATCTGGTCCGTATGAGTAGGAAACACAGTTCTTTTTTTCTGGGCATGCTCATGGTTCTTGCTGTATTGGAGTCGCTGGAAAGAAGAGCTTGCTTCTTGCATTAAAACAGAGTGTGTTTCATGGATGAGTACTCTGGTCTGAATTTCCCATCCGAAACGATTTTCGATATTAACTAAAGAGCATTTTTGTAAGAGGAGCTGTGTTTTGTTTCAGTTTTATATGCAAGAGTTCATTTCTGGTAAAGAAAGTGAATTTTGGGCTCTAATGATTATACACAGTTCAAAAACCAAGTGCGATTCTCACTATTATCTAAAGCGCATTTATGTAAGAGGAGCTGTGGTTTGTATGAGTTTCATAAGCAGAGTTGAACTACATATGGTCAGTATGAGTAGGAAACTCAGTTCTTTTTTCTGGGCATGCTCAGAGTTCTTGCTGTTTTGGAGACGATGAAAGAAAAGCTTGCTTCTTGCATTAAAACAAATTGTGTTTCATGGATGAGAACTCTGGTCTGAATTTCCCTTCAGAAACGGAGTTAAACCCCATGATCTGTGCCTTCCTACAAGCCAGAGTTCATTTCTGTATTTTAGATTCTAGAAAGAATACCTTGCTTATTACGTTAAAACAAATTGTGTTTCAGGGGTGAGAATTCTGGTCTGAATTTCCCTTCAGAAACGGAGTTACACCCCAGGATCTGTATTTTCCTACAAGCAAGAGTTCATTTCTGGTAAACCAAGTGAATTTTGGGCTCAAATTATTTTACACAGTTCAAAAACTCAATGCTTTTATCATTACCAACTAAAGAGCGTTTATGTAAGAGGAGCTGTGGTTTGTATCAGTTTCATAAGCAGAGTTGAACTACATATGGTCCGTATGAGTAGGAATCACACTTCTTTTTTTCAGGGCATGCTCATGATTCTTTTTGTATTTCAGACTCTGGAAAGAAGAGCTTGCTTCTTCGTTAAAACAGATTGTGTTTCAGGGATGAGAACTCTGGCCTGAATTTCCCTTCAAAAACGGAGTTAAACACCAGGATCTGTGTCTTCCTACAATCAAGAGTCCATTTCAGGTAATCTCAGTGACTTTTGGGCTCAAATGATTTTACACAGTTCTGGATCCCATCGCGATTCTCACTAAAAACTAAAGAGCATTTATGTAAGAGTTGCTGTTGTTTGTATCAGTTTCATAAGCAGAGTTAAACTACATATGGTCAGTATGAGGAAGAAACACAGTTCTTTATTTCTGGGCATGCTCATGATTCTTGCTGTATTGGAGACTCTGGAAAGAAGAGCTTGCTTCTTGCGTTAAATCAGAGTGTGTTTCATGGATGAGAACACTGGTCTGAATTTCCCTTCAGAAACGGAGTTAAACGCCTGGTTCTGAATTTTCCTAAAATCAAGAGTTCATTTCTGGTAAACCAAGTGAATTTTTGGCACAAATAATTTTACACAGTTCAAAAACCCAATGCGATTCTCACTATTAACTAAAGAGCATTTATATAAGAGGAGCTGTGGTTTGTATCAGTTTCATAAGCAGAGTTGAACTACATATGGTCCATATGAGTAGGAAACACAGTTCTTTTTTTCAGGCCATGCTCATGGTTTTTGCTGTATTTTAGATTCTGGAAAGAAAACCTTGCTTCTTACGTTAAAACAGATTGTGTTTCAGGGATGAGAATTCTGGTCTGAAATTCCTTTCAGAAACGGAGTTAATCCCCAGGATCTGTGTCTTCCTACAAGCAAGAGTTCATTTCTGGAAAACCCAGTGAATTTTGGGCTCAAATGATTTTACACAGTTTATGAACCCAACGCTATTCTCACTATTAACTAAAGAGCATTTATGTAAGAGGTACTCTGGTTTGTTTCAGTTTCATAAGCAGAGTTGAATTACATATGATCCGTCTCAATAGGAAACACAGCTCTTTTTTTCTTGGCATTGCTCATGGTTCTTGCTGTATTGGTGAGGCTGGAAAGAAGAGCTTTCTTCTTGCGTTAAAACAGAGTGTGTTTCATGGATGAGAACAATGGTCTGAATTTCCCCTCAGAAACGGAGTGAAACCACAGGATCTGTTGATTCCTAGAAGCAAGAGTTCATTTCTTGTAAACAAATTGAATTTTGGGTTCAAAAGATTTTACACAGATCTAAAAGCCAATGCGATTCTCAGTATTAACTAAAGAGCATTTATATAAGAGGAGCTGTGGTTTGTATCAGTTTCATAAGCAGAGTTGAACTACATATGGTCTGTATGAGTAGGAAACACAGTTCTTTTTTTCAGGGCATGCTTATGGTTTTTGCTGTATTTTACAATCTTGAGCTTGCTTTTTGCATTAAAACAGAGTGTGTTTCAGGGATGAGAACTCTGGTCTGAATTTCCCTTCAGAAACGGAGTTAAACCCCTGCATGTACATCTTCCTACAAGCAACAGTTCATTTCTGGTAAATCCATTGAATTTTGGGCTCAAATGATTTTTCACAGTTCACGAACCCAACGCTATTCTCACTATTAACTAAAGAGCATTTATGTAAGAGGAGCTGTGGTTTGTGTCAGTTTCATAAGCAGAGTTGATGAACATATGGTCTTTATGTGTAGGAAACACAGTTCTTTTTTGAGGGCATGCTTATGGTTCTTGCAGTATTGGAGAAGCTTGAAAGAAGAGGTTCTTTCTTGCCTTAAAACAGAGTGTGTTTCATGGATGAGAACGCTAGTCTGAATTTCCCTTCACAAACGGAGTTAAACCCCAGGATCTGTGTCTTCCTACAAGCAAGAGTTCATTTCTAGTAAACTAAGTGAATTTTGGGCTCAAATGATTTTACACAGTTCAAAAACCCAATGCGATTCTCACTCTTAACTAAAGATTATTTATTTAAGAGGTGCAGTGGTTTGAATCAGTTTCATACCCAGAGTTGAACTTCATATCGTCCGTATGAGTAGGAAACACAGTTCTTTTTTTCAGGGCATGCTCATTGTTCTTGCTGCATTTTACAATCTGGAGCTTGCTTCTTGCGTTAAAACAGAGTGTGTTTCAGGGATGAGAACTCTGGTCTTAATTTCTCTTGAGAAACGGAGTTAAACCCCTGCATGTATGTCTTCCTACAAGCAAGAGTTCATTTCTGATAAACCCAGTTAATTTTGGGTTCAAATGATTTTTCACAGTTCACGAACCCAACGCTATTCTCTCTATTAACCAAAGAGCATTTATGTAAGAGGAACTGTGGTTTGTATCACTTTCATGAGCAGAGTTGAACTACATATGCTCTGTATGAGTAGGAAACACAGTACTTTTTTTCAGGGCATGCTCATGGTTCGTGCTGTATTTTAGATTCTGGAAAGAATAAATTGCTTCTTGCGTTAAAACAGATTGTATTTCAGGGCTGAGAAATCTGGTCTTAATTTCCCTTCAGAAACGGAGTTAAACCCCAGGATTTGTGTCTTCCTACAAGCAAGAGTTCATTTCTGGTTAACCCAGGGAATTTTGGCCTCAAATGATTATACACAGTTCTAAAACCCAACGTGATTCTCGCTATTAACTAAAGAGCATTTATGTAAGAGGAGCTGTGGTTTGTTTCAGTTTCATAAGCAGAGTTGAATTACATATGGTCCTTATGAGTAGGAAACACAGTTCTTTTTTTCAGGGAATGCTCATGGTTCTTGCTGTATTTTAGATTCTGGAAAGAATAAATTGCTTCTTGCGTTAAAACAGATTGTGTTTCAGGGCTGAGAAATCTGGTCTAAATTTCCCTTCAGAAACGGAGTTAAACCCCTGGATCTGTGTCTTCCTACAAGCAAGAGTTCAATTCTGTTAAACCAAGTGAATTTTGGGCTCAAATGTTTTTTCGCAGTTCACAAACCAAAACGCGATTCTCACTATTAACTAAAGAGCATTTATGTAAGACGAGCTGTGGTTTGTATCATTTTCATAACAGGAGTTGAACTACATATGATGTGTATGAGTGAGTAGGAAACACAGTTCTTTTTTCTGGGCATGCTCATGGTTCTTGCTGTATTGGAGACGCTGGAAAGAAGACCTTGCTTCTTGCATTGAAACAGAGTGTGTTTCATGGATGAGTCTCTGGTCTGAATTTCCCATCAGAAACGGAGTTAAACCCCAGGATCTGTGTCTTCCTACAAGCAAGAGTTCAATTCTGTTAAACCAAGTGAATTTTGGGATCAAATGATTTTACACAGTTCAAAAACCCAACGCGATTCTGGCTATTAACTAAAGAGCATTTATTCAAGAGGTGCTGTGGTTGGTATCAGTTTCATAAGCAGAGTTGATCTACACATGGTCCGTATGAGTAGGAAACACAGTTCTTTTTTTCTGGGCATGCTCCTTTTTCTTGCTGTATTGGAGTCGCTGGAAAGAATAGCTTGCTTTTGCGTTAAGACAGACTGTGTTTCATGGATGAGAACACTGGTCTGAATTTCCCTTCAGAAACGGAGTTAAACCCCAGGATCTGTGTCTTCCTACACGCAAGAGTTCAATTCTGTTAAACCAAGTGAATTTTGGCCTCAAATGATTTACACAGTTCTAAAACCCAACATGATTCTGGCTATTAACTAAAGAGCATTTATTTAAGAGGTGCTGTGGTTTCTATCAGTTTCATAAGCAGAGTTGAATTACATATGGTCCTTTTGAGTAGGAAACACAATTCTTTTTTTCAGTGCATGCTCATGGTTCTTGCTGTATTTTGGAGTCTTGAAAGAAGAGCTTGCTTTTTGCGGTAAAACAGAGTATGTTTCAGAGATGAGAACTCTGGTCTGAATTTCCCTTCAGAAACGGGGTTAAACCCCATGATGTGTGTGTTCCTACAATCAAGAGTTCATTTCTGGTAAACAAAGTGAATTTTTGGCTCAAATGATTTTACACAGTTCTAGAACCCAACACGATTATCACTAATAACTAAAGAGCATTTATGTAACAGGAGCTGTGCCACGACCATGACGGTGTAGCCTGGGTGACAAATGCCTTGGATAAGGTAGTTAAGTGGGAAAGGGGGGCTCGCGGCCCTCGGTTCTATGCTCCCGGCGACCCCTCATCAATTTGCCTGAATCAAGGTGCCAGGCTACACGGAACCACGCAGATCTGCTTGCAGAGGCTGGCTGGCTCTCTGCCTTCTTCTCTTTGCAGCTGTAATTATTGTTGTTTCCATGTGTATTAATTCCAAGAAGTTAACTCTTAATGTTCCTGATGTGCACCATACAGAGAGTAATGATTCCTCAAAAGTGGCTTCAATACCCCCACCTATGATTCAAGCTTTTATGCCAACAGTTCAAGAGTGTCCCTAAAGTTTGGAGGAATTCATGAATGATTTAGAGCAGAAAGAACTTATGATTCAGAAGGACAAAGACTCTAGCGAAGAGAGAATGAAAGTAAAGGTACAGGCACTCATAGGCAATCCACACGCGCAGCCGACAGCAGCTGCGAGGAAGCAGTTACAGGAATTAGCCATTCCTATAAGAATTATTCAGGGACAAATAGAGTTTCTCATCAAGGGTCGATGGTGGCAACCCCCTAACTTTAATCTTAGATACAATAATTATTTAGAGCCATTACCTTTTACGGGAGTTTATGACGTACATGGGAACTGATGTGTGAATCATAATGGTATGAAAACAGAATGGCATAAGTTACAGTTCATGGAAAGATTAGCTAGGTACCGACACCCCTGGTGCCTTCTCACCCACAGGCAAAGGTTAAAATATTTTCACACAAATGAAAACATGGTTAGAACAATGATGGAAAGGGTTTAATTTTGATACAGAACAAAGGTGTAGAAGGAAAACTACAGCTAGGGCCGTAATGTTCTCTGTCCGGATGAGGAACCACAAAAGAAAAAGTAAAGGCTATACTCATGAGATCTGTTAATCATTCTGAAAAAACTGTGTAACTACATTGTTGATTCTATGTTTGTCACCCTACAGGCCGATTGCCGTGTTTCCCCAAGTAACTGTATAAAATTCACTGCTTGGTCTGAGTAAAATTGCAGCAGCTTCACAACATACTCTCGTGTCTATGGCTGTCAGTCATTCGCCAATCCCACTTATCCTGAGTACCTTCACCCTGTTTTCCCTCGGTCTGGTGGTCTAGCTGAGATCCAGTCCGCGGCATAGCTGTGCTCTTTATCAGTTTCATCAGCAGAGTTGAACTACATATGGTCTGTATGAGTAGGAAACACAATTCTGTGTTTCAGGGCATGCTCATGGTTCTTGCTGTATTTTAGAATCTGGAAAGAAGAGCTTGCTTTTTGCGTTAAAACAGAGTGTGTTTCAGGGATGAGAACTCTGGTCTGAATTTCCCTTCAGAAACGGAGTTAAACCCCAGGATCTGTGTCTTCCTACAAGCAAGATTTCATTTCTGGTAAACCAAGTGAATTTCGGCTCAAATGATTTTATACAGTACAAAAAACCCAATGCGATTCTCACTATTAACTAAAGATTATTTATTTAAGAGGTGCTGTGGTTTGTATCAGTTTCATACGCAGAGTTGAACTACATATGGTTTGTATGAGTAGGAAACACAGTTCTTTTTTTCTAGGCATGCTCATGGTTCTGTCTGCATTTTACAATCTGGAGCTTAGTTCTTGCATTAAAACAGAGTGTGTTTCAGGGATGAGAACTCTGGTCTGTATTTCACTTCAGAAACGGAGCTAAACCCCAGGATCTCTGTTTTCCTACAGGCAAGAGTTCATTTCTGGTTAACATAGTGAATTTTGGTCTCAAATGATTTTTCGCAGTTCATGAACCCAACGCGATTCTCACTATTAACTAAAGAGCATTTATGTAAGAGGAGCTGTTTTCTGTATCAGTTTCATCAGCAGAGTTGAACTACATATGGTCCGTATGAGTAGGAAACACGGTTATTTTTTCAGGGCATGCTCACGGTTCTTGCTGTATTTTAGATTCTGGAAAGAATAACTTGCGTCTTGCGTTAAAACAGATTGTGTTTCAGGGCTGAGAAATCTGGTCTTAATTTCCCTTCAGAAACGGAGTTAAACCCCAGGATCTGTGTCTTCCTAGAAGCAAGAGTTCAATTCTATTACACCAAGTGAATTTTGGGCTCAAATGATTATACACAGTTCAAAAACCCAACGCGATTCTGGCTCTTAACTAAAGAGCATTTATGCAAGAGGTGATGTGGTTTGTATCAGTTTCATAAGCAGAGTTGATCTACATATGTTCCCTCTGAGTAGGAAACACAGCTCTTTTTTTCTTGGCATTGCTCATGGTTCTTTCTGTAAAGGAGAGGCTGGAAAGAATAGCTTGCTTCTTGCGTTAAAACAGAGTGTGTTTCATGGATGAGAACAATGGTCTGAATTTCCCTTCAGAAACGGAGTTAAACCTCATGATCTGTGTCTTCCTACAAGCAAGAGTTCAGTCCAGGTAAATCCAGTGAATTTTGGGCTCAAATGATTTTTGCAGTTAACGAAGCCAACGCGATTCTCACTGTTAACTAAAGATTATTTATTTAAGAGGTGCTGTAGTTTGTATCAGTTTCATACCCAGAGTTGAACTTCATATGGTCCGTATGAGTAGAAACACAGTTCTTCTTTTCTTGGCATTGCTCATGGTTCTTGCTGTATAGTAGAGGCTGGAAAGAAGAGCTTGCTTCTTGCGTTAAAACAGAGTGTGTTTCATGGATGAGAACAATGGTCTGAATTTCCCTTGAGAAACGGAGTTAAAGCCAGGATCTGTGTCTTCCTACAAGCAAGAGTTCAATTCTGTTAAAACAAATGAATTTTGGGCTCAAATGATTTTACGTAGTTCAAAAACCCAACGAGATTCTGGCTATTAACTTAAGAGCATTTATGTAAGAGGAGCTGTGGTTTGTATCAGTTTCATAAGCAGAGTTGAACTACATACTGTCTGTATGAGTAGGAAACACAGTTCTTTTTTCTGGGCATGCTCATGGTTCTTACTCTATTGGAGAAGCTGGAAAGAAGAGGATGATTCTTGCCTAAAAGAGAGTGTTTTTCAGGGATGAGAACTCTGCTCTATATTTCCCTTCAGAAATGAAGTTAAACCCCATAACCTGTGTCTTCCTACAAGCAAGAGTTCATTTCTGGTAAACGCAGTGAATTTTGGGCTCAAATGATTATTCGCAGTTCACAAACCCAACGCGATTCTCACTAGTAACGAAAGAGAATTTATGTAAGAGGAGTTGTGGGTTGTATCAGGTTCAAAGGAGAGATTAACTACATTTGGTCTGTATGAGAAGGAAAAACAGTTCATTTTTTCTGGGCATGCTTATGGTTCTTACTGTATTGGAGACGGTGGAAAGAAGAGGAGGGTTCTTGCCTTAAAACAGAGTGTTTTTCAGGGCTGAGAACTCTGGTCTGAATTTCCCTTCAGAAACGGAGTTAAACCCAGGATCTGTGTCTTCCTACAAGCAAGAGATCAATTCTGTTAAACCAAGTGAATTTTGGGCTCAAATGATTTTACACAGTACAAAAACCCAACGCGATTCTGGCTATTAACTAAAGAGCATTTATTTAAGAGGTGCTGTGGTTTGTATCAGTTTCATAATCAGAATTGATCTACATATGGTCTGTATGAGTAGGAAACACAGTTCTTTTTTGAGGGCATGCTTATGATTATTGCTGTATTGGAGAAGCTGGAAAGAAGAGCTTGCTTCTTGCATTAAAACAGAGTGTGTTTCATGGATGAGAACACTGGTCTGAATTTCCCTTCAGAAACGGAGTTAAACCCCAGGATCTGTGTCTTCCTACAAGCAAGAGTTCATTTCTGGAAGCCCAGTGAATTTTGGGCTCAAATGATTTTACACAGTTCATGAACCCAACGCGATTCTCAATATTAACTAAAGAGCATTTATGTAAGAGGAGCTGTGTTTTGTTTCAGTTTCATAAGCAGAGTTGAATTACATATTATCCGTCTGAGTAGGAAACACAGCAATTTTTTTCATGGCATTGCTAATGGTTCTTGCTGTATAGAAGAGGCTGGAAAGAAGAGCTTGCTTCTTGCGTTAAAACAGAGTGTGTTTCATGGATGAGAACATTGATCTGAATTTCCCTTCAGAAACGGAGATAAACCCCATCATCTGTAGCTTCCTACAAGCAAGAGGTCAGTTCAGGTAAATCCAGTGAATTTTGGGCTCAAATGATTTTCTGCAGTTCACGAAGCCAACGCGATTCTCACTATTAACGAAAGAGAATTTATGTAAGAGGAGTTGTGGGTTGTATCAGTTTCAAAGCAGAGATTAACTACATATTGTCTGTATGAGAAGGAAAAACAGTTCTTTTTTCTGGGCATGCTCATGGTTCTTGCTTTATTTTAGATTCTGGAAAGAATAACTTGCTTCTTGCGTTAAAACAGATTGTGTTTCAGGGCTGAGAAATCTGGTCCAAATTTCCCTTCAGAAACGGAGCTAAACCCCAGGATCTGTGTCTTCCTACAAGCAAGAGTTGATTTCTGGTTAACATAGTGAATTTTGGTCTCAAATGATTTTTCACAGTTCATGAACCCAACGCGATTCTCACTATAAACTAAAGAGCATTTATGTAAGAGGAGCTGTGTTCTGTATCAGTTTCATCAGCAGAGTTGAACTACATATGGTCCATATGAGTAGGAAACACAGTTCTTTTTTTCTTGGCATTGCTCATGGTTCTTGCTGTATAGGGGAGGCTGGAAAGAAGAGCTTGCTTCTTGCGTTAAAACAGAGTGTGTTTCATGGATGAGAACATTGATCTGAATTTCCCTTCAGAAACGGAGTTAAACCCCAGGATCTGTGTCTTCCTACAAGCAAGAGTTCAATTCTGTTAAACCAAGTGAATTTTGTGCTCAAATGATTTTACACAATACAAAAACCCAATGCGATTCTGGCTATTAAATAAAGTGCATTTATTTAAGAGGTGCTGTGGTTTGTATCAGTTTCATAAGCAGAGTTGATCTACATATGGTCCGTATGAGTAGGAAACACAGTTCTTTTTTTTCTGGGCATGCTCCTTTTTCTTGCTGCATTGGAGTCACTGGAAAGAAGAGCTTGCTTCTTGCGTTAAAACAGAGTGTGTTTCATGGATGAGAACATTGGTCTGAATTTCCCTTCAGAAACGGAGATAAACCCCATCATCTGTAGCTTCCTACAAGCAAGAGGTCAGTTCAGGTAAATCCAGTGAATTTTGGGCTCAAATGATTTTCTGCAGTTCACGAAGCCAACGCGATTCTCACTATTAACTAAAGAGAATTTATGTAAGAGGAGCTGTGGTTTGTATCAGTTTCATACCCAGATTGAACTTCATATGGTCTGTATGAGTAGGAAACACAGTTCTTTTTTTCTTGGCATTGCTCATGGTTCTTGCAGTATAGGGGAAGCTGGAAAGAAGAGCTTGCTTCTTGCGTTAAAACAGAGTGTGTTTCATGGATGAGAACAATGGTCTGAATTACCCTTCAGAAATGGAGTTAAATCCCAGGTTCTGTGTCTTCCTACAAGCAAGAGTTCATTTCTGGTAAACCCAGTGAATTTTTGCTCAAATGATTATACACAGTTCAAAAACCCAACGCGATTCTGGCTATTAACTAGAGAGCATTTATTTAAGAGGTGCTGTGGTTTGTATCAGTTTCATAAGCAGAGTTGATCTACATATGGTCTGTATGAGTAGGAAACACAGTTCTTTTTTGAGGGCATGCTTATGGTTCTTGCTGTATTGGAGAAGCTGGAAAGAAGAGCTTGCTTCTTGCATTAAAACAGAGTGTGTTTCATGGATGAGATCTCTGGTCTGAATTTCCCTTCAGAAGCTGAGTTAAAACCCAGGATCTGTGTCTTCCTACAAGCCAGAATTCATTTCTGGTAAACCAAGTGAATTTTTGGCTCTAATGATTTTTCGCAGTTCTCGAACCCAATGCGATTCTCAGTATTAACTAAAGAGGATTTATGTAAGAGGAGCTGTGGTTTGTATCAGTTTCATAAGCAGAGTTGAACTACATATGGTCCGTATGAGGAGGAAACACAGTTCTTTTTTTTCTGGGCATGCTCCTTTTTCTTGCTGTTTTGGAGACGCTAGAAAGATGAGCTTGCTTTTTGCGTTAAGACAGAGTGTGTTTCAGGGCTGAGAAATCTGGTCTAAATTTCCCTTCAGAAACGGAGTTAAACCCCAGGATCTGTGTCTTCCTACAAGCAAGAGTTCAATTCTGTTAAACCAAGTGAATTTTTGGCTCAAATGATTTTACACAGTTCAAAAACCCAATGCGATTCTGGCTATTAACTAAAGAGCATTTATCCAAGAAGGGGTTCTGTGGTTTGTATCAGTTGCATAAGCAGAGTGGAACTACATATTGTCTGTATGAGTATGAAACACAGTTCTTTTTTCTGGGCATGATCATGGTTCTTACTGTATTGGAGAAGCTGGAAAGAAGAGGATGTTTCTTGGGTTAAAACAGAGTGTGTTTCAGGGATGAGAACTCTGGTCTAAATTTCCCTTCAGAAACGGAGCTAAACCCCAGGATCTGTGTCTTCCTACAAGCAAGAGTTGATTTCTGGTTAACATAGTGAATTTTGGTCTCAAATGATTTTTCACAGTTCATGAACCCAACGCGATTCTCACTATAAACTAAAGAGCATTTATGTAAGAGGAGCTGTGTTCTGTATCAGTTTCATCAGCAGAGTTGAACTACATATGGTCCATATGAGTAGGAAACACAGTTCTTTTTTCCTTGGCATTGCTCATGGTTCTTGCTGTATAGGGGAGGCTGGAAAGAAGAGCTTGCTTCTTGCGTTAAAACAGAGTGTGTTTCATGGATGAGAACAATGGTCTGAATTTCCCTTCAGAAACGGAGTTAAACCCCAGGATCTGTGTCTTCCTACAAGCAAGAGTTCAATTCTGTTAAACCAAGGGAATTTTGTGCTCAAATGATTTTACACAATACAAAAACCCAATGCGATTCTGGCTATTAAATAAAGTGCATTTATTTAAGAGGTGCTGTGGTTTGTATCAGTTTCATAAGCAGAGTTGATCTACATATGGTCCGTATGAGTAGGAAACACAGTTCTTTTTTTTCTGGGCATGCTCCTTTTTCTTGCTGCATTGGAGTCACTGGAAAGAAGAGCTTGCTTTTTGCGTTAAGACAGAGTGTGTCTCATGGATGAGAACACTGGTCTGAATTTCCCTTCAGAAACGGAGTTACACCCCAGGATCTGTGTCTTCCTACAAGCAAGAGTTCAATTCTGTTAAACCAAGTGAATTTTCGGCTCAAATGATTTTACACAGTTCTAGAACCCAACACGATTATCAATAATAACTAAAGAGCATTGATGTAAGAGTAGCTGTGATCTGTATCCGTTTCATCAGCAGAGTTGAACTACATATGGTCCCTATGAGTACGAAACACAGTTCTTTTTTTCTGGGCATGCTCGTGGTTCTTACTATATTAGAGACGCTGGAAAGAAGAGGAGGATTCATGTCTTAAAACAGAGGGTTTTTCAGGGATGAGTATTCTGGTCTGAATTTCCCTTCAGAAAAGGAGTTAAACCCCAGGGTCTGTTCTTCCTACAAGCAAGAGTTCATTTCTGGTAATCCCAGTGAATTTTGGGCACAAATGTTTTTTCGCAGTTCAGGAACCCAAGGCGATTCTCACTATTAACTAAAGAGCATTTATGTAAGAGGAGCTGTGGTTTGTACCACATTCATGAGCAGAGTTGAACTACATATGGTCTGTATGAGTAGGAAACACCGTCCTTTTTTTCAGGGCATGCTCATGGTTCTTTCTGTATTTTAGAATCTGGAAAGAAGAGACTTGCTTCTTGCGTTAAAACAGAGTGTGTTTCTGCGATGGGAACAATGGTCTGAATTTCCCTTCAGAAACGGAGTTAAACCCCTGGATCTGTGTCTTCCTACAAGCAAGAGTTCATTTCTGGAAAACCCAGTGAATTTTGGGCTCAAATGATTTTGCACAGTTCATGAACCCAATGCGATTCTCATTTTAACTAAAGAGCATTTATATAAGTGGAGCTGTGGTATGTATCACTTTCATTACCAGAGTTGAACTACATATGGTCTGTATGAGTAGGAAACACAGTTCTTTTTTTCAGGGCATTCTCAGTGTTCTTGCTGCATTTTACAATCTGGAGCTTGCTTCTTGCGTTAAAACAGAGTGTGTTTCAGGGATGAGAACTCTGGTCTGAATTTCCCTTCAGAAACGGAGTTAAACTTCAGGATCTGTGTCCTACTACAAACAAGGGTTCAATTCTGTTAAACCAAGAGAATTTTGGTCTCAAATGATTTTACACAGTTCAGAAACCCATCGTGATTCTCACTATTAACTAAAGATTAATTAGTTAAGAGGTGCTGTGGGTTGTATCAGTTTTATACGCAGAGTTGAACTTCATATGGTCCATATGTGTAGGAAACACAGTTCTTTTTTTTCAGGGCATGCTCATGGTTCTTGCTGCATTTTACAATCTGCAGCTTGCTTCTTGCATTAAAACAGAGTGTTTTTCATTGATGAGAACACTGCTGTGAATTTTCCTCAGAAACGGAGTTAAAGCCCTGCATGTATGTCTTCCTACAAGCAAGAGTTCATTTTTGGTAAACCCTGTGAATTTTGGGCTCAAATGATTTTACAAAGTTCATGAACCCAACGCGATTCTCACTATTAACTAAAGAGCATTTATGTAAGAGGATCTGTGTTTTTTTTTCAGTTTCATAAGCAGAGTTGAATTACATATGGTACTTATGAGTAGGAAACACAATTCTTTTTTTTTTTCTTTCCATGCTTATTGTTCTTAATGTATTTTAGAATCTGGAAAGAAGAGCTTGCTTCTTGCGTGAAAACAGAGTGTGTTTCATTGATGAGAACACTGCTCTGAATTTCCCTTCAGAAACAGAGATAAACCCCAGGATCTGTGTCTTCCTACAAGCAAGATTTCATTTCTGGAAAACCCAATGAATTTTGGGCTCAAATGATTTTACAAAGTTCATGAACCCAACGCGATTCTCACTATTAACTAAAGAGCATTTATGTAAGAGGATCTGTATTTTTTTTCAGTTTCATAAGCAGAGTTGAATTACATATGGTACTTATGAGTAGGAAACACAGTTCTTTTTTTCAGGGCATGCTCATGGTTCTTGCTGTTTTGGAGACACTGGAAAGAAGAGCTTGGTTCTTGCATTAAAACAGAGCATGTTTCATGGATGAGATCTCTGGTCTGAATTTAACTTCAGAAACGGAGATAAACCCCAGGATCTGTGTCTTCCTACAAGCAAGAGTTCATTTCTTGTAAACCAAGTGAATTTTCGGCTCAAATGATTTTTTGAAGTTCACAAAACCAATGCGATTCTCACTATTAACGAAAGAGAATTTATGTAAGAGGAGATTTAGGTTGTATCAGTTTCACAAGCCGAGTTTAACTACATATGGTCTGTATGAGAAGGAAAAACAGTTCTTTTTTCTGGGCATGCTCATGCTTCTTACTGTATTGGGGACAGTGGAAAGAAGAAGAGGATTCTTGCCTTAAAACAGAGTGTTTTTCAGGGATGAGAACTCTGGTCTCAATTTCCCTTCAGAAACGGAGTTAAACCCCAGGATCTGTGTCTTCCTACAAGCAAGAGTTCAATTCTGTTAAACCAAGTGAATTTTGGGCTCAAATTATTTTACACAGTTCAAAAACAACAACGCGATTCTCGCTATTAACTAAAGAGGATTTATGTAAGAAGAGCTGTTGTTTGTATCAGTTTCATAAGCAGAGTTGAACTACATATGGTCCGTATGAGTAGGAAACACAGTTCTTTTTTTTCTGGGCATGCTCCTTTATCTTTCTGTTTTGGAGACTCCGGAAAGAAGAGCTTGCTTTTTGCGTTAAGACAGAGTGTGTTTCATGGATGAGAACACTGGTCTGAATTTCCCTTCAGAAACGGAGTTAAACCCCAGGATCTGGGTCTTCCTACAAGGAGGAGTTCATTTCTGGTACACCAAGTGAATTTTGGGCTCAAATGATTTTACACAGTTCAAAAACCCAATGCGATTATCACTATTAACTAAGGATTATTTATTTAAGATTTGCTGTGGTTTGTATCAGTTTCATACGCAGAGTTGAACTTCATATGGTCCATATGAATAGGAAACACTGTTCTTTTTTTCAGGGCATGCTCATGGTTCTTGCTGCATTTAAGAATCTGGAGCTTGCTTCTTGTTCTAAAACAGTGTGTTTCAGGAATGAGAACCCAGGTCTGAATTTCCCTTCAGAAACGGAGTTAAAACCCTGCATGTATGTCTTCCTACAAGCAAGAGTTCATTTCTGGTGAAACCAGTGAATTTTGGGCTCAAATGATTTTTCGCCGTTCACGAACCCAACGCTATTCTCACTATTAACTAAAGAGCATTTATGTAAGAGGAGCTGTGGTTTGTATCATTTTCATAAGCAGAGTTGAACTACATATGGTCCATATGAGTAGGAAACACAATTCTTTTTTTTTTCTGGGCATGCTCACTGTTCTTGATGTATTTTAGAATCTGGAAAGAAGAGCTTGCTTCTTGCGTGAAAACAGAGTGTGTTTCATTGATCAGAACACTGCTCTGAATTTCCCTTAAGAAACGGAGTTAAACCCCAGGATCTGTGTCTTCCTACAAGCAAGAGTTCATTTCTGGTAAAATCAGTGAATTTTGGGCTCAAATGATTTTTCCCAGTTCACGAACCCAACGCGATTCTCACTATTAACGAAAGAGAATTTATGTAAGAGGAGCTGTGGTTTGTTTCAGTTTCATATGCAGAGTTGAAGTACATATGGTCCTTATGAGTAGGAAACACAGTTCTTTTTTTCAGGGCATGCTCATGGTTCTTGCTGTATATTAGAATCTGGAAAGAAGAGGATGATTCTTGACTTAAAACAGAGTGTGTTTCAGGGATGAGAATTCTGGTCTGAATTTCCCTTCAGAAATGGAGTTAAAACCCAGGATCTGTGTCTTCCTACAAGCAAGAGGTCATTTTTGGTAATCCCAGTGAATTTTGGGCTCAAATGATTTTTCCCAGTTCACGAACCCAACGCGATTCTCACTATTAACGAAAGAGAATTTATGTAAGAGGAGTTGTGGGTTGTATCAGTTTCAACAGCAGAGTTGAACTACATCTGGTCCGTATGAGTAGGAAACACAGTTCTTTTTTTCAGGGCATGCTCATGGTTCTTCCTGCATTAAAGAATCTGGAGTTTGCTTCTTGAGTTAAAACAGAGTGTGTTTCAGGGATGAGAACTGAGGTCTGTATTTCCCTTCAGAAACGGAGTTAAACCCCTGCATGTATGTCTTCCTACACGCAAGAGTTCATTTCTCATTAACCCAGTGAATTTTGGGCTCAAATGATTATTTGCAGTTCAGGAACCCAACGTGATTGTCACTATTAACGAAAGAGAATTTATGTAAGAGGAGTTGGGGGTTGTATCAGTATCATAAGCAGAGTTTAACTACATATAGTCTGTATGAGAAGGAAAAACAGTTCATTTTTTCTGGGCATGCTCATGGTTCTTACTGTATTGGGGATGGTAGAAAGAAGAGGAGGATTCTTGCCTTAAAACAGAATGTGTTTCAGGGATGAGAATTCAGGTCTGTATTTCCCTTCAGAAACGGAGTTAAATCCCTGCATGTATGTCTTCCTACAAGCAAGAGTGCATTTCTGGTGAAACCAGTGAATTTTGGGCTCAAATTTTTTTTTGCAGTTCACGAACCCAACGCTATTCTCACTATTAACTAAAGAGCATTTATGGAAGAGGAGCTGTGGTTTGTATCATTTTCATAAGCAGAGTTGAACTACATATGGTCCGTTTGAGTAGGAAACACAATTCTTTTTTTTTTCTGGGCATGCTCATTGTTCTTCGTGTATTTTAGGATCTGGAAAGAAGAGCTTGCTTCTTGTGTGAAAACAGAGTGTATTTCATTGAAGAGAACACTGCTCTGAATTTCCCTTCAGAAACGGAGTTAAACCCGAGTATCTGTGTCTTCAAACATGCAAGAGTTCATTTCTCATTAACCCAGTGAATTTTGGGCTCAAATGATTATTTGCAGTTCACGAACCCAACGCGATTCTCACTATTAACGAAAGAGAATTCATGTAAGAGGAGTTGTAGGTTGTATCAGTTTCATAAGCAGAGTTTAACTACATATGGTCTGTATGAGAATGAAAAACAGTTCTTTTCTTTTGGGCATGCTCATGGTTCTTACCGTATTGGGGGCGGTAGAAAGAAGAGGAGGATTCTTGCCTTAAAACAGAGTGTTTCTCAGGGCTGAGAACTCTGGTGTCAATTTCCCTTCAGAAACGGAGTTAAACCCCAGGATCTGTGTCTTCCTACAAGCAAGAGTTCAATTCTGTTAAACCAAGTGAATTTTGGGCTCCAATGTTTTTACACAGTTCAAAAACAACAACGCAATTCTCGCTATTAAATAAAGAGCATTTATTTAAGAGGTGCTGTGGTTTGTATCAGTATCATAAGCAGAGTTGATCTACATATGGTCTGTATGAGTAGGAAACACAGTTATTTTTTTCTGGGCATGCTCATAGTTCTTACTGTATTGGGGACGGAGGAAAGAAGAGGAGGATTCTTGCCTTAAAACAGAGTGTTTTTCAGGGCTGAGAACTCTGGTCTCAATTTTCCTTCAGAAACGGAGTTAAACCCCAGGATCTGTGTCTTCCTACAAGCAAGAGTTCAGTTCTGTTAAACCAAGTGAATTTTGGGCTCAAATGATTTTACACAGTTCATGAACCCAACGGGATTCTCACTATTAACTAAAGAGCATTTATGTAAGAGGAGCTGTGGTCTGTATCAGTTTTATCAGCAGAGTTGAACTACATATGGTCTGTATGAGTAGGAAACACAGTTCTGTGTTTCAGGGCATGCTCATGGTTCTTGCTGTATTTTAGACTCTGGAAAGAAGAGCTTGCTTCTTGCTTTAAAACAGAGTGTGTTTCAGTGATGAGAACTCTGGTCTGAATTTCCCTTCAGAAATGGAGTTAAACCCCAGGATCTGTGTCTTCCTACAAGCAAGAGTTCATTTCTGTTAAACTCAGTGAATTTTGGGCTCAAATGATTATTCCCAGTTCACGAACCCAACGCGATTCTCACTATTAACGAAAGAGAATTTATGTAAGAGGAGTTGTGGGTTGTATCAGTTTCATAAGCAGAGATGAACTACATATGGTCTGTATGAAAAGGAAAAACAGTTCCTTTTTCTGGGCATGCTCATGGTTCTTAATGTATTGGGGACAGTGGAAAGAAGAGGAGGATTCTTGCCTTAAAACAGAGTGTTTTTCAGGGGTGAACTCTGGTCTCCATTTCCCTTCAGAAACAGAGTTAAACCCCAGGATCTGTGTCTTCCTACAAGCAAGAGTTCAGTTGTGTTAAACCAAGTGAATTTTGGGCTCAAATGATTTTACACAGTTCAAAAGCAACAACGCAATTCTCGCTATTAACTAAAGAGGATTTATGTAAGAGGAGCTGAGGTTTGTATCAGTTTCATAATCAGAGTTGAACTACATATGGTCCGTATGAGTAGGAAACACAGTTCTTTTTTTTCTGGGCATGCACCTTTTTCTTTCTGTATTTGAGAGGTTGGAAAGAAGAGCTTGCTTTTTGCGTTAAGACAGAGTGTGTTTCATGGATGAGAACCCTGGTCTGAATTTCCCTTCAGAAACGGAGTTAAACCCCAGGATCTGTGTCTTCCTACCAGCAAGAGTTCATTTCTGTTAAACCAAGTGAATTTTCGGCTCAAATGATTTTACACAGTTCAAAAACCCAATGCGAATCTCACTATTAACTAAAGATTATTTATTTAAGAGGTGCTGTGGTTTGTATCAGTTTCATACGCAGATTTGAACTTCATAAGGTCCATATGAATATGAAACACAGTTCTTTTTTTCAGGGCATGCTCATGGTTCTTCCTGCATTAAAGAATCTGGAGTTTGCTTCTTGCGTTAAAAGAGAGTGTGTTTCAGGGATGAGAACTCAGGTCTGTATTTCCCTTCAGAAACGGAGTTAAACCCCAGGATCTGTTTCTTCCTACAAGCATAGTTCATTCCTGGTAAACCCAGTGAATTGTGGGCTCAAAGGATTTTTCGCAGTTCACGAAGCCAACGCTATTCTCACTATTAACTTAATAGGATTTATGGAAGTGGAGCTGTGGTTTGTATCAGTTTCATAAGCAGAGTTGAACTACATATGGTCCGTATGAGGAGGAAACAGAGTTCTTCTTTTTTGGGCATGCTCATGGTTCTTGATATATTGGAGCCGCTGGAAAGAAGAGCTTGCTTCTTGCATGAAACAGAGTGTGTTTCGTGATTGAGAACACTGGTCTGAATTTCCCTTCAGAAACGAAGTTAAAACCCAGGATCTGTGTCTTCCTACAAGAAAGAGTTCATTCCTGGTAAACCCAGTGAATTTTGGGCTCAAAGGATTTTTCGCAGTTCACAAAGCCAACGCTATTCTCACTATTAACTAAATAGGATTTATGTAAGTGGATCTGTGGTTTGTATCAGTTTCATAAGCAGAGTTGAACTACATATGGTCCGTATGAGGAGGAAACACAGTTCTTTTTTTCTGGGCATGCTCATGGTTCTTGATGTATTGGATCCGCTGGAAAGAAGAGCTTGCTTCTTGCATGAAACAGAGTGTGTTTCGTGATTGAGAACACTGGTCTGAATTTCCCTTCATAAACGGAGTTAAACACCTGGATCTGTGTCTTCTTACAAGCAAGAGTTCATTTCTGGTAAATCCAGTGAATATTGGGCTCAAATGATTTTACACAGTGCTAGAACCCAACGCAATTATTACTATTCACTAAAGAGCATTTATGTAAGAGGAGCTGTGGTCTGTAACTTTTCATAAGCAGAGTTGAACTATATATTGTCCGTATAAGTAGGAAACACAGTTCTTTTTTTCTGTGCATGCTCATGGATCTTACTGTAATTGGGTTGCTGGATAGAAGAGGATTATTCTTGCCTTAAAAAGAATTTTTTTCAAGGATGAGAACTCTGGTCTGAATTTGACTTCAGAAACGCAGTTAAACCCCAGGATCTGTGGCTTCCTACAAGCAAGAGTTCATTTCTTGTAAACCCATTGAATTTTGGGCAGAAATGATTTTTCACAGTTCAAGAACCCTATGCGATTCTCACTATTAAGTAAAGAGTATTTATGTAAGAGTAGATGTGTTTTGCATCAGTTTTATAAGAAGAGTTGAACTACATATGGTCCGCATGAGTAGGAAAACCAGTCTTTTTTTCAGGGCATGCTCATAGTTCTTGCTCTATTTTAGACTCTGGAAAGAAGAGCTTGCTTCTTGCGTTAAAACAGACTGTGTTTCAGGGATGAGAACTCTGGTCTGAATTTTCCTTCGGAAACGGAGTTAAACCCCAGGATCTGTGTCTTCCTACAAGCAAGAGTTCATTTCTGGTAAACCCAGTGAATTTTGGGCCCAAATGATTTTTTGCAGTTGACGAACCCAACGCTATTCTCACTATTAACTAAAGAGGAATTATGTAAGAGGAGCTGTGGTTTGTATCAGTTTCATAAGCAGAGTTGAACTACATATCATCTGTATGAGTTGGAAACACAGTTCTTATATTCTGGGCATGCTCATGTTTCTTACTGTATTGGTGACTCTGGAAAGAAGAGGATGATTCTTGCCTTAAAACAGAGTGTTTTTCAGGGATGAGAACTCTGGTCTGAATTTGCGTTCAGAAATGTAGTTAATCACCAAGATCTGTGTTTTACTACAAGCAAGAGTTCATTTCTGGTAAACCCAGTGAATTTTGGGCTCAAATGATTTTACACAGTTCATGAACCCAATGCGATTCTCACTATTAACTAAAGAGCATTTATGTAAGAGGAGCTGTGGTTTGCATCAGTTTCATGAGCAGTGTTAAACTACATATGGTCCCTATGAGTAGGAAACACAGTTCTTTTTTTCTAGGCATGCTCATGGTACTTGCTGTATTGGAGCCGCTTGAAAGAAGATCATGCTTCTGGTGTGAAAACAGAGTGTGTTCCATGGATGAGATGTCTGGTCTGAATTTCCCTTGAGAAACGGAGTTAAACAGCAGGATCTGTATCTTCCTACAAGCAAGAGTTCATTTCTGGTAAACCAAGTGAGTTTTCTGCTCAAATTAATTTACACAGTTCTAGAACCCAACGCGATTATCACTATTAACTAAAGAGAATTTATGTAAGAGGAGATGTGGTTTGTATCAGTTTCATAAGCACAGTTGAACTACAAATGGTCTGTATGAGTAGGAAACAGAGTTCTTTTTTTCTGTGCATGCTAATGGTTCTTGCTGTATTGGAGACGCTAGAAAGAAGAGCTTGCTTCTGGCGTGAAAACAGAGTGTGTTTCATGAATGAGAACACTGGTCTGAATTTCCTTCAAAAACAGAGTTAAACCACCAGATCTGTGTCTTCCTACAAGCAAGAGTTCATTTGTGGTAAACCCAGTGAATTTTGGGCTCAAATGATTTTTCGAAGTTCTGAACGCAACATGATTCTCACTATTAACTAAAGAACATTTATGTAATAAGAACTGTAGTTTGTATCAGTTTCATAAGCAGAGTTGAACTACATATGGTCCATATGAATAGGAAACAGTTCTTTTTTTCAGCGCATGCTCATGTTCTTGCTGTAATTTAGAATCTGGAAAGAAGACCTTTCTTTTGCGTTAAAACAGAGTGTGTTTCAGGGATGAGAACTCTGGTCTGAATTTGCCTTCAGAAACGGAGTTAAACCCCAGGATCTGTGTCTTCCTACCAGCAAGAGTTCATTTCTGGTTAACACAGTGAATTTTGGGCTCAAATGATTATTCACAGTTCAGAAACCCATCACGATTTTACTATTAACTAAAGAGCTTCTATTTAAGAGGAGCTGTGTTTTGTATCAGTTTTATAAGCAGAGTTGATCCACATATGGTCCGTATGAGGAGGAAACACAGTTCTTTTTTGCTGGGCATGCTCATGGTTCTTGATGTATTGGAGCCGCTGGAAAGAAGAGCTTGCTTCTTGTATGAAACAGAGTGTGTTTCGTGATTGAGAACACTGGTCGGAATTTCCCTTCAGAAACGAAGTTAAACCCCAGGATCTGTGTCTTCCTACAAGGAAGAGTTCATTCCTGGTAAACCCAGTGAATTTTGGGCTCAAATGATTTTTCGCAGTTCAAGAACCCAATGCGATTCTCACTATTAAGTAAAGAGTATTTATGTAAGAGTAGGTGTGTTTTGTATCTGTTTTATAAGCAGAGTTGAACTACATATGGTCCGTATGAGTAGGAAAAGCAGTCTTTTTTTCAGGGCATGCTCATAGTTCTTGCTCTATTTTAGACTCTGGAAAGAAGAGCTTCCTTCTTGCTTTAAAACAGAGTGTGTTTCAGGGATGAGAACTCTGGTCTGAATTTTCCTTCGGAAACGGAGTTAAACCCCAGGATCTGTGTCTTCCTACAAGCAAGAGTTCATTTCTGGTAAACCCAGTGAATTTTGGGCCCAAATGATTTTTTGCAGTTGACGAAACCAACGCTATTCTCACTATTAACTAAAGAGGAATTATGTAAGAGGAGCTGTGGTTTGTATCAGTTTCATAAGCAGAGTTGAACTGCATATCGTCTGTATGAGTAGGAAACACAGTTCTTATATTCTGGGCATGCTCATGTTTCTTACTGTATTGGAGACTCTGGAAAGAAGAGGATGATTCTTGCCTTAAAACAGAGTGTTTTTCAGGGATGAGAACTCTGGTCTGAATTTGCCTTCAGAAATGTAGTTAATCACCAAGATCTGTGTCTTACTACAAGCAAGAGTTCATTTCTGGTAAACCCAGTGAATTTTGGGCTCAAATGATTTTACACAGTTCATGAACCCAACGCGATTCTCACTATTAACTAAAGAGCATTTATGTAAGAGGAACTGTGGTTTGTATCAGTTTCATAAGCAGAGTTGAACTACATATGGTCCATATGAATAGGAAACAGTTCTTTTTTTCAGGGCATGCTCATGTTCTTGCTGTAATTTAGAATCTGGAAAGAAGACCTTTCTTTTGCGTTAAAACAGAGTGTGTTTCAGGGATGAGAACTCTGGTCTGAATTTGCCTTCAGAAACGGAGTTAAACCCCAGGATCTGTGTCTTCCTACCAGCAAGAGTTCATTTCTGGTTAACACAGTGAATTTTGGGCTCAAATGATTATTCACAGTTCAGAAACCCATCGCGATTTTCACTATTTACTGAAGAGCTTCTATTTAAGAGGAGCTGTGGTTTGTATCGGTTTTATAAGCAGAGTTGATCCACATATGGTCCGTATGAGGAGGAAACACAGTTCTTTTTTGCTGGGCATGCTCATGGTTCTTGATGTATTGGAGCCGCTGGAAAGAAGAGCTTGCTTCTTGTATGAAACAGAGTGTGTTTTGTGATTGAGAACACTGGTCTGAATTTCCCTTCAGAAACGAAGTTAAACCCCAGGATCTGTGTCTTCCTACAAGCAAGAGTTCATTCCTGGTAAACCCAGTGAATTTTGGGCTCAAATGATTTTTCGCAGTTCACGAAGCCCACGCTATTCTCACTATTAACTAAAGAGGATTTATGTAAGAGGAGCTGTGGTTTGTATCAGTTTCATAAGCAGAGTTGAACTACATATGGTCCATATGAGGAGGAAACACAGTTCTTTTTATCTCGGCATGCTCATGGTTCTTGATGTATTGGAGCCGCTGGAAAGAAGAGCTTGCTTCTTGCATGAAACAGAGTGTGTTTCGTGATTGAGAACACTGGTCTGAATTTCCCTTCAGAAACGAAGTTAAACCAAAGGATCTGTGTCTTCCTACAAGCAATAGTTCATTTCTGGTAAACCCAGTGAATTTTGGGCTCAAATGATTTTTCGAAGTACACGAAACCAACACTATTCTTACTATTAATTAAGAGCATTTATGTAAGAGTAGGTGTGTTTTGTATCAGTTTCATAAGCAGAGTCAAACTACTTATGGTCCATGTGAGGAGGAAACACAGTTCTTTTTTCAGGCATGCTAATGGTGCTTGCTGTATATTAGATTCTGGAAGAAGAGCTTGCTTCTTGCATTAAAGCAGAGTGTGTTTCAGGGATGAGAACTCTTGTCTGAATTTCCCTTCATAAACGGAGTTAAACACCCGGATCTGTGTCTTCCTACAAGCAAGAGTTCATTTCTGGTAAACCCAGTGAATTTTGGGCCCAAATAATTTTTTGCAGTTGACGAACCCAACGCTATTCTCACTATTAACTAAAGAGGAATTATGTAAGAGGAGCTGTGGTTTGTATCAGTTTCATAAGCAGAGTTGAACTACATATCGTCTGTATGAGTAGGAAACACAGTTCTTATATTCTGGGCATGCTCATGTTTCTTACTGTATTGGAGACTCTGGAAAGAAGAGGATGATTCTTGCCTTAAAACAGAGTGTTTTTCAGGGATGAGAACTCTGGTCTGAATTTGCCTTCAGAAATGTAGTTAATCACCAGGATCTGTGTCTTACTACAAGCAAGAGTTCATTTCTGGTAAACCCAGTGAATTTTGGGCTCAAATGATTTTACACAGTTCATGAACCCAACGCGATTCTCACTATTAACTAAAGAGCATTTATGTAAGAGGAACTGTGGTTTGTATCAGTTTCATAAGCAGAGTTGAACTACATATGGTCCATATGAATAGGAAACAGTTCTTTTTTTCAGGGCATGCTCATGTTCTTGCTGTAATTTAGAATCTGGAAAGAAGACCTTTCTTTTGCGTTAAAACAGAGTGTGTTTCAGGGATGAGAACTCTGGTCTGAATTTGCCTTCAGAAACGGAGTTAAACCCCAGGATCTGTGTCTTCCTACCAGCAAGAGTTCATTTCTGGTTAACACAGTGAATTTTGGGCTCAAATGATTATTCACAGTTCAGAAACCCATCGCGATTTTCACTATTTACTGAAGAGCTTCTATTTAAGAGGAGCTGTGGTTTGTATCGGTTTTATAAGCAGAGTTGATCCACATATGGTCCGTATGAGGAGGAAACACAGTTCTTTTTTGCTGGGCATGCTCATGGTTCTTGATGTATTGGAGCCGCTGGAAAGAAGAGCTTGCTTCTTGTATGAAACAGAGTGTGTTTTGTGATTGAGAACACTGGTCTGAATTTCCCTTCAGAAACGAAGTTAAACCCCAGGATCTGTGTCTTCCTACAAGCAAGAGTTCATTCCTGGTAAACCCAGTGAATTTTGGGCTCAAATGATTTTTCGCAGTTCACGAAGCCCACGCTATTCTCACTATTAACTAAATAGGATTTATGTAAGTGGAGCTGTGGTTTGTATCAGTTTCATAAGCAGAGTTGAACTACATATGGTCCATATGAGGAGGAAACACAGTTCTTTTTATCTCGGCATGCTCATGGTTCTTGATGTATTGGAGCCGCTGGAAAGAAGAGCTTGCTTCTTGCATGAAACAGAGTGTGTTTCGTGATTGAGAACACTGGTCTGAATTTCCCTTCAGAAACGAAGTTAAACCAAAGGATCTGTGTCTTCCTACAAGCAATAGTTCATTTCTGGTAAACCCAGTGAATTTTGGGCTCAAATGATTTTTCGAAGTACACGAAACCAACACTATTCTTACTATTAATTAAGAGCATTTATGTAAGAGTAGGTGTGTTTTGTATCAGTTTCATAAGCAGAGTCAAACTACTTATGGTCCATGTGAGGAGGAAACACAGTTCTTTTTTCAGGCATGCTAATGGTGCTTGCTGTATATTAGATTCTGGAAGAAGAGCTTGCTTCTTGCATTAAAGCAGAGTGTGTTTCAGGGATGAGAACTCTTGTCTGAATTTCCCTTCATAAACGGAGTTAAACACCCGGATCTGTGTCTTCCTACAAGCAAGAGTTCATTTCTGGTAAACCCAGTGAATTTTGGGCCCAAATAATTTTTTGCAGTTGACGAACCCAACGCTATTCTCACTATTAACTAAAGAGGAATTATGTAAGAGGAGCTGTGGTTTGTATCAGTTTCATAAGCAGAGTTGAACTACATATCGTCTGTATGAGTAGGAAACACAGTTCTTATATTCTGGGCATGCTCATGTTTCTTACTGTATTGGAGACTCTGGAAAGAAGAGGATGATTCTTGCCTTAAAACAGAGTGTTTTTCAGGGATGAGAACTCTGGTCTGAATTTGCCTTCAGAAATGTAGTTAATCACCAGGATCTGTGTCTTACTACAAGCAAGAGTTCATTTCTGGTAAACCCAGTGAATTTTGGGCTCAAATGATTTTACACAGTTCATGAACCCAACGCGATTCTCACTATTAACTAAAGAGCATTTATGTAAGAGGAACTGTGGTTTGTATCAGTTTCATAAGCAGAGTTGAACTACATATGGTCCATATGAATAGGAAACAGTTCTTTTTTTCAGGGCATGCTCATGTTCTTGCTGTAATTTAGAATCTGGAAAGAAGACCTTTCTTTTGCGTTAAAACAGAGTGTGTTTCAGGGATGAGAACTCTGGTCTGAATTTGCCTTCAGAAACGGAGTTAAACCCCAGGATCTGTGTCTTCCTACCAGCAAGAGTTCATTTCTGGTTAACACAGTGAATTTTGGGCTCAAATGATTATTCACAGTTCAGAAACCCATCGCGATTTTCACTATTTACTGAAGAGCTTCTATTTAAGAGGAGCTGTGGTTTGTATCGGTTTTATAAGCAGAGTTGATCCACATATGGTCCGTATGAGGAGGAAACACAGTTCTTTTTTGCTGGGCATGCTCATGGTTCTTGATGTATTGGAGCCGCTGGAAAGAAGAGCTTGCTTCTTGTATGAAACAGAGTGTGTTTTGTGATTGAGAACACTGGTCTGAATTTCCCTTCAGAAACGAAGTTAAACCCCAGGATCTGTGTCTTCCTACAAGCAAGAGTTCATTCCTGGTAAACCCAGTGAATTTTGGGCTCAAATGATTTTTCGCAGTTCACGAAGCCCACGCTATTCTCACTATTAACTAAATAGGATTTATGTAAGTGGAGCTGTGGTTTGTATCAGTTTCATAAGCAGAGTTGAACTACATATGGTCCATATGAGGAGGAAACACAGTTCTTTTTTTCTGGGCATGCTCATGGTTCTTGATGTATTGGAGCCGCTGGAAAGAAGAGCTTGCTTCTTGCATGTAACAGAGTGTGTTTCGTGATTGAGAACACTGGTCTGAATTTCCCTTCAGAAACGAAGTTAAACCAAAGGATCTGTGTCTTCCTACAAGCAATAGTTCATTTCTGGTAAACCCAGTGAATTTTGGGCTCAAATGATTTTTCGAAGTACACGAAACCAACACTATTCTTACTATTAATTAAGAGCATTTATGTAAGAGTAGGTGTGTTTTGTATCAGTTTCATAAGCAGAGTCAAACTACTTATGGTCCATGTGAGGAGGAAACACAGTTCTTTTTTCAGGCATGCTAATGGTGCTTGCTGTATATTAGATTCTGGAAGAAGAGCTTGCTTCTTGCATTAAAGCAGAGTGTGTTTCAGGGATGAGAACTCTTGTCTGAATTTCCCTTCATAAACGGAGTTAAACACCCGGATCTGTGTCTTCCTACAAGCAAGAGTTCATTTCTGGTAAACCCAGTGAATATTGGGCTCAAATGATTTTACACAGTTCTAGAAACCAACGCAATTATTACTATTCACTAAAGAGCATTTATGTAAGAGGAGCTGTGGTCTGTAACATTTCATAAGCAGAGTTGAACTACATATGGTCCGTATAAGTAGGAAACACAGTTCTTTTTTTCTGGGCATGCTCATGGATCTTACTGTATTGGAGTCGCTGGATAGAAGAGGATTATTCTTGCCTTAAACAGAATTTTTTTCAGGAATGAGAACTCTGGTCTGAATTTGACTTCAGAAACGCAGTTAAACCCCAGGATCTGTGGCTTCCTACAAGCAAGAGTTCATTTCGTGTAAACCCAGTGAATTTTGGGCAGAAATGATTTTTCGCAGTTCAAGAACCCAATGCGATTCTCACTATTAAGTAAAGAGTATTTATGTAAGAGTAGGTGTGTTTTGTATCAGTTTTATAAGCAGAGTTGAACTACATATGGTCCGTATGAGTAGGTAAACCAGTCTTTTTTTCAGGGCATGCTCATAGTTCTTGCTCTATTTTAGACACTGGAAAGAAGAGCTTCCTTCTTGCGTTAAAACAGAGTGTGTTTCAGGGATGAGAACTCTGGTCTGAATTTTCCTTCGGAAACGGAGTTAAACCCCAGGATCTGTGTCTTCCTACAAGCAAGAGTTCATTTCTGGTAAACCCAGTGAATTTTGGGCCCAAATGATTTTTTGCAGTTTACGAACCCAACGCTATTCTCACTATTAACTAAAGAGGAATTATGTAAGAGGAGCTGTGGTTTGTATCAGTTTCATAAGCAGAGTTGAACTACATATCGTCTGTATGAGTAGGAAACACAGTTCTTATATTCTGGGCATGCTCATGTTTCTTACTGTATTGGAGACTCTGGAAAGAAGAGGATGATTCTTGCCTTAAAACATAGTGTTTTTCAGAGATGAGAACTCTGGTATGAATTTGCCTTCAGAAACAGAGGTAAACCACAGGATCTGTGTCTTCCTACAAGCAAGAGTTCATTTCTGGTGAACGAAGGGAATTTTGTGCTCAAATTATTTTTCACAGTTCAGAAACCCATTGCGATTCTCACTATTAACTACAGAGAATTTATGTAAGAGGAGCTGGGGTTTGTGTCAGTTTCATAAGCAGAGATGAACTGAATCTGGTCTGTATGAGGAAGAAACACATTTCTTTTTTTCTGGGCATTCTCATGCTTCTTGCTGTAGTGGAGACGCTGAAAAGAAGTGGATGCTTCTTGCCTTAAAACAGCATGTGTTTCATGGATGAGAACTCTGGTCTGAATTTCCCTTCAAAAACGGAGTTAATCCCTAGGATCTGTGTCTTCATACAAGCAAGAGTTCATTTATGGTAATCCCAGTGAATTTTGGGCTCAATTTTTTTTTCGCAGTTCACCAACCTAAGGCGATTATCACTATTAACTAAAGAGCATTTATGTAAGAGGAGCTGGAGTCTGTATCATTTCATAAGCAGTGTTGAATTTCATATGGTCCCTGTGAGTAGGAAACACAGTTTTTTTTTTTTAATCTGGGCATGCTCATGGTTCTTACTTTATTGGAGAAGCTGGAAAGAAGAGGATGATTCTTGCCTTAAAACAGAGTGTTTTTCAGGGTTGAGAATTTTGGTTGTTTTTGCCTTCTGAAACAGAGTTAAACACTAGGATCTGTGTCTTCCTAGAAGGAAGAGTTCATTTCAGGTAAACTCAGTGAATTTTGGGCTCAAATAATTTTTCAAAATTCACGAACGCAACGCAATTCTCACTATTAACTAAAGAACATTTATGTAAGAGGATCTGTGGTTTGTGTCAGTTTCATAAGCAGAGATGAAGTACATATGGTCTGTATGAGTAGGAAAAACAGTTCTTTTTTTCCGGGCATGCTCATATTTCTTACTGTATTGGAGACGCTGCAATGAAGAGCTTGCTTCTTGTATTAATAAAAAGTATGTTTCATGGATGAGAAAACTGGTCTGAATTTCCCTTCAGAAATGGAGTTAAACCCCAGGATCTGTGTCTTCCTTCAAGCAAGAGTTCAGTTCTGGTAAAGCCAGTGAATTTTGGGCTTAAATGATTTTTCACAGTTCAGAAACCCATCACGAATCTCACTATTCACTAAAGAGCATTTATGTAAGATGAGCTGTGGTTTGTTTCAGTTTCATAAGCAGAGTTTAACTTCGTATTGTCTGTATGTTTAGGAAAAACAGTTCTTTTTTGAAGGCATGCTCATGTTTCTTGCTGTATTGCAGATGCTGGAAAGAAGAGCTTGCTACTTGCATTAAAACAGAGTGTGTTTAATGGATGAGAACTCTGGTCTGAATTTACCTTCAGGAACGGAGTTAAACCCCAGGGTCTGTGTCTTCCTAACAGCAAGAGTTCATTTCTGGTAAACCAAGTGAATTTTCGGCTCAAATGATTTTCCACAGTTCTTGAACACAAGGCAATTATCACTATTAACTAAAGAGCATTTATGTAAGAGGAGCTGTGGTTTGTATCAGTTTCATAAGCAGAGTTGAACTACATATGGTCTGTATGAGTAGGAAACACATTTCATTTTTTCTGGGCATGCTCATGTTTCTTACTCTATTGGAGACACTGGAAAAAAGAGGATGATTCTTTCCTTATGACAGAGTTTTGTTTTTCAGGGATGAGAACTCTGCTCTGAATTTGCCTTCAGAAACGGAGTTAAAACCCAGGATCTGTGTCTTCCTAAAATCAAGAGTTCTTTTCTGGTTAAGCCAGTGATTTTTGGGCTCTAATGATTTTACGCAGTTCACGAACCCAACACGATTCTCACTATTAAATAAAGAGCATTTATATAAGAGGATCTGTGGTTTGTATCAGTTTCATAAGCAGAGTTGAAATACATATCGTCCATATGAGTAGGAAACACAGTTGTTTTTTCCAAGGCATGCTCATGGTTCTTGTTGCATTTTAGATTCTGGAAAGAAGAGCTTGCTTCTTGCAATAAAACAGAGTGTGTTACAGGGATGAGAACTCTGGTCTGAATTTCCCTTCAGAAACTTAATTAAACCCCATGATCTGTGTCTTCATTCAAGAAAGAGTTCATTTCTGGTAAACCCAGTGAATTTTCAGCTCAAATGACTTCACACAGTTGTAGAACCCAATGCGATAATCACTATTAACTAAAGAGCATTTATGTAAGAGGAGCTGTGGTGTGTATCATTTCATAAGCAGAGTTGAACTACAATTGGACCGTATCAGTAGGAAACACAGTTCTTTTTTTCTGGGCATGCTCATTGTAGTTACTCTTTTGGAGACAATGGAAAGAAGAGGATGATTCTTGCCTTATGACATAGTTATGTTTTTCAGGGATGAGAACTCTGCTCTGAATTTGCCTTCAGAAACGGAGTTAAAACCCAGGATCTGTGATTTCCTATAAGGAAGAGTTCTTTTCTTGTTAAGCCAGTGATTTTTGGGCTAAAATGATTTGTTGCAGTTCACGAACCCAACGCGATTCTCACTATTAACGAAAGAGCATTTATGTAAGAGGAACTGTGGTTTGTATCAGTTTCATAAGCAGAGTTGAAATATACATCGTCCATATGAGTAGGAAACACAGTTCTTTTTTTCAGGGCATGCTCATGTTTCTTGCTGTATTTTAGACTCTGGAAAGCAGAGCTTGCTTCTTGCGATAACACAGAGTGTGTTACAGGGATGAGAACTCTGCTTTGAATTTCCCTTCAGTAACAGATTTATACCCCAGTGTCTGTGTCTTTTTACAAGCAAGAGTTCTTTTTTGGTAAACCGTGGGAATTCTGGGCTCAAATGATTTTTCGCATTACAGGAACCCAACGCTATTCTCACTATTAACTAAAGAGCATTTATGTAAGTGGTGCTTTGGTTTGAATCAGTTTCATAAGCAGAGTTGAACTACATATGGTCCGTATGAGTAGGAAAGACAGTTCTTTTTTTCAGGGCATGCTCATGGTTCTTGCTGTATTTGAGAAGCCGGAAAGAAGAGCTTGCTTCTTGCATTAAAACAGAGTGTTTTTCAGGGATAAGAACTCTGGTCTGAATTTGCCTTCAGAAACGGAGTTAAACCCCATGATCTGTGTCTTCCTACAAGCAAGAGTTCATTTCTGGTAAACCCAGTGAATTTTCAGCTCAAATGACTTTACACAGTTCTTTAACCCAACTCGATAATCACTATTATCTAAAGAGCATATATGTAAGAGAAGCTGTGGTCTGTATCATTTCATAAGCAGAGTTGAACTACAATTGGTCCGTATCAGTGGGAAACACAGTTCTTTTTTTCTGGGCATTCTCATGGTTCTTACTCTTTTGGAGACAATGCAAAGAAGAGTTTGATTCTTGCATTAAAACAAATTTTTTTTCAGGGTTGCGAATTCTGGTCTGAATTTCCCTTCAGAAACGGAGTTAAATCCCAGGATCTGTGTCTTCCTACAAGAAAGAGTTCATTTCAGGTAAACCCAGTGAATTTTGGGCTCAAATGGTTTTTCACAGTTCACAAACCAAACGCGATTCTCACTATTACCTAAAGAGGATTTATGTAAGAAGAGCTGTGGTTTGAATCAGTTTCATAAGCAGAGTTGAACTACATATGGTTTGCATGAGTAGGAAACACACTTCTTTTTTTCTGGGAATGCTCATGTTTGTTACTGTATTGGAGACGCTGGAAGAAGAGGATGATTCTTGCCTTAAAACAGAATTTTTTTCACGGATGAGAACTCTGTTCTCAATTTGCTTTCAGAAACAGAGTTAAACCCCAGAATCATTGTCTTCCTACAAGCAAGAGTTCATTTCTGGTAAACCCAGTGAATTTGGGGCTCAAATGATTTTTTGCAGTTCACGAACCCAACATGAATCTCACTATTAATTAAAGAGCATTTATGTAATAGGAGCTGTGGTTTGAATCAGTTTCATAAGCAGAGTTGAACTACATATGGTCCGTATGAGTAGGAAAGAACAGTTTTTTTTCAGGGCATGCTCATGGTTCTTGCTGTATTGGAAATGCTGGAAAGAAGAGCTTGCTTCTTGCATTAAAACAGTGTGTGTTTCATGGATGAGAAATCTGGTCTGAATTTCCCTTCACAAACGGAGTTAAACCCCATGATCTGTGTCTTCCTACAAGCAAGAGTTCATTTATGGTAATCCACGTGAATTTTCAGCTCAAATGACTTTACAAAGTTCTAGACCCCAACACGATAATCACTATTAACTAAAGAGCATTTATGTAAGAGTAGCTGTGGTCTGTATCATTTCAGAAGCAGAGTTGAACTACAATTGTTCCGTATCAGTAGGAAACACAGTTCTTTTTTTCTGGGCATGCTCATTGTAGTTACTCTTTTGGAGAAAATGGAAAGAAGAGGATGATTCTTGCCTTATGACATAGTTATGTTTTTCAGGGATGAGAACTCTGCTCTGAATTTGCCTTCAGATATGGAGTTAAAACCCAGGATATGTGATTTCCTACAAGGAAGAGTTCTTTTCTGGTTAAGCCAGTGATTTTTGGGCTCAAATGATTTGTCGCAGTTCACGAACCCAACGAGATTCTCAGTATTAACGAAAGAGCATTTATGTAAGAGGAGCTGTGTTTTGTATCAGTTTCATAAGCAGAGTTGAAATATACATCGTCCATATGAGTAGGAAACACAGTTCTTTTTTTCAGGGCATACTCATGTTTCTTGCTGTATTTTAGACTCTGGAAAGCAGAGCTTGCTTCTTGCGATAACACAGAGTGTGTTACAGGGATGAGAACTCTGCTTTGAATTTCCCTTCAGAAACAGATTTATACCCCAGTATCTGTGTCTTCCTACAAGCAAGAGTTCTTTTTTGGTAAACCGTGGGAATTTTGGGCTCAAATGATATTTCGCATTTCAGGAACCCAACGTTATTCTCACTATTAACTAAAGAGCATTTATGTAATAGGAGCTGTGGTTTGAATCAGTTTCATAAGTAGAGTTGAACTACATATGGTCCGTATGAGTAGGAAAGAACAGTTTTTTTTTTTTTTCAGGGCATGCTCATGGTTCTTGCTGTATTGGAAACGCTGGAAAGAAGAGCTTGCTTCTTGCATTAAAACAGAGTGTGTTTCATGGATGAGAAATCTGGTCTGAATTTCCCTTCACAAACGGAGTTAAACCCCAGGATCTATGTGTTCCTACAAGCAAGAGTTCTTTTCTGGTAAACCCAGTGAATTTTGGGCTGAAATGATTTTTCGCAGTTCACGACCCCAACATGATTCTTACTATTAACTAAAGAGGATTTATGTAAGAGGAGCTGTGGTTTGTATCAGTTTCATAAGCAGAGTTCAACTACATATGGTCCGTATGGATAGGAAACACAGTTCTTTTTTTCAGGCCATGCTCATGGTTCTTGCTGTATTTTAGACTCTGGAAAGAAGAGCTTGCTTCTTCGTTAAAACAGAGTGTGTTTCAGGGATGAGAACTCTGGTCTGAATTTACCTTCAGAAACAGATTTATACCCCAGTATCTGTGTCTTCCTACAAGCAAGAGTTCTTTTTTGGTAACCGTGGGAATTTTGGGCTCAAATGATTTTTTGCAGTTCAGGAACCCAACGCTATTCTCACAATTAACTAAAGAGCATTTATGCAAGACGAGGTGTGGTTTGTATCAGTTTCACATTTAGAGTTGAACTACATATGGTCCGTATGAAATGTAAACACAGTTCTTTTTTTCAGGCCATGCTCATGGTTCTTGCTGTATTTTAGAATCTGGAAAGAAGAGCTTGCTTCTTTGTTAAGACAGAGTGTGTTTCAGGGATGAGAAATCTGTTCTGAATTTCCCTTCACAAACGGAGTTATACCCCATGTACTGTGTCTTCCTATAAGCAAGAGTTCTTTTTTGGTAAACCGTGGGAATTTTAGGCTCAAATGATTTTTCGCAGTTCATGAACCCAACGCTATTCTCACTATTAACTAAAGAGCATTTATGTAAGAGTAGTTGTGGTTTGTATCAGTTTCACATTCAGAGTTGAACTACATATGGTCCCTATGAATAGGAAACACAGTTCTTTTTTTCAGGCCATGCTCATGGTTCTTGCTGTATTTTAGAATCTGGAAAGAAGAGCTTGCTTCTTCGATAAGACAGAGTGTGTATCAGGGATGAGATTTCTGGTCTGAATTTCCCTTCACAAACGGAGTTATACCCCATGATCTGTGTCTTCCTACAAGCAAGAGTTCTTTTTTGGTAAACCGTGGGAATTTTAGGCTCAAATGAATTTGCCTTCAGATGCGGAGTTAAAACCCATGATCTGTGTCTTCCTATAAGCAAGAGTTCATTTCTGGTTAACCCAGTGAATTTTGGGCTCAAATGCTTTTTCGCAGTTCATGAACCCAACGCTATTCTCAATATTAACTCAAGAGCGTTTACGTAAGAGGAGCTGTGGTTTGTATCAGTTTCATAAGCAGAGATGAACTACATATGGTCTGCATGAGTAGCAAACACACTTCTTTTTTTCTGTGAATGCTCACGTTTCTTACTGTATTGGAGAAGATGGAAGAAGAGGATGATTCTTGCCTTAAAATAGAATTTTTTTCACAGATGAGAACTCTGGTCTCAATTTGCCTTCAGAAACCGAGTTAAACCAAAGGATCAGGGTCTTCCTACAATCAAGAGTTCATTTCAGGTAAACCAAGTGAATTTAGGGCTCAAAAGATTTTTCACACTTCACCAACCCAACATGATTCTCACTATTAACTAAAGAGCATTTATGTAAGAGGATATGTGGTTTGAATCAGTTTCATAAGCAGAGTTGAACTTCATATTGTCTGTATGAGTTGGAAACACAGTTCTTTTTTTCCAGGTATGCTCATAGTTCTTACTCTATTGGAGATGCTGGATAGTAGAGGATGATTCTTGCCTTAAGAAAGAGTTTTTTTTTTCAGGGATGAGAACTCTGGTCCGAATTTGCCTTCAGAAATGGAGTTAAATCCCAGGATCTGTGTCTTCCTACAAGCAAGAGTTCTCTTCTGGTAATCCCTGTGAATGTTGGGCTCAAATGATTTTTCCCAGTTCACAAACCCAACGCTATTCTCACTATTAACTAAAGAAGATTTATGTAAGAGAAGCTGTGGTTTGAATCAGTTTCATAAGCAGAGTTGAACTACATATCGTCTGTATGAGTAGGAAACTCAGTTCATTTTTCTGGGCATGCTCATGCTCATGTTTCTTACTGTATTGGAGACGCAGGAAAGAAGTGCTTGCTTCTTGCATTAAAACAGAGTGTGTTTCATGGATGAGAACTCTGGTCTGAATTTCTCTTCACAAACGGAGTTAAACCCCATGATCTGTGTCTTCCTACAAGCAAGAGTTCATTTCTGGTAAACCAAGTGAATTTTCAGCTCATATGACTTTACACAGTTCTAGAACCCAACGCGATAATCACTATTAACTAAAGAGCATTTATGTAAGAGGAGGTGTGGTGCTTTTCAGTTTCATAAGTAGAGTTGAACTACAATTGGTCTGTATCAGTAGGAAACACACTTCTTTTTTTCTTGGCATGCTCATGGTTCTTACTGTATTGGAGACTCTGGACAGAAGAGGATGATACATGACTCAAAACAGAGTTTTTTCAGGGTTGCGAATTCTGGTCTGAATTTACCTTCAGAAACTGAGTTAAATCCCAGGATCTGTGTCTTCCTACAAGAAAGAGTTCATTTCTGGTTAACACAGTGAAATTTGGGCTCAAATGGTTTTTCACAGTTCATGAAACCAACGCGATTCTCACTATTGACTAAAGAGGATTTATTTAGAGGAGCTGTGGTTTGAATCTGTTTCATAAGCAGAGTTGAACTACATATGGTTCGTATGAGTAGGAAAGAGAGTTCTTTTTTTCTAGGAACGCTCATGGTTCTTGCTGTATTTTAGACTCTCGAAAGAAGAGCTTGCTTCTTCGTTAAAACTGAGTGTGTTTCAGGGATGAGAACTCTGGTCCTAATTTGCCTTCAGAAACGGAGTTAAACCCCAGTATCTGTGTCTTCCTACAAGCAAGAGTTCTTTTCTGGTAAACCCAGTGAATTTTGGGCTGAAATGATTTTTCGCAGTTCACGAACCCAACATGATTCTCAATATTAACCAAAGAGCAGTTATGTAAGAGGAGCTGTGGTTTGTATCGGTTTAATAATCAGAGTTGAACTACATATCGTCTGTATGAGTTGGAAACACATTTCTTTTTTTCAGGCCATGCTCATTGTTCTTGCTGTATTTTAGAATCTGGAAAGAAGAGCTTGCTTCTTGATATAAAACAGAGTGTGTTACAGTGATGAGAACTCTGGTCTGAATTTCCCTTCAAAGACGGAGTTAAACCCCATGATCTGTGTCTTCCTACAATCAAGAGTTCATTTCTGGTAAACTCAGTGAATTTTGGGCTCAAATGATTTTTTGCAGTTCAGGAACCCAACGCGATTCTCACTATTAACTAAAGAGCATTTATGTAAGAGGTGCTGTGGTTTGTATCTGTTTCATAAGCAGAGTTGAACTACATATGGTCCGTATGAGAAGGAAAGACAGTTCATTTTTTCAGGGCATGCTCATGGTTCTAGCTGTATTGGAGACGCCGGAAAGAAGAGCTTGCTTCTTGCATTAAAACAGAGTGTGTTTCATGGATGAGAACACTGGTCTGAATTTCCCTTCACAAACGGAGTTAAACCCCATGATCTGTGTCTTCCTACAAGCAAGAGTTCATTTCTGGTAAACCAAGTGAATTTTCAGCTCAAATGAATTTACACAGTTATAGAACCCAACACGATAATCACTATTAACTAAAGAGCATTTATGTAAGAGGAGCTGTGGTGTGTATCATTTCATAAGCAGAGTTGAACTACAATTGGTCCGTATCAGTAGGAAACACAGTTCTTTTTTACTGGGCATTCTCATGGTTCTTAATCTTTTGGAGACGCTGGAAAGAAAAGGATGATTCTTGCATTAAAACAGAGTTTTTCCAGGGTTGCGAATTCTGGTCTGAATTTCCCTTCAGAAACGGACTTAAAACCCAGGATCTGTGTCTTCCTACAAGAAAGAGTTCATTTCAGGTAAACCCAGTGAAATTTGGGCTCAAATGATTTTTCACAGTTCATGAACCCAACCCGATTCTCACTATTGACTAAAGAGGATTTATTTAGAGTAGCTGTGGTTTGGATCAGTTTCATAAGCAGAGTTGAACGACATATGGTCTGTATGAGTAGGAAACACAGTATTTTTTTTTTTAGGAATGCTCATGGTTCTTACTGTATTGGAGACTCTGGATAGAAGAGGATGATTCTTGCCTTAAGACAGAGTTTTTTTTTTTTTTCAGGGATGAGAACTCTGGTCTGAATTTGCCTTCAGAAAAGGAGTTAAACCCCAGTATCTGTCTTCCTACAATCAAGAGTTCATTTCTGGTAAACCAAGTGAATTTTGGGCTCAAATGCTATTTCACAGTTCACGAACCCAACGCTATTCTCACTATTAACTAAAGAGCATTTATGTAAGAGCAGGTGAGGTTTGTATCAGTTCATAAACAGAGTTGAACTACATATGGTCCATATGAATAGGAAACATAGTTCTTTTTTTCAGGCCATGCTCATGGTTCTTGCTGTATTTTAGACTCTGGAAAGAAGAGCTTGCTTCTTCATTAAAACAGAGTGTGTTTCAGGGATGAGAACTCTGGTCTGAATTTCCCTTCGGAAACAGAATTAAACCCCAGAATCTGTGTCTTCCTACAAGCAAGAGTTCATTTCTGGTAAACCAAATGAATTTTGGGCTCAAATGATTTTCCAAATTTCAGGAACCCAACGCTATTCTCACTATTAACTAAAGAGCATTTATGTAAGAGGAGGTGTGGTGTGTATCAGTTTCATTAGCAGAGTTGAACTACATATGGTCCATATGAATAGGAAACACAGTTCTTTTTTTCTTGGCATGCTCATGGTTCTTACTGTATTGGAGAGTCTGGACAGAAAAGGATGATTCATGACTCAAAACAGAGTGTTTTTCAGGGATGAGAACTCTGGTCTGAATTTGCCTTCACAAATGGATTTAAATCCCAGGATCTGTGTCTAACTACAAGCAAGAATTTTCTTCTAGTAATCCCTAGGAATTTTGTGCTCAAATAATTTTTCACAGTTCATAAACCCAACACTATTCTCACTATTAACTAAAGAGGATTTATGTTAGAGAAGCTGTGGTTTGTATCAATTTCATGTGCAGAGTTGAACTACATATGGTCCATATGAGTAGGAAACACAGTTCTTTTTTTCTGAGTGTGCTCATGGTTCTTACTATACTGAAGACGCTGGAAAAAGAGGTTGATTCTTGCCTTAAAACAGAGTGTTTTTCAGGGAATAGAACTCTGGTCTGAATTTGCCTTCAGATGCGGAGTTAAAACCCAGGATCAGTGTCTTCCTATAAGCAAGAGTTCATTTCTCGTTAACCCAGTCAATTTTGTGCTCAAAGATTTTTCACAGTTCACGAACCCAACGCTATTCTAACAATTAACTAAAGAGCGTTTATGTAAGAGGAGCTGTGGTTTGTATCAGTTTCATAAGCAGATTTGAACTACATATGGTCCGTATGAGTAGGAATCACAGTTCTTTTTTTCTGAGAATGCTCATGGTTCTTACTGTATTGGAGACGCTGGAAAGAAGAGCTTGCTTCTTGCATTAAAACAGGGTGTGATTCAAGGATGAGAACTCTGGTCTGAATTTCCCTTCAGAAACGGAGTTAAACCCCGGGATCTGTGTCTTCCTACAATCAAGAATTCATTTCTGGTAAACCAAGTGAATTTTCAGCTCAAATGACTTTACACAGTTCTAGAACCCAAAGCGATAATCGCTATTAACTAAAGGGCATTTATGTAAGAGGAGCTGTGGTCTGTATCACTTCATGAGCAGAGTTGAACTACAATTGGTCCGTATCAGTAGGAAACACAGTTCTTTTTTCTGGGCATGCTCACGGTTCTTACACTTTTGGAGACGCTGGAAAGAAGAGGATGATTCTTGCATTAAAACAGAGTTTTTTCAGGGTTGCGAATTCTGGTCTGAATTTCCCTTCAGAAACGGAGTTAAATCCCAGGATCTGTGTCTTCCTACAAGAAAGAGTTCATTCCATGTAAACCCAGTAAATTTTGCGCTCAAGTGGTTTTTCACAGTTCATGAACCCAACGCGATTCTCACTATTAACTCAAGAGGATTTATGTAAGAGGAGCTGTGGTTTGTATCAGTTTCATAAGCAGAGATGAACTACATATGGTCTGCATGAGTAGGAAACACACTTCTTTTTTTCTGGGAATGCTCATGTTTGTTACTGTATTGGAGACGCTGGAAGAAGAGGATGATTCTTGCCTTAAAACAGAATTTTTTTCACGGATGAGAACTCTGGTCTCAATTTACCATCAGAAACGGAGTTAAACCCCAGGATCAGTGTCTTCCTACATGCAAGAATTCATTTCAGGTAAACCCAGTGAATTTAGGGCTCAAATGATTTTTCACAGTTCACCAACCAAACATGATTCTCAATATTAACTAAAGAGCATTTATGTAAGAGGAGCTGTAGTTTGAATCAGTTTCATAAGCAGAGTTGAACTACATATTGTCTGCATGAGTTGGAAACACAGTTTTTTTTCTAGGTATGCTCATGGTTCTTAATGTATTGGTGACGCTGGATAGAAGAGGATGATTCTTGCCTTAAGAAAGAGTTTTTTTTTTTTCAGGGATGAGAACTCTGGTCTGAATTTTCCTTCACAAATGGAGTTAAATCCCAGGATCTGTGTCTAATTACAAGCAAGAGTTCTCTTCTGGTAATCTCTAGGAATTTTGGGCTCAAATAATTTTTCACAGTTCATAAACCCAACGCTATTCTCACTATAAACTAAAGAGGATTTATGTAAGAGAAGCTGTGGTTTGTATAAATTTCATGAGCAGAGTTGAACTACATATGGTCCGTATGAGTAGGAAACACAGTTCTTTTTTTCAGAGTGTCCTCATGGTTCTTGCTGTATTTTAGACCCTGGAAAGAAGAGCCTGCTTCATGCATTAAAACAGAGTGTGTTTCATGGATGAGAACTCTGGTCTGAATTTCCCTTCAGAAACGGAGTTAAACCCCAGGAGGTGAGTCTTCCTACAAGCAAGAGTTCATTTCTGGTAAAAACCAGTGAATTTTGGGCTCAAATGATTTTTCGCAGTTCATGAACCCTACTCTATTCTCACTATTAACTAAAGATCATTTATGTAAGAGGAGCTGTGGTCTGTTTCAATTTCATAAGCAGAGTTGAACTACATATGGTCCCTATGAGTAGGAAACACAGTTCTTTTTTTCTTGGCATCCTCATGGTTCTTGCTGTATTGCGGATGCTGGAAAGAAGAGCTTGCTTCTTGCATTAAAACAGAGTATGTTTCATGGATGAAAACTCTGGTCTGAATTTCCCTTCAGAAACGGAGTTAAACCCCAGGATCTGTGTCTTCCTACCAGCAAGAGTTCATTTCTGGTAAACCAAGTGAATTTTGGGCTCAAATGATTTTTCGCAGTTCACAAACCCAACATGATTCCTACTATTAACTAAAGAGCATTTCGGTAAGAGGAGGTGTGGTCTGTATCAGTTTCATAAGCAGAGTTGAACTACATATGGTCCCTATGAATAGGAAACAAAGTTCTTTTTTTCTTACCATGCTCATGGTTCTTGCTGAATTTTAGACTCTTGAAAGAAGAGCTTGCCTATTCGTTAAAACAGAGTGTGTTTCAGGGATGAGAACTCTGGCCTGAATTTCCCTTCAGAAATGGAGTTAAACCCCAGGATCTGTGTCTTCCTACAAGCAAGAGTTCAGTTCTGGCAACCCCAATGAATTTTGGGCTCAAATGATTTTTCGCAGCTCAGGAAGCCAACGCTATTCTCACTATTAACTAAAGAGCATTTATGTAAGAGGAGGTGTGGTGTGTATCAGTTTCATTAGCAGAGTTGAACTACATATGGTCCGTATGAATAGGAAACACAGTTCTTTTTTTCTTGGCAGGCTCTTGGTTCCTACTGTATTGGAGACTCTGGACAGAAGAGGATGCTTCATGACTCAAAACAGAGTGTTTTTCAGGGATGAGAATTCTGGTCTGAATTTCCCTTAAGAAAGGGAGTTAAACCCCAGGATCTGTGTCTTCCTACAAGCAAGAGTTCATTTCTGGTTAACCCAGTGAATTTTGTGCTCAAATGATTTTTCGCAGTTCACGAACCCAACACTATACTCACTATTAACTAAAGAGGATTTGTGTAATAGGAGATATGGTTTGTATCAGTTTGATAAGCAGAGTTGAACTACATATGGTCTGTATGAATAGGAAACACAGTTCTTTTTTTCCGGGCATGCTCATGTTTCTTACTATACTAAAGACGCTGGAAGAAGAGGATGATTCATGCCTCGAAATAGAGTGTTTTTCAGGGATGAGAACTGGTCTGAATTTCCCTTCAGAAACGGAGTTAAACCCCAGGATCTGTGTCTTCCTACAAGAAAGAGTTCATTTCTGGTAAACCCAGTTAATTTTTTGTTCAAATGATTTTTCCCAGTTCAGGAACCCAACGCTGTTCTCACTATTAACTAAAGAGCATTTATATAAGAGGATGTGTGGTCTCCATCAGTTGCATAAGCAGAGTTGAACTACATATGGTCCGTATGAGTAGGCAACACAGTTCTTTTTTTCAGGGTATGCTCATGGTTCTTGCTGTATTTTAGACCTGGAAAGAAGAGCATGCTTCTTGCGTGAAAACTGAGTGTGTTACATGGATGAGATTACTGGTCTGAATTTCCCTCAGAAATGGAGTTAAAACCCAGGGTCTGTGTCTTCCTACAAGCAAGAGTTCATTTGTGATAAACCCAGTGAATTTTGTGCTCAAATGGTTTTTCTCAGTACACGAACCCAACATGATTCTCACTATTAACTAAAGAGCATTTATGTAAGAGGAGCTGTGGTTTGTATCAGTTTCATAAGCAGAGTTAAACTACATATGGTCCCTATGAGTAGGAAACACAGTTCTTTTTTTGAGAGTGTGCTCATGGTTCTTGCTGTATTTTAGACCCTGGACAGAAGAACCTGATTCATGCATTAAAACAGAGTGTGTTTCATGGATGTGAACTCTGGTCTGAATTTCCCTTAAGAAACGGAGTTAAACCCCAGGATCTGTGTCTTCCTACAAGCAAGAGTTCATTTCTGGTAAACCATGTGAATTTTGGGCTCAAATTATTTTTCGCAGTTCACGAACCCAACGCTATACTCACTATTAACTAAAGATCTTTTATGTAAGAGGAGCTGTGGTTTGTATCAGTTTCATAAGCAGAGTTGAACTGCATATGGTCTGTATGAGTAGGGAACACAGTTCTTTTTTTCTGTGCATGCTCATATTTCTTATTATATTGGAGACGCTGGAAAGAAGAGGATGATTCATGCCTCAAAACAGAGTGTTTTTCAGAGATGAGAATTCTGGTCTGAATTTCCCTTCAGAAACGGAGTTAAACCCCTAGATCTGTGTCTTCCTACAAGCAAGAGTTCATTTCTGGTTAACCCAGTGAATTTTGTGCTCAAATGATTTTTCGCAGTTCATGAATGCTACTCTATTCTCACTATTAACTAAAGAGCATTTATGTAAGAGGAGATGTGGTTTGTTTCAGTTTCATAAGCAGATTTGAACTACATATGGTCCTTATGAGTAGGGAACACAGTTCTTTTTTTCAGGGTATGCTCATGGTTCTTGCTGTATTTTAGACCCTGGAAAGAAGAGCTTGCTTCTTGCGTGAAAACTGAGTGTATTTCATGGATGAGAACACTGGTCTGAATTTCCCCTCAGAAATGGCGTTAAAACCCAGGATCTGTGTCTTCCTATAAGCAAGAGTTCATTTGTGATAAACCCAGTGAATTTTGGGCTCAAATGATTTTACACAGTACACAAACAATACACGATTCTCACTATTAACTAAAGAGGATTTATGTAAGAGGAGCTGTGATTTGTATAAGTTTCATAAGCATAGTTGAACTACATATGGTCTGTATGAATAGGAAACACAGTTCTTTTTATCCGGGCATGCTCTTTTTTCTTACTATACTGAAGACGCTGGAAAGAACAGGATGATTCTTGCCTAAACAGAGTGTTTTTCAGGGATGAGAACTCTGGACTGAATTTGCCTTCTGATGCGGAGTTAAAACCCAGGATCAGTGTCTTCCTATAAGCAAGAGTTCATTTCTGGTTAACCCAGTGAATTTTGGGCTCAAATGATTTTTCACAGTTCACGAACCCAACGCTATTCTCACTAATAACTAAAGAGCGTTTATGTAAGAGGAGCTGTGGTTTATATCAGTTTCATAAGCAGAGTTGAACTAGCTATGGTCCGTATGAGTAGGAATCACAGTTCTTTTTTTCTGGGATTGCTCATGGTTCTTGCTGTATTGGAGACACTGGAAAGAAGAGCTTGCCTCTTCGTTTAAACATAGTGTGTTTCAGGGATGAGTACTCTGGTCTGAATTTCCCAGGAGAAACGGAGTTAAACCACAGATCTGTGTCTTCCTACATGCAAGAGTTCATTTCTGGTAAACCCAGTGAATTTTGGGCTCAAATAATTTTTTGCAGTTCACGAACCCTACGCTATTCTCACTATTATCCAGAGAGGATTTATGTAAGAGGAGCTGTGTTTTGTATCACTTTCATAAGCAGAGTTGAACTACATATGCTCTGTATGAGTAAGAAACACAGTTCATATTATCTGTGCATATCATGTTTCTTATTATATTGGAGATGCTGGAAAGAAGAAGGATAATTCTTGATTTAAATCAGAGTGTTTTTCTGGGATAAGAACTCTGGTCTGAATTTGCCTTCAGAAACGGAGTTAAACCCCAGGATCAGTATCTTCCTACAAGCAAGAGTTCATTTCTTGTAAACACAGTGTATTTTGGGCTCAAATGATTTTTTCGCAGTTCACGAAACCAACATGATTCTCACTATTAACTAAAAAGCATTTATGTAAGAGGAGCTGTGGTTTGTTTCAGTTTCATAAGCAGAGATGAAATACATATGGTTTGTATGAGTAGGAAACACAGTTCTTTTTTTCTTGGCATGCTCATCGTTCGTATTGTATTGGAGAAGCTGGAGAGAAGAGGATGATTCTTGCCTTAAATCAGAGTGTTTTTCAGGGATGAGTATTCTAGTCTGAATTTCCCTTCAGAAGCGGAGTTAATTCCCAGGATCTGTGTCTTCCTACAAGCAAGAGTTCAGTTCTGGTAAATCCAGTGAATTTTGGGCTCAAATGATTTTTCGCAGTTAACGAACCCAACGCTATTCTCACTACTAACTAAAGATGATTTATGTAAGAGGAGCTGTGGTTTGTTTCAGTTTCATAAGCAGAGTTGAACTTCATATGGTCTGTATGAGTAGGAAACACAGTTCATTTTTTCTGGGCATGCTCATGTTTCTTAGTATATTGGAGACGCTGGAAAGAAGCAATGATTCTTTCCTTAAAACACTGTGTTTTTCAGCGATGAGAACACTGTTCTGGATTTGCTTTCAGAAATGGAGTTAAACCCCAGGAGCAGTATCTTCCTATAAGCAAGTGTTCATTTCGTGTAAATCCAGTGTATTTTGGGCTCAAATGATTTTTCGCAGTTCACGAAACCAACATGATTCTCACTATTAACTAAAGAGCATTTATGTAAGAGGAGCTGTGGTTTGTTTCAGTTTCATAAGCAGAGTTGAACTACATATGGTTTGTATGAGTAGGAAAGACAGTTCTTTTTTTTCTGGGAATGCACATATTTCTTACTCTATTGGAGACGCTGGATAGAAGAGGATGATTCTTGCCTTAAAACAGTTATTTTCAGAGATGAGAACTCTGGTCTGAATTTGCCTTCCAAAACGGAGTTACACCACAGGATCTGTTTCTTCCTACAAGCAAGAGTTCATTTCTGGTAAACACAGTGAATTTTGGGCTGAAATGATTTTTTGCAGTTCAGGAACCCAATGCTATTCTCACTATTAACTAAAGAGCATTTATGTAAGACGAGGTGTGGTCTGTATCAGTTTCATAAGCAGAGTTGAACTACATATGGTCCGTATGAATAGGAAACACAGTTCTTTTTTTCAGGCCATGCTCATGCTTCTTGCTGTATTTTAGACTCTGGAAAGAAGATCTTGCTTCTTTGTTAAAACAGAGTGTGTTTAAAGGATGAGAACTCTGGTCTGTATTTCCTTTCGGAAACAGAATTAAACCCCAGAATCTGTGTCTTCCTACAAGCAAGAGTTCCGTTCTGGTAAACCCAATGAATTTTGGGCTCAAATGATTTTTCGCAGTTCAGGAAGCCAACGCGATTCTCACTATTAACTAAAGAGCATTTATGTAAGAGGAGCTGTAGTTTTTATCAGTTTCATAAGCAGAGTTGAACTACATATGGTCAGTATGATTAGAAATCACAGTTCTTTTTTCTGGGTATGAGCATAGTTCTTGCTGTATTGGAGACGCTGGAAAGAAGAGCTTGCTTCTTGCATTAAAACAGAGTGTGTTACATGGATGAGAACTCTGGTCTGAATTTCCCTTTAGAAATGGAGTTAATCCCCATGATATGTGTCTTCCTACAATCAAGAGTTCATTTGTGGTAAACCCAGTGAAATTTGGGCTCAAATGATTTTTCACAGTTCTAGGACCCAATGCGATTATCACTATTAACTAAAGAGCATTTATGTAAGAGGAGGTGTGGTCTGTATCAGTTTCATAAGCAGAGTTGAACTACATATGGTCCGTATGAATAGGAACATAGTTCTTTTTTCCTTGGCATGCTAATGGTTCTTACTGTATTGGAGAGTCTGGACAGAAGAGGATGATTCATGCCTCAAAACAGAGTGTTTTTCAGGGATGAGAATTCTGGTCTGAATTTCCCTTCAGAAACGGAGTTAAACCCCAGGATCTGTGTCTTCCTACAATCAAGAGTTCATTTTTGGTAAACGAAGTGAATTTTGGGCTCAAATGCTATTTCGCAGTTCACGAACCCAACGCTATTCTCACTATTAACTAAAGAGCATTTATGTAAGAGCAGGTGTGGTCTCCATCAGTTTCATAAACTGAGTTGAACTACATATGGTCCGTATGAATAGGAAACATAGTTCTTTTTTTCAGGCCATGCTCATGGTTCTTGCTGTATTTTAGACTCTGGAAAGAAGAGCTTGCTTCTTAATTAAAACAGAGTGTGTTTCAGGGATGAGAACTCTGGTCTGAATTTCCCTTCGGAAACAGCATTAAACCCCAGAATCTGTGTCTTCCTACAAGCAAGAGTTAAGTTCTGGTAAACCCAGTGAATTTTGGGCTCAAATAATTTTTCGCAGTTCACGAACCCTATGCTATTCTCACTATTAACTAAAGAAGATTTATGTAAGAGGAGCTGTGGTTTGTATAAGTTTCATAAGCATAGTTGAACTACATATGGTCTGTATAAATAGGAAACACAGTTCTTTTTATCCGGGCATGCTCTTTTTTCTTACTATACTGAAGACGCTGGAAAGAACAGGATGATTCTTGCCTAAACAGAGTGTTTTTCAGGGATGAGAACTCTGGTCTGAATTTCCCTTCAGAAACGGAGTTAAACCCCAGGATCTGTGTCTTCCTACAATCAAGAGTTCATTTTTGGTAAACGAAGTGAATTTTGGGCTCAAATGATTTTTCGCAGTTCAGGAAGCCAACGCTATTCTCACTATTAACTAAAAGCATTTATGTAAGAGGAGGTGTGGTGTGTATCAGTTTCATTAGCAGAGTTGAACTACATATGGTCCGTATGAATAGGAAACACAGTTCTTTTTTTCTTGGCATGCTCATGGTTCCTACTGTATTGGAGACTCTGGACAGAAGAGGATGCTTCATGACTCAAAACAGAGTGTTTTTCAGGGATGAGAATTCTGGACTGAATTTCCCTTCAGAACCGAAGTTAAACCCCAGGATCTGTGTCTTCCTACAAGCAAGAGTTCATTTCTGGTTAACCCAGTGAATTTTGTGCTCAAATGATTTTTCGCAGTTCACGAACCCAACACTATACTCACTATTAACTAAAGAGGATTTGTGTAAGAGGAGATGTGGTTTGTATCAGTTTGATAAGCAGAGTTGAACTACATATGGTCTGTATGAATAGGAAACACAGTTCTTTTTTTCCGGGCATGCTCATGTTTCTTACTATACTGAAGACGCTGGAAGAAGAGGATGATTCTAGCCTTAAAACAGAGTGTTTTTCAGGGAATAAAACTCTGGTCTGAATTTGCCTTCAGATGCGGAGTTAAAACCCAGGATCTGTGTCTTCCTACAAGTAAGAGTTCATTTCTGGTAAACCCAGTGAATTTTGGGCTCAAATAATTTTTCCCAGTTCACGAACCCTACGCTATTCTCACTATTAACTAAAGAAGATTTATGTAAGAGGAGCTGTGGTTTGTATAAGTTTCATAAGCATAGTTGAACTACATATGGTCTGTATAAATAGGAAACACAGTTCTTTTTATCCGGGCATGCTCTTTTTTCTTACTATACTGAAGACGCTGGAAAGAACAGGATGATACTTGCCTAAACAGAGTGTTTTTCAGGGATGAGCACTCTGGACTGAATTTGCCTTCGGATGCGGAGTTAAAACCCGGGATCAGTGTCTTCCTATAAGCAAGAGTTCATTTCTGGTTAACCAAGTGAATTTTGGGCTCAAATGATTTTTCACAGTTCACGAACCCAACGCTATTCTCACTAATAACTAAAGAGCGTTTATGTAAGAGGAGCTGTGGTTTATATCAGTTTCATAAGCAGAGTTGAACTAGCTATGGTCCGTATGAGTAGGAATCACAGTTCTTTTTTTCTGGGATTGCTCATGGTTCTTGCTGTACTGGAGACACTGGAAAGAAGAGCTTGCCTCTTCGTTTAAACATAGTGTGTTTCAGGGATGAGAACTCTGGTCTGAATTTCCCAGGAGAAACGGAGTTAAACCACAGATCTGTGTCTTCCTACATGCAAGAGTTCATTTCTGGTAAACCCAGTGAATTTTGGGCTCAAATGATTTTTCACAGTTCACGAACCCAACGCTATTCTCACTAATAACTAAAGAGCGTTTATGTAAGAGGAGCTGTGGTTTATATCAGTTTCATAAGCAGAGTTGAACTACCTATGGTCCGTATGAGTAGGAATCACAGTTCTTATTTTCTGTGCATGCTCATGTTTCTTACTATATTGGAGATGCTGGAAAGAAGAAGGATGATTCTTGATTTAAATCAGAGTGTTTTTCTGGGATGAGAACTCTGGTCTGAATTTGCCTTCAGAAACGGAGTTAAACCCCAGGATCAGTATCTTCCTACAAGCAAGAGTTCATTTCTTGTAAACACAGTGTATTTTGGGCTCAAATGATTTTTCGCAGTTCACGAAAACAACATGATTCTCACTATTAACTAAAGAGCATTTATGTAAGAGGAGCTGTGGTTTGTTTCAGTTTCATAAGCAGAGTTGAACTACATATGGTTTGTATGAGTAGGAAAGACAGTTCTTTTTTTCTGGGAATGCACATATTTCTTACTGTATTGGAGACGCTGGATAGAAGAGGATGATTCTTGCCTTAAAACAGAGTTATTTTCAGCGATGAGAACTCTGGTCTGAATTTACCTTAAGAAACGTAGTTAAACCACAGGATCTGTGTCTTACTACAAGCAAGAGTTCATTTCTGGTAAACCCAGTGATGTTAGGGCTCAAATGATTTTTCGCAGTTCACGAACCCAACACTATTCTCACTATTAACTTAACAGCATTTATGTAAGACGAGGTGTGGTCTGTATCAGTTTCATAAGCAGTGTTGAACTACATATGGTCCGTATGAATAGGAAACACAGTTCTTTTTTTCAGGCCATGCTCTTGCTTCTTGCTGTATTTTAGACTCTGGAAAGAAGAGCTTGCTTCTTGCATTTAAACAGAATGTGTTCATGGATGAGAACTCTGGTCTGAATTTCCCTTCAGAAACGGAGTTTAACCCCAGGATCTTTTTCTTCCTACAAGCAAGATTTCATTTCTGGTAAACCCAGTGAATTTAGGGCTCAAATGATTTTTCCCAGTTCACGAACCCAATGGGATTCTCACTATTAACTAAAGAGCATTTATGTAATCGGAGCTATGGTTTGTATCAGTTTCGTAAGCAGAGTTGAACTACATATGGTCTGTATGAGTAGGAAACACAGTTGTTTTTTTCTGGGCATGCTCATGTTTCTTACTATATTGGAGACGCTGGAAAGAAGAGGATGATTCTTGCCTTAAAACACAGTGTTTTTCAGGGATCAGAACTCTGGTCTGAATTTGCCTTCAGGAACGGAGTTAAACCCCATGATCAGTATCTTCCTACAAGCAAGAGTTCATTTCTTGTAAACCCAGTGTATTTTGGGCTCAAATGATTTTTCGCAGTTCAGGAAACCAACATGATTCTCACTATTAACTAAAGAACATTTATGTAAGAGGAGCTGTGGTTTGTTTCAGTTTCATAAGCAGAGTTGAACTACATATGGTTTGTATGAGTAGGAAACACAGTTCTTTTTTTCTGGGAATGCTCATGTTTCTTACTGTTTTGGAGACGCTGGATAGAAGAGGATGATTCTTGCCTTAAAACAGAGTTATTTTCAGGAATGAAAACTATGGTCTGTATTTGCCTTCAGAAACGTAGTTAAACCACAGGATCTGTGTCTTACCACTGCAAGAGTTCATTTCTGGTAAACCCAGTGAATATAGGGCTCAAATGATTTTACACAGTTCTAGAAAAAACACGATTATCACTATTAACTAAAGAGCATTTATGTAAGAGGAGCTGTGGTCTGTATCAGTTTCATAAGCAGAGTTGGACTACATATGGTTTGTATGAGTAGGATACTTAGTTCTTTTTTTCTTGGCATGCTCATGGATCTTACTGTTTTGGAGACCCTGGAAAGAAGAGGATGATTCATGCCTTAAAACAGAGTGTTTTTCAGGGATGAGAATTCTGGTCTGAATTTTCCTGCAGAAATGGAATTAAACCCCAGGATCTGTGTCTTCCTACAAGCAAGAGTTCAGTTCTGGTAAACCCAGTGAATTTTCGGCTCTAATGATTTTTCGAAGTTCACAAATCCAACGCTATTCTCACTATTTACTAAAGCGCATTTATGTAATAGGAGCTGTGGTTTGTATCAGTTTCATAAGCAGAGTTGAACTACATGTGGTCCATATGAGTAGGAAACACAGTTCTTTTTTTCAGGGCATGCTCATGGTTCTTTCTGTATTTTAAACTCTGGAAAGAAGAGCTTGCTTCTTCGTTAAAACAGAGTGTGTTTCAGGGATGAGAACTCTGGTCTGCATTTCCCTTCAGAAACGGAGTTAAACCCCTGGATCTGTGTCTTCATACAAGCAAGTTTTCCTTTCCGGTAAACCCAGTATATTTTGGGCTAAAATGATTTTTCACAGTTCACGAAACCTACTCTAGTCTCACTATTAACTAAAGAGGATTTATGTAAGAGGAGCTGTGGTTTGTATCAGTTTCATAAGCAGAGTTGAACTACATATGGAAGGTATGAGTAGGAAACACAGATCATTTTTTCTTGGCATGCTCATGATTCTTACTGTATTTTAGATTCTGGAAAGAAGAGCTTGCTTCTGGCGTGAAATCAGAGTGTGTTTCAGGGATGAGAACTCTGATCAGAATTTCCCTTTAGAATTGGAGTTAAACCCCAGGATCTGTGTCTTCCTCCAAGCAAGAGTTCATTTGTGGTTAAACCAGTGAATTTTCGGCTCAAATTATTATTTGCAGTTCACGAACCCAACGCGATTATCACTATTAACTAAAGAGCATTTATGTAAGAGGAGCTGTGGTTTGTATCAGTTTCATAAGCAGAGTTGAACTACATATGGTCTGTATGAGTAGGAAACACAGTTCTTTTTTTCAGGGCAAGCTCATCGTTCTTGCTTATTAAAGATTCTGGAAGGAAGAGCTTGCTTCTTGCTTTGTAACAGAGTTTGTTTCAGGGATGAGAACTCAGCTCTGAAATAGCCTTCAGAAACGGAGTTAAACCCGAGGATCTGTGTCTTCCTACAAGCGAGAGGTCATTTCTGGTAAACCCAGTGAATTTTGTGCTCAAATGATTTTTCGCAGTTCAGGAACCCAACACTATTCTCACTATTAACTAAAGAGCATTTATGTAAGAGGAGGTGTGGTCTGTATCTGTTTCATAAGCAGAGTTGAACTACATATGGTCTGTATGAATAGGAAACACAGTTCATTTTTTCAGGCCATGCTCATGGTTCTTGCTGTATTTTAGACTCTTGAAAGAAGACCTTCCTTCTCTCTTTAAAGAGAGTGTATTTCAGGGATGAGAACTCTGGTCTGAATTTCTCTTCAGAAACGGAGTTAAACCCCAGGAACTGTGTCTTCCTACAAGCAAGAGTTCATTTCTGGTAAACCCAGTGAATTTTGGGCTCAAATGATTTTTCGCAGTTCACGAACACAACATGATTCTCACTATTACCTAAAGAGCATTTATGTAAGAGTAGCGGTGGTTTGTATAAGTTTCATAAGCAGAGTTGAACTACATATGGTCCTTATGAGTAGGAAACACAGTTCTTTTTTTCAGAGTATGCTCATTGTTCTTGCTGTATTTTATAATCTGGAAAGAAGAGCTTGCTTCTTGCGCTATAACAAGTGTGTTTTAGGGATGAGAACTTTGGTCTGAATTTCCCTTCAGAAACGGAGTTAACCCAGGATCTGTGTCTTCCTACCAGCACGAGTTCATTTCTGGTTAACCCAGTGAATTTTGGTCTCCAATGATTTTTCACAGTTGACGAACCCTACGTGATTCTCACTATTAGCTAAAGAGCATTTATGTAAGAGGATCTGAGGTTTGTATCAGTTTCATAAGCAGAGTTGAACTACATATGGTCTGTATGAGTAGGAAACACAGTTCTTTTTTTCAGGGCAGGCTCGTGGTTCTTGCTGGATTGGTGAAGCTGGAAAGAAGAGCTTGTGTCTTGCATTAAAACAGGGTGTGTTTCATGGATGAGAACTCTGGTCTGAATTTCCCTTCACAAACGGAGTTAAACACCATGATCTCTGTCTTCCTACCAGCAAGAGTTCATTTCGTGTTAACCCAGTGAATTTTGGGCTCAAATGACTTTACACAGTACTATAACACAACGCGATTGTCACTATTAACTAGAGAGCATTTATGTAAGAGGAGCTGTGGTCTGTATCATTTCATAAGCAGAGTTGAGCTACATATGGTCCGTATGAGTAGGAAACACGGTTCTTTTTTTCAGACCATGCTCATTTTTCTTGCAGTATTTTATAATATGGAAAGAAGAGCTTGCTTCTTGCGCTATAACACAGTGTGTTTTAAGGATGAGAATCTGGTCTGAATTTCCCTTCAGAAACGGATTAAACCCCAGGATCTGTGTTTTCCTACAAGCAAGAGTTCATTTTGTGTTAACCCAGTGAATTTTGGGCTCAAATGATTTTTCGAAGTTGACGAACCCAACGCTTCTCACTATTAACTAAAGAGCATTTATGTAAGAGGAGCTGTGGTTTCTATCAGTTTCATAAGCAGAGTTGAACTACATATGGTCCGTATGAGTAGGAAACACAGTTCTTTTTTTCAGGGCATGCTCATGGTTCTTGCTGTATTAAAGATTCTGGAAAGAAGAGCTTGCTTCTTGCGTTATAACAGAGTGTGTTTCAGGGATGAGAACTCTGGTCTGAATTTGCCTTCAGAAACGGAGTTAAACCCCTGGATCTGTGTCTTCCTACAAGCGAGAGTTCATTTCTGGTGAAGCTAGTGAATTTTGTGCTCAAATGATTTTTCGCAGTTCAGGAAACCAACGCAATTCTCACTATTAACTAATGATCATTTTTGTAAGAGGAGCTGTGGTTTGTATTAGTTTCATAAGCAGAGTTGAACTACATATGGTCATTATGGATATGAAACACAGTTTTTTTTTCAGGGCATGCTCATGGTTCTTGCTGTATTGGTGATGCTGGAAAGAAGAGCTTGCTTCTTGGGTTAAAGCAGAATGTGTTTCAGGGATGAGAACTCTGGTCTGAATTTGCCTTCAGAAACGGAGTTAAACCCTAGGATCAGTGTCTTCCTAGAAGCAAGAGTTCATTTCTGGTAAACCCCGTGAATTTTGGGCTCAAAGGATTTTTCGCAGTTCACGAACCCAACATGATTCTCACTATTACCTAAAGAGCATTTATGTAAGAGTAGCCGTGGTTTGTATAAGTTTCATAAGCAGAGTTGAACTACATATGGTCCGTATGAGTAGGAAACACAGTTCTTTTTTTCAGGGCATGCTCGTGGTTCTTGCTTGATTGGTGAAGCTGGAATGAAGAGCTTGTGTCTTGCATTACAACAGGGTGTGTTTCATGGATGAGAACTCTGGTCTGAATTTCCCTTCACAAACGGAGTTATACACCATGATCTCTGTCTTCCTACCAGCAAGAGTTCATTTCGTGTTAACCCAGTGAATTTTGGGCTCAAATGACTTTACACAGTACTATAACACAACGCGATTATCATTATTAACTAGAGAGCATTTATGTAAGAGGAGCTGTGGTCTGTATCATTTCATAAGCAGAGTTGAGCTACGTATGGTCCGTATGAGTAGGAAACACAGTTCTTTTTTTCAGACCATGCTCATTGTTCTTGCTGTATTTTATAATCTGGAATGAAGAGCTTGCTTCTTGTGCTATAACTCAGTGTGTTTTAGGGATGAGAACTCTGGTCTGAATTTCCCTTCAGAAATGGATTAAACCCCAGGATCTGTGTTTTCCTACAAGCAAGAGTTCATTTCGTGTTAACCCAGTGAATTTTGGGCTCAAATGATTTGTCGAAGTTGACGAACCCAACACTTCTCACTATTAACTAAAGAGCATTTATGTAAGAGGAGCTGTGGTCTGTAGCATTTCATAAGCAGAGTTGAGCTACATATGGTCCGAATTAGTAGGAAACACAGTTGTTTTTTTTTTTCAGGCCATGCTCATGGTTCTTGCAGTATTTTAGAATCTGGAAAGCAGAGCTTCCTTCTTCGTTTAAACAGAGTGTGTTTCAGGGATGAGAACTCTGGTCTGAATTTCCCTTAAGAAACAGATTAAACCCCAGGATCTGTGTCTTCCTACAAGCAAGAGTTCATTTCGGGTAAACCCAGTGAATTTTGGGCACAAATGATTTTTCGCAGTTCACGAACCCAACGCGATTCTCACTATTAACTAAAAAGCATTTATGTAAGAGGAGCTGTGGTTTGTATCAGATTCATAAGCAGAGTTGTACTACATATGGTCCGTATGAGTAGGAAACACAGTTCTTTTTTTCAGGGCATGCTCATGGTTCTTGCTGTTTTAAACACTCTGGAAAGAAGAGCTTGCTTCTTGCGTTATAACAGAGTGTGTTTCAGGGATGAGAACTCAGCTCTGAAATTGCCTTCAGAAACGGAGTTACACCCCAGGATCTGTGTCTTCCTACAAGCGAGAGTTCATTTCTGGTAAACCCAGTGAATTAAGTGCTCAAATGATTTTTCGCAGTTCAGGAACCAAACGCTACTCTCACTATTAACTAAAGAGCATTTATGTAAGTGGAGCCGTGGTTTGTATCAGTTTCATAAGCAGAGTTGAACTACATATGGTCCGTATGAATAGGAAACACAGTTCTTTTTTTCAGGCCATGCTCATGGTTCTTGCTGTATTTTAGACTCTGGAAAGAAGACCTTCATTCTTAGTTTAAAGAGAGTGTTTTTCAGGGATGAGAACTCTGGTCTGAATTTTCCTGCAGAAACAGAGTTAAACCCCAGGATCTGTGTCTTCCTACAAGCAACAGTTCATTTCTGGTAAAACCAGTGAATTTTGTGCTCAAATGATTTTTCGCAGTTCACGAACCCTATGCTATTCTCACTATTAACTAAAGGGATTTATGGAAGAGGAGCTGTAGTTTGATCAGTTTCATAAGCAGAGTTGAACTACATATGGTCTGTATGATGAGGAAACACAGTTGTTTTTTTCTGGGCATGCTCATGTTTCTTACTATGTTGGATACGCTGGAAAGAAGAGGATTATTCTTGCCTTAAAACAGAGTGTTTTTCAGGGATGAGAACTCTGGTCTGAATTTGCCTTCAGAAACGGAGTTAGACCCCAGGATCAGTGTCTTCCTAGAAGGAAGAGTTAATTTCTGGTAAACCCAGTGAATTTTGGGCTCAAATAATTTTTCACAGTTCACGAACCCAACGAGATTCTCACTGTTAACTAAAGAGCATTTTTGTAAGAGGAGGTTTGGTTTGTATCAGTTTCATAAGCAGAGATGAACCACATATGGTCCGTATGAATAGGAAACACAGATCTTTTTTTCAGGCCATGCTCATGGTTCTTGCTGTATTTTAGACTCTGGAAAGAAGAGCTTGCTTCTTCGTTAAAACAGAGTTTGTTTCAGGGATGAGAACTCTGGTCTGAATTTCCCTTCAGAAACAGAGTTAAACCCCAGGATCTGTGTCTTCCCACTATCAAGAGTCCACTTCTGGTAAACCAAGTGAATTTTCGGCGCAAATGATTTTACACAGTTCTAGAAAATTTGCGATTATCACTATTAACTAAAGAGCATTTATGTAAGATGAGCTGTGGTCTGTATCAGTTTCATAAGCAGAGTTGGACTACATATGGTCCGTATGATAGGAAACACAGTTCTTTTTTTCTTGGCATGTTCATGGTTCTTACTGTATTGGAGACCCTGGAAAGAAGGGGTGATTCATGCCTTAAAACAGAGTGTTTTTCAGGGATGAGAATTCTGGTCTGAATTTCCCTATAGAAACGTAGTTAAACCCCAAGATCTGTGTCATCCTACAAGCAAGAGTTCAGTTCTGGTAATCCCAGTGAATTTTTGGCTCAAATGATTTTTCGCAGTTTACGAACCAAACGCTATTCTCACTATTAACTAAAGAGCATTTATGTAAGACGAGGTGCTGTCTGTATCAGTTTCATAAGCAGAGTTGAACTACATATGGTCCGTATGAATAGGACACACAGTTCTTTTTTCAGGCCATGCTCATGTATCTTGCTGTATTTTAGACTCTGTAAAAAAGAGCTTGCTTCTTCGTTAAAACAGAGTGTTTCAGAGATGAGAACTCTGGTCTGAATTTCCATTCAGAAACGGAGTTAAACCCCAGGATCTGTGTCTTCCTACAAGCAAGAGTTCATTTCAGGTAAACCCAGTGAATTTTGTTATCAAATATTTTTTCACAGATCACGAACACAACCCGATTCTCACTATTAACTAAAGAGGATTTATGTAAGAGGAGCTGTGGTTTGAATCAGTTTCATAAGCAGAGATTAACTACATATGGTTTGTATGAGTAGGAAACACAGTTCTTTTTTTCTGGGAATGATCATGTGTCTTACTTTATTTGAGACGCTGGATAGAAGAGGATGATTCTTGCCTAAAAACAGAGTTCTTTTCAGGGATGAGAACTCTGGTCTGAATTTCCCTTCAGAAACGTAGTTAAACCCCAAGATCTGTGTCTTCCTACAAGCAAGAGTTCAGTTCTGGTGAACCCAGTGAATTTTGGGCTCAAATTATTTTTTGCAGTTCCCGAACCCAACGCGATTGTTACTATTAACTAAAGAGCATTTATGTAAGCAGAGCTGTGGTTTGTATCAGTTTCATATGCAGAGTTGAACTACATATGGTCTGTATGAATAGGAAACACAGTTCTTTTTTTCTGGGCATGCTCATGTTTCTTACTATATTGGAGACGCCGGAAAGAAGAGGATGATTCTTGCCTTAAAACAGAGTGTTTTTCAGGGAAGGAAATTCTAGTCTGAATTTCCCTTCAGAAACGGAGTTAAACCCCAGGATCTGTGTCTTCCTACAAACAAGAGTTCATTTCTGGTAAACCAAGTGAATTTTGGGCTCAAATGATTTTTCGCAGTTCGCAAATCCAAATCTAATCTCACTATACTAAAGAGTATTTATGAAAGAGGAGGTGTGGTTTGTATCAGTTTCATAAGCAGAGTTGAACTACATATGGTCCGTATGAATAGGAAACACAGTTCTTCTTTTCAGGTCATGCTCATGGTTCTTGCAGTATTTTATACTATGGAAAGAAGAGCTTGCTTCTTCGTTAAAACAGAGTGTGTTTCATGGATGAGAACTCTGGTCTGACTTTCCCTTACGAAACGGAGTTAAACCCCATGAACTGCATCTTCCCACTATCAAGAGTCCATTTCTGGTAAACCAAGTGAATTTTTGGCGCAAATGATTTTACACAGTTCTAGAAAAAACGCAATTATCACTATTAACTAAAGAGCATTTATGTAAGATGAGCTGTGGTCTGTATCAGTTTCATAAGCAGAGTTGGACTACATATGGTCTGTATGATAGGAAACACAGTTCTTTTTTTCTTGGCATGTTCATGGTTCTTACTGTATTGGAGACCCTGGAAAGAAGGGGTGATTCATGCCTTAAAACAGAGTGTTTTTCAGGGATGAGAATTCTGGTCTGAATTTCCCTATAGAAACGTAGTTAAACCCCAAGATCTGTGTCTTCCTACAAGCAAGAGTTCATTTGTGGTAAACCATGTGAATTTTCGGCTCAAACGATTTTACACATTTCTAGAACCCAACGCGATTATCACTATTAACTAAAGAGCATTTATGTAAGAGGAGCTGTGGTCTGTATCACTTTCATAAGCAGAGTTGGACTACATATGGTCCGTATGAGTTAGGAAACACAGTTCTTTTTTTCAGGGCATGCTCATGGTTCTTCCTGTATTTTAGAATCAGGAAAAAAGAGCTTGCTTCTTGCGTTAAAACAGAGTTTTTTTCAGGGATGAGAACACTGGTCTGAATTTCCCTTCAGAATCGTGGTTAAACCCCAGCATCTGTGTCTTCCTACAAGAAAGAGTTCATTTCTGGTTAAATCAGTGAATTTTGGGCTCAAAAGATTTTTCCCAGTTCACGAACCCAAACGCGATTCTCACTATTAACTAAAGAGCATTTATGTAAGAGCAACTGTGGTTTGTATCAGTTTCATAGGAAGAGATGAACTAAATATGGTCCGTATGAGTAGGAAACACAGTTCTTTTTTTCAGCTCATGCTCATGGTTCTTGCTGTATTTTAGACGCTGGAATTAAGAGCTTGCTCCTTGCGTTAAAACAGAGTGTCGTTCTGGGATGAGAACACTGGTCTGAATTTCCCTTCAGTAACGGAGTTAAACCCCAGGATCTGTGTCTTCCTACAATCAAGAGTTTATTTCTGGTTAAACCAGTGAATTTTGTGCTCAAATGATTTTTCGCAGTTCATGAACCAAAACGCGATTCTCACTATTAACTAAACAGCACTTATTTAAGAGGTGCTGTGGTCTGTATCAGTTTCATAACTGGAGTTGATCTACATATGGTCTGTATGAGTAGGAAACACAGTTCTTTTTTTCAGGGCACGCTCATGGTTCTTGCTGTATTTTAGATTCTGGAAATAAGGGCTTGCTTCTTGCGTTAAAACAGAGTGTGTTTAATGGATGAGAGATCTGGTCTGATTTCCCTTCAGAAACGGAGTTAAATCCCATGATCTGTGACTTCCTATAAAAGAGTGTTCATTTCTTGTAAACCAAGTGAATTTTTGGCTCAAATGATTATACAAAGTTCTAGATCCCGTCGTGATTATCACTATTAACTAAAGAGCATTTAAGTAAGAGGAGCTGTGTTCTGTATCAGTTTCATATGCAGAGTTGGACTACATATGGTCCTTATGAGTAGGAAACACAGTTCTTTTTTTCAGGGCATGCTCATGGTTCTTGCTGTATTAGACTCTGGAAATAAGAGCTTGCTCCTTGCGTTAAAACAGAGTGTGTTTCAGGGATGAGAACAATGGTCTGAATTTCCCTTCAGTAACGGAGTTACACCCCAGCATCTGTGTCTTCCTAAAAGCAAGAGTTCATTTGTGGTTAAACCAGTGAATATTGGGGTCAAATGATTTTTCGCAATTCACAAACCAAAACGCGATTCTCACTATTAACTAAAGAGCATTTATCTAAGACGAGCTGTGGTTTGTATCAGTTTCATAAGCAGAGTTGAACTACATATGGTCCGTATGAGTAGGAAACACAGTTCTTTTTTTCAGGGCATGTGCATGGTTCTTGCTGTATTTTAGATTCTGGAAATAAGAGCTTGCTTCTTGCGTTAAAACAGAATGTGTTTAATGGATGAGAACTCTGGTCTGAATTTCCCTTCAGAAACTTAGTAAAACTCCAGGATCTGTGTCTTCCTACCACCAAGAGTTCTTTTCTGTTAAACTCATTGAATTTTCAGCTCCAATGATTTTACACAGTTCACGAACCAAAAGGCGATTCTCACTATTAATAAGAGGATTTATGTAAGAGGAACTATGGTTTGTATCAGTTTCAAAACAGGAGTTGAACTACATATGGTGTGTATGAGTAGGAAACACAGTTCTTTTTTCTGGGCATGCTCATGGTTCTTACTGTATTGGAGACCTGGAAAGAAGAGGTTCTTTCTTGCCTTAAAACAGAGTGGTTTTCAGGGATGAGAACTCTGGTCTGAATTTCCCTTCAGAAACTGATTTAAATCCCAGGATCTGTGTCTTCCTATAAGCAAGAGTTCATTTCTGGTTAAACCAGTGAATTTTGGGCTCAAATGATTTTGTGCAGTTCGCGAACCAAAACGCAATTCTCACTATTAACTAACGAGCATTTATGTAAAAAGAGCTGTGGTCTGAATCAGTTTCATAATCAGAGTTGGACTACATATGGTCCGTATGAGTAGGAAACACAGTTCTTTTTTCAGGGCATGCTCATGGTTCTTGCTGTATTTTAGACTCTGGAAAGAAGAGCTTGCTTCTTGCATTAAAAGAGGGTGTGTTTCATGGATAAGAACTCGGGTCTGAATTTCCCTTCAGAAACAGAGTTAAACCCCAAGATCTGTGTCTTCCTACAAGCAAGAGTTCATTTCTGGTTAAACCAGTGAATTTTACTCTCAAATGATTTTTCGCAGTTCATGATCAAAACGCAATTGTCACTATTAACTAAAGAGCATTTATGTAAGACGAGCTGTGGTTTGTATCAGTTTCATAACTGGAGTGATCTACATATGGTCTCTATGAGTAGGAAACACAGTTTTTTTTTTCAGGGCATGCTCATGGTTCTTGCTGTATTTTAGACTCTGGAACGAAGATCTTGCTTCATGCATTAAAACAGGGTGTGTTTCATGGATGAGAACTCTGGTCTGAATTTTCCTTCAGAAACAGAGATAAACTCCAGGATCTGTGTCTTCCTACAAGCAAGAGTTCTTTTCTGGTAAACTCATTGAATTTTCTGCTCAAATGATTTTACACAGTTCTAGAACCCAACGCGATTATCACTATTAACTAAAAAGCATTTATGTAAGACGAGCTGTGTTCTGTATCAGTTTCATAAGCAGAGTTGGACTACATATGGTCCGTATGAGTAGGAAACACAGTTCTTTTTTTCAGGGCATGCTCATGGTTTATGCTGTATTTTAGACTCTGGAAAGAAGAGCTTGCTACTTGCATTAAAAGAGGGTGGGTTTCATGGATGAGAACTCTGGTCTGAATTTCCCTTCAGAAACGGAGTTAAACCCCAGGATCTGTGTCTTCCTACAAGCAAGATTTCATTTCTGGTTAAACCAGTGAATTTTGGGCTCAAATGATTTTTCGCAGTTCACGACCAAAACGCAATTGTCACTATTAACTAAAGAGCATTTATGTAAGAGGAGATGTGGTTTTTTATCTGTTTCATAACCGGAGTTGATCTACATATGGTCTGTATGACTAGGAAACACAGTTCTTTTTTTCAGGGCATGCTCATGATTCTTGCTGTAATTTAGATTCTGGAAATAAGAGCTTGTGTCTTGCGTTAAAATAGAGTGTGTTTAATGGATGAGAACTCTGGTCTGAATTTCCCTTTAGAAATGGAGTTAAACCCCAGGATCTGTGTCTTCCTACAAGCAAGAGTTCTTTTCTGGTAGACTCATTGAATTTTCGGCTCAAATGATTTTACGCAGTTCACGAACCAAAACGCGATTCTCACTATTAACTAAAGAGGATCTATGTAAGAGGAGCTGTGGTTTGTATCAGTTTCATAACAGGAGTTGATCTACATAAGGTGTGTATGAGTAGGAAACACAGTTCTTTTTTCTGGGCATGCTCATGGTTCTTACTGTATTGGAGAAGCTGGAAAGAAGAGGTTTTTTCTTGCCTTAAAACAGAGCATTTTCACGGATGAGAACTCTGGTCTGAATTTCACTTCAGAAACAGAGTTTAACCCCAGGATCTGGGTCTTCCTACAAGCAAGAGTTCTTTTCAGGTAAACACTTTGAATTTTCGGCAGAAATGATTTTACACAGTTCTAGATCCCAACGCGATTATCACTATTAACTAAAAAGCATTTATGTAAGACGAGCTGTGTACTGTATCAGTTTCATAAGCAGAGTTGGACTACATATGCTCCGTACGAGTAGGAAACACAGTTCTTTTTTTCAGGGCATGCTTATGGTTCTTGCTGTATTCTGGACTCTGGAAATAAGAGCTTGCTTCTTGCGTTAAAACAGAGTGAGTTTCATGGATGAGAACTCTGGTCTGAATTTCCCTTCAGAAACGGAGTTAAACCCCAGGATCTGTGTCTTCCTACAAGCAAGAGTTCATTTCTGGTTAACCCATGGAATTTTGGGCTCAAAATATTTTTCGCAGTTCACGAACCCAACACGATTCTCACTATTAACTAAAGAGCATTTATGTAAGAGGAGCTGTGGTTTTTTATCAGTTTCATAACTGGAGTTGATCTACATATGGTCTGTATGACTAGGAAACACAGTTCTTTTTTTCAGGGCATGCTCATGGTTCTTGCCATAATTTAGATTCTGGAAATAAGAGCGTGCATCTTGCGTTAAAACAGCGTGTGTTTAATGTATGAGTACTCTGGTCTGAATTTCCCTTTAGAAATGCAGTTAAACCCCAGGATCTGTGACTTCCTACAAGCAAGAGTTCTTTTCTGGTAAACTCATTGAATTTTCGGCTCAAATGATTTTACGCAGTTCACGAACCAAAACGCGATTCTCACTATTAACTAAAGAGGATCTATGTAAGAGGAGCTGTGGTTTGTATCAGTTTCATAATAGGAGTTGATATACATATGGTATGTATGAGTAGGAAACACAGTTCTTTTTTCTGGGCATGCTCATGGTTCTTACTGTATTGGAGAAGCTGGAAAGAAGATTTTCTTTCTTGCCTTAAAACAGAGAGTTTTTCAGAGATGAGAACTCTGGTCTGAATTTCACTTCAGAAACAGAGTTTAACCCCAGGATCTGGGTCTTCCTACAAGCAAGAGTTCTTTTCTGGTAAACTCTTTGAATTTTGGGCTCAAGTGATTTTACAGTGTTCTAGAACCCAACGCGATTCTCACTATTAACTAAACAGCATTTATTTAAGAGGTGCTGTGGTTTGTATCAGTTTCATAACTGGAGTGATCTACATATGGTCTCTATGAGTAGGAAACACAGTTTTTTTTTTTTCAGGGCATGCTCATGGTTCTTGCTGTATTTTAGACTCTGGAACGAAGATCTTGCTTCATGCATTAAAACAGGGTGTGTTTCATGGATGAGAACTCTGGTCTGAATTTTCCTTCAGAAACAGAGATAAACTCCAGGATCTGTGTCTTCCTACAAGCAAGAGTTCTTTTCTGGTAAACTCATTGAATTTTCGGCTCAAATGATTTTACACAGTTCTAGAACCCAACGCGATTATCACTATTAACTAAAAAGCATTTATGTAAGACGAGCTGTGTTCTGTATCAGTTTCATAAGCAGAGTTGGACTACATATGGTCCGTATGAGTAGGAAACACAGTTCTTTTTTTCAGGGCATGCTCATGGTTTATGCTGTATTTTAGACTCTGGAAAGAAGAGCTTGCTACTTGCATTAAAAGAGGGTGGGTTTCATGGATGAGAACTCTGGTCTGAATTTCCCTTCAGAAACGGAGTTAAACCCCAGGATCTGTGTCTTCCTACAAGCAAGATTTCATTTCTGGTTAAACCAGTGAATTTAGGGCTCAAATGATTTTTCGCAGTTCACGACCAAAACGCAATTGTCACTATTAACTAAAGAGCATTTATGTAAGAGGAGATGTGGTTTTTTATCTGTTTCATAACCGGAGTTGATCTACATATGGTCTGTATGACTAGGAAACACAGTTCTTTTTTTCAGGGCATGCTCATGATTCTTGCTGTAATTTAGATTCTGGAAATAAGAGCTTGCATCTTGCGTTAAAATAGAGTGTGTTTAATGGATGAGAACTCTGGTCTGAATTTCCCTTTAGAAATGGAGTTAAACCCCAGGATGTGTGTCTGCCTACAAGCAAGTGTTCTTTTCTGGTAAAGCTAGGGTATTTTTTACTCAAATGATATTTCACAGTTCATGAACCAAAACGCGATTCTCACTGTTAACTAAAGAGGATTTATGTAAGTGGAGGTATGGTTTGTATCATTTCATAAACATTGTTGAACTACTTATGGTCTGTATGAGTAGGAAACACAGTTCTTTTTTTCGTGGCATGCTCATGGTTCTTGCTGTATTTTAGACTCTGGAAAGAAGAGCTTGCTTCTTGCATTAAAACAGAGTGTGTTTCAGGCATGAGAACTCTGGTCTGAATTTCCCTGCTGAAACGGAGTTAAAGCCCAGCATGTGTGTCTTCCTACAAGCAAGAGGTCATTTCTTGTTAACCCAGTGAATTTTGAGCTCAAATGATTATTCGCAGTTCACGAACCCAACGCGATTCTCACTATTAACTAAAGAGCATTGATGTAAGAAGAGCTGTGGTTGTACAAGTTTCATAAGCAGAGTTGAATTCATATGGTCTGTATGAGTAGGATACACAGTTCTTTTTTTCAGGGCATGCTCATGGTTCTTGCTGTATTTTAGTCTCTGGAAAGAAGAGCTTGCTTCTTGTGTTAAAAGAGTGTGTGTTTCAGGGATGAGAATTCTGGTCTCAATTTCCCTTCACAAACGGAGTTAAACCCCAGGATCTGTGTCTTCCTACAAGCAAGAGTTCATTTCTGTTAAACCAATTGAATTTTGTGCTCAAATGATTTTACACAGTTCTAGAACCGAACGCGATTATCACTATTAACTAAAGAGCATTTATGTAAGAGGAGATATGGTCTGTATCAGTTTCATAAGCAGAGTTGGACTACATATGAGCCGTATGAGTAGGAAACACAGTTCTTTTTTTCTGGGCATGCTCATGGTTCTTTCTGTATTGGAGACCCTGGACAGAAGAGGATGATTCATGCCTCAAAACAGAGTGAGTTTCAGGGATGAGAACTCTGGCCTGAATTTTCCTTCAGAAACGGAGTTAAACCCCAGGATCAGTGTCTTACTACAAGCAAGAGTTCATTTCTGGTAAAGCCAGTAAATTTTGTGTCCAAATGATTTTTCGCTGTTCCCGAACCCAACATGATTCTATTAACTAAAGAGCATTAATGGAAGAAGAGCTGCATTTTGTATCAGTTTCATTATCAGAGTTGAACTACATATGGTCTGTATGAGTAGGAAACACAGTTCTTTTTTTTCAGGGAATGCTCATGGTTCTTACTGTATTGGAGACCCTGGACAGAACAGGATGATTCATGCCTCAAAACAGAGTGTGTTTCAGACATGAGAACTCTGGTCTGAATTTCCTTTCTGAAATGGAGTTAAACTCCTTGATCTGTGTCTTCCTACAAGCAAGAGTTCATTTCTTGTTAACCCAGTGAATTTTGGACTCAATGATTTTTCTCAGTTCACGAACCCAACGCGATTCTCACTATTAACTAAAGAGGATTGATGTAAGAGGAGCTGTGGTTTGTATTAGTTTCATAAGCAGAGTTGAATACATATGGCCTGTATGAGTAGGATACACAGTTCTTTTTTTCAGGGCATGATCATGGTTCTTGCAGTATTTTAGACTCTGGAAAGAAGAGCTCGCTTCTTGTGTTAAAACAGTGTGTGTTTCAGGGATGAGAATTCTGGTCTGAATTTCCCTTCAGAAACAGAGTTAAACCCCAGGATCTGTGTCTTCCTACAAGCAAGAGTTCATTTCTGGTTAAACCAGTGAAGATGGGCTCAAATGATTTTCGAAGTTCCCGAACCAAAACGTGATTCTCACTATTAACTAAAGAACATTTATGTAAGACGAGCTGTGGTTTGTATCAGGTTCATAAGCAGAGTTGAACTAAGTATGGTCCCTATGAGTAGGAAACTCAGTTATTTTTTTCAGGGCATGCTCATGGTTTATGCTGTATTTTAGACTCTGGAAAGAAGAGCTTGCTTCTTGCATTAAAAGAGGGTGTGTTTCATGGATGAGAACTCTGGTCTGAATTTCCCTTCAGAAACGTAGTTAAACCCCAAGATCTGTGTCTTCCTACGAGCAAAGTTCATTTCTGGTTAAACCACTGAATTTTGGGCTCAAATGATTTTTCGCAGTTCACGACCAAAACGCAATTGTCACTATTAACTAAAGAGCATTTATGTAAGAAGAGCTTTGGTTTGTATCAGTTTCATAAGCAGAGTTGTCCTAAATATGGTCCGTGTGTGTAGGAAACACAGTTCTTTTTTCAGGGCATACTCATGGTTCTTGCTGTATTTTAGACTCTGGAAAGAAGAGCTTGCTTCTTGCAAAAAGAGGGAGTGTTTCATGGATGAGAACTCTGGTCTGAATTTCCCTTCAGAAACGGAGTTAAACCCCAGGATCTGTGTCTTCCTACAAGCAAGAGTTCATTTCTGGTTAACCCATGGAATTTTGGGCTCAAAATATTTTTCGCAGTTCACGAACCCAACACGATTCTCACTATTAACTAAAGAGAAATTATGTAAGAGGAGCTGTGGTTTTTTATCAGTTTCATAACTGGAGTTGATCTACATATGGTCTGTATGACTGGGAAACACAGTTCTTTTTTTCAGGGCATGCTCATGGTTCTTGCTGTAATTTAGATTCTGGAAATAAGATCTTGCGTCTTGCGTTAAAACAGAGTGTGTTTAATGGATGAGTACTCTGGTCTGAATTTCCCTTTAGAAATGCAGATAAACCCCAGGATCTGTGACTTCCTATAAGCAAGAGTTCTTTTCTGGTAAACTCATTGAATTTTCGGCTCAAATGATTTTACGCAGTTCACGAACCAAAACGCGATTCTCACTATTAACTAAAGAGGATCTATGTAAGAGGAGCTGTGGTTTGTATCAGTTTCATAACAGGAGTTGATATACATATGGTATGTATGAGTAGGAAACACAGTTCTTTTTTCTGGGCATGCTCATGGTTCTTGCTGTATTGGAGAAGCTGGAAAGAAGAGTTTCTTTCTTGCCTTAAAACAGAAAGTTTTTCAGGGATGAGAACTCTGGTCTGAATTTCACTTCAGAAACAGAGTTTAACCCCAGGATCTGGGTCTTCCTACAAGCAAGAGTTCTTCTCTGGTAAACTCTTTGAATTTTCGGCAAAAATGATTTTACACAGTTCTTTAACCCAACGCGAGTATCACTATTAACTGAAGAGCATTTATGTAAGACAAGCTGTGTACTGTATCAGTTTCATAAGCAGAGTTGGACTACATATGGTCCGTATGAGTAGGAAACACAGTTCTTTTTTTCAGGGCATGCTCATGGTTCTTGCTGTATTTTGGACTCTGGAAAGAAGAGCTTGCTTCTTGCGTTAAAACAGAGTGTGTTTCAGGGATGAGAACAGTGCTCTGAATTTCCCTTCAGAAATGGAGTTAAACCCCAGGATCTGTGACTTCCTACAAGCAAGATTTCATTTCTGGTTAAACCAGTGAATTTTGGGCTCAAATAATTTTTCGCAGTTCACGACCAAAACGCAATTGTCACTATTAACTAAAGAGCATTTATGTAAGAAGAGCTTTGGTTTGTATCAGTTTCATAAGCAGAGTTGTCCTAAATATGGTCCGTGTGTGTAGGAAACACAGTTCTTTTTTCAGGGCATACTCATGGTTCTTGCTGTATTTTAGACTCTGGAAAGAAGAGCTTGCTTCTTGCAAAAAGAGGGAGTGTTTCATGGATGAGAACTCTGGTCTGAATTTCCCTTCAGAAATGGAGTTAAACCCCAGGATCTGTGTCTTCCTACAAGCAAGAGTTCATTTCTGGTTAACCCATGGAATTTTGGGCTCAAAATATTTTTCGCAGTTCACGAACCCAACACGATTCTCACTATTAACTAAAGAGAAATTATGTAAGAGGAGCTGTGGTTTTTTATCAGTTTCATAACTGGAGTTGATCTACATATGGTCTGTATGACTAGAAACACAGTTCTTTTTTTCATGGCATGCTCATGGTTCTTGCTGTATTTTATACTCTGGAAAGAAGAGCTTGCTTCTTGCAAAAAGAGGGTGTGTTTCATGGATGAGAACTCTGGTCTGAATTTCCCTTCAGAAACGGAGTTAAACCCCAGGATCTGTGACTTCCTACAAGCAAGAGTTCTTTTCTGGTAAACTCATTGAATTTTCGGCTCAAATGATTTTACGCAGTTCACGAACCAAAACGCGATTCTCACTATTAACTAAAGAGGATCTATGTAAGAGGAGCTGTGGTTTGTATCAGTTTCATAACAGGAGTTGATATACATATGGTATGTATGAGTAGGAAACACAGTTCTTTTTTCTGGGCATGCTCATGGTTCTTACTGTATTGGAGAAGCTGGAAAGAAGAGTTTCTTTCTTGCCTTAAAACAGAAAGTTTTTCAGGGATGAGAACTCTGGTCTGAATTTCACTTCAGAAACAGAGTTTAACCCCAGGATCTGGGTCTTCCTACAAGCAAGAGTTCTTTTCTGGTAACTCTTTGAATTTTCGGCAGAAATGATTTCACACAGTTCTAGAACCCAACGCGATTATTACTATTAACTAAAGAGCATTTATGTAAGAGGAGCTGTGTACTGTATCAGTTTCATAAGCAGAGTTGGACTACATATGTTCCGTATGAGTAGGAAACACAGTTCTTTTTTTCAGGGCATGCTCATGGTTCTTGCTCTATTTTGGACTCTGGAAATAAGAGCTTGCTTCTTCCGTTAAAACAGAGTGTGTTTCAGGGATGAGAACAGTGGTCTGAATTTCCCTTCAGAAATGGAGTTAAACCCCAGGATCTGTGTCTTCCTACAAGCAAGATTTCATTTCTGGTTAAACCAGTGAATTTTGGGCTCAAATGATTTTTTGCAGTTCACGAACCAAAACGCGATTCTCACTATTAACTAAAGAGCATTTATGTAAGACGAGCTGTGGTTTGTATCAGGTTCATAAGCAGAGTTGAACTAAATATGGTCCGTATGATTAGGATACACAGTTCTTTTTTTCAGGGCATGCTCATTGTTCTTGCTGTATTTTAGACTCTGGAAAGAAGAGCTTGCTTCTTGCATTAAAAGAGGGTGTGTTTTATGGATTAGAACTCTGGTCTGAATTTCCCTTCAGAAACGGAGTAAAACCACAGGATCTCTGTCTTTCTACAAGCAAGAGTTCCTTTTCTGGTAAACCAAGTGAAATTTCGGCTCAAATGATTTTTTGCATTTCACGAACCAAAACGCGATTCTCACTATTAACTAAAGAGCATTTAAGTAAGAGGAGCTGTTGTCTGTATCATTTCATAAGTAGAGTTGAACTACATTTGTTCCATATGAGCACAAACACAGTTCTTTTTTTCTGGGAATGCTCATGGTTCGTACTGTATTGGACACGCTGGAAAGAAGAGGATGATTCTTGCCTTAAAACAGAGTGTTTTTCAGGGATGAGAATTCTGGTCTTAATTTCACTTCAGAAACTGAGTTTAACCCCAGGATCTGTGTCTTCCTACACGCAAGAGTTCATTTCTTGTAAACCATGTGAATTTTGGGCTCAAGTGATTTTACAGTGTTCTAGAACCCAAAGCGATTCTCACTATTAACTAAACAGCATTTATTTAAGAGGTGCTGTGGTTTGTATCAGTTTCATAACTGGAGTGATCTACATATGGTCTGTATGAGTAGGAAACACAGGTTTTTTTTTTCAGGGCATGCTCATGGTTCTTGCTGTATTTTAGACTCTGGAATGAAGAGCTTGCTTATTGCATTAAAACAGGGTGTGTTTCATGGATGAGAACTCTGGTCTGAATTTCCCTTCAGAAACAGAGTTAAACCCCAGGATCTGTGTCTTCCTACAAGCAAGAGTTCATTTCTGGTTAAACCAGTGAATTTTGGGCTCAAATGATTTTTTGCAGTTCACGAACAAAAACGCGATTCTCACTATTAACTAAAGATCATTTATGTAAGACGAGCTGTGGTTTGTATCAGTTTCCTAAGCAGAGTTGAACTAAGTATGGTCCGTATGAGTAGGAAACTCAGTTATTTTTTTCAGGGCATGCTCATGGTTTATGCTGTATTTTAGACTCTGGAAAGAAGAGCTTGCTTCTTGCATTAAAAGAGGGTGTGTTTCATGGATGAGAACTCTGGTCTGAATTCCCCTTCAGAAACGTAGTTAAACCCCAAGATCTGTGTCTTCCTACGAGCAAAGTTCATTTCTGGTTAAACCACTGAATTTTGGGCTCAAATGATTTTTCGCAGTTCACGACCAAAACGCAATTGTCACTATTAACTAAAGAGCATTTATGTAAGAAGAGCTTTGGTTTGTATCAGTTTCATAAGCAGAGTTGTCCTAAATATGGTCCGTGTGTGTAGGAAACACAGTTCTTTTTTCAGGGCATACTCATGGTTCTTGCTGTATTTTAGACTCTGGAAAGAAGAGCTTGCTTCTTGCAAAAAGAAGGAGTGTTTCATGGATGAGAACTCTGGTCTGAATTTCCCTTCAGAAACGGAGTTAAACCCCAGGATCTGTGTCTTCCTACAAGCAAGAGTTCATTTCTGGTTAACCCATGGAATTTTGGGCTCAAAATATTTTTCGCAGTTCACGAACCCAACACGATTCTCACTATTAACTAAAGAGAAATTATGTAAGAGGAGCTGTGGTTTTTATCAGTTTCATAACTGGAGTTGATCTACATATGGTCTGTATGACTGGGAAACACAGTTCTTTTTTTCAGGGCATGCTCATGGTTCTTGCTGTAATTTAGATTCTGGAAATAAGATCTTGCGTCTTGCGTTAAAACAGAGTGTGTTTAATGGATGAGTACTCTGGTCTGAATTTCCCTTTAGAAATGCAGTTAAACCCCAGGATCTGTGACTTCCTATAAGCAAGAGTTCTTTTCTGGTAAACTCATGGAATTTTCGGCTCAAATGATTTTACGCAGTTCACGAACCAAAACGCGATTCTCACTATTAACTAAAGAGGATCTATGTAAGAGGAGCTGTGGTTTGTATCAGTTTCATAACAGGAGTTGATCTACATATGGTATGTATGAGTAGGAAACACAGTTCTTTTTTCTGGGCATGCTCATGGTTCTTACTGTATTGGAGAAGCTGGACAGAAGAGGTTCTTTCTTGCCTTAAAACAGAGTGTTTTTCAGGGATGAGAACTCTGGTCTGAATTTCACTTCAGAAACAGAGTTTAACCCCAGGATCTGGGTCTTCCTACAAGCAAGAGTTCTTCTCTGGTAAACTCTTTGAATTTTCAGCAAAAATGATTTTACACAGTTCTTTAACCCAACGCGAGTATCACTATTAACTAAAGAGCATTTATGTAAGACGAGCTGTGTACTGTATCAGTTTCATAAGCAGAGTTGGACTACATATGGTCCGTATGAGTAGGAAACCCAGTTCTTTTTTTCAGGGCGTGCTCATGGTTCTTGCTGTATTTTGGACTCTGGAAAGAAGAGCTTGCTTCTTGCGTTAAAACAGAGTGTGTTTCAGGGATGAGAACAGTGCTCTGAATTTCCCTTCAGAAATGGAGTTAAACCCCAGGATCTGTGACTTCCTACAAGCAAGATTTCATTTCTGGTTAAACCAGTGAATTTTGGGCTCAAATAATTTTTCGCAGTTTACGAACCAAAACGCGATTCTCACTATTAACTAAAGAGCATTTATGTAAGACGAGCTGTGGTTTGTATCAGGTTCATAAGCAGAGTTGAACTAAATATGGTCCATATGATTCGGATACACAGTTCTTTTTTTCAGGGCATGCTCATGGTTCTTGCTGTATTTTAGACTCTGGAAAGAAGAGCTTGCTTCTTGCATTAAAAGAGGGTGTGTTTCATGGATGAGAACTCTGGTCTGAATTTCCCTTCAGAAACGGAGTTAAACCCCAGGATCTGTGTCTTTCTACAAGCAAGAGTTCTTTTCTGGTAAACCAAGTGAAATTATGGCTCAAATGATTTTTTGCATTTCACGAACCAAAAAGCGATTCTCACTATTAAATAAAGAGCATTTAAGTAAGAGGAGCTGTTGTCTGTATCATTGCATAAGCAGAGTTGAACTACATTTGGTCCGTGTGTGTAGGAAACACAGTTCTTTTTTCATGGCATGCTCATGGTTCTTGCTGTATTTTAGACTCTGGAAAGAAGAGCTTGCTTCTTGCAAAAAGAGGGTGTGTTTCATGGATGAGAACTCTGGTCTGAATTTCCCTTCAGAAACGGAGTTAAACCCCAGGATCTGTGACTTCCTACAAGCAAGAGTTCTTTTCTGGTAAACTCATTGAATTTTCGGCTCAAATGATTTTACGCAGTTCACGAACCAAAATGCGATTCTCACTATTAACTAAAGAGGATCTATGTAAGAGGAGCTGTGGTTTGTATCAGTTTCATAACAGGAGTTGATATACATATGGTATGTATGAGTAGGAAACACAGTTCTTTTTTCTGGGCATGCTCATGGTTCTTACTGTATTGGAGAAGCTGGAAAGAAGAGTTTCTTTCTTGCCTTAAAACAGAAAGTTTTTCAGGGATGAGAACTCTGGTCTGAATTTCACTTCAGAAACAGAGTTTAACCCCAGGATCTGGGTCTTCCTACAAGCAAGAGTTCTTTTCTGGTAAACTCTTTGAATTTTCGGCAGAAATGATTTTACACAGTTCTAGAACCCAACGCGATTATTACTATTAACTAAAGAGCATTTATGTAAGAGGAGCTGTGTACTGTATCAGTTTCATAAGCAGAGTTGGACTACATATGTTCCGTATGAGTAGGAAATACAGTTCTTTTTTTCAGGGCATGCTCATGGTTCTTGCTGTATTTTGGACTCTGGAAATATGAGCTTGCTTCTTCCGTTAAAACAGAGTGTGTTTCAGGGATGAGAACAGTGGTCTGAATTTCCCTTCAGAAATGGAGTTAAACCCCAGGATCTGTGTCTTCCTACAAGCAAGATTTCATTTCTGGTTAAACCAGTGAATTTTGGGCTCAAATGATTTTTTGCAGTTCACGAACAAAAACGCGATTCTCACTATTAACTAAAGAGCATTTATGTAAGACGAGCTGTGGTTTGTATCAGGTTCATAAGCAGAGTTGAACTAAATATGGTCCGTATGATTAGGATACACAGTTCTTTTTTTCAGGGCATGCTCATTGTTCTTGCTGTATTTTAGACTCTGGAAAGAAGAGCTTGCTTCTTGCATTAAAAGAGGGTGTGTTTTATGGATGAGAACTCTGGTCTGAATTTCCCTTCAGAAACGGAGTAAAACCACAGGATCTCTGTCTTTCTACAAGCAAGAGTTCCTTTTCTGGTAAACCAAGTGAAATTTCGGCTCAAATGATTTTTTGCATTTCACGAACCAAAACGCGATTCTCACTATTAACTAAAGAGCATTTAAGTAAGAGGAGCTGTTGTCTGTATCATTTCATAAGCAGAGTTGAACTACATTTGTTCCATATGAGCACAAACACAGTTCTTTTTTTCTGGGAATGCTCATGGTTCGTACTGTATTGGACACGCTGGAAAGAAGAGGATGATTCTTGCCTTAAAACAGAGTGTTTTTCAGGGATAAGAATTCTGGTCTGAATTTCACTTCAGAAACTGAGTTTAACCCCAGGATCTGTGTCTTCCTACACGCAAGAGTTCATTTCTTGTAAACCATGTGAATTTTGGGCTCAAGTGATTTTACAGTGTTCTAGAACCCAAAGCGATTCTCACTATTAACTATACAGCATTTATTTAAGAGGTGCTGTGGTTTGTATCAGTTTCATAACTGGAGTGATCTACATATGATCTGTATGAGTAGGAAACACAGTTTTTTTTTTTCAGGGAATGCTCATGGTTCTTGCTGTATTTTAGACTCTGGAAAGAAGAGCTTGCTTCTTGCATTAAAAGAGGGTGTGTTTCATGGATGAGAACTCTGGTCTGAATTCCCCTTCAGAAACGTAGTTAAACCCCAAGATCTGTGTCTTCCTACGAGCAAAGTTCATTTCTGGTTAAACCACTGAATTTTGGGCTCAAATGATTTTTCGCAGTTCACGACCAAAACGCAATTGTCACTATTAACTAAAGAGCATTTATGTAAGAAGAGCTTTGGTTTGTATCAGTTTCATAAGCAGAGTTGTCCTAAATATGGTCCGTGTGTGTAGGAAACACAGTTCTTTTTTCAGGGCATACTCATGGTTCTTGCTGTATTTTAGACTCTGCAAAGAAGAGCTTGCTTCTTGCAAAAAGAAGGAGTGTTTCATGGATGAGAACTCTGGTCTGAATTTCCCTTCAGAAACGGAGTTAAACCCCAGGATCTGTGTCTTCCTACAAGCAAGAGTTCATTTCTGGTTAACCCATGGAATTTTGGGCTCAAAATATTTTTCGCAGTTCACGAACCCAACACGATTCTCACTATTAACTAAAGAGAAATTATGTAAGAGGAGCTGTGGTTTTTTATCAGTTTCATAACTGGAGTTGATCTACATATGGTCTGTATGACTGGGAAACACAGTTCTTTTTTTCAGGGCATGCTCATGGTTCTTGCTGTAATTTAGATTCTGGAAATAAGATCTTGCGTCTTGCGTTAAAACAGAGTGTGTTTAATGGATGAGTACTCTGGTCTGAATTTCCCTTTAGAAATGCAGTTAAACCCCAGGATCTGTGACTTCCTATAAGCAAGAGTTCTTTTCTGGTAAACTCATGGAATTTTCGGCTCAAATGATTTTACGCAGTTCACGAACCAAAACGCGATTCTCACTATTAACTAAAGAGGATCTATGTAAGAGGAGCTGTGGTTTGTATCAGTTTCATAACAGGAGTTGATCTACATATGGTATGTATGAGTAGGAAACACAGTTCTTTTTTCTGGGCATGCTCATGGTTCTTACTGTATTGGAGAAGCTGGACAGAAGAGGTTCTTTCTTGCCTTAAAACAGAGTGTTTTTCAGGGATGAGAACTCTGGTCTGAATTTCACTTCAGAAACAGAGTTTAACCCCAGGATCTGGGTCTTCCTACAAGCAAGAGTTCTTCTCTGGTAAACTCTTTGAATTTTCAGCAAAAATGATTTTACACAGTTCTTTAACCCAACGCGAGTATCACTATTAACTAAAGAGCATTTATGTAAGAGGAGCTGTGTACTGTATCAGTTTCATAAGCAGAGTTGGACTACATATGGTCCGTATGAGTAGGAAACACAGTTCTTTTTTTCAGGGCATGCTCATGGTTCTTGCTGTATTTTGGACTCTGGAAAGAAGAGCTTGCTTCTTGCGTTAAAACAGAGTGTGTTTCAGGGATGAGAACAGTGGTCTGAATTTCCATTCAGAAATGGAGTTAAACCCCAGGATCTATGTCTTCCTACAAGCAAGATTTCATTTTTGGTTAAACAAGTGAATTTTGGGCTCAAATAATTTTTCGCAGTTCACGAACCAAAACGCGATTCTCACTATTAACTAAAGAGCATTTATGTAAGACGAGCTGTGGTTTGTATCAGGTTCATAAGCAGAGTTGAACTAAATATGGTCCGTATGATTCGGATACACAGTTCTTTTTTTCAGGGCATGCTCATGGTTCTTGCTGTATTTTAGACTCTGGAAAGAAGAGCTTGCTTCTTGCATTAAAAGAGGGTGTGTTTCATGGATGAGAACTCTGGTCTGAATTTCCCTTCAGAAACGCAGTTAAACCCCAGGATCTGTGTCTTTCTACAAGCAAGAGTTCTTTTCTGGTAAACCAAGTGAAATTATGGCTCAAATGATTTTTTGCATTTCACGAACCAAAACGCGATTCTCACTATTAAATAAAGAGCATTTAAGTAAGAGGAGCTGTTGTCTGTATCATTGCATAAGCAGAGTTGAACTACATTTGGTCCGTGTGTCTAGGAAACACTGTTCTTTTTCAGGGCATGCTCATGGTTCTTGCTGTATTTTAGACTCTGGAAAGAAGAGCTTGCTTCTTGCAAAAAGAGGGAGTGTTTCATGGATGAGAACTCTGGTCTGAATTTCCCTTCAGAAACGGAGTTAAACCCCAGGATCTGTGTCTTCCTACAAGCAAGAGTTCATTTCTGGTTAACCCATGGAATTTTGGGCTCAAAATATTTTTCGCAGTTCACGAACCCAACACGATTCTCACTATTAACTAAAGAGCATTTATGTAAGAGGAGCTGTGGTTTTTTATCAGTTTCATAACTGGAGTTGATCTACATATGGTCTGTATGACTAGGAAACACAGTTCTTTTTTTCAGGGCATGCTCATGGTTCTTGCTTTAATTTAGATTCTGGAAATAAGAGCTTGCATCTTGCGTTAAAACAGCGTGTGTTTAATGGATGAGTACTCTGGTCTGAATTTCCCTTTAGAAATGCAGTTAAACCCCAGGATCTGTGACTTCCTACAAGCAAGAGTTCTTTTCTGGTAAACTCATTGAATTTTCGGCTCAAATGATTTTACCTAGTTCACGAACCAAAACGCGATTCTCACTATTAACTAAAGAGGATCTATGTAAGAGGAGCTGTGGTTTGTATCAGTTTCATAATAGGAGTTGATATACATATGGTATGTATGAGTAGGAAACACAGTTCTTTTTTCTGGGCATGCTCATGGTTCTTACTGTATTGGAGAAGCTGGAAATAAGAGTTTCTTTCTTGCCTTAAAACAGAGAGTTTTTCAGGGATGAGAACTCTGGTCTGAATTTCACATCAGAGACAGAGTTTAACCCCAGGATCTGGGTCTTCCTACAAGCAAGAGTTCTTTTCTGGTAAACTCTTTGAATTTTGGGCTCAAGTGATTTTTACAGTGTTCTAGAACCCAACGCGATTCTCACTATTAACTAAACAGCATTTATTTAAGAGGTGCTGTGGTTTGTATCAGTTTCACAACTGGAGTGATCTACATATGGTCTCTATGAGTAGGAAACACAGTTTTTTTTTTCAGGGCATGCTCATGGTTCTTGCTGTATTTTAGTCTCTGGAACGAAGATCTTGCTTCATGCATTAAAACAGGGTGTGTTTCATGGATGAGAACTCTGGTCTTAATTTCACTTCAGAAACTGAGTTTAACCCCAGGATCTGTGTCTTCCTACAGGCAAGAGTTCATTTCTTGTAAACCATGTGAATTTTGGGCTCAAGTGATTTTACAGTGTTCTAGAACCCAAAGCGATTCTCACTATTAACTAAACAGCATTTATTTAAGAGGTGCTGTGGTTTGTATCAGTTTCATAACTGGAGTGATCTACATATGGTCTGTATGAGTAGGAAACACAGGTTTTTTTTTCAGGGCATGCTCCTGGTTCTTGCTGTATTTTAGACTCTGGAATGAAGAGATTGCTTATTGCATTAAAACAGGGTGTGTTTCATGGATGAGAACTCTTGTCTGAATTTCCCTTCAGAAACAGAGTTAAACCCCAGGATCTGTGTCTTCCTACAAGCAAGAGTTCATTTCTGGTTAAACCAGTGAAGATGGGCTCAAATGTTTTTCGAAGTTCCCGAACCAAAACGTGATTCTCACTATTAACTAAAGAACATTTATGTAAGACGAGCTGTGGTTTGTATCAGTTTCATAAGCAGAGTTGAACTAAGTATGGTCCGTATGAGTAGGAAACACAGTTATTTTTTTCAGGGCATGCTCATGGTTTATGCTGTATTTTAGACTCTGGAAAGAAGAGCTTGCTTCTTGCATTAAAAGAGGGTGTGTTTCATGGATGAGAACTCTGGTCTGAATTCCCCTTCAGAAACGTAGTTAAACCCCAAGATCTGTGTCTTCCTACGAGCAAAGTTCATTTCTGGTTAAACCACTGAATTTTCGGCTCAAATGATTTTTCGCAGTTCACGACCAAAACGCAATTGTCACTATTAACTAAAGAGCATTTATGTAAGAAGAGCTTTGGTTTGTATCAGTTTCATAAGCAGAGTTGTCCTAAATATGGTCCGTGTGTGTAGGAAACACAGTTCTTTTTTCAGGGCATACTCATGGTTCTTGCTGTATTTTAGACTCTGGAAAGAAGAGCTTGCTTCTTGCAAAAAGAAGGAGTGTTTCATGGATGAGAACTCTGGTCTGAATTTCCCTTCAGAAACGGAGTTAAACCCCAGGATCTGTGTCTTCCTACAAGCAAGAGTTCATTTCTGGTTAACCCATGGAATTTTGTGCTCAAAATATTTTTCGCAGTTCACGAACCCAACACGATTCTCACTGTTAACTAAAGAGAAATTATGTAAGAGGAGCTGTGGTTTTTTATCAGTTTCATAACTGGAGTTGATCTACATATGGTCTGTATGACTGGGAAACACAGTTCTTTTTTTCAGGGCATGCTCATGGTTCTTGCTGTAATTTAGATTCTGGAAATAAGATCTTGCGTCTTGCGTTAAAACAGAGTGTGTTTAATGGATGAGTACTCTGGTCTGAATTTCCCTTTAGAAATGCAGTTAAACCCCAGGATCTGTGACTTCCTATAAGCAAGAGTTCTTTTCTGGTAAACTCATTGAATTTTCGGCTCAAATGATTTTATGCAGTTCACGAACCAAAACGCGATTCTCACTATTAACTAAAGAGGATCTATGTAAGAGGAGCTGTGGTTTGTATCAGTTTCATAACAGGAGTTGATCTACATATGGTATGTATGAGTAGGAAACACAGTTCTTTTTTCTGGGCATGCTCATGGTTCTTACTGTATTGGAGAAGCTGGACAGAAGAGGTTCTTTCTTGCCTTAAAACAGAGTGTTTTTCAGGGATGAGAACTCTGGTCTGAATTTCACTTCAGAAACAGAGTTTAACCCCAGGATCTGGGTCTTCCTACAAGCAAGAGTTCTTCTCTGGTAAACTCTTTGAATTTTCAGCAAAAATGATTTTACACAGTTCTTTAACCCAACGCGAGTATCACTATTAACTAAAGAGCATTTATGTAAGACGAGCTGTGTACTGTATCAGTTTCATAAGCAGAGTTGGACTACATATGGTCCGTATGAGTAGGAAACACAGTTCTTTTTTTCAGGGCATGCTCATGGTTCTTGCTGTATTTTGGACTCTGGAAAGAAGAGCTTGCTTCTTGCGTTAAAACAGAGTGTGTTTCAGGGATGAGAACAGTGGTCTGAATTTCCCTTCAGAAATGGAGTTAAACCCCAGGATCTATGTCTTCCTACAAGCAAGATTTCATTTTTGGTTAAACAAGTGAATTTTGGGCTCAAATAATTTTTCGCAGTTCACGAACCAAAACGCGATTCTCACTATTAACTAAAGAGCATTTATGTAAGACGAGCTGTGGTTTGTATCAGGTTCATAAGCAGAGTTGAACTAAATATGGTCCGTATGATTCGGATACACAGTTCTTTTTTTCAGGGCATGCTCATGGTTCTTGCTGTATTTTAGACTCTGGAAAGAAGAGCTTGCTTCTTGCATTAAAAGAGGGTGTGTTTCATGGATGAGAACTCTTGTCTGAATTTCCCTTCAGAAACGCAGTTAAACCCCAGGATCTGTGTCTTTCTACAAGCAAGAGTTCTTTTCTGGTAAACCAAGTGAAATTATGGCTCAAATGATTTTTTGCATTTCACGAACCAAAACGCGATTCTCACTATTAAATAAAGACCATTTAAGTAAGAGGAGCTGTTGTCTGTATCATTGCATAAGCAGAGTTGAACTACATTTGGTCCGTGTGTCTAGGAAACACTGTTCTTTTTCAGGGCATGCTCATGGTTCTTGCTGTATTTTAGACTCTGGAAAGAAGAGCTTGCTTCTTGCAAAAAGAGGGAGTGTTTCATGGATGAGAACTCTGGTCTGAATTTCCCTTCAGAAACGGAGTTAAACCCCAGGATCTGTGTCTTCCTACAAGCAAGAGTTCATTTCTGGTTAACCCATGGAATTTTGGGCTCAAAATATTTTTCGCAGTTCACGAAACCAACACGATTCTCACTATTAACTAAAGAGCATTTATGTAAGAGGAGCTGTGTTTTTTTATCAGTTTCATAACTGGAGTTGATCTACATATGGTCTGTATGACTAGGAAACACAGTTCTTTTTTTCAGGGCATGCTCATGGTTCTTGCTTTAATTTAGATTCTGGAAATAAGAGCTTGCATCTTGCGTTAAAACAGCGTGTGTTTAATGGATGAGTACTCTGGTCTGAATTTCCCTTTAGAAATGCAGTTAAACCCCAGGATCTGTGACTTCCTACAAGCAAGAGTTCTTTTCTGGTAAACTCATTGAATTTTCGGCTCAAATGATTTTACACAGTTCACGAACCAAAACGCGATTCTCACTATTAACTAAAGAGGATCTATGTAAGAGGAGCTGTGGTTTGTATCAGTTTCATAATAGGAGTTGATATACATATGGTATGTATGAGTAGGAAACACAGTTCTTTTTTCTGGGCATGCTCATGGTTCTTACTGTATTGGAGAAGCTGGAAATAAGAGTTTCTTTCTTGCCTTAAAACAGAGAGTTTTTCAGGGATGAGAACTCTGGTCTGAATTTCACATCAGAGACAGAGTTTAACCCCAGGATCTGGGTCTTCCTACAAGCAAGAGTTCTTTTCTGGTAAACTCTTTGAATTTTGGGCTCAAGTGATTTTACAGTGTTCTAGAACCCAACGCGATTCTCACTATTAACTAAACAGCATTTATTTAAGAGGTGCTGTGGTTTGTATCAGTTTCACAACTGGAGTGATCTACATATGGTCTCTATGAGTAGGAAACACAGTTTTTTTTTTCAGGGCATGCTCATGGTTCTTGCTGTATTTTAGTCTCTGGAACGAAGATCTTGCTTCATGCATTAAAACAGGGTGTGTTTCATGGATGAGAACTCTGGTCTTAATTTCACTTCAGAAACTGAGTTTAACCCCAGGATCTGTGTCTTCCTACAGGCAAGAGTTCATTTCTTGTAAACCATGTGAATTTTGGGCTCAAGTGATTTTACAGTGTTCTAGAACCCAAAGCGATTCTCACTATTAACTAAACAGCATTTATTTAAGAGGTGCTGTGGTTTGTATCAGTTTCATAACTGGAGTGATCTACATATGGTCTGTATGAGTAGGAAACACAGGTTTTTTTTTCAGGGCATGCTCCTGGTTCTTGCTGTATTTTAGACTCTGGAATGAAGAGATTGCTTATTGCATTAAAACAGGGTGTGTTTCATGGATGAGAACTCTTGTCTGAATTTCCCTTCAGAAACAGAGTTAAACCCCAGGATCTGTGTCTTCCTACAAGCAAGAGTTCATTTCTGGTTAAACCAGTGAAGATGGGCTCAAATGTTTTTCGAAGTTCCCGAACCAAAACGTGATTCTCACTATTAACTAAAGAACATTTATGTAAGACGAGCTGTGGTTTGTATCAGTTTCATAAGCAGAGTTGAACTAAGTATGGTCCGTATGAGTAGGAAACACAGTTATTTTTTTCAGGGCATGCTCATGGTTTATGCTGTATTTTAGACTCTGGAAAGAAGAGCTTGCTCCTTGCATTAAAAGAGGGTGTGTTTCATGGATGAGAACTCTGGTCTGAATTCCCCTTCAGAAACGTAGTTAAACCCCAAGATCTGTGTCTTCCTACGAGCAAAGTTCATTTCTGGTTAAACCACTGAATTTTCGGCTCAAATGATTTTTCGCAGTTCACGACCAAAACGCAATTGTCACTATTAACTAAAGAGCATTTATGTAAGAAGAGCTTTGGTTTGTATCAGTTTCATAAGCAGAGTTGTCCTAAATATGGTCCGTGTGTGTAGGAAACACAGTTCTTTTTTCAGGGCATACTCATGGTTCTTGCTGTATTTTAGACTCTGCAAAGAAGAGCTTGCTTCTTGCAAAAAGAAGGAGTGTTTCATGGATGAGAACTCTGGTCTGAATTTCCCTTCAGAAACGGAGTTAAACCCCAGGATCTGTGTCTTCCTACAAGCAAGAGTTCATTTCTGGTTAACCCATGGAATTTTGGGCTCAAAATATTTTTCGCAGTTCACGAACCCAACACGATTCTCACTGTTAACTAAAGAGAAATTATGTAAGAGGAGCTGTGGTTTTTTATCAGTTTCATAACTGGAGTTGATCTACATATGGTCTGTATGACTGGGAAACACAGTTCTTTTTTTCAGGGCATGCTCATGGTTCTTGCTGTAATTTAGATTCTGGAAATAAGATCTTGCGTCTTGCGTTAAAACAGAGTGTGTTTAATGGATGAGTACTCTGGTCTGAATTTCCCTTTAGAAATGCAGTTAAACCCCAGGATCTGTGACTTCCTATAAGCAAGAGTTCTTTTCTGGTAAACTCATTGAATTTTCGGCTCAAATGATTTTATGCAGTTCACGAACCAAAACGCGATTCTCACTATTAACTAAAGAGGATCTATGTAAGAGGAGCTGTGGTTTGTATCAGTTTCATAACAGGAGTTGATCTACATATGGTATGTATGAGTAGGAAACACAGTTCTTTTTTCTGGGCATGCTCATGGTTCTTACTGTATTGGAGAAGCTGGACAGAAGAGGTTCTTTCTTGCCTTAAAACAGAGTGTTTTTCAGGGATGAGAACTCTGGTCTGAATTTCACTTCAGAAACAGAGTTTAACCCCAGGATCTGGGTCTTCCTACAAGCAAGAGTTCTTCTCTGGTAAACTCTTTGAATTTTCAGCAAAAATGATTTTACACAGTTCTTTAACCCAACGCGAGTATCACTATTAACTAAAGAGCATTTATGTAAGACGAGCTGTGTACTGTATCAGTTTCATAAGCAGAGTTGGACTACATATGGTCCGTATGAGTAGGAAACACAGTTCTTTTTTTCAGGGCATGCTCATGGTTCTTGCTGTATTTTGGACTCTGGAAAGAAGAGCTTGCTTCTTGCGTTAAAACAGAGTGTGTTTCAGGGATGAGAACAGTGGTCTGAATTTCCCTTCAGAAATGGAGTTAAACCCCAGGATCTATGTCTTCCTACAAGCAAGATTTCATTTTTGGTTAAACAAGTGAATTTTGGGCTCAAATAATTTTTCGCAGTTCACGAACCAAAACGCGATTCTCACTATTAACTAAAGAGCATTTATGTAAGACGAGCTGTGGTTTGTATCAGGTTCATAAGCAGAGTTGAACTAAATATGGTCCGTATGATTCGGATACACAGTTCTTTTTTTCAGGGCATGCTCATGGTTCTTGCTGTATTTTAGACTCTGGAAAGAAGAGCTTGCTTCTTGCATTAAAAGAGGGTGTGTTTCATGGATGAGAACTCTGGTCTGAATTTCCCTTCAGAAACGCAGTTAAACCCCAGGATCTGTGTCTTTCTACAAGCAAGAGTTCTTTTCTGGTAAACCAAGTGAAATTATGGCTCAAATGATTTTTTGCATTTCACGAACCAAAACGCGATTCTCACTATTAAATAAAGAGCATTTAAGTAAGAGGAGCTGTTGTCTGTATCATTGCATAAGCAGAGTTGAACTACATTTGGTCCGTGTGTCTAGGAAACACTGTTCTTTTTCAGGGCATGCTCATGGTTCTTGCTGTATTTTAGACTCTGGAAAGAAGAGCTTGCTTCTTGCAAAAAGAGGGAGTGTTTCATGGATGAGAACTCTGGTCTGAATTTCCCTTCAGAAACGGAGTTAAACCCCAGGATCTGTGTCTTCCTACAAGCAAGAGTTCATTTCTGGTTAACCCATGGAATTTTGGGCTCAAAATATTTTTCGCAGTTCACGAAACCAACACGATTCTCACTATTAACTAAAGAGCATTTATGTAAGAGGAGCTGTGGTTTTTTATCAGTTTCATAACTGGAGTTGATCTACATATGGTCTGTATGACTAGGAAACACAGTTCTTTTTTTCAGGGCATGCTCATGGTTCTTGCTTTAATTTAGATTCTGGAAATAAGAGCTTGCATCTTGCGTTAAAACAGCGTGTGTTTAATGGATGAGTACTCTGGTCTGAATTTCCCTTTAGAAATGCAGTTAAACCCCAGGATCTGTGACTTCCTACAAGCAAGAGTTCTTTTCTGGTAAACTCATTGAATTTTCGGCTCAAATGATTTTACCTAGTTCACGAACCAAAACGCGATTCTCACTATTAACTAAAGAGGATCTATGTAAGAGGAGCTGTGGTTTGTATCAGTTTCATAATAGGAGTTGATATACATATGGTATGTATGAGTAGGAAACACAGTTCTTTTTTCTGGGCATGCTCATGGTTCTTACTGTATTGGAGAAGCTGGAAATAAGAGTTTCTTTCTTGCCTTAAAACAGAGAGTTTTTCAGGGATGAGAACTCTGGTCTGAATTTCACATCAGAAACAGAGTTTAACCCCAGGATCTGGGTCTTCCTACAAGCAAGAGTTCTTTTCTGGTAAACTCTTTGAATTTTGGGCTCAAGTGATTTTACAGTGTTCTAGAACCCAACGCGATTCTCACTATTAACTAAACAGCATTTATTTAAGAGGTGCTGTGGTTTGTATCAGTTTCACAACTGGAGTGATCTACATATGGTCTCTATGAGTAGGAAACACAGTTTTTTTTTTCAGGGCATGCTCATGGTTCTTGCTGTATTTTAGTCTCTGGAACGAAGATCTTGCTTCATGCATTAAAACAGGGTGTGTTTCATGGATGAGAACTCTGGTCTTAATTTCACTTCAGAAACTGAGTTTAACCCCAGGATCTGTGTCTTCCTACAGGCAAGAGTTCATTTCTTGTAAACCATGTGAATTTTGGGCTCAAGTGATTTTACAGTGTTCTAGAACCCAAAGCGATTCTCACTATTAACTAAACAGCATTTATTTAAGAGGTGCTGTGGTTTGTATCAGTTTCATAACTGGAGTGATCTACATATGGTCTGTATGAGTAGGAAACACAGGTTTTTTTTTCAGGGCATGCTCCTGGTTCTTGCTGTATTTTAGACTCTGGAATGAAGAGCTTGCTTATTGCATTAAAACAGGGTGTGTTTCATGGATGAGAACTCTTGTCTGAATTTCCCTTCAGAAACAGAGTTAAACCCCAGGATCTGTGTCTTCCTACAAGCAAGAGTTCATTTCTGGTTAAACCAGTGAAGATGGGCTCAAATGTTTTTCGAAGTTCCCGAACCAAAACGTGATTCTCACTATTAACTAAAGAACATTTATGTAAGACGAGCTGTGGTTTGTATCAGTTTCATAAGCAGAGTTGAACTAAGTATGGTCCGTATGAGTAGGAAACACAGTTATTTTTTTCAGGGCATGCTCATGGTTTATGCTGTATTTTAGACTCTGGAAAGAAGAGCTTGCTTCTTGCATTAAAAGAGGGTGTGTTTCATGGATGAGAACTCTGGTCTGAATTCCCCTTCAGAAACGTAGTTAAACCCCAAGATCTGTGTCTTCCTACGAGCAAAGTTCATTTCTGGTTAAACCACTGAATTTTGGGCTCAAATGATTTTTCGCAGTTCACGACCAAAACGCAATTGTCACTATTAACTAAAGAGCATTTATGTAAGAAGAGCTTTGGTTTGTATCAGTTTCATAAGCAGAGTTGTCCTAAATATGGTCCGTGTGTGTAGGAAACACAGTTCTTTTTTCAGGGCATACTCATGGTTCTTGCTGTATTTTAGACTCTGGAAAGAAGAGCTTGCTTCTTGCAAAAAGAGGGAGTATTTCATGGATGAGAACTCTGGTCTGAATTTCCCTTCAGAAACGGAGTTAAACCCCAGGATCTGTGTCTTCCTACAAGCAAGAGTTCATTTCTGGTTAACCCATGGAATTTTGGGCTCAAAATATTTTTCGCAGTTCACGAACCCAACACGATTCTCACTGTTAACTAAAGAGAAATTATGTAAGAGGAGCTGTGGTTTTTTATCAGTTTCATAACTGGAGTTGATCTACATATGGTCTGTATGACTGGGAATCACAGTTCTTTTTTTCAGGGCATGCTCATGGTTCTTGCTGTAATTTAGATTCTGGAAATAAGATCTTGCGTCTTGCGTTAAAACAGAGTGTGTTTAATGGATGAGTACTCTGGTCTGAATTTCCCTTTAGAAATGCAGTTAAACCCCAGGATCTGTGACTTCCTATAAGCAAGAGTTCTTTTCTGGTAAACTCATTGAATTTTCGGCTCAAATGATTTTATGCAGTTCACGAACCAAAACGCGATTCTCACTATTAACTAAAGAGGATCTATGTAAGAGGAGCTGTGGTTTGTATCAGTTTCATAACAGGAGTTGATCTACATATGGTATGTATGAGTAGGAAACACAGTTCTTTTTTCTGGGCATGCTCATGGTTCTTACTGTATTGGAGAAGCTGGACAGAAGAGGTTCTTTCTTGCCTTAAAACAGAGTGTTTTTCAGGGATGAGAACTCTGGTCTGAATTTCACTTCAGAAACAGAGTTTAACCCCAGGATCTGGGTCTTCCTACAAGCAAGAGTTCTTCTCTGGTAAACTCTTTGAATTTTCAGCAAAAATGATTTTACACAGTTCTTTAACCCAACGCGAGTATCACTATTAACTAAAGAGCATTTATGTAAGACGAGCTGTGTACTGTATCAGTTTCATAAGCAGAGTTGGACTACATATGGTCCGTATGAGTAGGAAACACAGTTCTTTTTTTCAGGGCATGCTCATGGTTCTTGCTGTATTTTGGACTCTGGAAAGAAGAGCTTGCTTCTTGCGTTAAAACAGAGTGTGTTTCATGGATGAGAACTCTGGTCTGAATTTCCCTTCAGAAACGCAGTTAAACCCCAGGATCTGTGTCTTTCTACAAGCAAGAGTTCTTTTCTGGTAAACCAAGTGAAATTATGGCTCAAATGATTTTTTGCACTTCACGAACCAAAACGCGATTCTCACTATTAAATAAAGACCATTTAAGTAAGAGGAGCTGTTGTCTGTATCATTGCATAAGCAGAGTTGAACTACATTTGGTCCGTGTGTCTAGGAAACACTGTTCTTTTTCAGGGCATGCTCATGGTTCTTGCTGTATTTTAGACTCTGGAACGAAGAGCTTGCTTCTTGCAAAAAGAGGGAGTGTTTCATGGATGAGAACTCTGGTCTGAATTTCCCTTCAGAAACGGAGTTAAACCCCAGGATCTGTGTCTTCCTACAAGCAAGAGTTCATTTCTGGTTAACCCATGGAATTTTGGGCTCAAAATATTTTTCGCAGTTCACGAACCCAACACGATTCTCACTATTAACTAAAGAGCATTTATGTAAGAGGAGCTGTGGTTTTTTATCAGTTTCATAACTGGAGTTGATCTACATATGGTCTGTATGACTAGGAAACACAGTTCTTTTTTTCAGGGCATGCTCATGGTTCTTGCTTTAATTTAGATTCTGGAAATAAGAGCTTGCATCTTGCGTTAAAACAGCGTGTGTTTAATGGATGAGTACTCTGGTCTGAATTTCCCTTTAGAAATGCAGTTAAACCCCAGGATCTGTGACTTCCTACAAGCAAGAGTTCTTTTCTGGTAAACTCATTGAATTTTCGGCTCAAATGATTTTACCTAGTTCACGAACCAAAACGCGATTCTCACTATTAACTAAAGAGGATCTATGTAAGAGGAGCTGTGGTTTGTATCAGTTTCATAATAGGAGTTGATATACATATGGTATGTATGAGTAGGAAACACAGTTCTTTTTTCTGGGCATGCTCATGGTTCTTACTGTATTGGAGAAGCTGGAAATAAGAGTTTCTTTCTTGCCTTAAAACAGAGAGTTTTTCAGGGATGAGAACTCTGGTCTGAATTTCACATCAGAAACAGAGTTTAACCCCAGGATCTGGGTCTTCCTACAAGCAAGAGTTCTTTTCTGGTAAACTCTTTGAATTTTGGGCTCAAGTGATTTTACAGTGTTCTAGAACCCAACGCGATTCTCACTATTAACTAAACAGCATTTATTTAAGAGGTGCTGTGGTTTGTATCAGTTTCACAACTGGAGTGATCTACATATGGTCTCTATGAGTAGGAAACACAGTTTTTTTTTTCAGGGCATGCTCATGGTTCTTGCTGTATTTTAGTCTCTGGAACGAAGATCTTGCTTCATGCATTAAAACAGGGTGTGTTTCATGGATGAGAACTCTGGTCTTAATTTCACTTCAGAAACTGAGTTTAACCCCAGGATCTGTGTCTTCCTACAGGCAAGAGTTCATTTCTTGTAAACCATGTGAATTTTGGGCTCAAGTGATTTTACAGTGTTCTAGAACCCAAAGCGATTCTCACTATTAACTAAACAGCATTTATTTAAGAGGTGCAATGGTTTGTATCAGTTTCATAACTGGAGTGATCTACATATGGTCTCTATGAGTAGGAAACACAGTTTTTTTTTTCAGGGCATGCTCATGGTTCTTGCTGTATTTTAGTCTCTGGAACGAAGATCTTGCTTCATGCATTAAAACAGGGTGTGTTTCATGGATGAGAACTCTGGTCTGAATTTCCCTTCAGAAACAGAGATAAACTCCAGGATCTGTGTCTTCCTACAAGCAAGAGTTCATTTCTGGTTAAACCAGTGAATTTTGGGCTCAAATGATTTTTCGCAGTTCATGACCAAAACGCAATTGTCACTATTAACTAAAGAGCATTTATGTAAGAGGAGATGTGGTTTTTTATCTGTTTCATAACCGGAGTTGATCTACATATGGTCTGTATGACTAGGAAACACAGTTCTTTTTTTCAGGGCATGCTCATGATTCTTGCTGTAATTTAGATTCTGGAAATAAGAGCTTGCGTCTTGCGTTAAAATAGAGTGTGTTTAATGGATGAGAACTCTGGTCTGAATTTCCCTTTAGAAATGGAGTTAAACCCCAGGATCTGTGTCTTCCTACAAGCAAGAGTTCTTTTCTGGTAGACTCATTGAATTTTCGGCTCAAATGATTTTACTCAGTTCACGAACCAAAACGCGATTCTCACTATTAACTAAAGAGGATCTATGTAAGAGGAGCTGTGGTTTGTATCAGTTTCATAACAGGAGTTGATCTACATAAGGTGTGTATGAGTAGGAAACACAGTTCTTTTTTCTGGGCATGCTCATGGTTCTTACTGTATTGGAGAAGCTGGAAAGAAGAGGTTTTTTCTTGCCTTAAAACAGGGTGTGTTTCATGGATGAGAACTCTGGTCTTAATTTCACTTCAGAAACTGAGTTTAACCCCAGGATCTGTGTCTTCCTACAGGCAAGAGTTCATTTCTTGTAAACCATGTGAATTTTGGGCTCAAGTGATTTTACAGTGTTCTAGAACCCAAAGCGATTCTCACTATTAACTAAACAGCATTTATTTAAGAGGTGCAATGGTTTGTATCAGTTTCATAACTGGAGTGATCTACATATGGTCTCTATGAGTAGGAAACACAGTTTTTTTTTTCAGGGCATGCTCATGGTTCTTGCTGTATTTTAGTCTCTGGAACGAAGATCTTGCTTCATGCATTAAAACAGGGTGTGTTTCATGGATGAGAACTCTGGTCTGAATTTCCCTTCAGAAACAGAGATAAACTCCAGGATCTGTGTCTTCCTACAAGCAAGAGTTCATTTCTGGTTAAACCAGTGAATTTTGGGCTCAAATGATTTTTCGCAGTTCATGACCAAAACGCAATTGTCACTATTAACTAAAGAGCATTTATGTAAGAGGAGATGTGGTTTTTTATCTGTTTCATAACCGGAGTTGATCTACATATGGTCTGTATGACTAGGAAACACAGTTCTTTTTTTCAGGGCATGCTCATGATTCTTGCTGTAATTTAGATTCTGGAAATAAGAGCTTGCGTCTTGCGTTAAAATAGAGTGTGTTTAATGGATGAGAACTCTGGTCTGAATTTCCCTTTAGAAATGGAGTTAAACCCCAGGATCTGTGTCTTCCTACAAGCAAGAGTTCTTTTCTGGTAGACTCATTGAATTTTCGGCTCAAATGATTTTACTCAGTTCACGAACCAAAACGCGATTCTCACTATTAACTAAAGAGGATCTATGTAAGAGGAGCTGTGGTTTGTATCAGTTTCATAACAGGAGTTGATCTACATAAGGTGTGTATGAGTAGGAAACACAGTTCTTTTTTCTGGGCATGCTCATGGTTCTTACTGTATTGGAGAAGCTGGAAAGAAGAGGTTTTTTCTTGCCTTAAAACAGAGCGTTTTCACGGATGAGAACTCTGGTCTGAATTTCACTTCAGAAACAGAGTTTAACCCCAGGATCTGGGTCTTCCTACAAGCAAGAGTTCTTTTCAGGTAAACACTTTGAATTTTCGGCAGAAATGATTTTACACAGTTCTAGATCCCAACGCGATTATCACTATTAACTAAAAAGCATTTATGTAAGACGAGCTGTGTACTGTATCAGTTTCATAAGCAGAGTTGGACTACATATGCTCCGTATGAGTAGGAAACACAGTTCTTTTTTTCAGGGCATGCTTATGGTTCTTGCTGTATTCTGGACTCTGGAAATAAGAGCTTGCTTCTTGCGTTAAAACAGAGTGAGTTTCATGGATGAGAACTCTGGTCTGAATTTCCCTTCAGAAACGGAGTTAAACCCCAGGATCTGTGTCTTCCTACAAGCAAGAGTTCTTTTTTGGTAAACTAAGTGAATTTTCGGCTCTAATGATTTTTTGCATTTCACGAACGAGCATGTATGTAACAGGAGCTGTGGTTTGTATCAGTTTCATGAGCACAGTAGATCTACATATGGTCCATATGAGTAGGAAAAACAGTTTTTTTTTCAGGGCATGCTCATGGTTCTTGCTGTGTTTTAGACTCTGGAAAGAAGAGCTTGCTTCTTGCATTAAAGCAGAGTGTGTTTCAGGGATGAGAACTCTGGTCTGAATTTCCCTTCAGAAACGGAGTTAAATCCCAGGATCAGTGTCTTACTACAAGCAAGAGTTCATTTCTGGTAAAGCCAGTAAATTTTCTGTTCAAATGATTTTTTGCTGTTCCCGAACCCAACATGATTCTGTCTATTAACTAAAGAGCATTTATGGAAGAAGAGCTGTGTTTTGTATCAGTTTCATAATTAGAGTTGAACTACATATGGTCTGTATGAGTAGGAAACACAGTTCTTTTTTTCAGGGCATGCTCATGGTTCTTGCTGTATTTTATACTCTGGAAAGAAGAGCTTGTTTCTTGCATTTAAACAGAATGTGTTTCATGGATGAGAACTCTGGTCTGAATTTCCCTTCTGAAACGGAGTTAAAGCCCAGCATGTGTGTCTTCCTACAAACAAGAGGTCATTTCTTGTTAACCCAGTGAATTTTGGACTCAAATGATTTTTCGCAGTTCACGAACCCAACGCGATTCTCACTATTAACTAAAGAGCATTGATGTAAGAGGAGCTGTGGTTTGTATTAGTTTCATAAGCAGAGTTGAACTACATATGGTCCGTATAAGTAGGAAACACAGTTCTTTTTTTCTGGGCATGCTCATTGTTCTTTCTGTATTGGAGACCCTGGACAGAAGAGGATGATTCATGCCTCAAAACAGAGTGTGTTTCAGACATGAGAACTCTGGTCTGAATTTCCCTTCTGAAACGGAGTTAAACCCCAGCATCTGTGTCTTCCTACAAGCAAGAGGTCATTTCTTGTTAACCCAGTGAATTTTGGACTCAAATGATTTTTCGCAGTTCACGAACCCAACGCGATTCTCACTATTAACTAAAGAGGATTGATGAAAGAGGTGCTGTGGTTTGTATTAGTTTCATAAGCAGAGTTGAACTACATATGGTCTGTATAAGTAGGAAACACAGTTCTTTTATTGGGGGCATGCTCATGGTTCTTGCTGTATTGGAGACGCTGGAAAGAAGAGCTTGCTCCTTGCATAAAGCAGAGTGTGTTTCATGGATGACAACTCTGGTCTGAATTTCCCTTCACAAACGGAATTAACCCCAGGATCTGTGTCTTCCTACAAGCAAGAGTTCATTTCTGTTAAACCAAATGAATTTTGTGCTCAAATAATTTTACACAGTTCTAGAACCGAACGCGATTATCACTATTAACTAAAGAGCATTTATGTAAGAGGAGACATGGTCTGTATCAGTTTCATAAGCAGAGTTCGACTACATATGATCCGTATGAGTAGGAAACACAGTTCTTTTTTTCTGGGCATGCTCATGGTTCTAACTGTATTGGAGTCCCTGGACAGAAGAGGATGATTCATGCCTCAAAACAGAGTGAGTTTCAGGGATGAGAACTCTGGCCTGAATTTCCCTTCAGAAATGGAGTTAAACCCCAGGATCTGTGTCTTCTTACAAGCAAGAGTTCATTTCTGGTAAACCCAGTGAATTTTGGGCTCAAATGATTTTTCACAGTTCACGAACCCTACGCTATTCTCACTATTAACTAAAGAGGATTTATGTAATAGGAGCTGTTGTTTGTATCAGTTTCACAAGCAGAGTTGAACTACATAAGGTTCCGCATGAGTAGGAAACACAGTTCTTTTTTTCTGGCCATGCTCATGGTTCTGGCTGTATTTTGGACTCAGGAAAGAAGAGCTTGCTTCTTGCATTAAATCTGAGTGTGTTTCAGGGATGAGAACTCTGGTCTGAATTTACCTTCTGAAATGGAGTTAAACCCCAGGATGTGTGTCTGCCTACAAGCAAGTGTTCTTTTCTGGTAAACCTAGGGTATTTTTTACTCAAATGATATTTCACAGTTCATCAACAAAAACGCGATTCTCACTATTAACTAAAGAGGATTTATGTAAGTGGAGGTATGGTTTGTATCATTTCATAAACATTGTTGAACTACTTATGGTCTGTATGAGTAGGAAACACAGTTCTTTTTTTCGTGGCATGCTCATAGTTCTTGCTGTATTTTAGACTCTGGAAAGAAGAGCTTGCTTCTTGCATTAAAACAGAGTGTGTTTCAGGCATGAGAACTCTGGTCTGAATTTCCCTGCTGAAACGGAGTTAAAGCCCAGCATGTGTGTCTTCCTACAAGCAAGAGGTCATTTCTTGTTAACCCAGTGAATTTTGAGCTCAAATGATTATTCGCAGTTCACGAACCCAACGCGATTCTCACTATTAACTAAAGAGCATTGATGTAAGAAGAGCTGTGGTTGTATAAGTTTCATAAGCAGAGTTGAATTCATATGGTCTGTATGAGTGGGATACACAGTTCTTTTTTTCAGGGCATGCTCATGGTTCTTGCTGTATTTTAGACTCTGGAAAGAAGAGCTCGCTTCTTGTGTTAAAAGAGTGTGTGTTTCAGGGATGAGAATTCTGGTCTCAATTTCCCTTCAGAAGCGGAGTTAAACCCCAGGATCTGTGTCTTCCTACAAGCAAGAGTTCATTTCTGGCAAACCCGGTGAATTTTGGGCTCAAGTGATTTTTCGCAGTTCAGGAACCCAACATTATTCTCACTATTAACTAAAGAGCATGTATGTAACAGGAGCTGTGGTTTGTATCAGTTTCATGAGCATAGTTGAACTACATATGGTCCATATGAGTAGGAAAAACAGTTTTTTTTTCAGGGCATGCTCATGGTTCTTGCTGTGTTTTAGACTCTGGAAAGAAGAGCTTGCTTCTTGCATTAAAGCAGTGTGTGTTTCAGGGATGAGAATTCTGGTCTGAATTTCCCTTCAGAAACGGAGTTAAACCCCAAGATCAGTGTCTTACTACAAGCAAGAGTTCATTTCTGGTAAATCCAGTAATTTTTCTGTTCAAATGATTTTTCGCTGTTCCCGAACCCAACATGATTCTGTCTATTAACTAAAGAGCATTTATGGAAGAAGAGCTGCGTTTTGTATCAGTTTCATAATTAGAGTTGAACTACATATGGTCTGTATGAGTAGGAAACACAGTTCTTTTTTTCAGGGCATGCTCATTGTTCTTACTGTATTGGAGACCCTGGACAGAAGAGGATGATTCATGCCTCAAAACAGAGTGTGTTTCAGACATGAGAACTCTGGTCTGAATTTCCCTTCTGAAACGGAGTTAAACCCCAGCATCTGTGTCTTCCTACAAGCAAGAGGTCATTTCTTGTTAACCCAGTGAATTTTGGACTCAAATGATTTTTCTCAGTTTTCGAACCCTACACGATTCTCACTATTAACTAAAGAGCATTGATGTAAGAGGAGCTGTGGTTTGTATTAGTTTCATAAGCAGAGTTGAACTACATATGGTCCGTATTAGTAGGAAACACAGTTCTTTTATTGAGGGCATGCTCATGGTTCTTGCTGTATTGGAGACGCTGGAAAGAAGAGCTTGCTTCTTGCATAAAGCAGAGTGTGTTTCATGGATGACAACTCTGGTCTGAATTTCCCTTCACAAACGGAGTTAAACCCCAGGATCTGTGTCTTCCTACAAGCAAGAGTTCATTTCTGTTAAACCAATTGAATTTTGTGCTCAAATGATTTTACACAGTTCTAGAACCGTACGCGATTATCACTATTAACTAAAGAGCATTTATGTAAGAGGAGAAATGGTCTGTATCAGTTTCATAAGCAGAGTTGGACTACATATGAGCCGTATGAGTAGGAAACACAGTTCTTTTTTTCTGGGCATGCTCATGGTTCTTTCTGTATTGGAGACCCTGGACAGAAGAGGATGATTCATGCCTCAAAAGAGAGTGAGTTTCAGGGATGAGAACTCTGGTCTGAATTTCCCTTCAGAAACAGAGTTAAACCCCAGGATCTGTGTCTTCCTACAAGCAAGAGTTCATTTCTGGTTAAACCAGTGAAGATGGGCTCAAATGATTTTCGAAGTTCCCGAACCAAAACGTGATTCTCACTATTAACTAAAGAACATTTATGTAAGACGAGCTGTGGTTTGTATCAGTTTCATAAGCAGAGTTGAACTAAGTATGGTCCGTATGAGTAGGAAACACAGTTATTTTTTTCAGGGCATGCTCATGGTTTATGCTGTATTTTAGACTCTGGAAAGAAGAGCTTGCTTCTTGCAAAAAGAGGGAGTGTTTCATGGATGAGAACTCTGGTCTGAATTTCCCTTCAGAAACGGAGTTAAACCCCAGGATCTGTGTCTTCCTACAAGCAAGAGTTCATTTCTGGTTAACCCATGGAATTTTGGGCTCAAAATATTTTTCGCAGTTCACGAACCCAACACGATTCTCACTATTAACTAAAGAGAAATTATGTAAGAGGAGCTGTGGTTTTTTATCAGTTTCATAACTGGAGTTGATCTACATATGGTCTGTATGACTGGGAAACACAGTTCTTTTTTTCAGGGCATGCTCATGGTTCTTGCTGTAATTTAGATTCTGGAAATAAGATCTTGCGTCTTGCGTTAAAACAGAGTGTGTTTAATGGATGAGTACTCTGGTCTGAATTTCCCTTTAGAAATGCAGTTAAACCCCAGGATCTGTGACTTCCTATAAGCAAGAGTTCTTTTCTGGTAAACTCATTGAATTTTCGGCTCAAATGATTTTATGCAGTTCACGAACCAAAACGCGATTCTCACTATTAACTAAACAGGATCTATGTAAGAGGAGCTGTGGTTTGTATCAGTTTCATAACAGGAGTTGATCTACATATGGTATGTATGAGTAGGAAACACAGTTCTTTTTTCTGGGCATGCTCATGGTTCTTACTGTATTGGAGAAGCTGGACAGAAGAGGTTCTTTCTTGCCTTAAAACAGAGTGTTTTTCAGGGATGAGAACTCTGGTCTGAATTTCACTTCAGAAACAGAGTTTAACCCCAGGATCTGGGTCTTCCTACAAGCAAGAGTTCTTCTCTGGTAAACTCTTTGAATTTTCGGCAAAAATGATTTTACACAGTTCTTTAACCCAACGCGAGTATCACTATTAACTAAAGAGCATTTATGTAAGACGAGCTGTGTACTGTATCAGTTTCATAAGCAGAGTTGGACTACATATGGTCCGTATGAGTAGGAAACACAGTTCTTTTTTTCAGGGCATGCTCATGGTTCTTGCTGTATTTTGGACTCTGGAAAGAAGAGCTTGCTTCTTGCGTTAAAACAGAGTGTGTTTCAGGGATGAGAACAGTGGTCTGAATTTCCCTTCAGAAATGGAGTTAAACCCCAGGATCTGTGTCTTCCTACAAGCAAGATTTCATTTTTGGTTAAACAAGTGAATTTTGGGCTCAAATAATTTTTCGCAGTTCACGAACCAAAACGCGATTCTCACTATTAACTAAAGAGCATTTATGTAAGAAGAGCTGTGGTTTGTATCAGGTTCATAAGCAGAGTTGAACTAAATATGGTCCGTATGATTCGGATACACAGTTCTTTTTTTCAGGGCATGCTCATGGTTCTTGCTGTATTTTAGACTCTGGAAAGAAGAGCTTGCTTCTTGCATTAAAAGAGGGTGTGTTTCATGGATGAGAACTCTGGTCTGAATTTCCCTTCAGAAACGGAGTTAAACCCCAGGATCTGTGTCTTTCTACAAGCAAGAGTTCTTTTCTGGTAAACCAAGTGAAATTATGGCTCAAATGATTTTTTGCATTTCACGAACCAAAACGCGATTCTCACTATTAAATAAAGAGCATTTAAGTAAGAGGAGCTGTTGTCTGTATCATTGCATAAGCAGAGTTGAACTACATTTGGTCCGTGTGTCTAGGAAACACTGTTCTTTTTCAGGGCATGCTCATGGTTCTTGCTGTATTTTGGACTCTGGAAAGAAGAGCTTGCTTCTTGCGTTAAAACAGAGTGTGTTTCAGGGATGAGAACAGTGGTCTGAATTTCCCTTCAGAAATGGAGTTAAACCCCAGGATCTGTGTCTTCCTACAAGCAAGAGTTCATTTCTGGTTAACCCATGGAATTTTGGGCTCAAAATATTTTTCGCAGTTCACGAACCCAACACGATTCTCACTATTAACTAAAGAGCATTTATGTAAGAGGAGCTGTGGTTTTTTATCAGTTTCATAACTGGAGTTGATCTACATAGGGTCTGTATGACTAGGAAACACAGTTCTTTTTTTCAGGGCATGCTCATGGTTCTTGCTTTAATTTAGATTCTGGAAATAAGAGCTTGCATCTTGCGTTAAAACAGCGTGTGTTTAATGGATGAGTACTCTGGTCTGAATTTCCCTTTAGAAATGCAGTTAAACCCCAGGATCTGTGACTTCCTACAAGCAAGAGTTCTTTTCTGGTAAACTCATTGAATTTTCGGCTCAAATGATTTTACACAGTTCACGAACCAAAACGCGATTCTCACTATTAACTAAAGAGGATCTATGTAAGAGGAGCTGTGGTTTGTATCAGTTTCATAATAGGAGTTGATATACATATGGTATGTATGAGTAGGAAACACAGTTCTTTTTCTGGGCATGCTCATGGTTCTTACTGTATTGGAGAAGCTGGAAATAAGAGTTTCTTTCTTGCCTTAAAACAGAGAGTTTTTCAGGGATGAGAACTCTGGTCTGAATTTCACATCAGAAACAGAGTTTAACCCCAGGATCTGGGTCTTCCTACAAGCAAGAGTTCTTTTCTGGTAAACTCTTTGAATTTTGGGCTCAAGTGATTTTACAGTGTTCTAGAACCCAACGCGATTCTCACTATTAACTAAACAGCATTTATTTAAGAGGTGCTGTGGTTTGTATCAGTTTCACAACTGGAGTGATCTACATATGGTCTCTATGAGTAGGAAACACAGTTTTTATTTTCAGGGCATGCTCATGGTTCTTGCTGTATTTTAGTCTCTGGAATGAAGATCTTGCTTCATGCATTAAAACAGGGTGTGTTTCATGGATGAGAACTCTGGTCTGAATTTCCCTTCAGAAACAGTGAATTTTGGGCTCAAATGATTTTTCGCAGTTCACGACCAAAACGCAATTGTCACTATTAACTAAAGAGCATTTATGTAAGAGGAGATGTGGTTTTTTATCTGTTTCATAACCGGAGTTGATCTACATATGGTCTGTATGACTAGGAAACACAGTTCTTTTTTTCAGGGCATGCTCATGATTCTTGCTGTAATTTAGATTCTGGAAATAAGAGCTTGCGTCTTGCGTTAAAATAGAGTGTGTTTAATGGATGAGAACTCTGGTCTGAATTTCCCTTTAGAAATGGAGTTAAACCCCAGGATCTGTGTCTTCCTACAAGCAAGAGTTCTTTTCTGGTAGACTCATTGAATTTTCGGCTCAAATGATTTTACTCAGTTCACGAACCAAAACGCGATTCTCACTATTAACTAAAGAGGATCTATGTAAGAGGAGCTGTGGTTTGTATCAGTTTCATAACAGGAGTTGATCTACATAAGGTGTGTATGAGTAGGAAACACAGTTCTTTTTTCTGGGCATGCTCATGGTTCTTACTGTATTGGAGAAGCTGGAAAGAAGAGGTTTTTTCTTGCCTTAAAACAGAGCGTTTTCACGGATGAGAACTCTGGTCTGAATTTCACTTCAGAAACAGAGTTTAACCCCAGGATCTGGGTCTTCCTACAAGCAAGAGTTCTTTTCAGGTAAACACTTTGAATTTTCGGCAGAAATGATTTTACACAGTTCTAGATCCCAACGCGATTATCACTATTAACTAAAAAGCATTTATGTAAGACGAGCTGTGTACTGTATCAGTTTCATAAGCAGAGTTGGACTACATATGGTCCGTATGAGTAGGAAACACAGTTCTTTTTTTTCAGGGAATGCTCATGGTTCTTACTGTATTGGAGACCCTGGACAGAACAGGATGATTCATGCCTCAAAACAGAGTGTGTTTCAGACATGAGAACTCTGGTCTGAATTTCCTTTCTGAAATGGAGTTAAACTCCTTGATCTGTGTCTTCCTACAAGCAAGAGTTCATTTCTTGTTAACCCAGTGAATTTTGGACTTAATGATTTTTCTCAGTTCACGAACCCAACGCGATTCTCACTATTAACTAAAGAGGATTGATGTAAGAGGAGCTGTGGTTTGTATTAGTTTCATAAGCAGAGTTGAATACATATGGCCTGTATGAGTAGGATACACAGTTCTTTTTTTCAGGGCATGCTCATGGTTCTTGCTGTATTTTAGACTCTGGAAAGAAGAGCTCGCTTCTTGTGTTAAAACAGTGTGTGTTTCAGGGATGAGAATTCTGGTCTGAATTTCCCTTCAGAAATGGAGTTAAACCCCAGGATCTGTGTCTTCCTACAAGCAAGAGTTCATTTCTGATAAACCTGGTGAATTTTGGGCTCAAATGATTTTTCGCAGTTCAGGAACCCAACATTATTCTCACTATTAACTAAAGAGCATGTATGTAACAGGAGCTGTGGTTTGTATCAGTTTCATGAGCACAGTTGAACTACATATGGTCCATATGAGTAGGAAAAACAGTTTTTTTTCAGGGCATGCTCATTGTTCTTGCTGTGTTTTAGACTCTGTAAAGAAGAGCTTGCTTCTTGCATTAAAGCAGAGTGTGTTTCAGGGATGAGAACTCTGGTCTGAATTTCCCTTCAGAAACGTAGTTAAACCCCCGGATCAGTGTCTTACTACAAGCAAGAGTTCATTTCTGGTAAAGCCAGTAAATTTTCTGTTCAAATGATTTTTCGCTGTTCCCGAACACAACATGATTCTGTCTATTAACTAAAGAGCACTTTTTGAAGAAGAGCTGCTTTTTGTATCAGTTTCATAATTAGAGTTGAACTACATATGGTCTGTATGAGTAGGAAACACAGTTCTTTTTTTCAGGGCATGCTCATGGTTCTTACTGTATTGGAGACCCTGGACAGAAGAGGATGATTCATGCCTCAAAACAGAGTGTGTTTCAGACATGAGAAATCTGGTCTGAATTTCACTTCTGAAACGGAGTTAAAACCCCTAGATCTGTGTCTTCCTACAAGCAAGTGGTCATTTATTGTTAACCCTGTGAATTTTGGACTCAAATGATTTTTCTCAGTTCACGAACCCAACGCGATTCTCACTATTAACTAAAGAGGATTGATGTAAGAGGAGCTGTGGTTTGTATTAGTTTCATAAGCAGAGTTGAACTACATATGGTCCATATAATTAGGAAACACTGTTCTTTTATTGAGGGCATGCTCATGGTTCTTGCTGTATTGGAGACGCTGGAAAGAAGAGCTTGCTTCTTGCATAAAGCAGAGTGTGTTTCATGGATGAGAACTCTGGTCTGAATTTCCCTTCAGAAACATAGTTAAACACAAGGATCAGTGTCTTACTACAAGCAAGAGTTCATTTCTGGGAAAGCCAGTAAATTTTGGGCTCAAATGATTTTTCGCTGTTCTCGAACCCAACATGATTCTCACTATTAACTAGAGAGCATTTATGGAAGAAGAGTTGCGTTTTGTATCAGTTTCATGAGCAGAATTGAACTACATATGGTGTGTATGAGTAGGAAACACAGTTCTTTTTTTCTGGGCATGCTCATGGTTCTTACTGTATTGGAGACCCTAGACAGAAGAGGATTATTCAAGCCTCAAAACAGAGTGAGTTTCAGGGATGAGAACTCTGGCCTGAATTTCCCTTCAGAAATGGAGTTAAACCCCAGGATCTGTGTCTTCTTACAAGCAAGAGTTCATTTCTGGTAACCCCAGTAAATTTTGGGCTCAAATGATTTTTCGCAGTTCACGAACCATACGCTATTCTCACTATTAACTAAAGAGGATTTATGTAAGAGGAGCTGTTGTTTGTATCAGTTTCACAAGCAGAGTTGAACTACATATGGTCCGCATGAGTAGGAAACACAGTTATTTTTTTCAGGCCATGCTCATGGTTCTGGCTGTATTTTGGACTCAGGAAAGAAGAGCTTGCTTCTTGCATTAAATCTGAGTTTGTTTCAGGGATGAGAACTCTGGTCTGAATTTACCTTCTGAAACGGAGTTAAAACCCAGGATCTGTGTCTTCCTACAAGCAATTGTTCATTTGTGGTAAACCCAGTGAATTTTGGGCTGAAATGATTTTTCGCAGTTCATGAAACCAATGCGATTCTCACTATTAACTAAAGAGAATTTATGTAAAAGGAGCTGTTGTTTGTATCAGTTTCATAAGCAGAGTTGAACTACATATGGTCTGCATGAGTAGGAAACACAGTTTTTTTTTTTCAGGGCATGCTCATTTTTCTTTCTGTATTTTAGATTCTGGAAAGAAGAGCTTGCTTCTTGCGTTAAAACAGAGTGTGTTTCAGCGATGAGTACTCTGGTCTGAAATTCCCTTCAGAAACAGAGTTAAACACAAGGATCAGTGTCTTACTACAAGCAAGAGTTCATTTCTGGGAAAGCCAGTAAATTTTGGGCTCAAATGATTTTTCGCTGTTCACGAACCCAACATGATTCTCACTATTAACTAGAGAGCATTTATGGAAGAAGAGCTGCGTTTTGTATCAGTTTCATGAGCAGAATTGAACTACATATGGTGTGTATGAGTAGGAAACACAGTTCTTTTTTTCAGGGCATGCTCATGGTTCTTGCTGTATTTTAGACTATGGAAAGAAGAGCTTGCTTCTTCCTTAAAACAGAGTGTGTTTCATGCATGAGAACTCTGGTCTGAATTTCCCTACAGAAATGGAGTTAAACCCCATGATCTGTGTCTACCTACAAGCAAGAGTTCATTTCTGCTAAACCAAGTGAATTTTGGGCTCAAATGATTTTACACAGTTCTAGAACCCAACCTTGATTATCACTATTAACTAAAGAGCATTCATGTAAGTGGAGCTGTGGTCTGTATCATGTTCATAAGCAGAGTTGGACTACATATGGTCTGTATGAGTAGGAAACACAGGTCTTTTTTTTTTTTGGAATGCTCATGGTTCTTACTGTATTGGAGAACCTGGAAAGAAGAGGATGATTCGTGCCTTAAAACAGAGCATTTTTCAGGGATTAGAATTCTTGTCTGAATTTCTCTTCAGAAACGGAGTTGAACCCCATGATCTGTGTCTTCTTACAAGCCAGAGTTCAATTCTGGTAAACGCAGTGAATTTTGGGCTCAAATGATTTTTCGCAGTTCACGAACCCTACGCTATTCTCACTATTAACTAAAGAGGATTTTTTTTAACAGGATCTGTGTTTTGCATCAGTTTCATAAGCAGAGTTGAACTACATATTGTCTGTATGAGTAGGAAACACAGTTCTTTTTTTCACAGCATGCTTATGGTTCTTGGTGTATTTTAGACACAGGAAAAAGAGCTTGCTTCTTGCGTTAAAACAGAGTGTGTTTCTGGGATGAATACTCTGGTCTGAATTTCCCTTCAGAAATGGAGTTAACCCCAGGATCTGTGTCTTCCCACAAGTAAGAATTCATTTCTTTTAAACACAGTGAATTTTGGGATCAAAGGTTTTTTCGCAGTTCATGAACCCAACGCGATTCTCACTATTAACTAAAGAGCATTTATGTAAGAGGAGCTGTTTTTTGTATCAGTTTCATAAGCAGAGTTGAACTACATATGGTCCGCATGAGTAGGAAACACAGTTCCTTTTTTCAGGCCATGCTCATGGTTCTTGCTCTATTTTAGACTCTGGAAAGAAGAGCTTGCTTCTTGCCTTACAACAGAGTGTTTTTCATGCATGAGAACTCTGGTCTCAATTTCCCTTCAGAAACAGAGTTAAACCCTATGATCTGTGTCATCGTACAAGCAAGCGTTTATTTCTGGTAAACCAAGTTAATTTTCGGTTCAAATGACTTTACACAGTTCTAGAACCCAAAGCGATTATCACTATTAACTAAAGAGCATTTATGTCAGAGGTGCTGTGGTCTGTATCATTTCATCAGCAGAACTGAACTACATATGGTCCATATGAGTGGGAAACACAGTTCTTTTTTTCTGGGCATGCTCATGGTACTTACTGTATTGGAGACACTGGAAAGAAGAGGATGATACTTGCCATAAAACAGAGTGTTTTTCAGGGTTGAGAATTCTGGTCTGAATTTAAATTCAGAAATGAAGTTAAACCCCAGGATCTGTTTCTTCCTACAAGCAAGAGTTCATTTCAGGTAAACCCAGTGTATTTCGGGCTTAAATAATTTTTCACATTTCACAAAAACAACGTGATTCTCACTATTAACTAAAGAGCATTTATGTAAGAGGAGCTGTGGTTTGTATCAGTTTCATAAGCACAGTTGAACTACATATGGTCCATATGAGTCGGAAAAACAGTTTTTTCTCAGGGCATGCTTATTGTTCTTGCTGTATTGTAGACACTGGAAAGAAGAGCTTGCTTCTTGCATTCAAACAGGGTGTGTGTCATGGATGAGAACTCTGGTCTGAATTTCCCTTCACAAACGGGGTTAAACCCCATGATCTGTGTCTTCCTTTCAGCAAGAGTACATTTCTGGTAAACCAAGTGAATTTTGGTCTGAAATGATTTTACACATTTCTAGAACCCAACCTTGATTATCACTATTAACTAAAGAGCATTTATGTCAGAGGAGCTGTGGTCTCTATCATTTTCATAAGCAGAGTTGCACTACATAAGGTCCATATCAGTAGGAAACACAGTTCTTTTTTTCTTGGCATGCTCCTGGTTCTTACTGTATTGGAGAACCTGGAAAGAAAAGGATGATTCATGCCTCAAAACAGAGTGTTTTTCAGGGATGAGAATTCTGGTCTGAATTTCCCTTCAGAAACGGAGTTAAACCCCAGGATCTGTGTCTTCCTACAAGCAAGAGTTCATTTCTGGTAAACCCATTGAATTTTGGGCTCAAATGATTTTTGGCAGTTCTCGAACCCTATGCTATTCTCACAATTAACTTAAGAGGATATCTGTAAGAGGAGTTGTGGTTTGTATCAGTTTCATAAGCAGAGTTGAACTACATATGGTCCGTATGAGTATGAAACACAGTTCTTTTTTTCTGGGCATGCTCAGGTTTCTTGCTGTATTTTAGACTCTGGAAAGAAGAGCTTGCTTCTGTGTTAAAACAGAATGTGTTTCAGGGATGAGAACTCTGGTCTTAATTTGCCTTCAGAAACGGAGTTAAATCCTAGGATCTGTGTCTTCCCACAAGCAAGAGTACATTTTTCGTAAACCCAGTAAATTTTGGGCACAAATGATTTGTTGCAGTTCATGAACCCAACACGATTCTCACTATTAACTAAAGAGCATTTATGGAAGAGGAGCTGTTTTTTGTATCAGTTTCATAAGCAGAGTTGAACTACATATGGTCCGCATGAGTAGGAAACACAGTTCCTTTTTTCAGGCCATGCTCATGGTTCTTGCTGTATTGGAGACGCTGGAAAGAAGAGCTTGCTTCTTCCATTGAAACAGATTGTGTTTCATGGATGAGAACTCTGGTCTGAATTTCCCTTCAGAAACGGAGTTAAACCCCATGATCTGTGTCATCGTACAAGCAAGCGTTTTTTTCTGGTAAACCAAGTGAATTTTTGGCTCAAATGACTTTACACAGTTCTAGAACCCAAAGCGATTATCACTATAAACTAAAGAGCATTTATGTCAGAGGAGCTGTGGTCTGTATCATTTCATCAGCAGAATTGAACTACATATGGTCCGTATGAGTGGGAAACACAGTTCTTTTTTTCTGGGCATGCTCATGGTACTTACTGTATTGGAGACGCTGGAAAGAAGAGGATGATACTTCCCTTAAAACAGAGTGTTTTTCAGGGTTGAGAATTCTGGTCTGAATTTGAATTCAGAAATGAAGTTAAACCCCAGGATCTGTGTCTACCTACAAGCAAGATTTCATTTCTGGTAAACCATGAATTTTGGGCTGAAATGATTTTTCACAGTTCACGAACCCTACGCTATTCTCACTATTAACTAAAGAGGATTTATGTAAGAGGAGCTGTGGTTTGTATCAGTTTCATAAGCAGAGTTGAACTGCATATGGTCTGTGTGAGTTTGAAACACAGTTCTTTTTTTTGGGGCAAGCTCATGGTTCTTGCTGTATTTTAGATTGTGGAAAGAAGATCTTGCTTCTTTTTTAAAACAGAATGTGTTTCATGGATGAGAACTCTGGCCTGAATTTCCCTTCAGAAACAGAATTAAACCCCGGGATCTGTGTCTTCCTACAAGCAAGAGCTCATTTCTTGTAAACCCAGTGAATTTTGGGCTCAAATGATTTTTGGCAGTTCACGAACCCTACGCTATTCTCACAATTAACTTAAGAGGATATTTGTAAGAGGAGCTGTGGTTTGTATCAGTTTCATAAGCAGAGTTGAACTACATATGGTCCATATGAGTGGGAAACACAGTTCTTTTTTTCCTGGCATGCTCATGGTACTTACTGTATTGGAGACACTGGAAAGAAGAGGATGATACTTGCCATAAAACAGAGTGTTTTTCAGGGTTGAGAATTCTGGTCTGAATTTAAATTCAGAAATGAAGTTAAACCCCAGGATCTGTTTCTTCCTACAAGCAAGAGTTCATTTCAGGTAAACCCAGTGTATTTCGGGCTTAAATAATTTTTCACATTTCACAAAAACAACGTGATTCTCACTATTAACTAAAGAGCATTTATGTAAGAGGAGCTGTGGTTTGTATCAGTTTCATAAGCACAGTTGAACTACATATGGTCCATATGAGTCGGAAAAACAGTTTTTTCTCAGGGCATGCTTATTGTTCTTGCTGTATTGTAGACACTGGAAAGAAGAGCTTGCTTCTTGCATTCAAACAGGGTGTGTGTCATGGATGAGAACTCTGGTCTGAATTTCCCTTCACAAACGGGGTTAAACCCCATGATCTGTGTCTTCCTTTCAGCAAGAGTACATTTCTGGTAAACCAAGTGAATTTTGGTCTGAAATGATTTTACACATTTCTAGAACCCAACCTTGATTATCACTATTAACTAAAGAGCATTTATGTCAGAGGAGCTGTGGTCTCTATCATTTTCATAAGCAGAGTTGCACTACATAAGGTCCATATCAGTAGGAAACACAGTTCTTTTTTTCTTGGCATGCTCCTGGTTCTTACTGTATTGGAGAACCTGGAAAGAAAAGGATGATTCATGCCTCAAAACAGAGTGTTTTTCAGGGATGAGAATTCTGGTCTGAATTTCCCTTCAGAAACGGAGTTAAACCCCAGGATCTGTGTCTTCCTACAAGCAAGAGTTCATTTCTGGTAAACCCATTGAATTTTGGGCTCAAATGATTTTTGGCAGTTCTCGAACCCTATGCTATTCTCACAATTAACTTAAGAGGATATCTGTAAGAGGAGTTGTGGTTTGTATCAGTTTCATAAGCAGAGTTGAACTACATATGGTCCGTATGAGTATGAAACACAGTTCTTTTTTTCTGGGCATGCTCAGGTTTCTTGCTGTATTTTAGACTCTGGAAAGAAGAGCTTGCTTCTGTGTTAAAACAGAATGTGTTTCAGGGATGAGAACTCTGGTCTTAATTTGCCTTCAGAAACGGAGTTAAATCCTAGGATCTGTGTCTTCCCACAAGCAAGAGTTCATTTTTCGTAAACCCAGTAAATTTTGGGCTCAAATGATTTGTTGCAGTTCATGAACCCAACACGATTCTCACTATTAACTAAAGAGCATTTATGGAAGAGGAGCTGTTTTTTGTATCAGTTTCATAAGCAGAGTTGAACTACATATGGTCCGCATGAGTAGGAAACACAGTTCCTTTTTTCAGGCCATGCTCATGGTTCTTGCTGTATTGGAGACGCTGGAAAGAAGAGCTTGCTTCTTCCATTGAAACAGATTGTGTTTCATGGATGAGAACTCTGGTCTGAATTTCCCTTCAGAAACGGAGTTAAACCCCATGATCTGTGTCATCGTACAAGCAAGCGTTTTTTTCTGGTAAACCAAGTGAATTTTTGGCTCAAATGACTTTACACAGTTCTAGAACCCAAAGCGATTATCACTATAAACTAAAGAGCATTTATGTCAGAGGAGCTGTGGTCTGTATCATTTCATCAGCAGAATTGAACTACATATGGTCCGTATGAGTGGGAAACACAGTTCTTTTTTTCTGGGCATGCTCATGGTACTTACTGTATTGGAGACGCTGGAAAGAAGAGGATGATACTTCCCTTAAAACAGAGTGTTTTTCAGGGTTGAGAATTCTGGTCTGAATTTGAATTCAGAAATGAAGTTAAACCCCAGGATCTGTGTCTACCTACAAGCAAGATTTCATTTCTGGTAAACCATGAATTTTGGGCTCAAATGATTTTTCACAGTTCACGAACCCTACGCTATTCTCACTATTAACTAAAGAGGATTTATGTAAGAGGAGCTGTGGTTTGTATCAGTTTCATAAGCAGAGTTGAACTGCATATGGTCTGTGTGAGTTTGAAACACAGTTCTTTTTTTTGGGGCAAGCTCATGGTTCTTGCTGTATTTTAGATTGTGGAAAGAAGATCTTGCTTCTTTTTTAAAACAGAATGTGTTTCATGGATGAGAACTCTGGCCTGAATTTCCCTTCAGAAACAGAATTAAACCCCGGGATCTGTGTCTTCCTACAAGCAAGAGCTCATTTCTTGTAAACCCAGTGAATTTTGGGCTCAAATGATTTTTGGCAGTTCACGAACCCTACGCTATACTCACAATTAACTTAAGAGGATATTTGTAAGAGGAGCTGTGGTTTGTATCAGTTTCATAAGCAGAGTTGAACTACATATGGTCCATATGAGTGGGAAACACAGTTCTTTTTTTCTGGGCATGCTCATGGTACTTACTGTATTGGAGACACTGGAAAGAAGAGGATGATACTTGCCATAAAACAGAGTGTTTTTCAGGGTTGAGAATTCTGTTCTGAATTTAAATTCAGAAATGAAGTTAAACCCCAGGATCTGTTTCTTCCTACAAGCAAGAGTTCATTTCAGGTAAACCCAGTGTATTTCGGGCTTAAATAATTTTTCACATTTCACAAAAACAACGTGATTCTCACTATTAACTAAAGAGCATTTATGTAAGAGGAGCTGTGGTTTGTATCAGTTTCATAAGCACAGTTGAACTACATATGGTCCATATGAGTCGGAAAAACAGTTTTTTCTCAGGGCATGCTTATTGTTCTTGCTGTATTGTAGACACTGGAAAGAAGAGCTTGCTTCTTGCATTCAAACAGGGTGTGTGTCATGGATGAGAACTCTGGTCTGAATTTCCCTTCACAAACGGGGTTAAACCCCATGATCTGTGTCTTCCTTTCAGCAAGAGTACATTTCTGGTAAACCAAGTGAATTTTGGTCTGAAATGATTTTACACATTTCTAGAACCCAACCTTGATTATCACTATTAACTAAAGAGCATTTATGTCAGAGGAGCTGTGGTCTCTATCATTTTCATAAGCAGAGTTGCACTACATAAGGTCCATATCAGTAGGAAACACAGTTCTTTTTTTCTTGGCATGCTCCTGGTTCTTACTGTATTGGAGAACCTGGAAAGAAAAGGATGATTCATGCCTCAAAACAGAGTGTTTTTCAGGGATGAGAATTCTGGTCTGAATTTCCCTTCAGAAACGGAGTTAAACCCCAGGATCTGTGTCTTCCTACAAGCAAGAGTTCATTTCTGGTAAACCCATTGAATTTTGGGCTCAAATGATTTTTGGCAGTTCTCGAACCCTATGCTATTCTCACAATTAACTTAAGAGGATATCTGTAAGAGGAGTTGTGGTTTGTATCAGTTTCATAAGCAGAGTTGAACTACATATGGTCCGTATGAGTATGAAACACAGTTCTTTTTTTCTGGGCATGCTCAGGTTTCTTGCTGTATTTTAGACTCTGGAAAGAAGAGCTTGCTTCTGTGTTAAAACAGAATGTGTTTCAGGGATGAGAACTCTGGTCTTAATTTGCCTTCAGAAACGGAGTTAAATCCTAGGATCTGTGTCTTCCCACAAGCAAGAGTTCATTTTTCGTAAACCCAGTAAATTTTGGGCTCAAATGATTTGTTGCAGTTCATGAACCCAACACGATTCTCACTATTAACTAAAGAGCATTTATGGAAGAGGAGCTGTTTTTTGTATCAGTTTCATAAGCAGAGTTGAACTACATATGGTCCGCATGAGTAGGAAACACAGTTCCTTTTTTCAGGCCATGCTCATGGTTCTTGCTGTATTGGAGACGCTGGAAAGAAGAGCTTGCTTCTTCCATTGAAACAGATTGTGTTTCATGGATGAGAACTCTGGTCTGAATTTCCCTTCAGAAACGGAGTTAAACCCCATGATCTGTGTCATCGTACAAGCAAGCGTTTTTTTCTGGTAAACCAAGTGAATTTTTGGCTCAAATGACTTTACACAGTTCTAGAACCCAAAGCGATTATCACTATAAACTAAAGAGCATTTATGTCAGAGGAGCTGTGGTCTGTATCATTTCATCAGCAGAATTGAACTACATATGGTCCGTATGAGTGGGAAACACAGTTCTTTTTTTCTGGGCATGCTCATGGTACTTACTGTATTGGAGACGCTGGAAAGAAGAGGATGATACTTCCCTTAAAACAGAGTGTTTTTCAGGGTTGAGAATTCTGGTCTGAATTTGAATTCAGAAATGAAGTTAAACCCCAGGATCTGTGTCTACCTACAAGCAAGATTTCATTTCTGGTAAACCATGAATTTTGGGCTCAAATGATTTTTCACAGTTCACGAACCCTACGCTATTCTCACTATTAACTAAAGAGGATTTATGTAAGAGGAGCTGTGGTTTGTATCAGTTTCATAAGCAGAGTTGAACTGCATATGGTCTGTGTGAGTTTGAAACACAGTTCTTTTTTTTGGGGCAAGCTCATGGTTCTTGCTGTATTTTAGATTGTGGAAAGAAGATCTTGCTTCTTTTTTAAAACAGAATGTGTTTCATGGATGAGAACTCTGGCCTGAATTTCCCTTCAGAAACAGAATTAAACCCCAGGATCTGTGTCTTCCTACAAGCAAGAGCTCATTTCTTGTAAACCCAGTGAATTTTGGGCTCAAATGATTTTTGGCAGTTCACGAACCCTACGCTATACTCACAATTAACTTAAGAGGATATTTGTAAGAGGAGCTGTGGTTTGTATCAGTTTCATAAGCAGAGTTGAACTACATATGGTCCATATGAGTGGGAAACACAGTTCTTTTTTTCTGGGCATGCTCATGGTACTTACTGTATTGGAGACACTGGAAAGAAGAGGATGATACTTGCCATAAAACAGAGTGTTTTTCAGGGTTGAGAATTCTGTTCTGAATTTAAATTCAGAAATGAAGTTAAACCCCAGGATCTGTTTCTTCCTACAAGCAAGAGTTCATTTCAGGTAAACCCAGTGTATTTCGGGCTTAAATAATTTTTCACATTTCACAAAAACAACGTGATTCTCACTATTAACTAAAGAGCATTTATGTAAGAGGAGCTGTGGTTTGTATCAGTTTCATAAGCACAGTTGAACTACATATGGTCCATATGAGTCGGAAAAACAGTTTTTTCTCAGGGCATGCTTATTGTTCTTGCTGTATTGTAGACACTGGAAAGAAGAGCTTGCTTCTTGCATTCAAACAGGGTGTGTGTCATGGATGAGAACTCTGGTCTGAATTTCCCTTCACAAACGGGGTTAAACCCCATGATCTGTGTCTTCCTTTCAGCAAGAGTACATTTCTGGTAAACCAAGTGAATTTTGGTCTGAAATGATTTTACACATTTCTAGAACCCAACCTTGATTATCACTATTAACTAAAGAGCATTTATGTCAGAGGAGCTGTGGTCTCTATCATTTTCATAAGCAGAGTTGCACTACATAAGGTCCATATCAGTAGGAAACACAGTTCTTTTTTTCTTGGCATGCTCCTGGTTCTTACTGTATTGGAGAACCTGGAAAGAAAAGGATGATTCATGCCTCAAAACAGAGTGTTTTTCAGGGATGAGAATTCTGGTCTGAATTTCCCTTCAGAAACGGAGTTAAACCCCAGGATCTGTGTCTTCCTACAAGCAAGAGTTCATTTCTGGTAAACCCATTGAATTTTGGGCTCAAATGATTTTTGGCAGTTCTCGAACCCTATGCTATTCTCACAATTAACTTAAGAGGATATCTGTAAGAGGAGTTGTGGTTTGTATCAGTTTCATAAGCAGAGTTGAACTACATATGGTCCGTATGAGTATGAAACACAGTTCTTTTTTTCTGGGCATGCTCAGGTTTCTTGCTGTATTTTAGACTCTGGAAAGAAGAGCTTGCTTCTGTGTTAAAACAGAATGTGTTTCAGGGATGAGAACTCTGGTCTTAATTTGCCTTCAGAAACGGAGTTAAATCCTAGGATCTGTGTCTTCCCACAAGCAAGAGTTCATTTTTCGTAAACCCAGTAAATTTTGGGCTCAAATGATTTGTTGCAGTTCATGAACCCAACACGATTCTCACTATTAACTAAAGAGCATTTATGGAAGAGGAGCTGTTTTTTGTATCAGTTTCATAAGCAGAGTTGAACTACATATGGTCCGCATGAGTAGGAAACACAGTTCCTTTTTTCAGGCCATGCTCATGGTTCTTGCTGTATTGGAGACGCTGGAAAGAAGAGCTTGCTTCTTCCATTGAAACAGATTGTGTTTCATGGATGAGAACTCTGGTCTGAATTTCCCTTCAGAAACGGAGTTAAACCCCATGATCTGTGTCATCGTACAAGCAAGCGTTTTTTTCTGGTAAACCAAGTGAATTTTTGGCTCAAATGACTTTACACAGTTCTAGAACCCAAAGCGATTATCACTATAAACTAAAGAGCATTTATGTCAGAGGAGCTGTGGTCTGTATCATTTCATCAGCAGAATTGAACTACATATGGTCCGTATGAGTGGGAAACACAGTTCTTTTTTTCTGGGCATGCTCATGGTACTTACTGTATTGGAGACGCTGGAAAGAAGAGGATGATACTTCCCTTAAAACAGAGTGTTTTTCAGGGTTGAGAATTCTGGTCTGAATTTGAATTCAGAAATGAAGTTAAACCCCAGGATCTGTGTCTACCTACAAGCAAGATTTCATTTCTGGTAAACCATGAATTTTGGGCTGAAATGATTTTTCACAGTTCACGAACCCTACGCTATTCTCACTATTAACTAAAGAGGATTTATGTAAGAGGAGCTGTGGTTTGTATCAGTTTCATAAGCAGAGTTGAACTGCATATGGTCTGTGTGAGTTTGAAACACAGTTCTTTTTTTTGGGGCAAGCTCATGGTTCTTGCTGTATTTTAGATTGTGGAAAGAAGATCTTGCTTCTTTTTTAAAACAGAATGTGTTTCATGGATGAGAACTCTGGCCTGAATTTCCCTTCAGAAACAGAATTAAACCCCAGGATCTGTGTCTTCCTACAAGCAAGAGCTCATTTCTTGTAAACCCAGTGAATTTTGGGCTCAAATGATTTTTGGCAGTTCACGAACCCTACGCTATACTCACAATTAACTTAAGAGGATATTTGTAAGAGGAGCTGTGGTTTGTATCAGTTTCATAAGCAGAGTTGAACTACATATGGTCCATATGAGTGGGAAACACAGTTCTTTTTTTCTGGGCATGCTCATGGTACTTACTGTATTGGAGACACTGGAAAGAAGAGGATGATACTTGCCATAAAACAGAGTGTTTTTCAGGGTTGAGAATTCTGTTCTGAATTTAAATTCAGAAATGAAGTTAAACCCCAGGATCTGTTTCTTCCTACAAGCAAGAGTTCATTTCAGGTAAACCCAGTGTATTTCGGGCTTAAATAATTTTTCACATTTCACAAAAACAACGTGATTCTCACTATTAACTAAAGAGCATTTATGTAAGAGGAGCTGTGGTTTGTATCAGTTTCATAAGCACAGTTGAACTACATATGGTCCATATGAGTCGGAAAAACAGTTTTTTCTCAGGGCATGCTTATTGTTCTTGCTGTATTGTAGACACTGGAAAGAAGAGCTTGCTTCTTGCATTCAAACAGGGTGTGTGTCATGGATGAGAACTCTGGTCTGAATTTCCCTTCACAAACGGGGTTAAACCCCATGATCTGTGTCTTCCTTTCAGCAAGAGTACATTTCTGGTAAACCAAGTGAATTTTGGTCTGAAATGATTTTACACATTTCTAGAACCCAACCTTGATTATCACTATTAACTAAAGAGCATTTATGTCAGAGGAGCTGTGGTCTCTATCATTTTCATAAGCAGAGTTGCACTACATAAGGTCCATATCAGTAGGAAACACAGTTCTTTTTTTCTTGGCATGCTCCTGGTTCTTACTGTATTGGAGAACCTGGAAAGAAAAGGATGATTCATGCCTCAAAACAGAGTGTTTTTCAGGGATGAGAATTCTGGTCTGAATTTCCCTTCAGAAACGGAGTTAAACCCCAGGATCTGTGTCTTCCTACAAGCAAGAGTTCATTTCTGGTAAACCCATTGAATTTTGGGCTCAAATGATTTTTGGCAGTTCTCGAACCCTATGCTATTCTCACAATTAACTTAAGAGGATATCTGTAAGAGGAGTTGTGGTTTGTATCAGTTTCATAAGCAGAGTTGAACTACATATGGTCCGTATGAGTATGAAACACAGTTCTTTTTTTCTGGGCATGCTCAGGTTTCTTGCTGTATTTTAGACTCTGGAAAGAAGAGCTTGCTTCTGTGTTAAAACAGAATGTGTTTCAGGGATGAGAACTCTGGTCTTAATTTGCCTTCAGAAACGGAGTTAAATCCTAGGATCTGTGTCTTCCCACAAGCAAGAGTTCATTTTTCGTAAACCCAGTAAATTTTGGGCTCAAATGATTTGTTGCAGTTCATGAACCCAACACGATTCTCACTATTAACTAAAGAGCATTTATGGAAGAGGAGCTGTTTTTTGTATCAGTTTCATAAGCAGAGTTGAACTACATATGGTCCGCATGAGTAGGAAACACAGTTCCTTTTTTCAGGCCATGCTCATGGTTCTTGCTGTATTGGAGACGCTGGAAAGAAGAGCTTGCTTCTTCCATTGAAACAGATTGTGTTTCATGGATGAGAACTCTGGTCTGAATTTCCCTTCAGAAACGGAGTTAAACCCCATGATCTGTGTCATCGTACAAGCAAGCGTTTTTTTCTGGTAAACCAAGTGAATTTTTGGCTCAAATGACTTTACACAGTTCTAGAACCCAAAGCGATTATCACTATAAACTAAAGAGCATTTATGTCAGAGGAGCTGTGGTCTGTATCATTTCATCAGCAGAATTGAACTACATATGGTCCGTATGAGTGGGAAACACAGTTCTTTTTTTCTGGGCATGCTCATGGTACTTACTGTATTGGAGACGCTGGAAAGAAGAGGATGATACTTCCCTTAAAACAGAGTGTTTTTCAGGGTTGAGAATTCTGGTCTGAATTTGAATTCAGAAATGAAGTTAAACCCCAGGATCTGTGTCTACCTACAAGCAAGATTTCATTTCTGGTAAACCATGAATTTTGGGCTGAAATGATTTTTCACAGTTCACGAACCCTACGCTATTCTCACTATTAACTAAAGAGGATTTATGTAAGAGGAGCTGTGGTTTGTATCAGTTTCATAAGCAGAGTTGAACTGCATATGGTCTGTGTGAGTTTGAAACACAGTTCTTTTTTTGGGGGCAAGCTCATGGTTCTTGCTGTATTTTAGATTGTGGAAAGAAGATCTTGCTTCTTTTTTAAAACAGAATGTGTTTCATGGATGAGAACTCTGGCCTGAATTTCCCTTCAGAAACAGAATTAAACCCCAGGATCTGTGTCTTCCTACAAGCAAGAGCTCATTTCTTGTAAACCCAGTGAATTTTGGGCTCAAATGATTTTTGGCAGTTCACGAACCCTACGCTATTCTCACAATTAACTTAAGAGGATATTTGTAAGAGGAGCTGTGGTTTGTATCAGTTTCATAAGCAGAGTTGAACTACATATGGTCCATATGAGTGGGAAACACAGTTCTTTTTTTCTGGGCATGCTCATGGTACTTACTGTATTGGAGACACTGGAAAGAAGAGGATGATACTTGCCATAAAACAGAGTGTTTTTCAGGGTTGAGTATTCTGGTCTGAATTTAAATTCAGAAATGAAGTTAAACCCCAGGATCTGTTTCTTCCTACAAGCAAGAGTTCATTTCAGGTAAACCCAGTGTATTTCGGGCTTAAATAATTTTTCACATTTCACAAAAACAACGTGATTCTCACTATTAACTAAAGAGCATTTATGTAAGAGGAGCTGTGGTTTGTATCAGTTTCATAAGCACAGTTGAACTACATATGGTCCATATGAGTCGGAAAAACAGTTTTTTCTCAGGGCATGCTTATTGTTCTTGCTGTATTGTAGACACTGGAAAGAAGAGCTTGCTTCTTGCATTCAAACAGGGTGTGTGTCATGGATGAGAACTCTGGTCTGAATTTCCCTTCACAAACGGGGTTAAACCCCATGATCTGTGTCTTCCTTTCAGCAAGAGTACATTTCTGGTAAACCAAGTGAATTTTGGTCTGAAATGATTTTACACATTTCTAGAACCCAACCTTGATTATCACTATTAACTAAAGAGCATTTATGTCAGAGGAGCTGTGGTCTCTATCATTTTCATAAGCAGAGTTGCACTACATAAGGTCCATATCAGTAGGAAACACAGTTCTTTTTTTCTTGGCATGCTCCTGGTTCTTACTGTATTGGAGAACCTGGAAAGAAAAGGATGATTCATGCCTCAAAACAGAGTGTTTTTCAGGGATGAGAATTCTGGTCTGAATTTCCCTTCAGAAACGGAGTTAAACCCCAGGATCTGTGTCTTCCTACAAGCAAGAGTTCATTTCTGGTAAACCCATTGAATTTTGGGCTCAAATGATTTTTGGCAGTTCTCGAACCCTATGCTATTCTCACAATTAACTTAAGAGGATATCTGTAAGAGGAGTTGTGGTTTGTATCAGTTTCATAAGCAGAGTTGAACTACATATGGTCCGTATGAGTATGAAACACAGTTCTTTTTTTCTGGGCATGCTCAGGTTTCTTGCTGTATTTTAGACTCTGGAAAGAAGAGCTTGCTTCTGTGTTAAAACAGAATGTGTTTCAGGGATGAGAACTCTGGTCTTAATTTGCCTTCAGAAACGGAGTTAAATCCTAGGATCTGTGTCTTCCCACAAGCAAGAGTTCATTTTTCGTAAACCCAGTAAATTTTGGGCTCAAATGATTTGTTGCAGTTCATGAACCCAACACGATTCTCACTATTAACTAAAGAGCATTTATGGAAGAGGAGCTGTTTTTTGTATCAGTTTCATAAGCAGAGTTGAACTACATATGGTCCGCATGAGTAGGAAACACAGTTCCTTTTTTCAGGCCATGCTCATGGTTCTTGCTGTATTGGAGACGCTGGAAAGAAGAGCTTGCTTCTTCCATTGAAACAGATTGTGTTTCATGGATGAGAACTCTGGTCTGAATTTCCCTTCAGAAACGGAGTTAAACCCCATGATCTGTGTCATCGTACAAGCAAGCGTTTTTTTCTGGTAAACCAAGTGAATTTTTGGCTCAAATGACTTTACACAGTTCTAGAACCCAAAGCGATTATCACTATAAACTAAAGAGCATTTATGTCAGAGGAGCTGTGGTCTGTATCATTTCATCAGCAGAATTGAACTACATATGGTCCGTATGAGTGGGAAACACAGTTCTTTTTTTCTGGGCATGCTCATGGTACTTACTGTATTGGAGACGCTGGAAAGAAGAGGATGATACTTCCCTTAAAACAGAGTGTTTTTCAGGGTTGAGAATTCTGGTCTGAATTTGAATTCAGAAATGAAGTTAAACCCCAGGATCTGTGTCTACCTACAAGCAAGATTTCATTTCTGGTAAACCATGAATTTTGGGCTCAAATGATTTTTCACAGTTCACGAACCCTACGCTATTCTCACTATTAACTAAAGAGGATTTATGTAAGAGGAGCTGTGGTTTGTATCAGTTTCATAAGCAGAGTTGAACTGCATATGGTCTGTGTGAGTTTGAAACACAGTTCTTTTTTTTGGGGCAAGCTCATGGTTCTTGCTGTATTTTAGATTGTGGAAAGAAGATCTTGCTTCTTTTTTAAAACAGAATGTGTTTCATGGATGAGAACTCTGGCCTGAATTTCCCTTCAGAAACAGAATTAAACCCCAGGATCTGTGTCTTCCTACAAGCAAGAGCTCATTTCTTGTAAACCCAGTGAATTTTGGGCTCAAATGATTTTTGGCAGTTCACGAACCCTACGCTATTCTCACAATTAACTTAAGAGGATATTTGTAAGAGGAGCTGTGGTTTGTATCAGTTTCATAAGCAGAGTTGAACTACATATGGTCCATATGAGTATGAAACACAGTTCTTTTTTTCTGGGGATGCTCCCTGTTCATGCTGTATTTTAGACTCTGGAAAGAAGAGCTTGCTTCTGTGTTAAAACAGAATGTGTTTCAGGGATGAGAACTCTGGTCTGAATTTCCCTTCAGAAACGGAGTTAAACCCCAGGATCTGTGTCTTCCTACAAAAAAGAGTTCATTTCTGGTAAACCCAGTGAATTTTGAGCTAAAATGATTTTTCGCAGTTCATGAACCCTACACTGTTCTCACTATTAACTAAAGAGAATTTTTGTTAGAGGAGCTTTGGTTTGTATCAGTTTCATAAGCAGTGTTGAACTACATATGGTCCGTATGAGTAGGAAACACAGTTCTTTTTTTCAGGGCATGCTCATGGTTCTTTCTGTATTTGAGACACTGGAAAGAAGAACTTGCTTCTTGCTTTAAAACAGAGTGTGTTGCAGGGATTAGAAGTCTGGTCTGAATTTCCCTTCACAAATGGAGTTAAAACCCAGGATCTGTGTCTTCCTACCAGCAAGAGTTCATTTCTGGTAAACCAAGAGAATTTTCGGCTCAAATGACATTACACAGTTCTAGAATCCAACGCGATTATCACTATTAACTAAAGAGCATTTATGTCAGATGAGCTGTGGTCTGTATCATTTCATCAGCAGAGTTGAAATACATATGGTCCGTATGAGTAGGAAACACAGTTCTTTTTTTCTGGGCATCCTCATGGTTCTTACTGTATTGGAGACGGTGGAAAGAAGAGGATGATTCCTGCCTTAAAACAGAGTGTTTTTCAGGGATGAGAACTCTGGTCTGAATTTGCCATCAGAAATGGAGTTAAACCCAAGGATCTGTGTCTTCCTACAAGCAAGAGTTCATTTCTGGTAAACCCAGTGAATTTTGGGCTCAAATTATTTTTCGCAGTTCACGAACCCAACGCGACTCTAACTATTAACTAAAGAGCATTTATGTAAGAGGAGGTGTGGTTTGTATCAGTTTCATAAGCCGAGTTGAACTACATATGGTCCGTATGAGCAGGAAACCCAGTTCATTTTTTCAGGGCAGGCTCATGGTTCTTGCTGTATTGGAGACGCTTGAAAGAAAAGCTTGCTTCTTGCATTGAAACAGGATGTGTTTCATGGATAAGAACTATGGTCTGAATTTCACTTCACAAACGTAGTTAAACCCTATGATCTGTGTCATCATACAAGCAAGCGTTCATTTCTGGCAAACCAAGTGAATTTTCGGCTCAAATGACTTTACACAGTACTAGAACCCCACGCGATTATCACTATTAACTAAAGAGCATTTAAGTCAGAGGAGCTGTGGTCTGTATCATTTCATCAGCGGAGTTGAACTACATATGGTCCGTATGAGTAGGAAACACAGTTCTTTTTTTCTGGGCCTGCTCATGGTTCTTACTGTATTGGAGACGGTGGAACAAAGAGGATGATACTTGCGTTAAAACAGAGTGTTTTTCAGGGTTGAGAATTCTGGTCCGAATTTGAATTCAGAAATGGAGTTAAACCCCAGGAGCTGTGTCTTCCTTCAAGCAAGAGTTCATTTCAGGTAAACCCAGTGTATTTTGGGCTCAAATAATTTTTCACATTTCACAAAACAATGCATTTCTCACTATTAACTAAAGAGCATTTATGTAAGAGGAGCTGTGGTTTGTATCAGTGTCATAAGCACAGTTGAACTACATATGGTCCATATGAGTCGGAAAAACAGTTTTTTTTTTCAGGGCATGCTGATTATTCTTGCTGTATTGGAGACACTGGAAAGAAGAGCTTGCTTCTTGCATTAAAACAGGGTGTGTGTCATGGATGAGAACTCTGGTCTGAATTTCACTTTACAAACGTAGTTAAACCCCATGATCTGTGTCTTCCTACAAGCAAGAGTGCAGTTCTGGTAAACCAAGTGAATTTTCGGCACAAATGACTTTACACAGTTCTAGAACCCAATGTGATTATCACTATTAACTAAAGAGCATTTATGTAAGAGGAGCTGTGGTCTGTATCATTTTCATAAGCAGAGTTGCACTACATATGGTCGGTATAGTAGGAAACACAGTTCTTTTTTTCTTGGCATGCTCCTGGTTCTTACTGTATTGGAGAACCTGGAAAGAAGAGGATGAATCATGCCTCAAAACAGAGTGTTTTTCAGGGAAGAGAATTCTTGTCTGACTTTCCCTTCGGAAACGGAGTTAAACCCCAGGATCTGTGTCTTCCTACAAGCAAGAGTTCAGTTATGGTAAACCCAGTGAATTTTGGGCACAAATGGTTTTAAGTAGTTCACGAAACCAACATGATTCTCACTATTAACTAAAGAGCATTTATGTAACAGGAGGTGTGGTCTGTATCAGTTTCATAAGCAGAGTTGAAATACATATCGTCCATATGAATTGGAAACACAGTTCTTTTCTTCAGACCATGTTCATGGTTCTTGATGTATTTTAGACTCTGGAATGAAGAGCTTGCTTCATTGTTAAAACAGAATGGGTTTCAGGGATGATAGCTCTGGTCTGAAATTCCCTTCAGAAACGGAATTAAACCCCAGGATCTGTGTCTTCCTACAAGCAAGAGTTCATTTCTTGTAAACCCAGTGAATTTTGGGCTCAAATGATTTTTGGCAGTTCACGAACCCTGCGCTATTCTCACAATTAACTTAAGAGGATATTTGTAAGAGGAGCTGTGGTTTGTATCAGTTTCATAAGCAAAGTTGAACTACATATGGTCCGTATGAATATGAAACAAAGTTCTTTTTTTCTGGGGATGCTCCGGGTTCTTGCTGTATTTGAGACACTGGAAAGAAGAGCTTGCTTCTGTGATAAAACAGAATGTGTTTCAGGGATGAGAACTCTGGTCTGAATTTCCCTTCAGAAACGGAGTTAAACCCCAGGATCTGTGTCTTCCTACAAACAAGAGTTCATTTCTGGTAAACCCAGTGAATTTTGAGCTAAAATGATTTTTCGCAGTTCATGAACCCTACACTGTTCTCACTATTAACTAAAGAGAATTTTTGTTAGAGGAGCTTTGGTTTGTATCAGTTTCATAAGCAGTGTTGATCTACATATGGTCCGTATGAGTAGAAAACACAGTTCTTTTTTTCAGGATATGCTCATGGTTCTTTCTGTATTTGAAACACTGGAAAGAAGAACTTGCTTCTTGCTTTAAAACAGAGTGTGTTGCAGGGATTAGAACTCTGGTCTGAATTTCCCTTCACAAACGGAGTTAAAACCCAGGATCTGTGTCTTCCTACCAGCAAAAGTTCATTTCTGGTAAACCAAGTGAATTTTCGGCTCAAATGACATTACACAGTTCTAGAATCCAACGCGATTATCACTATTAACTAAAGAGCATTTATGTCAGATGAGCTGTGGTCTGTATCATTTCATCAGCAGAGTTGAAATACATATGGTCCGTATGAGTAGGAAACACAGTTCTTTTTTTCTGGTCATGCTCATGGTTCTTACAGTATTGGAGACGCTGGAAAGAAGAGGATGATTCCTGCCTTAAAACAGAGTGTTTTTCAGGGATGAGAACTCTGGTCTGAATTTGCCATCAGAAATGGAGTTAAACACCATGATCAGTGTCTTCCTACAAGCAAGAATTCATTTCTGGTAATCCCTGTGAATTTTGGGCTCAAATGATTTTTCGCAGTTCACCAACCCAACTTGATTCTCACTATTAACAAAAGAGCATTTATGTAAGAGGAGCTGTGGTTTGTATCAGTTTCATAAGCAGATTTGAACTACATATGGGCCGTATGAATAGGAAACACAGTTCTTTTTTTCAGGACATGCTCATGGTTCTTGCTGTATTTTAGAGTCTGCAAAGAAGAGCTTGCTTCTTGCGTTAAAACAGAGTGTGTTTCAGGGATGAGAACTCTAGTCTGAATTTCCCTTCAGAAACGGAGTTAAACCCCAGGATCTGTGTCTTCCTACAAGCAAGAGTTCCTTTCTGTTAAGCCAATTTAATTTTGGGTCAAATGATTTTTCGCAGTTCACAAACCCAAACAGATTCCCACTATTAACTAAAGAGCATTTATGTAAGAGGAGCTGTGGTTTGTATCAGTTTCATAAGCAGAGATGAACTACATATGGTCCGTATGAGTAGGAAAAACAGTTCTTTTTTTCAGGGCATGCTCATGGTACTTGCTGTATTGGAGACGCTGGAAAGAAGAGCTTGCTTCTTGCATTAAAACAGGTTGTGTTTCATGGATGAGAACTCTGGTCTGAATTTCCCTTTACACACGGAGTTAAACCGAATGATCTGTGTCTTCCTACCTGCAAGAGTTCAGTTCTGGTAAACCAAGTGAATTTTCGGGTCAAATGACTTTACACAGTTCTAGAACCCAATGCGATTATCACTATTAACTAAAGACCATTTATGTAAGAGGAGCTGTGGTCTGTATCATTTCATAAGCAGAGTTGAACTACATATGGTCCGTATGAGTTGGAAACACAATTCTATTTTTCTTGGCATGCTCATGGTTTTTACTGTATTGGAGAACCTGGAAAGAAGAGGATGTTTCAAGCCTTAAAACAGAGTGTTTTTCACAGATGAGAATTCTGGTCTGAATTTGCCTTGAGAAACGGAGTTAAACCCCAGGATCTGTGTCTTCCTCCAAGCAAGAGTTCATTTCAGGTAAACCCAGTGAATTTTGTGATCAAATGATTTTTCGCAGTTCACGAACCCTACGCTATTCTCACTATTAACTAAAGCGGATTCATGTTAGAGGAGCTGTGGTTTGTATCAGTTTCATAAGCAGAGCTGAACTACATATGGTCTGTATGAGTAGGAACCACAGTTCTTTTATTCTGGGAATGCTCATGTTTCTTACTGTATTGGAGACGCTGGATAGAAGAGGATGATTCTTGCCTTAAAACAGATTTTTTTTTACTGATGAGAACTCTTGTCTGAATTTGCCTTCAGAAGCAGAGTTAAACCCAATGATCTGTGTCTTCCTACAAGCAAGAGTGCAGTTCTGGTAAACCAAGTGAATATGGGCTCAAATGATTTTACACAGTTCTAGAACCAAATGCGATTATCACTATTAACTAAAGAGCATTTATGTCAGAGGAGCTGTGGTCTGTATCATTTTCATAAGCAGATTTGGACTACATATGGTCCGTATGAGTAGAAAACACAGTTCTTTTTTTCTTGGCATGCTCATGGTACTTACTATATTCGAGAACCTGGAAAGAAGAGGATGATTCATGCCTGAAAACAGAGTGTTTTTCAGGGATGAGAATTCTAGTCTGAATTTCCCTTCAGAAACGGAGTTAAACCCCAGGATCTGTGTCTTCCTACAAGCAAGAGTTCATTTCTGGTAAACCTAGTGAATTTTGGGCTAAAATGATTTTTCACAGTTCACGAACCCTACGCTACTCTCACAATTAACTAAAGAGGATATATGTTTAGGAGCTGTGGTTTGTATCAGTTTCATAAGCAGCGCTGAACTACATATGGTCCGCATGAGTAGGAAACACAGTTCCTTTTTTCAGGCCATGCTCATGGTTCTTGCTGTATTGGAGACGCTGGAAAGAAGAGCTTGCTTCTTCCATTGAAACAGATTGTGTTTCATGGATGAGAACTCTGGTCTGAATTTCCCTTCAGAAACGGAGTTAAACCCCATGATCTGTGTCATCGTACAAGCAAGCGTTTTTTTCTGGTAAACCAAGTGAATTTTTGGCTCAAATGACTTTACACAGTTCTAGAACCCAAAGCGATTATCACTATAAACTAAAGAGCATTTATGTCAGAGGAGCTGTGGTCTGTATCATTTCATCAGCAGAATTGAACTACATATGGTCCGTATGAGTGGGAAACACAGTTCTTTTTTTCTGGGCATGCTCATGGTACTTACTGTATTGGAGACGCTGGAAAGAAGAGGATGATACTTCCCTTAAAACAGAGTGTTTTTCAGGGTTGAGAATTCTGGTCTGAATTTGAATTCAGAAATGAAGTTAAACCCCAGGATCTGTGTCTACCTACAAGCAAGATTTCATTTCTGGTAAACCATGAATTTTGGGCTGAAATGATTTTTCACAGTTCACGAACCCTACGCTATTCTCACTATTAACTAAAGAGGATTTATGTAAGAGGAGCTGTGGTTTGTATCAGTTTCATAAGCAGAGTTGAACTGCATATGGTCTGTGTGAGTTTGAAACACAGTTCTTTTTTTTGGGGCAAGCTCATGGTTCTTGCTGTATTTTAGATTGTGGAAAGAAGATCTTGCTTCTTTTTTAAAACAGAATGTGTTTCATGGATGAGAACTCTGGCCTGAATTTCCCTTCAGAAACAGAATTAAACCCCAGGATCTGTGTCTTCCTACAAGCAAGAGCTCATTTCTTGTAAACCCAGTGAATTTTGGGCTCAAATGATTTTTGGCAGTTCACGAACCCTACGCTATTCTCACAATTAACTTAAGAGGATATTTGTAAGAGGAGCTGTGGTTTGTATCAGTTTCATAAGCAGAGTTGAACTACATATGGTCCATATGAGTATGAAACACAGTTCTTTTTTTCTGGGGATGCTCCCTGTTCATGCTGTATTTTAGACTCTGGAAAGAAGAGCTTGCTTCTGTGTTAAAACAGAATGTGTTTCAGGGATGAGAACTCTGGTCTGAATTTCCCTTCAGAAACGGAGTTAAACCCCAGGATCTGTGTCTTCCTACAAACAAGAGTTCATTTCTGGTAAACCCAGTGAATTTTGAGCTAAAATGATTTTTCGCAGTTCATGAACCCTACACTGTTCTCACTATTAACTAAAGAGAATTTTTGTTAGAGGAGCTTTGGTTTGTATCAGTTTCATAAGCAGTGTTAAACTACATATGGTCCGTATGAGTAGGAAACACAGTTCTTTTTTTCAGGGCATGCTCATGGTTCTTTCTGTATTTGAGACACTGGAAAGAAGAACTTGCTTCTTGCTTTAAAACAGAGTGTGTTGCAGGGATTAGAAGTCTGGTCTGAATTTCCCTTCACAAATGGAGTTAAAACCCAGGATCTGTGTCTTCCTACCAGCAAGAGTTCATTTCTGGTAAACCAAGAGAATTTTCGGCTCAAATGACATTACACAGTTCTAGAATCCAACGCGATTATCACTATTAACTAAAGAGCATTTATGTCAGATGAGCTGTGGTCTGTATCATTTCATCAGCAGAGTTGAAATACATATGGTCCGTATGAGTAGGAAACACAGTTCTTTTTTTCTGGGCATCCTCATGGTTCTTACTGTATTGGAGACGGTGGAAAGAAGAGGATGATTCCTGCCTTAAAACAGAGTGTTTTTCAGGGATGAGAACTCTGGTCTGAATTTGCCATCAGAAATGGAGTTAAACCCAAGGATCTGTGTCTTCCTACAAGCAAGAGTTCATTTCTGGTAAACCCAGTGAATTTTGGGCTCAAATTATTTTTCGCAGTTCACGAAAACAACGCGACTCTAACTATTAACTAAAGAGCATTTATGTAAGAGGAGCTGTGGTTTGTATCAGTTTCATAAGCCGAGTTGAACTACATATGGTCCGTATGAGCAGGAAACCCAGTTCATTTTTTCAGGGCAGGCTCATGGTTCTTGCTGTATTGGAGACGCTTGAAAGAAAAGCTTGCTTCTTGCATTGAAACAGGATGTGTTTCATGGATAAGAACTATGGTCTGAATTTCACTTCACAAACGTAGTTAAACCCTATGATCTGTGTCATCATACAAGCAAGCGTTCATTTCTGGCAAACCAAGTGAATTTTCGGCTCAAATGACTTTACACAGTACTAGAACCCCACGCGATTATCACTATTAACTAAAGAGCATTTAAGTCAGAGGAGCTGTGGTCTGTATCATTTCATCAGCGGAGTTGAACTACATATGGTCCGTATGAGTAGGAAACACAGTTCTTTTTTTCTGGGCCTGCTCATGGTTCTTACTGTATTGGAGACGGTGGAACAAAGAGGATGATACTTGCGTTAAAACAGAGTGTTTTTCAGGGTTGAGAATTCTGGTCCGAATTTGAATTCAGAAATGGAGTTAAACCCCAGGAGCTGTGTCTTCCTTCAAGCAAGAGTTCATTTCAGGTAAACCCAGTGTATTTTGGGCTCAAATAATTTTTCACATTTCACAAAACAATGCATTTCTCACTATTAACTAAAGAGCATTTATGTAAGAGGAGCTGTGGTTTGTATCAGTGTCATAAGCACAGTTGAACTACATATGGTCCATATGAGTCGGAAAAACAGTTTTTTTTTCAGGGCATGCTGATTATTCTTGCTGTATTGGAGACACTGGAAAGAAGAGCTTGCTTCTTGCATTAAAACAGGGTGTGTGTCATGGATGAGAACTCTGGTCTGAATTTCACTTTACAAACGTAGTTAAACCCCATGATCTGTGTCTTCCTACAAGCAAGAGTGCAGTTCTGGTAAACCAAGTGAATTTTCGGCACAAATGACTTTACACAGTTCTAGAACCCAATGTGATTATCACTATTAACTAAAGAGCATTTATGTAAGAGGAGCTGTGGTCTGTATCATTTTCATAAGCAGAGTTGCACTACATATGGTCGGTATAGTAGGAAACACAGTTCTTTTTTTCTTGGCATGCTCCTGGTTCTTACTGTATTGGAGAACCTGGAAAGAAGAGGATGATTCATGCCTCAAAACAGAGTGTTTTTCAGGGAAGAGAATTCTTGTCTGACTTTCCCTTCGGAAACGGAGTTAAACCCCAGGATCTGTGTCTTCCTACAAGCAAGAGTTCAGTTATGGTAAACCCAGTGAATTTTGGGCACAAATGGTTTTAAGTAGTTCACGAAACCAACATGATTCTCACTATTAACTAAAGAGCATTTATGTAACAGGAGGTGTGGTCTGTATCAGTTTCATAAGCAGAGTTGAAATACATATCGTCCATATGAATTGGAAACACAGTTCTTTTCTTCAGACCATGTTCATGGTTCTTGATGTATTTTAGACTCTGGAATGAAGAGCTTGCTTCATTGTTAAAACAGAATGGGTTTCAGGGATGATAGCTCTGGTCTGAAATTCCCTTCAGAAACGGAATTAAACCCCAGGATCTGTGTCTTCCTACAAGCAAGAGTTCATTTCTTGTAAACCCAGTGAATTTTGGGCTCAAATGATTTTTGGCAGTTCACGAACCCTGTGCTATTCTCACAATTAACTTAAGAGGATATTTGTAAGAGGAGCTGTGGTTTGTATCAGTTTCATAAGCAAAGTTGAACTACATATGGTCCGTATGAATATGAAACAAAGTTCTTTTTTTCTGGGGATGCTCCGGGTTCTTGCTGTATTTGAGACACTGGAAAGAAGAGCTTGCTTCTGTGATAAAACAGAATGTGTTTCAGGGATGAGAACTCTGGTCTGAATTTCCCTTCAGAAACGGAGTTAAACCCCAGGATCTGTGTCTTCCTACAAACAAGAGTTCATTTCTGGTAAACCCAGTGAATTTTGAGCTAAAATGATTTTTCGCAGTTCATGAACCCTACACTGTTCTCACTATTAACTAAAGAGAATTTTTGTTAGAGGAGCTTTGGTTTGTATCAGTTTCATAAGCAGTGTTGATCTACATATGGTCCGTATGAGTAGAAAACACAGTTCTTTTTTTCAGGATATGCTCATGGTTCTTTCTGTATTTGAAACACTGGAAAGAAGAACTTGCTTCTTGCTTTAAAACAGAGTGTGTTGCAGGGATTAGAACTCTGGTCTGAATTTCCCTTCACAAACGGAGTTAAAACCCAGGATCTGTGTCTTCCTACCAGCAAAAGTTCATTTCTGGTAAACCAAGTGAATTTTTGGCTCAAATGATTTTTCGCATTTCACGAACCCTATGGGATTCTCACTATTAACTAAAGAGCATTTATGTAAGAGGAGCTGTGGTTTGTATCAGTTTCATAAGCAGAGATGAACTACATATGGTCCGTATGAGTAGGAAAAACAGTTCTTTTTTTCAGGGCATGCTCATGGTACTTGCTGTATTGGAGACGCTGGAAAGAAGAGCTTGCTTCTTGCATTAAAACGGGTTGTGTTTCATGGATGAGAACTCTGGTCTGAATTTCCCTTTACACACGGAGTTAAACCGAATGATCTGTGTCTTCCTACCTGCAAGAGTTCAGTTCTGGTAAACCAAGTGAATTTTCGGGTCAAATGACTTTACACAGTTCTAGAACCCAATGCGATTATCACTATTAACTAAAGACCATTTATGTAAGAGGAGCTGTGGTCTGTATCATTTCATAAGCAGAGTTGAACTACATATGGTCCGTATGAGTTGGAAACACAATTCTTTTTTTCTTGGCATGCTCAGGTTTTTTACTGTATTGGAGAACCTGGAAAGAAGAGGATGATTCAAGCCTTAAAACAGAGTGTTTTTCACAGATGAGAATTCTGGTCTGAATTTGCCTTGAGAAACGGAGTTAAACCCCAGGATCTGTGTCTTCCTTCAAGCAAGAGTTCATTTCAGGTAAACCCAGTGTATTTTGGGCTCAAATAATTTTTCACATTTCACAAAACAATGCATTTCTCACTATTAACTAAAGAGCATTTATGTAAGAGGAGCTGTGGTTTGTATCAGTGTCATAAGCACAGTTGAACTACATATGGTCCACATGAGTCGGAAAAACAGTTTTTTTTTCAGGGCATGCTGATTATTCTTGCTGTATTGGAGACACTGGAAAGAAGAGCTTGCTTCTTGCATTAAAACAGGGTGTGTGTCATGGATGAGAACTCTGGTCTGAATTTCACTTTACAAACGTAGTTAAACCCCATGATCTGTGTCTTCCTACAAGCAAGAGTGCAGTTCTGGTAAACCAAGTGAATTTTCGGCACAAATGACTTTACACAGTTCTAGAACCCAATGTGATTATCACTATTAACTAAAGAGCATTTATGTAAGAGGAGCTGTGGTCTGTATCATTTTCATAAGCAGAGTTGCACTACATATGGTCGGTATAGTAGGAAACACAGTTCTTTTTTTCTTGGCATGCTCCTGGTTCTTACTGTATTGGAGAACCTGGAAAGAAGAGGATGATTCATGCCTCAAAACAGAGTGTTTTTCAGGGAAGAGAATTCTTGTCTGACTTTCCCTTCGGAAACGGAGTTAAACCCCAGGATCTGTGTCTTCCTACAAGCAAGAGTTCAGTTATGGTAAACCCAGTGAATTTTGGGCACAAATGGTTTTAAGTAGTTCACGAAACCAACATGATTCTCACTATTAACTAAAGAGCATTTATGTAACAGGAGGTGTGGTCTGTATCAGTTTCATAAGCAGAGTTGAAATACATATCGTCCATATGAATTGGAAACACAGTTCTTTTCTTCAGACCATGTTCATGGTTCTTGATGTATTTTAGACTCTGGAATGAAGAGCTTGCTTCATTGTTAAAACAGAATGGGTTTCAGGGATGATAGCTCTGGTCTGAAATTCCCTTCAGAAACGGAATTAAACCCCAGGATCTGTGTCTTCCTACAAGCAAGAGTTCATTTCTTGTAAACCCAGTGAATTTTGGGCTCAAATGATTTTTGGCAGTTCACGAACCCTGCGCTATTCTCACAATTAACTTAAGAGGATATTTGTAAGAGGAGCTGTGGTTTGTATCAGTTTCATAAGCAAAGTTGAACTACATATGGTCCGTATGAATATGAAACAAAGTTCTTTTTTTCTGGGGATGCTCCGGGTTCTTGCTGTATTTGAGACACTGGAAAGAAGAGCTTGCTTCTGTGATAAAACAGAATGTGTTTCAGGGATGAGAACTCTGGTCTGAATTTCCCTTCAGAAACGGAGTTAAACCCCAGGATCTGTGTCTTCCTACAAGCAAGAGTTCCTTTCTGTTAAGCCAATTTAATTTTGGGTCAAATGATTTTTCGCAGTTCACAAACCCAAACAGATTCCCACTATTAACTAAAGAGCATTTATGTAAGAGGAGCTGTGGTTTGTATCAGTTTCATAAGCAGAGTTGAGCTACATATGGTCCGTATGAGTAGGAAACACAGTTCTTTTTATTCTGGGCATGCTCATGGTTCTTGCTGTATTTTTGAGTCTGGAAAGAAGTGCTTGCTTCTTGCGTTAAAACAGAGTGTGTTTCAGGCATGAGAACTCTCGTGTGAATTTCCATTCTGAAACGGAGTTAAACAACAGGATCTGTGTCTTCCTACAATCAAGAGTTCATTTCTGGTAAACCAAGTGAATTTTTGGCTCAAATGATTTTTCGCATTTCACGAACCCTATGGGATTCTCACTATTAACTAAAGAGCATTTATGTAAGAGGAGCTGTGGTTTGTATCAGTTTCATAAGCAGAGATGAACTACATATGGTCCGTATGAGTAGGAAAAACAGTTCTTTTTTTCAGGGCATGCTCATGGTACTTGCTGTATTGGAGACGCTGGAAAGAAGAGCTTGCTTCTTGCATTAAAACAGGTTGTGTTTCATGGATGAGAACTCTGGTCTGAATTTCCCTTTACACACGGAGTTAAACCGAATGATCTGTGTCTTCCTACCTGCAAGAGTTCAGTTCTGGTAAACCAAGTGAATTTTCGGGTCAAATGACTTTACACAGTTCTAGAACCCAATGCGATTATCACTATTAACTAAAGACCATTTATGTAAGAGGAGCTGTGGTCTGTATCATTTCATAAGCAGAGTTGAACTACATATGGTCCGTATGAGTTGGAAACACAATTCTTTTTTTCTTGGCATGCTCAGGTTTTTTACTGTATTGGAGAACCTGGAAAGAAGAGGATGATTCAAGCCTTAAAACAGAGTGTTTTTCACAGATGAGAATTCTGGTCTGAATTTGCCTTGAGAAACGGAGTTAAACCCCAGGATCTGTGTCTTCCTCCAAGCAAGAGTTCATTTCAGGTAAACCCAGTGAATTTTGTGATCAAATGATTTTTCGCAGTTCACGAACCCTACGCTATTCTCACTATTAACTAAAGCGGATTCATGTTAGAGGAGCTGTGGTTTGTATCAGTTTCATAAGCAGAGCTGAACTACATATGGTCTGTATGAGTAGGAACCACAGTTCTTTTATTCTGGGAATGCTCATGTTTCTTACTGTATTGGAGACGCTGGATAGAAGAGGATGATTCTTGCCTTAAAACAGATTTTTTTTTTACTGATGAGAACTCTTGTCTGAATTTGCCTTCAGAAGCAGAGTTAAACCCAATGATCTGTGTCTTCCTACAAGCAAGAGTGCAGTTCTGGTAAACCAAGTGAATATGGGCTCAAATGATTTTACACAGTTCTAGAACCAAATGCGATTATCACTATTAACTAAAGAGCATTTATGTCAGAGGAGCTGTGGTCTGTATCATTTTCATAAGCAGATTTGGACTACATATGGTCCGTATGAGTAGAAAACACAGTTCTTTTTTTCTTGGCATGCTCATGGTACTTACTATATTCGAGAACCTGGAAAGAAGAGGATGATTCATGCCTGAAAACAGAGTGTTTTTCAGGGATGAGAATTCTAGTCTGAATTTCCCTTCAGAAACGGAGTTAAACCCCAGGATCTGTGTCTTCCTACAAGCAAGAGTTCATTTCTGGTAAACCTAGTGAATTTTGGGCTAAAATGATTTTTCACAGTTCACGAACCCTACGCTACTCTCACAATTAACTAAAGAGGATATATGTTTAGGAGCTGTGGTTTGTATCAGTTTCATAAGCAGCGCTGAACTACATATGGTCCGTATGAGTATGAAAAACAGTTCTTTTTTTCTGGGCATGCTCATGGTTCTTGCTGTATTTGAGACACTGGAAAGAAGAGCTTGCTTCTTGCTTTAAAACAGAGTGTGTTTCAGGGATGGTAACTCTGGTCTGAATTTCCCTTCAAAAACGGAGTTAAACCCCAGTATCTGTGTCTTCCTACCAGCAAGAGTTCATTTCTGGTAAATAAAGTGAATTTTCGGCTCAAATGAATTTACACAGTTCTAGAACCCAACGCGATTATCACTATTAACTAAAGAGCATTTATGTCAGATGAGCTGTGGTCTGTATCATTTCATCAGCAGAGTTGAACTACATACGGTCCGTATGTGTAGGAAACACAGTTCTTTTTTTCTGGGCATGCTCATAGTTCTTACTGTATTGGAGATGCTAGAAAGAATAGGATGATTCTTGCCTAAAAACAGAGTGTTTTTCAGGGTTGAGGATTCTGGTCTCAACTTGCCTTCAGAAATGGAGTTAAACCCCAGCATCTGTGTCTTCCTGAAAGCAAGATTTCATTTCTGGTAAACCCAGTGAATTTTGGGTTCAAATGATTTTTCACAGTTCACCAACCCAACATGATACTCACTATTAACTAAAGAGCATTTATGTCCAAGGTGCTGTGGTCTGTATCAGTTTCATAATCAGAGTTGAACTATATATGGTCCGTATGAATAGGAAACACAGTTCATTTTCTTCAGACCATGCTCATGGCTTTTAATGTATTTTAGACTCCGGAAAGAAGTGCTTGCTTCTTCGATAAAAAAGAATGTGTTTCAGGGAAGAGAACACTGGACTCAATTTTCCTTCAGAAACGGAGTTAAACCCAAGGATCAGTGTCTTCCTACAAGCAAGAGTTCATTTCTGGTAAACCCAGTGAATTTTGGGCTCAAATGATTTTTCGCAGTTCACGAACCCAACGTGACTCTAACTATTAACTAAAGAGCATTTATGTAAGAGGAACTGTTGTTTGTATCAGTTTCATAAGCCGAGGTGAACTACATATGGTCCGTATGAGCAGGAAACCCAGTTCATTTTTTCAGGGCATTCTCATGGTTCTTGCTGTATTGGAGACGCTGGAAAGAAAAGCTTGCTTCTCGCATTAAAACAGGGTGTGTTTCATGGATGAGAACTCTGGTCTGAATTTCCCTTCACAAACGGAGCATTTATGTAAGAGGACTGTGGTTTATATCAGTTTCATAAGCCGAGTTGAACTACATATGGTCCGTATGAGCAGGAAACCCAGTTCATTTTTTCAGGGCATGCTCATGGTTCTTGCTGTATTGGTGACGCTGGAAAGAAAAGCTTGCTTCTTGCATTAAAACAGTGTGTGTTTCATGGATGAGAACTCTGGTCTGAATTTCCCTTTTCAAAAGGAGTTAAACCCCATGATCTGTGTCATCATACAAGCAAGCGTTCATTTATGGTAAACAAAGTGAATTTTCGACTCAAATTATTTACACAGTTCTAGAACCCCACGCGATTATCACTATTAACTAAAGAGCATTTATGTCAGGAGCTGTGGTCTGTATCATTTCATCAGCAGAGTTGAACTACATATGGTCCGTATGAGTAGGAAACACAGTTCTTTTTTTATGGGCATGCTCATGGTTCTTACTGTATTGGAGACGCTGGAAAGAAGAGGATGATACTTGCCTTAAAACAGAGTGTTTTTCAGGATTGAGAATTCTGGTCCGAATTTGAATTCAGAAACGGAGTTAAACCCCAGGATCTGTGTCTTCCTACAAGCAAGAGTTCATTTCTGGTAAACCCGGTGAATTTTGGGCTCAAACGATTTTTGGCAGTTCACGAACCCTACGCTATTCTCACAGTTAACTTAAGAGGATATTTGTAAGAGGAGCTGTGGTTTGTATTAGTTTCATAAGCAGAGTTGAACTACATATGGTCCGTATGAGTTGAAACACAGTTCTTTTTTTCTGGGCATGCTCAGGGTTCTTGCTGTATTTTAGACTCGAAAGAAGAACTTGCTTCTGTGTTAAAACAGAATGTGTCTTCCTTCAAGCAAGAGTTCATTTCAGGCAAACCCAGTGTATTTAGGGCTTAAATAATTTTTCACATTTCACAAAAACCACGCTATTCTCACTATTAACTAAAGAGCATTTATGTAAGAGGAGCTGTGGTTTGTATCAGTTTCATAAGCACAGTGGAACTACATATGGTCCATATGAGTAGGAAAAACAGTTTTTTTTTTCAGGGCATGCTCATTGTTCTTGCTGTATTGGAGACACTCGAAAGAAGAGCTTGCTTCTTGCATTAAAACAGGGTGTGTGTCATGGATGAGAACTCTGGTCTGAATTTCCCTTCACAAACAGGGTTAAACCCCATGATCTGTGTCTTCCTTCCAGCAAGTGTACATTTCTGGTAAACCAAGTGAATTTTGGTCTGAAATGATTTTACACAGTTCTAGAACCCAACCTTGATTATCACTATTAACTAAAGAGCATTCATGTAAGTGGAGCTGTGGTCTGTATCATGTTCATAAGCAGTGTTGGACTGCATATGGTCCGTATGAGTAGGAAACAGAGGTGTTCATTTTTTTTTTTGGCATGCTCATGGTTCTTACCATATTGGAAACCTTGAAAGAAAAGGATGATTCGTGCCTTAAAACAGAGTGTTTTTCAGTTATTAGAATTCTTGTCTGAATTTCTCTTCAGAAACAGAGTTAAACCCCAGGATCTGTGTCTTCCTACAAGCAAGAGTTCAATTCTGGTAAACACAGTGAATTTTCGGCTCAAATGATTTTACACAGTTCTAGAACCCAACCTTGATTATCACTATTAACTAAAGATCATTCATGTAAGTGGAGCAGTGGTCTATATCATGTTCATAAGCAGAGTTGGACTACATTGGTCCGTATGAGTAGGAAACACAGTTCTTTTTTTCAGGGCATGCTCATTGTTCTTTCTGTATTGGAGACGCTGGCAAGAAGAGCTTGCTTCTTGCCTTAAAACAGAGTGTGTTTCATGCATGAGCACTCTGGTCTGAATTTCCCTTCAGAAACAGAGTTAAACCCCGTGATCTGTGTCTCCCTACAAGCAAGGGTTCATTTCTGCTAAAATAAGTGAATTTTGGGCACAAATGATTTTACACAGTTCTAGATCCCAACCTTGATTATTACTATTAACTAAAGAGCATTCATGTAAGAGGAGTTGTGGTCTTTATCACTTTCATTAGCAGAGTTGGACTACATATGGTCCGTATGAGTAGGAAACACAGTTCTTTTTTTCAGGGCATGCTCATGGTTCTTACTGTATTGGAGAACATGGAAAGAAGAGGACAATTCATGCCTTAAAACAGAGGGTTTTTCAGGGATGAGAATTCTGGTGTGCATTTCCCTTCAGAAACGGAGTTAAACCCCAGGATGTGTGTCTTCCTACAAGCAAGAGTTCAGTTCTGGTAAACCCAGTGAATTAGGGGCTCAAATGATTTTTCGTAGTTCACTCACTCATCATGATTCTCACTATTATCTAAAGAGCATTTATTTTACAGGGTGTGTGGTCTGTATCAGTTTCATAATCAGAGTTGAACTATATATTGTCCGTATGAATAGGAAACACAGTTCTATTTTTTTCAGACCATGCTCATGGCCCTTGCTGTATTTTAGACTCTGGAAAGAAGAGCTTGCTTCTTCGTTAAATCAGAATTTGTTTCAGGGAAGAGAACTCTGGACAGAATTAACCTTCAGAAACGGAGTTAAACCCCAGGATCTGTGTCTTCCTCCAAGCAAGAGTTCATTTCTGTAAACCCAGAGAATTTTGGGCTCAAATGATTTTTTGCAGTTCACGAACACAACGCGACTCTCACGATTAACTAAAGAGCATTTATGTAAGATGAGCTGTGGTTTGTATCAGTTTCATAAGCAGAGTTGAACTACATATGGTCCGTATTAGTAGGAAACACAGTTCTTTTTTTCAGGGCATGCTCAATTTCTTGCTGTATTGGAGACGCTGGAAAGAAGAGCTTGCTTCTTGCATTAAAACAGGGTGTGTTTCATGGATGAGATCTCTGGTCTGAATTTCACTTCAGAAACGGAGTTAAACCCCATGATCTGTGTCATCGTACAAGCAAGCGTTTATTTCTGGTAAACCAAATGAATTTTTGGCTCAAATGACTTTACACAGTTCTAGAACCCAACGCGATTATCACTATTAACAAAAGAGCATTTATGTCAGAGGAGCTGTGGTCTGTATCATTTCATCAGCAGAATTGAACTACATATGGTCCGTATGAGTGGGAAACACAGTTCTTTTTTTCTGGGCATGCTCATGGTACTTACTGTATTGGACACGCTGGAAAGAAGAGGATGATACTTGCCTTAAAACAGAGTGTTTTTCAGGATTGAGAATTCTGGTCTGAATTTTTATTCAGAAATGAAGTTAAACCCCAGGATCTGTGTCTACCTACAAGCAAGAGTTCATTTCTGGTAAACCAGGAATTTTGGGCTCAAATGATTTTTCGCAGTTCACGAACCCTACGCTAATCTCACTATTAACTAAAGAGGATTTATGGAAGAGGAGCTGTGGTTTGTATCAGTTTCATAAGCAGAGTTGAACTACATATGGTCTGTATGAGTAGGAAAAATAGTTTTTTTTCAGGGCATGCTCATTGTTCTGGCTGTATTGGAGACACTGGAAAGAAGAGCTTGCTTCTTGCATTAAAACAGTGTGTGTGTCATGGATCAGAACTCTGGCCTGAATTTCCCTTTACAAATGGAGTTAAACCCCTTGAAGTGTGTCTTCCTACCAGCAAGAGTGCAGTTCTGGTAAACCAAGGGAATTTCGGCACAAATGACATTACAGAGTTCTAGAACCCAATGCGATTATCACTATTAACTAAAGAGCGTTTATGTAAGAGGAGCTGTGGTCTGTATCATTTTCATAAGCACAGTTGGACTACATATGGTCCGTATCAGTAGGAAACAGAGTTCTTTTTTTCTTGGCATACTTTTGGTTCTTACTGTATTGGAGAACCTGGAAAGAAGAGGATGATTCATGCCTTAAAACAGAATGTGTTTCAGGGATGAGAATTCTGGTCTGAATTTCACTTCAGAAACAGAGTTAAACCCCAGGATCTGTGTCTTCCTACAAGCAAGAGTTCAGTTCTGGAAAACCCAGTGAATTTTGGGCACAAATGATTTTAAGTAGTTCACGAAACCAACATGATTCTCACTATTAACTAAAGAGCATTTATGTAACAGAAGCTGTGGTTTGTATCAGTTTCATAAGCAGAGTTGAACTACATATGGTCCGTATGAGTATGAAACACAGTTCTTTTTTTCTGGGCATGCTCAGGGTTCTTGCTGTATTTGAGACTGTGGAAAGAAGAGCTTGCTTCTGTGTTAAAACAGAATGTGTTTCAGGGATCAGAACTCTGGTCTGAATTTCCCTTCAGAAACGGAGTTGAACCCCAGGATCTGTGTCTTCCTACAAGCAAGAGTTCATATTTGGTAAACCCAGTGAATTTTGGGCTCAAATGATTTTTCGCAGTTCACGAACCATACACTATTCTCACTATTAACTAAAGAGGATTTATGTTAGAGGAGTTTTGGTTTGTATCAGTTTCATAAGCAGAGTCGAACTACATATGGTCCGTATGAGTAGGAAACACAGTTCTTTTTTTCAGGGCATGCTCATGGTTCTTGCTGTATTTGAGACACTGGAAAGAAGAGCTTGCTTCTTGCTTTAAAACAGAGTGTGTTTCAGGGATGAGAACTCTTGTCTGAATTTCCCTTCACAAACGGAGTTAAACCCCAGGATCTGTGTCTTCCTACCAGCAGGAGTTCATTTCTGGTAAACCAAGTGAATTTTCGGCTCAAATGATTTTACACAGTTCTAGAATCCAACGCGATTATCACTAATAACTAAAGAGCATTTATGTCAGATGAGCTGTGGTCTGTATCATTTCATCAGCAGAGTTGAAGTACATATGGTCCGTATGAGTAGGAAACACAGTTCTTTTTTTCTGGTCATGCTCATGGTTCTTACTGTATTGGAGACGCTGGAAAGAAGAGGATGATTCTTGCCTTAAAACAGAGTGTTTTTCAGGGTTGAGAATTCTGGTCTGAATTTGCCTTCAGAAATGGAGTTAAGCCCCAGGATCTGTGTCTTCCTACAAGCAAGAGTTCATTTCAGGTAAACCCAGTGAATTTTGGGCTCAAATGATTTTTTACACTTCACGAACACAACATGATACTCACTATTAACTAAAGAGCATTTATGTAAGAGGAGCTGTGGTTTATATCAGTTTCATAAGCCGAGTTGAACTACATATGGTCCGTATGAGCAGGAAACCCAGTTCATTTTTTCAGGGCATGCTCATGTTTCTTGCTCTATTGGTGACGCTGGAAAGAAAAGCTTGCTTCTTGCATTAAAACAGGGTGTGTTTCATGGATGAGAACTCTGGACTGAATTTCCCTTCACAAACGGAGTTAAACCCCATGATCTGTGTCATCGTACAAGCTAGCGTTCATTTATGGTAAACAAAGTGAATTTTCGGCTCAAATGACTTTACACAGTTCTAGAACCCCACGCGATTATCACTATTAACTAAAGAGCATTTATGTCAGAGGAGCTGTGGTCTGTATCATTTCATCAGCAGAGTTGAACTACATATGGTCCGTATGAGTAGGAAACACAGTTCTTTTTTTCTGGGCATGCTCATGGTTCTTACTGTATTGGAGACGATGGAAAGAAGACGATGATACTTGCCTTAAAACAGAGTGTTTTTCAGGATTGAGAATTCTGGTCCGAATTTGAATTCAGAAATGGAGTTAAACCCCAGGATCTGTGTCTTCCTTCAAGCAAGAGTTCATTTCAGGTAAACCCAGTGTATTTAGGGCTTAAATAATTTTTCACATTTCACAAAAACCACGCGATTCTCACTATTAACTAAAGAGCATTTATGTAAGAGGAGCTGTGATTTGTATCAGTTTCATAAGCACAGTGGAACTACATATGGTCCATATGAGTAGGAAAAACAGTTTTTTTTTCAGGGCATGGTCATTGTTCTTGCTGTATTGGAGACACTGGAAAGAAGAGCTTGCTTCTTGCATTAAAACAGGGTGTGTGTCATGGATGAGAACTCTGGTCTGAATTTCCCTTCACAAACGGGGTTAAACCCCATGATCAGTGTCTTCCTTCCAGCAAGAGTACATTTCTGGTAAACCAAGTGAATTTTGGTCTGAAATGATTTTACACAGTTCTAGAACCCAACCTTGATTATCACTATTAACTAAAGTGCATTTATGTAAGGGGAGCTGTGGTCTTTATAATTTTCATAAGCAGAGTTGGACTACATATGGTCCGTATGAGTAGGAAACACAGTTCTTTTTTTCTTTGCATGCTCATTGTTCTTACTGTATTGCAGAACATGGAAAGAAGAGGATGATTCATGCCTTAAAACAGAGTGTTTTTCAGGGATGAGAATTCTGGTCTGAAGTTCCCTTCAGAAAAGTAGTTAAACCCATGGATCTGTGTCTTCCTACAAGCAAGAGTTCAGTTCTGGTAAACCCAGTGCATTTTGGGCTCAAATGATTTTTCATAGTTCACAAACCCAACATGATTCTCACTATTAACTAAAGAGCATTTATGTAACAGATGGTGTGGTCTGCATCAGTTTCATAAGTAGAGTTGAACTACATATGGTCCATATTAATAGGAAACACAGTTCTTTTATTAGAACATGATCATGGTTCTTGCTGTATTTTAGAATCTGGAAAGAAGAACTTGCTTCTTCGTTAAAACAGAATGTGTTTCAGGGATGAGAACCCTGGTCTGAATGTCCCTTCAGAAATGTAGTTAGGCCCCATGATCTCTGTCTTCCTACAAGCAAGAGATCATTTCTGGTAAATCCAGGGAATTTTGGGCTCAAATTATTTTTCACAGTTCACGAACCCTAAGCTATTCTCACTATTAACTAATGAGGATTTATGTAAGAGGAGAGGTGCTTTGTATCAGTTTCATAAGCGGAGTTGAACTCCATACGGTTCGTATGAGTATGAAACACAGTTTTTTTTTTCTGGGCATGCTCATGGTTCTTGCTGTATTGGAGACGCTGGAAAGAAGAGCTTGCTTCTTACATTAAAACAGAGTGTGTTTCATGGATGAGAACTCTGGTCTGAATTTCCTTTCAGAAACGGAGTTAAACCCCATGATCTGTGTCTTCCTACCAGCAAGAGTTCATTTCTGGTAAACCCAGTGAATTTTGTGATCAAATGATTTTTCGCAGTTCACGAACCCTACGCTATTCTCACTATTAACTAAAGAGCATTTATGTAAGAGGAGCTGTGGTCTGTATCATTTTCATAAGCAGACTTGAACTACATATGGTCCTAATGAGTAGGATACACAGTTCTTTTTTCAGGGCATGCTCATGGTTCTTGCAGTATTTTCGACTCTGGAAAGAAGAGCTTGCTTCTTGTGTTAAAACAGTGTTGTTTCATGGATGAGAATTCTGGTCTGAATTTGCCTTCAGAAACGGAGTTGAACCCCAGGATCTGTGTCTTCCTACAAGCAAGAGTTCATTTCTCCTAAATCCAGTGAATTTTGTGCTCAAATGATTTTTCACAGTTCACGAAACCAACATGATTCTCACTATTAACTAAAGAGCATTTATGTAACAGGAGCTGTCGTTTGTATCAGTTTCATAAGCAGAGTTGAACTACATATGGTCCGTATGAGTATGAAACACAGTTCTTTTTTTCTGGGCATGCTCAGGGTTCTTGCTGTATTTGAGACTGTGGAAAGAAGAGCTTGCTTCGGTGTTAAAACAGAATGTGTTTCAGGGATGAGAACTCTGGTCTGAATTTCCCTTCAGAAACGGAGTTGAACCCCAGGATCTGTGTCTTCCTACAAGCAAGAGTTCATTTCTGGTAAACCCAGTGAATTTTGGGCTCAAATGATTTTTCGCAGTTCCCGAACCAGACACTATTCTCACTATTAACTAAAGAGGACTTATGTTAGAGGAGCTGTGGTTTGTATCAGTTTCATAAGAAGAGTTGAACTACATATGGTCCGTATGAGTAAGAAACACAGTTATTTTTTTCAGGGCATGCTCATGGTTCTTGCTGTATTTTAGACTCTGGAAAGAAGAGCTTGCTTCTTGCATTAAAGCAGAGTTTTTTCAGGGATGAGAACTCTGGTCGGAATTTCCCTTTAGAAACAGAGTTAAATTCCATGATCTGAGTCTCCCTACAAGCAAGAGTTCATTTCTGGTCAAGCAAGTGAATTTTGGGTAAAATGATTTTACACAGTTCTAGAACCCAACCTTGATTATCACTATTAACTAAAGAGCATTTATGTAAGAGGAGCTGTTGTCTGTATCATTTTCAAAAGCAGAGTGGGACTACATATGGTCCGTATGAGTAGGAAACACAGTTCTTTTTTTCTTGGCATGCTCATGGTTCTTACTGTATTGGAGAACCTGGAAAGAAGAGGATGATTCATGCCTTAAAACAGAGTGTTTCTCAGGGATGAGAATTCTAGTCTGAATTTCCCTTCAGAAACGGAGTTAAACCCCAGGATCTGTGTCTTCCAACAAGCAAGTGTTCAGTTCTGGTAAACCCAGTGAATTTTGGGCTCAAATGATTATTTTTAGTTCACGAACCCAACATGATTCTCACTATTAACTAAAGAGCATTTATGTAACAGATGGTGTGGTCTGTATCAGTTTCATAAGCAGAGTTGAACTAAATATGGTCCGTATTAATAGGAAACACAGTTCTTTTATTCAGACCATGCTCATTGTTCTTGCTGTATTTTAGAATCTGGAAATAAGTGCATTGCTCCTTGCGTTAAAACAGAGTGTGTTTCAGGGATGAGAACACTGGTCTGAATTTCCCTTCAGAAATGGAGTTAGGCCCCAGGATCTCTGTCTTCCTACAAGCAAGTGTTCATTTCTGGTAAATCCAGGGAATCTGGGGCTCAAATGATTTTTCACAGTTCACGAACCCTAAGCTATTCTCACTATTAACTAACAAGGATTTATGTAAGAGGAGAGGTGCTTTGTATCAGTTTCATAAGCAGAGTTGAACTACATATAGTCTGTATGAGTATGAAACAGTTTTTTTTTCTGGGCATGCTCATCGTTCTTGCTGTATTGGAGACGCTGGAAAGAAGAGCTTGCTTCTTGCATTAAAACAGAGTGTGTTTCATGGATGAGAACTCTGTTCTGAATTTCCCTTCAGAAACGGAGTTAAACCCCATGATCTGTGACTTCCTACCAGCAAGAGTTCATTTCTGGTAAACCCAGTGAATTTTGTGATCAAATGATTTTTCGCAGTTCACGAACCCTATGCTATTCTCACTATTAACTAAAGCGGACTTATGTTAGAGGAGCTGTGGTTTGTATCAGTTTAATAAGCAGAGTTGAACTACATATGGTCTGTATGAGTAGGAAACACAGTTCTATTTTTCTGGGCATGCTCATGTTTCTTAATATATTGGAGTCGCTGGAAAGAAGAGGATGAATCTTGAATTAAAACAGAGTGTGTTTCATGGATGAGAACTCTGGTCTTAATTTCCCTTCACAAACGGAGTTAAACCCCATGATCTGTGTCTTCCTACCAGCAAGAGTTCATTTCTGGTAAACCAAGTGAATTTTCGGCTCCAGTGACTTTACACAGTTCTAGAACCCAACCTTGATTATCACTATTAACTAAAGATCATTTATGTAAGAGGAGCTGTGGTCTGTATCATTTTCATAAGCACAGTTGAACTACATATGGTCCTAATGAGTAGGATACACAGTTCTTTTTTTCAGGGCATGCTCATGGTTCTTGCTGTATTTTCGAATCTGGAAAGAAGAGCTTGCTTCTTGTGTTAAACCAGTGTTGTTTCAGGGATGAGAATTCTGGTCTGAATTTGCCTTCAGAAACGGAGTTAAACCCCAGGATCTGTGTCTTCCTACAAGCAAGAGTTCATTTCTGGTAAAGCAAGTGAATTTTCGGCTCAAATGACTTTACACAGTTCTAGAACCCAACGCGATTATCAATATTAACTAAAGAGCATTTATGTCAGATGAGCTGTGGTCTGTATCATTTCATCAGCAGAGTTGAACTATATATGGTCCGTATGAGTAGGAAACACAGTTCTTTTTTTCTGGGCATGCTCATGGTTCTTACTGTATTGGAGACGATGGAAAGAAGAGGATGATTCTTGCCTTAAAACATTGCGTTTTTCAGGGTTGAGAATTCTGGTCTGAATTTGCCTTCAGAAATGGAGTTAAATCCCAGGATCTGTGTCTTCCTACAAGCAAGAGTTCATTTCAGGTAAACCCAGTGAATTTTGGGCTCAAATGATTTTTTACAGTTCACCAACCCAACTTGATTCTCACTATTAACAAAAGTGAATTTATGTGAGAGGAGCTGTGGTTTGTATCAGTTTCATAAGCAGATTTGAACTACATATGAGCCGTATGAATAGGAAACACAGTTCTTTTTTCAGGACATGCTCATGGTTCTTGCTGTATTTTAGACTCTACAAAGAAGAGCTTGCTTCTTGCGTTAAAACAGACTGTGTTTCAGGGATGAGAACTCTGGTCTGAATTTCCCTTCAGAAACGGAGTTAATCCCCAGGATCTTGTCTTCCTAAAAGCAAGAGTTCATTTCTGGTAAAACAAGTGAATTTTGGGCTCAAAATATTTTTTGCAGTTCACGAACCCAACGCGATTCTTCTATTAACTAAAGAGCATGTATGTAAGAGAAGCTGTGGTTTGTATCAGTTTCATAAGCAGAGTTGAACTACATATGGTCCGTATGAGTAGGAAACACAGTTATTTTTTTCAGGGCATGCTCATGGTTCTTGCTGTATTTTAGACTCTGGAAAGAAGAGCTTGCTTCTTGCATTAAAGCAGAGTTTTTTCAGGGATGAGAACTCTGGTCGGAATTTCCCTTTAGAAACAGAGTTAAATTCCATGATCTGAGTCTCCATACAAGCAAGAGTTCATTTCTGGTAAACCAAGTGAATTTTGGGCTCAAATGATTATACACAGTTCTAGAACCCAACCTTGATTATCACTATTACCTAAAGAGCATTTATGTAAGAGGAGCTGTGGTCTGTATCAGTTTCATAAGCAGAGATGAACTACATATGGTCCGTATGAGTAGGAAACACAGTTCTTTTTTTCTTGGCATGCTCATGGTTCTTACTGTATTGGAGACGCTGGAAAGAAGAGGATGATACTTGCCACAAAACAGAGTGTTTTTCAGGGTTGAGAATTCTGGTCTGAATTTAAATTCAGAAATGAAGTTAAACCGCAGGATCTGTTTCTTCCTACAAGCAAGAGATCATTTCAGGTAAACCCAGTGAATTTTGGGCTCAAATGATTTTTCGCAGTTCACGAACCATACACTATTCTCACTATTAACTAAAGAGGATTTATGTTAGAGGAGTTTTGGTTTGTATCAGTTTCATAAGCAGAGTCGAACTACATATGGTCCGTATGAGTAGGAAACACAGTTCTTTTTTTCAGGGCATGCTCATGGTTCTTGCTGTATTTGAGACACTGGAAAGAAGAGCTTGCTTCTTGCTTTAAAACAGAGTGTGTTTCAGGGATGAGAACTCTTGTCTGAATTTCCCTTCACAAACGGAGTTAAACCCCAGGATCTGTGTCTTCCTACCAGCAGGAGTTCATTTCTGGTAAACCAAGTGAATTTTCGGCTCAAATGATTTTACACAGTTCTAGAATCCAACGCGATTATCACTAATAACTAAAGAGCATTTATGTCAGATGAGCTGTGGTCTGTATCATTTCATCAGCAGAGTTGAAGTACATATGGTCCGTATGAGTAGGAAACACAGTTCTTTTTTTCTGGTCATGCTCATGGTTCTTACTGTATTGGAGACGCTGGAAAGAAGAGGATGATTCTTGCCTTAAAACAGAGTGTTTTTCAGGGTTGAGAATTCTGGTCTGAATTTGCCTTCAGAAATGGAGTTAAGCCCCAGGATCTGTGTCTTCCTACAAGCAAGAGTTCATTTCAGGTAAACCCAGTGAATTTTGGGCTCAAATGATTTTTTACACTTCACGAACACAACATGATACTCACTATTAACTAAAGAGCATTTATGTAAGAGGAGCTGTGGTTTATATCAGTTTCATATGCCGAGTTGAACTACATATGGTCCGTATGAGCAGGAAACCCAGTTCATTTTTTCAGGGCGTGCTCATGTTTCTTGCTGTATTGGTGACGATGGAAAGAAAAGCTTGCTTCTTGCATTAAAACAGGGTGTGTTTCATGGATGAGAACTCTGGTCTGAATTTCCCTTCACAAACGGAGTTAAACCCCATGATCTGTGTCATCGTACAAGCTAGCGTTCATTTATGGTAAACAAAGTGAATTTTCGGCTCAAATGACTTTACACAGTTCTAGAACCCCACGCGATTATCACTATTAACTAAAGAGCATTTATGTCAGAGGAGCTGTGGTCTGTATCATTTCATCAGCAGAGTTGAACTACATATGGTCCGTATGAGTAGGAAACACAGTTCTTTTTTTCTGGGCATGCTCATGGTTCTTACTGTATTGGAGACGCTGGAAAGAAGAGGATGATACTTGCCTTAAAACAGAGTGTTTTTCAGGATTGAGAATTCTGGTCCGAATTTGAATTCAGAAATGCAGTTAAACCCCAGGATCTGTGGCTTCCTTCAAGCAAGAGTTCAGTTCTGGTAAACCCAGTGCATTTTGGGTCAAATGATTTTTCATAGTTCACAAACCCAACATGATTCTCACTATTAACTAAAGAGCATTTATGTAACAGATGGTGTGGTCTGCATCAGTTTCATAAGCAGAATTGAACTACATATGGTCCATATTAATAGGAAACACAGTTCTTTTATTAGAACATGATCATGGTTCTTGCTGTATTTTAGAATCTGGAAAGAAGAACTTGCTTCTTCGTTAAAACAGAATGTGTTTCAGGGATGAGAACCCTGGTCTGAATGTCCCTTCAGAAATGTAGTTAGGCCCCATGATCTCTGTCTTCCTACAAGCAAGAGATCATTTCTGGTAAATCCAGGGAATTTTGGGCTCAAATTATTTTTCACAGTTCACGAACCCTAAGTTATTCTCACTATTAACTAATGAGGATTTATGTAAGAGGAGAGGTGCTTTGTATCAGTTTCATAAGCGGAGTTGAACTACATATGGTCCGTATGAGTATGAAACACAGTTTTTTTTTTCTGGGAATGCTGATGGTTCTTGCTGTATTGGAGACGCTGGAAAGAAGAGCTTGCTTCTTGCATTAAAACAGAGTGTGTTTCATGGATGAGAACTCTGGTCTGAATTTCCTTTCAGAAACGGAGTTAAACCCCATGATCTGTGTCTTCCTACAAGCAAGAGTTCATTTCTCCTAAATCCAGTGAATTTTGTGCTCAAATGATTTTTCACAGTTCACGAACCAAACGCGATTCTCACTATTAACTAAAGAGCAGTTATGTAAGAGGAGCTGTGGTTTCTATCAGTTTCATAAGCAGAGTTGAACTACATATGGTCCGTATGAGTATGAAACACAGTTTTTTTTTTCTGGGCATGCTCATTGTTCTGGCTGTATTGGAGACACTGGAAAGAAGAGCTTGCTTCTTGCATTAAAACTGGGTGTGTGTCATGGATGAGAACTCTTGCCTGAATTTCCCTTTACAAACAGAGTTAAACCCCTTGAAGTGTGTCTTCCTACCAGCAAGAGTGCAGTTTTGGTAAACCAAGGGAATTTTTGGCACAAATGACTTTACAGAGTTCTAGAACCCAATGTGATTATCACTATTAACTAAAGAGCATTTATGTAAGAGGAGCTGTGGTCTGTATCATTTTCATAAGCAGAGTTGCACTAAACATGTTCCGTATCAGAAGGAAACACAGTTCTTTTTTTCTTGGCATGTTCCTGGTTCTTACTGTATTGGAGAACCTGGAAAGAAGAGGATGATTCATGCCTTAAAACAGAATGTGTTTCAGGGATGAGTATTCTGGTCTGAATTTCACTTCAGAAATGGAGTTAAACCCCAGGATCTGTGTCTTCCTACAAGCAAGAGTTCACTTCTGGTAAACCCAGTGAATTTTGGGCACAAATGATTTTAAGAAGTTCACGAAACCAACATGATTCTCACTATTAACTAAAGAGCATTTATGTAACAGGAGCTGTGGTTTGTATCAGTTTCATAAGCAGAGTTGAACTACATATGGTGCGTATGAGTAGAAAACACAGTTCTTTTTTTCTGGGCATCCTCATAGTTCTTACTGTATTGGAGACGGTGGAAAGAAGAGGATGAATCCTGCCTTAAACAGAGTGTTTTTCAGGGATGAGAACTCTGGTCTGAATTTGCCATCAGAAATGGAGTTAAACCCAAGGATCTGTGTCTTCCTACAAGCAAGAGTTCATTTCTGGTAAACCCAGTGAATTTTGGGCTCAAATTATTTTTCGCAGTTCACGAACCCAACGCGACTCTAACTATTAACTAAAGAGCATTTATGTAAGAGGAGCTGTGGTTTGTATCAGTTTCATAAGCCGAGTTGAACTACATATGGTCCGTATGAGCAGGAAACCCAGTTCATTTTTTCAGGGCATGCTCATGGTTCTTGCTGTATTGGAGACTCTGGAAAGAAAAGCTTGCTTCTTGCATTGATACAGGATGTGTTTCATGGATAAGAACTCTGGTCTGAATTTCACTTCACAAACGTAGTTAAACCCTGTGATCTGTGTCATCATACAAGCAAGTGTTCATTTCTGGCAAACCAAGTGAATTTTCGGCTCAAATGACTTTACACAGTACTAGAACCCCACGCGATTATCACTATTAACTAAAGAGCATTTAAGTCAGAGGGGCTGTGGTCTGTATCATTTCATCAGCAGAGTTGAAATACATATGGTCCGTATGAGTAGGAAATACAGTTCTTTTTTTCTGGGACTGCTCATGGTTCTTACTGTATTGGAGACGGTGGAACGAAGAGGATGATACTTGCGTTAAAACAGAGTGTTTTTCAGGGTTGAGAATTCTGGTCCGAATTTGAATTCAGAAATGGAGTTAAACCCCAGGATCTGTGTCTTCCTTTAAGCAAGAGTTCATTTCAGGTAAACCCAGTGTATTTTGGGCTCAAATAATTTTTCACATTTCACAAAACAATGCATTTCTCACTATTAACTAAAGAGCATTTATGTAAGAGGAGCTGTGGTTTGTATCAGTGTCATAAGCACAGTTGAACTACATATGGTCCATATGAGTCGGAAAAACAGTTTTTTCTCAGGGCATGCTTATTGTTCTTGCTGTATTGGAGACACTGGAAAGAAGAGCTTGCTTCTTGCATTCAAACAGGGTGTGTGTCATGGATGAGAACTCTGGTCTGAATTTCACTTTACAAACGTAGTTAAACCCCATGATCTGTGTCTTCCTACAAGCAAGAGTGCAGTTCTGGTAAACCAAGTGAATTTTCGGCACAAATGACTTTACACAGTTCTAGAACCCAATGTGATTATCACTATTAACTAAAGAGCATTTATGTAAGAGGAGCTGTGGTCTGTATCATTTTCATAAGCAGAGTTGCACTACATATGGTCGGTATCAGTAGGAAACACAGTTCTTTTTTTCTTGGCATGCTCCTGGTTCTTACTGTATTGGAGAACCTGGAAAGAAGAGGATGATTCATGCCTGAAAACAGAGTGTTTTTCAGGGATGAGAATTCTTGTCTGACTTTCCCTCCGGAAACTGAGTTAAACCCCAGGATCTGTGTCTTCCTACAAGCAAGAGTTCAGTTATGGTAAACCCAGTGAATTTTGGGCACAAATGATTTTAAGTAGTTCACGAAACCAACATGATTCTCACTATTAACTAAAGAGCATTTATGTAACAGGAGGTGTGGTCTGTATCAGTTTCATAAGCAGAGTTGAAATACATATCGTCCATATGAATTGGAAACACAGTTCTTTTCTTCAGACCATGTTCATGGTTCTTGATGTATTTTAGACTCTGGAATGAAGAGCTTGCTTCATTGTTAAAACAGAATGGGTTTCAGGGATGAGAACTCTGGTCTGAAATTCCCTTCAGAAACGGAATTAAACCCCAGGATCTGTGTCTTCCTACAAGCAAGAGTTCATTTCTTGTAAACCCAGTGAATTTTGGGCTCAAATGATTTTTGGCAGTTCACGAACCCTACGCTATTCTCACAATTAACTTAAGAGGATATTTGTAAGAGGAGCTGTGGTTTTTATCAGTTTCATAAGCAGAGTTGAACTACATATGGTCCGTATGAGTATGAAACACAGTTCTTTTTTTCTGGGGATGCTCCGGGTTCTTGCTGTATTTTAGACTCTGGAAAGAAGAGCATGCTTCTGTGATAAAACAGAATGTGTTTCAGGGATGAGAACTCTGGTCTGAATTTCCCTTCAGAAACGGAGTTAAACCCCAGGATCTGTGTCTTCCTACAAACAAGAGTTCATTTCTGGTAAACCCAGTGAATTTTGAGCTAAAATGATTTTTCGCAGTTCATGAACCCTACACTGTTCTCACTATTAACTAAAGAGAATTTTTGTTAGAGGAGCTTTGGTTTGTATCAGTTTCATAAGCAGTGTTGATCTACATATGGTCCGTATGAGTAGGAAAGACAGTTCTTTTTTTCAGGGCATGCTCATGGTTCTTTCTGTATTTGAGACACTTGAAAGAAGAACTTGCTTCTTGCTTTAAAACAGAGTGTGTTGCAGGGATTAGAACTCTGGTCTGAATTTCCCTTCACAAACGGAGTTAAAACCCAGGATCTGTGTCTTCCTACCAGCAAGAGTTCATTTCTGGTAATCCCTGTGAATTTTGGGCTCAAATGATTTTTCGCAGTTCACCAACCCAACTTGATTCTCACTATTAACAAAAGAGCATTTATGTAAGAGGAGCTGTGATTTGTATCAGTTTCATAAGCAGATTTGAACTACATATGGGCCGTATGAATAGGAAACACAGTTCTTTATTTCAGGACATGCTCATGGTTCTTGCTGTATTTTAGAGTCTGCAAAGAAGAGCTTGCTTCTTGTGTTAAAACAGAGTGTGTTTCAGGGATGAGAACTCTGGTCTGAATTTCCCTTCAGAAACGGAGTTAAACCCCAGGATCTGTGTCTTCCTACAAGCAAGAGTTCCTTTCTGTTAAGCCAATTTAATTTTGGGTCAAATGATTTTTCGCAGTTCACAAACCCAAACAGATTCCCACTATTAACTAAAGAGCATTTATGTAAGAGGAGCTGTGGTTTGTATCAGTTTCATAAGCAGAGTTGAGCTACATATGGTCCGTATGAGTAGGAAACACAGTTCTTTTTATTCTGGGCATGCTCATGGTTCTTGCTGTATTTTTGAGTCTGGAAAGAAGTGCTTGCTTCTTGCGTTAAAACAGAGTGTGTTTCAGGCATGAGAACTCTCGTGTGAATTTCCATTCTGAAACGGAGTTAAACAACAGGATCTGTGTCTTCCTACAATCAAGAGTTCATTTCTGGTAAACCAAGTGAATTTTTGGCTCAAATGATTTTTCGCAGTTCACGAACCCAACGGGATTCTCACTATTAACTAAAGAGCATTTATGTAAGAGGAGCTGTGGTTTCTATCAGTTTCATAAGCAGAGATGAACTACATATGGTCCGTATGAGTAGGAAAAACAGTTCTTTTTTTCAGGGCATGCTCATGGTACTTGCTGTATTGGAGACGCTGGAAAGAAGAGCTTGCTTCTTGCATTAAAACAGGGTGTGTTTCATGGATGAGAACTCTGGTCTGAATTTACCTTTACAAACGGAGTTAAACCGCATGATCTGTGTCTTCCTACAAGCAAGAGTGCAGTTCTGGTAAACCAAGTGAATTTTCGGCACAAATGACTTTACACAGTTCTAGAACCCAATGTGATTATCACTATTAACTAAAGAGCATTTATGTAAGAGGAGCTGTGGTCTGTATCATTTTCATAAGCAGAGTTGCACTACATATGGTCGGTATCAGTAGGAAACACAGTTCTTTTTTTCTTGGCATGCTCCTGGTTCTTACTGTATTGGAGAACCTGGAAAGAAGAGGATGATTCATGCCTGAAAACAGAGTGTTTTTCAGGGATGAGAATTCTTGTCTGACTTTCCCTCGGAAACGGAGTTAAACCCCAGGATCTGTGTCTTCCTACAAGCAAGAGTTCAGTTATGGTAAACCCAGTGAATTTTGGGCACAAATGATTTTAAGTAGTTCACGAAACCAACATGATTCTCACTATTAACTAAAGAGCATTTATGTAACAGGAGGTGTGGTCTGTATCAGTTTCATAAGCAGAGTTGAAATACATATCGTCCATATGAATTGAAACACAGTTCTTTTCTTCAGACCATGTTCATGGTTCTTGATGTATTTTAGACTCTGGAATGAAGAGCTTGCTTCATTGTTAAAACAGAATGGGTTTCAGGGATGAGAACTCTGGTCTGAAATTCCCTTCAGAAACGGAATTAAACCCCAGGATCTGTGTCTTCCTACAAGCAAGAGTTCATTTCTTGTAAACCCAGTGAATTTTGGGCTCAAATGATTTTTGGCAGTTCACGAACCCTACGCTATTCTCACAATTAACTTAAGAGGATATTTGTTAGAGGAGCTTTGGTTTGTATCAGTTTCATAAGCAGTGTTGATCTACGTATGGTCTGTATGAGTAGAAAACACAGTTCTTTTTTTCAGGGCATGCTCATGGTTCTTTCTGTATTTGAGACACTGGAAAGAAGAACTTGCTTCTTGCTTTAAAACAGAGTGTGTTGCAGGGATTAGAACTCTGGTCTGAATTTCCCTTCACAAACGGAGTTAAAACCAAGGATCTGTGTCTTCCTACCAGCAAGAGTTCATTTCTGGTAAACCAAGTGAATTTTCGGCTGAAATGACATTACACAGTTCTAGAATCCAACGCGATTATCACTATTAACTAAAGAGCATTTATGTCAGATGAGCTGTGGTCTGTATCATTTCATCAGCAGAGTTGAAATACATATGGTCCGTATGAGTAGGAAACACAGTTCTTTTTTTCTGGGCATCCTCATGGTTCTTACTGTATTGGAGACGGTGGAAAGAAGAGGATGATTCCTGCCTTAAAACAGAGTGTTTTTCAGGGATGAGAACTCTGGTCTGAATTTGCCATCAGAAATGGAGTTAAACACCATGATCAGTGTCTTCCTACAAGCAAGAATTCATTTCTGGTAATCCCTGTGAATTTTGGGCTCAAATGATTTTTCGCAGTTCACCAACCCAACTTGATTCTCACTATTAACAAAAGAGCATTTATGTAAGAGGAGCTGTGATTTGTATCAGTTTCATAAGCAGATTTGAACTACATATGGGCCGTATGAATAGGAAACACAGTTCTTTATTTCAGGACATGCTCATGGTTCTTGCTGTATTTTAGAGTCTGCAAAGAAGAGCTTGCTTCTTGTGTTAAAACAGAGTGTGTTTCAGGGATGAGAACTCTGGTCTGAATTTCCCTTCAGAAACGGAGTTAAACCCCAGGATCTGTGTCTTCCTACAAGCAAGAGTTCCTTTCTGTTAAGCCAATTTAATTTTGGGTCAAATGATTTTTCGCAGTTCACAAACCCAAACAGATTCCCACTATTAACTAAAGAGCATTTATGTAAGAGGAGCTGTGGTTTGTATCAGTTTCATAAGCAGAGTTGAGCTACATATGGTCCGTATGAGTAGGAAACACAGTTCTTTTTATTCTGGGCATGCTCATGGTTCTTGCTGTATTTTTGAGTCTGGAAAGAAGTGCTTGCTTCTTGCGTTAAAACAGAGTGTGTTTCAGGCATGAGAACTCTCGTGTGAATTTCCATTCTGAAACGGAGTTAAACAACAGGATCTGTGTCTTCCTACAATCAAGAGTTCATTTCTGGTAAACCAAGTGAATTTTTGGCTCAAATGATTTTTCGCAGTTCACGAACCCAACGGGATTCTCACTATTAACTAAAGAGCATTTATGTAAGAGGAGCTGTGGTTTCTATCAGTTTCATAAGCAGAGATGAACTACATATGGTCCGTATGAGTAGGAAAAACAGTTCTTTTTTTCAGGGCATGCTCATGGTACTTGCTGTATTGGAGACGCTGGAAAGAAGAGCTTGCTTCTTGCATTAAAACAGGGTGTGTTTCATGGATGAGAACTCTGGTCTGAATTTACCTTTACAAACGGAGTTAAACCGCATGATCTGTGTCTTCCTACCTGCAAGAGTTCAGTTCTGGTAAACCAAGTGAATTTTCGGGTCAAATGACTTTACACAGTTCTAGAACCCAATGCGATTATCACTATTAACTAAAGAGCATTTATGTAAGAGGAGCTGTGGTCTGTATCATTTCATAAGCAGAGTTGAACTACATATGGTCCGTATGAGTTGGAAACACAATTCTTTTTTTCTGGGCATGCTCATGGTTTTTACTGTATTGGAGAACCTGGAAAGAAGAGGATGATTCAAGCCTTAAAACAGAGTGTTTTTCACGGATGAGAATTCTGGTCTGAATTTGCCTTGAGAAACGGAGTTAAACCCCAGGATCTGTGTCTACCTCCAAGCAAGAGTTCATTTCAAGTAAACCCAGTGAATTTTGAGCTCAAATGATTATTCGCAGTTCACGAACCCAACGCGCTTCTCACCATTAACTAAAGAGCATTGATGTAAGCAGACCTCTGGTTTGTATAAGTTTCATAGGCAGAGTTGAATACATATGGTCCTTATGAGTAGGATGCACAGTTCTTTTTTTCAGGGCATGCTCATGGTTTTTGCTGTATTTTATTCTCTGGAAAGAGAGCTCGCTTTTTTTGTTAAAACAGTGTGTGTTTCAGGGATGAGAATTCTGGTCTGAATCTCCCTTAAGAAACCGAGTTAAACACCAGGATCTGTGTCTTCCTACAAGCAAGAGTTCATTTCTGGTAAACCCAGTGAATTTTGGGCTCAAAAGATTTTTCACAGTTCGCGAACCCTACGCTTTTCTCACTATTAACTAAAGAGGATTTATATAAGAGGATATGTGGTTTGTATCAGTTTCATAAGCAGAGTTGACCTACATATGGTCAGTATGAGTAGGAAACACAGTTTTTTTTTTCAGAGCATGCTTGTGGTTTTTGCTGTATTGGAGAGGCTGGAAAGAAGAGCTTGCTTCTTGCTTTAAAACAGGGTATATTTCATCGATGAGAAATCTGATCTGAATTTCCCTTACAAACGCGGTTAAACCCCATGATCTGTGTCTTCCTACCAGCAAGAGTTCATTTCTGGTAAACCCAGTGAATTTTTTGATCAAATGATTTTTTGCAGTTCATGACCCCTACGCTATTCTCACAATTAACTAAAGGGGATTTATGTTAGAGGAGCTGTGGTTTGTATCAGTTTCATAAGCAGAGTTGAATTACATATGGTCTGTATGAGTAGGAAACACAGTTCTATTTTTCTGGGCATGCTCATGTTTCTTACTATATTGGAGTCGCTGGAAAGAAGAGGATGATTCTTGCCTTAAAACACAGTGTTTTTCAGGGTTGAGAATTCTGGTCTGAATTTGCCTTCAGAAATGGAGTTAAACCCCAGGATCTGTGTCTTCCCACAAGCAAGAGTTCATTTCAGGTAAACCCAGTGAATTTTGGGCTCAAATGATTTTTCACAGTTCACCAACCCAACATGATACTCACTATTAACTAAAGAGCATTTATGTCAGAGGAGCTGTGGTCTGTATCATTTCATCAGTAGAGTTGAACTACATATGGTCCGTATGAGAAGGAAACACAGTTCTTTTTTTCAGGGCATGCTCATGGGTCTTGCTGTATTTTAGACTCTGGAAAGAAGAGCTTGCTTCTTGCATTAAAACAGAGTGTGTTTCATGGATGAGAACTATGGTCTTAATTTCCCTTCAGAAACAGAGTTAAACCCCATGATCTGTGTCTCCCTACAAGCAAGAGTTCATCTCTGTTAAACCAAGTGAATTTTGGGCTCAAATGATTTTACACAGTTATAGAACCCAACCTTGATTATCACTATTAACTAAAGAGCATTTATGTAAGAGGAGCTGTAGTCTCTATTAATTTCATAAGCAGAGTTGGACTACATATGGTCCGTATGAGTAGGAAACACAGTTCTTTTTTTCTTGCCATGATCATGGTTCTTACTGAATTGGAGAACCTGGAAAGAAGAGGATGATTCATGCCTTAAACCTGAGTGTTTTTCAGGGATGAGAATTCTGGTCTGTCTGAATTTGCCTTCAGAAATGGACTTAAACCCCAGGATCTGTGTCTTCCTACAAGCAAGAGTTCAGTTCTGGTAAACCAAGTAAATTTTGGGCTCAAATGATTATTTGTGTTTCACGAACCCAACATGATTCTCACTATTAACTAAAGAGCATTTATGTAACAGATGGTGTGGTCTGTATCAGTTTCATAAGCAGAGTTGAACTGCATATGGTCTGTATAAGTAGGAAACACAGTTCTTTTTTTCTGGACATGCTTATGTTGGTTGCTGTATTGTAGACGCTGGAAAGAAGAGCTTGCTTCTTGCATTAAAACAGAGTGTGTTTCATGGATGAGATCTCTGGTCTTAATTTCCCTTCAGAAACGGAGTTAAACCACATGATCTGTGTCTCCCTACAAGAAAGAGTTCATTTCTGGTAAACCAAGTGAATTTTGGGCTCAAATGATTTTACACAGTTCTAGAACCCAACCTTGATTATCACTATTAACTAAAGAGCATTTATGTAAGAGGAGCTGTGGTCTGTATCATTGCCATAAGCAGAGTTGCACTACACATGATCCGTATGAGTAGGAAACACAGTTCTTTTTTTCTTGGCATGCTCATGGTTCTTACTGTATTGGAGAACCTGGAAAGAAGAGGATGATTCATGCCTTAAAACAGAGTGTTTTCCATGGATGAGACCTCTGGTCTGAATTTCCCTTCAGAAACGTAGTTAAACCCCATGATCTGTGTCTTCCTACAAGCAAGAGTTCATTTCTGGTAAACCCAGTGAATTTGGGGCTCAAATGATTTTTCGCAGTTCACGAACCGAACGCGACTCTAACTATTAACTAAAGGGCATTTATGTAAGAGGAGCTGTGGTTTGTATCAGTTTCATAAGCCGAGTTGAACTACATATCGTCCGTATAAGCAGGAAACCCTGTTCATTTTTTCAGGGCATGCTCATGGTTCTTGCTGTATTGGAGACGCTGGAAAGAAAAGGATGATTCTTGAATTAAAACAGAGTGTGTTTCATGGATGAGAACTCTGGTCTTAATTTCCCTTCACAAACGGAGTTAAACCCCACGATCTTTGTCTTCCTACCAGCAAGAGTTCATTTCTGGTAAACCAAGTGAATTTTAGGCTCCAGTGTCTTTAAACAGTTCTTGAACCCAACCTTGATTATCATTATTAACTAAAGAGCATTTATGTAAGAGGAGCTGTGGTCTGTATCATTTTCATAAGCAGAGTTGAACCACATATGGTCCTAATGAGTAGGATACACAGTTCTTTTTTTCACGGCATTCTCATGGTTCTTGCTGTGTTTTCGACTCTGGAATGAACAGCTTTCTTCTTGTGTTAAAACAGTGTTGTTTCAGGGATGAGAATTCTGGTCTGAATTTGCCTTCAGAAACGGAGTTAAACCCCAGGATCTGTGTCTTCCTACAATCAAGAGTTCATTTCTGGTAAACCAAGTGAATTTTTGGCTCAAATGATTTTTCGCAGTTCACGAACCCAACGTGATTCTCACTATTAACTAATGAGCATTTATGTAAGAGGGGCTGTGGTTTGTATCAGTTTCATAAGCACAGTTGAACTACATATGGTCCATATGAGTAGGAAAAACAGTTTTTTTTCAGGGCATGCTCATTGTTCTTGCTGTATTGGAGACACTGGAAAGAAGAGCTTGCTTCTTGCATTAAAACAGAATGTGTTTCAGGGATGAGAACTCTGGTCTGAATTTCCCTTCAGAAACGGAGTTAAACCCCAGGATCTGTGTCTTCCTACAAGCAAGAGTTCATTTCTGGTAAACCCAGTGAATTTTGAGCTCAAATGATTTTTCGCAGTTCACGAACCCTACACTATTCTCACTATTACCTAAAGAGGATTTTTGTTAGAGGACCTTTGGTTTGTATCAGTTTCATAAGCAGAGTTGAACTACATATGGTCCGTAGGAGTAGGAAACACAGTTCTTTTTTTCAAGGCATGCTCATGGTTCTTGCTGTATTTGAGACACTGGAAAGAAGAGCTTGCTTCTTGCTTTAAAACAGAGTGTGTTTCAGGGATGAGAACTCTGGTCTGAATTTCCCTTCACAAAAAGAGTTAAACCCCAGGATCTGTGTCTTCCTACCAGCAAGAGTTCATTTCTGGTAAACCAAGTGAATTTTCGGCTCAAATTACTTTACACAATTCTAGAATCGAACGCGATTATCACTATTAACTAAAGAGCATTTATGTCAGATGAGCTGTGGTCTGTATCATTTTATCAGCAGAGTTGAACTACATATGGTCCGTATGAGTAGGAAACACAGTTCTTTTTTTCTGGGCATGCTCATGGTTCTTACTGTATTGGAGACGCTGGAAAGAAGAGGATGATTCTTCCCTTTAAACAGAGTGTTTTTCAGGGTTGAGAATTCTGGTCTGAATTTGCCTTCAGATATGGAGTTAAACCCTAGGTTTCTGTGTCTTCCTACAAGCAAGAGTTCATTTCAGGTAAACCCAGTGAATTTTGGGCTCAAATGATTTTTTACAGTTCTCCAACCCAACATGATACTCACTATTAACTAAAGAGCATTTATGTCAGAGGAGCTGTGGTCTGTATCATTTCATCAGCAGAGTTGAACTACATATGGTCCGTATGAGAAGGAAACACAGTTCTTTTTTTCAGGGCATCCTCGTGGTTCTTGCTGTATTTTAGACTCTGGACAGAAGTGCTTGCTTCTTCGTTAAAACAGAATGTGTTTCAGGGATGAGAATTCTGGTCTGAATTTCGCTTATGAAATGGAGGTAAGCCCCAGGATCTCTGTCTTCCTACAAGCAAGAGTTCATTTCTGGTAAATCCAGGGAATTTTGGGCTCAAATGATTTTTCACAGTTCACGAACCCTACACTATTCTCACTAATAACTAAAGAGTATTTATGTAAGAGGAGAGGTGCTTTGTATCAGTTTCATAAGCAGAGTTGAACTACATATGGTCCGTATGAGTATGAAACACAGTTCTTTTTTTCTGGGCATACTCATGGTTCTTGCTGTATTGGAGACGCTGGATAGAAGAGCTTGCTTCTTGCATTAAAACAGAGTGTGTTTCATGGATGTGAACTCTGATCTGAATTTCCCTTCAGAAACGGAGTTAAACCCCATGATCTGTGTCTTCCTACCAGCAAGAGTTCATTTCTGGTAAACCCAGTGAATTTTGTGATCAAATGATTTTTCGCAGTTCACGAACCCTACGCTATTCTCACTATTAACTAAAGCAGATTCATGTTAGAGGAGCTGTGGTTTGTATTAGTTTCATAAGCAGAGCTGAACTACATATGGTCTGTATGAGTAGGAACCACAGTTCTTTTATTCTGGGAATGCTCATGTTTCTTACTGTATTGGAGACGCTGGATAGAAGAGGATGATTCTTGCCTTAAAACAGATTTTTTTTTAGTGATGAGAACTCTTGTCTGAATTTGCCTTCAGAAGCAGAGTTAAACCAAATGATCTGTGTCTTCCTATAAGCAAGAGTGCAGTTCTGGTAAACCAAGTGAATTTTGGGCTCAAATGATTTTACACAGTTCTAGAACCCAATGCGATTATCACTATTAACTAAAGAGCATTTATGTAAGAGGAGCTGTGGTATGTATCATTTTCATAAGCAGATTTGGACTACATATGGTCCGTATGAGTAGGAAACACAGTTCTTTTTTTCTTGGCATGCTCATGGTACTTACTATATTCGAGAACCTGGAAAGAAGAGGATGATTCATGCCTTAAAACATAGTGTTTTTCAGGGATGAGAATTCTAGTCTGAATTTCCCTTCAGAAACGGAGTTAAACCCCAGGATCTGTGTCTTCCTACAAGCAAGAGTTCATTTCTGGTAAACCTAGTGAATTTTGGGCTAAAATGATTTTTCACAGTTCACGAACCCTACGCTACTCTCACAGTTAACTAAAGAGGATATATGTAAGAGGAGCTGTGGTTTGTATCAGTTTCATAAGCAGCGCTGAACTGCATATGGTCCGTATGAGTATGAAAAACAGTTCTTTTTTTCTGGGCATGCTCAGGGTTCTTGCTGTATTTGAGACACTGGAAAGAAGAGCTTGCTTCTTGCTTTAAAACAGAGTGTGTTTCAGGGATGGTAACTCTGGTCTGAATTTCCCTTCAAAAACGGAGTTAAACCCCAGGATCTGTGTCTTCCTACCAGCAAGAGTTCATTTCTAGTAAATAAAGTGAATTTTCGGCTCAAATGACTTTACACAGTTCTAGAACCCAACGCGATTATCACTATTAACTAAAGAGCATTTATGTCAGATGAGCTGTGGTCTGTATCATTTCATCAGCAGAGTTGAACTACATATGGTCCGTATGTGTAGGAAACACAGTTCTTTTTTTCTGGGCATGCTCATAGTTCTTACTGTATTGGAGACGCTAGAAAGAATAGGATGATTCTTGCCTAAAAACAGAGTGTTTTTCAGGGTTGAGAATTCTGGTCTCAACTTGCCTTCAGAAATGGAGTTAAACCCCAGCATCTGTGTCTTCCTGCAAGCAAGATTTCATTTCTGGTAAACCCAGTGAATTTTGGGTTCAAATGATTTTTCACAGTTCACCAACCCAACATTATACTCACTATTAACTAAAGAGCATTTATGTCCAAGGTGCTGTGGTCTGTATCAGTTTCATAATCAGAGTTGAACTATATATGGTCCGTATGAGTAGGAAACACAGTTCATTTTCTTCAGACCATGCTCATGGCTTTTCATGTATTTTAGACTCTGGAAAGAAGAGCTTGCTTCTTCGATAAAAAAGAATGTGTTTCAGGGAAGAGAACACTGGACTCAATTTTCCTTCAGAAACGGAGTTAAACCCAAGGATCAGTGTCTTCCTACAAGCAAGAGTTCATTTCTGGTAAACCCAGTGAATTTTGGGATCAAATGATTTTTCGCAGTTCACGAACCCAACATGACTCTAACTATTAACTAAAGAGCATTTATGTAAGAGGAACTGTTGTTTGTATCAGTTTCATAAGCCGAGGTGAACTACATATGGTCCGTATGAGCAGGAAACCCAGTTCTTTTTTTCAGGGCATTCTCATGGTTCTTGCTGTATTGGAGACGCTGGAAAGAAAAGCTTGCTTCTTGCATTAAAACAGGGTGTGTGTCATGGATGAGAACTCTGGCCTGAATTTCCCTTTACAAATGGAGTTAAACCCCTTGAAGTGTGTCTTCCTTCCAGCAAGAGTACATTTCTGGTAAACCAAGTGAATTTTGGTCTGAAATGCTTTTACACAGTTCTAGAACCCAACCTTGATTATCACTATTAACTAAAGAGCATTTATGTAAGGGGAGCTGTGGTCTGTATAATTTTCATAAGCAGAGTTGGACTACATATGGTCCGTATGAGTAGGAAACACAGTTCTTTTTTTCTTTGCATGCTCATGGTTCTTACTGTATTGCAGAACCTGGAAAGAAGAGGATGATTCATGCCTTAAAACAGAGTGTTTTTCAGGGATGAGAATTCTGGTCTGAAGTTCCCTTCAGAAAAGGAGTTAAACCCATGGATCTGTGTCTTCCTACAAGCAAGAGTTCAGTTCTGGTAAACCCAGTGCATTTTGGGCTCAAATGATTTTTCATAGTTCACAAACCCAACATGATTCTCACTATTAACTAAAGAGCATTTATGTAACAGATGGTGTGGTCTGCATCAGTTTCATAAGCAGAGTTGAACTACATATGGTCCATATTAATAGGAAACACAGTTATTTTATTAGACCATGCTCATGGTTCTTGCTGTATTTTAGAATCTGGAAAGAAGAACTTGCTTCTTGTGTTAAACCAGTGTTGTTTCAGGGATGAGAATTCTGGTCTGAATTTGTCTTCAGAAACAGAGTTAAACCCCAGGATCTGTGTCTTCCTACAAGCAAGAGTTCATTTCTGGTAAAGCAAGTGAATTTTCGGCTCAAATGACTTTACACAGTTCTAGAACCCAACACGATTATCACTATTAACTAAAGAGCATTTATGTCAGATGAGCTGTGGTCTGTATCATTTCATCAGCAGAGTTGAACTACATGTGGTCCGTATGAGTAGGAAACACAGTTCTTTATTTCTGGGCATGCTCATGGTTCTTACTATATTGGAGACGCTGGAAAGAAGAGGATGATTCTTGCCTTAAAACAGAGTGTTTTTCAGGGTTGAGAATTCTGGTCTGAATTTGCCTTCAGAAATGGAGTTAAATCCCAGGATCTGTGTCTTCCTACAAGCAAGAGTTCATTTCAGGTAAACCCAGTGAATTTTGGGCTCAAATGATTTTTTACAGTTCACCAACCCATCATGATACTCACTATTAACTAAAGAGCATTTATGTCATAGGAGCTGTGGTCTGTATCATTTCATCAGCAGAGTTGAACTACATATGGTCTGTATGAGAAGGAAACACAGTTCTTTTTTTCAGGGCATGCTCATGTTTCTTGCTGTATTTTAGACTCTGGAGAGAAGAGCTTGCTTCTTCGCTAAAACAGAATGTGTTTCAGGGATGAGAACTCTGGTCTGAATTTCACTTCAGAAATGGAGTTAAGCCCCAGGATCTCTGTCTTCCTACAAGCAAATAAAGAGTATTTGTGTAAGAGGAGAGGTGCTTTGTATCAGTTTCATAAGCAGAGTTGAACTACAAATGGTCCGTATGAGTATGAAACACAGTTCTTTTTTTCTGGGCATGCTCATGGTTCTTGCTGTATTGGAGACGCTGGAAAGAAGAGCTTGCTTCTTGCATTAAAACAGAGTGTGTTTCATGGATAAGAACTATGATCTGAATTTCCCTTCAGAAACGGAGTTAAACCCATGATCTCTGTCTTCCTACCAGCAAGAGTTCATTTCTGGTAAACCCAGTGAATTTTTTGATCAAATGATTTTTCGCAGTTCACGAACCCTACGCTATTCTCACTATTAACTAAAGTGGATTTATGTTAGAGGAGCTGTGGTTTGTATCAGTGTCATAAGCAGAGTTGAACTACATATGGTCTGTATGAGTAGGAAACACAGTTCTATTTTTCTGGGCATGCTCATGTTTCTTAATATATTGGAGTCGCTGGAAAGAAGAGGATGATTCTTGCCTTAAAACAGAGTGTTTTTCAGGGATGAGAACTCTGGTCTGAATTTGCCATCAGAAATGGAGTTAAACCCCATGATCAGTGTCTTCCTACAAGCAAGATTTCATTTCTGGTAATCACAGTGAATTTTGGGCTCAAATGATTTTTCGCAGTTCACCAACCCAACTTGATTCTCACTATTAACAAAAGTGAATTTATGTAAGAGGAGCTGTGGTTTGTATCAGTTTCATAAGCAGATTTGAACTATATATGAGCCGTATGAATAGGAAACACAGTTCTTTTTTCAGGACATGCTCATGGTTCTTGCTGTATTTTAGACTCTACAAAGAAGAGCTTGCTTCTTGCGTTAAAACAGACTGTGTTTCAGGGATGAGAACTCTGGTCTGAATTTCCCTTCAGAAACGGAGTTAATCCCCAGGATCTGTGTCTTCCTAAAAGCAAGAGTTCATTTCTGGTAAACCAAGTGAATTTTGGGCTCAAAATATTTTTTGCAGTTCACGAACCCAACGCGATTCTCACTATTAACTAAAGAGCATGTATGTAAGAGGAGCTGTGGTTTGTAACAGTTTCATAAGCAGAGTTGAACTACATATGGTCCCTATGAGTAGGAAACACAGTTCTTTTTTTCAGGGCATGCTCATGGTTCTTGCTGTATTTCAGACTCTGGAAAGAAGAGCTTGCTTCTTGCATTAAAGCAGAGTTTTTTCAGGGATGAGAACTCTGGTCGGAATTTCCCTTTAGAAACAGAGTTAAATTCCATGATCTGAGTCTCCCTACAAGCAAGAGTTCATTTCTGGTAAACCAAGTGAATTTTGGGCTCAAATGATTATACACAGTTCTAGAACCCAACCTTGATTATCACTATTACCTAAAGAGCATTTATGTAAGAGGAGCTGTGGTCTGTATCAGTTTCATAAGCAGAGATGAACTACATATGGTCCGTATGAGTAGGAAACACAGTTCTTTTTTTCTTGGCATGCTCATGGTTCTTACTGTATTGGAGAACCTGGAAAGAAGAGGATGATTCATGCCTTAAAACAGAGTGTTTCTCAGGGATGAGAATTCTAGTCTGAATTTCCCCTCAGAAACTGAGTTAAAAGCCAGGATCTGTGACTTCCAAAAAGCAAGAGTTCAGTTCTGGTAAATCCAGTGAATTTTTGGCTCAAATGATTATTTGTAGTTCACGAACCCAACATGATTCTCACTATTAACTAAAAAGCATTTATGTAACAGATGGTGTGGTCTGTATCAGTTTCATAAGCAGAGTTGAACTACATATGGTTCTGTATGAATAGGAAACTAGGTTCTTTTATTCAGACCATGCTCATGGTTCTTGCTGTATTTTAGACTCTGGAAAGAAGAGCTTGCTTCTTCCTTAAAACAGAATGTGTTTCGTGGATGAGAACTCTGGTCTGAATTTCCCTTCAGAAACGGAGTTAAACCCCATGATCTGTGTCTTCCTACCAGCAAGAGTTCATTTCTGGTAAACCCAGTGAATTTTGTGATCAAATATTTTTTCATAGTTCACGAACCCTACGCTATTCTCAGTATTAACTAAAGGGGATTTATGTTAGAGGAGCTGTGGTTTGTATCAGTTTCATAAGCAGAGTTGAACTACATAGGGTCTGTATGAGTAGGAAACACAGTTCTATTTTTCTGGGCATGCTCATGTTTTTTACTATATTGGAGTCCATGGAAAGAAGAGGATGATTCTTGCCTTAAAACACAGTGTTTTTCAGGGATGAGAACTCTGGTCTGAATTTGCCATCAGAAACAGAGTTAAACCCCATGATCAGTGTCTTCCTACAATCAAGAGTTTATTTCTGGTAATCCCAGTGAATTTTGGGCTCAAATGATTTTTCGCAGTTCACCAACCCAACATGATTCTCACTATTAACAAAAGAGCATTTATGTAAGAGGAGCTGTGGTCTGTGTTAGTTTCATATGCAGAGTTGAACTACATATAGACCCTATGAGTAGGAAACACAGTTCTTTTTCCCTGGGCATGCTCCTGGTGGTTGCTGTATTGGAGATTCTGGAAAGAGGAGCTTGCTTCTTGCATTAAAACAGAGTGTGTTTCATGGATGAGAACACTGGTCTTAATTTCCCTTCAGAAACGGAGTTAAACCCCATGATCTGTGTCTCCCTACAAGCAAGAGTTCATCTCTGTTAAACCAAGTGAATTTTGGGCTCAAATGATTTTTTGCAGTTCACGAACCCAACGCTATTCTCACTATTAACGAAAGAGGATTTATGTTAGAGGAGCTGTGGTTTGTATCAGTTTCATAAGCAGAGTTGAACAACATATGGTCTGTATGAGTAGGAAACACAGTTCTTTTTTTATTGGCATGCTCATGGTTCTTATTATATTGGAGACGCAGGAAAGAAGAGGATGATTCTTGCCTTAAAACAGAGTGTTTTTCAGGGATGAGAACTCTGGTCTGAATTTCACTTCAGAAACGGAGTTAAACCCCATGATCTGTGTCATCGTACAAGCAAGCGTTTATTTCTGGTAAACCAAGTGAATTTTCGGCTCAAATGACTTTACACAGTTCTAGAACCCAACGCAATTATCACTATTAACTAAAGAGCATTTATGTCAGAGGAGCTGTGGTCTGTATCATTTCATCAGCAGAACTGAACTACATATGGTCCGTATGAGTGGGAAACACAGTTCTTTTTTTCTGTGCATGCTCATGGTACTTACTGTATTGGAGACGCTGGAAAGAAGAGGATAATACTTGCCTTAAAACAGAGTGTTTTTCAGGGTTGAGAATTCTGGTCTGAATTTTTATTCAGAAATGAAGTTAAACCCCAGAATCTGTGTCTACCTACAAGCAAGTGTTCATTTCTGGTAAACCATGTATTTTGGGCTCAAATGATTTTTCGCAGTTCACGAACCCTACGCTATTCTCACTATTAACTAAAGAGGATTTATGTAAGAGGAGCTGTGGTTTGTATCAGTTTCATAAGCAGAGTTGGACTCCATATGGTCCGTATGTGTATGAAACACAGTTCTTTTTTTCTGGGCAAGCTCATGTTTCTTGCTGTATTTTAGACTGTGGAAAGAAGAGCTTGCTTTTATTTTAAAACAGATTGTGTTTCATGGATGAGAACTCTGGTCTGAATTTCCCTTTAAAAACGGAGTTAAACCCCATGATCTGTGTCTTCCTACCAGCAAGAGTGCAGTTCTGGTAAACCAAGTGAATTTTCGGCTCAAATGACTTTACACAGTTCTAGAACGCAACGCGATTATCACTATTAACTAAAGAGCATTTATGTCAGAGGAGCTGTGGTCTGTATCATTTCATCAGCAGATTTGGACTACATATGGTCCGTATGAGTAGGAAACAGAGTTCTTTTTTCTTGGCATGCTCATGGTTCTTACTGTATTGGAGATACTGGAAAGAAGAGGATGATTCATGCCTTAAAACAGAGTGTTTTTCAGGGATGAGAATTCTGGTCTGAATTTCCCTTCAGAAACGGAGTTAAACCCCAGGATATGTGTCTTCCTACAAGCAAGAGTTCAGTTCTGGTAAGCCCAGTGAATTTTGGGCTCAAATGATTTTTTGCAGTTCACGAAATCAACATGATTCTCACTATTAACTAAAGAGCACTTATGTAACAGGAGGTATGGTTTGTATCAGTTTCATAAGCAGAGTTGAACTACATATGGTCCGTATGAATAGGAAACACAGTTCTTTTTTTCAGATCATGCTAATGGTTCTTGCTGTATTTTAGATTCTGGAAAGAAGAGCTTGCTTCTTTGTTAAAACAGAATGTGTTTCAGGGATGAGAACTCTGGTCTGAATTTCCCTTCAGAAACGGAATTAAACACCAGGATCTGTGTCTTCCTACAAGCAAGAGTGCAGTTCTGGTCAACCAAGTGAATTTTCGGCTCAAATGAGTTTACACAGTTCTAGAACCCAACGCGATTATCACTATTAACTAAAGAGCATTTATGTCAGAGGAACTGTTGTCTGTATCCTTTCATCAGCAGAGTTGAACTACATATGGTCCGTATGAGAAGGAAACAGAGTTCTTTTCTTCAGGGCATGCTCATGGTTCTTGCTGTATTTTAGACCCTGGAAAGAAGAGCTTGCTTCTTGCAATAAAACAGAGTTTGTTTCAGGGATGAGAACTCTGGTCGGAATTTCCCTTTAGAAAGAGAGTTAAATTCCATGATCTGAGTCTCCCTACAAGCAAGAGTTTATTTCTGGTAAACCCAGTGTATTTTGGGCTTAAATAATTTTTCACATTTCACAAAAACAACACGATTCTCACTATTAACTAAAGAGCATTTATGTAAGAGGAGCTGTGGTTTGTATCACTTTCATAAGCACAGTTGAACTACATATGGTCCATATGAGTAGGAAAAACAGTTTTTTTTCAGGGCATGCTCATTGTTCTTGCTGTATTGGAGACACTGGAAAGAAGGGCTTGCTTCTTGCATTAAAACAGGGTGTGTGTCATGGATGAGAACTCTGGTCTGAATTTCCCTTCACAATCGGGGTTAAACCCCATGATCAGTGTCTTCCTTCCAGCAAGAGTACATTTCTGGTAAACCAAGTGAATTTTGGTCGGAAATGATTTTACACAGTTCTAGAACCCAACCTTGATTATCACTATTAACTAAAGAGCATTTATGTCAGAGGAGCTGTGGTCTGTATAATTTTCATAAGCAGAGTTGGACTACATATGCCCCGTATGAGTAGGAAACACAGTTCTTATTTTATTTGCATGCTCATGGTTCTTACTGTATTGGAGAACCTGGAAAGAAGAGGATGATTCATGCCTTAAAACAGAGTGTTTTTCAGGGATGAGAATTCTGGTCTGAAGTTCCCTTCAGAAACGGAGTTAAACCCAAGGTCTGTGTCTTTCTACTTGCAAGAGTTCAGTTCTGGTAAACCCAGTGCATTTTGGGCTCAAATAATTTTTCATAGTTCACAAACCCAACATGATTCTCACTATTAACTAAAAAGCATTTATGTAACAGGAGGTGTGGTCTGTATCAGTTTCATAAGCAGAGTTGAACTACATATGGTCCGTTTGAATAGGAAACACAGTTCTTTTTTTCAGACCATGCTCATTGTTCTTGCTGTATTTTAGGCTCTGGAAAGAAGAGCTTGCTTCTTTGTTAAAACAGAATGTGGTTCATGGAAGAGAACTCTGGTCTGAATTTTCCTTTACAAACGGAGTTAAACCCCATGATCTGTGTCTTCCTACCAGCAAGAGTGCAGTTCTGGTAAAACAAGGGAATTTTCGGCAAAAATGACTTTACACAGTTCTAGAACCCAATGCGATTTTCACTATTAACTAAAGAGCATTTATGTAACAGGAGCTGTGGTCTGTATCATTTTCATAAGCAGAGTTGCACTACATATGGTCCGTATCAGTATGAAACACAGTTCTTTTTTTCTTGGCATGCTCCTGGTTCTTACTATATTGGAGAACCTGGAAAGAAGAGGATGATTCATGCCTTAAAACAGAGTATTTTTCAGGGATGAGAATTCTGGTCTGAATTTCCCTTCAAAAACGGAGTTAAACCCCAGGATCTGTGTCTTCCTACAAGCAAGAGTTCAGTTCTGGTAGACCCAGTGCATTTTGGGCTAAAATGATTTTTCATAGTTCACAAACCCAACATGATTCTCACTATTAACTAAAGAGCATTTACGTAACAGGAGGTGTGGTCTGTATCAGTTTCATAAGCAGAGTTGAACTACATATGGTCCGTTTGAGTAGGAAACACAGTTCTTTTATTCTTTGCATGATCATGGTTCTTACTATATTGGAGACACTGGAAAGAAGAGCTTGATTCTTTCTTTAAAACAGAGTGTGTTTCAGGGATGAGAACTCTGGTCTGAATTTCCCTTCACAAACAGAGTTAAACCCCATGATCTGTGTCTTCCTACCAGCATGAGTTCATTTCTGGTAAACCCAGTGAATTTTGTGATCAAATGATTTTTGCCAGTTCACGAACCCTACGCTATTCTCACTATTAACTAAAGGGGATTTATGTTAGAGGAGCTGTGGTTTGTATCAGTTTCATAAGCAGAGTTGAACTACATAGGGTCTGTATGAGTAGGAAACACAGTTCTATTTTTCTGGGCATGCTCATGGTTCTTACTGTATTGGAGAATCTGGAAAGAAGAGGATGATTCATGACTTAAAACAGAGTGTTTTTCAGGGATGAGAACTCTGGTGTGAATTTCCCTTCAGAAACGGAGTTAAACCCCATGATCTGTGTCATCGTACAAGCAAGCTTTTTTTTCTGGTAAACCAAGTGAATTTTCGGCTCAAATGACTTTACACAGTTCTAGAACCCAATGCGATTATCACTATTAACTAAAGAACATTTATGTAAGAGGAGCTGTGGTCTGTATAATTTTCATAAGCAGATTTGGACTACATATGGTCCGTATGAGTAGGAAACACAGTTCTTTTATTCTGGGCATGCTCATGGTTCTTACTGTATTGGAGAATCTGGAAAGAAGAGGATGATTCATGCCTTAAAACAGAGTGTTTTTCAGGGATGAGAATTCTGGTGTGAATTTCCCTTCAGAAACGTAGTTAAACCCCAGGATCTGTGTCTTCCTACAAGCAAGAGTTCAGCTCTGGTAAACCCAGTGAATTTGGGGCTCAAATGATTTTTCGTAGTTCACTAACCCAACATGATTCTCACTATTATCTTAAGAGCATGTATGTAACAGGAGGTGTGGTCTGTATCAGTTTCAGAGTTGAACTATATATTTTCCGTATGAATAGGAAACACAGTTCTTTTTTTTCAGACCATGCTAATGGTTCTTGCTGTATTTTAGATTCTGGAAAGAAGAGCTTGCTTCTTTGTTAAAACAGAATGTGTTTCAGGGAAGAGAACTCTGGTCTGAATTTCCCTTCAGAATCGGAATTAAACACCAGGATCTGTGTCTTCCTAAAAGCAAGAGTTCATTTCTGGTAAACCTAGTGAATTTTGGGCTAAAATGATTTTTCACAGTTCACGAACCCTACGCTATTCTCACAATTAACTAAAGAGGATATATGTAAGAGGAGCTGTGGTTTTTATCAGTTTCATAAGCAGAGTTGAACTACATATGGTCCTTATGAGTAGGAAACACAGTTCTTTTTTTCATGGCATGCTGATAGTTCTTGCTCTATTGGAGACGCTGGAAAGAAGAGCTTGCTTCCTGCATTAAAACAGGGTGTGTTTCATGGATGAGAACTCTGGTCTGATTTTCCCTTCACAAACGGGGTTAAACCCCATGATCTTTGTCTTCCTACCAGCAAGAATTCATTTCTGGTAAACCAAGTGAATTTTCGCCTCAAATGAATTTACAGAGTTCTAGAACCCAATGCGATTATCACTATTGACTAAAGAGCATTTATGTAAGAGGAGCTCTGCTCTGTATCATTTCATAAGAAGTGTTGAACTACATATGGTCCGTATGAGTAGGAAACACAGTTCTTTTTTTCTTGGCATGCTCATGGTTCTTACTGTATTTGAGATCATGGAAAGAAGAGGATGATTCATGCCTTAAAACAGAGTGTTTTTCAGGGATGTGAATTCTGGTCTGAATTTCCCTTCAGAAACGGAGTTAAACCCCAGGATCTGTGTCCTCCTACAAGCAAGAGTTCATTTCTCATAAACCCAGTGAATTTTGGGCTCAAAATATTTTTACAGTTCACCAACGCATACCGATTCCCACTATTAACTAAAGAGCATTTATGTAAGAGGAGCTGTGGTTTGTATCAGTTTCATAAGCAGAGTTGAACTACATATGGTCCGTATTAGTAGGAAACACAGTTCTTTTTTTCAGGGCGTGCTCAATTTCTTGCTGTATTGGAGATGCTAGAAAGAAGAGCTTGCTTCCTGCATTAAAACAGGGTGTGTTTCTTGGATGAGAACACTGGTCTGAATTTACCTTCAGAAACAGAGTTAAACCACAGGATCTGTGTCTTCCTACAAGCAAGAGTTCATTTCTGGTAAACCAAGTGAATTTTGGGCTCAAATGAATTTTCACAGTTCAGAAACCCATCACGATTCTCACTATTCACTAAGGAGCATTTATGTAAGAGGAGCTGTGGTTTGTGTCAGTTTCATAAGCAGAGATGAACTTCATATGGTCTGTATGAGGTGAAATACAGTTCTTTTTTTCTGGGCATTATCATGGTTCTTTCTGTATGGGAGAGGCTGAAAAGAAGAGGATGCTTCTTGCGTTAAAACTTCATGTGTTCCATGGATGAAAACACTGGTCTACATTTTCCTTCAGAAATGGAGTTAAACCCCAGGATCTGTGTCTTCATAATAGACAGAGTTCATTTCTGGTAAACCCAGTGAATTTTGGGCTCAAATGATTTTTCGCAGTTCACGAACCCAACACGATTCTCAATATTAACTAAAGAGCATTTATGTAAGAGGAGCTGTGGTTTGTATCACGTTCATAAGCAGAGTTAAATACATATGGTCAGTATGAGTAGGAAACACATTTTTTTTTTCAGGGCATGCTCATAGTTCTTCCTGTATTTAAGACTCTGGAAAGAAGAGCTTGTTTTTGCGTTAAAACAGTGTGCTTTCAGGGATGAGAATTCTGGTCTGAATTTCCCTACGGAACCGGAGTTAAACCACAGGATCTGCGTCTTCCTACAAGCAAGAGTTTATTTCTGGTAAACCCAGTGAATTTTGAGCTCAAATATTTTTTCACAGTTCACCAACCCAATGCGATTCTCACTGTTAACTAAAGAGCATTTATGCAAGAGGAGCTGTTGTTTGTATCAGTTTCATAAGCAGAGTTGAACTACACATAGTCCGTAAGACTAGGAAACAAATTTCTTTTTTTCTGGGCATGCTCATAATTCTTGCTGTATTTTAGACTCTGGAAAGAAGAGCTTGCTTCTTGTGTTAAAACAGTGTGTGTTTCAGGGCTGAGAATTCTGGTCTGAATTTCCCTCCAGAACCGGAGTTAAACCCAAGGATCTGTGTCTTCCTACAAGCAAGAGTTCATTTCTCGTAAACCCAGTGAATTTTGGGCTCACAATATTTTTACAGTTCACCAACCCAAACCGATTCCCACTATTAACTAAAGAGCATTTATGTAAGAGGAGCTGTGGTTTTTATCAGTTTCATAAGCAGAGTTGAACTACATATGGTCCTTATGAGTAGGAAACACAGTTCTTTTTTTCATGGCATGCTGATAGTTCTTGCTGTATTGGAGACGCTGGAAAGAAGAGCTTGCTTCCTGCATTAAAACAGGGTGTGTTTCATGGATGAGAACTCTGGTCTGATTTTCCCTTCACAAACGGGGTTAAACCCCATGATCTTTGTCTTCCTACCAGCAAGAATTCATTTCTGGTAAACCAAGTGAATTTTCGCCTCAAATGAATTTACAGAGTTCTAGAACCCAATGCGATTATCACTATTAACTAAAGAGCATTTATGTAAGAGGAGCTCTGCTCTGTATCATTTCATAAGAAGTGTTGAACTACATATGGTCCGTATGAGTAGGAAACACAGTTCTTTTTTTCTTGGCATGCTCATGGTTCTTACTGTATTGGAGATCATGGAAAGAAGAGGATGATTCATGCCTTAAAACAGAGTGTTTTTCAGGGATGTGAATTCTGGTCTGAATTTCCCTTCAGAAACGGAGTTAAACCCCAGGATCTGTGTCCTCCTACAAGCAAGAGTTCATTTCTCATAAACCCAGTGAATTTTGGGCTCAAAATATTTTTACAGTTCACCAACGCATACCGATTCCCACTATTAACTAAAGAGCATTTATGTAAGAGGAGCTGTGGTTTGTATCAGTTTCATAAGCAGAGTTGAACTACATATGGTCCGTATTAGTAGGAAACACAGTTCTTTTTTTCAGGGCGTGCTCAATTTCTTGCTGTATTGGAGATGCTAGAAAGAAGAGCTTGCTTCCTGCATTAAAACAGGGTGTGTTTCATGGATGAGAACTCTGGTCTGATTTTCCCTTCACAAACGGGGTTAAACCCCATGACCTGTGTCTTCCTACTAGCAAGCGTTCATTTCTGGTAAACCAAGTGAATTTTCGGCTCAAACGACTTTACACAGTTCTAGAACCTAAGGCGATTATCACTATATATAAAGAGCATTTATGTGAGAGGAGCTGTAGTCTGTATTAGTTTCATCAGCAGAGTTGAACTACATATGGTCCGTATGAGAAGGAAACACATTTCATTTTTTCAGGCATACTCTTGGTTCTTGCTCTATTTGAGACCCTGGAAAGAAGAGCTTGCTTCTTGCATTAAGACAGGGTGTGTTTCATGGATGAGAACTCTGGTCTGAATTTTCTCTCCAAAACGGAGTTAAACCCCATGATCTGTGTCTTCCTACCAGCAAGAGTTCAATTCTGGTAAACCAAGTGAACTTTGGGCTCAAATGATTTTACAGAGTTCTAGAACCCAATGCGATTATCACTATTAACTAAAGAGCATTTATGTAAGAGGAGCTCTGGTCTGTATCATTTCATAAGAAGAGTTGAACTACATATGGTCCGTATGAGTAGGAAACACAGTTCTTTTTTTCAGGGCATGCTCATGGTTCTTGCTGTATTGGAGATGCTGGAAAGAAGAGCTTGCTTCTTGCATTAAAACAGAGTCTGTTTCATGGATGAGAACTCTGGTCTGATTTTCCCTTCACAAACGGGGTTAAACCCCATGATCTGTGTCTTCCTACCAGCAAGAGTTCATTTCTGGTAAACCATGTAAATTTTCAGCTCAAATGACTTTACACAGTTCTAGAACCTAAGGCGATTATCACTATTAACTAAAGAGCATTTATGTGAGAGGAGCTGTGGTCTGTATTAGTTTCATAAGCAGATTTGAACTACATATGGTCCGTATGAGTAGGAAACACAGTTCTTTTTTTCATGGCATGCTCATCGTTCTTGCTGTATTGGAGACGCTGGAAAGAAGAGCTTGCTTCTTGCATTAAAATAGAGTGTTGTTCATGGATGAGAACGCTTGTCTGAATTTCCCTTCAGAACCGGAGTTAAACCCATGATCTGTGTCTCCCTACAAGCAAGAGTTCATTTCTGGTAAACCAAGTGAATTTTGACTCAAATGATTTTACACAGTTCTAGAACCCAACATTGATTATCACTATTAGCTAAAGAGCATTTATGTAAGAGGAGCTGTGTTCTGTATCATTTTCATAAGCAGAGTTGGACTACATATGGTCCGTATGAGTAGGAAACACAGTTCTTTTTTTCTTGGCATGCTCATGGTTCTTACTGTATTGGAGAACATGGAAAGAAGAGGATGATTCATGCCTTAAAACAGAGTGTTTTCAGGGATGTGAATTCTGGTCTGAATTTCCCTTCAGAAACGGAGTTAAACCCCAGGATCTGTGTCTTCCTACAAGCAAGAGTTCAGTTCTGGAAAACTCAGTGAATTCTGTGCTCAAATGATTTTTCGTAGTTCACGAACCCAACATGATTCTCATTATTAACTAAAGAGCATTTATGTAAAAGAAGGTGTGGTCTGTACCAGTTTCATAAGAAGAGTTGAACTACATATGGTCCGTATGAATAGGAAACACAGCTCTTTTTTTCAGTCCATGCTCATGGTTCTTGCTGTATTTTAGACTCTGGAAAGAAGAGCTTGCTTCTTCGTTAAAACAGAATGTGTTTCAGGGATGAGAACTCTGGTCTGAATTTCCCTTCAGAAACGGAGTTAAACCCCAGGATCTGTGTCTTCCTACAAGCAAGAGTTCATTTCTGGTAAACCCAGAGAATTTTGGGCTCAAATGACTTTACACAGTTCTAGAACCTAAGGCGATTATCACTATATATAAAGAGCATTTATGTGAGAGGAGCTGTAGTCTGTATTAGTTTCATCAGCAGAGTTGTACTACATATGGTCCGTATGAGTAGGAAACACATTTCATTTTTTCAGGGTATGCTCTTGGTTCTTGCTCTATTGGAGACGCTGGAAAGAAGAGCTTGCTTCTTGCATTAAGACAGGGTGTGTTTCATGGATGAGAACTCTGGTCTGAATTTCCTTTCCAAAACGGAGTTAAAACCCATGATCTGTGTCTTCCTACCAGCAAGAGTTCATTTCTGGTAAACCAAGTGAATTTTCGGCTCAAATGAATATACAGAGTTCTAGATCCCAATGCGATTATCACTATTAACTAAAGAGCATTTATGTAAGAGGAGCTCTGGTCTGTATCATTTCATAAGAAGAGTTGAACTACATATGGTCCGTATGAGTAGGAAACACAGTTCTTTTTTTCAGGGCATGCTCATGGTTCTTGCTGTATTGGAGATGCTGGAAAGAAGAGCTTGCTTCTTGCATTAAAACAGGGTGTGTTTCATGGATGATAACTCTGGTCTGATTTTCTCTTCACAAACGGGGTTAAACCCCATGATCTGTGTCTTCCTACCAGCAAGAGATCATTTCTGGTAAACCAAGTAAATTTTCGGCTCAAATGACTTTACACAGATCTAGAACCAAAGGCGATTTACACTATTAACTAAAGAGCATTTATGTGAGAGGACCTGTGGTCTGTATTAGTTTCATGAGCAGAGTTGAACTACATATGGTCCGTATGAGTAGGTAACACATTTCATTTTTTCAGGGCATGCTCTTGGTTCTTGCTCTATTGGAGACGCTGGAAAGAAGAGCTTGCTTCCAGCATTAAAACAGGGTGTGTTTCATGGATGAGAACTCTGGTCTGATTTTCCCTTCACAAACGGGGTTAAACCCCATGATCTGTGTCTTCCTACTATCAAGCGTTCATTTCTCGTAAACCAAGTAAATTTTCGGCTCAAATGACTTTACACAGTTCTACATCCCAACATTGATTATCACTATTAGCTAAAGAGCATTTATGTAAGAGGAGCTGTGGTCTGTATCATTTTCATAAGCAGAGTTGGACTACATATGGTCCGTATGAGTGGGAAACACAGTTCTTTTTTTCTGGGCATGCTCATGGTTCTTGCTGTATTGGATACGCTAGAAAGAAGAGGATGCTTCTTGTCCTAAAACAGAGTATGTTTCAGGGATGAGAACTCAGGTCTGAATTTCCATTCAGAAATGAAGTTAAACCCCAGGATCTGTGTCTTCCTACAAGCAAGAGTTCATTTCTGGATAACCCAGTGAATTTTGGGCTCAAAAGATTTTTCACAGTTCACGAACTCAACGCGATTCTCAATATTAACTAAAGAGCATTTATGAAAGATGAGCTGTGGTTTGTATGAGCTTCATAAGCTGAGTTGAACTACCTATGGTCCGTATGATTAGGAAACACATTTCTTTTTTTCAGGGCATGCTCAATGTTCTTGCTGTATTTTAGACTCTGGAAAGAAGAGCTTGCTTCTTGCATTGAAGCAGAGGGTGTTTCAGGTATGAGAACTCTGGTCTGAATTTCCCTTCAGAAACGGAATTAAACCCCAAGATATATGTCTTCTTATAAGCAAGATTTCATTTCTGGTAAACAAAGTGAATTTTCGGCTCAAATATTTTTTCACAGTTCACCAACCCAAACCGATTCTCACTATAAACTAAAGAGCATTTATGTCAGAGGAACTGTGGTTTGTATCAGTTTCATAAGCAGAGTTGAACTACATATGGTCCGTATGAGTAGGAAACACAGTTCTTTTTTTCTGGGCCTGCTCATGGTTCTTGTTGATAGGAGACACTAGAAAGAAGACCTTACTTCTTGCATTAAAACAGAGTGTATTTCAATGATGAGAACGCGGGTCTGAATTTCCCTTCAAAAACGGAGTTAAACCCCAGGATCTGTGTCTTCCTACAAGCAAGAGTTCATTTCTGGTAAACCTAGTGAATTTTGGGCTCAAATGATTTTTCGCAGTTCACAAACCCAACGCTATTCTCACAATTAACTAAAGAGGATTTATGTAAGAGAAGCTGTGGTTTGTATCAGTTTCATAAGCAGAGTTGAACTACATATCGTCTGTTTGAGTAGGAAACACATTTCTTTTTTTCAAGTTATGCTCATGGTTCTTGTTTATTTTAGACTCTGGAAAGAAGAGCTAGCTTCTTGAGTTAAAACAGATTGTGTTTCAGGGATAAGAACTCTTGTCTGAATTTCCCTTCAGAAACGGAGTAAAACCCCAGGATCTGTGTTTTCCTACAAGCAGGAGTTCATTTCTGATAAGCAAAGTGAATTTTGGGCTCAAATGTTTTTACACACTACACTAACAGAACACGATTCTCACTATTAACTAAAGATCCTTTATATAAGAGTAGCTGTGGTTTGTATCAGTTTCAGAAGAAGAGTTGAACTACATATGGTCTGTATGAGTAGGAAACACAGTTCTTTTTTTCAGGGCATGACCATGTTTCTTGATATATTTTAGACTATGGAAAGAAGAGCTTGCTTCTTGAGTTAAATCCGAGTGTGTTTCATGCATGAGAACACTGGTCTGAATTTCCCTTCCGAAAAGGACAGGATCTGTGTCTTCCTACAAGCAAGGTTTCATTTCTGGTTAACCCAAGGAATTTTGGGCTCAAATGACTTTTCGCAGTTCACGAAGCCAACACTATTCTCACTATTAACTAAAGAACATTTATGTAATAGGAGCTGTGGTCTGTAACATTTCATAAGCAGAGTTGAACTACACATGGTCCGTATAATTAAGAAACACAGGTCTTTTTTTCTGGGCATGCTCATGGTTCTTACTGTATTGGAGACAATGGAAAGAAGAGGATGATTCTTGCATTAAAACAGAGTGTTTTTCAGGGTTGAGAATTCTGGTCTGAATTTGCCTTCAGAATCGGATTTAAAGGCCAGGATCTGTGTCTTCCTACAAGCCAGAGTTCTTTTCTGGTATACCCAGGGAATTTTGCGCTCAAATGATTTTTCGCAGTTCACAAACCCAACGTGATTCTCACTATTAACTAAAGAGCATTTATGTAAGTGGAGCTGTTTTTTGTATCAGTTTCATAAGCACAGTTAAACTACATATTGTCCGTATGAGTATGAAACACAGTTCTTTTTTTCTGGGCATGCTCATGGTTCTTGATATATTGGAGCCACTGGAAAGAAAAGCTTGCTTCTTGCGTTAAATCAGAGTGTGTTTCAGGGATGAGAACTCTGGTCTAAATTTCCCTTCAGAAACGGAGTTAAACCCCATGATCCGAGTCTTCCTACAAGCAAGAGTTCATTTCTGGTAAACCAAGTGAATTTTTGTCTCAAATGATTTTACACAATTCTATAACACCACGCGATTATCACTATTAACTAAAGAGCATTTATGTAAGAAGACCTGTGGACTGTATCAGTTTCATAAGAAGAGTTGAACTACATATGGTCCTTATGAGATGGAAACACAGATCTTTTTTTCTAGGCACGCTCATGGTTCTTACTGTATTGGAGATGCTGGAAAGAAGAGCTTGCATCTTGCAAGCTGGATAGAATAGGATGATTCTTGCCTTAAAACAGAGTTTTTTTCAGGGATGAGAACTCTGGTCTGAACTTGACTTCAGAAACGGGGTTAAACCCCAGGATCTGTGTCTTCCTACAAGCAAGAGTTCATTTCTGGTAAACCAAGTGAATTTTTGGCTCAAATGATTTTTAGCAGTTCACGAACCCAACATGATTATTACTATTAACTAAAGAGCATTTTAGTAAGAGGAGATGTTGTTTGTATCAGTTTCATAAGCAAAGTTGAACTACATATGATCCGCATGGGTGGGAAACACAGTTCTTTTTTTCAGGGCATGCTCATGGTTCTTGCTGTATTTTAGACTCTGGAAAGAAGAGCTTGCTTCTTCGTTAAAACAGAGTGTGTTTCAGGGATGACAGCTCTGGTCTGAATTTGCCTTCATAAACGGAGTTAAACCCCAGGATCTGTGTCTTCCTAAAGCAAGATTTCAATCATGGTAAACCCAGTGAATTTTGGGCTCAAATGATTTTTCGCTGTTCACGAAGCCAACGCTATTCTCACTATTAACTAAAGAGGATTTATGTAAGAGGAGCTCTGTTTTGAATCAGTTTCATAAGCAGAATTGAACTACATATGGTCTGCATGAGTAGGAAATACGGTTCTTTTTTTCTGGGAATTCTCATGGTTCTTACTGTATTGGAGAATCTGGATAGAATAGGATGATTCTTGCCTTAAAACAGAGTGTTTTTCAGGGATGAGAATTCTGGTCTGAATTTTCCATCAGAAACGGAGTCAAACCCTAGGATCTGTTTCTTCCTACAAGCAAGAGTTCATTTCTGGTAAACCCATTGAATTTTGGACTCAAATAATTTTTCGCAGTTCACGAACCCAACACAATTCTCACTATTAACTAAAGATCATTTATGTAAGAGGAGCTATGGTTTGTATCAGTTTCATAAGCAGAGTTCATCTACATATAGTCCGTATGAGTTGGAAACACAGTTCTTTTTTTCTGTGCATGCTCATCGTTCTTGCTGTATTGGAGACGTTGAAAAAAGAGCTTGCTTCTTGCGGGAAAACAGAGTGTGTTTCATGGATGAGAACACTGGTCTGAATTTCCTTCAGACACAGAGTTAAACCACATGATCTGTTTCTTCCTACAAGCAAGAGTTCAGTTCTAGTAAACCAAGTGAATTTTGGGCTCAAATGATTTTTCACAGTTCCGAAACCCGTTGCGATTCTCACTTTTAACTAAAGAGCATTTATGTAGGAGGAACTGTGGTTTGTGTCAATTTCATAAGCAGAGTTGAACTGCATATGGTCTGTATGAGGAGGAGACACAGTTTTTTTTTTTTCTGGGCATTCTCATGATTCTTCCTGTATTGGACTCTCTGGAAAGAAGAGGATGCTTCTTGCATTAAAACAGCATGTGCTTCATGGATGAGAACACTGGTCTGAATATACCTTCAGAATCGGAGTTAAACCCCAGGATCTGTGTCTTCCTACAAGCAAGAGTACATTTCTGGTAAACCTAGTGAATTTTGGGCTCAAATGATTTTACACAGTGCACGAATACAAAGAGATTCTAACTATTAAATAAAGAGCATTTATGTAAGAGGAGCAGTGTTTTGTTTCAGTTTCATAAGCAGAGTTGAACTACATATGGTCCGTATGAGTAGGAAACACAGTTCTTTTTTTTCTGGGCATGCTGATGGTTCTTGCTGTATTGGAGATGCTCAAAAGAAGAGCTTGCTTCTTGCATTAAAACAGAGTCTGTTTCATGGATGAGAACACTGGTCTGAATTTACCTTCAGAAACAGAGTTAAACCACAGGATCTGTGTCTTCCTATAAGCAAGAGTTCATTTCTGGTAAACCAAGTGAATTTTGGGCTCAAATGATTTTTCACAGTTCAGAAACCCATCGCGATTCTCACTATTAACTAAAGAGAATTTATGTAAGAGGAGCTGTGGTTTGTATCAGTTTCATAAGCAGAGTTCATCTACATATGGTCCATATGAGTAGGAAACACAGTTCTTTTTTTCTGTGCATGCTCATCGTTCTTGCTGCATTGGAGACGCTGAAAGAAGAGCTTGCTTCTTGTGGGAAAACAGAGTGTGTTTCATGCATGGATGAGAACACTGGTCTGAATTTCCTTCAGACACAGAGTTAAACCCCCGGATCTCTGTCTTCCTACAAGCAAGAGTTCAGTTCTGGTAAACCAAGTGAATTTTGGGCTCAAATGATTTTTCACAGTTCAGAAACCCATTGCGATTCTCACTTTTAACTAAAGAGCATTTATGTAAGAGGAACTGTGCTTCATGTCAGTTTCATAAGCAGAGTTGAACTGCATATGGTCTGTATGAGATGGAAACACAGTATTTTTTTTCTGGGTATTCTCATGATTCTTCCTGTATTGGAGACGCTGGAAAGAAGAGGATGCTTCTTGCGTTAAAACAGCATTTGTTTCATGGATGGGAACACTGGTCTGAATATACCTTCAGAATCGGCGTTAAACCCCAGGATCTGTGCCTTCTTACAAGCAAGAGTTCATTTCTGGTAAAAAATGAATTTTAAGCTCAAATGATTTTTGCAGTTTATGAACCCTACGCGATTCTAACTATTTACTAAAGAGCATTTATGTAAGAGGATCTGTGGTTTGTATCAGTTTCATAAGGAGAGTAGAATACATATGGTCCGTATGAGTAGGAAACACAGTTCTTTATTTCAGGGCATGCGCATGGTTCTTGATGTATTTTTGAATCTGGAAAGAAGAGTATGCTTCTTGCGTTTAAACAGTGTGTGTTTCAGGGATGAGAATAAGTGTCTGAATTTCCCTTCAGAAACGGAGTTTAACCCTAGGATCTGTGTCTTCCTATAAGCAAGAGTTCATTTCTGCTAAACCCAGTGAATTTTGGACTCAAATGATTTTCGCAGTTCACGAACCCAATGCGATTCTCACTATTAACTAAAGAGCATTAATGTAAGAGGAGCTGTGGTTTGTACCAGTTTTATAAGCAGAGTTGAACTACATATGGTGCGTATGAGGGGGAAAAACTTCTTTTTTACAGGGCATGCTCATGGTTCTTGCTGTATTTTAGACTCTGTAAAGAAGAGCTTGCTTCTTGCGTGAAAACAGTGTGTATTTCAGGGATGAGAACTCCGGTCTGAATTTCTCTTCAGAAACGAGTTAAACCCCAGGATCTGTGTCTTCCTACAAGCAAGAGTTCCTTTCTTGTAAACCCAGTGAATTTTTGGCTCAAATAATTTTTCGCTCTTCACGAACCCAACACAATTCTCACTATGAACCAAACAGCATTTATGTAAGAGGAGCTGTGGTTTGTATCTGTTTCATAAGCAGAGTTCAACTACATATGGTCCGTATGAGTATGAAACACAGTTCTTTTTTTCTGTGCATGCTCATGGTTCTTGCTGTATTAGAGATGCTGGAAAGAAGAGCTTGCTTCTTGCGTGAAAACAGAGTGTTTCATGGATGAGAACACTGCTCTTAATTTCCTTCAGACACAGATTTAAACCCCCGGATCTGTGTCTTCCTACAAGCAAGAGTTCAGTTCTGGTAAACCAAGTGAATTTTGGGCTCAAATGATTTTTCACAGTTCAGAAACCCATTGTGATTCCTACTTTTAACTAAAGAGCATTTATGTAAGAGGAAGTGTGGTTTGTGTCAGTTTCATAAGCAGAGTTGAACTGCATATTGTCTGTATGAGGAGGAAACACAGTTTTTTTTTTTTTTTTCTGGGCATTCTCATGATTCTTCCTGTATTGCAGACACTGGAAAGAAGAGGATGCTTCTTGTGTTAAAACAGCATGTGTTTCATAGATGAGAACACTGGTCTGAATATACCTTCAGAATTGGAGTTAAACCCCAGGATCTGTGTCTTTCTACAAGCAAGAGTACATATCTGGTAAACCTAGTGAATTTTGGTCTCAAATGATTTTACACAGTGCACGAATACAAAGCGATTCTAACTATTAAATAAAGAGCATTTATGTCAGAGGAGCAGTGGTTTGTTTCAGTTTCATAAGCAGAGTTGAACTACATATGGTCCATATGAGTAGGGAACACAGTTCTTTTTTTCTGGGCATGCTCATGGTTCTTGCTGTATTGGAGATGCTGGAAAGAAGAGCTTGATTCTTGCGAGAAAAAAAACTTTGTTTCATGGATGAGAACACTGCTCTGAATTTACATTCAGAAACAGAGTTAAACTACAGGATCCGTGTGTTCCTACAAGCAAGTGTTTACTTCTGGTAAACCCAGTGAATTTTGAGCTCAAATGATTTTTCGCAGTTCACCAACCTAAGGCAATTATCACTATTAACAAAAGAGCATTTATGTAAGAGGAGATGTGGTTTGTACCAGTTTCCTAAGCAGAGATGAACTACATATGGTCTGTATGAGTAGGTAAAACAGTTCGTTTTTGAAGGCATGCACATGGTTCTTGCTGTATTGGAGACGCTGGAAAGAAGAGCTTGCTTCTTGCATTAAAACAGAGTGTGTTTCATGAATGAGAACTCTGGTCTGAATTTCCCTTCAGAAACGGAGTTAAACCCCAGGATCTGTATCTTACTACAAGCTAGAGTTCATTTCTGGGAAACCAAGTGAATTTTTGGCTCAAATGATTTTACACACTTCTAGAACCCAACACTATTATCACTATTAACTAAAGAGCATTTGAGTAACAGGAGCTGTGGTTTGTATCAGTTTCATAAGCAGAGTTGAACTACATATGGACCGTATGAGTAGGAAACACAGTTCTTTTTTCAGGGCGTGCTCATTGTTCTAGTTATATTGGAGACTCTGGAATGAAGAGCTTGCTTCTTGCTTTAAAACAGAGTGTGATTCATGGATGAAAACTCTGGTCTGAATTTCCCTTCAGAAACAGAGTTAAACTACAGGATCCGTGTGTTCCTACAAGCAAGTGATTATTTCTGGTAAACACAGTGAATTTTGAGCTCAAATATTTTTTCGCAGTTCACCAAACCAATGTGATTCTCACTATTAACTAAAGAGCATTTATGTAAGAGGACCTGTTGTTTGTATCAGTTTCATAAGCAGAGTTGATCTACATATGGTATGTATGACTAGGAAACACATTTCTTTTTTTCTGGGCATGCTCATGGTTCTTGCTGTTTGGAAAATCTGAAAAGTAGAGCATGCTTCTTGCGTGAAAACAAAGTGTGTTCCATGGATGAGATCACTGGTCTGAATTTACCTTCAGAATCAGAGTTAAACCACAGGATCTGTGTCTTCCTACAAGCAAGAGTTCATTTCTGTTAAACCCAGTGAATTTTGGGCTCAAATGATTTTTCACAGTTGAGAAACCCATCGCGAATCTCACTATTCACTAAAGAGCATTTATGTAAGAGGAGCTGTGGTTTGTGTCAGTTTCATAAGCAGAGATGAACTTCATATGGTCTGTATGAGGTGAAATACAGTTCTTTTTTTCTGGGCATTATCATGGTTCTTGCTGTATTGGAGACGCTGAAAAGAAGTAGTGCTACTTGCGTTAAAACAGCATGTGTTCCATGGATGAAAACACTGGTCTGAATTTTCCTTCAGAAACGGAGTTAAACCCCAGGATCTGTATCTTCCTACAAGCTAGAGGTCATTTCTGGTAAACCAAGTGAATTTTTGGGTCAAATGATTTTACACAGTTCTAGAACCCAACATGATTATCATTATTAACTAAAGAGAATTTACGTAAGAGGAGCTGTGGTTTGTATCAGTTTCATAAGCAGAGTTGAACTACATATGGTCTGTATGAGTAGGAAACACAGTTCGTTTTTTCAGGGCATGCTCATAGTTCTTGCTGTATTTTAGACTCTGGAAAGAAGAGCTTGCTTCTTGTGTTAAAACAGTGTGTGTTTTAGGGATGAGAATTCTGGTCTGAATTTCCCTACGGAACCGGAGTTAAACCCCAGCATCTGTGTCTTCCTACAAGCAAGAGTTTATTTCTGGTAAATCCAGTGAATTTTGAGCTCAAATGTTTTTTCGCAGTTCACCAACCCAATGCGATTCTCACTTTTAACTAAAGAGCATTTATGTAAGAGGAGGTGTGTTTTTTATCAGGTTCATAAGCAGAGTTCAACTACATATGGTCTGTATGAGTAGGAAACACAGTTCTTTTTTTTCTGGGCATGCTCATGGTTCTTGCTGTATTTTATACTCTGGAAAGAAGAGATTGCTTCTTTCGTGGAAACGGTGTGTGTTTCAAGGAAGAGAACTCTGGTGAATTTCCCTTCAGAAACGGAGTTAAACACCAGTATCTGTGTCTTCCTACAAGCAGGCGTTCATTTCTGGTAAACCCAGTGATTTTTGGGGTCAAATATTATTTTGCAGTACACGAACCCAACACAATTCTCATTATTAACTAAAGAGCATTTATGTAACAGGAGCTGTGCTTTGTATCAGTTTCATAAGCAGAGTTAAACGTCATTTGGTCCGTATGAGTAGGAAACACAGTTCTTTTTTTCTGTGCATGCTCATCGTTCTTGCTATATTGGAGAAACTGGAAAGAAGAGCTTGCTTCTTGCGTGAAAACAGAGTGTGTTTCATGGATGAGAACACTGGTCTGAATTTTCCTTCAGAAACGGAGTTAAACCACAGGATCTGTGTCTTCCTACAAGCCAGAGTTCATTTCTGTTAAACCCAGTGAATTTTGGGCTCAAATGATTTTTCGCAGTTCACGAACCCAACACGATTCACACTATTAACTAAAGAGCATTTATGTTAGAGGAGCTGTGCTTTGTATCAGGTTCATAAGCAGAGATGAATACATATGGTCGGTATGAGTAGGAAACACAGTTCTTTTTTTCAGGACATGCTCATAGTTCTTGCTGTATTTTAGAATCTGGAAAGAAGAGCTTGCTTCTTGTGTTAAAACAGTGTGTGTTTCAGGGCTGAGAATTCTGGTCTGAATTTCCCTTCAGAAACGGAGTTAAACCACAGTATCTGTGTCTTCCTACAAGCAAGAGTTCATTTCTGGTAAACCAAGTGAATTTTGGGCTCAAATGAATTTTCACAGTTCAGAAACCCATCACGATTCTAACTATTCACTAAGGAACATTTATGTAAGAGGAGCTGTGGTTTGTGTCAGTTTCGAAGCAGAGATGAACTTCATATGGTCTGTATGAGGTGAAATACAGTTCTTTTTTTTCTGGGCATTATCATGGTTCTTTCTGTATTGGAGACGCTGAAAAGAAGAGGATGCTTCTTGCGTTAAAACTTCATGTGTTCCATGGATGAAAACACTGGTCTGCATTTTCCTTCAGAAATGGAGTTAAACCCCAGGATCTGTTTCTTCGTACTAGACAGAGTTCATTTCTGGTAAACCCAGTGAATTTTGGGCTCAAATGTTTTTTCGCAATTCAAGAACCCAACACGATTCTCACTCTTAACTAAAGAGCATTTATTTAAGAGGAGCTGTGGTTTGTATCACGTTCATAAACAGAGTTGAATACATATGGTCCGTATGAGTAGGAAACACAGTTCTTTTTTTCAGGGCATGCTCATAGTTCTTGCTGTATTTTAGACTCTGGAAAGAAGAGCTTGCTTCTTGTGTTAAAACAGTGTGTGTTTTAGGGATGAGAATTCTGGTCTGAATTTCCCTACGGAACCAGAGTTAAACCCCAGCGTCTGTGTCTTCCTACAAGCAAGAGTTTATTTCTGGTAAATCCAGTGAATTTAGAGCTCAAATGTTTTTTCGCAGTTCACCAACCCAATGCGATTCTCACTTTTAACTAAAGAGCATTTATGTAAGAGGAGGTGTGTTTTATATCAGGTTCATAAGCAGAGTTCAACTACATATGGTCTGTATGAGTAGGAAACACAGTTCTTTTTTTTCTGAGCATGCTCATGGTTCTTGCTGTATTTTATACTCTGGAAAGAAGAGATTGCTTCTTTCGTGAAAACGGTGTGTGTTTCAAGGAAGAGAACTCTGGTGAATTTCCCTTCAGAAACGGAGTTAAACCCCAGGATCTATGTCTTCCTACAAGCAGGCGTTCATTTCTGGTAAACCCAGTGATTTTTGGGGTCAAATATTATTTTGCGGTACACGAACCCAACACAATTCTCAATATTAACTAAAGAGCATTTATGTAACAGGAGCTGTGGTTTGTATCAGTTTCATAAGCAGAGTTAAACGTCATTTGGTCCGTATGAGTAGGAAACACAGTTCTTTTTTTCTGTGCATGCTCATCGTTCTTGCTGTATTGGAGACACTGGAAAGAAGAGCTTGCTTCTTGCGTGAAAACAGAGTGTGTTTCATGGATGAGAACACTGGTCTTAATTTTCCTTCAGAAACGGAGTTAAACCACAGGATCTGTGTCTTCCTACAAGCCAGAGTTCATTTCTGTTAAACCCAGTGAATTTTGGGCTCAAATGATTTTTCGCAGTTCACGAACCCAACACGATTCACACTATTAACTAAAGAGCATTTATGTAAGAGGAGCTGTGCTTTGTATCAGGTTCATAAGCAGAGATGAATACATATGGTCGGTATGAGTAGGAAACACAGTTCTTTTTTTCAGGACATGCTCATAGTTCTTGCTGTATTTTAGAATCTGGAAAGAAGAGCTTGCTTCTTGTGTTAAAACAGTGTGTGTTTCAGGGCTGAGAATTCTGGTCTGAATTTCCCTTCAGAAACGGAGTTAAACCCCAGGATCTGTGTCTTCCTACAAGCAAGAGATCATTTCAGGTAAACTAAGTGAATTTTGGCTCAAATGATTTTTCACAGTTCAGAAACCCATAGCAATTCTCACTATTAACTAAAGTTAATTTATGTAAGTGGAGCTGCAGTTTGTGTCAGTTTCATAAGTAGTGTTGAACTCCATATGCTCTGTATGAGGAGGAAACACAGTTCTTTTTTTCCTGGGCATGCTCATGGTTCTTGCTGTGTTTTAGACTCAGGAAAGAAGACCTTGCTTCTTGCGTTAAAACAGAGTGTGTTTAAGGGATGAGAACTCTGGTCTGAATTTCCCTTCAGAAACAGAGTTAAACCCCAGGATCTGTATCTTCCTACAAGCAAGTGTTCCTTGCTGGTTTTCCCAGCAGTTCATGAACCCAACGTGATTCTCACTATTAACTAAGGAGCATTTATATTATAGGAGATGTGGTTTGTATCAGTTTGATAAGCAGAGTTGAACTACATATGGTCCATATGAGTAGGAAACACAGATCTTTTTTTTTTCTGGGCATGCTCATGGTACTTGCTGTATTGGAGATGCTAGAAAGAAGAGCTTGCTTCTTGCGTGAAAACAGAGTGTGTTTCATGGATGAGAACACTGGTCTGATTTTACCTTGAGAAACAGAGTTAAACTCCAGGATCTGTGTCTTCCTACAAGCAAGAGTTCATTTCTGGTAAACCAAGTGTATTTTTGGCTCAAATGATTTTTCACAGTTCAGAAACGCATCACGATTCTCACTATTAACTAAAGAGCATTTATGTAAGAGGAGCTGTGGTTTGTATCAGTTTCATAATCAGAGTTGAACTACATATGGTCCGTATGAGTAGGAAACAGTTCTTTTTTTTCAGGGCATGCTCATGGTTCTTCCTGTATTTTAGACTCAGGAAAGAAGACCTTCCTTCTTGCGTTAAAACAGAGTGTGTTTCAGGGATGAGAATTCTGGTCTGAATCTTCCTTCAGAAACGGAGTAAACCCCCGGATCTGTGTCTTCCTACAAGCAAGTGTTCATTTCTGATTAACCCAGTTTATTTTGGCTCTAATGATTTTTCGCAGTTCATGAACCCAAGGTGATTCTCACTATTAACTAAAGATCAGTTATGTAAGAGGAGCTGTGGTTTGCATCAGTTTAAGAAGCAGAGTTGAACTAGATATGATCCAAATGTGTAGGAAACACACTTCTTTTGTTCTGAGCAAACTCACGTTTCCTGCTGTATTAGAGACTCTAGAAAGCAAGAGCATGCTTCTTGCTCTAAAGTAGAGTGTGTTTCATGGATGAGAACTCTGCTGTGTGTTTCCTTCAGAAACGGAGTTAAATCCCAGGCTATGTGTGTTCCTACAATCAAGAAATTGTTTCAGGTAAACGCGGTCACTATTCACCTCAAACAATCTACATCATTCATGAAGCTCAAACGTTTCTCATCTTAACTGGCAAGCATTGGATGTTAGAGAACCTGTAGTTTGAATCAGTTTCAGAAGCAGAGTTGAACTAGATATGGTCTGTATCCGTAGGAAACACCATTCTTTGGTTCTGAGCACACTCACCTTTCCTGCTGTATTAGAGATTCTAGAAAGCAAGAGCGTGCTTCTTGTTCTAAAGCAGAGTGTGTACCATGGATGAGAACTGTGCTGTGTTTTCACCTTCAGAAATGGAGTTAAATCCCAGGGTCTGTGTCTTCCTACAAGCAAGTCTTCCTTTCAGGTAAGGGCAGTCACCTTTCAGCTCAAATGATCTACATCGTTCATGAAACTCTAATGTTTCTCGCTCTTAAATGAAAAGCATTGTATGTTAGAGGACCTGTGGTTTGCATCAGTTTCAGAAGTAGAGTTGAAGTAGATATGTACCGTATGTGTAGGACACACAGGTCTTTTGTTGTGAGCACACTCACGTTTCCTGCTGTCTTAGAGACTCTAGAAGCAAGAGCGTGCTTCTTGCTCTAAAGCAGAGTGTGTTTCATGGATGAAAACTATGCTGTGTATTTCCTTCAGAAATGGAGTTAAATCCTAGTCTCTGTGTCTTCCTACAAGCAAGAATTTGTTTCAGGTATACGCAGTAAATTTTCAGCTCAAACTAAGCTACATTGTCCATGATGCTCACATGTTTATCGCTCTTATCTCAAAAGCATTGGATGATAGATGATCTGTGGTTTGTATCAGTTTCAGAAGCAGTGTTGAACTAGATATGGTCCGTATGTGTAGGAAACACCATTCTTTTGTTCTTAGCACACTCACGTTTCCTGCTGTATTTGAGACTCTAGAAAGCAAGAGCGTGCTTCTTGCTCTAAAGCAGAGTGTGTACCATGGATGAGAACTGTGCTGTATTTCTAACTTCTGAAATGGAGTTAAATCCGAGGCTCTGTGTCTTCCTACAAACAAGACATCCTTTCAGGTAAGGGCAGTCACTTTTCAGCTCAAATGATATACATCGTTCATGAAGCTCAAACGTTTCTCATCTTAACTGGCAAGCATTGGATGTTAGAGGACCTGTGGTGTGTATCAGTTTCAGATGCAGAGTTGAACTGGATATGGTCTGTATGTGGGGGAAACACCTTTCTTTTCTTCTGAGCACACTCACGTTTCCTGCTGTATTAGAGACTCTAGAAAGCAAGAGCGTGCTTCTTTCTCTAAAGCAGAGTGTGTTTCATGGATGAAAACTGTGCCGTGTGTTTCCTTCAGAAATGGAGTTAAATCCCAGGTTCTGTGTCTTCTTACAAGCAAGACTTCGTTTCTCGTAAACACAGTCATTTTTCCACTCAAAGGAAGCTACATCATACATGAAGCTCTCACGTTTCTTGCAATTAACTGAAAAGCATGGAATATTAGAGGACCTGTGATTTGTATCAGTTTCAGAAGCAGAGTTGAAGTAGATAGGTACCGTATGTGTAGGACACACAGGTCTATTGTTGTCAGCACAGTCACGTTTCCTGCTGTCTTAGAGCCTCTAGAAAGCAAGAGCGTGCTTCTTGCTCTAAAGCAGAGTGTGTACCATGGATGAGTACTGTGCAGTGTTTTACCTTCAGAAATGGAGTTAAATCCCAGGTTCTGTGTCTTCCTACAAGTAAGTCTTCCTTTCAGGTAAGGGCAGTAACTTTTCTGCTCAAACGATCTACATCGTTCATGAAGCTCAAACGTTTCTCATCCTAGCTGGCAAGCGTTGGATGTTAGAGACCTTTGCTTTGCATCAGTTTATGAAGCAGAGTTGAACTAGATACAGTCCAAATGTGTAGGAAACACAGTTTTTTGTTCTGAGCACACTCATGTTTCTTGCTGTATTAGAGACCCTAGAAAGCAAGAGCGTGCTTCTTGCTCTAAAGCAGAGTGTATTTCATGGATGAGAACTGTGCTGTGTGTTTCGCTTCAGAAATAGAGTTAAATCCCAAGCTCTGAGTGTGTAGGACACACAGGTCTTTTGTTGTGAGCACACTCATGTTTCCTGCTGTCTTAGAGCATCTAGAAAGCAAGAGCGTGCTTCTTACTCTAAAGCAGAGTGTGTTTCATGGATGAAAACTGTGCTGTGAGTTTCCTTCAGAAATGTACTTAAATCCCAGGTTCTGTGTTTTCCTACAAGCAAGAATTTGTTTCAGGTAAACGCAGTCAGTTTTCAGGTCAAACGAAGCTACATTGTCCACGAAGCTCACACATTTCTCACTCTTAACAGAAAATAATTGGATGTTAGAGGACCTGTGGTTTGTATCAGTTTCAGAAGCAGAGTTGAACTAGATATGGTCCTTATAGGTAGGAAAAATCCATTCTTTGGTTCTGAGCACACTCACGTTTCCTGCTGTATTAGAGATTCTAGAAAGCAAGAGCGTGCTTCTTGCTCTAAAGCAGAGAGTGTACCATGGATGAGAACTGTGCTGTGTTTTTACCTTCATAAATGGAGTTAAATCCGAGGTTCTGTATCTTCCTACAAACAAGACTTCCTATCAGGTAAGGGCAGTCTCTTTTCACCTCAAACAATCTACATCTTTCATGAGCTAAAATGTTTCTCATCTTAACTGGCAAGCATTGGATGTTAGAGAAATTGTAGTTTGCATCCGTTTCAGAAGCAGAGTTGAACTAGATATGGTCCAAATGTGTAGCAAACACTGTTCATTTGTTCTGAGCACACTCACGTTTCCTGCTGTATTAGAGACTCTACAAAGCAAGAGCGTGCTTCTTGCTCTAAAGCAAAGTGTGTTTCATGGATAAAAACTGTGCTGTGTGTTTCCTACAGAAATGGAGTTAAATCCCAAGCTCTGTGTCTTCCTACAAGCAAGAATTTGTTTCAGGTAGACGCAGTCACTTTTCAGCTCAAACGAAGCTACCTCGTCCACAAAGCTGACCTGTTTCTCGCTCTTAACTGAAAAGAATTGGATGTTAGAGGACCTGTGGTTTGTATCAGTTTCAGAAGCAGAGTTTAACTAGATATGGTCCAAATGTGTAGGAAACACCATTCATTTGTTCTGAGCACACTCACGTTTCCTGTTGTATTAGAGACTCTACAAAGCAAAGGCATGCTTCTTGCTCTAAAGCAGATTGTGTTTCATGGATGAAAACTGTGCTGTGTGTTTCCTTCAGCAATGGAGTTCAATCCCAGCTTCTGTGTCTTCCCAAAAGCAAGAAATTGTTTCAGGTAAACGCAGTCACTTTTCAGCTCAAACTAAGCTACATCGTCCACGAAGCTCACACGTTTCTTGCTCTTAACTGAAAAGGATTGGTTGTTAGAGGACCTGTCCTTTGTATCAGATTCAGAAGCAGAGTTGAACTAGATATGGTCGGTATTTGTAGGAAACACCATTCTTTTGTTCTGAGCACACTCACATTTCCTGATGTATCAGAGACTCTAGAAAGCAAGATTGTGCTTCTTGCTCTAAAGCAGAGTGTGTGCCATGGATGAGTACTGTGCTCTGATTTTACCTTCAGAAATGGAGTTATTCCCAGGGTCTGTGTCTTCCTACAAGCAAATCTTCCTTTCAGGTAAGGGCAGTCACTTTTCAGCTCAAAGGATCTACATCGTTCATGAAGCTCTCATATTTCTCGCTCTTAACTGAACAGCATTGGATGTTAGAGGACCTGTGGTTTGTATCAGTTTCAGAAGCAGAGTTGAACTAGATATGGTCCGCATGTGTAGGAAACCCCATTCCTTTTTTCTGAGCACACTCACCTTTCCTGCTGTACTAGAGACTCTAGAAAGCAAGATCGTGCTTCTTCCTCTAAAGCACAGTGTGTACCATGGATGAAAACTGTGCTGTGTGTTTCCTTCAGAAATGGAGATAAAACCCAGGCTCTGTGTCTTCATACAAGCAAGACATTGTTTCAGATAAGGGCAGTCACTTTTCAGCTGAAAAGAACTACATCGTCATGAACCTAACACGTTTCTCATCTTAACTGGCAAGCATTGCATGTTAGAGGACCTGTGGTTTGTATCAGTTTTAGATGCAGAGTTGAACTAGATATGGTCTGTATGTGAAGGAAACACGGTTCTTCTGTTCAGAGCACACTCACGTTTCTTGCTGTATTAGAGACCCTAGAAAGCAAGAGCGTGCTTCTTGCTCTAAAGCAGAGTTGATTTCATGGATGAGAACTGTGCTGTGTGTTTCGCTTCAGAAATAGAGTTAAATCCCAAGCTCTGAGTCTTCTTACAAGCAAGACTTCATTTCTTGTAACGCAGTCATTTTTCCACTCAAAGGAAGCACCACTGTACACGAAGCTCAGATGTTTCTCGCTCTTAATTGAAAACAATTGGATGTTAGAGGACCTGTGATTTGTATCAGTTTCAGAAGCAGAGTTGAAGTAGATATGTACCTTATGTGTAGGACACTCAGGTCTTTTGTTGTGAGCACACTCACATTTCCTGCTCTCTTAGATACTCTATACAGCAAGAGCGTGCTTCTTGCTCTAAATCAGAGTGTGTTTCATGGATGAAAACTGTGCTGTGTGTTTCCTTCAGCAATGGAGTTCAATCCCAGGTTCTGTGTCTTCCTAAAAGCAAGAATTTGTTTCAGGTAAACGCAGTCACTTTTCAGCACAAACGAAGCTACTTCGTCCACGAAGCTCACACGTTTCTTGCTCTTAACTGAAAAGGATTAGATGTTAGAGGACCTGTGGTTTGTATCAGTTTCAGAAGCAGAGTTGTACTAGATATGGTCCGTATTTGTAGGGAACACCATTTTTTGTTCTGAGCACACTCACGTTTCCTGATGTATTAGAGACTCTAGAAAGCAAGAGCGTGCTTCTTGCTCTAAAGCATAGTGTGTACCATGGATGAGAACTGTGCTCTGTTTTTTCCTTCAGAAATGGAGTTAAATCCCAGGTTCTGTGTCTCCCTACAAGCAAGTCTTCCTTTCAGGTAAGGGCAGTCACTTTTCAGCTCAAACGAAGCTACATCGTCCACAAAGCTCACATGTTTCTCAATCTTAACTGAAAAGAATTGGATGTTAGAGGACCTGTGGTTTGTATCAGTTTCAGAAGCAGAGTTGAACTAGATATGGTCCGTATGTGTAGGAAACACCATTCTTTTATTCTGAGCACACTCACGTTTCCTGCTGTATTAGAGATTCTAGAAAGCAAGAGCTTGATTCTTGCTGTAAAGCAGAGTGTCTTTCATGGATGAAAACTGTGTTGTGTGTTTACTTCAGAAATGGAATTAAATCCCAGGCTCTGTGTCTTCCTACAAGCAAGAATTTGTTTCAGGTAAACGCAGTCATCTTTCAGCTCAAACGAAGCTACACCGTCCACAAAACTGACACATTTCTTGCTTTTAACTGAAAAGCATTTGATGTTACAGGACCTGTGGTTTATATCAGTTTAAGAAGCAGAGTTGAAGTAGATATGGTCCAAATGTGTAGGAAACACGGTTTTTTTGTTCTGAGCACACACATGTTTTCTGCTGTTTTAGAGACTGTAGAAAGCAAGAGTGTGCTTCTTGCTCTAAAACAGAGTGTGTTTCATGGATGCGAACTGTGCTGTGTGTTTCCCTTCAGAAATGGAGTTAAATTCCAGGCTCTGTGTCTTCTTACAAGCAAGACATCGTTTCTCATAAACACAGTCATTTTTCCACTCAAAGGAAGCAACATCATACACGAAGCTCACACATTTCTCGCTCTTAAATGTAAAGTGTGGAATGTTAGAGGACCTGTGATTTGTATCAGTTTCAGAAGCAGAGTTGAAGTAGATATGTACAGTATGTGTAGGACACACAGGTCTTTTGTTGTGAGCACACTCACGTTTCCTGCTGTCTAAGAGACTCTAGAAAGCAAGAGCGTGCTTCTTGCTCTAAAGCAGAGTGTGTACCATGGATGAGAACTGTGCTCTGTGTTTTCTTCAGAAATGGAGTTCAATCCCAGGCTCTGTGTCTTCCTACAGGCAAGAATTTGTTTCAGGTAAACGCAGTCACTTTTCAGCTAAAATGAAGCTACATCGTCCACGAAGCTCACATGTTTCTTGCTCTTGACTGAAAAGGATTGGATGTTAGTGGACCTGTGGTTTGTATCAGTTTCAGTAACAAAGATGAACTAGATATGGTCCGGATGTGTAGGAAACCCCAGTCTTTATTTCTGAGCACACTCACTTTTCCTGCTGTCTTAGAGTGTCTAGAAAGCAAGAGCGTGCTTCTTGCTCTTAAGCAGAGAGTGTACCATGGATGTGAACTGTGCTGTGTTTTTACCTTCAGAAATGGAGTTAAATCCCAGGTTCTGTGTCTCCCTACAAGCAAGTCTTCCTTTCAGGTAAGGGCAGTCACTTTTCAGCTCAAATGATCTACATCGTTCATGAAGCTCAAACGTTTCTCATCTTAACTGAAAAGCATTGGATGTTAGAGGACCTGTGGTTTGTATCAGTTTCAGAAGCAGAGTTGAACTAGATATGGTCCGTATGTGTAGGAAACACATTCTTTTATTCTGAGCACACTCACGTTTCCTGCTGTATTAGAGATTCTAGAAAGCTAGAGCGTGATTCTTGCTGTAAAGCAGAGTGTCTTTCATGGATGAAAACTGTGTTGTGTGTTTACTTCAGAAATGGAATTAAATCCCAGGCTCTGTGTCTTCCTACAAGCAAGAATTTGTTTCAGGTAAACGCAGTCATCTTTCAGCTCAAACGAAGCTACACCGTCCACAAAACTGACACATTTCTTGCTTTTAACTGAAAAGCATTTGATGTTACAGGACCTGTGGTTTGTATCAGTTTCAGAAGCAGAGTTGAACTAGATATGGTCTGTATGTGTAGAAATCACCATTCTTTTGACCTGAGCACACTCACGTTTCCTGCTGTATTAGAGACTCTAGAAAGCAAGAACGTGCTTCTTGGTCTAAAGCAGAGTGTGTACCATGGATGAGAACTGTGCTGAGTTTCTACCTTCAGAAATGGAGTTAAATCCGGGCTTCTGTGTCTTCCTACAAACCAGACTTCCTTTCAGTTAAGGGAAGTCAATTTTCAGCTCAAAAGAAGGTACCTCGTCCACAAAGCTCTAATGTTTCTTGTTCTTAACTGAAAAGAATTGGATGTTAGCGGACCTGTGGTTTGTATCAGTTTCAGAAGCAGAGTTGAACTAGATATGGTCTGTATGTGTAGAAATCACCATTTTTTTGACCTGAGCACACTCACGTTTCCTGCTGTATTAGAGACTCTAGAAAGCAAGAACGTGCTTCTTGGTCTAAAGCAGAGTGTGTACCATGGATGAGAACTGTGCTGATTTTCTACCTTCAGAAATGGAGTTAAATCCGGGCTTCTGTGTCTTCCTACAAACCAGACTTCCTTTCAGTTAAGGGAAGTCAATTTTCAGCTCAAAAGAAGGTACATCGTCCACAAAGCTCTAATGTTTCTTGTTCTTAACTGAAAAGAATTGGATGTTAGCGGACCTGTGGTTTGTATCAGTTTCAGAAGCAGAGTTGAACTAGATATGTTCCGTATGTGTAGGAAACACCATTCTTTTGTTCTGAGCACACTCATGTTTCCTACTGTATTAGAGATTCTAGAAAGCAAGAGCATTTTTCTTGCTGTAAAGCAGAGTGTCTTTCATGGATGAAAACTGTGTGGTGTGTTTCCTTCAGAAATGGAATTAAATCCCAGGCTCTGTGTCTTCCTACAAGCAAGAATTTGTTTCAGGTAAACGCAGTCATCTTTCAGCTCAAACGAAGCTACACCGTCCACAAAACTGACACATTTCTTGCTTTTAACTGAAAAGCATTGGATGTTAGAGGACCTGTCATTTGTATCAGTTTCAGAAGGAGAGTTAAACTAGATATGGTCCAAGTGTTTAGGAAACACGGTTTTTTTTGTTTTGAGCACACTCACGTTTCCTGCTGTATTAGAGACTGTAGTAAGCAAGAGCGTGCTTCTTGCTCTAAAACAGAGTGTGTTTCATGGATGAGAACTGTGCTGTGTGTTTCCCTTCAGAAATGGATTTAAATCCCAGGCTCTGTGTCTTCTTACAACCAAGACTTCATTTCTCGTAAACGCAGTCATTTTTCCACTCAAAGGAAGCAACATCATACACGAATCTCACATGTTTCTCACTCTTAATTGAAAAGTATAGAATATTAGAGGACCTGTGATTTGTATCAGTTTCAGAAGCAGAGTTGAAGTAGATATGTACAGTATGTGTAGGTCACACAGGTATTTTTTTGTGAGCACACGCATGTTTCCTCCTGTCTTAGAGACTCTAGAAAGCAAGAGCTTGCTTCTTCTATAAAGCAGAGTGTGTCATGGATGGAAACTGTGCTGTGCGTTTTCTTCAGAAATGGAGTTGAATCCCAGGTTCTGTGTCTTCCTACAAGCAACTCTTCCTTTCAGGTAAGGGCAGTCACTTTTCAGCTCAAACGATCTACATTGTTCATGAAGCTCTAACGTTTCTTGCTTTTATCTGAAAAGCATTGGATTTTAGAGGACCTGTGGTTCGCATCAGTATCAGAATGGGAGTTTAACTAGATATGGTCTAAATGTGTAGGAAACACCGTTCATTAGTTCTGAGCACACTCACCTTTCCTGGTGTATTAGAGACTCTACAAAGCAAGAGCATGCTTCTTGCTCTAAAACGGAGTGTGTTTCATGGATGAAAACTGTGATGTGTGTTTCCTTCAGAAATGGAGTTCAATCCCAGGCTCTGTGTCTTCCTACAAGCAAGTCATCCTTTAAGGTAAGGGCAGTCACTTTTCAGCTCAAATGATCTCCATTGTACATGAACCTCAAACGTTTCTTATCTTAACTGGCAAGCTTTGGATGATAGAGAACCTGTAGTTTTCATCAGTTTCAGAAGCAGAGTTGAACTAGATATGGTCCATATGTGTAGAAAACATAGATCTTTTTTTCTGAGCACACTCAGGTTTCCTGCTGTATTAGAGACTCTAGAAAGCAAGAGCATGCTTCTTGCTCTAAAGCAGAGTGTGTATCATGGATGAGAACTGTGCTGTGTTTTTACCTTCAGAAATGGAGTTAAATCCCAGGTTCTGTGTCTTCCTACAAGCAAGTCTTCCTTTCAGGTAAGAGCAGTCACTTTTAAGCTCAAACGTTCTATATCATTAATGAAGCTCTAATGTTTCTCGCTCTTAACTGTAAAGCATTGGATGTTAGAGGAATTGTAGTTTGCATCAGTTTCAGAAGCAGAGTTGAAATAGATATTGTCCAAATGTGTAGGAAACACCGTTCATTTATTCTGAGCACACTCTCGTTTCCTGCTGTCTGAGAGACTCTAGAAAGTAAGACTGTGCTTCTTGCTCTAAAGCAGAGTGTATTTCATGGATGAGAACTGTGCTGTGTGTTTCCCTTCAGAAATGGAGTTAAATCCCAGGTTTTGTGTCTTCTTACAAGCAAGACTTTATTTCTCGTAAACGCAGTCATTTTTCCACTCAAAGGAAGCAACATCGTACACAAAGCTCACACGTTTCTCACTCTTAACTGAAAAGCATGGAATATTAGAGGACCTGTGATTTGTATCAGTTTCAGAAGCAGAGTTGAAGTAGATATGTACAGTATGTGTAGGACACACAGGTCTTTTGCTGTGAGCACACTCACGATTCTTGATGTATTAGAGACTCTAGAAAGCAAGAGCGTGCTTCTTGCTCTAAAGCAGAGTGTGTACCATGGATGTGAACTGTGCTGTGTTTTTACCTTCAGAAATGGAGTTCAATCCCAGTTTCTGTGTCTTCCTAAAAGCAAGTCTTCCTTTTAGGTAAGGACAGTCACTTTTCAGCTCAAACGATCTACATCGGCCACGAAGCTCACATGTTTCTTGCTTTTATCTGAAAAGCATTGGATGTTAGAGGACCTGTGGTTCGCATCAGTATCAGAAGGAGAGTTAGCTAGATATGGTCTAAATTTGTAGGAAACACCGCTCAATATTTCTGAGCACACTCACGTTTCCTGCTGTATTAGAGACACAACAAACAAGAGCATTCTTCTTGCTCTAAAGCAGAGTGTGTTCATGGATGAAAACTGTGCTGTGTGTTTCCTTCAGAAATGGAGCTAAATCCCAGACTCTGTGTCTTCCTAGAAGCAAGTCTTCCTTTCAGGTAAGAGCAGTCACTTTTCAGCACAAACGATCTACATCATTCATGAAGCTCAAACGATTCTCTTCTTAATTTGCAAGCATTGGAAGTTAGAGAACCTGTAGTTTGCATCAGTTTCAGAAGCAGAGTTGAACTAGATATGGTCCGTATGTGTAGGAAACACCATTCTTTTGTTCTGAGCACACTCACGTTTCCTGCTGTATTAGAGATTCTAGAAAGCAAGAGCGTGCTTCTTGTTGTAAAGCAGAGTGTCTTTCATGGATGAAAACTGTGTTGTGTGTTTCCTTCAGAAATGGAATTAAATCCCAGGCTCTGTGTCTTCCTACAAGCAAGAATTTGTTTCAGGTAAACGCAGTCATCTTTCAGCTCAAATGAAGCTAAATCGTCCACAAAACTGACACATTTCTTGCTTTTAACTGAAAAGCTTTGGATGTTAGAGGATCTGTGGTTTGTATCAGTTTCAGAAGCAGAGTTGAACTACATATGGTCCAAATGTGAAGGAAACAGGGTTTTTTTTCGGAGCACACAAACATTTCCTGCTGTATTAGCGAATGTAGAAAGCAAGAGCGTGCTTCTTGCTCTAAAACAGAGTGTTCTTCATGGATGAGAACTGTGCTGTGTGTTTCCCTTCAGAAATGGAGTTAAATCCCAGGCTCTGTGTCTTCTTACAAGAGAGACTTCGTTTCTTGTAAACACAGTCTTTTCCACTCAAGGGAAGCTACATCATACACGAAGCTCACATGTTTCTCACTCTTAACTGAAAAGGACTGGATTTTAGAGGACCTGTGGTTTGCATCAGTTTCAGAAGCAGAGTTTAACTATATATGGTCCAAATGTGTATGAAACACCATTCTTTTGTTCTGAGCACACTCACGTTTCCTGATGTATTAGAGACTCAAGAAAGCAAGAGCGTGCTCTTGCACTAAAGCCGAGTGTGTACCACGGATGTGAACTGTGCTGTGTTTTTCCTTCAGAAACGGAGTTGAATCCCAGGTTCTGTGTCTTCCTAAAAGCAACTCTTACTTTTCAGTAAGGGCAGTCACTTTTCAGCTCAAAAGATCTACATTGTACATGAAGCTCTAACGTTTCTCGCTTTTATCTGCAAAGCATTGGATTTTAGAGGACCTGTGGTTCGCATCAGTATCAGAAGGGGAGTTTAACTACATATGGTCTAAATGTGTAGCAAACACCGTTCATTTGTTCTGAGCACACTCACGTTTCCTGCTGTATTAGAGACTCTACAAAGCAAGAGCGTGCTTCTTGCTCTAACGTAGAGTGTGCTTCATGGATGAAAACTGTGCTGTGTGTTTCCCTTCAGAAATGGAGTTAAATCACTGGCTCTGCATCTTCCTACAAGCAAGATTTCGTTTCACGTAAACTCAGTGACCTTTCAGCACAAACAAAGCTACATAGTTCACATAGCTCACACGTTTCTTGCTCTTAACTGTAAAGCATTGGATGTTAGAGGACCTGTGGTTTGTATCAATTTCAGAAGCAGAGTTGAACTAGCAATGGTCCGTATGTGTAGGAAACACCGTTCTTTTGTTCTGACCACAGTCATGTTAAATGCTCTATTAGAGACTCTTAGAAAGCAAGAGCATGCTTCTTGCTCTAAAGCAGAGAGTGTTTCATGGATGAGAACTGTGCTGTGTGTTTCCCTTCAGAAATGGAGTTAAATTCCAGGTTCTGTGTCTTCCTACAAGCAAGACATCATTTCAGGTAAACGCAGTCACTTTTCAGCTCAAATGAATATAAATCCTTTACGAAGATCACATGTTTCTCGCTCTTAACTGAAAAGCATTGGATGTTAGATGACTTGTGGTTTGTATCAGTTTCAGAAGCAAGTTGAACTAGCAATGGTCCGTATGTGTAGGAAACACCGTTCTTTTGTTCAGTTTACCCTCAAGTTTCTGGTTCTATTTGAGACTATAGAAAGCAAGAGCATGCTTCGTGCTCTAAAGCAGAGTGTGTTTCATGGATGAGATCTGTGCTGTGTGTTTCCCTTCAGAAATGGAGTTAAATCCCAGGCTCTGTGTCTTCCTACAAGCAAGACATCTTTTCAGGTCCTCTAGGTCATTTTTCAGCTCAAATGAATCTACATCGTTCACTAACCTCACACGTTTCTCGTTCTTAACTTAAGAGCATTTGATGTTAGATGACTTGTGGTTTTTATCAGGTTCAGAAGCAGAGTTGAACTAGCTATGGTCTGTATGTGTAGGAAACACCGTTCCTTTGTTCTGACCACACTCACTTTTCCTGCTCTATTAGAGACACTCAAAGCAAGAGCGTGCTTCTTCCTATAAGCAGAGTGTGTTTCACCGTGAGAACTGTGCTGTGTGTTTCCCTTCAGAAATATATTTAAATCACAGGCTCTGCATCTTTCTACAAGCAAGACTTCATTTCACGTAAATTCAGTTACCCTGCACTCAAACAAAGCTACATCGTTCACATAGCTCACAGGTTTATTGCTCTTAACTGTAAAGCATTGGAAGTTAGAGGACCTATGGTTTATATCACTTTCTAAAGCAGAGTTTTACTAGCAATGGTCCGTATGTGTAGGAAACACCGTTCTTTTGTTCTGTGTACCCTCAAATTTCTGGCTCTATTAGAGACTCTAGAAAGCAAGAGCATGCTTCTTGCTCTAAAGCATTGGGTGTTTCATGGATGAGAACTGTGCTGTGTGTTTCCCTTCAGAAATGGAGTTAAATCACTGGCTCTGCATCTTCCTACAAGCAAGATTTCGTTTCACGTAAACTCAGTCACCTTTCAGCACAAACAAAGCTACATAGTTCACATAGCTCACACGTTTCTTGCTCTTAACTGTAAAGCATTGGATGTTAGAGGACCTGTGGTTTGTATCAATTTCAGAAGCAGAGTTGAACTAGCAATGGTCCGTATGTGTAGGAAACACCGTTATTTTGTTCTGACCACAGTCACGTTTCCTGCTCTATTAGGACTCAGAGAAAGCAAGAGCGTGCTTCTTGCTCTAAAGCAGAGTGTGTTTCATGGAAGAGAACTGTGCTGTGTGTTTCCCTTCAGAAATGGGGTTAAATTCCAGGCTCCATGTCTTCCTACAAGCAAGACATCTTTTCAGGTAAACTCAGTCACACTTCAGCTCAAAGGAAACTACATCGTTCAGGAAGCTCACACGTTTCTCGCTCTTAACTGGAAAGCATTGCATGTTAATGGAACTGTGCTTTGTATCAGTTTCAGAAGAAGAGTTGACCTAGATATGGTCCGTATGTGTAGGAAACACCCTTATTTTTTTCTTACCACAGTCACGTTTCCTGCTCTATTAGAGACTCATAGAAAGCAAGAGCGTGATTCTTGCTCTAAAGCAGAGTGTGTTTCATGGATGAGAACTGTGCTGTGTGTTTCCCTTCAGAAATGGGGTTAAATTCCAGGCTCCATGTCTTCCTACAAGCAAGACATCATTTCAGGTAAACACAGTCACTTTTCATCTCAAATGAATATAAATCGTTTACGAAGATCACACGTTTCTCGCTCTTAACTGAAAAGCATTGGACGTTAGATGACTTGTGGTTTGTATCAGTTTCAGAAGCAGATTTGAACTAGCAATGGTCCGTATGTGTAGGAAACACCGTTCTTTTGTTCAGAGTACCCCCAAGTTTCTGGCTCCATTAGAGAATATAGAAAGCAAGAGCATGCTTCGTGCTCTAAAGCAGAGTGTGTTTCATGGATGAGAACTGTGCTGTGTGTTTCCCTTCAGAAATGGAGTTAAATTCCAGGCTCTGTGTCTTCCTACAAGCAAGACATCATTTCAGGTAAACGCAGTCACTTTTCAGCTCAAATGAATATAAATCGTTTATGAAGATCACACGTTTCTTGCTCTTAACTGAAAAGCATTGGATGTTAGATGACTGGTGGTTTGTATCAGTTTCAGAAACAGAGTTGAACTAACAATGGTCCTTATGTGTTGGAAACACCGTTCTTTTGTTCAGAGTGCCCTCAAGTTTCTGGCTCTATTAGAGACTCTAGAAAGCAAGAGCATGCTTCGTGCTCTAAAGCAGAGTAGGTTTCACGGATGAGATCTGTGCTGTGTGTTTCCCTTAAGAAATGGAGTTAAATCACAGGCTCTGTGTCTTCCTACAAGCAAGACATCTTTTCAGGTAAATGCAGTCACTTTTCAGCTCAAGGAAGCTACATCGTTCAAGAAGCTCACACGTTTCTCGCTCTTAACTGGAAAGCATTGCATGTTAGAGGAACTGTGGTTTGTATCAGTTTCAGAAGAAGAGTTGACCTAGCAATGGTCCGTATGTGTAGGAAACAACGTTATTTTGTTCTGACCACAGTCACGTTACCTGCTCTATTAGAGACTCTTAGAAAGCAAGAGCGTGCTTCTTGCTCGAAAGCAGAGTGTGTTTCATGGATGAGAACTGTGCTGTGTGTTTCCCTTTAGAAATGGAGTTAAATTCCAGGCTCTGTGTCTTCCTACAAGCAACACAGCATTTCAGGTAAAGACAGTCACTTTTCAGCTCAAATGATTATAAATCGTTTACGAAGATCACACGTTTCTCACTCTTAACTGAAAAGCATTGGATGTTAGATGACCTGTGGTTTGTATCAGTTTCAGAAGCAGAGTTGAACTAGCAATGGTCCGTATGTGTAGGAAACACCGTTCTTTTGTTCTGAGCACACATTCAAGTTTCTGGCTCTATTTTAGACTCTAGAAAGCAAGAGCGTGCTTCTTGCTCTAAAGCAGAGTGTGTTCCATGGATGAGAACTGTGCTGTGTTTTTGCCTTCAGAAATGGAGTTAAATTCCAGGTTCTGTGGCTTCCTACAAGCAAGACATCATTTCAGGTAAACGCAGTCACTTTTCAGCTCAAATGAATATAAATCCTTTACGAAGATCACATGTTTCTCGCTCTTAACTGAAAAGCATTGGATGTTAGATGACTTGTGGTTTGTATCAGTTTCAGAAGCAAGTTGAACTAGCAATGGTCCGTATGTGTAGGAAACACCGTTCTTTTGTTCAGTTTACCCTCAAGTTTCTGGTTCTATTTGAGACTATAGAAAGCAAGAGCATGCTTCGTGCTCTAAAGCAGAGTGTGTTTCATGGATGAGATCTGTGCTGTGTGTTTCCCTTCAGAAATGGAGTTAAATCCCAGGCTCTGTGTCTTCCTACAAGCAAGACATCTTTTCAGGTAAACTCAGACCCTCTTCAGCTCAAAGGAAGCTACATCGTTCATGAAGCTCACACGTTTCTCGCTCTTAACTGGAAAGCATTGCATGTTAATGGAACTGTGGTTTGTATCAGTTTCAGAAGAAGAGTTGACCTAGATATGGTCCGTATGTGTAGGAAACACCGTTATTTTGTTCTGACCACAGTCACGTTTCCTGCTCTATTAGGACTCAGAGAAAGCAAGAGCGTGCTTCTTGCTCTAAAGCAGAGTGTGTTTCATGGAAGAGAACTGTGCTGTGTGTTTCCCTTCAGAAATGGGGTTAAATTCCAGGCTCCATGTCTTCCTACAAGCAAGACATCTTTTCAGGTAAACTCAGTCACTCTTCAGCTCAAAGGAAACTACATCGTTCAGGAAGCTCACACGTTTCTCGCTCTTAACTGGAAAGCATTGCATGTTAATGGAACTGTGGTTTGTATCAGTTTCAGTAGAAGAGTTGACCTAGATATGGTCCGTATGTGTAGGAAACACCCTTATTTTTTTCTTACCACAGTCACGTTTCCTGCTCTATTAGAGACTCTTAGAAATCAATAGCGGGCTTCTTGCTCTAAAGCAGAGTGTGTTTCATGGATGAGAACTGTGCTGTGTATTTCCCTTCAGAAATGGAGTTAAATCCCAGGCTCTGTGTCCTCCTACAAGCAAGATATCTTTTCAGGTAAACGCAGTCAATTTTCAGCTCAAATGAATGTAAATCATTTACGAAGATCACACGTTTCTCGCTCTTAACTGAAAAGCATTGGATGTTAGATGACTTGTGATTTGTATCTGTTTCAGAAGCAGAGTTGAACTAGCAATGGTCCGTATGTGTAGGAAACACCGTTCTTTTGTTCTGAGCTCACTCACGTTTCCTGCTCTATTAGAGACTCTAGAAAGCAAGAGCATGCTTCTTCTTATATGCAGAGTGTGTTTCATCGTGAGAACAGTGCTGTGTGTTTCGCTTCAGAAATGGAGTTAAATTCCAGGCTCTGTGTCTTCCTACAAGCAAGACATCTTTTCAGGTAACCTCAGTCACTTTAAGCTCTAAGGAAGCTACATCATTCACGAAGCTCACACGTTTCTCGCTCTTAACTGGAAAGAATTGCATGTTAGAGGAACTGTGGTTTGTATCAGTTTCAGAAGAAGAGTTGACCTAGATATGGTCCGTATGTGTAGGAAACACCGTTATTTTGTTCTGACCACAGTCACGTTTCATGCTCTATTAGAGACTCATAGAAAGCAAGAGCGTGCTTCTTGCTCTAAAGCAGAGTGTGTTTCATGGATGAGAACTGTGCTGTGTTTTTCCCTTCAGAAATGGAGTTAAATCCCAGGCTCTGTGTCCTCCTACAAGCAAGATATCTTTTCAGGTAAACGCAGTCAATTTTCAGCTCAAATGAATGTAAATCATTTACGAAGATCACACGTTTCTCGCTCTTAACTGAAAAGCATAGGATGTTAGATGACTTGTGATTTGTATCTGTTTCAGAAGCAGAGTTGAACTAGCAATGGTCCGTATGTGTAGGAAACACCGTTCTTTTGTTCTAAGCTCACTCACGTTTCCTGCTCTATTAGAGACTCTAGAAAGCAAGAGCATGCTTCTTCTTATATGCAGAGTGTGTTTCATCGTGAGAACAGTGCTGTGTGTTTCGCTTCAGAAATGGAGTTAAATTCCAGGCTCTGTGTCTTCCTACAAGCAAGACATCTTTTCAGGTAACCTCAGTCACTTTAAGCTCTAAGGAAGCTACATAGTTCACGAAGCTCACACGTTTCTCGCTCTTAACTGGAAAGAATTGCATGTTAGAGGAACTGTGGTTTGTATCAGTTTCAGAAGAAGAGTTGACCTAGATATGGTCCGTATGTGTAGGAAACACCGTTATTTTGTTCTGACCACAGTCACGTTTCTTGCTCTATTAGAGACTCATAGAAAGCAAGAGCGTGCTTCTTGCTCTAAAGCAGAGTGTGTTTCATGGATGAGAACTGTGCTGTGTTTTTCCCTTCAGAAATGGAGTTAAATCCCAGGCTCTGTGTCCTCCTACAAGCAAGATATCTTTTCAGGTAAACGCAGTCAATTTTCAGATCAAATGAATATAAATCGTTTACAAAGATCACACATTTCTCGCTGTTCACTGAAATGCATTGGATGTTAGATGACTTGTGGTTTGTATCAGTTTCAGAAGCAGAGTTGAACTATCAATGGTCCGTATATGTAGGAAACACCGTTCTTTTGTTCTGAGCACACTCACGTTTCCTGCTCTATTAGAGACTCTATAAAGCAAGAGCGTGCTTCTTCTTATATGCAGACTGTGTTTCATCGTGAGAACAGTGCTGTGTGTTTCCTTTCATAAATGGAGTTAAATCACAGGCTCTGCATCTTCCTACAAGCAAGACTTCGTTTCACGTAAACTCAGTCACCTTTCAGCTCAAACAAAGCTACATAGTTCACGTAGCTCACATGTTTCTTGCTCTTAATTGTAAAGCATTGGATGTTACAGGACCTGTGGTTTGTATCAATTTCAGAAGCAGAGTTGAACTAGCAATGTTCCGTATGTGTAGGAAACACCGTTCTTTTGTTCTGAGCACAGTCAGGTTTCCTGCTCTATTAGAGACTCTTAGAAAGCAAGAGCGTGCTTGTTGCTCTAAATCAGAGTGTGTTTCATGGATGAGAACTGTGCTGTGTGTTTCCCTTCAGAAATGGAGTTAAATTCCAGGCTCTGTGTCTTCCCACAAGCAAGACATCATTTCAGATGAACGCAGTCACTTTTCAGCTCAAATGAATATATATCGTTTACGAAGCTCACACGTTTTTTGCTCTTATCTAAAAAGCATTGGATGTTAGAAGACTTGTGGTTTGTATCAGTTTCAGAAACAGAGTTGAACTAACAATGGTCCATATGTGTAGGAAACACCGTTCTTTTGTTCTGAGCACACTTTCAAGTTTCTGGCTCTATTTTAGACTCTAGAAAGCAAGAGCGTGCTTCTTGCTCTAAAGCAGAGTGTGTTCCATGGATGAGAACTGTGCTGTGTTTTTGCCTTCAGAAATGGAGTTAAATCCCAGGCTCTGTGTCTTCCTACAAGCAAGACATGTTTTCAGGTAAACTCAGACACTTTTCAGCTCAAAGGAAGCTACATCATTCACAAAGCTCACACGTTTCTCGCTCTTAACTGGAAAGCATTGCATGTTAATGGAAGTGTGGTTTGTATCAGTTTCAGAAGAAGAGTTGAACTAGATATGGTCCGTATGTGTAGAAAACACCGTTATTTTGATCTGACCACAGTCACGTTTCTTACTGTATTAGAGACTCTTAGAAAGCAAGTGCGTGCTTTTTGCTCTAAATCAGAGTGTGTTTCTTGGATGAGAACTGTGCTGTGTGTTTCCCTTAAAAAATGGAGTTAAATTCCAGGCTCTGTGTCTTCCTACATGCAAGACATCTTTTCAGATAAACTAGGTCACTTTTCAGCTCAAATGAAGCTACATCGTTCACTAAGCTCACACGTTTCTCACTGGTAACTGAAAAGCATTGAATATAGATGAATTGTGGTTTGTATCAGTTTCAGAAGCAGAGTTGAACTAGCAATGGTCCTTATGTGTTGGAAACACCGTTCTTTTGTTCAGAGTACCCTCAAGTTTCTGGCTCTATTAGAGACTCTAGAAAGCAAGAGCATTATTCGTTCTCTAAAGCAGAGTAGGTTTCACGGATGAGATCTGTGCCGTGTGTTTCCCTTAAGAAATGGAGTTAATTCCCAGGCTCAGTGTCTTCCTACAAGCAAGACATCTTTTCAGGTAAACTCAGTCACTTTTCAGCTCAAAGGAAGCTACATCGTTCAAGAAGCTCACACGTTTCTCGCTCTTAACTGGAAAGCATTGCATGTTAGAGGAACTGTGGTTTGTATCAGTTTCAGAAACAGAGTTGAACTAACAATGGTCCATATGTGTAGGAAACACCGTTCTTTTGTTCTGAGCACACTTTCAAGTTTCTGGCTCTATTTTAGACTCTAGAAAGCAAGAGCGTGCTTCTTGCTCTAAAGCAGAGTGTGTTCCATGGATGAGAACTGTGCTGTGTTTTTGCCTTCAGAAATGGAGTTAAATCCCAGGCTCTGTGTCTTCCTACAAGCAAGATATGTTTTCAGGTAAACTCAGACACTTTTCAGCTCAAAGGAAGCTACATCATTCACAAAGCTCACACGTTTCTCGCTCTTAAATGGAAAGCATTGCATGTTAATGGAAGTGTGGTTTGTATCAGTTTCAGAAGAAGAGTTGAACTAGATATGGTCCGTATGTGTAGAAAACACCGTTATTTTGATCTGAGCACAGTCACGTTTCCTGCTGTATTAGAGCCTCTTAGAAAGCAAGTGCGTGCTTATTGCTCTAAATCAGAGTGTGTTTCATGGATGAGAACTGTGCTGTGTGTTTCCCTTCAAAAATGGAGTTAAATTCCAGGCTCTGTGTCTTCCTACAAGCAAGACACCTTTTCAGATAAACTAGGTCACTTTTCAGCTCAAATGAAGCTACATCGTTCACTAAGCTCACACGTTTCTCGCTCATAACTGAAAAGCATTGAATGTAGATGAATTGTGGTTTGTATCAGTTTCAGAAGCAGAGTTGAACTAGCAGTGTTCCTCATGTGTTGGAAACACCATTCTTTTGTTCAGAGTACCCTCAAGTTTCTGGCTCTATTAGAGACTCTAGAAAGCAAGAGCATGCTTCGTTCTCTAAAGCAGAGTAGGTTTCACGGATGAGATCTGTGCTGTGTGTTTCCCTTAAGAAATGGAGTTAAATCCCAGGCTCTGTGTCTTCTGACAAGCAAGACATCTTTTCAGGTAAACGCAGTCACTTTTCATCTCAAAGGAAGCTACATCGTTCACGAAGCTCACACGTTTCTCGCTCTTAACTGGAAAGCATTGCATGTTAGAGGAACTGTGGTTTGTATCACTTTCAGAAGAAGAATTGACCTAGATATGGTCTGTATGTGTAGGCAACACCGTTATTTTGTTCTGACCACAGTCACGTTACCTGTTCTATTAGAGACTCTTAGAAATCAATAGCGGGCTTCTTGCTCTAAAGCAGAGTGTGTTTCATGGATGAGAACTGTGCTGTGTATTTCCCTTCAGAAATGGAGTTAAATCCCAGGCTCTGTGTCCTCCTACAAGCAAGATATCTTTTCAGGTAAACGCAGTCAATTTTCATCTCAAAGGAAGCTACATCGTTCACGAAGCTCACACGTTTCTCGCTCTTAACTGGAAAGCATTGCATGTTAGAGGAACTGTGGTTTGTATCAGTTTCAGAAGAAGAGTTGACCTAGCTATGTTCTGTATGTGTAGGAACAACGTTATTTTGTTCTGACCACAGTCACGTTACCTGTTCTATTAGAGACTCTTAGAAATCAATAGCGGGCTTCTTGCTCTAAAGCAGAGTGTGTTTCATGGATGAGAACTGTGCTGTGTATTTCCCTTCAGAAATGGAGTTAAATCCCAGGCTCTGTGTCCTCCTACAAGCAAGATATCTTTTCAGGTAAACGCAGTCAATTTTCAGCTCAAATGAATGTAAATCATTTACGAAGATCACACGTTTCTCGCTCTTAACTGAAAAGCATTGGATGTTAGATGACTTGTGATTTGTATCTGTTTCAGAAGCAGAGTTGAACTAGCAATGGTCCGTATGTGTAGGAAACACCGTTCTTTTGTTGTGAGCTCACTCACGTTTCCTGCTCTATTAGAGACTCTAGAAAGCAAGAGCATGCTTCTTCTTATATGCAGAGTGTGTTTCATCGTGAGAACAGTGCTGTGTGTTTCGCTTCAGAAATGGAGTTAAATTCCAGGCTCTGTGTCTTCCTACAAGCAAGACATCTTTTCAGGTAACCTCAGTCACTTTAAGCTCTAAGGAAGCTACATCATTCACGAAGCTCACACGTTTCTCGCTCTTAACTGGAAAGAATTGCATGTTAGAGGAACTGTGGTTTGTATCAGTTTCAGAAGAAGAGTTGACCTAGATATGGTCCGTATGTGTAGGAAACACCGTTATTTTGTTCTGACCACAGTCACGTTTCATGCTCTATTAGAGACTCATAGAAAGCAAGAGCGTGCTTCTTGCTCTAAAGCAGAGTGTGTTTCATGGATGAGAACTGTGCTGTGTTTTTCCCTTCAGAAATGGAGTTAAATCCCAGGCTCTGTGTCCTCCTACAAGCAAGATATCTTTTCAGGTAAACGCAGTCAATTTTCAGCTCAAATGAATATAAATCATTTACGAAGATCACACGTTTCTCGCTCTTAACTGAAAAGCATAGGATGTTAGATGACTTGTGATTTGTATCTGTTTCAGAAGCAGAGTTGAACTAGCAATGGTCCGTATGTGTAGGAAACACCGTTCTTTTGTTCTGAGCTCACTCACGTTTCCTGCTCTATTAGAGACTCTAGAAAGCAAGAGCATGCTTCTTCTTATATGCAGAGTGTGTTTCATCGTGAGAACAGTGCTGTGTGTTTCGCTTCAGAAATGGAGTTAAATTCCAGGCTCTGTGTCTTCCTACAAGCAAGACATCTTTTCAGGTAACCTCAGTCACTTTAAGCTCTAAGGAAGCTACATCATTCATGATGCTCACACGTTTCTCGCTCTTAACTGGAAAGAATTGCATGTTAGAGGAACTGTGGTTTGTATCAGTTTCAGAAGAAGAGTTGACCTAGATATGGTCCGTATGTGTAGGAAACACCGTTATTTTGTTCTGACCACAGTCACGTTTCTTGCTCTATTAGAGACTCATAGAAAGCAAGAGCGTGCTTCTTGCTCTAAAGCAGAGTGTGTTTCATGGATAAGAACTGTGCTGTGTTTTTCCCTTCAGAAATGGAGTTAAATCCCAGGCTCTGTGTCCTCCTACAAGCAAGATATCTTTTCAGGTAAACGCAGTCAATTTTCAGATCAAATGAATATAAATCGTTTACAAAGATCACACGTTTCTCGCTGTTCACTGAAATGCATTGGATGTTAGATGACTTGTGGTTTGTATCAGTTTCAGAAGCAGAGTTGAACTATCAATGGTCCGTATATGTAGGAAACACCGTTCTTTTGTTCTGAGCACACTCACGTTTCCTGCTCTATTAGAGACTCTATAAAGCAAGAGCGTGCTTCTTCTTATATGCAGACTGTGTTTCATCGTGAGAACAGTGCTGTGTGTTTCCTTTTATAAATGGAGTTAAATCACAGGCTCTGCATCTTCCTACAAGCAAGACTTCGTTTCACGTAAACTCAGTCACCTTTCAGCTCAAACAAAGCTACATAGTTCACGTAGCTCACATGTTTCTTGCTCTTAATTGTAAAGCATTGGATGTTACAGGACCTGTGGTTTGTATCAATTTCAGAAACAGAGTTGAACTAACAATGGTCCATATGTGTAGGAAACACCGTTCTTTTGTTCTGAGCACACTTTCAAGTTTCTGGCTCTATTTTAGACTCTAGAAAGCAAGACCGTGCTTCTTGCTCTAAAGCAGAGTGTGTTCCATGGATGAGAACTGTGCTGTGTTTTTGCCTTCAGAAATGGAGTTAAATCCCAGGCTCTGTGTCTTCCTACAAGCAAGACATGTTTTCAGGTAAACTCAGACACTTTTCAGCTCAAAGGAGGCTACATCATTCACAAAGCTCACACGTTTTTCGCTCTTAACTGGAAAGCATTGCATGTTATTGGAAGTGTGGTTTGTATCAGTTTCAGAAGAAGAGTTGAACTAGATATGGTCCGTATGTGTAGAAAACACCGTTATTTTGATCTGACCACAGTCACGTTTCTTACTGTATTAGAGACTCTTAGAAAGCAACTGCGTGCTTTTTGCTCTAAATCAGAGTGTGTTTCTTGGATGAGAACTGTGCTGTGTGTTTCCCTTCAAAAATGGAGTTAAATTCCAGGCTCTGTGTCTTCCTACATGCAAGACATCTTTTCAGATAAACTAGGTCACTTTTCAGCTCAAATGAAGCTACATCGTTCACTAAGCTCACACGTTTCTCACTGGTAACTGAAAAGCATTGAATATAGATGAATTGTGGTTTGTATCAGTTTCAGAAGCAGAGTTGAACTAGCAATGGTCCTTATGTGTTGGAAACACCGTTCTTTTGTTCAGAGTACCCTCAAGTTTCTGGCTCTATTAGAGACTCTAGAAAGCAAGAGCATGCTTCGTTCTCTAAAGCAGAGTAGGTTTCACGGATGAGATCTGTGCTGTGTGTTTCCCTTAAGAAATGGAGTTAATTCCCAGGCTCAGTGTCTTCCTACAAGCAAGACATCTTTTCAGGTAAACTCAGTCACTTTTCAGCTCAAAGGAAGCTACATCGTTCAAGAAGCTCACACGTTTCTCGCTCTTAACTGGAAAGCATTGCATGTTAGAGGAACTGTGGTTTGTATCAGTTTCAGAAACAGAGTTGAACTAACAATGGTCCATATGTGTAGGAAACACCGTTCTTTTGTTCTGAGCACACTTTCAAGTTTCTGGCTCTATTTTAGACTCTAGAAAGCAAGAGCGTGCTTCTTGCTCTAAAGCAGAGTGTGTTTCATGGATGAGAACTGTGCTGTGTGTTTCCGTTCAGAAATGGAGTTAAATTCCAGGCTCTGTGTCTTCCTACAACCAAGACATCATTTCAGGTAAACACAGTCACTTTTCAGTTCAAATAAATATAAATCGTTTACGAAGATCACAGGTTTCTTGCTCTTAACTGAAAAGCATTGGATGTTAGATGACTTGTGGTTTGTATCAGTTTCAGAAGCAGAGTTGAACTAGCAATGGTCCGTATGTGTAGGAAACACCGTTCTTTTGTTCAGAGTACCCTCAAGTTTCTGGCTCTATTGGAGACTATAGAAAGCAAGAGCATGCTTTGTGCTCTAAATCAGAGTGTGTTTCATCAAAGAGATCTGTGCTGTGTGTTTCACTTCAGAAATGGAGTTAAATCCCAGGCTCTCTGTCTTCCTACAAGCAAGATATCTATTCAGGTAAACTCAGTCACTTTAAGCTCTAAGGAAGCTACATCGTTCACGAAGCTCACACGTTTCTCGCTCTTAACTGGAAAGCATTGCATGTTAGAGGAACTGTGGTTTGTATCACTTTCAGAAGAAGAATTGACCTAGATATGGTCTGTATGTGTAGGCAACACCGTTATTTTGTTCTGACCACAGTCACGTTTCCTGCTCTATTAGAGACCCATAGAAAGCAAGAGGGTGCTTCTTGCTCTAAAGCAGAGTGTGTTTCATGGATGAGAACTGTGCTGTGTATTTCCCTTCAGAAATGGAGTTAAATCCCAGGCTCTGTGTCCTCCTACAAGCAAGATATCTTTTCAGGTAAACGCAGTCAATTTTCATCTCAAAGGAAGCTACATCGTTCACGAAGCTCACACCTTTCTCGCTCTTAACTGGAAAGCATTGCATGTTAGAGGAACTGTGGTTTGTATCAGTTTCAGAAGAAGAGTTGACCTAGCTATGTTCTGTATGTGTAGGAACAACGTTATTTTGTTCTGACCACAGTCACGTTACCTGTTCTATTAGAGACTCTTAGAAATCAATAGCGTGCTTCTTGCTCTAAAGCAGAGTGTGTTTCATGGATGAGAACTGTGCTGTGTATTTCCCTTCAGAAATGGAGTTAAATCCCAGGCTCTGTGTCCTCCTACAAGCAAGATATCTTTTCAGGTAAACGCAGTCAATTTTCAGCTCAAATGAATGTAAATCATTTACGAAGATCACACGTTTCTCGCTCTTAACTGAAAAGCATTGGATGTTAGATGACTTGTGATTTGTATCTGTTTCAGAAGCAGAGTTGAACTAGCAATGGTCCGTATGTGTAGGAAACACCGTTCTTTTGTTCTGAGCTCACTCACGTTTCCTGCTCTATTAGAGACTCTAGAAAGCAAGAGCATGCTTCTTCTTATATGCAGAGTGTGTTTCATCGTGAGAACATTGCTGTGTGTTTCGCTTCAGAAATGGAGTTAAATTCCAGGCTCTGTGTCTTCCTACAAGCAAGACATCTTTTCAGGTAACCTCAGTCACTTTAAGCTCTAAGGAAGCTACATCATTCACGAAGCTCACACGTTTCTCGCTCTTAACTGGAAAGAATTGCATGTTAGAGGAACTGTGGTTTGTATCAGTTTCAGAAGAAGAGTTGACCTAGATATGGTCCGTATGTGTAGGAAACACCGTTATTTTGTTCTGACCACAGTCACGTTTCTTTCTCTATTAGAGACTCATAGAAAGCAAGAGCGTGCTTCTTGCTCTAAAGCAGAGTGTGTTTCACGGATGAGAACTGTGCTGTGTTTTTCCCTTCAGAAATGGAGTTAAATCCCAGGCTCTGTGTCCTCCTACAAGCAAGATATCTTTTCAGGTAAACGCAGTCAATTTTCAGATCAAATGAATATAAATCGTTTACAAAGATCACACGTTTCTCGCTGTTCACTGAAATGCATTGGATGTTAGATGACTTGTGGTTTGTATCAGTTTCAGAAGCAGAGTTGACTATCAATGGTCCGTATATGTAGGAAACACCGTTCTTTTGTTCTGAGCACACTCACGTTTCCTGCTCTATTAGAGACTCTATAAAGCAAGAGCGTGCTTCTTCTTATATGCAGAGTGTGTTTCATCGTGAGAACAGTGCTGTGTGTTTCCTTTCATAAATGGAGTTAAATCACAGGCTCTGCATCTTCCTACAAGCAAGACTTCGTTTCACGTAAACTCAGTCACCTTTCAGCTCAAACAAAGCTACATAGTTCACGTAGCTCACATGTTTCTTGCTCTTAATTGTAAAGCATTGGATGTTACAGGACCTGTGGTTTGTATCAATTTCAGAAGCAGAGTTGAACTAGCAATGTTCCGTATGTGTAGGAAACACCGTTCTTTTGTTCTGAGCACAGTCACGTTTCCTGCTCTATTAGAGACTCTTAGAAAGCAAGAGCGTGCTTGTTGCTCTAAATCAGAGTGTGTTTCATGGATGAGAACTGTGCTGTGTGTTTCCCTTCAGAAATGGAGTTAAATTCCAGGCTCTGTTTCTTCCCACAAGCAAGACATCATTTCAGATGAACGCAGTCACTTTTCAGCTCAAATGAATATAAATCGTTTACGAAGCTCACACGTTTTTTGCTCTTATCTAAAAAGCATTGGATGTTAGAAGACTTGTGGTTTGTATCAGTTTCAGAAACAGAGTTGAACTAACAATGGTCCATATGTGTAGGAAACACCGTTCTTTTGTTCTGAGCACACTTTCAAGTTTCTGGCTCTATTTTAGACTCTAGAAAGCAAGACCGTGCTTCTTGCTCTAAAGCAGAGTGTGTTCCATGGATGAGAACTGTGCTGTGTTTTTGCCTTCAGAAATGGAGTTAAATCCCAGGCTCTGTGTCTTCCTACAAGCAAGACATGTTTTCAGGTAAACTCAGACACTTTTCAGCTCAAAGGAAGCTACATCATTCACAAAGCTCACACGTTTCTCGCTCTTAACTGGAAAGCATTGCATGTTAATGGAAGTGTGGTTTGTATCAGTTTCAGAAGAAGAGTTGAACTAGATATGGTCCGTATGTGTAGAAAACACCGTTATTTTGATCTGACCACAGTCACGTTTCTTACTGTATTAGAGACTCTTAGAAAGCAAGTGCGTGCTTCTTGCTCTAAATCAGAGTGTGTTTCTTGGATGAGAACTGTGCTGTGTGTTTCCCTTCAAAAATGGAGTTAAATTCCAGGCTCTGTGTCTTCCTACATGCAAGACATCTTTTCAGATAAACTAGGTCACTTTTCAGCTCAAGTGAAGCTACATCGTTCACTAAACTCACACGTTTCTCGCTCATAACTGAAAAGCATTGAATGTAGATGAATTGTGGTTTGTATCAGTTTCAGAATCAGAGTTGAACTAGCAATGGTCCTTATGTGTTGGAAACACCGTTGTTTTGTTCAGAGTACCCTCAAGTTTCTGGCTGTATTAGAGACTCTAGAAAGCAAGAGCATGCTTCGTTCTCTAAAGCAGAGTAGGTTTCACGGATGAGATCTGTGCTGTGTGTTTCCCTTAAGAAATGGAGTTAAATCCCAGGCTCTGTGTCTTCCTACAAGCAAGACATCTTTTCAGGTAAATGCAGTCACTTTGCATCTCAAAGGAAGCTACATCTTTCACGAAGCTCACACATTTCTCGCTCTTAACTGGAAAGCTTTGCATGTTAGAGGAACTGTGGTTTGTATCAGTTTCAGAAGAAGAGTTGACCTAGCTATGTTCCGTATGTGTAGGAACAACGTTATTTTGTTCTAACCACAGTCACGTTACCTGTTCTATTAGACACTCTTAGAAATCAATAGCGTGCTTCTTGCTCTAAAGCAGAGTGTGTTTCATGGATGAGAACTGTGCTGTGTGTTTCCGTTCAGAAATGGAGTTAAATTCCAGGCTCTGTGTCTTCCTACAACCAAGACATCATTTCAGGTAAACACAGTCACTTTTCAGTTCAAATAAATATAAATCGTTTACGAAGATCACAGGTTTCTTGCTCTTAACTGAAAAGCATTGGATGTTAGATGACTTGTGGTTTGTATCAGTTTCAGAAGCAGAGTTGAACTAGCAATGGTCCGTATGTGTAGGAAACACCGTTCTTTTGTTCAGAGTACCCTCAAGTTTCTGGCTCTATTGGAGACTATAGAAAGCAAGAGCATGCTTTGTGCTCTAAATCAGAGTGTGTTTCATCAAAGAGATCTGTGCTGTGTGTTTCACTTCAGAAATGGAGTTAAATCCCAGGCTCTGTGTCTTGCTACAAGCAAGACATCTATTCAGGTAAACTCAGTCACTTTAAGCTCTAAGGAAGCTACATCGTTCACGAAGCTCACACCTTTCTCGCTCTTAACTGGAAAGCATTGCATGTTAGAGGAACTGTGGTTTGTATCAGTTTCAGAAGAAGAGTTGACCTAGATATGGTCCGTATGTGTAGGCAACACCATTATTTTGTTCTGACCACAGTCACGTTTCCTGCTCTATTAGAGACTCATAGAAAGCAAGAGCGTGCTTCTTGCTCTAAAGCAGAGTGTGTTTCATGGATGAGAACTGTGCTGTGTATTTCCCTTCAGAAATGGAGTTAAATCCCAGGCTCTGTGTCCTCCTACAAGCAAGATATCTTTTCAGGTAAACGCAGTCAATTTTCAGCTCAAATGAATATAAATCATTTACGAAGATCACACGTTTCTCGCTCTTAACTGAAAAGCATTGGATGTTAGATGACTTGTGGTTTGTATCTGTTTCAGAAGCAGAGTTGAACTAGCAATGGTCCGTATGTGTAGGAAACACCGTTCTTTTGTTCTGAGCTCACTCACGTTTCCTGCTCTATTAGAGACTCTACAAAGCAAGAGCATGCTTTTTCTTATATGCAGAGTGTGTTTCATCGTGAGAACAGTGCTGTGTGTTTCCTTTCATAAATGGAGTTAAATCACAGGCTCTGCATCTTCCTACAAGCAAGACTTCGTTTCACGTAAACTCAGTCACCTTTCAGCTCAAACTAAGCTACATAGTTCATGTAGCTCACATGTTTCTTGCTCTTAATTGTAAAGCATTGGATGTTACAGGACCTGTGGTTTGTATCAATTTCAGAAGCAGAGTTGAACTAGCAATGTTCCGTATGTGTAGGAAACACCGTTCTTTTGTTCTGAGCACAGTCAGGTTTCCTGCTCTATTAGAGACTCTTAGAAAGCAAGAGCGTGCTTGTTGCTCTAAATCAGAGTGTGTTTCATGGATGAGAACTGTGCTGTGTGTTTCCCTTCAGAAATGGAGTTAAATTCCAGGCTCTGTGTCTTCCCACAAGCAAGACATCATTTCAGATGAACGCAGTCACTTTTCAGCTCAAATGAATATAAATCGTTTACGAAGCTCACACGTTTTTTGCTCTTATCTAAAAAGCATTGGATGTTAGAAGACTTGTGGTTTGTATCAGTTTCAGAAACAGAGTTGAACTAACAATGGTCCATATGTGTAGGAAACACCGTTCTTTTGTTCTGAGCACACTTTCAAGTTTCTGGCTCTATTTTAGACTCTAGAAAGCAAGACCGTGCTTCTTGCTCTAAAGCAGAGTGTGTTCCATGGATGAGAACTGTGCTGTGTTTTTGCCTTCAGAAATGGAGTTAAATCCCAGGCTCTGTGTCTTCCTACAAGCAAGACATGTTTTCAGGTAAACTCAGACACTTTTCAGCTCAAAGGAAGCTACATCATTCACAAAGCTCACACGTTTCTCGCTCTTAACTGGAAAGCATTGCATGTTAATGGAAGTGTGGTTTGTATCAGTTTCAGAAGAAGAGTTGAACTAGATATGGTCCGTATGTGTAGAAAACACCGTTATTTTGATCTGACCACAGTCACGTTTCTTACTGTATTAGAGACTCTTAGAAAGCAAGTGCGTGCTTCTTGCTCTAAATCAGAGTGTGTTTCTTGGATGAGAACTGTGCTGTGTGTTTCCCTTCAAAAATGGAGTTAAATTCCAGGCTCTGTGTCTTCCTACATGCAAGACATCTTTTCAGATAAACTAGGTCACTTTTCAGCTCAAATGAAGCTACATCGTTCACTAAACTCACACGTTTCTCGCTCATAACTGAAAAGCATTGAATGTAGATGAATTGTGGTTTGTATCAGTTTCAGAATCAGAGTTGAACTAGCAATGGTCCTTATGTGTTGGAAACACCGTTGTTTTGTTCAGAGTACCCTCAAGTTTCTGGCTGTATTAGAGACTCTAGAAAGCAAGAGCATGCTTCGTTCTCTAAAGCAGAGTAGGTTTCACAGATGAGATCTGTGCTGTGTGTTTCCCTTAAGAAATGGAGTTAAATCCCAGGCTCTGTGTCTTCCTACAAGCAAGACATCTTTTCAGGTAAATGCAGTCACTTTTCATCTCAAAGGAAGCTACATCGTTCACGAAGCTCACACATTTCTCGCTCTTAACTGGAAAGCTTTGCATGTTAGAGGAACTGTGGTTTGTATCAGTTTCAGAAGAAGAGTTGACCTAGCTATGTTCCGTATGTGTAGGAACAACGTTATTTTGTTCTGACCACAGTCATGTTACCTGTTCTATTAGACACTCTTAGAAATCAATAGCGTGCTTCTTGCTCTAAAGCAGAGTGTGTTTCATGGATGAGAACTGTGCTGTGTGTTTCCGTTCAGAAATGGAGTTAAATTCCAGGCTCTGTGTCTTCCTACAACCAAGACATCATTTCAGGTAAACACAGTCACTTTTCAGTTCAAATAAATATAAATCGTTTACGAAGATCACAGGTTTCTTGCTCTTAACTGAAAAGCATTGGATGTTAGATGACTTGTGGTTTGTATCAGTTTCAGAAGCAGAGTTGAACTAGCAATGGTCCGTATGTGTAGGAAACACCGTTCTTTTGTTCAGAGTACCCTCAAGTTTCTGGCTCTATTGGAGACTATAGAAAGCAAGAGCATGCTTTGTGCTCTAAATCAGAGTGTGTTTCATCAAAGAGATCTGTGCTGTGTGTTTCACTTCAGAAATGGAGTTAAATCCCAGGCTCTGTGTCTTGCTACAAGCAAGACATCTATTCAGGTAAACTCAGTCACTTTAAGCTCTAAGGAAGCTACATCGTTCACGAAGCTCACACGTTTCTCGCTCTTAACTGGAAAGCATTGCATGTTAGAGGAACTGTGGTTTGTATCAGTTTCAGAAGAAGAGTTGACCTAGATATGGTCCGTATGTGTAGGCAACACCGTTATTTTGTTCTGACCACAGTCACGTTTCCTGCTCTATTAGAGACTCATAGAAAGCAAGAGCGTGCTTCTTGCTCTAAAGCAGAGTGTGTTTCATGGATGAGAACTGTGCTGTGTATTTCCCTTCAGAAATGGAGTTAAATCCCAGGCTCTGTGTCCTCCTACAAGCAAGATATCTTTTCAGGTAAACGCAGTCAATTTTCAGCTCAAATGAATATAAATCATTTACGAAGATCACACGTTTCTCGCTCTTAACTGAAAAGCATTGGATGTTAGATGACTTGTGGTTTGTATCTGTTTCAGAAGCAGAGTTGAACTAGCAATGGTCCATATGTGTAGGAAACACCGTTCTTTTGTTCTGAGCTCACTCACGTTTCCTGCTCTATTAGAGACTCTACAAAGCAAGAGCATGCTTTTTCTTATATGCAGAGTGTGTTTCATCGTGAGAACAGTGCTGTGTGTTTCGCTTCAGAAATGGAGTTAAATCCCAGGCTCTGTGTCTTCCTACAAGCAAGACATCTTTTCAGGTAACCTCAGTCACTTTAAGCTCGAAGGAAGCTACATCATTCACGAAGCTCACACGTTTCTCGCTCTTAACTGGAAAGAATTGCATGTTAGAGGAACTGTGGTTTGTATCAGTTTCAGAAGAAGAGTTGACCTAGATATGGTCCGTATGTGTAGGAAACACCGTTATTTTGTTCTGAACACAGTCACGTTTCTTGCTTTATTAGAGACTCATAGAAAGCAAGAGCGTGCTTCTTGCTCTAAAGCAGAGTGTGTTTCATGGATGAGAACTGTGCTGTGTTTTTCCCTTCAGAAATGGAGTTAAATCCCAGGCTCTGTGTCCTCCTACAAGCAAGATATCTTTTCAGGTAAACGCAGTCAATTTTCAGATCAAATGAATATAAATCGTTTACAAAGATCACACGTTTCTCGCTGTTCACTGAAATGCATTGGATGTTAGATGACTTGTGGTTTGTATCAGTTTCAGAAGCAGAGTTGACTATCAATGGTCCGTATATGTAGGAAACACCGTTCTTTTGTTCTGAGCACACTCACGTTTCCTGCTCTATTAGAGACTCTATAAAGCAAGAGCGTGCTTCTTCTTATATGCAGAGTGTGTTTCATCGTGAGAACAGTGCTGTGTGTTTCCTTTCATAAATGGAGTTAAATCACAGGCTCTGCATCTTCCTACAAGCAAGACTTCGTTTCACGTAAACTCAGTCACCTTTCAGCTCAAACAAAGCTACATAGTTCACGTAGCTCACATGTTTCTTGCTCTTAATTGTAAAGCATTGGATGTTACAGGACCTGTGGTTTGTATCAATTTCAGAAGCAGAGTTGAACTAGCAATGTTCCGTATGTGTAGGAAACACCGTTCTTTTGTTCTGAGCACAGTCAGGTTTCCTGCTCTATTAGAGACTCTTAGAAAGCAAGAGCGTGCTTGTTGCTCTAAATCAGAGTGTGTTTCATGGATGAGAACTGTGCTGTGTGTTTCCCTTCAGAAATGGAGTTAAATTCCAGGCTCTGTGTCTTCCCACAAGCAAGACATCATTTCAGATGAACGCAGTCACTTTTCAGCTCAAATGAATATAAATAGTTTACGAAGCTCACACGTTTTTTGCTCTTATCTAAAAAGCATTGGATGTTAGAAGACTTGTGGTTTGTATCAGTTTCAGAAACAGAGTTGAACTAACAATGGTCCATATGTGTAGGAAACACCGTTCTTTTGTTCTGAGCACACTTTCAAGTTTCTGGCTCTATTTTAGACTCTAGAAAGCAAGACCGTGCTTCTTGCTCTAAAGCAGAGTGTGTTCCATGGATGAGAACTGTGCTGTGTTTTTGCCTTCAGAAATGGAGTTAAATCCCAGGCTCTGTGTCTTCCTACAAGCAAGACATGTTTTCAGGTAAACTCAGACACTTTTCAGCTCAAAGGAAGCTACATCATTCACAAAGCTCACACGTTTCTCGCTCTTAACTGGAAAGCATTGCATGTTAATGGAAGTGTGGTTTGTATCAGTTTCAGAAGAAGAGTTGAACTAGATATGGTCCGTATGTGTAGAAAACACCGTTATTTTGATCTGACCACAGTCACGTTTCTTACTGTATTAGAGACTCTTAGAAAGCAAGTGCGTACTTCTTGCTCTAAATCAGAGTGTGTTTCTTGGATGAGAACTGTGCTGTGTGTTTCCCTTCAAAAATGGAGTTAAATTCCAGGCTCTGTGTCTTCCTACATGCAAGACATCTTTTCAGATAAACTAGGTCACTTTTCAGCTCAAATGAAGCTACATCGTTCACTAAACTCACACGTTTCTCGCTCATAACTGAAAAGCATTGAATGTAGATGAATTGTGGTTTGTATCAGTTTCAGAATCAGAGTTGAACTAGCAATGGTCCTTATGTGTTGGAAACACCGTTGTTTTGTTCAGAGTACCCTCAAGTTTCTGGCTGTATTAGAGACTCTAGAAAGCAAGAGCATGCTTCGTTCTCTAAAGCAGAGTAGGTTTCATGGATGAGATCTGTGCTGTGTGTTTCCCTTAAGAAATGGAGTTAAATCCCAGGCTCTGTGTCTTCCTACAAGCAAGACATCTTTTCAGGTAAATGCAGTCACTTTTCATCTCAAAGGAAGCTACATCGTTCACGAAGCTCACACATTTCTCGCTCTTAACTGGAAAGCTTTGCATGTTAGAGGAACTGTGGTTTGTATCAGTTTCAGAAGAAGAGTTGACCTAGCTATGTTCCGTATGTGTAGGAACAACGTTATTTTGTTCTGACCACAGTCACGTTACCTGTTCTATTAGACACTCTTAGAAATCAATAGCGTGCTTCTTGCTCTAAAGCAGAGTGTGTTTCATGGATGAGAACTGTGCTGTGTGTTTCCGTTCAGAAATGGAGTTAAATTCCAGGCTCTGTGTCTTCCTACAACCAAGACATCATTTCAGGTAAACACAGTCACTTTTCAGTTCAAATAAATATAAATCGTTTACGAAGATCACAGGTTTCTTGCTCTTAACTGAAAAGCATTGGATGTTAGATGACTTGTGGTTTGTATCAGTTTCAGAAGCAGAGTTGAACTAGCAATGGTCCGTATGTGTAGGAAACACCGTTCTTTTGTTCAGAGTACCCTCAAGTTTCTGGCTCTATTGGAGACTATAGAAAGCAAGAGCATGCTTTGTGCTCTAAATCAGAGTGTGTTTCATCAAAGAGATCTGTGCTGTGTGTTTCACTTCAGAAATGGAGTTAAATCCCAGGCTCTGTGTCTTGCTACAAGCAAGACATCTATTCAGGTAAACTCAGTCACTTTAAGCTCTAAGGAAGCTACATCGTTCACGAAGCTCACACGTTTCTCGCTCTTAACTGGAAAGCATTGCATGTTAGAGGAACTGTGGTTTGTATCAGTTTCAGAAGAAGAGTTGACCTAGATATGGTCCGTATGTGTAGGCAACACCGTTATTTTGTTCTGACCACAGTCACGTTTCCTGCTCTATTAGAGACTCTACAAAGCAAGAGCATGCTTTTTCTTATATGCAGAGTGTGTTTCATCGTGAGAACAGTGCTGTGTGTTTCGCTTCAGAAATGGAGTTAAATCCCAGGCTCTGTGTCTTCCTACAAGCAAGACATCTTTTCAGGTAACCTCAGTCACTTTAAGCTCGAAGGAAGCTACATCATTCACGAAGCTCACACGTTTCTCGCTCTTAACTGGAAAGAATTGCATGTTAGAGGAACTGTGGTTTGTATCAGTTTCAGAAGAAGAGTTGACCTAGATATGGTCCGTATGTGTAGGAAACACCGTTATTTTGTTCTGAACACAGTCACGTTTCTTGCTTTATTAGAGACTCATAGAAAGCAAGAGCGTGCTTCTTGCTCTAAAGCAGAGTGTGTTTCATGGATGAGAACTGTGCTGTGTTTTTCCCTTCAGAAATGGAGTTAAATCCCAGGCTCTGTGTCCTCCTACAAGCAAGATATCTTTTCAGGTAAACGCAGTCAATTTTCAGATCAAATGAATATAAATCGTTTACAAAGATCACACGTTTCTCGCTGTTCACTGAAATGCATTGGATGTTAGATGACTTGTGGTTTGTATCAGTTTCAGAAGCAGAGTTGACTATCAATGGTCCGTATATGTAGGAAACACCGTTCTTTTGTTCTGAGCACACTCACGTTTCCTGCTCTATTAGAGACTCTATAAAGCAAGAGCGTGCTTCTTCTTATATGCAGAGTGTGTTTCATCGTGAGAACAGTGCTGTGTGTTTCCTTTCATAAATGGAGTTAAATCACAGGCTCTGCATCTTCCTACAAGCAAGACTTCGTTTCACGTAAACTCAGTCACCTTTCAGCTCAAACAAAGCTACATAGTTCACGTAGCTCACATGTTTCTTGCTCTTAATTGTAAAGCATTGGATGTTACAGGACCTGTGGTTTGTATCAATTTCAGAAGCAGAGTTGAACTAGCAATGTTCCGTATGTGTAGGAAACACCGTTCTTTTGTTCTGAGCACAGTCAGGTTTCCTGCTCTATTAGAGACTCTTAGAAAGCAAGAGCGTGCTTGTTGCTCTAAATCAGAGTGTGTTTCATGGATGAGAACTGTGCTGTGTGTTTCCCTTCAGAAATGGAGTTAAATTCCAGGCTCTGTGTCTTCCCACAAGCAAGACATCATTTCAGATGAACGCAGTCACTTTTCAGCTCAAATGAATATAAATAGTTTACGAAGCTCACACGTTTTTTGCTCTTATCTAAAAAGCATTGGATGTTAGAAGACTTGTGGTTTGTATCAGTTTCAGAAACAGAGTTGAACTAACAATGGTCCATATGTGTAGGAAACACCGTTCTTTTGTTCTGAGCACACTTTCAAGTTTCTGGCTCTATTTTAGACTCTAGAAAGCAAGACCGTGCTTCTTGCTCTAAAGCAGAGTGTGTTCCATGGATGAGAACTGTGCTGTGTTTTTGCCTTCAGAAATGGAGTTAAATCCCAGGCTCTGTGTCTTCCTACAAGCAAGACATGTTTTCAGGTAAACTCAGACACTTTTCAGCTCAAAGGAAGCTACATCATTCACAAAGCTCACACGTTTCTCGCTCTTAACTGGAAAGCATTGCATGTTAATGGAAGTGTGGTTTGTATCAGTTTCAGAAGAAGAGTTGAACTAGATATGGTCCGTATGTGTAGAAAACACCGTTATTTTGATCTGACCACAGTCACGTTTCTTACTGTATTAGAGACTCTTAGAAAGCAAGTGCGTACTTCTTGCTCTAAATCAGAGTGTGTTTCTTGGATGAGAACTGTGCTGTGTGTTTCCCTTCAAAAATGGAGTTAAATTCCAGGCTCTGTGTCTTCCTACATGCAAGACATCTTTTCAGATAAACTAGGTCACTTTTCAGCTCAAATGAAGCTACATCGTTCACTAAACTCACACGTTTCTCGCTCATAACTGAAAAGCATTGAATGTAGATGAATTGTGGTTTGTATCAGTTTCAGAATCAGAGTTGAACTAGCAATGGTCCTTATGTGTTGGAAACACCGTTGTTTTGTTCAGAGTACCCTCAAGTTTCTGGCTGTATTAGAGACTCTAGAAAGCAAGAGCATGCTTCGTTCTCTAAAGCAGAGTAGGTTTCACGGATGAGATCTGTGCTGTGTGTTTCCCTTAAGAAATGGAGTTAAATCCCAGGCTCTGTGTCTTCCTACAAGCAAGACATCTTTTCAGGTAAATGCAGTCACTTTTCATCTCAAAGGAAGCTACATCGTTCACGAAGCTCACACATTTCTCGCTCTTAACTGGAAAGCTTTGCATGTTAGAGGAACTGTGGTTTGTATCAGTTTCAGAAGAAGAGTTGACCTAGCTATGTTCCGTATGTGTAGGAACAACGTTATTTTGTTCTGACCACAGTCACGTTACCTGTTCTATTAGACACTCTTAGAAATCAATAGCGTGCTTCTTGCTCTAAAGCAGAGTGTGTTTCATGGATGAGAACTGTGCTGTGTGTTTCCGTTCAGAAATGGAGTTAAATTCCAGGCTCTGTGTCTTCCTACAACCAAGACATCATTTCAGGTAAACACAGTCACTTTTCAGTTCAAATAAATATAAATCGTTTACGAAGATCACAGGTTTCTTGCTCTTAACTGAAAAGCATTGGATGTTAGATGACTTGTGGTTTGTATCAGTTTCAGAAGCAGAGTTGAACTAGCAATGGTCCGTATGTGTAGGAAACACCGTTCTTTTGTTCAGAGTACCCTCAAGTTTCTGGCTCTATTGGAGACTATAGAAAGCAAGAGCATGCTTTGTGCTCTAAATCAGAGTGTGTTTCATCAAAGAGATCTGTGCTGTGTGTTTCACTTCAGAAATGGAGTTAAATCCCAGGCTCTGTGTCTTGCTACAAGCAAGACATCTATTCAGGTAAACTCAGTCACTTTAAGCTCTAAGGAAGCTACATCGTTCACGAAGCTCACACGTTTCTCGCTCTTAACTGGAAAGCATTGCATGTTAGAGGAACTGTGGTTTGTATCACTTTCAGAAGAAGAGTTGACCTAGATATGGTCCGTATGTGTAGGCAACACCGTTATTTTGTTCTGACCACAGTCACGTTTCCTGCTCTATTAGAGACTCATAGAAAGCAAGAGCGTGCTTCTTGCTCTAAAGCAGAGTGTGTTTCATGGATGAGAACTGTGCTGTGTATTTCCCTTCAGAAATGGAGTTAAATCCCAGGCTCTGTGTCCTCCTACAAGCAAGATATCTTTTCAGGTAAACGCAGTCAATTTTCAGCTCAAATGAATATAAATCATTTACGAAGATCACACGTTTCTCGCTCTTAACTGAAAAGCATTGGATGTTAGATGACTTGTGGTTTGTATCTGTTTCAGAAGCAGAGTTGAACTAGCAATGGTCCGTATGTGTAGGAAACACCGTTCTTTTGTTCTGAGCTCACTCACGTTTCCTGCTCTATTAGAGACTCTACAAAGCAAGAGCATGCTTCTTCTTATATGCAGAGTGTGTTTCATCGTGAGAACAGTGCTGTGTGTTTCGCTTCAGAAATGGAGTTAAATCCCAGGCTCTGTGTCTTCCTACAAGCAAGACATCTTTTCAGGTAACCTCAGTCACTTTAAGCTCGAAGGAAGCTACATCATTCACGAAGCTCACACGTTTCTCGCTCTTAACTGGAAAGAATTGCATGTTAGAGGAACTGTGGTTTGTATCAGTTTCAGAAGAAGAGTTGACCTAGATATGGTCCGTATGTGTAGGAAACACCGTTATTTTGTTCTGACCACAGTCACGTTTCTTGCTCTATTAGAGACTCATAGAAAGCAAGAGCGTGCTTCTTGCTCTAAAGCAGAGTGTGTTTCATGGATGAGAACTGTGCTGTGTTTTTCCCTTCAGAAATGGAGTTAAATCCCAGGCTCTGTGTCCTCCTACAAGCAAGATATCTTTTCAGGTAAACGCAGTCAATTTTCAGATCAAATGAATATAAATCGTTTACAAAGATCACACGTTTCTCGCTGTTCACTGAAATGCATTGGATGTTAGATGACTTGTGGTTTGTATCAGTTTCAGAAGCAGAGTTGAACTATCAATGGTCCGTATATGTAGGAAACACCGTTCTTTTGTTCTGAGCACACTCACGTTTCCTGCTCTATTAGAGACTCTATAAAGCAAGAGCGTGCTTCTTCTTATATGCAGAGTGTGTTTCATCGTGAGAACAGTGCTGTGTGTTTCCTTTCATAAATGGAGTTAAATCACAGGCTCTGCATCTTCCTACAAGCAAGACTTCGTTTCACGTAAACTCAGTCACCTTTCAGCTCAAACAAAGCTACATAGTTCACGTAGCTCACATGTTTCTTGCTCTTAATTGTAAAGCATTGGATGTTACAGGACCTGTGGTTTGTATCAATTTCAGAAGCAGAGTTGAACTAGCAATGTTCCGTATGTGTAGGAAACACCGTTCTTTTGTTCTGAGCACAGTCACGTTTCCTGCTCTATTAGAGACTCTTAGAAAGCAAGAGCGTGCTTGTTGCTCTAAATCAGAGTGTGTTTCATGGATGAGAACTGTGCTGTGTGTTTCCCTTCAGAAATGGAGTTAAATTCCAGGCTCTGTGTCTTCCCACAAGCAAGACATCATTTCAGATGAACGCAGTCACTTTTCAGCTCAAATGAATATAAATAGTTTACGAAGCTCACACGTTTTTTGCTCTTATCTAAAAAGCATTGGATGTTAGAAGACTTGTGGTTTGTATCAGTTTCAGAAACAGAGTTGAACTAACAATGGTCCATATGTGTAGGAAACACCGTTCTTTTGTTCTGAGCACACTTTCAAGTTTCTGGCTCTATTTTAGACTCTAGAAAGCAAGACCGTGCTTCTTGCTCTAAAGCAGAGTGTGTTCCATGGATGAGAACTGTGCTGTGTTTTTGCCTTCAGAAATGGAGTTAAATCCCAGGCTCTGTGTCTTCCTACAAGCAAGACATGTTTTCAGGTAAACTCAGACACTTTTCAGCTCAAAGGAAGCTACATCATTCACAAAGCTCACACGTTTCTCGCTCTTAACTGGAAAGCATTGCATGTTAATGGAAGTGTGGTTTGTATCAGTTTCAGAAGAAGAGTTGAACTAGATATGGTCCGTATGTGTAGAAAACACCGTTATTTTGATCTGACCACAGTCACGTTTCTTACTGTATTAGAGACTCTTAGAAAGCAAGTGCGTACTTCTTGCTCTAAATCAGAGTGTGTTTCTTGGATGAGAACTGTGCTGTGTGTTTCCCTTCAAAAATGGAGTTAAATTCCAGGCTCTGTGTCTTCCTACATGCAAGACATCTTTTCAGATAAACTAGGTCACTTTTCAGCTCAAATGAAGCTACATCGTTCACTAAACTCACACGTTTCTCGCTCATAACTGAAAAGCATTGAATGTAGATGAATTGTGGTTTGTATCAGTTTCAGAATCAGAGTTGAACTAGCAATGGTCCTTATGTGTTGGAAACACCGTTGTTTTGTTCAGAGTACCCTCAAGTTTCTGGCTGTATTAGAGACTCTAGAAAGCAAGAGCATGCTTCGTTCTCTAAAGCAGAGTAGGTTTCACGGATGAGATCTGTGCTGTGTGTTTCCCTTAAGAAATGGAGTTAAATCCCAGGCTCTGTGTCTTCCTACAAGCAAGACATCTTTTCAGGTAAATGCAGTCACTTTTCATCTCAAAGGAAGCTACATCGTTCACGAAGCTCACACATTTCTCGCTCTTAACTGGAAAGCTTTGCATGTTAGAGGAACTGTGGTTTGTATCAGTTTCAGAAGAAGAGTTGACCTAGCTATGTTCCGTATGTGTAGGAACAACGTTATTTTGTTCTGACCACAGTCACGTTACCTGTTCTATTAGACACTCTTAGAAATCAATAGCGTGCTTCTTGCTCTAAAGCAGAGTGTGTTTCATGGATGAGAACTGTGCTGTGTGTTTCCGTTCAGAAATGGAGTTAAATTCCAGGCTCTGTGTCTTCCTACAACCAAGACATCATTTCAGGTAAACACAGTCACTTTTCAGTTCAAATAAATATAAATCGTTTACGAAGATCACAGGTTTCTTGCTCTTAACTGAAAAGCATTGGATGTTAGATGACTTGTGGTTTGTATCAGTTTCAGAAGCAGAGTTGAACTAGCAATGGTCCGTATGTGTAGGAAACACCGTTCTTTTGTTCAGAGTACCCTCAAGTTTCTGGCTCTATTGGAGACTATAGAAAGCAAGAGCATGCTTTGTGCTCTAAATCAGAGTGTGTTTCATCAAAGAGATCTGTGCTGTGTGTTTCACTTCAGAAATGGAGTTAAATCCCAGGCTCTGTGTCTTGCTACAAGCAAGACATCTATTCAGGTAAACTCAGTCACTTTAAGCTCTAAGGAAGCTACATCGTTCACGAAGCTCACACGTTTCTCGCTCTTAACTGGAAAGCATTGCATGTTAGAGGAACTGTGGTTTGTATCACTTTCAGAAGAAGAGTTGACCTAGATATGGTCCGTATGTGTAGGCAACACCGTTATTTTGTTCTGACCACAGTCACGTTTCCTGCTCTATTAGAGACTCATAGAAAGCAAGAGCGTGCTTCTTGCTCTAAAGCAGAGTGTGTTTCATGGATGAGAACTGTGCTGTGTATTTCCCTTCAGAAATGGAGTTAAATCCCAGGCTCTGTGTCCTCCTACAAGCAAGATATCTTTTCAGGTAAACGCAGTCAATTTTCAGCTCAAATGAATATAAATCATTTACGAAGATCACACGTTTCTCGCTCTTAACTGAAAAGCATTGGATGTTAGATGACTTGTGGTTTGTATCTGTTTCAGAAGCAGAGTTGAACTAGCAATGGTCCGTATGTGTAGGAAACACCGTTCTTTTGTTCTGAGCTCACTCACGTTTCCTGCTCTATTAGAGACTCTACAAAGCAAGAGCATGCTTCTTCTTATATGCAGAGTGTGTTTCATCGTGAGAACAGTGCTGTGTGTTTCGCTTCAGAAATGGAGTTAAATCCCAGGCTCTGTGTCTTCCTACAAGCAAGACATCTTTTCAGGTAACCTCAGTCACTTTAAGCTCGAAGGAAGCTACATCATTCACGAAGCTCACACGTTTCTCGCTCTTAACTGGAAAGAATTGCATGTTAGAGGAACTGTGGTTTGTATCAGTTTCAGAAGAAGAGTTGACCTAGATATGGTCCGTATGTGTAGGAAACACCGTTATTTTGTTCTGACCACAGTCACGTTTCTTGCTCTATTAGAGACTCATAGAAAGCAAGAGCGTGCTTCTTGCTCTAAAGCAGAGTGTGTTTCATGGATGAGAACTGTGCTGTGTTTTTCCCTTCAGAAATGGAGTTAAATCCCAGGCTCTGTGTCCTCCTACAAGCAAGATATCTTTTCAGGTAAACGCAGTCAATTTTCAGATCAAATGAATATAAATCGTTTACAAAGATCACACGTTTCTCGCTGTTCACTGAAATGCATTGGATGTTAGATGACTTGTGGTTTGTATCAGTTTCAGAAGCAGAGTTGAACTATCAATGGTCCGTATATGTAGGAAACACCGTTCTTTTGTTCTGAGCACACTCACGTTTCCTGCTCTATTAGAGACTCTATAAAGCAAGAGCGTGCTTCTTCTTATATGCAGAGTGTGTTTCATCGTGAGAACAGTGCTGTGTGTTTCCTTTCATAAATGGAGTTAAATCACAGGCTCTGCATCTTCCTACAAGCAAGACTTCGTTTCACGTAAACTCAGTCACCTTTCAGCTCAAACAAAGCTACATAGTTCACGTAGCTCACATGTTTCTTGCTCTTAATTGTAAAGCATTGGATGTTACAGGACCTGTGGTTTGTATCAATTTCAGAAGCAGAGTTGAACTAGCAATGTTCCGTATGTGTAGGAAACACCGTTCTTTTGTTCTGAGCACAGTCACGTTTCCTGCTCTATTAGAGACTCTTAGAAAGCAAGAGCGTGCTTGTTGCTCTAAATCAGAGTGTGTTTCATGGATGAGAACTGTGCTGTGTGTTTCCCTTCAGAAATGGAGTTAAATTCCAGGCTCTGTGTCTTCCCACAAGCAAGACATCATTTCAGATGAACGCAGTCACTTTTCAGCTCAAATGAATATAAATAGTTTACGAAGCTCACACGTTTTTTGCTCTTATCTAAAAAGCATTGGATGTTAGAAGACTTGTGGTTTGTATCAGTTTCAGAAACAGAGTTGAACTAACAATGGTCCATATGTGTAGGAAACACCGTTCTTTTGTTCTGAGCACACTTTCAAGTTTCTGGCTCTATTTTAGACTCTAGAAAGCAAGACCGTGCTTCTTGCTCTAAAGCAGAGTGTGTTCCATGGATGAGAACTGTGCTGTGTTTTTGCCTTCAGAAATGGAGTTAAATCCCAGGCTCTGTGTCTTCCTACAAGCAAGACATGTTTTCAGGTAAACTCAGACACTTTTCAGCTCAAAGGAAGCTACATCATTCACAAAGCTCACACGTTTCTCGCTCTTAACTGGAAAGCATTGCATGTTAATGGAAGTGTGGTTTGTATCAGTTTCAGAAGAAGAGTTGAACTAGATATGGTCCGTATGTGTAGAAAACACCGTTATTTTGATCTGACCACAGTCACGTTTCTTACTGTATTAGAGACTCTTAGAAAGCAAGTGCGTACTTCTTGCTCTAAATCAGAGTGTGTTTCTTGGATGAGAACTGTGCTGTGTGTTTCCCTTCAAAAATGGAGTTAAATTCCAGGCTCTGTGTCTTCCTACATGCAAGACATCTTTTCAGATAAACTAGGTCACTTTTCAGCTCAAATGAAGCTACATCGTTCACTAAACTCACACGTTTCTCGCTCATAACTGAAAAGCATTGAATGTAGATGAATTGTGGTTTGTATCAGTTTCAGAATCAGAGTTGAACTAGCAATGGTCCTTATGTGTTGGAAACACCGTTGTTTTGTTCAGAGTACCCTCAAGTTTCTGGCTGTATTAGAGACTCTAGAAAGCAAGAGCATGCTTCGTTCTCTAAAGCAGAGTAGGTTTCATGGATGAGATCTGTGCTGTGTGTTTCCCTTAAGAAATGGAGTTAAATCCCAGGCTCTGTGTCTTCCTACAAGCAAGACATCTTTTCAGGTAAATGCAGTCACTTTTCATCTCAAAGGAAGCTACATCGTTCACGAAGCTCACACATTTCTCGCTCTTAACTGGAAAGCTTTGCATGTTAGAGGAACTGTGGTTTGTATCAGTTTCAGAAGAAGAGTTGACCTAGCTATGTTCCGTATGTGTAGGAACAACGTTATTTTGTTCTGACCACAGTCACGTTACCTGTTCTATTAGACACTCTTAGAAATCAATAGCGTGCTTCTTGCTCTAAAGCAGAGTGTGTTTCATGGATGAGAACTGTGCTGTGTGTTTCCGTTCAGAAATGGAGTTAAATTCCAGGCTCTGTGTCTTCCTACAACCAAGACATCATTTCAGGTAAACACAGTCACTTTTCAGTTCAAATAAATATAAATCGTTTACGAAGATCACAGGTTTCTTGCTCTTAACTGAAAAGCATTGGATGTTAGATGACTTGTGGTTTGTATCAGTTTCAGAAGCAGAGTTGAACTAGCAATGGTCCGTATGTGTAGGAAACACCGTTCTTTTGTTCAGAGTACCCTCAAGTTTCTGGCTCTATTGGAGACTATAGAAAGCAAGAGCATGCTTTGTGCTCTAAATCAGAGTGTGTTTCATCAAAGAGATCTGTGCTGTGTGTTTCACTTCAGAAATGGAGTTAAATCCCAGGCTCTGTGTCTTGCTACAAGCAAGACATCTATTCAGGTAAACTCAGTCACTTTAAGCTCTAAGGAAGCTACATCGTTCACGAAGCTCACACGTTTCTCGCTCTTAACTGGAAAGCATTGCATGTTAGAGGAACTGTGGTTTGTATCACTTTCAGAAGAAGAGTTGACCTAGATATGGTCCGTATGTGTAGGCAACACCGTTATTTTGTTCTGACCACAGTCACGTTTCCTGCTCTATTAGAGACTCATAGAAAGCAAGAGCGTGCTTCTTGCTCTAAAGCAGAGTGTGTTTCATGGATGAGAACTGTGCTGTGTATTTCCCTTCAGAAATGGAGTTAAATCCCAGGCTCTGTGTCCTCCTACAAGCAAGATATCTTTTCAGGTAAACGCAGTCAATTTTCAGCTCAAATGAATATAAATCATTTACGAAGATCACACGTTTCTCGCTCTTAACTGAAAAGCATTGGATGTTAGATGACTTGTGGTTTGTATCTGTTTCAGAAGCAGAGTTGAACTAGCAATGGTCCGTATGTGTAGGAAACACCGTTCTTTTGTTCTGAGCTCACTCACGTTTCCTGCTCTATTAGAGACTCTACAAAGCAAGAGCATGCTTCTTCTTATATGCAGAGTGTGTTTCATCGTGAGAACAGTGCTGTGTGTTTCGCTTCAGAAATGGAGTTAAATCCCAGGCTCTGTGTCTTCCTACAAGCAAGACATCTTTTCAGGTAACCTCAGTCACTTTAAGCTCGAAGGAAGCTACATCATTCACGAAGCTCACACGTTTCTCGCTCTTAACTGGAAAGAATTGCATGTTAGAGGAACTGTGGTTTGTATCAGTTTCAGAAGAAGAGTTGACCTAGATATGGTCCGTATGTGTAGGAAATACCGTTATTTTGTTCTGAACACAGTCACGTTTCTTGCTTTATTAGAGACTCATAGAAAGCAAGAGCGTGCTTCTTGCTCTAAAGCAGAGTGTGTTTCATGGATGAGAACTGTGCTGTGTTTTTCCCTTCAGAAATGGAGTTAAATCCCAGGCTCTGTGTCCTCCTACAAGCAAGATATCTTTTCAGGTAAACGCAGTCAATTTTCAGATCAAATGAATATAAATCGTTTACAAAGATCACACGTTTCTCGCTGTTCACTGAAATGCATTGGATGTTAGATGACTTGTGGTTTGTATCAGTTTCAGAAGCAGAGTTGACTATCAATGGTCCGTATATGTAGGAAACACCGTTCTTTTGTTCTGAGCACACTCACGTTTCCTGCTCTATTAGAGACTCTATAAAGCAAGAGCGTGCTTCTTCTTATATGCAGAGTGTGTTTCATCGTGAGAACAGTGCTGTGTGTTTCCTTTCATAAATGGAGTTAAATCACAGGCTCTGCATCTTCCTACAAGCAAGACTTCGTTTCACGTAAACTCAGTCACCTTTCAGCTCAAACAAAGCTACATAGTTCACGTAGCTCACATGTTTCTTGCTCTTAATTGTAAAGCATTGGATGTTACAGGACCTGTGGTTTGTATCAATTTCAGAAGCAGAGTTGAACTAGCAATGTTCCGTATGTGTAGGAAACACCGTTCTTTTGTTCTGAGCACAGTCACGTTTCCTGCTCTATTAGAGACTCTTAGAAAGCAAGAGCGTGCTTGTTGCTCTAAATCAGAGTGTGTTTCATGGATGAGAACTGTGCTGTGTGTTTCCCTTCAGAAATGGAGTTAAATTCCAGGCTCTGTGTCTTCCCACAAGCAAGACATCATTTCAGATGAACGCAGTCACTTTTCAGCTCAAATGAATATAAATAGTTTACGAAGCTCACACGTTTTTTGCTCTTATCTAAAAAGCATTGGATGTTAGAAGACTTGTGGTTTGTATCAGTTTCAGAAACAGAGTTGAACTAACAATGGTCCATATGTGTAGGAAACACCGTTCTTTTGTTCTGAGCACACTTTCAAGTTTCTGGCTCTATTTTAGACTCTAGAAAGCAAGACCGTGCTTCTTGCTCTAAAGCAGAGTGTGTTCCATGGATGAGAACTGTGCTGTGTTTTTGCCTTCAGAAATGGAGTTAAATCCCAGGCTCTGTGTCTTCCTACAAGCAAGATATGTTTTCAGGTAAACTCAGACACTTTTCAGCTCAAAGGAAGCTACATCATTCACAAAGCTCACACGTTTCTCGCTCTTAACTGGAAAGCATTGCATGTTAATGGAAGTGTGGTTTGTATCAGTTTCAGAAGAAGAGTTGAACTAGATATGGTCCGTATGTGTAGAAAACACCGTTATTTTGATCTGACCACAGTCACGTTTCTTACTGTATTAGTGACTCTTAGAAAGCAAGTGCGTGCTTCTTGCTCTAAATCAGAGTGTGTTTCTTGGATGAGAACTGTGCTGTGTGTTTCCCTTCAAAAATGGAGTTAAATTCCAGGCTCTGTGTCTTCCTACATGCAAGACATCTTTTCAGATAAACTAGGTCACTTTTCAGCTCAAATGAAGCTACATCGTTCACTAAACTCACACGTTTCTCGCTCATAACTGAAAAGCATTGAATGTAGATGAATTGTGGTTTGTATCAGTTTCAGAATCAGAGTTGAATTAGCAATGGTCCTTATGTGTTGGAAACACCGTTGTTTTGTTCAGAGTACCCTCAAGTTTCTGGCTGTATTAGAGACTCTAGAAAGCAAGAGCATGCTTCGTTCTCTAAAGCAGAGTAGGTTTCACGGATGAGATCTGTGCTGTGTGTTTCCCTTAAGAAATGGAGTTAAATCCCAGGCTCTGTGTCTTCCTACAAGCAAGACATCTTTTCAGGTAAATGCAGTCACTTTTCATCTCAAAGGAAGCTACATCGTTCACGAAGCTCACACATTTCTCGCTCTTAACTGGAAAGCTTTGCATGTTAGAGGAACTGTGGTTTGTATCAGTTTCAGAAGAAGAGTTGACCTAGCTATGTTCCGTATGTGTAGGAACAACGTTATTTTGTTCTGACCACAGTCACGTTACCTGTTCTATTAGACACTCTTAGAAATCAATAGCGTGCTTCTTGCTCTAAAGCAGAGTGTGTTTCATGGATGAGAACTGTGCTGTGTGTTTCCGTTCAGAAATGGAGTTAAATTCCAGGCTCTGTGTCTTCCTACAACCAAGACATCATTTCAGGTAAACACAGTCACTTTTCAGTTCAAATAAATATAAATCGTTTATGAAGATCACAGGTTTCTTGCTCTTAACTGAAAAGCATTGGATGTTAGATGACTTGTGGTTTGTATCAGTTTCAGAAGCAGAGTTGAACTAGCAATGGTCCGTATGTGTAGGAAACACCGTTCTTTTGTTCAGAGTACCCTCAAGTTTCTGGCTCTATTGGAGACTATAGAAAGCAAGAGCATGCTTTGTGCTCTAAATCAGAGTGTGTTTCATCAAAGAGATCTGTGCTGTGTGTTTCACTTCAGAAATGGAGTTAAATCCCAGGCTCTGTGTATTGCTACAAGCAAGACATCTATTCAGGTAAACTCAGTCACTTTAAGCTCTAAGGAAGCTACATCGTTCACGAAGCTCACACGTTTCTCGCTCTTAACTGGAAAGCATTGCATGTTAGAGGAACTGTGGTTTGTATCAGTTTCAGAAGAACAGTTGACCTAGATATGGTCCGTATGTGTAGGCAACACCGTTATTTTGTTCTGACCACAGTCACGTTTCCTGCTCTATTAGAGACTCATAGAAAGCAAGAGCGTGCTTCTTGCTCTAAAGCAGAGTGTGTTTCATGGATGAGAACTGTGCTGTGTATTTCCCTTCAGAAATGGAGTTAAATCCCAGGCTCTGTGTCCTCCTACAAGCAAGATATCTTTTCAGGTAAACGCAGTCAATTTTCAGCTCAAATGAATATAAATCATTTACGAAGATCACACGTTTCTCGCTCTTAACTGAAAAGCATTGGATGTTAGATGACTTGTGGTTTGTATCTGTTTCAGAAGCAGAGTTGAACTAGCAATGGTCCGTATGTGTAGGAAACACCGTTCTTTTGTTCTGAGCTCACTCACGTTTCCTGCTCTATTAGAGACTCTACAAAGCAAGAGCATGCTTCTTCTTATATGCAGAGTGTGTTTCATCGTGAGAACAGTGCTGTGTGTTTCGCTTCAGAAATGGAGTTAAATTCCAGGCTCTGTGTCTTCCTACAAGCAAGACATCTTTTCAGGTAACCTCAGTCACTTTAAGCTCGAAGGAAGCTACATCATTCACAAAGCTCACACGTTTCTCGCTCTTAACTGGAAAGAATTGCATGTTAGAGGAACTGTGGTTTGTATCAGATTCAGAAGAAGAGTTGACCTAGATATGGTCCGTATGTGTAGGAAACACCGTTATTTTGTTCTGACCACAGTCACGTTTCTTGCTTTATTAGAGACTCATAGAAAGCAAGAGCGTGCTTCTTGCTCTAAAGCAGAGTGTGTTCCATGGATGAGAACTGTGCTGTGTTTTTGCCTTCAGAAATGGAGTTAAATCCCAGGCTCTGTGTCTTCCTCCAAGCAAGACATGTTTTCAGGTAAACTCAGACACTTTTCAGCTCAAAGGAAGCTACATCATTCACAAAGCTCACACGTTTCTCGCTCTTAACTGGAAAGCATTGCATGTTAATGGAAGTGTGGTTTGTATCAGTTTCAGAAGAAGAGTTGAACTAGATATGGTCCGTATGTGTAGAAAACACCGTTATTTTGATCTGACCACAGTCAAGTTTCTTACTGTATTAGAGACTCTTAGAAAGCAAGTGCGTGCTTCTTCTTATATGCAGACTGTGTTTCATCGTGAGAACAGTGCTGTGTTTTTCCTTTCATAAATGGAGTTAAATCACAGGCTCTGCATCTTCCTACAAGCAAGACTTCGTTTCACGTAAACTCAGTCACCTTTCAGCTCAAACAAAGCTACATAGTTCACGTAGCTCACATGTTTCTTGCTCTTAATTGTAAAGCATTGGATGTTACAGGACCTGTGGTTTGTATCAATTTCAGAAGCAGAGTTGAACTAGCAATGTTCCGTATGTGTAGGAAACACCGTTCTTTTGTTCTGAGCACAGTCACGTTTCCTGCTCTATTAGAGACTCTTAGAAAGCAAGAGCGTGCTTGTTGCTCTAAATCAGAGTGTGTTTCATGGATGAGAACTGTGCTGTGTGTTTCCCTTCAGAAATGGAGTTAAATTCCAGGCTCTGTGTCTTCCCACAAGCAAGACATCATTTCAGATGAACGCAGTCACTTTTCAGCTCAAATGAATATAAATCGTTTACGAAGCTCACACGTTTTTTGCTCTTATCTAAAAAGCATTGGATGTTAGAAGACTTGTGGTTTGTATCAGTTTCAGAAACAGAGTTGAACTAACAATGGTCCATATGTGTAGGAAACACCGTTCTTTTGTTCTGAGCACACTTTCAAGTTTCTGGCTCTATTTTAGACTCTAGAAAGCAAGACCGTGCTTCTTGCTCTAAAGCAGAGTGTGTTCCATGGATGAGAACTGTGCTGTGTTTTTGCCTTCAGAAATGGAGTTAAATCCCAGGCTCTGTGTCTTCCTACAAGCAAGACATGTTTTCAGGTAAACTCAGACACTTTTCAGCTCAAAGGAAGCTACATCATTCACAAAGCTCACACGTTTCTCGCTCTTAACTGGAAAGCATTGCATGTTAATGGTAGTGTGGTTTGTATCAGTTTCAGAAGAAGAGTTGAACTAGATATGGTCCGTATGTGTAGAAAACACCGTTATTTTGATCTGACCACAGTCACGTTTCTTACTGTATTAGAGACTCTTAGAAAGCAAGTGCGTGCTTCTTGCTCTAAATCAGAGTGTGTTTCTTGGATGAGAACTGTGCTGTGTGTTTCCCTTCAAAAATGGAGTTAAATTCCAGGCTCTGTGTCTTCCTACATGCAAGACATCTTTTCAGATAAACTAGGTCACTTTTCAGCTCAAATGAAGCTACATCGTTCACTAAACTCACACGTTTCTCGCTCATAACTGAAAAGCATTGAATGTAGATGAATTGTGGTTTGTATCAGTTTCAGAATCAGAGTTGAACTAGCAATGGTCCTTATGTGTTGGAAACACCGTTGTTTTGTTCAGAGTACCCTCAAGTTTTTGGCTGTATTAGAGACTCTAGAAAGCAAGAGCATGCTTCGTTCTCTAAAGCAGAGTAGGTTTCACGGATGAGATCTGTGCTGTGTGTTTCCCTTAAGAAATGGAGTTAAATCCCAGGCTCTGTGTCTTCCTACAAGCAAGACATCTTTTCAGGTAAATGCAGTCACTTTTCATCTCAAAGGAAGCTACATCGTTCACGAAGCTCACACATTTCTCGCTCTTAACTGGAAAGCTTTGCATGTTAGAGGAACTGTGGTTTGTATCAGTTTCAGAAGAAGAGTTGACCTAGCTATGTTCCGTATGTGTAGGAACAACGTTATTTTGTTCTGACCACAGTCACGTTACCTGTTCTATTAGACACTCTTAGAAATCAATAGCGTGCTTCTTGCTCTAAAGCAGAGTGTGTTTCATGGATGAGAACTGTGCTGTGTGTTTCTGTTCAGAAATGGAGTTAAATTCCAGGCTCTGTGTCTTCCTACAACCAAGACATCATTTCAGGTAAACACAGTCACTTTTCAGTTCAAATAAATATAAATCGTTTACGAAGATCACAGGTTTCTTGCTCTTAACTGAAAAGCATTGGATGTTAGATGACTTGTGGTTTGTATCAGTTTCAGAAGCAGAGTTGAACTAGCAATGGTCCGTATGTGTAGGAAACACCGTTCTTTTGTTCAGAGTACCCTCAAGTTTCTGGCTCTATTGGAGACTATAGAAAGCAAGAGCATGCTTTGTGCTCTAAATCAGAGTGTGTTTCATCAAAGAGATCTGTGCTGTGTGTTTCACTTCAGAAATGGAGTTAAATCCCAGGCTCTGTGTCTTGCTACAAGCAAGACATCTATTCAGGTAAACTCAGTCACTTTAAGCTCTAAGGAAGCTACATCGTTCACGAAGCTCACACGTTTCTCGCTCTTAACTGGAAAGCATTGCATGTTAGAGGAACTGTGGTTTGTATCACTTTCAGAAGAAGAGTTGACCTAGATATGGTCCGTATGTGTAGGCAACACCGTTATTTTGTTCTGACTACAGTCACGTTTCCTGCTCTATTAGAGACTCATAGAAAGCAAGAGCGTGCTTCTTGCTCTAAAGCAGAGTGTGTTTCATGGATGAGAACTGTGCTGTGTATTTCCCTTCAGAAATGGAGTTAAATCCCAGGCTCTGTGTCCTCCTACAAGCAAGATATCTTTTCAGGTAAACGCAGTCAATTTTCAGCTCAAATGAATATAAATCATTTACGAAGATCACACGTTTCTCGCTCTTAACTGAAAAGCATTGGATGTTAGATGACTTGTGGTTTGTATCTGTTTCAGAAGCAGAGTTGAACTAGCAATGGTCCGTATGTGTAGGAAACACCGTTCTTTTGTTCTGAGCTCACTCATGTTTCCTGCTCTATTAGAGACTCTACAAAGCAAGAGCATGCTTTTTCTTATATGCAGAGTGTGTTTCATCGTGAGAACAGTGCTGTGTGTTTCGCTTCAGAAATGGAGTTAAATTCCAGGCTCTGTGTCTTCCTACAAGCAAGACATCTTTTCAGGTAACCTCAGTCACTTTAAGCTCGAAGGAAGCTACATCATTCACGAAGCTCACACGTTTCTCGCTCTTAACTGGAAAGAATTGCATGTTAGAGGAACTGTGGTTTTTATCAGTTTCAGAAGAAGAGTTGACCTAGATATGGTCCGTATGTGTAGGAAACACCGTTATTTTGTTCTGACCACAGTCACGTTTCTTGCTCTATTAGAGACTCATAGAAAGCAAGAGCGTGCTTCTTGCTCTAAAGCAGAGTGTGTTTCATGGATGAGAACTGTGCTGTGTTTTTCCCTTCAGAAATGGAGTTAAATCCCAGGCTCTGTGTCCTCCTACAAGCAAGATATCTTTTCAGGTAAACGCAGTCAATTTTCAGATCAAATGAATATAAATCGTTTACAAAGATCACACGTTTCTCGCTGTTCACTGAAATGCATTGGATGTTAGATGACTTGTGGTTTGTATCAGTTTCAGAAGCAGAGTTGAACTATCAATGGTCCGAATATGTAGGAAACACCGTTCTTTTGTTCTGAGCACACTCACGTTTCCTGCTCTATTAGAGACTCTATAAAGCAAGAGCGTGCTTCTTCTTATATGCAGAGTGTGTTTCATCGTGAGAACAGTGCTGTGTGTTTCGCTTCAGAAATGGAGTTAGATCACAGGCTCTGCATCTTCCTACAAGCAAGACTTCGTTTCACGTAAACTCAGTCACCTTTCAGCTCAAACAAAGCTACATAGTTCACGTAGCTCACATGTTTCTTGCTCTTAATTGTAAAGCATTGGATGTTACAGGACCTGTGGTTTGTATCAATTTCAGAAGCAGAGTTGAACTAGCAATGTTCCGTATGTGTAGGAAACACCGTTCTTTTGTTCTGAGCACAGTCAGGTTCCTGCTCTATTAGAGACTCTTAGAAAGCAAGAGCGTGCTTGTTGCTGTAAATCAGAGTGTGTTTCATGGATGAGAACTGTGCTGTGTGTTTCCCTTCAGAAATGGAGTTAAATTCCAGGCTCTGTGTCTTCCCACAAGCAAAACATCATTTCAGATGAACGCAGTCACTTTTCAGCTCAATGAATATAAATCGTTTACGAAGCTCACACGTTTTATGCTCTTATCTAAAAAGCATTGGATGTTAGAAGACTTGTGGTTTGTATCAGTTTCAGAAACAGAGTTGAACTAACAATGGTCCATATGTGTAGGAAACACCGTTCTTTTGTTCTGAGCACACTTTCAAGTTTCTGGCTCTATTTTAGACTCTAGAAAGCAAGAGCGTGCTTCTTGCTCTAAAGCAGAGTGTGTTCCATGGATGAGAACTGTGCTGTGTTTTTGCCTTCAGAAATGGAGTTAAATCCCAGGCTCTGTGTCTTCCTACAAGCAAGACATGTTTTCAGGTAAACTCAGACAATTTTCAGCTCAAAGGAAGCTACATCATTCACAAAGCTCACACGTTTCTCGCTCTTAACTGGAAAGCATTGCATGTTAATGGAAGTGTGGTTTGTATCAGTTTCAGAAGAAGAGTTGAACTAGATATGGTCCGTATGTGTAGAAAACACCGTTATTTTGATCTGACCACAGTCACGTTTCTTAATGTATTAGAGACTCTTAGAAAGCAAGTGCGTGCTTCTTGCTCTAAATCAGAGTGTGTTTCTTGGATGAGAACTGTGCTGTGTGTTTCCCTTCAAAAATGGAGTTAAATTCCAGGCTCTGTGTCTTCCTACATGCAAGACATCTTTTCAGATAAACTAGGTCACTTTTCAGCTCAAATGAAGCTACATCGTTCACTAAACTCACACGTTTCTCGCTCATAACTGAAAAGCATTGAATGTAGATGAATTGTGGCTTGTATCAGTATCAGAATCAGAGTTGAACTAGCAATGGTCCTTATGTGTTGGAAACACCGTTGTTTTGTTCAGAGTACCCTGAAGTTTCTGGCGGTATTAGAGACTCTAGAAAGCAAGAGCATGCTTCGTTCTCTAAAGCAGAGTAGGTTTCACGGATGAGATCTGTGCTGTGTGTTTCCCTTAAGAAATGGAGTTAAATCCCAGGCTCTGTGTCTTCCTACAAGCAAGACATCTTTTCAGGTAAATGCAGTCACTTTTCATCTCAAAGGAAGCTACATCGTTCACGAAGCTCACACATTTCTCGCTCTTAACTGGAAAGCTTTGCATGTTAGAGGAACTGTGGTTTGTATCAGTTTCAGAAGAAGAGTTGACCTAGCTATGTTCCGTATGTGTAGGAACAACGTTATTTTGTTCTGACCACAGTCACGTTACCTGTTCTATTAGACACTCTTAGAAATCAATAGCGTGCTTCTTGCTCTAAAGCAGAGTGTGTTTCATGGATGAGAACTGTGCTGTGTGTTTCCGTTCAGAAATGGAGTTAAATTCCAGGCTCTGTGTCTTCCTACAACCAAGACATCATTTCAGGTAAACACAGTCACTTTTCAGTTCAAATAAATATAAATCGTTTACGAAGATCACAGGTTTCTTGCTCTTAACTGAAAAGCATTGGATGTTAGATGACTTGTGGTTTGTATCAGTTTCAGAAGCAGAGTTGAACTAGCAATGGTCCGTATGTGTAGGAAACACCGTTCTTTTGTTCAGAGTACCCTCAAGTTTCTGGCTCTATTGGAGACTATAGAAAGCAAGAGCATGCTTTGTGCTCTAAATCAGAGTGTGTTTCATCAAAGAGATCTGTGCTGTGTGTTTCACTTCAGAAATGGAGTTAAATCCCAGGCTCTGTGTCTTGCTACAAGCAAGACATCTATTCAGGTAAACTCAGTCACTTTAAGCTCTAAGGAAGCTACATCGTTCACGAAGCTCACACGTTTCTCGCTCTTAACTGGAAAGCATTGCATGTTAGAGGAACTGTGGTTTGTATCACTTTCAGAAGAAGAGTTGACCTAGATATGGTCCGTATGTGTAGGCAACACCGTTATTTTGTTCTGACCACAGTCACGTTTCCTGCTCTATTAGAGACTCATAGAAAGCAAGAGCGTGCTTCTTGCTCTAAAGCAGAGTGTGTTTCATGGATGAGAACTGTGCTGTGTATTTCCCTTCAGAAATGGAGTTAAATCCCAGGCTCTGTGTCCTCCTACAAGCAAGATATCTTTTCAGGTAAACGCAGTCAATTTTCAGCTCAAATGAATATAAATCATTTACGAAGATCACACGTTTCTCGCTCTTTACTGAAAAGCATTGGATGTTAGTTGACTTGTGGTTTGTATCTGTTTCAGAAGCAGAGTTGAACTAGCAATGGTCCGTATATGTAGGAAACACCGTTCTTTTGTTCTGAGCACACTCACGTTTCCTGCTCTATTAGAGACTCTATAAAGCAAGAGCGTGCTTCTTCTTATATGCAGAGTGTGTTTCATCGTGAGAACAGTGCTGTGTGTTTCCTTTCATAAATGGAGTTAAATCACAGGCTCTGCATCTTCCTACAAGCAAGACTTCGTTTCACGTAAACTCAGTCACCTTTCAGCTCAAACAAAGCTACATAGTTCAGGTAGCTCACATGTTTCTTGCTCTTAATTCTAAAGCATTGGATGTTACAGGACCTGTGGTTTGTATCAATTTCAGAAGCAGAGTTGAACTAGCAATGTTCCGTATGTCGAGGAAACACCGTTCTTTTGTTCAGAGTACCCTCAATTATCGGGCTCTATTAGAGACTCTATAAAGCAAGAGCATGCTATGTGCTCTAAAGCAGAGTGTGTTTCATGGATGAGAACTGTGCTGTGTGTTTCCCTTCACAAATGGAGTTAAATTCCAGGCTCTGTGTCTTCCTACAAGGAAGACATCATTTCAGGTGAACGCAGTCAACTTTCCGCTCAAATGAAAATAAATCGTTTACGAAGATCACACGTTTCTCACTCTTCACTGAAAAGCATTGGATGTTAGATGACTTGTGGTTTGTATCAGTTTCAGAAGCAGAGTTGAACTAGCAATGGTCCATATGTGTAGGAAACACCGTTCTTTTGTTCTGAGCACACTTTCATGTTTCTGGCTCTATTTTAGACTCTAGAAAGCAAGAGCATGCTTCTTGCTCTAAAGCAGAGTGTGTTCCATGGATGAGAACCGTGCTGTGTTTTTGCCTTCAGAAATGGAGTTAAATCCCAGGCTCTGTGTCTTCCTACAAGCAAGACATGTTTTCAGGTAAACTCAGACACTTTTCAGCTCAAAGGAAGCTACATCATTCACAAAGCTCACACATTTCTCGCTCTTAACTGGAAAGCATTGCATGTTAATGGAAGTGTGGTTTGTATCAGTTTCAGAAGAAGAGTTGAACTAGATATGGTCCGTATGTGTAGAAAACACCGTTATTTTGATCTGACCACAGTCACGTTTCTTACTGTATTAGAGACTCTTAGAAAGCAAGAGCGTGCTTCTTGCTCTAAATCAGAGTGTGTTTCTTGGATGAGAACTGTGCTGTGTGTTTCCCTTCAAAAATGGAGTTAAATTCCAGGCTCTGTGTCTTCCTACATGCAAGACATCTTTTCAGGTAAACTAGGTCACTTTTCATCTCAAATGAAGCTACATCGTTCACTAAGCTCACACGTTTCTCGCTCATAACTGAAAAGCATTGAATGTAGATGAACTGTGGTTTGTATCAGTTTCAGAAGAAGAGTTGACTTAGCAATGGTCCGTATGTGTAGGAAACAACGTTATTTTGTTCTGACCACAGTCACGTTACCTGATCTATTAGAGACTCATAGAAAGCAAGAGCGTGCTTCTTGCTCTAAAGCAGAGTGTGTTTCATGGATGCGAACTGTGCTGTGTTTTTCCCTTCAGAAATGGAGTTAAATCCCAGGCTCTGTGTCCTCCTACAAACAAGATATCTTTTCAGGTCAACGCAGTCAATTTTCAGATCAAATGAATATAAATCGTATACAAAGATCACACGTTTCTCGCTGTTCACTGAAATGCATTGGATGTTAGATGACTTGTGGTTTGTATCTGTTTCAGAAGCAGAGTTGAACTAGCAATGGGCCGTATGTGTAGGAAACACCGTTCTTTTGTTCTGAGCACACTCACGTTTCCTGCTCTATTAGAGACTCTAGAAAGCAAGAGCGTGCTTCTTCTTATATGCAGAGTGTGTTTCATCATGAGAACAGTGCTGTGTGTTTCGCTTCAGAAACGGAGTTAGATCACAGGCTCTGCATCTTCCTACAAGCAAGACTTCGTTTCACGTAAACTCAGTCACCTTTCAGCTCAAACAAAGCTACATAGTTCACGTAGCTCACATGTTTCTTGCTCTTAATTGTAAAGCATTGGATGTTACAGGACCTGTGGTTTGTATCAATTTCAGAAGCAGAGTTGAACTAGCAATGTTCCGTATGTCGAGGAAACACCGTTCTTTTGTTCAGAGTACCCTCAATTTTCAGGCTCTATTAGAGACTCTATAAAGCAAGAGCATGCTATGTGCTCTAAAGCAGAGTGTGTTTCATGGATGAGAACTGTGCTGTGTGTTTCCCTTCACAAATGGAGTTAAATTCCAGGCTCTGTGTCTTCCTACAAGGAAGACATCATTTCAGGTGAACGCAGTCAACTTTCCGCTCAAATGAAAATAAATCGTTTACGAAGATCACACGTTTCTCACTCTTCACGGAAAAGCATTGGATGTTAGATGACTTGTGGTTTGTATCAGTTTCAGAAGCAGAGTTGAACTAGCAATGGTCCATATGTGTAGGAAACACCGTTCTTTTGTTCTGAGCACACTTTCATGTTTCTGGCTCTATTTTAGACTCTAGAAAGCAAGAGCATGCTTCTTGCTCTAAAGCAGAGTGTGTTCCATGGATGAGAACCGTGCTGTGTTTTTGCCTTCAGAAATGGAGTTAAATCCCAGGCTCTGTGTCTTCCTACAAGCAAGACATGTTTTCAGGTAAACTCAGACACTTTTCAGCTCAAAGGAAGCTACATCATTCACAAAGCTCACACATTTCTCGCTCTTAACTGGAAAGCATTGCATGTTAATGGAAGTGTGGTTTGTATCAGTTTCAGAAGAAGAGTTGAACTAGATATGGTCCGTATGTGTAGAAAACACCGTTATTTTGATCTGACCACAGTCACGTTTCTTACTGTATTAGAGACTCTTAGAAAGCAAGTGCGTGCTTCTTGCTCTAAATCAGAGTGTGTTTCTTGGATGAGAACTGTGCTGTGTGTTTCCCTTCAAAAATGGAGTTAAATTCCAGGCTCTGTGTCTTCCTACATGCAAGACATCTTTTCAGATAAACTAGGTCACTTTTCATCTCAAATGAAGCTACATCGTTCACTAAGCTCACACGTTTCTCGCTCATAACTGAAAAGCATTGAATGTAGATGAACTGTGGTTTGTATCAGTTTCAGAAGAAGAGTTGACTTAGCAATGGTCCGTATGTGTAGGAAACAACGTTATTTTGTTCTGACCACAGTCACGTTACCTGATCTATTAGAGACTCATAGAAAGCTAGAGCGTGCTTCTTGCTCTAAAGCAGAGTGTGTTTCATGGATGCGAACTGTGCTGTGTTTTTCCCTTCAGAAATGGAGTTAAATCCCAGGCTCTGTGTCCTCCTACAAACAAGATATCTTTTCAGGTCAACGCAGTCAATTTTCAGATCAAATGAATATAAATCGTATACAAAGATCACACGTTTCTCGCTGTTCACTGAAATGCATTGGATGTTAGATGACTTGTGGTTTGTATCTGTTTCAGAAGCAGAGTTGAACTAGCAATGGGCCGTATGTGTAGGAAACACCGTTCTTTTGTTCTGAGCACACTCACGTTTCCTGCTCTATTAGAGACTCTAGAAAGCAAGAGCGTGCTTCTTCTTATATGCAGAGTGTGTTTCATCATGAGAACAGTGCTGTGTGTTTCGCTTCAGAAATGGAGTTAGATCACAGGCTCTGCATCTTCCTACAAGCAAGACTTCGTTTCACGTAAACTCAGTCACCTTTCAGCTCAAACAAAGCTACATAGTTCAGGTAGCTCACATGTTTCTTGCTCTTAATTGTAAAGCATTGGATGTTACAGGACCTGTGGTTTGTATCAATTTCAGAAGCAGAGTTGAACTAGCAATGTTCCGTATGTCGAGGAAACACCGTTCTTTTGTTCAGAGTACCCTCAATTTTCGGGCTCTATTAGAGACTCTATAAAGCAAGAGCATGCTATGTGCTCTAAAGCAGAGTGTGTTTCATGGATGAGAACTGTGCTGTGTGTTTCCCTTCACAAATGGAGTTAAATTCCAGGCTCTGTGTCTTCCTACAAGGAAGACATCATTTCAGGTGAACGCAGTCAACTTTCCGCTCAAATGAAAATAAATCGTTTACGAAGATCACACGTTTCTCACTCTTCACTGAAAAGCATTGGATGTTAGATGACTTGTGGTTTGTATCAGTTTCAGAAGCAGAGTTGACTAGCAATGGTCCATATGTGTAGGAAACACCGTTCTTTTGTTCTGAGCACACTTTCAAGTTTCTGGCTCTATTTTAGACTCTAGAAAGCAAGAGCGTGCTTCTTGCTCTAAAGCAGAGTGTGTTCCATGGATGAGAACTGTGCTGTGTTTTTGCCTTCAGAAATGGAGTTAAATCCCAGGCTCTGTGTCTTCCTACAAGCAAGACATGTTTTCAGGTAAACTCAGACACTTTTCAGCTCAAAGGAAGCTACATCATTCACAAAGCTCACACATTTCTCGCTCTTAACTGGAAAGCATTGCATGTTAATGGAAGTGTGGTTTGTATCAGTTTCAGAAGAAGAGTTGAACTAGATATGGTCCGTATGTGTAGAAAACACCGTTATTTTGATCTGACCACAGTCACGTTTCTTACTGTATTAGAGACTCTTAGAAAGCAAGTGTGTGCTTCTTGCTCTAAATCAGAGTGTGTTTCTTGGATGAGAACTGTGCTGTGTGTTTCCCTTCAAAAATGGAGTTAAATTCCAGGCTCTGTGTCTTCCTACATGCAAGACATCTTTTCAGATAAACTAGGTCACTTTTCATCTCAAATGAAGCTACATCGTTCACTAAGCTCACACGTTTCTCGCTCATAACTGAAAAGCATTGAATGTAGATGAACTGTGGTTTGTATCAGTTTCAGAAGAAGAGTTGACTTAGCAATGGTCCGTATGTGTAGGAAACTACGTTATTTTGTTCTGACCACAGTCACGTTACCTGATCTATTAGAGACTCATAGAAAGCAAGAGCGTGCTTCTTGCTCTAAAGCAGAGTGTGTTTCATGGATGCGAACTGTGCTGTGTTTTTCCCTTCAGAAATGGAGTTAAATCCCAGGCTCTGTGTCCTCCTACAAACAAGATATCTTTTCAGGTCAACGCAGTCAATTTTCAGATCAAATGAATATAAATCGTATACAAAGATCACACGTTTCTCGCTGTTCACTGAAATGCATTGGATGTTAGATGACTTGTGGTTTGTATCTGTTTCAGAAGCAGAGTTGAACTAGCAATGGGCCGTATGTGTAGGAAACACCGTTCTTTTGTTCTGAGCACACTCACGTTTCCTGCTCTATTAGAGACTCTAGAAAGCAAGAGCGTGCTTCTTCTTATATGCAGAGTGTGTTTCATCATGAGAACAGTGCTGTGTGTTTCGCTTCAGAAATGGAGTTAGATCACAGGCTCTGCATCTTCCTACAAGCAAGACTTCATTTCACGTAAACTCAGTCACCTTTCAGTTCAAACAAAGCTACATCGTTCACGTAGCTCACACATTTCTTGCTCTTAACTGTAAAGCATTGGATGTTAGAGCACCTTTGGTTTGTGTCAGTTTCAGAAGCAGAGTTGAACTAGCAATGGTCTGTATGTGTAGGAAACACCGTTCTTTTGTTCACAGTACCCTCAATTTTCGGGCTCTATTAGAGACTCTATAAAGCAAGAGCATGCTATGTGCTCTAAAGCAGAGTGTGTTTCATGGATGAGAACTGTGCCTTGTGTTTCTCTTCACAAATGGAGTTAAATTCCAGGCTCTGTGTCTTCCTACAAGGAAGACATCTTTTCAGGTCAACGCAGTCAAATTTCCGCTCAAATGAAAATAAATCGTTCACGAAGCCCACACGTTTCTCGCTCTTAAATGTAAAGCATTGGATGTTAGATGACTTGTGGTTTGTATCAGTTTCAGAAGCAGAGTTGAACTAGCAATGGTCCGTATGTGTAGGAAACACGGTTCTTTTGTTCTGAGCACTCTTTCAAGTTTCTGGCTCTATTTTAGACTTCTTAAAGCAAGAGCGTGCTTCTTGCTCTAAAGCAGAGTGTGTTCCATGGATGAGAACTGTGCTGTGTTTTTGCCTTCAGAAATGGAGTTAAATCCCAGGCTCTGTGTCCTCCTACAAGCAAGATATCTTTTCAGGTAAACTCAGACACTTTTCAGCTCAAAGGAAGCTACATTGTTCAAGAAGCTCACACGTTTCTCGCTCTTAACTGGAAAGCATTGCATGTTAATGGAACTGTGGTTTGTATCAGTTTCAGAAGAAGAGTTGAACCAGATATGGTCCGTATGTGTAGAAAACACCGTTATTTTGATCTGACCACAGTCTCGTGTCCTGCTGTATTAGAGACTCTTAGAAAGCAAGAGCGTGCTTCTTGCTCTAAATCAGAGTGTGTTTGTTGGATGAGAACTGTGCTGTGTGTTTCCCTTCACAAATGGAGTTAAATTCCAGGCTCTGTGTCTTCCTACAAGCAAGACATCTTTTCAGATAAACTAGGTCACTTTTCAGCTCAAATGAAGCTACATCGTTCACTAAGCTCACACGTTTCTCGCTCTTAACTGAAAAGCATTGAATGTAGATGAAATGTGGTTTGTATCAGTTTCAGAAGCAGAGTTGAACTAGCAATGGTCCTTATGTGTTGGAAACACCGTTCTTTTGTTCAGAGTACCCTCAAGTTTCTGGCTCTATTAGAGACTCTAGAAAGCAAGAGCATGCTTCGTTCTCTAAAGCAGAGTAGGTTTCACGGATGAGATCTGTGCTGTGTGTTTCCCTTAAGAAATGGAGTTAAATCCCAGGCTCTGTGTCTTCCTACAAGCAAGACATCTTTTCAGGTAAACTCAGTCACTTTTCAGCTCAAAGGAAGCTACATCGTTCAAGAAGCTCACACGTTTCTCGCTCTTAACTGGAAAGCATTGCATGTTAGAGGAACTGTGGTTTGTATCAGTTTCAGAAGAAGGGTTGACCTAGCTATGATCCTTATGTGTAGGATACACCGTTATTTTGTTCTGACCACAGTCACGTTTCCTGCTATATTAGAGACTCTTAGAAAGCAAGAGCATGCTTCTTGCTTTAAAGCAGAGTGTGTTTCATGGATGAGAACTGTGCTGTGTGTTTCCGTTCAGAAATGGAGTTAAATTCCAGGCTCTGTGTCTTCCTACAAGCAAGACATCTTTTCAAGCAAACTAGGTCACTTTTCAGCTCAAATGAAGCTACATTGTTCATAAGGCTCGCACGTTTCTATCTCGTAACTGAAGAGCATTTGATGTTAGATGACTTGGGGTTTTTATCAGGTTCAGAAGCAGAGTTGAACTAGCTATGGTCTGTATGTGTAGGAAACACCGTTCTTTTGTTCTCAGTACCCTCAAGTTTCTGGCTCTATTAGAACTCTAGAAAGCAAGAGCATGCTTCTTGCTCTAAAGCATTGGGTGTTTCATGGATGAGAACTGTGCTGTGTGTTTCCCTTCAGAAATGGAGTTAAATCACAGGCTCTATATCTTCCTACAAGCAAGACTTCGTTTCACATAAACTCACTCACCTTGCACTCAAACGAAGCTACATCATTCACATAGCTCACAGGTTTCTTGCTGTTAACTGTTAAGCATTGGAAGTTAGAGGACCTGTAGTTTATATCAGTTTCAGAAGCAGAGTTGAACTAGCAATGGTCTGTATGAGTAGGAAACACCGTTTTTTTGTTCTGAGTACCCTCAAGTTTCTGGCTCTATTAGAGACTCTAAAACAAGAGCATGCTTCTTGCTCTAAAGCAGAGTGTGTTTCATGGATGAGAACTGTGCTGTGTGTTTCCCTTCACAAATGGAGTTAAATCCCAGGCTCTGTGTCCTCCTAGAAGCAAGATATCTTTTCAGGTAAACTCAGACACTTTTCAGCTCAAAGGAAGCTACATTGTTCAAGAAGCTCACACGTTTCTCGCTCTTAACTGGAAAGCATTGCATGTTAATGGAACTGTGGTTTGTATCAGTTTCAGAAGAAGAGTTGAACCAGATATGGTCCGTATGTGTAGAAAACACCGTTATTTTGATCTGACCAAAGTCACGTGTCCTGCTGTATTAGAGACTCTTAGAAAGCAAGAGCGTGCTTCTTGCTCTAAATCAGAGTGTGTTTGTTGGATGAGAACTGTGCTGTGTGTTTCCCTTCAAAAATGGAGATAAATTCCAGGCTCTGTGTCTTCCTAAAAGCAAGACATCATTTCAGGTAAACGCAGTCTCTTTTCAGCTCAAATGAATATAAATCATTTACGAAGATCACACGTTTCTCGCTCTTAACTGAAAAGCATTGGATGTTAGATGACTTGTGGTTTGTATCTGTTTCAGAAGCAGAGTTGAACTAGCAATGGTCCGTATGTGTAGGAAACACCGTTCTTTTTTTCTGAGCACACTCACGTTTCCTGCTCAATTAGAGACTCTAGAAAGCAAGAGCTTGCTTCTTCTTATACGCAGAGTGTGTTTCATCGTGAGAACAGTGCTGTGTGTTCAGCTTCAGAAATGGAGTTAGCTCACAGGCTCTGTATCTTCCTACAAGCAAGACTTCATTTCATGTAAACTCAGTCACCTTTCAGTTCAAACAAAGCTACATCGTTCACGTAGCTCACACATTTCTTGCTCTTAACTGTAAAGCATTGGATGTTAGAGCATCTGTGGTTTGTGTCAGTTTCAGAAGCAGAGTTGAACTAGCAATGATCTGTATGTGTAGGAAACACCGTTCATTTGTTCACAGTACCCTCAATTTTCGGGCTCTATTAGAGACTCTATAAAGCAAGAGCATGCTATGTGCTCTAAAGCAGAGTGTGTTTCATGGATGAGAACTGTGCTGTGTGTTTCTCTTCACAAATGGAGTTAAATTCCAGGCTCTGTGTCTTCCTACAAGGAAGACATCTTTTCAGGTCAACGCAGTCAAATTTCCGCTCAAATGAAAATAAATCGTTCACGAAGCCCACACGTTTCTCGCTCTTAACTGTAAAGCATTGGATGTTAGATGACTTGTGGTTTGTATCAGTTTCAGAAGCAGAGTTGAACTAGCAATGGTCTGTATGTGTAGGAAACACGGTTCTTTTGTTCTGAGCACTCTTTCAAGTTTCTGGCTCTATTTTAGACTCCAGAAAGCAAGAGCGTGCTTCTTGCTCTAAAGCAGAGTGTGTTCCATGGATGAGAACTGTGCTGTGTTTTTGCCTTCAGAGATGGAGTTAAATCCCAGGCTCTGTGTCCTCCTACAAGCAAGATATCTTTTCAGGTAAACTCAGAAACTTTTCAGCTCAAAGGAAGCTACATCGTTCAAGAAGCTCACACGTTTCTCGCTCTTAACTGGAAAGCATTGCATGTTAATGGAACTGTGGTTTGTATCAGTTTCAGAAGAAGAGTTGAACCAGATATGGTCCGTATGTGTAGAAAACACCGTTATTTTGATCTGACCACAGTCACGTTTCCTGCTGTATTAGAGACTCTTAGAAAGCAAGTGCGTGCTTCTTGCTCTAAATCAGAGTGTGTTTCTTGGATGAGAACTGTGCTGTGTGATTCCCTTCATAAATGGACTTAAATTCCAGGCTCTGTGTCTTCCTACAAGCAAGACATCTTTTCAGATAAACTAGGTCACTTTTCAGCTCAAATGAAGCTACATCGTTCACTAAGCTCACACGTTTCTCGCTCTTAACTGAAAAGCATTGAATGTAGATGAAATGTGGTTTGTATCAGTTTCAGAAGCAGAGTTGAACTAGCAATGGTCCTTATGTGTTGGAAACACCGTTCTTTTGTTCAGAGTACCCTCAAGTTTCTGGCTCTATTAGAGACTCTAGAAAGCAAGAGCATGCTTCGTTCTCTAAAGCAGAGTAGGTTTCACGGATGAGATCTGTGCTGTGTGTTTCCCTTAAGAAATGGAGTTAAATCCCAGGCTCTGTGTCTTCCTACAAGCAAGACATCTTTTCAGGTAAACTCAGTCACTTTTCAGCTCAAAGGAAGCTACATCGTTCAAGAAGCTCACACGTTTCTCGCTCTTAACTGGAAAGCATTGCATGTTAGAGGAACTGTGGTTTGTATCAGTTTCAGAAGAAGGGTTGACCTAGCTATGATCCTTATGTGTAGGATACACCGTTATTTTGTTCTGACCACAGTCACGTTTCCTGCTATATTAGAGACTCTTAGAAAGCAAGAGCATGCTTCTTGCTTTAACGCAGAGTGTGTTTCATGGATGAGAACTGTGCTGTGTGTTTCCGTTCAGAAATGGAGTTAAATTCCAGGCTCTGTGTCTTCCTACAAGCAAGACATCTTTTCAAGCAAACTAGGTCACTTTTCAGCTCAAATGAAGCTACATTGTTCATAAGGCTCGCACGTTTCTATCTCGTAACTGAAGAGCATTTTATGTTAGATGACTTGGGGTTTTTATCAGGTTCAGAAGCAGAGTTGAACTAGCTATGGTCTGTATGTGTAGGAAACACCGTTCTTTTGTTCTCAGTACCCTCAAGTTTCTGGCTCTATTAGAACTCTAGAAAGCAAGAGCATGCTTCTTGCTCTAAAGCATTGGGTGTTTCATGGATGAGAACTGTGCTGTGTGTTTCCCTTCAGAAATGGAGTTAAATCACAGGCTCTATATCTTCCTACAAGCAAGACTTCGTTTCACATAAACTCACTCACCTTGCACTCAAACGAAGCTACATCATTCACATAGCTCACAGGTTTCTTGCTGTTAACTGTTAAGCATTGGAAGTTAGAGGACCTGTAGTTTATATCAGTTTCAGAAGCAGAGTTGAACTAGCAATGGTCTGTATGAGTAGGAAACACCGTTTTTTTGTTCTGAGTACCCTCAAGTTTCTGGCTCTATTAGAGACTCTAAAACAAGAGCATGCTTCTTGCTCTAAAGCAGAGTGTGTTTCATGGATGAGAACTGTGCTGTGTGTTTCCCTTCACAAATGGAGTTAAATCCCAGGCTCTGTGTCCTCCTACAAGCAAGATATCTTTTCAGGTAAACTCAGACACTTTTCAGCTCAAAGGAAGCTACATTGTTCAAGAAGCTCACACGTTTCTCGCTCTTAACTGGAAAGCATTGCATGTTAATGGAACTGTGGTTTGTATCAGTTTCAGAAGAAGAGTTGAACCAGATATGGTCCGTATGTGTAGAAAACACCGTTATTTTGATCTGACCACAGTCACGTGTCCTGCTGTATTAGAGACTCTTAGAAAGCAAGAGCGTGCTTCTTGCTCTAAATCAGAGTGTGTTTGTTGGATGAGAACTGTGCTGTGTGTTTCCCTTCAAAAATGGAGATAAATTCCAGGCTCTGTGTCTTCCTAAAAGCAAGACATCATTTCAGGTAAACGCAGTCTCTTTTCAGCTCAAATGAATATAAATCATTTACGAAGATCACACGTTTCTCGCTCTTAACTGAAAAGCATTGGATGTTAGATGACTTGTGGTTTGTATCTGTTTCAGAAGCAGAGTTGAACTAGCAATGGTCCGTATGTGTAGGAAACACCGTTCTTTTTTTCTGAGCACACTCACGTTTCCTGCTCAATTAGAGACTCTAGAAAGCAAGAGCTTGCTTCTTCTTATACGCAGAGTGTGTTTCATCGTGAGAACAGTGCTGTGTGTTTCGCTTCAGAAATGGAGTTAGCTCACAGGCTCTGCATCTTCCTACAAGCAAGACTTCATTTCATGTAAACTCAGTCACCTTTCAGTTCAAACAAAGCTACATCGTTCACGTAGCTCACACATTTCTTGCTCTTAACTGTAAAGCATTGGATGTTAGAGCATCTGTGGTTTGTGTCAGTTTCAGAAGCAGAGTTGAACTAGCAATGATCTGTATGTGTAGGAAACACCGTTCTTTTGTTCACAGTACCCTCAATTTTCGGGCTCTATTAGAGACTCTATAAAGCAAGAGCATGCTATGTGCTCTAAAGCAGAGTGTGTTTCATGGATGAGAACTGTGCTGTGTGTTTCTCTTCACAAATGGAGTTAAATTCCAGGCTCTGTGTCTTCCTACAAGGAAGACATCTTTTCAGGTCAACACAGTCAAATTTCTGCTCAAATGAAAATAAATCGTTCACGAAGCCCACACGTTTCTCGCTCTTAACTGTAAACCATTGGATGTTAGATGACTTGTGGTTTGTATCAGTTTCAGAAGCAGAGTTGAACTAGCAATGGTCCGTATGTGTAGGAAACACGGTTCTTTTGTTCTGAGCACTCTTTCAAGTTTCTGGCTCTATTTTAGACTCCAGAAAGCAAGAGCGTGCTTCTTGCTCTAAAGCAGAGTGTGTTCCATGGATGAGAACTGTGCTGTGTTTTTGCCTTCAGAAATGGAGTTAAATCCCAGGCTCTGTGTCCTCCTACAAGCAAGATATCTTTTCAGGTAAACTCAGAAACTTTTCAGCTCAAAGGAAGCTACATCGTTCAAGAAGCTCACACGTTTCTCGCTCTTAACTGGAAAGCATTGCATGTTAATGGAACTGTGGTTTGTATCAGTTTCAGAAGAAGAGTTGAACCAGATATGGTCCGTATGTGTAGAAAACACCGTTATTTTGATCTGACCACAGTCACGTTTCCTGCTGTATTAGAGAATCTTAGAAAGCAAGTGCGTGCTTCTTGCTCTAAATCAGAGTGTGTTTCTTGGATGAGAACTGTGCTGTGTGATTCCCTTCATAAATGGACTTAAATTCCAGGCTCTGTGTCTTCCTACAAGCAAGACATCTTTTCAGATAAACTAGGTCACTTTTCAGCTCAAATGAAGCTACATCGTTCACTAAGCTCACACGTTTCTCGCTCTTAACTGAAAAGCATTGAATGTAGATGAAATGTGGTTTGTATCAGTTTCAGAAGCAGAGTTGAACTAGCAATGGTCCTTATGTGTTGGAAACACCGTTCTTTGTTCAGAGTACCCTCAAGTTTCTGGCTCTATTAGAGACTCTAGAAAGCAAGAGCATGCTTCGTTCTCAAAAGCAGAGTAGGTTTCACGGATGAGATCTGTGCTGTGTGTTTCCCTTAAGAAATGGAGTTAAATCCCAGGCTCTGTGTCTTCCTACAAGCAAGACATCTTTTCAGGTAAACTCAGTCACTTTTCAGCTCAAAGGAAGCTACATCGTTCAAGAAGCTCACACGTTTCTCGCTCTTAACTGGAAAGCATTGCATGTTAGAGGAACTGTGGTTTGTATCACTTTCAGAAGAAGAATTGACCTAGATATGGTCTGTATGTGTACGCAACACCGTTATTTTGTTCTGACCACAGTCACGTTTCCTGCTCTATTAGAGACTCATAGAAAGCAAGAGCGTGCTTCTTGCTCTAAAGCAGAGTGTGTTTCATGGATGAGAACTGTGCTGTGTATTTCCCTTCAGAAATGGAGTTAAATCCCAGGCTCTGTGTCCTCCTACAAGCAAGATATCTCTTCAGGTAAACGCAGTCAATTTTCATCTCAAAGGAAGCTACATCGTTCACGAAGCTCACACGTTTCTCGCTCTTAACTGGAAAGCATTGCATGTTAGAGGAACTGTGGTTTGTATCAGTTTCAGAAGAAGAGTTCACCTAGCTATGTTCCGTATGTGTAGGAACAACGTTATTTTGTTCTGACCACAGTCACGTTACCTGTTCTATTAGAGACTCTTAGAAATCAATAGCGTGCTTCTTGCTCTAAAGCAGAGTGTGTTTCATGGATGAGAACTGTGCTGTGTATTTCCCTTCAGAAATGGAGTTAAATCCCAGGCTCTGTGTCCTCCTACAAGCAAGATATCTTTTCAGGTAAACGCAGTCAATTTTCAGCTAAAATGAATATAAATCATTTACGAAGATCACACGTTTCTCGCTCTTAACTGAAAAGCATTGGATGTTAGAGGACCTGTAGTTTATATCAGTTTCAGAAGCAGAGTTGAACTAGCAATGGTCCGTATGTGTAGGAAACACCGTTCTTTTGTTCTGAGCTCACTCACGTTTCCTGCTCTATTAGAGACTCTAGAAAGCAAGAGCATGCTTCTACTTATATGCAGAGTGTGTTTCATCGTGAGAACAGTGCTGTGTGTTTCGCTTCAGAAATGGAGTTAAATTCCAGGCTCTGTGTCTTCCTACAAGCAAGACATCTTTTCAGGTAACCTCAGTCACTTTAAGCTCTAAGGAAGCTACATCGTTCACGAAGCTCACACGTTTCTCGCTCTTATCTGGAAAGAATTGCATGTTAGAGGAACTGTGGTTTGTATCAGTTTCAGAAGAAGAGTTGACCTAGATATGGTCCGTATGTGTAGGAAACACCGTTAATTTGTTCTGACCACAGTCACGTTTCTTGCTCTATTAGAGACTCATAGAAAGCAAGAGCGTGCTTCTTGCTCTAAAGCAGAGTGTGTTTCATGGATGAGAACTGTGCTGTGTTTTTCCCTTCAGAAATGGAGTTAAATCCCAGGCTCTGTGTCCTCCTACAAGCAAGATATCTTTTCAGGTAAACGCAGTCAATTTTCAGATCAAATGAATATAAATCGTTTACAAAGATCACACGTTTCTCCCTGTTCACTGAAATGCATTGGATGTTAGATGACTTGTGGTTTGTATCAGTTTCAGAAGCAGAGTTGAACTATCAATGGTCCGTATATGTAGGAAACACCGTTCTTTTGTTCTGAGCACACTCACGTTTCCTGCTCTATTAGAGACTCTATAAAGCAAGAGCGTGCTTCTTCTAATATGCAGAGTGTGTTTCATCGTGAGAACATTGCTGTGTGTTTCCTTTCATAAATGGAGTTAAATCACAGGCTCTGCATCTTCCTACAAGCAAGACTTCGTTTCACGTAAACTCAGTCACCTTTCAGCTCAAACAAAGCTACATAGTTCACGTAGCTCACATGTTTCTTGCTCTTAATTGTAAAGCATTGGATGTTACAGGACCTGTGGTTTGTATCAATTTCAGAAGCAGAGTTGAACTAGCAATGTTCCGTATGTGTAGGAAACACCGTTCTTTTGTTCTGAGCGCAGTCACGTTTCCTGCTCTATTAGAGACTCTTAGAAAGCAAGAGCGTGCTTGTTGCTCTAAATCAGAGTGTGTTTCGTGGATGAGAACTGTGCTGTGTGTTTCCCTTCAGAAATGGAGTTAAATTCCAGGCTCTGTGTCTTGCCACAAGCAAGACATCATTTCAGATGAACGCAGTCACTTTTCAGCTCAAATGAATATAAATCGTTTACGAAGCTCACACGTTTTTTGCTCTTATCTAAAAAGCATTGGATGTTAGAAGACTTGTGGTTTGTATCAGTTTCAGAAACAGAGTTGAACTAACAATGGTCCATATGTGTAGGAAACACCGTTCTTTTGTTCTGAGCACACTTTCAAGTTTCTGGCTCTATTTTAGACTCTAGAAAGCAAGACCGTGCTTCTTGCTCTAAAGCAGAGTGTGTTCCATGGATGAGAACTGTGCTGTGTTTTTGCCTTCAGAAATGGAGTTAAATCCCAGGCTCTGTGTCTTCCTACAAGCAAGACATGTTTTCAGGTAAACTCAGACACTTTTCAGCTCAAAGGAAGCTACATCATTCACAAAGCTCACACGTTTCTCGCTCTTAACTGGAAAGCATTGCATGTTAATGGAAGTGTGGTTTGTATCAGTTTCAGAAGAAGAGTTGAACTAGATATGGTCCGTATGTGTAGAAAACACCGTTATTTTGATCTGACCACAGTCACGTTTCTTACTGTATTAGAGACTCTTAGAAAGCAAGTGCGTGCTTCTTGCTCTAAATCAGAGTGTGTTTCTTGGATGAGAACTGTGCTGTGTGTTTCCCTTCAAAAATGGAGTTAAATTCCAGGCTCTGTGTCTTCCTACATGCAAGACATCTTTTCAGATAAACTAGGTCACTTTTCAGCACAAATGAAGCTACATCGTTCACTAAGCTCACACGTTTCTCGCTCATAACTGAAAAGCATTGAATGTAGATGAATTGTGGTTTGTATCAGTTTCAGAATCAGAGTTGAACTAGCAATGGTCCTTATGTGTTGGAAACACCGTTGTTTTGTTCAGAGTACCCTCAAGTTTCTGGCTGTATTAGAGACTCTAGAAAGCAAGAGCATGCTTCGTTCTCTAAAGCAGAGTAGGTTTCACAGACATGATCTGTGCTGTGTGTTTCCCTTAAGAAATGGAGTTAAATCCCAGGCTCTGTGTCTTCCTACAAGCAAGACATCTTTTCAGGTAAATGCAGTCACTTTTCATCTCAAAGGAAGCTACATCGTTCACGAAGCTCACACGTTTCTCGCTCTTAACTGGAAAGCTTTGCATGTTAGAGGAACTGTGGTTTGTATCAGTTTCAGAAGAAGAGTTGACCTAGCTATGTTCCGTATGTGTAGGAACAACGTTATTTTGTTCTGACCACAGTCACGTTACCTGTTCTATTAGACACTCTTAGAAATCAATAGCGTGCTTCTTGCTCTAAATCAGAGTGTGTTTGTTGGATGAGAACTGTGCTGTGTGTTTCACTTCAAAAATGGAGTTAAATTCCAGGCTCTGTGTCTTCCTACAAGCAAGACATCATTTCAGGTAAACGCAGTCTCTTTTCAGCTCAAATGAATATAAATCATTTACGAAGATCCCACGTTTCTCGCTCTTAACTGAAAAGCATTGGATGTTAGATGACTTGTGGTTTGTATCTGTTTCAGAAGCAGAGTTGAACTAGCAATGGTCCGTATGTGTAGGAAACACCGTTCTTTTGTTCTGAGCACACTCACGTTTCCTGCTCAATTAGAGACTCTAGAAAGCAAGAGCTTGCTTCTTCTTATACGCAGAGTGTGTTTCATCGTGAGAACAGTGCTGTGTGTTTCCCTTCACAAATGGAGTTAGCTCACAGGCTCTGCATCTTCCTACAAGCAAGACTTCATTTCATGTAAACTCAGTCACCTTTCAGTTCAAACAAAGCTACATCGTTCACGAAGCTCACACATTTCTTGCTCTTAACTGTAAAGCATTGGATGTTAGAGCACCTGTCGTTTGTGTCAGTTTCAGAAGCAGAGTTGAATTAGCAATGGTCCGTATGTGTAGGAAACACCGTTCTTTTGTTCAGAGTACCCTCAATTTTCGGGCTCTATTAGAGACTCTATAAAGCAAGAGCATGCTATGTGCTCTAAAGCAGAGTGTGTTTCATGGATGAGAACTGTGCTGTGTGTTTCTCTTCACAAATGGAGTTAAATTCCAGGCTCTGTGTCTTCCTACAAGGAAGACATCTTTTCAGGTCAACGCAGTCAAATTTATGCTCAAATGAAAATAAATCGTTCACGAAGCCCACACGTTTCTCGCTCTTAACTGTAAAGCATTGGATGTTAGATGACTTGTGGTTTGTATCAGTTTCAGAAGCAGAGTTGAACTAGCAATGGTCCGTATGTGTAGGAAACACGGTTCTTTTGTTCTGAGCACTCTTTCAAGTTTCTGGCTCTATTTTAGACTCCAGAAAGCAAGAGCGTGCTTCTTGCTCTAAAGCAGAGTGTGTTCCATGGATGAGAACTGTGCTGTGTTTTTGCCTTCAGAAATGGAGTTAAATCCCAGGCTCTGTGTCCTCCTACAAGCAAGATATCTTTTCAGGTAAACTCAGAAACTTTTCAGCTCAAAGGAAGCTACATCGTTCAAGAAGCTCACACGTTTCTCGCTCTTAACTGGAAAGCATTGCATGTTAATGGAACTGTGGTTTGTATCAGTTTCAGAAGAAGAGTTGAACCAGATATGGTCCGTATGTGTAGAAAACACCGTTATTTTGATCTGACCACAGTCACGTTTCCTGCTGTATTAGAGACTCTTAGAAAGCAAGTGCGTGCTTCTTGCTCTAAATCAGAGTGTGTTTCTTGGATGAGAACTGTGCTGTGTGATTCCCTTCATAAATGGACTTAAATTCCAGGCTCTGTGTCTTCCTACAAGCAAGACATCTTTTCAGATAAACTAGGTCACTTTTCAGCTCAAATGAAGCTACATCGTTCACTAAGCTCACACGTTTCTCGCTCTTAACTGAAAAGCATTGAATGTAGATGAAATGTGGTTTGTATCAGTTTCCGAAGCAGAGTTGAACTAGCAATGGTCCTTATGTGTTGGAAACACAGTTCTTTTGTTCAGAGTACCCTCAAGTTTCTGGCTCTATTAGAGACTCTAGAAAGCAAGAGCAGGATTCGATCTCTAAAGCAGAGTAGGTATGACGGATGAGATCTGTGCTGTGTGTTTCCCTTAAGAAATGGAGTTAAATCCCAGGCTCTGTGTCTTCCTACAAGCAAGACATCTTTTCAGGTAAACTCAGTCACTTTTCAGCTCAAAGGAAGCTACATCGTTCAAGAAGCTCACACGTTTCTCGCTCTTAACTGGAAAGCATTGCATGTTAGAGGAACTGTGGTTTGTATCAGTTTCAGAAGAAGGGTTGTCCTAGCTATGATCCTTATGTGTAGGATACACCGTTATTTTGTTCTGACCACAGTCACGTTTCCTGCTATATTAGAGACTCTTAGAAAGCAAGAGCGTGCTTCTTGCTCTAAAGCAGAGTGTGTTTCATGGATGAGAACTGTGCTGTGTGTTTCCGTTCAGAAATGGAGTTAAATTCCAGGCTCTGTGTCTTCCTACAAGCAAGACATCTTTTCAAGCAAACTAGGTCACTTTTCAGCTCAAATGAAGCTACATTGTTCATAAGGCTCGCACGTTTCTATCTCGTAACTGAAGAGCATTTGATGTTAGATGACTTGGGGTTTTTATCAGGTTCAGAAGCAGAGTTGAACTAGCTATGGTCTGTATGTGTAGGAAACACCGTTCTTTTGTTCTCAGTACCCTCAAGTTTCTGGCTCTATTAGAACTCTAGAAAGCAAGAGCATGCTTCTTGCTCTAAAGCATTGGGTGTTTCATGGATGAGAACTGTGCTTTGTGTTTCCCTTCAGAAATGGAGTTTAATCACAGGCTCTGTATCTTCCTACAAGCAAGAATTAATTTCACGTAAACTCACTCACCTTGCACTCAAACGAAGCTACATCATTCACATAGCTCACAGGTTTCTTGCTCTTAACTGTTAAGCATTGGAAGTTAGAGGACCTGTAGTTTATATCAGTCTCAGAAGCAGAGTTGAACTAGCAATGGTCTGTATGTGTAGGAAACACCGTTTTTTTGTTCTGAGTACCCTCAAGTTTCTGGCTCTATTAGAGACTCTAAAACAAGAGCATGCTTCTTGCTCTAAAGCAGAGTGTGTTTCATGGATGAGAACTGTGCTGTGTGTTTCCCTTCACAAATGGAGTTAAATTCCAGGCTCTGTGTCTTCCTACAAGCAAGACATCATTTCAGGTAAACGCAGTCTCTTTTCAGCTCAAATGAATATAAATCATTTACGAAGATCACACGTTTCTCGCTCTTAACTGAAAAGCATTGGATGTTAGATGACTTGTGGTTTGTATCTGTTTCAGAAGCAGAGTTGAACTAGCAATGGGCCGTATGTGTAGGAAACACCGTTCTTTTGTTCTGAGCACACTCACGTTTCCTGCTCTATTAGAGACTCTAGAAAGCAAGAGCGTGCTTCTTCTTATACGCAGAGTGTGTTTCATCGTGAGAACAGTGCTGTGTGTTTCGCTTCAGAAATGGAGTTAGATCACAGGCTCTGCATCTTCCTACAAGCAAGACTTCATTTCACGTAAACTCAGTCACCTTTCAGTTCAAACAAAGCTACATCGTTCACGTAGCTCACACATTTCTTGCTCTTAACTATAAAGCATTGGATGTTAGAGCACCTGTGGTTTGTGTCAGTTTCAGAAGCAGAGTTGAACTAGCAATGATCTGTATGTGTAGGAAACACCGTTCTTTTGTTCACAGTACCCTCAATTTTCGGGCTCTATTAGAGACTCTATAAAGCAAGAGCATGCTATGTGCTCTAAAGCAGAGTGTGTTTCATGGATGAGAACTGTGCTGTGTGTTTCTCTTCAAAAATGGAGTTAAATTCCAGGCTCTGTGTCTTCCTACAAGGAAGACATCTTTTCAGGTCAACGCAGTCAAATTTCCGCTCAAATGAAAATAAATCGTTCACGAAGCCCACACGTTTCTCGCTCTTAAATGTAAAGCATTGGATGTTAGATGTCTTGTGGTTTGTATCAGTTTCAGAAGCAGAGTTGAACTAGCAATGGTCCGTATGTGTAGGAAACACGGTTCTTTTGTTCTGAGCACTCTTTCAAGTTTCTGGCTCTATTTTAGACTCCAGAAAGCAAGAGCGTGCTTCTTGCTCTAAAGCAGAGTGTGTTCCATGGATGAGAACTGTGCTGTGTTTTTGCCTTCAGAAATGGAGTTAAGTCCCAGGCTCTGTGTCCTCCTACAAGCAAGATATCTTTTCAGGTAAACTCAGACACTTTTCAGCTCAAAGGAAGCTACATTGTTCAAGAAGCTCACACGTTTCTCGCTCTTAACTGGAAAGCATTGCATGTTAATGGAACTGTGGTTTGTATCAGTTTCAGAAGAAGAGTTGAACCAGATATGGTCCGTATGTGTAGAAAACACCGTTATTTTGATCTGACCACAGTCACGTGTCCTGCTGTATTAGAGACTCTTAGAAAGCAAGAGCGTGCTTCTTGCTCTAAATCAGAGTGTGTTTGTTGGATGAGAACTGTGCTGTGTGTTTCACTTCAAAAATGGAGTTAAATTCCAGGCTCTGTGTCTTCCTACAAGCAAGACATCATTTCAGGTAAACGCAGTCTCTTTTCAGCTCAAATGAATATAAATCATTTACGAAGATCCCACGTTTCTCGCTCTTAACTGAAAAGCATTGGATGTTAGATGACTTGTGGTTTGTATCTGTTTCAGAAGAAGAGTTGAACTAGCAATGGTCCGTATGTGTAGGAAACACCGTTCTTTTGTTCTGAGCACACTCACGTTTCCTGCTCAATTAGAGACTCTAGAAAGCAAGAGCTTGCTTCTTCTTATACGCAGAGTGTGTTTCATCGTGAGAACAGTGCTGTGTGTTTCCCTTCACAAATGGAGTTAGCTCACAGGCTCTGCATCTTCCTACAAGCAAGACTTCATTTCATGTAAACTCAGTCACCTTTCAGTTCAAACAAAGCTACATCGTTCACGAAGCTCACACATTTCTTGCTCTTAACTGTAAAGCATTGGATGTTAGAGCACCTGTCGTTTGTGTCAGTTTCAGAAGCAGAGTTGAATTAGCAATGGTCCGTATGTGTAGGAAACACCGTTCTTTTGTTCAGAGTACCCTCAATTTTCGGGCTCTATTAGAGACTCTATAAAGCAAGAGCATGCTATGTGCTCTAAAGCAGAGTGTGTTTCATGGATGAGAACTGTGCTGTGTGTTTCTCTTCACAAATGGAGTTAAATTCCAGGCTCTGTGTCTTCCTACAAGGAAGACATCTTTTCAGGTCAACGCAGTCAAATTTATGCTCAAATGAAAATAAATCGTTCACGAAGCCCACACGTTTCTCGCTCTTAACTGTAAAGCATTGGATGTTAGATGACTTGTGGTTTGTATCAGTTTCAGAAGCAGAGTTGAACTAGCAATGGTCCGTATGTGTAGGAAACACGGTTCTTTTGTTCTGAGCACACTTTCAAGTTTCTGGCTCCATTTTAGACTCTAGAAAGCAAGAGCGTGCTTCTTGCTCTAAAGCAGAGTGTGTTCCATGGATGAGAACTGTGCTGTGTTTTTGCCTTCAGAAATGGAGTAAAATCCCAGGCTCTGTGTCTTCCTACAAGCAAGACATCTTTTCAGGTAAACTCAGACACTTTTCCGCTCAAATGAAGCTACATCGTTCATTAAGCTCACACGTTTCTCGCTCTTAACTGAAAAGCATTGAATGTTAATGGAACTGTGGTTTGTATCATTTTCAGAAGCAGAGTTGAACTAGATATGGTCCGTATGTGTAGAAAACACTGTTATTTTGATCTGACCACAGTCACGTGTCCTGCTGTATTAGAGACTCTTACAAAGCAAGTGCGTGCTTCTTGCTCTAAATCAGAGTGTGTTTGTTGGATGAGAACTGTGCTGTGTGTTTCCCTTCAAAAATGGAGTTAAATTCCAGGCTCTGTGTCTTCCTACAAGCAAGACATCATTTCAGGTAAACGCAGTCTCTTTTCAGCTCAAATGAATATAAATCATTTACGAAGATCACACGTTTCTCGCTCTTAAATGAAAAGCATTGGATGTTAGATGACTTGTGGTTTGTATCTGTTTCAGAAGCAGAGTTGAACTAGCAATGGGCCGTATGTGTAGGAAACACCGTTCTTTTGTTCTGAGCACACTCACGTTTCCTGCTCTATTAGAGACTCTAGAAAGCAAGAGCGTGCTTCTTCTTATACGCAGAGTGTGTTTCATCGTGAGAACAGTGCTGTGTGTTTCGCTTCAGAAATGGAGTTAGATCACAGGCTCTGCATCTTCCTACAAGCAAGACTTCATTTCACGTAAACTCAGTCACCTTTCAGTTCAAACAAAGCTACATCGTTCACGTAGCTCACACATTTCTTGCTCTTAACTGTAAAGCATTGGATGTTAGAGCACCTGTGGTTTGTGTCAGTTTCAGAAGCAGAGTTGAACTAGCAATGGTCTGTATGTGTAGGAAACACCGTTCTTTTGTTCAGAGTACCCTCAATTTTCGGGCTCTATTAGAGACTCTATAAAGCAAGAGCATGCTATGTGCTCTAAAGCAGAGTGTGTTTCATGGATGAGAACTGTGCTGTGTGTTTCTCTTCACAAATGGAGTTAAATTCCAGGCTCTGTGTCTTCCTACAAGGAAGACATCTTTTCAGGTCAACGCAGTCAAATTTCCGCTCAAATGAAAATAAATCGTTCACGAAGCCCACACGTTTCTCGCTCTTAACTGGAAAGAATTGCATGTTAGATGACTTGTGGTTTGTATCAGTTTCAGAAGCAGAGTTGAACTAGCAATGGTCCGTATGTGTAGGAAACAGGGTTCTTTTGTTCTGAGCACTCTTTCAAGTTTCTGGCTCTATTTTAGACTCCAGAAAGCAAGAGCGTGCTTCTTGCTCTAAAGCAGAGTGTGTTCCATGGATGAGAACTGTGCTGTGTTTTTGCCTTCAGAAATGGAGTTAAATCCCAGGCTCTGTGTCCTCCTACAAGCAAGTTATCTTTTCAGGTAAACTCAGACACTTTTCAGCTCAAAGGAAGCTACATTGTTCAAGAAGCTCACACGTTTCTCGCTCTTAACTGGAAAGCATTGCATGTTAATGGAACTGTGGTTTGTATCAGTTTCAGAAGAAGAGTTGAACCAGATATGGTCCGTATGTGTAGAAAACACCGTTATTTTGATCTGACCACAGTCACGTGTCCTGCTGTATTAGAGACTCTTAGAAAGCAAGAGCGTGCTTCTTGCTCTAAATCAGAGTGTGTTTGTTGGATGAGAACTGTGCTGTGTGTTTCACTTCAAAAATGGAGTTAAATTCCAGGCTCTGTGTCTTCCTACAAGCAAGACATCATTTCAGGTAAACGCAGTCTCTTTTCAGCTCAAATGAATATAAATCATTTACGAAGATCCCACATTTCTCGCTCTTAACTGAAAAGCATTGGATGTTAGATGACTTGTGGTTTGTATCTGTTTCAGAAGCAGAGTTGAACTAGCAATGGTCCGTATGTGTAGGAAACACCGTTCTTTTGTTCTGAGCACACTCACGTTTCCTGCTCAATTAGAGACTCTAGAAAGCAAGAGCTTGCTTCTTCTTATACGCAGAGTGTGTTTCATCGTGAGAACAGTGCTGTGTGTTTCCCTTCACAAATGGAGTTAGCTCACAGGCTCTGCATCTTCCTACAAGCAAGACTTCATTTCATGTAAACTCAGTCACCTTTCAGTTCAAACAAAGCTACATCGTTCACGAAGCTCACACATTTCTTGCTCTTAACTGTAAAGCATTGGATGTTAGAGCACCTGTCGTTTGTGTCAGTTTCAGAAGCAGAGTTGAATTAGCAATGGTCCGTATGTGTAGGAAACACCGTTCTTTTGTTCAGAGTACCCTCAATTTTCGGGCTCTATTAGAGACTCTATAAAGCAAGAGCATGCTATGTGCTCTAAAGCAGAGTGTGTTTCATGGATGAGAACTGTGCTGTGTGTTTCTCTTCACAAATGGAGTTAAATTCCAGGCTCTGTGTCTTCCTACAAGGAAGACATCTTTTCAGGTCAACGCAGTCAAATTTATGCTCAAATGAAAATAAATCGTTCACGAAGCCCACACGTTTCTCGCTCTTAACTGTAAAGCATTGGATGTTAGATGACTTGTGGTTTGTATCAGTTTCAGAAGCAGAGTTGAACTAGCAATGGTCCGTATGTGTAGGAAACAGGGTTCTTTTGTTCTGAGCACTCTTTCAAGTTTCTGGCTCTATTTTAGACTCCAGAAAGCAAGAGCGTGCTTCTTGCTCTAAAGCAGAGTGTGTTCCATGGATGAGAACTGTGCTGTGTTTTTGCCTTCAGAAATGGAGTTAAATCCCAGGCTCTGTGTCCTCCTACAAGCAAGATATCTTTTCAGGTAAACTCAGAAACTTTTCAGCTCAAAGGAAGCTACATCGTTCAAGAAGCTCACACGTTTCTCGCTCTTAACTGGAAAGCATTGCATGTTAATGGAACTGTGGTTTGTATCAGTTTCAGAAGAAGAGTTGAACCAGATATGGTCCGTATGTGTAGAAAACACCGTTATTTTGATCTGACCACAGTCACGTTTCCTGCTGTATTAGAGACTCTTAGAAAGCAAGTGCGTGCTTCTTGCTCTAAATCAGAGTGTGTTTCTTGGATGAGAACTGTGCTGTGTGATTCCCTTCATAAATGGACTTAAATTCCAGGCTCTGTGTCTTCCTACAAGCAAGACATCTTTTCAGATAAACTAGGTCACTTTTCAGCTCAAATGAAGCTACATCGTTCACTAAGCTCACACGTTTCTCGCTCTTAACTGAAAAGCATTGAATGTAGATGAAATGTGGTTTGTATCAGTTTCAGAAGCAGAGTTGAACTAGCAATGGTCCTTATGTGTTGGAAACACAGTTCTTTTGTTCAGAGTACCCTCAAGTTTCTGGCTCTATTAGAGACTCTAGAAAGCAAGAGCAGGATTCGATCTCTAAAGCAGAGTAGGTATGACGGATGAGATCTGTGCTGTGTGTTTCCCTTAAGAAATGGAGTTAAATCCCAGGCTCTGTGTCTTCCTACAAGCAAGACATCTTTTCAGGTAAACTCAGTCACTTTTCAGCTCAAAGGAAGCTACATCGTTCAAGAAGCTCACACGTTTCTCGCTCTTAACTGGAAAGCATTGCATGTTAGAGGAACTGTGGTTTGTATCAGTTTCAGAAGAAGGGTTGTCCTAGCTATGATCCTTATGTGTAGGATACACCGTTATTTTGTTCTGACCACAGTCACGTTTCCTGCTATATTAGAGACTCTTAGAAAGCAAGAGCGTGCTTCTTGCTCTAAAGCAGAGTGTGTTTCATGGATGAGAACTGTGCTGTGTGTTTCCGTTCAGAAATGGAGTTAAATTCCAGGCTCTGTGTCTTCCTACAAGCAAGACATCTTTTCAAGCAAACTAGGTCACTTTTCAGCTCAAATGAAGCTACATTGTTCATAAGGCTCGCACGTTTCTATCTCGTAACTGAAGAGCATTTGATGTTAGATGACTTGGGGTTTTTATCAGGTTCAGAAGCAGAGTTGAACTAGCTATGGTCTGTATGTGTAGGAAACACCGTTCTTTTGTTCTCAGTACCCTCAAGTTTCTGGCTCTATTAGAACTCTAGAAAGCAAGAGCATGCTTCTTGCTCTAAAGCATTGGGTGTTTCATGGATGAGAACTGTGCTTTGTGTTTCCCTTCAGAAATGGAGTTTAATCACAGGCTCTGTATCTTCCTACAAGCAAGAATTAATTTCACGTAAACTCACTCACCTTGCACTCAAACGAAGCTACATCATTCACATAGCTCACAGGTTTCTTGCTCTTAACTGTTAAGCATTGGAAGTTAGAGGACCTGTAGTTTATATCAGTCTCAGAAGCAGAGTTGAACTAGCAATGGTCTGTATGTGTAGGAAACACCGTTTTTTTGTTCTGAGTACCCTCAAGTTTCTGGCTCTATTAGAGACTCTAAAACAAGAGCATGCTTCTTGCTCTAAAGCAGAGTGTGTTTCATGGATGAGAACTGTGCTGTGTGTTTCCCTTCACAAATGGAGTTAAATTCCAGGCTCTGTGTCTTCCTACAAGCAAGACATCATTTCAGGTAAACGCAGTCTCTTTTCAGCTCAAATGAATATAAATCATTTACGAAGATCACACGTTTCTCGCTCTTAACTGAAAAGCATTGGATGTTAGATGACTTGTGGTTTGTATCTGTTTCAGAAGCAGAGTTGAACTAGCAATGGGCCGTATGTGTAGGAAACACCGTTCTTTTGTTCTGAGCACACTCACGTTTCCTGCTCTATTAGAGACTCTAGAAAGCAAGAGCGTGCTTCTTCTTATACGCAGAGTGTGTTTCATCGTGAGAACAGTGCTGTGTGTTTCGCTTCAGAAATGGAGTTAGATCACAGGCTCTGCATCTTCCTACAAGCAAGACTTCATTTCACGTAAACTCAGTCACCTTTCAGTTCAAACAAAGCTACATCGTTCACGTAGCTCACACATTTCTTGCTCTTAACTATAAAGCATTGGATGTTAGAGCACCTGTGGTTTGTGTCAGTTTCAGAAGCAGAGTTGAACTAGCAATGATCTGTATGTGTAGGAAACACCGTTCTTTTGTTCACAGTACCCTCAATTTTCGGGCTCTATTAGAGACTCTATAAAGCAAGAGCATGCTATGTGCTCTAAAGCAGAGTGTGTTTCATGGATGAGAACTGTGCTGTGTGTTTCTCTTCAAAAATGGAGTTAAATTCCAGGCTCTGTGTCTTCCTACAAGGAAGACATCTTTTCAGGTCAACGCAGTCAAATTTCCGCTCAAATGAAAATAAATCGTTCACGAAGCCCACACGTTTCTCGCTCTTAAATGTAAAGCATTGGATGTTAGATGTCTTGTGGTTTGTATCAGTTTCAGAAGCAGAGTTGAACTAGCAATGGTCCGTATGTGTAGGAAACACGGTTCTTTTGTTCTGAGCACTCTTTCAAGTTTCTGGCTCTATTTTAGACTCCAGAAAGCAAGAGCGTGCTTCTTGCTCTAAAGCAGAGTGTGTTCCATGGATGAGAACTGTGCTGTGTTTTTGCCTTCAGAAATGGAGTTAAGTCCCAGGCTCTGTGTCCTCCTACAAGCAAGATATCTTTTCAGGTAAACTCAGACACTTTTCAGCTCAAAGGAAGCTACATTGTTCAAGAAGCTCACACGTTTCTCGCTCTTAACTGGAAAGCATTGCATGTTAATGGAACTGTGGTTTGTATCAGTTTCAGAAGAAGAGTTGAACCAGATATGGTCCGTATGTGTAGAAAACACCGTTATTTTGATCTGACCACAGTCACGTGTCCTGCTGTATTAGAGACTCTTAGAAAGCAAGAGCGTGCTTCTTGCTCTAAATCAGAGTGTGTTTGTTGGATGAGAACTGTGCTGTGTGTTTCACTTCAAAAATGGAGTTAAATTCCAGGCTCTGTGTCTTCCTACAAGCAAGACATCATTTCAGGTAAACGCAGTCTCTTTTCAGCTCAAATGAATATAAATCATTTACGAAGATCCCACGTTTCTCGCTCTTAACTGAAAAGCATTGGATGTTAGATGACTTGTGGTTTGTATCTGTTTCAGAAGAAGAGTTGAACTAGCAATGGTCCGTATGTGTAGGAAACACCGTTCTTTTGTTCTGAGCACACTCACGTTTCCTGCTCAATTAGAGACTCTAGAAAGCAAGAGCTTGCTTCTTCTTATACGCAGAGTGTGTTTCATCGTGAGAACAGTGCTGTGTGTTTCCCTTCACAAATGGAGTTAGCTCACAGGCTCTGCATCTTCCTACAAGCAAGACTTCATTTCATGTAAACTCAGTCACCTTTCAGTTCAAACAAAGCTACATCGTTCACGAAGCTCACACATTTCTTGCTCTTAACTGTAAAGCATTGGATGTTAGAGCACCTGTCGTTTGTGTCAGTTTCAGAAGCAGAGTTGAATTAGCAATGGTCCGTATGTGTAGGAAACACCGTTCTTTTGTTCAGAGTACCCTCAATTTTCGGGCTCTATTAGAGACTCTATAAAGCAAGAGCATGCTATGTGCTCTAAAGCAGAGTGTGTTTCATGGATGAGAACTGTGCTGTGTGTTTCTCTTCACAAAAGGAGTTAAATTCCAGGCTCTGTGTCTTCCTACAAGGAAGACATCTTTTCAGGTCAACGCAGTCAAATTTATGCTCAAATGAAAATAAATCGTTCACGAAGCCCACACGTTTCTCGCTCTTAACTGTAAAGCATTGGATGTTAGATGACTTGTGGTTTGTATCAGTTTCAGAAGCAGAGTTGAACTAGCAATGGTCCGTATGTGTAGGAAACACGGTTCTTTTGTTCTGAGCACACTTTCAAGTTTCTGGCTCCATTTTAGACTCTAGAAAGCAAGAGCGTGCTTCTTGCTCTAAAGCAGAGTGTGTTCCATGGATGAGAACTGTGCTGTGTTTTTGCCTTCAGAAATGGAGTTAAATCCCAGGCTCTGTGTCTTCCTACAAGCAAGACATCTTTTCAGGTAAACTCAGACACTTTTCCGCTCAAATGAAGCTACATCGTTCATTAAGCTCACACGTTTCTCGCTCTTAACTGAAAAGCATTGAATGTTAATGGAACTGTGGTTTGTATCATTTTCAGAAGCAGAGTTGAACTAGATATGGTCCGTATGTGTAGAAAACACTGTTATTTTGATCTGACCACAGTCACGTGTCCTGCTGTATTAGAGACTCTTACAAAGCAAGTGCGTGCTTCTTGCTCTAAATCAGAGTGTGTTTGTTGGATGAGAACTGTGCTGTGTGTTTCCCTTCAAAAATGGAGTTAAATTCCAGGCTCTGTGTCTTCCTACAAGCAAGACATCATTTCAGGTAAACGCAGTCTCTTTTCAGCTCAAATGAATATAAATCATTTACGAAGATCACACGTTTCTCGCTCTTAAATGAAAAGCATTGGATGTTAGATGACTTGTGGTTTGTATCTGTTTCAGAAGCAGAGTTGAACTAGCAATGGGCCGTATGTGTAGGAAACACCGTTCTTTTGTTCTGAGCACACTCACGTTTCCTGCTCTATTAGAGACTCTAGAAAGCAAGAGCGTGCTTCTTCTTATACGCAGAGTGTGTTTCATCGTGAGAACAGTGCTGTGTGTTTCGCTTCAGAAATGGAGTTAGATCACAGGCTCTGCATCTTCCTACAAGCAAGACTTCATTTCACGTAAACTCAGTCACCTTTCAGTTCAAACAAAGCTACATCGTTCACGTAGCTCACACATTTCTTGCTCTTAACTGTAAAGCATTGGATGTTAGAGCACCTGTGGTTTGTGTCAGTTTCAGAAGCAGAGTTGAACTAGCAATGGTCTGTATGTGTAGGAAACACCGTTCTTTTGTTCAGAGTACCCTCAATTTTCGGGCTCTATTAGAGACTCTATAAAGCAAGAGCATGCTATGTGCTCTAAAGCAGAGTGTGTTTCATGGATGAGAACTGTGCTGTGTGTTTCTCTTCACAAATGGAGTTAAATTCCAGGCTCTGTGTCTTCCTACAAGGAAGACATCTTTTCAGGTCAACGCAGTCAAATTTCCGCTCAAATGAAAATAAATCGTTCACGAAGCCCACACGTTTCTCGCTCTTAACTGGAAAGAATTGCATGTTAGATGACTTGTGGTTTGTATCAGTTTCAGAAGCAGAGTTGAACTAGCAATGGTCCGTATGTGTAGGAAACAGGGTTCTTTTGTTCTGAGCACTCTTTCAAGTTTCTGGCTCTATTTTAGACTCCAGAAAGCAAGAGCGTGCTTCTTGCTCTAAAGCAGAGTGTGTTCCATGGATGAGAACTGTGCTGTGTTTTTGCCTTCAGAAATGGAGTTAAATCCCAGGCTCTGTGTCCTCCTACAAGCAAGTTATCTTTTCAGGTAAACTCAGACACTTTTCAGCTCAAAGGAAGCTACATTGTTCAAGAAGCTCACACGTTTCTCGCTCTTAACTGGAAAGCATTGCATGTTAATGGAACTGTGGTTTGTATCAGTTTCAGAAGAAGAGTTGAACCAGATATGGTCCGTATGTGTAGAAAACACCGTTATTTTGATCTGACCACAGTCACGTGTCCTGCTGTATTAGAGACTCTTAGAAAGCAAGAGCGTGCTTCTTGCTCTAAATCAGAGTGTGTTTGTTGGATGAGAACTGTGCTGTGTGTTTCACTTCAAAAATGGAGTTAAATTCCAGGCTCTGTGTCTTCCTACAAGCAAGACATCATTTCAGGTAAACGCAGTCTCTTTTCAGCTCAAATGAATATAAATCATTTACGAAGATCCCACGTTTCTCGCTCTTAACTGAAAAGCATTGGATGTTAGATGACTTGTGGTTTGTATCTGTTTCAGAAGCAGAGTTGAACTAGCAATGGGCCGTATGTGTAGGAAACACCGTTCTTTTGTTCTGAGCACACTCACGTTTCCTGCTCTATTAGAGACTCTAGAAAGCAAGAGCGTGCTTCTTCTTATACGCAGAGTGTGTTTCATCGTGAGAACAGTGCTGTGTGTTTCGCTTCAGAAATGGAGTTAGATCACAGGCTCTGCATCTTCCTACAAGCAAGACTTCATTTCACGTAAACTCAGTCACCTTTCAGTTCAAACAAAGCTACATCGTTCACGTAGCTCACACATTTCTTGCTCTTAACTGTAAAGCATTGGATGTTAGAGCACCTGTGGTTTGTGTCAGTTTCAGAAGCAGAGTTGAACTAGCAATGGTCTGTATGTGTAGGAAACACCGTTCTTTTGTTCAGAGTACCCTCAATTTTCGGGCTCTATTAGAGACTCTATAAAGCAAGAGCATGCTATGTGCTCTAAAGCAGAGTGTGTTTCATGGATGAGAACTGTGCTGTGTGTTTCTCTTCACAAATGGAGTTAAATTCCAGGCTCTGTGTCTTCCTACAAGGAAGACATCTTTTCAGGTCAACGCAGTCAAATTTCCGCTCAAATGAAAATAAATCGTTCACGAAGCCCACACGTTTCTCGCTCTTAACTGGAAAGAATTGCATGTTAGATGACTTGTGGTTTGTATCAGTTTCAGAAGCAGAGTTGAACTAGCAATGGTCCGTATGTGTAGGAAACAGGGTTCTTTTGTTCTGAGCACTCTTTCAAGTTTCTGGCTCTATTTTAGACTCCAGAAAGCAAGAGCGTGCTTCTTGCTCTAAAGCAGAGTGTGTTCCATGGATGAGAACTGTGCTGTGTTTTTGCCTTCAGAAATGGAGTTAAATCCCAGGCTCTGTGTCCTCCTACAAGCAAGTTATCTTTTCAGGTAAACTCAGACACTTTTCAGCTCAAAGGAAGCTACATTGTTCAAGAAGCTCACACGTTTCTCGCTCTTAACTGGAAAGCATTGCATGTTAATGGAACTGTGGTTTGTATCAGTTTCAGAAGAAGAGTTGAACCAGATATGGTCCGTATGTGTAGAAAACACCGTTATTTTGATCTGACCACAGTCACGTGTCCTGCTGTATTAGAGACTCTTAGAAAGCAAGAGCGTGCTTCTTGCTCTAAATCAGAGTGTGTTTGTTGGATGAGAACTGTGCTGTGTGTTTCACTTCAAAAATGGAGTTAAATTCCAGGCTCTGTGTCTTCCTACAAGCAAGACATCATTTCAGGTAAACGCAGTCTCTTTTCAGCTCAAATGAATATAAATCATTTACGAAGATCCCACGTTTCTCGCTCTTAACTGAAAAGCATTGGATGTTAGATGACTTGTGGTTTGTATCTGTTTCAGAAGCAGAGTTGAACTAGCAATGGTCCGTATGTGTAGGAAACACCGTTCTTTTGTTCTGAGCACACTCACGTTTCCTGCACAATTAGAGACTCTAGAAAGCAAGAGCTTGCTTCTTCTTATACGCAGAGTGTGTTTCATCGTGAGAACAGTGCTGTGTGTTTCCCTTCACAAATGGAGTTAGCTCACAGGCTCTGCATCTTCCTACAAGCAAGACTTCATTTCATGTAAACTCAGTCACCTTTCAGTTCAAACAAAGCTACATCGTTCACGAAGCTCACACATTTCTTGCTCTTAACTGTAAAGCATTGGATGTTAGAGCACCTGTCGTTTGTGTCAGTTTCAGAAGCAGAGTTGAATTAGCAATGGTCCGTATGTGTAGGAAACACCGTTCTTTTGTTCAGAGTACCCTCAATTTTCGGGCTCTATTAGAGACTCTATAAAGCAAGAGCATGCTATGTGCTCTAAAGCAGAGTGTGTTTCATGGATGAGAACTGTGCTGTGTGTTTCTCTTCACAAATGGAGTTAAATTCCAGGCTCTGTGTCTTCCTACAAGGAAGACATCTTTTCAGGTCAACGCAGTCAAATTTATGCTCAAATGAAAATAAATCGTTCACGAAGCCCACACGTTTCTCGCTCTTAACTGTAAAGCATTGGATGTTAGATGACTTGTGGTTTGTATCAGTTTCAGAAGCAGAGTTGAACTAGCAATGGTCCGTATGTGTAGGAAACAGGGTTCTTTTGTTCTGAGCACTCTTTCAAGTTTCTGGCTCTATTTTAGACTCCAGAAAGCAAGAGCGTGCTTCTTGCTCTAAAGCAGAGTGTGTTCCATGGATGAGAACTGTGCTGTGTTTTTGCCTTCAGAAATGGAGTTAAATCCCAGGCTCTCTGTCCTCCTACAAGCAAGATATCTTTTCAGGTAAACTCAGAAACTTTTCAGCTCAAAGGAAGCTACATCGTTCAAGAAGCTCACACGTTTCTCGCTCTTAACTGGAAAGCATTGCATGTTAATGGAACTGTGGTTTGTATCAGTTTCAGAAGAAGAGTTGAACCAGATATGGTCCGTATGTGTAGAAAACACCGTTATTTTGATCTGACCACAGTCACGTTTCCTGCTGTATTAGAGACTCTTAGAAAGCAAGTGCGTGCTTCTTGCTCTAAATCAGAGTGTGTTTCTTGGATGAGAACTGTGCTGTGTGATTCCCTTCATAAATGGACTTAAATTCCAGGCTCTGTGTCTTCCTACAAGCAAGACATCTTTTCAGATAAACTAGGTCACTTTTCAGCTCAAATGAAGCTACATCGTTCACTAAGCTCACACGTTTCTCGCTCTTAACTGAAAAGCATTGAATGTAGATGAAATGTGGTTTGTATCAGTTTCAGAAGCAGAGTTGAACTAGCAATGGTCCTTATGTGTTGGAAACACAGTTCTTTTGTTCAGAGTACCCTCAAGTTTCTGGCTCTATTAGAGACTCTAGAAAGCAAGAGCAGGATTCGATCTCTAAAGCAGAGTAGGTATGACGGATGAGATCTGTGCTGTGTGTTTCCCTTAAGAAATGGAGTTAAATCCCAGGCTCTGTGTCTTCCTACAAGCAAGACATCTTTTCAGGTAAACTCAGTCACTTTTCAGCTCAAAGGAAGCTACATCGTTCAAGAAGCTCACACGTTTCTCGCTCTTAACTGGAAAGCATTGCATGTTAGAGGAACTGTGGTTTGTATCAGTTTCAGAAGAAGGGTTGTCCTAGCTATGATCCTTATGTGTAGGATACACCGTTATTTTGTTCTGACCACAGTCACGTTTCCTGCTATATTAGAGACTCTTAGAAAGCAAGAGCGTGCTTCTTGCTCTAAAGCAGAGTGTGTTTCATGGATGAGAACTGTGCTGTGTGTTTCCGTTCAGAAATGGAGTTAAATTCCAGGCTCTGTGTCTTCCTACAAGCAAGACATCTTTTCAAGCAAACTAGGTCACTTTTCAGCTCAAATGAAGCTACATTGTTCATAAGGCTCGCACGTTTCTATCTCGTAACTGAAGAGCATTTGATGTTAGATGACTTGGGGTTTTTATCAGGTTCAGAAGCAGAGTTGAACTAGCTATGGTCTGTATGTGTAGGAAACACCGTTCTTTTGTTCTCAGTACCCTCAAGTTTCTGGCTCTATTAGAACTCTAGAAAGCAAGAGCATGCTTCTTGCTCTAAAGCATTGGGTGTTTCATGGATGAGAACTGTGCTTTGTGTTTCCCTTCAGAAATGGAGTTTAATCACAGGCTCTGTATCTTCCTACAAGCAAGAATTAATTTCACGTAAACTCACTCACCTTGCACTCAAACGAAGCTACATCATTCACATAGCTCACAGGTTTCTTGCTCTTAACTGTTAAGCATTGGAAGTTAGAGGACCTGTAGTTTATATCAGTCTCAGAAGCAGAGTTGAACTAGCAATGGTCTGTATGTGTAGGAAACACCGTTTTTTTGTTCTGAGTACCCTCAAGTTTCTGGCTCTATTAGAGACTCTAAAACAAGAGCATGCTTCTTGCTCTAAAGCAGAGTGTGTTTCATGGATGAGAACTGTGCTGTGTGTTTCCCTTCACAAATGGAGTTAAATTCCAGGCTCTGTGTCTTCCTACAAGCAAGACATCATTTCAGGTAAACGCAGTCTCTTTTCAGCTCAAATGAATATAAATCATTTACGAAGCTCACACGTTTCTCGCTCTTAACTGAAAAGCATTGGATGTTAGATGACTTGTGGTTTGTATCTGTTTCAGAAGCAGAGTTGAACTAGCAATGGGCCGTATGTGTAGGAAACACCGTTCTTTTGTTCTGAGCACACTCACGTTTCCTGCTCTATTAGAGACTCTAGAAAGCAAGAGCGTGCTTCTTCTTATACGCAGAGTGTGTTTCATCGTGAGAACAGTGCTGTGTGTTTCGCTTCAGAAATGGAGTTAGATCACAGGCTCTGCATCTTCCTACAAGCAAGACTTCATTTCACGTAAACTCAGTCACCTTTCAGTTCAAACAAAGCTACATCGTTCACGTAGCTCACACATTTCTTGCTCTTAACTATAAAGCATTGGATGTTAGAGCACCTGTGGTTTGTGTCAGTTTCAGAAGCAGAGTTGAACTAGCAATGATCTGTATGTGTAGGAAACACCGTTCTTTTGTTCACAGTACCCTCAATTTTCGGGCTCTATTAGAGACTCTATAAAGCAAGAGCATGCTATGTGCTCTAAAGCAGAGTGTGTTTCATGGATGAGAACTGTGCTGTGTGTTTCTCTTCAAAAATGGAGTTAAATTCCAGGCTCTGTGTCTTCCTACAAGGAAGACATCTTTTCAGGTCAACGCAGTCAAATTTCCGCTCAAATGAAAATAAATCGTTCACGAAGCCCACACGTTTCTCGCTCTTAAATGTAAAGCATTGGATGTTAGATGACTTGTGGTTTGTATCAGTTTCAGAAGCAGAGTTGAACTAGCAATGGTCCGTATGTGTAGGAAACAGGGTTCTTTTGTTCTGAGCACTCTTTCAAGTTTCTGGCTCTATTTTAGACTCCAGAAAGCAAGAGCGTGCTTCTTGCTCTAAAGCAGAGTGTGTTCCATGGATGAGAACTGTGCTGTGTTTTTGCCTTCAGAAATGGAGTTAAATCCCAGGCTCTGTGTCCTCCTACAAGCAAGATATCTTTTCAGGTAAACTCAGAAACTTTTCAGCTCAAAGGAAGCTACATCGTTCAAGAAGCTCACACGTTTCTCGCTCTTAACTGGAAAGCATTGCATGTTAATGGAACTGTGGTTTGTATCAGTTTCAGAAGAAGAGTTGAACCAGATATGGTCCGTATGTGTAGAAAACACCGTTATTTTGATCTGACCACAGTCACGTTTCCTGCTGTATTAGAGACTCTTAGAAAGCAAGTGCGTGCTTCTTGCTCTAAATCAGAGTGTGTTTCTTGGATGAGAACTGTGCTGTGTGATTCCCTTCATAAATGGACTTAAATTCCAGGCTCTGTGTCTTCCTACAAGCAAGACATCTTTTCAGATAAACTAGGTCACTTTTCAGCTCAAATGAAGCTACATCGTTCACTAAGCTCACACGTTTCTCGCTCTTAACTGAAAAGCATTGAATGTAGATGAAATGTGGTTTGTATCAGTTTCAGAAGCAGAGTTGAACTAGCAATGGTCCTTATGTGTTGGAAACACAGTTCTTTTGTTCAGAGTACCCTCAAGTTTCTGGCTCTATTAGAGACTCTAGAAAGCAAGAGCAGGATTCGATCTCTAAAGCAGAGTAGGTATGACGGATGAGATCTGTGCTGTGTGTTTCCCTTAAGAAATGGAGTTAAATCCCAGGCTCTGTGTCTTCCTACAAGCAAGACATCTTTTCAGGTAAACTCAGTCACTTTTCAGCTCAAAGGAAGCTACATCGTTCAAGAAGCTCACACGTTTCTCGCTCTTAACTGGAAAGCATTGCATGTTAGAGGAACTGTGGTTTGTATCAGTTTCAGAAGAAGGGTTGTCCTAGCTATGATCCTTATGTGTAGGATACACCGTTATTTTGTTCTGACCACAGTCACGTTTCCTGCTATATTAGAGACTCTTAGAAAGCAAGAGCGTGCTTCTTGCTCTAAAGCAGAGTGTGTTTCATGGATGAGAACTGTGCTGTGTGTTTCCGTTCAGAAATGGAGTTAAATTCCAGGCTCTGTGTCTTCCTACAAGCAAGACATCTTTTCAAGCAAACTAGGTCACTTTTCAGCTCAAATGAAGCTACATTGTTCATAAGGCTCGCACGTTTCTATCTCGTAACTGAAGAGCATTTGATGTTAGATGACTTGGGGTTTTTATCAGGTTCAGAAGCAGAGTTGAACTAGCTATGGTCTGTATGTGTAGGAAACACCGTTCTTTTGTTCTCAGTACCCTCAAGTTTCTGGCTCTATTAGAACTCTAGAAAGCAAGAGCATGCTTCTTGCTCTAAAGCATTGGGTGTTTCATGGATGAGAACTGTGCTTTGTGTTTCCCTTCAGAAATGGAGTTTAATCACAGGCTCTGTATCTTCCTACAAGCAAGAATTAATTTCACGTAAACTCACTCACCTTGCACTCAAACGAAGCTACATCATTCACATAGCTCACAGGTTTCTTGCTCTTAACTGTTAAGCATTGGAAGTTAGAGGACCTGTAGTTTATATCAGTCTCAGAAGCAGAGTTGAACTAGCAATGGTCTGTATGTGTAGGAAACACCGTTTTTTTGTTCTGAGTACCCTCAAGTTTCTGGCTCTATTAGAGACTCTAAAACAAGAGCATGCTTCTTGCTCTAAAGCAGAGTGTGTTTCATGGATGAGAACTGTGCTGTGTGTTTCCCTTCACAAATGGAGTTAAATTCCAGGCTCTGTGTCTTCCTACAAGCAAGACATCATTTCAGGTAAACGCAGTCTCTTTTCAGCTCAAATGAATATAAATCATTTACGAAGATCACACGTTTCTCGCTCTTAACTGAAAAGCATTGGATGTTAGATGACTTGTGGTTTGTATCTGTTTCAGAAGCAGAGTTGAACTAGCAATGGGCCGTATGTGTAGGAAACACCGTTCTTTTGTTCTGAGCACACTCACGTTTCCTGCTCTATTAGAGACTCTAGAAAGCAAGAGCGTGCTTCTTCTTATACGCAGAGTGTGTTTCATCGTGAGAACAGTGCTGTGTGTTTCGCTTCAGAAATGGAGTTAGATCACAGGCTCTGCATCTTCCTACAAGCAAGACTTCATTTCACGTAAACTCAGTCACCTTTCAGTTCAAACAAAGCTACATCGTTCACGTAGCTCACACATTTCTTGCTCTTAACTATAAAGCATTGGATGTTAGAGCACCTGTGGTTTGTGTCAGTTTCAGAAGCAGAGTTGAACTAGCAATGATCTGTATGTGTAGGAAACACCGTTCTTTTGTTCACAGTACCCTCAATTTTCGGGCTCTATTAGAGACTCTATAAAGCAAGAGCATGCTATGTGCTCTAAAGCAGAGTGTGTTTCATGGATGAGAACTGTGCTGTGTGTTTCTCTTCAAAAATGGAGTTAAATTCCAGGCTCTGTGTCTTCCTACAAGGAAGACATCTTTTCAGGTCAACGCAGTCAAATTTCCGCTCAAATGAAAATAAATCGTTCACGAAGCCCACACGTTTCTCGCTCTTAAATGTAAAGCATTGGATGTTAGATGTCTTGTGGTTTGTATCAGTTTCAGAAGCAGAGTTGAACTAGCAATGGTCCGTATGTGTAGGAAACACGGTTCTTTTGTTCTGAGCACTCTTTCAAGTTTCTGGCTCTATTTTAGACTCCAGAAAGCAAGAGCGTGCTTCTTGCTCTAAAGCAGAGTGTGTTCCATGGATGAGAACTGTGCTGTGTTTTTGCCTTCAGAAATGGAGTTAAGTCCCAGGCTCTGTGTCCTCCTACAAGCAAGATATCTTTTCAGGTAAACTCAGACACTTTTCAGCTCAAAGGAAGCTACATTGTTCAAGAAGCTCACACGTTTCTCGCTCTTAACTGGAAAGCATTGCATGTTAATGGAACTGTGGTTTGTATCAGTTTCAGAAGAAGAGTTGAACCAGATATGGTCCGTATGTGTAGAAAACACCGTTATTTTGATCTGACCACAGTCACGTGTCCTGCTGTATTAGAGACTCTTAGAAAGCAAGAGCGTGCTTCTTGCTCTAAATCAGAGTGTGTTTGTTGGATGAGAACTGTGCTGTGTGTTTCACTTCAAAAATGGAGTTAAATTCCAGGCTCTGTGTCTTCCTACAAGCAAGACATCATTTCAGGTAAACGCAGTCTCTTTTCAGCTCAAATGAATATAAATCATTTACGAAGATCCCACGTTTCTCGCTCTTAACTGAAAAGCATTGGATGTTAGATGACTTGTGGTTTGTATCTGTTTCAGAAGCAGAGTTGAACTAGCAATGGGCCGTATGTGTAGGAAACACCGTTCTTTTGTTCTGAGCACACTCACGTTTCCTGCTCAATTAGAGACTCTAGAAAGCAAGAGCTTGCTTCTTCTTATACGCAGAGTGTGTTTCATCGTGAGAACAGTGCTGTGTGTTTCCCTTCACAAATGGAGTTAGCTCACAGGCTCTGCATCTTCCTACAAGCAAGACTTCATTTCATGTAAACTCAGTCACCTTTCAGTTCAAACAAAGCTACATCGTTCACGAAGCTCACACATTTCTTGCTCTTAACTGTAAAGCATTGGATGTTAGAGCACCTGTCGTTTGTGTCAGTTTCAGAAGCAGAGTTGAATTAGCAATGGTCCGTATGTGTAGGAAACACCGTTCTTTTGTTCACAGTACCCTCAATTTTCGGGCTCTATTAGAGACTCTATAAAGCAAGAGCATGCTATGTGCTCTAAAGCAGAGAGTGTTTCATGGATGAGAACTGTGCTGTGTGTTTCTCTTCACAAATGGAGTTAAATTCCAGGCTCTGTGTCTTGCTACAAGGAAGACATCTTTTCAGGTCAACGCAGTCAAATTTATGCTCAAATGAAAATAAATCGTTCACGAAGCCCACACGTTTCTCGCTCTTAACTGTAAAGCATTGGATGTTAGATGACTTGTGGTTTGTATCAGTTTCAGAAGCAGAGTTGAACTAGCAATGGTCCGTATGTGTAGGAAACAGGGTTCTTTTGTTCTGAGCACTCTTTCAAGTTTCTGGCTCTATTTTAGACTCCAGAAAGCAAGAGCGTGCTTCTTGCTCTAAAGCAGAGTGTGTTCCATGGATGAGAACTGTGCTGTGTTTTTGCCTTCAGAAATGGAGTTAAATCCCAGGCTCTGTGTCCTCCTACAAGCAAGATATCTTTTCAGGTAAACTCAGAAACTTTTCAGCTCAAAGGAAGCTACATCGTTCAAGAAGCTCACACGTTTCTCGCTCTTAACTGGAAAGCATTGCATGTTAATGGAACTGTGGTTTGTATCAGTTTCAGAAGAAGAGTTGAACCAGATATGGTCCGTATGTGTAGAAAACACCGTTATTTTGATCTGACCACAGTCACGTTTCCTGCTGTATTAGAGACTCTTAGAAAGCAAGTGCGTGCTTCTTGCTCTAAATCAGAGTGTGTTTCTTGGATGAGAACTGTGCTGTGTGATTCCCTTCATAAATGGACTTAAATTCCAGGCTCTGTGTCTTCCTACAAGCAAGACATCTTTTCAGATAAACTAGGTCACTTTTCAGCTCAAATGAAGCTACATCGTTCACTAAGCTCACACGTTTCTCGCTCTTAACTGAAAAGCATTGAATGTAGATGAAATGTGGTTTGTATCAGTTTCAGAAGCAGAGTTGAACTAGCAATGGTCCTTATGTGTTGGAAACACAGTTCTTTTGTTCAGAGTACCCTCAAGTTTCTGGCTCTATTAGAGACTCTAGAAAGCAAGAGCAGGATTCGATCTCTAAAGCAGAGTAGGTATGACGGATGAGATCTGTGCTGTGTGTTTCCCTTAAGAAATGGAGTTAAATCCCAGGCTCTGTGTCTTCCTACAAGCAAGACATCTTTTCAGGTAAACTCAGTCACTTTTCAGCTCAAAGGAAGCTACATCGTTCAAGAAGCTCACACGTTTCTCGCTCTTAACTGGAAAGCATTGCATGTTAGAGGAACTGTGGTTTGTATCAGTTTCAGAAGAAGGGTTGTCCTAGCTATGATCCTTATGTGTAGGATACACCGTTATTTTGTTCTGACCACAGTCACGTTTCCTGCTATATTAGAGACTCTTAGAAAGCAAGAGCGTGCTTCTTGCTCTAAAGCAGAGTGTGTTTCATGGATGAGAACTGTGCTGTGTGTTTCCGTTCAGAAATGGAGTTAAATTCCAGGCTCTGTGTCTTCCTACAAGCAAGACATCTTTTCAAGCAAACTAGGTCACTTTTCAGCTCAAATGAAGCTACATTGTTCATAAGGCTCGCACGTTTCTATCTCGTAACTGAAGAGCATTTGATGTTAGATGACTTGGGGTTTTTATCAGGTTCAGAAGCAGAGTTGAACTAGCTATGGTCTGTATGTGTAGGAAACACCGTTCTTTTGTTCTCAGTACCCTCAAGTTTCTGGCTCTATTAGAACTCTAGAAAGCAAGAGCATGCTTCTTGCTCTAAAGCATTGGGTGTTTCATGGATGAGAACTGTGCTTTGTGTTTCCCTTCAGAAATGGAGTTTAATCACAGGCTCTGTATCTTCCTACAAGCAAGAATTAATTTCACGTAAACTCACTCACCTTGCACTCAAACGAAGCTACATCATTCACATAGCTCACAGGTTTCTTGCTCTTAACTGTTAAGCATTGGAAGTTAGAGGACCTGTAGTTTATATCAGTCTCAGAAGCAGAGTTGAACTAGCAATGGTCTGTATGTGTAGGAAACACCGTTTTTTTGTTCTGAGTACCCTCAAGTTTCTGGCTCTATTAGAGACTCTAAAACAAGAGCATGCTTCTTGCTCTAAAGCAGAGTGTGTTTCATGGATGAGAACTGTGCTGTGTGTTTCCCTTCACAAATGGAGTTAAATTCCAGGCTCTGTGTCTTCCTACAAGCAAGACATCATTTCAGGTAAACGCAGTCTCTTTTCAGCTCAAATGAATATAAATCATTTACGAAGATCACACGTTTCTCGCTCTTAACTGAAAAGCATTGGATGTTAGATGACTTGTGGTTTGTATCTGTTTCAGAAGCAGAGTTGAACTAGCAATGGGCCGTATGTGTAGGAAACACCGTTCTTTTGTTCTGAGCACACTCACGTTTCCTGCTCTATTAGAGACTCTAGAAAGCAAGAGCGTGCTTCTTCTTATACGCAGAGTGTGTTTCATCGTGAGAACAGTGCTGTGTGTTTCGCTTCAGAAATGGAGTTAGATCACAGGCTCTGCATCTTCCTACAAGCAAGACTTCATTTCACGTAAACTCAGTCACCTTTCAGTTCAAACAAAGCTACATCGTTCACGTAGCTCACACATTTCTTGCTCTTAACTATAAAGCATTGGATGTTAGAGCACCTGTGGTTTGTGTCAGTTTCAGAAGCAGAGTTGAACTAGCAATGATCTGTATGTGTAGGAAACACCGTTCTTTTGTTCACAGTACCCTCAATTTTCGGGCTCTATTAGAGACTCTATAAAGCAAGAGCATGCTATGTGCTCTAAAGCAGAGTGTGTTTCATGGATGAGAACTGTGCTGTGTGTTTCTCTTCAAAAATGGAGTTAAATTCCAGGCTCTGTGTCTTCCTACAAGGAAGACATCTTTTCAGGTCAACGCAGTCAAATTTCCGCTCAAATGAAAATAAATCGTTCACGAAGCCCACACGTTTCTCGCTCTTAAATGTAAAGCATTGGATGTTAGATGACTTGTGGTTTGTATCTGTTTCAGAAGCAGAGTTGAACTAGCAATGGTCCGTATGTGTAGGAAACACGGTTCTTTTGTTCTGAGCACTCTTTCAAGTTTCTGGCTCTATTTTAGACTCCAGAAAGCAAGAGCGTGCTTCTTGCTCTAAAGCAGAGTGTGTTCCATGGATGAGAACTGTGCTGTGTTTTTGCCTTCAGAAATGGAGTTAAGTCCCAGGCTCTGTGTCCTCCTACAAGCAAGATATCTTTTCAGGTAAACTCAGACACTTTTCAGCTCAAAGGAAGCTACATTGTTCAAGAAGCTCACACGTTTCTCGCTCTTAACTGGAAAGCATTGCATGTTAATGGAACTGTGGTTTGTATCAGTTTCAGAAGAAGAGTTGAACAAGATATGGTCCGTATGTGTAGAAAACACCGTTATTTTGATCTGACCACAGTCACGTGTCCTGCTGTATTAGAGACTCTTAGAAAGCAAGAGCGTGCTTCTTGCTCTAAATCAGAGTGTGTTTGTTGGATGAGAACTGTGCTGTGTGTTTCACTTCAAAAATGGAGTTAAATTCCAGGCTCTGTGTCTTCCTACAAGCAAGACATCATTTCAGGTAAACGCAGTCTCTTTTCAGCTCAAATGAATATAAATCATTTACGAAGATCCCACGTTTCTCGCTCTTAACTGAAAAGCATTGGATGTTAGATGACTTGTGGTTTGTATCTGTTTCAGAAGCAGAGTTGAACTAGCAATGGTCCGTATGTGTAGGAAACACCGTTCTTTTGTTCTGAGCACACTCACGTTTCCTGCTCAATTAGAGACTCTAGAAAGCAAGAGCTTGCTTCTTCTTATACGCAGAGTGTGTTTCATCGTGAGAACAGTGCTGTGTGTTTCCCTTCAGAAATGGAGTTAGCTCACAGGCTCTGCATCTTCCTACAAGCAAGACTTCATTTCATGTAAACTCAGTCACCTTTCAGTTCAAACAAAGCTACATCGTTCACGAAGCTCACACATTTCTTGCTCTTAACTGTAAAGCATTGGATGTTAGAGCACCTGTCGTTTGTGTCAGTTTCAGAAGCAGAGTTGAATTAGCAATGGTCCTTATGTGTTGGAAACACCGTTCTTTTGTTCAGAGTACCCTCAAGTTTCTGGCTCTATTAGAGACTCTAGAAAGCAAGAGCATGCTTCGTTCTCTAAAGCAGAGCAGGTTTCACGGATGAGATCTGTGCTGTGTGTTTCCCTTAAGAAATGGAGTTAAATCCCAGGCTCTGTGTCTTCCTACAAGCAAGACATCTTTTCAGGTAAACTCAGTCACTTTTCAGCTCAAAGGAAGCTACATCGTTCAAGAAGCTCACACGTTTCTCGCTCTTAACTGGAAAGCATTGCATGTTAGAGGAACTGTGGTTTGTATCAGTTTCAGAAGAAGAGTTGAACCAGATATGGTCCGTATGTGTAGAACACACCGTTATTTTGCTCTGACCACAGTCACGTCTCCTGCTGTATTAGAGACTCTTAGAAAGCAAGAGCGTGCTTCTTGCTCTAAATCAGAGTGTGTTTCATGGATGAGAACTGTGCTGTGTGTTTCCCTTCAAAAATGGAGTTAAATCCCAGGATCTGTGTCTTCCAACAAGCAAGACATCTTTTCAAGCAAACTAGGTCACTTTTCAGCTCAAATGAAGCTACATTGTTCAGTAGGCTCGCACGTTTCTATCTTGTAACTGAAGAGCATTTGATGTTAGATGACTTGGGGTTTTTATCAGGTTCAGAAGCAGAGTTGAACTAGCTATGGTCTGTATGTGTAGGAAACACCGTTCTTTTGTTCTCAGTACCCTCAAGTTTCTGGCTCTATTAGAACTCTAGAAAGCAAGAGCATGCTTCTTGCTCTAAAGCATTGGCTGTTTCATGGATGAGAACTGTGCTGTGTGTTTCCCTTCAGAAATGGAGTTAAATCACAGGCTCTGTATCTTCCTACAAGCAAGACTTCGTTTCACGTAAACTCACTCACCTTGCACTCAAACGAAGCTACATCATTCACATAGCTCACAGGTTTCTTGCTCTTAACTGTTAAGCATTGGAAGTTAGAGGACCTGTAGTTTATATCAGTTTCAGAAGCAGAGTTGAACTAGCAATGGTCTGTATGAGTAGGAAACACCGTTTTTTTGTTCTGAGTACCCTCAAGTTTCTGGCTCTATTAGAGACTCTAAAACAAGAGCATGCTTTCTTGCTCTAAAGCAGAGTGTGTTTCATGGATGAGAACTGTGCTGTGTGTTTCCTTCAGAAATGGAGTTAAATTCCACGCTCTGTGTCTTCCTACAAGGAAGACATCATTTCAGGTAAACACAGTCACTTTTCAGCTCAAATGAATATAAATCGTTTACAAAGATCACACATTTCTCGCTCTTCACTGAAAATCATTGGATGTTAGATGACTTGTGGTTTATATCAGTTTCAGAATCAGAGTTGAACTAGCAATGTTCCGTATGTGTAGTAAACACCGTTATTTTGTTCTGAGCACACTTTCAACTTTCTGGATCTATTATAGACTCTAGAAAGCAAGAGCGTGCTTCTTGCTCTAAAGCAGAGTGTGTTTCATGGATGATAACTGTGCTGTGTTTTTCTCTTCAGAAATGGAGTTAAATCCCAGGCTCCGTGTCCTCCTACAAGCAAGACATCTTTTCAGGTAAACTCAGTCACTTTTCAGCTCAAAGGAAGCTACATCGTTCACGAAGCTCACACGTTTCTCGCTGTTACCTGGAAAGCATTGCATGTTAATGGAACTGTGGTTTGTATCAGTTTCAGAAGAAGAGTTGAACTAGATATGGTCCGTACGTGTAGAAAATACCATTATTTTGATCTGACCACAGTCACGTTTCCTGCTGTATTAGAGATTCTTAGAAAGCAAGTGCATGCTTCTTGCTCTAAATCAGAGTGTGTTTCATGGATGAGATCTGTGCTGTGTGTTTCCCTTCAAAAATGGAGTTAAAATCCAGGCTCTGTGTCTTCCTACCAGCAAGACATCTTTTCAGGTAAACTAGGTCACTTTTCAGCTCAAATGAAGCTACATCGTTCACTAAGCTCACACGTTTCTCGCTCGTTACTGAAAAGCATTGGAAGTAGATGAACTGTGGTTTGTATCAGTTTCAGAAGCTGAGTTGAACTAGCAATGGTCCTTATGTGTTGAAAACACAGTTCTTTTGTTCAGAGTACCCTCAAGTTTCTGGCTCTATTAGAGACTCTAGAATGCAAGAGCATGCTTCGTTCTCTAAAGCAGAGTAGGTATGACGGATGAGATCTGTGCTGTGTGTTTCCCTTAAGAAATGGAGTTAAATCCCAGGCTCTGTGTCTTCCTACAAGCAAGACATCTTTTCAGGTAAACTCAGTCACTTTTCAGCTCAAAGGAAGCTACATCGTTCAAGAAGCTCACACGTTTCTCGCTCTTAACTGGAAAGCATTGCATGTTAGAGGAACTGTGGTTTGTATCAGTTTCAGAAGAAGGGTTAACCTAGCTATGACCCGTATGTGTAGGAAACACCATTATTTTGTTCTGACCACAGTCGCGTTTCCTGATCTATTAGAGAATCTTAGAAAGCAAGAGCGTGCTTCTTGCTCTAAAGCAGAGTGTGTTTCATGGATGAGAACTGTGCTGTGTGTTTCCCTTCAAAAATTGAGTTAAATTCCAGGCTCTGTGTCTTCCTACAAGCAAGACATCATTTCAGGTAAACACAGTCACCTTTCAGCTCAAATGAATATAAATAGTATAGGAAGCTCACATGTTTCTCGCTCTTAACTAAAAAGCATTGGATGTTAGCTGACTTGTGGTTTGTATCAGTTTCAGAAGCAGAGTTGAACTAGCAATGGTCCGTATGTGTAGGAAACACCGTTCTTTTGTTTAGAGTACCCTCAAGTTTCTGGCTCTATTGGAGACTATAGAAAGCAAGAGCATGATTCGTGCTCTAAAGCATTGGGTGTTTCATGGATGAGAACTGTGCTGTGTGTTTCCCTTCAGAAATGGAGTTAAATCCCAGGCTCTGTGTCTTCCTACAAGCAAGACATCTTTTCAGGTAAACTCAGTCACTCTTCAGCTCAAAGGAAGCTACATCGTTCACGAAGCGCACACGTTTCTCGCTCTTAACTGAAAAGCATTGTATGTTAGAGGTACTGTGGTTTGTACCAGTTTCAGAAGCAGAGTTGACCTAGATATGGTCCATTTGTGTAGGAAACATATTAATTTGTTGTGACTACAATCAGGTTTCATGCTCTATTAGAGACTCTTAGAAAGCAAGAGTGTGCTTGTTGCTCTAAATCAGAGTGTGTTTCATGGATGAGAATTGTGCTGTGCGTTTCCCTTCAAAAATGGAGTTAAATCCCAGGATCTTTGTCTTCCAACAAGCAAGGCATCTTTTCAAGCAAACTAGGTCACTTTTCAGCTCAAATGAAGCTACATGGTTCATTAGGCTCGCACGTTTCTAGCTCGTAACTGAAAAGCATTGGATGTTAGATGACTTGTGGTTTGCATCAGTTTCAGAAGCAGAGTTGAACCATCAATGGTCCGTATTTGTAGGAAACACTGTTCTTTGTTCAGAGTACCCTCAATATTCTACTCTGTTAGAGACTCTAGAAAGCAAGAGCATGCTTCGTGCTCTAAAGCAGAGTGTCTTTCATGGATGAGAACTGTAGTGTGTGTTTCCCTTCACAAATGGAGTTAAATTCAAGGCTCTGTGTCTTCCTACAAGCAAGACATCATTTCAGGTAAACAAAGTCACTTTTCAGCTCAAATGAATATAAATCATTTACGAAGCTCACACGTTTCTTGCTCTTACCTAAAAAGCATTGGATGTTAGATGACTTGTGGTTTGTATCAGTTTCAGAAGCAGAGTTGAACTAGCAATGTTCCGTATGTGTAGGAAACACGGTTCTTTTGTTCTGAGCACACGTTCAAGTTTCTGGCTCTATTATAGACTCTAGAAAGCAAGAGCGTGCTTCTTGCTCTAAAGCAGAGTGTGTTTCATGGATGAGAACTGTGCTGTGTTTTTCCCTTCAGAAATGGAGTTAAATCCCAGGCGCTGTGTCTTCCTACAAGCAAGACATCTTTTCAGGTAAACTAGGTCACTTTTCAGCTCAAATGAAGCTACATCGTTCACTAAGCTCACACGTTTCACGCTCTTATCTGAAAAGCATTGGATGTTAGATGACTTGTGGTTTGTATCAGGTTCAGAAGGAGAGTTGAACTAGCTATGGTCAGTATGTGTAGGAAACACCGTTCTTTTGTTCTGAGCACACTCACTATTACTGCTCTATTAGAGACTCTAGAAAGCAAGAGCGTGCTTCTTCCTATACGCAGAGTGTGTTTCACCGTGAGAACTGTGCTGTGTGTTTCCCTACAGAAATGGAGTTAAATCACAGGCTCTGTATCTTCCTACAAGCAAGACTTCGTTTCACGTAAACTCACTCACATTGCACTCAAACGAAGCTACATCATTCACATAGCTCACAGGTTTCTTGCTCTTAACTGTTAAGCATTGGAAGTTAGAGGACCTGTAGTTTATATCAGTTTCAGAAGCAGAGATGAACTAGCAATGGTCTGTATGTGTAGGAAACACCGTTCTTTTGTTCTGAGTACCCTCAAGTTTCTGGCTCTATTAGAGACTCTAGAAAGCAAGAGCATGCTTCTTGCTCTACAGCAGAGTGTGTTTCATGGATGCGAACTGTGCTGTGTGTTTCCCTTCAGAAACGGAGTGAAATTCCAGGCTCTGTGTCTTCCTACAAGCAAGACATCTTTTCAGGTAAACTCCGTCACTTTTCAGCTCAAAGGAAGCTACATCGTTCACGAAGCTCACACATTTCTCGCTCTTAACTCCAAAGCATTGCATGTTACTGGAACTGTGGTTTGTATCAATTTCTGAAGAAGAGTTGACCTAGATATGGTCCGTATGTGTAGAACACACCGTTATTTTGCTCTGACCACAGTCACGTTTCCTGCTGTATTAGAGACTCTTAGAAAGCAAGAGCGTGCTTCTTGCTCTAAATCAGAGTGTGTTTCATGGATGAGAACTGTGCTGTGTGTTTCCCTTCAAAAATGGAGTTAAATCCCAGGATCTGTGTCTTCCAACAAGCAAGACATCTTTTCAAGCAAACTAGGTCACTTTTCAGCTCAAATGAAGCTACATTGTTCATTAGGCTCGCACGTTTCTATCTTGTAACTGAAGAGCATTTGATGTTAGATGACTTGGGGTTTTTATCAGGTTCAGAAGCAGAGTTGAACTAGCTATGGTCTGTATGTGTAGGAAACACCGTTCTTTTGTTCTCAGTACCCTCAAGTTTCTGGCTCTATTAGAACTCTAGAAAGCAAGAGCATGCTTCTTGCTCTAAAGCATTGGGTGTTTCATGGATGAGAACTGTGCTGTGTGTTTCCCTTCAGAAATGGAGTTAAATCCCAGGCTCTGTGTCTTCCTACAAGCAAGACATCTTTTCAGGTAAACTCAGTCACTCTTCAGCTCAAAGGAAGCTACATCGTTCACAAAGCTCACACGTTTCTCGCTCTTAACTGAAAAGCATTGCATGTTAGAGGAACTGTGGTTTGTACCAGTTTCAGAAGCAGAGTTGACCTAGATATGGTCCATTTGTGTAGGAAAAACCATTAATGTGTTGTGACTACAATCACGTTTCATGCTCTATTAGAGACTCTTAGAAAGCAAGAGTGTGCTTCTTGCTCTAAATCAGAGTGTGTTTCATGGATGAGAACTGTGCTGTGCGTTTCCCTTCAAAAATGGAGTTAAATCCCAGGATCTGTGTCTTCCAACAAGCAAGACATGTTTTCAAGCAAACTAGGTCACTTTTCACCTCAAATGAAGCTACATGGTTCATTAGGCTCGCACGTTTCTAGCTCGTAACTGAAAATCATTGGATGTTAGATGACTTGTGGTTTGTATCAGTTTCAGAAGCAGAGTTGAACTAGCAATGGTCCGTATGTGTAGGAAACACCGTTCCTTTGTTCTGAGCACACTCACGTTTCCTGCTCTATTAGAGACGCTAGAAAGCAAGAGCGTGCTTCTTCTTCTACGCAGAGTGTGTTTCATCGTGAGAACAGTGCTGTGTGTTTCGCTTCAGAAATGGAGTTAGATCACAGGCTCTGCATCTTTCTACAAGCAAGACTTCATTTCATGTAAACTCAGTCACCTTTCAGCTCAAACAAAGCTACATCGTTCATGTAGCACACACGTTTCTTGCTCTTAACTGTAAAGCATTGGATGTTAGAGCACCTGTGGTTTGTATCACTTTCAGAAGCAGAGTTGAATTAGCAATGGTCCATATGTGTATGAAACACCGTTATTTTGTTCTGAGTACCCACAAGTTTCTGGCTCTATTAGAGACTCTTGAAAGCAAGAGCATGCTTCTTGCTCTAAAGCAGAGTGTGTTTCATGATTGAGAACTGTGCTGTGTGTTTCCCTTCAAAAATGGAGTTAAATTCCAGGCTCTGTGTCTTCCTACAAGCAAGACATCATTTCAGGTAAACGCAGTCACTTTTCAGCTCAAATGAATGTAATTCGTTTAGGAAGCTCACACGTTTCTTGCTCTTAACTAAAAAGCATTGGATGTTAGATGACTTGTGGTTTTTATCAGTTTCAGAAGCAGAGTTGAACTAGCAATGTTCCGTATGTGTAGGATACACGGTTCTTTTGTTGTGAGCACAATTTCATGTTTCTGGCTCTATTATAGACTCTAGTAAGCAAGAACGTGCTTCTTGCTCTAAAGCAGAGTGTGTTTCATGGATGAGAACTGTGCTGTGTTTTTCCCTTCAGAAATGGAGTTAAATCCCAGGCTCTGTGTCTTCCTACAAGCAAGACATCTTTTCAGGTAAACTCCGTCACTTTTCGGCTCAAAGGAAGCTACATCGTTCACGAAGCTCACACGTTTCTCGCTCTTAACTCCAAAGCATTGCCTGTTACTGGAACTGTGGTTTGTATCAGTTTCCGAAGAAGAGTTGACCTAGATATGGTCCGTATGTGTAGAAAACACCGTTATTTTGCTCTGACCACAGTCACGTTTCCTGCTGTATTAGAGAATCTTAGAAAGCAAGAGCGTGCTTCTTGCTCTAAAGCAGAGTGTGTTTCATGGATGAGAACTGTGCTGTGTGTTTCCCTTCAAAAATGGAGTTAAATCCCAGGATCTGTGTCTTCCAACAAGCAAGATATCTTTTCAAGCAAACTAGGTCACTTTTCAGCTCAAATGAAGCTACATTGTTCATTAGGCTCGCACGTTTCTAGCTCGTAACTGAAGAGCATTTGATGTTAGATGACTTGTGGTTTTTATCAGGTTCAGAAGCAGAGTTGTACTAGCTATGGTCTGTATGTGTAGGAAACACCGTTCTTTTGTTCTCAGTACCCTCATGTTTCTGGCTCTATTAGAGACTCTAGACAGCAAGAGCATGCTTCTTGCTCTAAAGCATTGGGTGTTTCATGGATGAGAACTGTGCTGTGTGTTTCCCTTCAGAAATGGAGTTAAATCCCAGGCTCTGTGCCTTCCTACAAGCAAGACATCTTTTCAGGTAAACTCAGTCACTCTTCAGCTCAAAGGAAGCTACATCGTTCACGAAGCTCACACATTTCTCGCTCTTAACGGAAAAGCATTGCATGTTAGAGGAACTGTGGTTTGTACCAGTTTCAGAAGCAGAGTTGACCTAGATATAGTCCATTTGTGTAGGAAAAACCATTAATGTGTTGTGACTACAATCACTTTTCCTGCTCTATTAGAGACTCTTAGAAAGCAAGAGTGTGCTTGTTGCTCTAAATCAGAGTGTGTTTCATGGATGAGAACTGTGCTGTGCGTTTCCCTTCAAAAATGGAGTTAAATCCCAGGATCTGTGTCGTCCAACAAGCAAGACATCTTTTCAAGCAAACTAGGTCACTTTTCAGCTCAAATGAAGCTACATGGTTCATTAGGCTCGCACGTTTCTAGCTCGTAACTGAAAAGCATTGGATGTTAGATGACTTGTGGTTTGAATCATTTTCAGAAGCATAGTTGAACTAGCAATGGTCCGTATGTGTAGGAAACACCGTTCTTTTGTTCAGAGTACCCTCAATTTTCTCCTCTGTTAGAGACTCTATAAAGCAAGAGCATGCTTCGTGCTCTAATCAGAGTGTCTTTCATGGATGAGAACTGTAGTGTGTGTTTCCCTTCACAAATGGAGTTAAATTCAAGGCTCTGTGTCTTCCTACAAGCAAGACATCGTTTCAGGTAAACGCAGTCACTTTTCAGCTCAAATGAATATAAATCATTTACGAAGCTCACACGTTTCTTGCTCTTACCTAAAAAGCATTGGATGTTAGATGACTTGTGGTTTGTATCAGTTTCAGAAGCAGAGTTGAACTAGCAATGTTCCATATGTGTAGGAAACACGGTTCTTTTGTTCTGAGCACACTTTCAAGTTTCTGGCTCTATTATAGACTCTAGAAAGCAAGAGTGTGCTTCTTGCTCTAAAGCAGAGTGTGTTTCATGGATGAGAACTGTGCTGTGTTTTTCCCTTCAGAAATGGATTAAATCCCAGGCTCTGTGTCTTCCTACAAACAAGACATCTTTTCAGGTAAACTAGGTCACTTTTCAGCTCAAATGAAGCTACATCGTTCACTAAGCTCACACGTTTCACTCTCTTATCTGAAAAGCATTGGATATTAGATGACTTTTGGTTTGTATCAGGTTCAGAAGGAGAGTTGAACTAGCTATGGTCCGTATGTGTAGGAAACACCGTTCTTTTGTTCTGAGCACGCTCATTTTTCCTGCTCTATTAGAGACTCTAGAAAGCAAGAGCGTGCTTCTTCCTATACGCAGAGTGTGTTTCACCGTGAGAACTGTGCTGTGTGTTTCCCTTCAGATATGGAGTTAAATCACAGGCTCTGTATCTTCCTACAAGCAAGACTTCGTTTCACGTAAACTCACTCACCTTGCACTCAAACGAAGCTACATCATTCACATAGCTCACAGGTTTATTGCTCTTAATTGTTAAGCATTGGAAGTTAGAGGACCTGTAGTTTATATCAGTTTCAGAAGCAGAGTTGAACTAGCAATGGTCTGTATGTGTAGAAACACCGTTCTTTTGTTCTGAGTACCCTCAAGTTTCTGGCTCTATTAGAGACTCTAGAAAGCAAGAGCATGCTTCTTGCTCTAAAGCAGAGTGTGTTTCATGGATGCGAACTGTGCTGTGTGTTTCCCTTCAGAAACGGAGTGAAATTCCAGGCTCTGTGTCTTCCTACAAGCAAGACATCTTTTCAGGTAAACTCAGTCACTTTTCAGCTCAAAGGAAGCTACATCGTTCACGAGCTCACACGTTTCTCGCTCTTAACTTGAAAGCATTGCATATTAATGGAGGTCTTCTTTGTATCAGTTGAAGAAGAAGAGTTGACCTGGATATGGTCTTTATGTGTTGGAAACACCTATATTTTGTTCTGAATACAGTCACTTTTCCTGCTGTATTACAGACTCTAAGAAAGCAAGAGCGTGCTTCTTGCTCTAAAGCAGAGTGTGCTTCATGGATGAGAAATGTGCTGTGTGTTTCCCTTCAGAAATGGAGTTAAATTCCAGGCTCCGAGTCTTCCTAAAAGCAAGACATCATTTCAGGTAAACGCAGTCACTTTTCAGCTCAAATGAATATAAATTGTTTACGAAGCTCACACGTTTCTTGCACGTAACTGAAAAACATTGGATGTTACATGACTTGTGGTTTGTATCAGTTTCAGAAGCAGAGTTGAACTAGCAATGGTCCGTATGTGTAGGAAACACAGTTCTTTTGTTCAGAGTACCCTCAATTTTCTGGCTCTATCAGAGACTCTTCAAAGCAAGAGCATGCTTTGTGCTCTAAAGCAGAGTGTGTTTCATGGATGAGAACTGTGCTGTGTGTTTCCTTCAGAAATGGAGTTAAATTCCACGCTCTGTGTCTTCCTACAAGGAAGACATCATTTCAGGTAAACGCAGTCACTTTTCAGCTCAAATGAATATGAATCGTTTACAAAGATCACACATTTCTCGCTCTTCACTGAAAATCATTGGATGTTAGATGACTTGTAGTTTGTATCAGTTTCAGAATCAGAGTTGAACTAGCAATGGTCAGTATGTGTAGGAAACACCGTTATTTTGTTCTGAGCACACTTTCAACTTTCTGGATCTATTATAGACTCTAGAAGGCAAGAGCGTGCTTCTTGCTCTAAAGCAGAGTGTGTTTCATGGATGATAACTGTGCTGTGTTTTTCTCTTCAGAAATGGAGTTAAATCCCAGGCTCTGTGTCCTCCTACAAGCAAGACATCTTTTCAGGTAAACTCAGACACTTTTCAGCTCAAAGGAAGCTACATCGTTCACGAAGCTCACACGTTTCTCGCTCTTAACTGGAAAGCATTGCATGTTAATGGAACTGTGGTTTGAATCAGTTTCAGAAGAAGAGTTGAACTAGATATGGTCCGTATGTGTAGAAAGTACCATTATTTTGATCTGACCTCAGACACGTTTCCTGCTGTATTAGTGACTCTTGCAAAGCAAGTGCATGCTTCTTGCTCTAAATGAGAGTGTGTTTCATGGATGAGAACAGTCCTGTGTGTTTCCCTTCAAAAATGGAGTTAAATTACAGGCTCTGTGTCTTCCTACAAGCAAGACATCTTTTCAGGTAAACTAGGTCACTTTTCAGCTCAAATGAAGCTACATCGTTCACTAAGCTCACACGTTTCTCGCTCGTAACTGAAAAGCATTGGAAGTAGATGAATTGTGGTTTGTATCAGTTTCAGAAGCAGAGTTGAACTAGCAATGGTCTGTATGTGTAGGAATTACCATTCTTTTGTTCAGAGTACACTCAAGTTTCTGGCTCTATCAGAGACTCTAGAAAGCAAGAGCATGATTCGTTGTCTAAAGCAGAGTGTGTTTCATGGATGAGAACTGTGCTGTGTTTTTCCCTTCAGAAACGGAGTTAAATCCCAGGCTCTGTGTCTTCCTACAAGCAAGACATCTTTTCAGGTAAACTCAGTCACTTTTCAGCTCAAAGGAAGCTACATCATTCACGAAGCTCACACGTTTCTCGCTCTTAACTGGAAAGCATTGCATGTTACTGGAACTGTGGTTTGTATCAGTTTCAGAAGAAGGGTTGACCTAGCTGTGATCCGTATGTGTAGGAAACACCGTTATTTTGTTCTGAGCACACTCACGTTTCCTGCTCTATTAGAGACGCTAGAAAGCAAGAGCATGCTTCTTCTTATACGCAGAGTGTGTTTCATCGTGAGAACAGTGCTGTGTGTTTCGCTTCAGAAATGGAGTTAGATCACAGGCTCTGCATCTTTCTACAAGCAAGGCTTCATTTCATGTAAACTCAGTCACCTTTCAGCTCAAACAAAGCTACATCGTTCATGTAGCTCACACGTTTCTTGCTCTTAACTGTAAAGCATTGGATGTTAGAGCACCTTTGGTTTGTATCACTTTCAGAAGCAGAGTTGAACTAACAATGGTCCATATGTGTATGAAACACCATTATTTTTTTCTAAGTACCCTCAAGTTTCTGGCTCTATTAGAGACTCTTGAAAGCAAGAGCATGCTTCTTGCTCTAAAGCAGAGTGTGTTTCATGGATGAGAACTGTGCTGTGTTTTTCCCTTCAGAAATGGAGTTAAATCCCAGGCTCTGTGTCTTCCTACAAGAAAGACATCATTTCAGGTAAACGCAGTCACATTTCAGCTCAAATGAATATAAATCGTTTAGGAAGCTCACACGTTTCTTGCTCTTAACTAAAAAGCATTGGATGTTAGCTGATTTGTGGTTTGTATCAGTTTCAGAAGCAGAGTTGAACTAGCAATGGTCTGTATGTGTAGGAATTACCATTCTTTTGTTCAGAGTACACTCAAGTTTCTGGCTCTATCAGAGACTCTAGAAAGCAAGAGCATGATTCGTTGTCTAAAGCAGAGTGTGTTTCATGGATGAGAACTGTGCTGTGTTTTTCCCTTCAGAAACAGAGTTAAATCCCAGGCTCTGTGTCTTCCTACAAGCAAGACATCTTTTCAGGTAAACTCAGTCACTTTTCAGCTCAAAGGAAGCTATATCATTCACGAAGCTCACACGTTTCTCGCTCTTAACTGGAAAGCATTGCATGTTACTGGAACTGTGGTTTGTATCAGTTTCAGAAGAAGGGTTGACCTAGCTGTGATCCGTATGTGTAGGAAACACCGTTATTTTGTTCTGAGCACACTCACGTTTCCTGCTCTATTAGAGACGCTAGAAAGCAAGAGCATGCTTCTTCTTATACGCAGAGTGTGTTTCATCGTGAGAACAGTGCTGTGTGTTTCACTTCAGAAATGGAGTTAGATCACAGGCTCTGCATCTTTCTACAAGCAAGGCTTCATTTCATGTAAACTCAGTCACCTTTCAGCTCAAACAAAGCTACATCGTTCATGTAGCTCACACGTTTCTTGCTCTTAACTGTAAAGCATTGGATGTTAGAGCACCTTTGGTTTGTATCACTTTCAGAAGCAGAGTTGAACTAACAATGGTCCATATGTGTATGAAACACCATTATTTTGTTCTAAGTACCCTCAAGTTTCTGGCTCTATTAGAGACTCTTGAAAGCAAGAGCATGCTTCTTGCTCTAAAGCAGAGTGTGTTTCATGGATGAGAACTGTGCTGTGTTTTTCCCTTCAGAAATGGAGTTAAATCCCAGGCTCTGTGTCTTCCTACAAGAAAGACATCATTTCAGGTAAACGCAGTCACATTTCAGCTCAAATGAATATAAATCGTTTAGGAAGCTCACACGTTTCTTGCTCTTAACTAAAAAGCATTGGATGTTAGCTGACTTGTGGTTTGTATCAGTTTCAGAAGCAGAGTTGAACTATCAATGGTCCGTATGTGTAGGAATTACCGTTCTTTTGTTCAGAGTACACTCAAGTTTCTGGCTCTATCAGAGACTCTAGAAAGCAAGAGCATGATTCGTTGTCTAAAGCAGAGTGTGTTTCATGGATGAGAACTGTGCTGTGTTTTTCCCTTCAGAAATGGAGTTAAATCCCAGGCTCTGTGTCTTCCTACAAGCAAGACATCTTTTCAGGTAAACTCAGTCACTTTTCAGCTCAAAGGAAGCTACATCATTCACGAAGCTCACACGTTTCTCGCTCTTAACTGGAAAGCATTGCATGTTACTGGAACTGTGGTTTGTATCAGTTTCAGAAGAAGAGTTGACCTAGATATGGTCCTTATGTGTAGAAAACACCGTTGTTTTGCTCTGACCACAGTCACGTTTCCTGCTGTATTAGAGACTCTTAGAAAGCAAGAGTGTGCTTGTTGCTCTAAATCAGAGTGTGTTTCATGGATGAGAACTGTGCTGTGCGTTTCCCTTCAAAAATGGAGTTAAATCCCAGGATCTGTGTCTTCCAACAAGCAAGACATCTTTTCAAGCAAACTAGGTCACTTTTCAGCTCAAATGAAGCTACATGGTTCATTAGGCTCGCACGTTTCTAGCTCGTAACTGAAAAGCATTGGATATTAGATGACTTGTGGTTTGTATCAGTTTCAGAAGCAGAGTTGAACTAGCAATGATCCGTATGTGTATGAAACACCGTTCTTTTGTTCTGAGCACACTCACGTTTCCTGCTCTATTAGAGACTCTAGAAAGCAAGAGCGTGCTTCTTCTTATATGCAGAGTGTGTTTCATCGTGAGAACAGGGCTCTGTGTTTCCCTTCAGAAATGGAGTTAAATCACAGGCTCTGCATCGTCCTACAAGCAAGACTTCGTTTCACATAAACTCAGTCACCTTTCAGCTCAGAAAAAGCTACATCATTCACGTGGCTCACACATTTCTTGCTCTTAACTGTAAAGCATTGGATGTTAGAGGACATGTGGTTTGTATTAATTTCAGAAGCAGAGTTGAACTAGCAATGGTCTGTATGTGTAAGAAACACCGATATTTTGTTCTGTGTTCCCTCAAGTTTCTGGCTCTATTAGAGACTCTGGAAACCAAGGTCATGCTTCTTGCTCTAAAGCAGAGTCTTTTCCATGGATGAGAACTGTGCTGTGTGTTTCCCTTCAGATATGGAGTTAAATCCCAGGCTCTGTGTCTTCCCTCAAGCAAGACATCTTTTCAGGTAAACTAGTTCACTTTTCTGCTCAAATGAGGCTACATCGTTCACTAAGCTCACACGTTTCTCGCTCTTAAGTGTAAAGCATTGGATGTTAGATGACTTGTGGTTTGTATCAGTTTCAGAAGCAGAGTTGAACTATCAATGGTCAAAATGTGTAGGAAACACCGTTCTTTTGTTCTGAGCACACTTTCAAGTTTCTGGCTCTATTATAGACTCTAGAAAGCAAGAGCGTGCTTCTTGCTTTAAAGCAGAGTGTTTTTCATGGATGAGAACTGTGCTGTGTTTTTCCCTTCTGAAATGGAGTTAAATCCCAGGTTCTGTGTCTTCCTACAAGCAAGACATCTTTTCAGTTAAACTGAGTCACTTTTCAGCTCAAAGGAAGCTACATAGTTCAAGTAATTCACACGTTTCTTGCTCTTAACTGGAAAGCATTGCATGTTAATGGAACTGTAATTTGAATCAGTTTCAGAAGAAGAGTTGACCTAGATATGGTCTGTATGTGTAGGAAACACCGTTATTTTGTTCTGACCACAGTCACGTTTCCTGCTCAATTAGAGACTATTAGAAAGCAAGACCGTGCTTCTTGCTCTAAACCAGAGTGTGTTTCATGGATGAGAACTGTGCTGTGTGTTTCCCTTCAGAAATGGAGTTAAATTCCAGGCTCCATGTCTTAATACAAGCAAGACATCATTTCAGGTAAACACAGTCACTTTTCAGCTCAAGTGAATATAAATTGTTTACGAAGCTCACACGTTTCTTGCTCTTAACTGAAAAGCATTGGATGTTATATGACTTGTGGTTTGTATCAGTTTCCGAAGCAGAGTTGAACTAGCAATGGTCCTTATGTGTTGGAAACACCGTTCTTTTGTTCAGAGTACCCTCAAGTATCTGGCTCTATTAGAGACTCTAGAAAGCAAGAGCATGCTTCGTACTCTAAAACAGAGTGTGTTTCATGGATGAGAACTGTGCTGTGTGTTTCCCTTCAAAAATGGAGTTAAATTCCAGGCTCTGTGTCTTCCTACAAGCAAGACATCATTTCAGGTAAACGCAGTCACTTTTCAGCTCAAATGAATATAAATCATTTACGAAGCTCACACGTTTCTTGCTCTTAACTAAAAACCATTGGATGTTAGATGACTTGTGGTTTGTATCTGTTTCAGAAGCAAAGTTGAACTAGCAATGGTCCTTATGTGTAGGAATTACCGTTCTTTTGTTCAGAGTACCCTCAAGTTTCTGGCTCTATCAGAGACTCTAGAAAGCAAGAGCATGATTCGTGCTCTAACACAGAGTGTGTTTCATGGATGAGATCTGTGCTGTGTGTTTCCCTGCAGAAATGGAGTTAAATTCCAGGCTCTGTGTCTTTCTACAAGCAAGATATCATTTCAGGTGAACGCAGTCACGTTTTGCCTCATATGAATATAAATCGTTTATGAAGATCACACGTTTCTCGCTCTTCACTGAAAAGCATTGGATGTTACATGACTTGTGGTCTGTATCAGTTTCAGAAGCTGAGTTGAACTAGCAATGGTCCGTATGTGTAGGAAACACCGTTATTTTTTTCTGAGTACCCTCAAGTTTCAGGCTCTATTAGAGACTGTGGAAAGCATGAGCATGTTTCTTGCTCTAAAGCAGAGTGTGTTTCATGGATGAGAACTGTGCTGTGTATTTCCCTTCAGAAATGGAGTTAAATTCCAGGCTCTGTGTCTTTCTACAAGCAAGATATCATTTCAGGTGAACGCAGACACTTTTTGCCTCATATGAATATAAATCGTTTATGAAGATCACACGTTTCTCGCTCTTTACTGAAAAGCATTGGATGTTACATGACTTGTGGTCTGTCTCAGTTTCAGAAGCTGAGTTGAACTAGCAATGGTCCTTATGTGTAGGAAACACTGTTATTTTTTTCTGAGTACCCTCAAGTTTCAGGCTCTATTAGAGACTGTGGAAAGCATGAGCATGCTTCTTGCTCTAAAGCAGAGTGTTTTTCATGGATGAGAACTGTGCTGTGTGTTTCCCTTTAAAAATGGAGTTAAATCCCAGGCTCTGTGTCTTCCTACAAGCAAGACATCTTTTCAGGTAAACTAGGTCACTTTTCTGCTCAAATGAGGCTACATCGTTCACTAAGCTCACACGTTTCTCGCTCTTAACTGTAAAGCATTGGATGTTAGATGACTTGTGGTTTGTATCTGGTTCATAAGGAGAGTTGAACTAGGTATGGTCGGCATGGGTAGGAAACACCATTCTTTTGTTCTGAGTACCCTCAAGTTTCTGGCTCTATTAGAGACTCTGGAAAGCATGAGCATGTTTCTTGCTCTAAAGCAGTGTGTGTTTCATGGATGAGAACTGTGCTGTGTTTTTCCCTTCAGAAATGGAGTTAAATCCCAGGCTCTGTGTCTTCCTACAAGAAAGACATCATTTCAGGTAAACGCAGTCACATTTCAGCTCAAATGAATATAAATCGTTTAGGAAGCTCACACGTTTCTTGCTCTTAACTAAAAAGCATTGGATGTTAGCTGATTTGTGGTTTGTATCAGTTTCAGAAGCAGAGTTGAACTAGCAATGGTCTGTATGTGTAGGAATTACCATTCTTTTGTTCAGAGTACACTCAAGTTTCTGGCTCTATCAGAGACTCTAGAAAGCAAGAGCATGATTCGTTGTCTAAAGCAGAGTGTGTTTCATGGATGAGAACTGTGCTGTGTTTTTCCCTTCAGAAACAGAGTTAAATCCCAGGCTCTGTGTCTTCCTACAAGCAAGACATCTTTTCAGGTAAACTCAGTCACTTTTCAGCTCAAAGGAAGCTATATCATTCACGAAGCTCACACGTTTCTCGCTCTTAACTGGAAAGCATTGCATGTTACTGGAACTGTGGTTTGTATCAGTTTCAGAAGAAGGGTTGACCTAGCTGTGATCCGTATGTGTAGGAAACACCGTTATTTTGTTCTGAGCACACTCACGTTTCCTGCTCTATTAGAGACGCTAGAAAGCAAGAGCATGCTTCTTCTTATACGCAGAGTGTGTTTCATCGTGAGAACAGTGCTGTGTGTTTCACTTCAGAAATGGAGTTAGATCACAGGCTCTGCATCTTTCTACAAGCAAGGCTTCATTTCATGTAAACTCAGTCACCTTTCAGCTCAAACAAAGCTACATCGTTCATGTAGCTCACACGTTTCTTGCTCTTAACTGTAAAGCATTGGATGTTAGAGCACCTTTGGTTTGTATCACTTTCAGAAGCAGAGTTGAACTAACAATGGTCCATATGTGTATGAAACACCATTATTTTGTTCTAAGTACCCTCAAGTTTCTGGCTCTATTAGAGACTCTTGAAAGCAAGAGCATGCTTCTTGCTCTAAAGCAGAGTGTGTTTCATGGATGAGAACTGTGCTGTGTTTTTCCCTTCAGAAATGGAGTTAAATCCCAGGCTCTGTGTCTTCCTACAAGAAAGACATCATTTCAGGTAAACGCAGTCACATTTCAGCTCAAATGAATATAAATCGTTTAGGAAGCTCACACGTTTCTTGCTCTTAACTAAAAAGCATTGGATGTTAGCTGACTTGTGGTTTGTATCAGTTTCAGAAGCAGAGTTGAACTATCAATGGTCCGTATGTGTAGGAATTACCGTTCTTTTGTTCAGAGTACACTCAAGTTTCTGGCTCTATCAGAGACTCTAGAAAGCAAGAGCATGATTCGTTGTCTAAAGCAGAGTGTGTTTCATGGATGAGAACTGTGCTGTGTTTTTCCCTTCAGAAATGGAGTTAAATCCCAGGCTCTGTGTCTTCCTACAAGCAAGACATCTTTTCAGGTAAACTCAGTCACTTTTCAGCTCAAAGGAAGCTACATCATTCACGAAGCTCACACGTTTCTCGCTCTTAACTGGAAAGCATTGCATGTTACTGGAACTGTGGTTTGTATCAGTTTCAGAAGAAGAGTTGACCTAGATATGGTCCTTATGTGTAGAAAACACCGTTGTTTTGCTCTGACCACAGTCACGTTTCCTGCTGTATTAGAGACTCTTAGAAAGCAAGAGTGTGCTTGTTGCTCTAAATCAGAGTGTGTTTCATGGATGAGAACTGTGCTGTGCGTTTCCCTTCAAAAATGGAGTTAAATCCCAGGATCTGTGTCTTCCAACAAGCAAGACATCTTTTCAAGCAAACTAGGTCACTTTTCAGCTCAAATGAAGCTACATGGTTCATTAGGCTCGCACGTTTCTAGCTCGTAACTGAAAAGCATTGGATATTAGATGACTTGTGGTTTGTATCAGTTTCAGAAGCAGAGTTGAACTAGCAATGATCCGTATGTGTATGAAACACCGTTCTTTTGTTCTGAGCACACTCACGTTTCCTGCTCTATTAGAGACTCTAGAAAGCAAGAGCGTGCTTCTTCTTATATGCAGAGTGTGTTTCATCGTGAGAACAGGGCTCTGTGTTTCCCTTCAGAAATGGAGTTAAATCACAGGCTCTGCATCGTCCTACAAGCAAGACTTCGTTTCACATAAACTCAGTCACCTTTCAGCTCAGAAAAATCTACATCATTCACGTGGCTCACACATTTCTTGCTCTTAACTGTAAAGCATTGGATGTTAGAGGACATGTGGTTTGTATTAATTTCAGAAGCAGAGTTGAACTAGCAATGGTCTGTATGTGTAAGAAACACCGATATTTTGTTCTGTGTTCCCTCAAGTTTCTGGCTCTATTAGAGACTCTGGAAACCAAGGTCATGCTTCTTGCTCTAAAGCAGAGTCTTTTCCATGGATGAGAACTGTGCTGTGTGTTTCCCTTCAGATATGGAGTTAAATCCCAGGCTCTGTGTCTTCCCTCAAGCAAGACATCTTTTCAGGTAAACTAGTTCACTTTTCTGCTCAAATGAGGCTACATCGTTCACTAAGCTCACACGTTTCTCGCTCTTAAGTGTAAAGCATTGGATGTTAGATGACTTGTGGTTTGTATCAGTTTCAGAAGCAGAGTTGAACTATCAATGGTCAAAATGTGTAGGAAACACCGTTCTTTTGTTCTGAGCACACTTTCAAGTTTCTGGCTCTATTATAGACTCTAGAAAGCAAGAGCGTGCTTCTTGCTTTAAAGCAGAGTGTTTTTCATGGATGAGAACTGTGCTGTGTTTTTCCCTTCTGAAATGGAGTTAAATCCCAGGTTCTGTGTCTTCCTACAAGCAAGACATCTTTTCAGTTAAACTGAGTCACTTTTCAGCTCAAAGGAAGCTACATAGTTCAAGTAATTCACACGTTTCTTGCTCTTAACTGGAAAGCATTGCATGTTAATGGAACTGTAATTTGAATCAGTTTCAGAAGAAGAGTTGACCTAGATATGGTCTGTATGTGTAGGAAACACCGTTATTTTGTTCTGACCACAGTCACGTTTCCTGCTCAATTAGAGACTATTAGAAAGCAAGACCGTGCTTCTTGCTCTAAACCAGAGTGTGTTTCATGGATGAGAACTGTGCTGTGTGTTTCCCTTCAGAAATGGAGTTAAATTCCAGGCTCCATGTCTTAATACAAGCAAGACATCATTTCAGGTAAACACAGTCACTTTTCAGCTCAAGTGAATATAAATTGTTTACGAAGCTCACACGTTTCTTGCTCTTAACTGAAAAGCATTGGATGTTATATGACTTGTGGTTTGTATCAGTTTCCGAAGCAGAGTTGAACTAGCAATGGTCCTTATGTGTTGGAAACACCGTTCTTTTGTTCAGAGTACCCTCAAGTATCTGGCTCTATTAGAGACTCTAGAAAGCAAGAGCATGCTTCGTACTCTAAAACAGAGTGTGTTTCATGGATGAGAACTGTGCTGTGTGTTTCCCTTCAAAAATGGAGTTAAATTCCAGGCTCTGTGTCTTCCTACAAGCAAGACATCATTTCAGGTAAACGCAGTCACTTTTCAGCTCAAATGAATATAAATCATTTACGAAGCTCACACGTTTCTTGCTCTTAACTAAAAACCATTGGATGTTAGATGACTTGTGGTTTGTATCTGTTTCAGAAGCAAAGTTGAACTAGCAATGGTCCTTATGTGTAGGAATTACCGTTCTTTTGTTCAGAGTACCCTCAAGTTTCTGGCTCTATCAGAGACTCTAGAAAGCAAGAGCATGATTCGTGCTCTAACACAGAGTGTGTTTCATGGATGAGATCTGTGCTGTGTGTTTCCCTGCAGAAATGGAGTTAAATTCCAGGCTCTGTGTCTTTCTACAAGCAAGATATCATTTCAGGTGAACGCAGTCACGTTTTGCCTCATATGAATATAAATCATTTATGAAGATCACACGTTTCTCGCTCTTCACTGAAAAGCATTGGATGTTACATGACTTGTGGTCTGTATCAGTTTCAGAAGCTGAGTTGAACTAGCAATGGTCCGTATGTGTAGGAAACACCGTTATTTTTTTCTGAGTACCCTCAAGTTTCAGGCTCTATTAGAGACTGTGGAAAGCATGAGCATGTTTCTTGCTCTAAAGCAGAGTGTGTTTCATGGATGAGAACTGTGCTGTGTATTTCCCTTCAGAAATGGAGTTAAATTCCAGGCTCTGTGTCTTTCTACAAGCAAGATATCATTTCAGGTGAACGCAGACACTTTTTGCCTCATATGAATATAAATCGTTTATGAAGATCACACGTTTCTCGCTCTTTACTGAAAAGCATTGGATGTTACATGACTTGTGGTCTGTCTCAGTTTCAGAAGCTGAGTTGAACTAGCAATGGTCCTTATGTGTAGGAAACACTGTTATTTTTTTCTGAGTACCCTCAAGTTTCAGGCTCTATTAGAGACTTTGGAAACCAAGACCATGCTTCTTGCTCTAAAGCAGAGTGTTTTTCATGGATGAGAACTGTGCTGTGTGTTTCCCTTTAAAAATGGAGTTAAATCCCAGGCTCTGTGTCTTCCTACAAGCAAGACATCTTTTCAGGTAAACTAGGTCACTTTTCTGCTCAAATGAGGCTACATCGTTCACTAAGCTCACACGTTTCTCGCTCTTAACTGTAAAGCATTGGATGTTAGATGACTTGTGGTTTGTATCTGGTTCATAAGGAGAGTTGAACTAGGTATGGTCGGCATGGGTAGGAAACACCATTCTTTTGTTCTGAGTACCCTCAAGTTTCTGGCTCTATTAGAGACTCTGGAAAGCATGAGCATGTTTCTTGCTCTAAAGCAGTGTGTGTTTCATGGATGAGAACTGTGCTGTGTTTTTCCCTTCAGAAATGGAGTTAAATCCCAGGCTCTGTGTCTTCCTACAAGAAAGACATCATTTCAGGTAAACGCAGTCACATTTCAGCTCAAATGAATATAAATCGTTTAGGAAGCTCACACGTTTCTTGCTCTTAACTAAAAAGCATTGGATGTTAGCTGATTTGTGGTTTGTATCAGTTTCAGAAGCAGAGTTGAACTAGCAATGGTCTGTATGTGTAGGAATTACCATTCTTTTGTTCAGAGTACACTCAAGTTTCTGGCTCTATCAGAGACTCTAGAAAGCAAGAGCATGATTCGTTGTCTAAAGCAGAGTGTGTTTCATGGATGAGAACTGTGCTGTGTTTTTCCCTTCAGAAACAGAGTTAAATCCCAGGCTCTGTGTCTTCCTACAAGCAAGACATCTTTTCAGGTAAACTCAGTCACTTTTCAGCTCAAAGGAAGCTATATCATTCACGAAGCTCACACGTTTCTCGCTCTTAACTGGAAAGCATTGCATGTTACTGGAACTGTGGTTTGTATCAGTTTCAGAAGAAGGGTTGACCTAGCTGTGATCCGTATGTGTAGGAAACACCGTTATTTTGTTCTGAGCACACTCACGTTTCCTGCTCTATTAGAGACGCTAGAAAGCAAGAGCATGCTTCTTCTTATACGCAGAGTGTGTTTCATCGTGAGAACAGTGCTGTGTGTTTCACTTCAGAAATGGAGTTAGATCACAGGCTCTGCATCTTTCTACAAGCAAGGCTTCATTTCATGTAAACTCAGTCACCTTTCAGCTCAAACAAAGCTACATCGTTCATGTAGCTCACACGTTTCTTGCTCTTAACTGTAAAGCATTGGATGTTAGAGCACCTTTGGTTTGTATCACTTTCAGAAGCAGAGTTGAACTAACAATGGTCCATATGTGTATGAAACACCATTATTTTGTTCTAAGTACCCTCAAGTTTCTGGCTCTATTAGAGACTCTTGAAAGCAAGAGCATGCTTCTTGCTCTAAAGCAGAGTGTGTTTCATGGATGAGAACTGTGCTGTGTTTTTCCCTTCAGAAATGGAGTTAAATCCCAGGCTCTGTGTCTTCCTACAAGAAAGACATCATTTCAGGTAAACGCAGTCACATTTCAGCTCAAATGAATATAAATCGTTTAGGAAGCTCACACGTTTCTTGCTCTTAACTAAAAAGCATTGGATGTTAGCTGACTTGTGGTTTGTATCAGTTTCAGAAGCAGAGTTGAACTATCAATGGTCCGTATGTGTAGGAATTACCGTTCTTTTGTTCAGAGTACACTCAAGTTTCTGGCTCTATCAGAGACTCTAGAAAGCAAGAGCATGATTCGTTGTCTAAAGCAGAGTGTGTTTCATGGATGAGAACTGTGCTGTGTTTTTCCCTTCAGAAATGGAGTTAAATCCCAGGCTCTGTGTCTTCCTACAAGCAAGACATCTTTTCAGGTAAACTCAGTCACTTTTCAGCTCAAAGGAAGCTACATCATTCACGAAGCTCACACGTTTCTCGCTCTTAACTGGAAAGCATTGCATGTTACTGGAACTGTGGTTTGTATCAGTTTCAGAAGAAGAGTTGACCTAGATATGGTCCTTATGTGTAGAAAACACCGTTGTTTTGCTCTGACCACAGTCACGTTTCCTGCTGTATTAGAGACTCTTAGAAAGCAAGAGTGTGCTTGTTGCTCTAAATCAGAGTGTGTTTCATGGATGAGAACTGTGCTGTGCGTTTCCCTTCAAAAATGGAGTTAAATCCCAGGATCTGTGTCTTCCAACAAGCAAGACATCTTTTCAAGCAAACTAGGTCACTTTTCAGCTCAAATGAAGCTACATGGTTCATTAGGCTCGCACGTTTCTAGCTCGTAACTGAAAAGCATTGGATATTAGATGACTTGTGGTTTGTATCAGTTTCAGAAGCAGAGTTGAACTAGCAATGATCCGTATGTGTATGAAACACCGTTCTTTTGTTCTGAGCACACTCACGTTTCCTGCTCTATTAGAGACTCTAGAAAGCAAGAGCGTGCTTCTTCTTATATGCAGAGTGTGTTTCATCGTGAGAACAGGGCTCTGTGTTTCCCTTCAGAAATGGAGTTAAATCACAGGCTCTGCATCGTCCTACAAGCAAGACTTCGTTTCACATAAACTCAGTCACCTTTCAGCTCAGAAAAAGCTACATCATTCACGTGGCTCACACATTTCTTGCTCTTAACTGTAAAGCATTGGATGTTAGAGGACATGTGGTTTGTATTAATTTCAGAAGCAGAGTTGAACTAGCAATGGTCTGTATGTGTAAGAAACACCGATATTTTGTTCTGTGTTCCCTCAAGTTTCTGGCTCTATTAGAGACTCTGGAAACCAAGGTCATGCTTCTTGCTCTAAAGCAGAGTCTTTTCCATGGATGAGAACTGTGCTGTGTGTTTCCCTTCAGATATGGAGTTAAATCCCAGGCTCTGTGTCTTCCCTCAAGCAAGACATCTTTTCAGGTAAACTAGTTCACTTTTCTGCTCAAATGAGGCTACATCGTTCACTAAGCTCACACGTTTCTCGCTCTTAAGTGTAAAGCATTGGATGTTAGATGACTTGTGGTTTGTATCAGTTTCAGAAGCAGAGTTGAACTATCAATGGTCAAAATGTGTAGGAAACACCGTTCTTTTGTTCTTAGCACACTTTCAAGTTTCTGGCTCTATTATAGACTCTAGAAAGCAAGAGCGTGCTTCTTGCTTTAAAGCAGAGTGTTTTTCATGGATGAGAACTGTGCTGTGTTTTTCCCTTCTGAAATGGAGTTAAATCCCAGGTTCTGTGTCTTCCTACAAGCAAGACATCTTTTCAGTTAAACTGAGTCACTTTTCAGCTCAAAGGAAGCTACATAGTTCAAGTAATTCACACGTTTCTTGCTCTTAACTGGAAAGCATTGCATGTTAATGGAACTGTAATTTGAATCAGTTTCAGAAGAAGAGTTGACCTAGATATGGTCTGTATGTGTAGGAAACACCGTTATTTTGTTCTGACCACAGTCACGTTTCCTGCTCAATTAGAGACTATTAGAAAGCAAGACCGTGCTTCTTGCTCTAAACCAGAGTGTGTTTCATGGATGAGAACTGTGCTGTGTGTTTCCCTTCAGAAATGGAGTTAAATTCCAGGCTCCATGTCTTAATACAAGCAAGACATCATTTCAGGTAAACACAGTCACTTTTCAGCTCAAGTGAATATAAATTGTTTACGAAGCTCACACGTTTCTTGCTCTTAACTGAAAAGCATTGGATGTTATATGACTTGTGGTTTGTATCAGTTTCCGAAGCAGAGTTGAACTAGCAATGGTCCTTATGTGTTGGAAACACCGTTCTTTTGTTCAGAGTACCCTCAAGTATCTGGCTCTATTAGAGACTCTAGAAAGCAAGAGCATGCTTTGTACTCTAAAACAGAGTGTGTTTCATGGATGAGAACTGTGCTGTGTGTTTCCCTTCAAAAATGGAGTTAAATTCCAGGCTCTGTGTCTTCCTACAAGCAAGACATCATTTCAGGTAAACGCAGTCACTTTTCAGCTCAAATGAATATAAATCATTTACGAAGCTCACACGTTTCTTGCTCTTAACTAAAAACCATTGGATGTTAGATGACTTGTGGTTTGTATCTGTTTCAGAAGCAAAGTTGAACTAGCAATGGTCCTTATGTGTAGGAATTACCGTTCTTTTGTTCAGAGTACCCTCAAGTTTCTGGCTCTATCAGAGACTCTAGAAAGCAAGAGCATGATTCGTGCTCTAACACAGAGTGTGTTTCATGGATGAGATCTGTGCTGTGTGTTTCCCTGCAGAAATGGAGTTAAATTCCTGGCTCTGTGTCTTTCTACAAGCAAGATATCATTTCAGGTGAACGCAGTCACGTTTTGCCTCATATGAATATAAATCGTTTATGAAGATCACACGTTTCTCGCTCTTCACTGAAAAGCATTGGATGTTACATGACTTGTGGTCTGTATCAGTTTCAGAAGCTGAGTTGAACTAGCAATGGTCCGTATGTGTAGGAAACACCGTTATTTTTTTCTGAGTACCCTCAAGTTTCAGGCTCTATTAGAGACTGTGGAAAGCATGAGCATGTTTCTTGCTCTAAAGCAGAGTGTGTTTCATGGATGAGAACTGTGCTGTGTATTTCCCTTCAGAAATGGAGTTAAATTCCAGGCTCTGTGTCTTTGTACAAGCAAGATATCATTTCAGGTGAACGCAGACACTTTTTGCCTCATATGAATATAAATCGTTTATGAAGATCACACGTTTCTCGCTCTTTACTGAAAAGCATTGGATGTTACATGACTTGTGGTCTGTATCAGTTTCAGAAGCTGAGTTGAACTAGCAATGGTCCTTATGTGTAGGAAACACTGTTATTTTTTTCTGAGTACCCTCAAGTTTCAGGCTCTATTAGAGACTTTGGAAACCAAGACCATGCTTCTTGCTCTAAAGCAGAGTGTTTTTCATGGATGAGAACTGTGCTGTGTGTTTCCCTTTAAAAATGGAGTTAAATCCCAGGCTCTGTGTCTTCCTACAAGCAAGACATCTTTTCAGGTAAACTAGGTCACTTTTCTGCTCAAATGAGGCTACATCGTTCACTAAGCTCACACGTTTCTCGCTCTTAACTGTAAAGCATTGGATGTTAGATGACTTGTGGTTTGTATCTGGTTCATAAGGAGAGTTGAACTAGGTATGGTCGGCATGGGTAGGAAACACCATTCTTTTGTTCTGAGTACCCTCAAGTTTCTGGCTCTATTAGAGACTCTGGAAAGCATGAGCATGTTTCTTGCTCTAAAGCAGTGTGTGTTTCATGGATGAGAACTGTGCTGTGTGTTTCCGTTCAGAAATGGAGTTAAATTCCAGGCTCTGTATCTTCACACAAGCAAGACATCATTTCAGATAGACGCAGTCACTTTTCAGCTCAAATGAATATAAATCGTTTACGAAGCTCACACGTTTTTTGCTCTTAACTAAAAAGCATTGGATGTTGGAAGACTTGTGGTTTGTATCAGTTTCAGAAGCAGAGTTGAACTAGAAATGGTCCATATGTGTAGGAAACACCGTTCTTTTATTCTGAGCACACTTTCAAGTTTCTGGCTCTATTTTAGACTATAGAAAGCAAGAGCGTACTTCTTGCTCTAAAGCAGAGTGTGTTCCATGGATGAGAACTGTGCTGTGTTTTTCCCTTCAGAAATGGAGTTAAATCCCAGGCTCTGTGTCTTCCTACAAGAAAGACATCATTTCAGGTAAACACAGTCACATTTCAGCTCAAATGAATATAAATCGTTTAGGAAGCTCACACGTTTCTTGCTCTTAACTAAAAAGCATTGGATGTTAGCTGACTTGTGGTTTGTATCAGTTTCAGAAGCAGAGTTGAACTATCAATTGTCCGTATGTGTAGGAATTACCGTTCTTTTGTTCAGAGTACACTCAAGTTTCTGGCTCTATCAGAGACTCTAGAAAGCAAGAGCATGATTCGTTGTCTAAAGCAGAGTGTGTTTCATGGATGAGAACTGTGCTGTGTTTTTCCCTTCAGAAATGGAGTTAAATCCCAGGCTCTGTGTCTTCCTACAAGCAAGACATCTTTTCAGGTAAACTCAGTCACTTTTCAGCTCAAAGGAAGCTACATCATTCACGAAGCTCACACGTTTCTCGCTCTTAACTGGAAAGCATTGCATGTTACTGGAACTGTGGTTTGTATCAGTTTCAGAAGAAGAGTTGACCTAGATATGGTCCTTATGTGTAGAAAACACCGTTGTTTTGCTCTGACCACAGTCACGTTTCCTGCTGTATTAGAGACTCTTAGAAAGCAAGAGTGTGCTTGTTGCTCTAAATCAGAGTGTGTTTCATGGATGAGAACTGTGCTGTGCGTTTCCCTTCAAAAATGGAGTTAAATCCCAGGATCTGTGTCTTCCAACAAGCAAGACATCTTTTCAAGCAAACTAGGTCACTTTTCAGCTCAAATGAAGCTACATGGTTCATTAGGCTCGCACGTTTCTAGCTCGTAACTGAAAAGCATTGGATATTAGATGACTTGTGGTTTGTATCAGTTTCAGAAGCAGAGTTGAACTAGCAATGATCCGTATGTGTATGAAACACCGTTCTTTTGTTCTGAGCACACTCACGTTTCCTGCTCTATTAGAGACTCTAGAAAGCAAGAGCGTGCTTCTTCTTATATGCAGAGTGTGTTTCATCGTGAGAACAGGGCTCTGTGTTTCCCTTCAGAAATGGAGTTAAATCACAGGCTCTGCATCGTCCTACAAGCAAGACTTCGTTTCACATAAACTCAGTCACCTTTCAGCTCAGAAAAAGCTACATCATTCACGTGGCTCACACATTTCTTGCTCTTAACTGTAAAGCATTGGATGTTAGAGGACATGTGGTTTGTATTAATTTCAGAAGCAGAGTTGAACTAGCAATGGTCTGTATGTGTAAGAAACACCGATATTTTGTTCTGTGTTCCCTCAAGTTTCTGGCTCTATTAGAGACTCTGGAAACCAAGGTCATGCTTCTTGCTCTAAAGCAGAGTCTTTTCCATGGATGAGAACTGTGCTGTGTGTTTCCCTTCAGATATGGAGTTAAATCCCAGGCTCTGTGTCTTCCCTCAAGCAAGACATCTTTTCAGGTAAACTAGTTCACTTTTCTGCTCAAATGAGGCTACATCGTTCACTAAGCTCACACGTTTCTCGCTCTTAAGTGTAAAGCATTGGATGTTAGATGACTTGTGGTTTGTATCAGTTTCAGAAGCAGAGTTGAACTATCAATGGTCAAAATGTGTAGGAAACACCGTTCTTTTGTTCTTAGCACACTTTCAAGTTTCTGGCTCTATTATAGACTCTAGAAAGCAAGAGCGTGCTTCTTGCTTTAAAGCAGAGTGTTTTTCATGGATGAGAACTGTGCTGTGTTTTTCCCTTCTGAAATGGAGTTAAATCCCAGGTTCTGTGTCTTCCTACAAGCAAGACATCTTTTCAGTTAAACTGAGTCACTTTTCAGCTCAAAGGAAGCTACATAGTTCAAGTAATTCACACGTTTCTTGCTCTTAACTGGAAAGCATTGCATGTTAATGGAACTGTAATTTGAATCAGTTTCAGAAGAAGAGTTGACCTAGATATGGTCTGTATGTGTAGGAAACACCGTTATTTTGTTCTGACCACAGTCACGTTTCCTGCTCAATTAGAGACTATTAGAAAGCAAGACCGTGCTTCTTGCTCTAAACCAGAGTGTGTTTCATGGATGAGAACTGTGCTGTGTGTTTCCCTTCAGAAATGGAGTTAAATTCCAGGCTCCATGTCTTAATACAAGCAAGACATCATTTCAGGTAAACACAGTCACTTTTCAGCTCAAGTGAATATAAATTGTTTACGAAGCTCACACGTTTCTTGCTCTTAACTGAAAAGCATTGGATGTTATATGACTTGTGGTTTGTATCAGTTTCCGAAGCAGAGTTGAACTAGCAATGGTCCTTATGTGTTGGAAACACCGTTCTTTTGTTCAGAGTACCCTCAAGTATCTGGCTCTATTAGAGACTCTAGAAAGCAAGAGCATGCTTCGTACTCTAAAACAGAGTGTGTTTCATGGATGAGAACTGTGCTGTGTGTTTCCCTTCAAAAATGGAGTTAAATTCCAGGCTCTGTGTCTTCCTACAAGCAAGACATCATTTCAGGTAAACGCAGTCACTTTTCAGCTCAAATGAATATAAATCATTTACGAAGCTCACACGTTTCTTGCTCTTAACTAAAAACCATTGGATGTTAGATGACTTGTGGTTTGTATCTGTTTCAGAAGCAAAGTTGAACTAGCAATGGTCCTTATGTGTAGGAATTACCGTTCTTTTGTTCAGAGTACCCTCAAGTTTCTGGCTCTATCAGAGACTCTAGAAAGCAAGAGCATGATTCGTGCTCTAACACAGAGTGTGTTTCATGGATGAGATCTGTGCTGTGTGTTTCCCTGCAGAAATGGAGTTAAATTCCAGGCTCTGTGTCTTTCTACAAGCAAGATATCATTTCAGGTGAACGCAGTCACGTTTTGCCTCATATGAATATAAATCGTTTATGAAGATCACACGTTTCTCGCTCTTCACTGAAAAGCATTGGATGTTACATGACTTGTGGTCTGTATCAGTTTCAGAAGCTGAGTTGAACTAGCAATGGTCCGTATGTGTAGGAAACACCGTTATTTTTTTCTGAGTACCCTCAAGTTTCAGGCTCTATTAGAGACTGTGGAAAGCATGAGCATGTTTCTTGCTCTAAAGCAGAGTGTGTTTCATGGATGAGAACTGTGCTGTGTATTTCCCTTCAGAAATGGAGTTAAATTCCAGGCTCTGTGTCTTTCTACAAGCAAGATATCATTTCAGGTGAACGCAGACACTTTTTGCCTCATATGAATATAAATCGTTTATGAAGATCACACGTTTCTCGCTCTTTACTGAAAAGCATTGGATGTTACATGACTTGTGGTCTGTATCAGTTTCAGAAGCTGAGTTGAACTAGCAATGGTCCTTATGTGTAGGAAACACTGTTATTTTTTTCTGAGTACCCTCAAGTTTCAGGCTCTATTAGAGACTTTGGAAACCAAGACCATGCTTCTTGCTCTAAAGCAGAGTGTTTTTCATGGATGAGAACTGTGCTGTGTGTTTCCCTTTAAAAATGGAGTTAAATCCCAGGCTCTGTGTCTTCCTACAAGCAAGACATCTTTTCAGGTAAACTAGGTCACTTTTCTGCTCAAATGAGGCTACATCGTTCACTAAGCTCACACGTTTCTCGCTCTTAACTGTAAAGCATTGGATGTTAGATGACTTGTGGTTTGTATCTGGTTCATAAGGAGAGTTGAACTAGGTATGGTCGGCATGGGTAGGAAACACCATTCTTTTGTTCTGAGTACCCTCAAGTTTCTGGCTCTATTAGAGACTCTGGAAAGCATGAGCATGTTTCTTGCTCTAAAGCAGTGTGTGTTTCATGGATGAGAACTGTGCTGTGTGTTTCCGTTCAGAAATGGAGTTAAATTCCAGGCTCTGTATCTTCACACAAGCAAGACATCATTTCAGATAGACGCAGTCACTTTTCAGCTCAAATGAATATAAATCGTTTACGAAGCTCACACGTTTTTTGCTCTTAACTAAAAAGCATTGGATGTTGGAAGACTTGTGGTTTGTATCAGTTTCAGAAGCAGAGTTGAACTAGAAATGGTCCATATGTGTAGGAAACACCGTTCTTTTATTCTGAGCACACTTTCAAGTTTCTGGCTCTATTTTAGACTATAGAAAGCAAGAGCGTACTTCTTGCTCTAAAGCAGAGTGTGTTCCATGGATGAGAACTGTGCTGTGTTTTTCCCTTCAGAAATGGAGTTAAATCCCAGGTTCTGTGTCTTCCTACAAGCAAGACATCTTTTCAGGTAAACTCAGACACTTTTCAGCTCAAAGGAAGCTACATCGTTCACGAAGCTCAAACGATTCTCGCTCTTAATTGTAAAGCATTGGTTGTTAGTGGACCTGTGGTTTGTATCAATTTCAGAAGCAGAGTTGAACTAGCAATGTTCCGTATGTGTAGGAAACACCGTTCTTTTGTTCTGAGCACACTCACGTTTCCTGCTCTATTAGAGACTCTAAAAAGCAAGAGCGTGCTTCTTCTTTTATGCAGAGTGTGTTTCATCCTGAGAACAGGGCTGTGTGTTTCCCTTCAGAAATGGAGTTAAATCACAGGCTCTGCATCTTCCTACAAGCAAGACTTCGTTTCACATAAACTCAGTCACCTTTCATCTCAGAAAAAGCTACATCGTTCACGAGGCTCACACGTTTCTTGCTCTTAACTGTAAAGCATCGGATGTTAGAGGACATGTGGTTTGTATCAATTTCAGAAGCAGAGTTGAACTAGCAATGGTCTGTATGTGTAAGAAACAACGATATTTTGTTCTGAGTTCCCTCAAGTTTCTGGCTCTATTAGAGACTCTGGAAACCAAGAGCATGATTCTTGCTCTAAAGCAGAGTCTTTTTCATGGATGAGAACTGTGCTATGTGTTTCCCTTCATATATGGAGGTAAATCCCAGGCTCTATGTCTTCCTATAAGCATGACATCTTTTCGGTAAACTCAGTCACTATTCAGCTGAAAGGAAGCTAAATCGTTCACAAAGCTCACACGTTTCTCGCTCCTAACTTGAAAGCATTGCATGTTAATGGAACTGTGCTTTGTATCAGTTTCAGAAGAAGAGTTGACCTAGATATGGTCTGTATGTGTAGGAAACACCGTTATTTTGTTCTGACCACAGTCACGTTTCCTGCTCAATTAGAGACTATTAGAAAGCAAGAGCGTGCTTCTTGCTCTAAACCAGAGTGTGTTTCATGGATGAGAACTGTGCTGTGTGTTTCCCTTCAGAAATGGAGTTAAATTCCAGGCTCCATGTCTTAATAAAAGCAAGACATCATTTCAGGTAAACACAGTCACTTTTCAGCTCAAGTGAATATAAATTGTTTACGAAGCTCACACGTTTCTTGCTCTTAACCCAAAAGCATTGGATGTTATATGACTTGTGGTTTGTATCAGTTTCCGAAGCAGAGTTGAACTAGCAATGGTCCTTATGTGTTGGAAACACCGTTCTTTTGTTCAGAGTACCCTCAAGTTTCTGGCTCTATTAGAGACTCTAGAAAGCAAGAGCATGCTTCGTACTCTAAAACAGAGTGTGTTTCATGGATGAGAACTGTGCTGTGTGTTTCCCTTCAGAAATGGAGTTAAATTCCAGGATCTTTGTCTTTCTACAAGCAAGATATCATTTCAGGTGAACGCAGTCACTTTTTGCCTCATATGAATATAAATCGTTTATGAAGATCACACGTTTCTCGCTCTTCACTGAAAAGCATTGGATGTTACATGACTTGTGGTCTGTATCAGTTTCAGAAGCTGAGTTGAACTAGCAATGGTCCGTATGTGTAGGACTTACCGTTCTTTTGTTCAGAGTACACTCAAGTTTCTGGCTCTATTATAGACTCTAGAAAGCAAGAGCATGATTTGTTGTCTAAAGCAGATTGTGTTTCATGGATGAGAACTGTGCTGTATTTTTCCCTTCATAAACGGAGTTAAATCCTAGGCTCTGTGTCTTCCTACAAGCAAGACATCTTTTCAGGTAAACTCAGTCACTTTTCAGCTCAAAGGAAGCTACATCATTCACGAAGCTCACACTTTTCTCGCTCTTAACTGGAAAGCATTGCATGTTACTGGAACTGTGGTTTGTATCAGTTTCAGAAGAAGGGTTGATCTAGCTGTGATCCGTATGTGTAGGAAACACCGTTATTTTGTTCTGAGCACACTCACGTTTCCCGCTCTATTAGAGACGCTAGAAAGCAAGAGCATGCTTCTTCTTATACGCAGAGTGTGTTTCATCGTGAGAACAGTGCTGTGTGTTTCGCTTCAGAAATGGAGTTAGATCACAGGCTCTGCATCTTTCTACAAGCAAGACTTCATTTCATGTAAACTCAGTCACCTTTCAGCTCAAACAAAGCTACATCGTTCATGTAGCTCACACGTTTCTTGCTCTTAACTGTAAAGCATTGGATGTTAGAGCACCTTTGGTTTGTATCACTTTCAGAAGCAGAGTTGAACTAACAATGGTCCATATGTGTATGAAACACCATTATTTTGTTCTAAGTACCCTCAAGTTTCTGGCTCTATTAGAGACTCGTGAAAGCAAGAGCATGCTTCTTGCTCTAAAGCAGAGTGTGTTCCATGGATGAGAACTGTGCTGTGTTTTTCCCTTCAGAAATGGAGTTAAATCCCAGGCTCTGTGTCTTCCTACAAGAAAGACATCATTTCAGGTAAACGCAGTCACATTTCAGCTCAAATGAATATAAATCGTTTAGGAAGCTCACACGTTTCTTGCTCTTAACTAAAAAGCATTGGATGTTAGCTGACTTGTGGTTTGTATCAGTTTCAGAAGCAGAGTTGAACTATCAATGGTCCGTATGTGTAGGAATTACCGTTCTTTTGTTCAGAGTACACTCAAGTTTCTGGCTCTATCAGAGACTCTAGAAAGCAAGAGCATGATTCGTTGTCTAAAGCAGAGTGTGTTTCATGGATGAGAACTGTGCTGTGTTTTTCCCTTCAGAAATGGAGTTAAATCCCAGGCTCTGTGTCTTCCTACAAGCAAGACATCTTTTCAGGTAAACTCAGTCACTTTTCAGCTCAAAGGAAGCTACATCATTCACGAAGCTCACACGTTTCTCGCTCTTAACTGGAAAGCATTGCATGTTACTGGAACTGTGGTTTGTATCAGTTTCAGAAGAAGAGTTGACCTAGATATGGTCCTTATGTGTAGAAAACACCGTTGTTTTGCTCTGACCACAGTCACGTTTCCTGCTGTATTAGAGACTCTTAGAAAGCAAGAGTGTGCTTGTTGCTCTAAATCAGAGTGTGTTTCATGGATGAGAACTGTGCTGTGCGTTTCCCTTCAAAAATGGAGTTAAATCCCAGGATCTGTGTCTTCCAACAAGCAAGACATCTTTTCAAGCAAACTGGGTCACTTTTCAGCTCAAATGAAGCTACATGGTTCATTAGGCTCGCACGTTTCTAGCTCGTAACTGAAAAGCATTGGATATTAGATGACTTGTGGTTTGTATCAGTTTCAGAAGCAGAGTTGAACTAGCAATGATCCGTATGTGTATGAAACACCGTTCTTTTGTTCTGAGCACACTCACGTTTCCTGCTCTATTAGAGACTCTAGAAAGCAAGAGCGTGCTTCTTCTTATATGCAGAGTGTGTTTCATCGTGAGAACAGGGCTCTGTGTTTCCCTTCAGAAATGGAGTTAAATCACAGGCTCTGCATCGTCCTACAAGCAAGACTTCGTTTCACATAAACTCAGTCACCTTTCAGCTCAGAAAAAGCTACATCATTCACGTGGCTCACACATTTCTTGCTCTTAACTGTAAAGCATTGGATGTTAGAGGACATGTGGTTTGTATTAATTTCAGAAGCAGAGTTGAACTAGCAATGGTCTGTATGTGTAAGAAACACCGATATTTTGTTCTGTGTTCCCTCAAGTTTCTGGCTCTATTAGAGACTCTGGAAACCAAGGTCATGCTTCTTGCTCTAAAGCAGAGTCTTTTCCATGGATGAGAACTGTGCTGTGTGTTTCCCTTCAGATATGGAGTTAAATCCCAGGCTCTGTGTCTTCCCTCAAGCAAGACATCTTTTCAGGTAAACTAGTTCACTTTTCTGCTCAAATGAGGCTACATCGTTCACTAAGCTCACACGTTTCTCGCTCTTAAGTGTAAAGCATTGGATGTTAGATGACTTGTGGTTTGTATCAGTTTCAGAAGCAGAGTTGAACTATCAATGGTCAAAATGTGTAGGAAACACCGTTCTTTTGTTCTGAGCACACTTTCAAGTTTCTGGCTCTATTATAGACTCTAGAAAGCAAGAGCGTGCTTCTTGCTTTAAAGCAGAGTGTTTTTCATGGATGAGAACTGTGCTGTGTTTTTCCCTTCTGAAATGGAGTTAAATCCCAGGTTCTGTGTCTTCCTACAAGCAAGACATCTTTTCAGTTAAACTGAGTCACTTTTCAGCTCAAAGGAAGCTACATGGTTCACGTAATTCACACGTTTCTTGCTCTTAACTGGAAAGCATTGCATGTTAATGGAACTGTAATTTGAATCAGTTTCAGAAGAAGAGTTGACCTAGATATGGTCTGTATGTGTAGGAAACACCGTTATTTTGTTCTGACCACAGTCACGTTTCCTGCTCAATTAGAGACTATTAGAAAGCAAGACCGTGCTTCTTGCTCTAAACCAGAGTGTGTTTCATGGATGAGAACTGTGCTGTGTGTTTCCCTTCAGAAATGGAGTTAAATTCCAGGCTCCATGTCTTAATACAAGCAAGACATCATTTCAGGTAAACACAGTCACTTTTCAGCTCAAGTGAATATAAATTGTTTACCAAGCTCACACGTTTCTTGCTCTTAACTGAAAAGCATTGGATGTTATATGACTTGTGGTTTGTATCAGTTTCCGAAGCAGAGTTGAACTAGCAATGGTCCTTATGTGTTGGAAACACCGTTCTTTTGTTCAGAGTACCCTCAAGTATCTGGCTCTATTAGAGACTCTAGAAAGCAAGAGCATGCTTCGTACTCTAAAACAGAGTGTGTTTCATGGATGAGAACTGTGCTGTGTGTTTCCCTTCAAAAATGGAGTTAAATTCCAGGCTCTGTGTCTTCCTACAAGCAAGACATCATTTCAGGTAAACGCAGTCACTTTTCAGCTCAAATGAATATAAATCATTTACGAAGCTCACACGTTTCTTGCTCTTAACTAAAAACCATTGGATGTTAGATGACTTGTGGTTTGTATCTGTTTCAGAAGCAAAGTTGAACTAGCAATGGTCCTTATGTGTAGGAATTACCGTTCTTTTGTTCAGAGTACCCTCAAGTTTCTGGCTCTATCAGAGACTCTAGAAAGCAAGAGCATGATTCGTGCTCTAACACAGAGTGTGTTTCATGGATGAGATCTGTGCTGTGTGTTTCCCTGCAGAAATGGAGTTAAATTCCAGGCTCTGTGTCTTTCTACAAGCAAGATATCATTTCAGGTGAACGCAGTCACGTTTTGCCTCATATGAATATAAATCGTTTATGAAGATCACACGTTTCTCGCTCTTCACTGAAAAGCATTGGATGTTACATGACTTGTGGTCTGTATCAGTTTCAGAAGCTGAGTTGAACTAGCAATGGTCCGTATGTGTAGGAAACACCGTTATTTTTTTCTGAGTACCCTCAAGTTTCAGGCTCTATTAGAGACTGTGGAAAGCATGAGCATGTTTCTTGCTCTAAAGCAGAGTGTGTTTCATGGATGAGAACTGTGCTGTGTATTTCCCTTCAGAAATGGAGTTAAATTCCAGGCTCTGTGTCTTTCTACAAGCAAGATATCATTTCAGGTGAACGCAGACACTTTTTGCCTCATATGAATATAAATCGTTTATGAAGATCACACGTTTCTCGCTCTTTACTGAAAAGCATTGGATGTTACATGACTTGTGGTCTGTATCAGTTTCAGAAGCTGAGTTGAACTAGCAATGGTCCTTATGTGTAGGAAACACTGTTATTTTTTTCTGAGTACCCTCAAGTTTCAGGCTCTATTAGAGACTTTGGAAACCAAGACCATGCTTCTTGCTCTAAAGCAGAGTGTTTTTCATGGATGAGAACTGTGCTGTGTGTTTCCCTTTAAAAATGGAGTTAAATCCCAGGCTCTGTGTCTTCCTACAAGCAAGACATCTTTTCAGGTAAACTAGGTCACTTTTCTGCTCAAATGAGGCTACATCGTTCACTAAGCTCACACGTTTCTCGCTCTTAACTGTAAAGCATTGGATGTTAGATGACTTGTGGTTTGTATCTGGTTCATAAGGAGAGTTGAACTAGGTATGGTCGGCATGGGTAGGAAACACCATTCTTTTGTTCTGAGTACCCTCAAGTTTCTGGCTCTATTAGAGACTCTGGAAAGCATGAGCATGTTTCTTGCTCTAAAGCAGTGTGTGTTTCATGGATGAGAACTGTGCTGTGTGTTTCCGTTCAGAAATGGAGTTAAATTCCAGGCTCTGTATCTTCACACAAGCAAGACATCATTTCAGATAGACGCAGTCACTTTTCAGCTCAAATGAATATAAATCGTTTACGAAGCTCACACGTTTTTTGCTCTTAACTAAAAAGCATTGGATGTTGGAAGACTTGTGGTTTGTATCAGTTTCAGAAGCAGAGTTGAACTAGAAATGGTCCATATGTGTAGGAAACACCGTTCTTTTATTCTGAGCACACTTTCAAGTTTCTGGCTCTATTTTAGACTATAGAAAGCAAGAGCGTACTTCTTGCTCTAAAGCAGAGTGTGTTCCATGGATGAGAACTGTGCTGTGTTTTTCCCTTCAGAAATGGAGTTAAATCCCAGGTTCTGTGTCTTCCTACAAGCAAGACATCTTTTCAGGTAAACTCAGACACTTTTCAGCTCAAAGGAAGCTACATCGTTCACGAAGCTCAAACGATTCTCGCTCTTAATTGTAAAGCATTGGTTGTTAGTGGACCTGTGGTTTGTATCAATTTCAGAAGCAGAGTTGAACTAGCAATGTTCCGTATGTGTAGGAAACACCGTTCTTTTGTTCTGAGCACACTCACGTTTCCTGCTCTATTAGAGACTCTAAAAAGCAAGAGCGTGCTTCTTCTTTTATGCAGAGTGTGTTTCATCCTGAGAACAGGGCTGTGTGTTTCCCTTCAGAAATGGAGTTAAATCACAGGCTCTGCATCTTCCTACAAGCAAGACTTCGTTTCACATAAACTCAGTCACCTTTCATCTCAGAAAAAGCTACATCGTTCACGAGGCTCACACGTTTCTTGCTCTTAACTGTAAAGCATCGGATGTTAGAGGACATGTGGTTTGTATCAATTTCAGAAGCAGAGTTGAACTAGCAATGGTCTGTATGTGTAAGAAACAACGATATTTTGTTCTGAGTTCCCTCAAGTTTCTGGCTCTATTAGAGACTCTGGAAACCAAGAGCATGATTCTTGCTCTAAAGCAGAGTCTTTTTCATGGATGAGAACTGTGCTGTGTGTTTCCCTTCATATATGGAGGTAAATCCCAGGCTCTATGTCTTCCTATAAGCATGACATCTTTTCGGTAAACTCAGTCACTATTCAGCTGAAAGGAAGCTAAATCGTTCACAAAGCTCACACGTTTCTCGCTCCTAACTTGAAAGCATTGCATGTTAATGGAACTGTGCTTTGTATCAGTTTCAGAAGAAGAGTTGACCTAGATATGGTCTGTATGTGTAGGAAACACCGTTATTTTGTTCTGACCACAGTCACGTTTCCTGCTCAATTAGAGACTATTAGAAAGCAAGAGCGTGCTTCTTGCTCTAAACCAGAGTGTGTTTCATGGATGAGAACTGTGCTGTGTGTTTCCCTTCAGAAATGGAGTTAAATTCCAGGCTCCATGTCTTAATACAAGCAAGACATCATTTCAGGTAAACACAGTCACTTTTCAGCTCAAGTGAATATAAATTGTTTGCGAAGCTCACACGTTTCTTGCTCTTAACTGTAAAGCATTGGATGTTAGAGGACCTGTGGTTTGTATCAATTTCAGAAGCAGAGTTGAACTAGCAATGGTCCGTATGTGTAGGAAACACAATTATTTTGTTCTGAGTACCCTCATGTTTCTGGCTCTATTAGAGACCCTGGAAAGCAAGAGCATGCTTCTTGCACTAAAGCAGAGTGTGTTTCATGGATGAGAACTGTGCTGTATGTTTCCCTTCAAAAATGAAGTTAAATTCCAGGCTCTGTGTCTTCCTACAAGCAAGACATCTTTTCAGGTAAACAAGGTCACTTTTCAGCTCAAATGAAGCTACATCGTTCACTAAGCTCACATGTTTCTCGCTCTTAACTGTATAGCATTGGAATTTAGATGACTTGTCGTTTGTATCAGGTTCAGAAGGAGTGTTGAACTAGCTATGTTCCGTATGTGTAGGAAATACCGTTCTTTTGTTCTGAGCACACTCACTTTTCCTGCTCTATTAGAGACTCTACAAAGCAAGAGCGTGCTTCTTCTTATACGCAGAGTGTGTTTCATCATGAGTACAGTGCAGTGTGTTTCGCTTCAGAAATGGTGTTAAATTCCAGGCTCCATGTCTTAATGCAAGCAAGACATCATTTCAGGTAAACACAGTCACTTTTCAACTCAAGTGAATATAAATTGTTTACGAAGCTCACACGTTTCTTGCTCTTAATTAAAAAGCATTGGATGTTAGATGACTTGTGGTTTGTATCAGTTTCAGAAGCAGAGTTGAACTAGCAATGGTCCTTATGTGTTGGAAACACCGTTCTTTTGTTCAGAGTACCTTCAAGTTTCTGGCTCTATTAGAGACTCTAGAAAGGAAGAGCATGCTTCGTACTCTAAAACAGAGTGTGTTTCATGGATGAGAACTGTACTGTGTGTTTCCCTTCAGAAATGGAGTTAAATTCCAGGCTCTGTGTCTTCCTACAAGCAAGACATCATTTCAGGTAAACGCAGTCACTTTTCAGCTGAAATGAACACAAATCGTTTACAAATCTCACACGTTTCTTTCTCTAAACTAAAAAGCATTGGATGTTAGATGACTTGTGGTTTGTATCAGTTTCTGAAGCAAAGTTGAACTAGCAATGGTCCTTATGTGTAGGAATTACCGTTCTTTTGTTCAGAGTACCCTCAAGTTTCTGGCACTATCAGAGACTCTAGAAAGCAAGATCATGATTCGTGCTCTAACGCAGAGTGTGTTTCATGGATGAGATCTGTGCTGTGTGTTTCCCTGCAGAAATGGAGTTAAATTCCAGGCTCTGTGTCTTTCTACAAGCAAGATATCATTTCAGGTGAACGCAATCACTTTTTGCCTCATATGAATATAAATCGTTTATGAAGATCACACGTTTCTCGCTCTTTACTGAAAAGCATTGGATGTTACATGACTTGTGGTCTGTATCAGTTTCAGAAGCTGAGTTGAACTAGCAATGATCTGTATGTGTAGGAAACACAGTTATTTTGTTCTGAGTACCCTCATGTTTCTGGCTCTATTAGAGACCCTGGAAAGCAAGAGCATTCTTCTTGCACTAAAGCAGAGTGTGTTTCATGGATGAGAACTGTGCTGTATGTTTCCCTTCAAAAATGAAGTTAAATTCCAGGCTCTGTGTCTTCCTACAAGCAAGACATCTTTTCAGGTAAACAAGGTCACTTTTCAGCTCAAATGAAGCTACATCGTTCACTAAGCTCACTTGTTTCTCGCTCTTAACTGTATAGCATTGGAATTTAGATGACTTGTCGTTTGTATCAGGTTCAGAAGGAGTGTTGAACTAGCTATGTTCCGTATGTGTAAGAAATACCGTTCTTTTGTTCTGAGCACACTCACTTTTCCTGCTCTATTAGAGACTCTACAAAGCAAGAGCGTGCTTCTTCTTATACGCAGAGTGTGTTTCATCATGAGTACAGTGCAGTGTGTTTCCCTTCAGAAATGGTGTTAAATTCCAGGCTCCATGTCTTAATACAAGCAAGACATCATTTCAGGTAAACACAGTCACTTTTCAACTCAAGTGAATATAAATTGTTTACGAAGCTCACACGTTTCTTGCTCTTAATTAAAAAGCATTGGATGTTAGATGGCTTGTGGTTTGTATCAGTTTCCGAAGCAGAGTTGAACTAGCAATGGTCCTTATGTGTTGGAAACACCGTTCTTTTGTTCAGAGTACCTTCAATTTTCTGGCTCTATTAGAGACTCTAGAAAGGAAGAGCATGCTTCGTACTCTAAAACAGAGTGTGTTTCATGGATGAGAACTGTACTGTGTGTTTCCCTTCAGAAATGGAGTTAAATTCCAGGCTCTGTGTCTTCCTACAAGCAAGACATCATTTCAGGTAAACGCAGTCACTTTTCAGCTGAAATGAACACAAATCGTTTACAAATCTCACACGTTTCTTTCTCTAAACTAAAAAGCATTGGATGTTAGATGACTTGTGGTTTGTATCAGTTTCAGAAGCAAAGTTGAACTAGCAATGGTCCTTATGTGTAGGAATTACCGTTCTTTTGTTCAGAGTACCCTCAAGTTTCTGGCACTATCAGAGACTCTAGAAAGCAAGATCATGATTCGTGCTCTAACGCAGAGTGTGTTTCATGGATGAGATCTGTGCTGTGTGTTTCCCTGCAGAAATGGAGTTAAATTCCAGGCTCTGTGTCTTTCTACAAGCAAGATATCATTTCAGGTGAACGCAATCACTTTTTGCCTCATATGAATATAAATCGTTTATGAAGATCACACGTTTCTCGCTCTTTACTGAATAGCATTGGATGTTACATGACTTGTGGTCTGTATCAGTTTCAGAAGCTGAGTTGACCTAGCAATGGTCCGTATGTGTAGGAAACACTGTTATTTTTTTCTGTGTACCCTCAAGTTTCAGGCTCTATTAGAGACTTTGGAAACCAAGACCATGCTTCTTGCTCTAAAGCAGAGTGTTTTTCATGGATGAGAACTGTGCTGTGTGTTTCCCTTTAAAAATGGAGTTAAATCCCAGGCTCTGTGTCTTCCTACAAGCAAGACATCTTTTCAGGTAAACTAGGTCACTTTTCTGCTCAAATGAGGCTACATCGTTCACGAAGCTCAAACGTTTCTCGCTCTTAATTGTAAAGCATTGGTTGTTAGAGGACCTGTGGTTTGTATCAATTTCAGAAGCAGAGTTGAAATAGCAATGTTCCGTATGTGTAGGAAACACGGTTCTTTTGTTCTGAGCACACTTTCAAGTTTCTGGCTCTATTATAGACTCTAGAAAGCAAGAGCGTGCTTCTTGCTCTAATGCAGAGTGTGTTTCATGGATGAGAACTGTGCTGTGTTTTTCCCTTCAGAAATGGAGTTAAATCCCAGGCTCTGTGTCTTCCTACAAGCAAGACATCTTTTCAGGTAAACTCAGTCACTTTTCAGCTCAAAGGAAGCTACATCATTCACGAAGCTCACACGTTTCTCGCTCTTAACTGGAAAGCATTGCATGTAACTGGAACTGTGGTTTGTATCAGTTTCAGAAGAAGAGTTGACCTAGATATGGTCCGTATGTGTAGAAAACACCGTTATTTTGCTCTGACCACAGTCAGGTTTCGTGCTGTATTAGAGATTCTTAGAAAGCAAGAGCGTGCTTCTTGCTCTAAATCAGAGTGTGTTTCATGGATGAGAACTGTGCTGTGTGTTTCCCTTCAAAAATGGAGTTAAATCCCAGGATCTGTGTCTTCCAACAAGCAAGACATCTTTTCAAGCAAACTAGGCCACTTTTCAGCTCAAATGAAGCTACATTGTTCATAAGGCTTGCACGTTTCTAGCTCGTAACTGAAGAGCATTTGATGTTAGATGACTTGTGGTTTTTCTCAGGTTCAGAAGCAGAGTTGAACTAGCAATGATCCGTATGTGTAGGAAACACCGTTCTTTTGTTCTGAGCACACTCACGTTTCCTGCTCTATTAGAGACTCTAGAAAGCAAGAGCGTGCTTCTTCTTTTATGCAGAGTGTGTTTCATCCTGAGAACAGGGCTGTGTGTTTCCCTTCAGAAATGGAGTTAAATCACAGGCTCTGCATCTTCCTACAAGCAAGACTTCGTTTCACGTAAACTCAGTCACCTTTCAGCTCAGAAAAAGCTACATCGTTCACGTGGTTCACACGTTTCTTGCTCTTAACTGTAAAGCATCGGATGTTAGAGGACATGTGGTTTGTATCAATTTCAGAAGCAGAGTTGAACTAGCAATGGTCTGTATGTGTGAGAAACAATGATATTTTGTTCTGAGTTCCCTCAAGTTTCTGGCTCTATTAGAGACTCTGGAAACCAATAACATGATTCTTGCTCTAAAGCAGAGTCTTTTTCATGGATGAGAACTGTGCTGTGTGTTTCCCTTCATATATGGAGGTAAATCCCAGGCTCTATGTCTTCCTATAAGCATGACATCTTTTCGGGTAAACTCAGTCACTATTCAGCTGAAAGGAAGCTAAATCGTTCACAAAGCTCACACGTTTCTCGCTCCTAACTTGAAAGCATTGCATGTTAATGGAACTGTGCTTTGTATCAGTTTCTGAAGAAGAGTTGACCTAGATATGGTCTGTATGTGTAGGAAACACCGTTATTTTGTTCTGACCACAGTCACGTTTCCTGCTCAATTAGAGACTATTAGAAAGCAAGAGCGTGCTTCTTGCTCTAAACCAGAGTGTGTTTCATGGATGAGAACTGTGCTGTGTGTTTCCCTTCAGAAATGGAGTTAAATCCAGGCTCCATGTCTTAATAAAAGCAAGACATCATTTCAGGTAAACACAGTCACTTTTCAGCTCAAGTGAATATAAATTGTTTACGAAGCTCACACGTTTCTTGCTCTTAACTGAAAAGCATTGGATGTTATATGACTTGTGGTTTGTATCAGTTTCCGAAGCAGAGTTGAACTAGCAATGGTCCTTATGTGTTGGAAACACCGTTCTTTTGTTCAGAGTACCCTCAAGTTTCTGGCTCTATTAGAGACTCTAGAAAGCAAGAGCATGCTTCGTACTCTAAAACAGAGTGTGTTTCATGGATGAGAACTGTGCTGTGTGTTTCAATTCAGAAATGGAGTTAAATTCCAGGATCTTAGTCTTTCTACAAGCAAGATATCATTTCAGGTGAACGCAGTCACTTTTTGCCTCATATGAATATAAATCGTTTATGAAGATCACACGTTTCTCGCTCTTCACTGAAAAGCATTGGATGTTACATGACTTGTGGTCTGTATCAGTTTCAGAAGCTGAGTTGAACTAGCAATGGTCCGTATGTGTAGGAATTACCGTTCTTTTGTTCAGAGTACACTCAAGTTTCTGGCTCTATCAGAGACTCTAGAAAGTTAGAGCATGATTCGTTGTCTAAAGCAGAGTGTGTTTCATGGATGAGAACTGTGCTGTGTGTTTCCCTTCAAAAATGGAGTTAAATCCCAGGCTCTGTGTCTTCCTAAAAGCAAGAAATCTTTTCAGGTACACTAGGTCACTTTTCTGCTCAAATGAGGCTACATCATTCACTAAGCTCACAAGTTTCTCGCTCCTAACTGTAAAGCATTGGATGTTAGATGACTTGTGGTTTGTATCAGTTTCAGAAGCAGAGTTGAACTATCAATGGACAATATCTGTAGCAAACACTGTTCTTTTGTTCTGAGCACACTTTCAAGTTTCTGGCTCTATTATAGACTCTAGAAAGCAAGAGCGTGCTTCTTGCTCTAAAGCAGAGGGCGTTTCATGGATGAGAACTGTGCTGTGTTTTTCCCTTCTGAAATGGAGTTAAATCCCAGGTTCTGTGTCTTCCTACAACTAAGACATCTTTTCAGTTAAACTGAGCTACTTTTCAGCTCAAAGGAAGCTACATCGTTCACGTAGCTCACACGTTTCTAGCTCTTAACTGGAAAGCATTGCATGTTAATGGAACTGTAATTTGTATCAGTTTCAGAAGAAGAGTTGACCTAGATATGGTCTGTATGTGTTTTAAACACCGTTATTTTGTTCTGACCACAGTCACGTTTCCTGCTCAATTAGAGACTATTAGAAAGCAAGACCGTGCTTCTTGCTCTAAACCAGTGTGTGTTTCATGGATGAGAACTGTGCTGTGTGTTTCCCTTCAGAAATGGAGTTAAATTCCTGGCTCCATGTCTTAATAAAAGCAAGACATCATTTCAGGTAAACACAGTCACTTTTCAGCTCAAGTGAATATAAATTGTTTACGAAGCTCACACGTTTCTTGCTCTTAACTGAAAAGCATTGGATGTTATATGACTTGTGGTTTGTATCAGTTTCCGAAGCAGAGTTGAACTAGCAATGGTCCTTATGTGTTGGAAACACCGTTCTTTTGTTCAGAGTACCCTCAAGTTTCTGGCTCTATTTTAGACTATAGAAAGCAAGAGCATACTTCTTGCTCAAAAGCAGAGTGTGTTCCATGGATGAGAACTGTGCTGTGTTTTTCCCTTCTGAAATGGAGTTAAATCCCAGGTTCTGTGTCTTCCTACAAGCAAGACATCTTTTCAGGTAAACTCAGACAATTTTCAGCTCAAAGGAAGCTACATCGTTCACGAAGGTCAAACGTTTCTCGCTCTTAACTGTAAAGCATTGGTTGTTAGAGGACCTGTGGTTTGTATCAATTTCAGAAGCAGAGTTCAACTAGCAATGGTCCGTATGTGTAGGAAACACCGTTAATTTGTTCTGAGTACCCTCAAGTTTCTGGCTCTGTTAGAGACTCTGGAAAGCAAGAGCATGCTTCTTGCTCTAAAGCAGAGTGTGTTTCATGGATGAGAACTGTGCTGTGCGTTTCCCTTCAGAAATGGAGTTAAATTCCAGGCTCTGTGTCTTCCTACAAGCAAGACACCTTTTCAGGTAAACACAGTCACTTGTCAGCTCAAATGAATATAAATCGTTTACGAAGCTCACAAGTTTCTTGCTCTTAACAAAAAGCTTTGGATGTTAGATGACTTATGGTTTGTATCAGTTTCAGAAGCAGAGTTGAACTATCAATGGTCAATTTGTGTAGGAAACACGGTTCTTTTGTTCTGAGCACACTTTCAAGTTTCTGGCTCTATTATAGACTCTAGAAAGCAAGAGCGTGCTTCTTGCTCTAAAGCAGAGTGTGTTTCATGGATGAGAACTGTGCTGTGTTTTTCCCTTCTGAAATGGAGTTTAATCCCAGGTTCTGTGTCTTCTTACAAGCAAGACATCTTTTCAGTTAAACTGACTCACTTTTCAGCTCAAAGGAAGCTACATTGTTCACGTAGCTCACACGTTTCTTGCTCTTAACTGGAAAGCATTGCATGTTAATGGAACTGTAATTTGTATCAGTTTCAGAAGAAGAGTTGACCTAGATATGGTCTGTATGTGTTTTAAACACCGTTATTTTGTTCTGACCACAGTCACGTTTCCTGCTCAATTAGAGACTATTAGAAAGCAAGACCGTGCTTCTTGCTCTAAACCAGAGTGTGTTTCATGGATGAGAACTGTGCTGTGTGTTTCCCTTCAGAAATGGAGTTTAATTCCAGGCTCCATGTCTTAATACAAGCAAGACATCATTTCAAGTAAACACAGTCACTTTTCAGCTCAAGTGAATATAAATTTTTTGCGAAGCTCACACGTTTCTTGCTCTTAACTGTAAAGCATTGGATGTTAGAGGACCTGTGGTTTGTATCAATTTCAGAAGCAGAGTTGAACTAGCAATGGTCCGTATGTGTAGGAAACACCGTTATTTTGTTCTGAGTACCCTCATGTTTCTGGCTCTATTAGAGACCCTGGAAAGCAAGAGCATGCTTCTTGCACTAAAGCAGAGTGTGTTTCATGGATGAGAACTGTGCTGTATGTTTCCCTTCAAAAATGAAGTTAAATTCCAGGCTCTGTGTCTTCCTACAAGCAAGACATCTTTTCAGGTAAACAAGGTAACTTTTCAGCTGAAATGAAGCTACATCGTTCACTAAGCTCACATGTTTCTCGCTCTTAACTGTATAGCATTGGATTTTAGATGACTTGTGGTTTGTATCAGGTTCAGAAGGAGAGTTGAACTAGCTATGGTCCGTATGTGTAGGAAATACTGTTCTTTTGTTCTGAGCACACACACATTTCCTGCTCTATTAGAGACTCTAGAAAGCAAGAGCGTGCTTCTTCTTATATGCAGAGTGTGTTTCATCGTGAGTACAGTGCAGTGTGTTTCCCTTCAGTAATGGTGTTAAATTCCAGGCTCCATGTCTTAATACAAGCAAGACATCATTTCAGGTAAACACAGTCACTTTTCAACTCAAGTGAATATAAATTGTTTACGAAGCTCACACGTTTCTTGCTCTTAATTAAAAAGCATTGGATGTTAGATGACTTGTGGTTTGTATCAGTTTCAGAAGCAGAGTTGAACTAGCAATGGTCCTTATGTGTTGGAAACACCGTTCTTTTGTTCAGAGTACCTTCAAGTTTCTGGCTCTATTAGAGACTCTAGAAAGGAAGAGCATGCTTCGTACTCTAAAACAGAGTGTGTTTCATGGATGAGAACTGTACTGTGTGTTTCCCTTCAGAAATGGAGTTAAATTCCAGGCTCTGTGTCTTCCTACAAGCAAGATATCATTTCAGGTAAACGCAGTCACTTTTCAGCTGAAATGAACACAAATCGTTTACAAAACTCACACGTTTCTTGCTCTTAACTAAAAAGCATTGGATGTTAGATGACTTTTGGTTTGTATCAGTTTCAGAAGCAAAGTTGAACTAGCAATGGTCCTTATGTGTAGGAATTACCGTTCTTTTGTTCAGAGTACCCTCAAGTTTCTGGCTCTATCAGAGACTCTAGAAAGCAAGAGCATGATTTGTGCTCTAAAGCAGATTGTGTTTCATGGATGAGATCTGTGCTGTGTGTTTCCCTTCAGAAATGGAGTTAAATTCCAGGCTCTGTGTCTTTCTACAAGCAAGATATCATTTCAGGTGAACGCAGTCACTTTATGCCTCAATGAATATAAATCGCTTATGAAGATCACACGTTTTTCGCTCTTTACTGAAAAGCATTGGATGTTACATGACTTGTGGTTTGTATCAGTTTCAGAAGCTGAGTTGAACTAGCAATGGTCCGTATGTGTAGGAAACACCGTTATTTTTGCCTGAGTACCCTCAAGTTTCAGGCTCTATTAGAGACTCTGGAAACCAAGGCCATGCTTCTTGCTCTAAAGCAGAGTGTTTTTCATGGATGAGAACTGTGCTGTGTGTTTCCCTTCAAATATAGAGTTAAATCCCAGGCTCTGTGTCTTCCTACAAGCAACACATCATTTCAGGTAAACACAGTCACTTTTCAGCTCAAAGGAAGCTACATCGTTCACTAGCTCACACGTTTCTTGCTCTTAACTCTAAAGCATTGGATGTTAGATGACTTGTGGTTTGTATCAGGTTCAGAAGGAGAGTTGAACTAGTTATGGTCCGTATTTGTATGAAACACCGTTATTTTGTTCTGAGTACCCTCAAGTTTCTGGCTCTATTAGAGAATTTGGAAAGCAAGAGCATGCTTCTTGCTCTAAAGCAGAGTGTGTTTCATGGATGAGAACTGGGCTGTTTGTTCTCCTTCAAAAATGGAGTGAAATTCCACGCTCTGTGTCTTCCTACAAGCAAGACATCTTTTCAGGTAAACAAGGTCTCTTTTCAGCTCAAATGAAGCTACATCGTTCACTAAGCTCACACGTTTCTCGCTCTTAACTGTAAAGCATTGGATGTTAGATGACTTGTGGTTTGTATCAGGTTCAGAAGGAGAGTTGAACTAGTTATGGTCCGTATGTGTAGGAAACACCGATCTTTTGTTCTGAGCACACTCACTTTTCCTGCTCTATTAGAGACTCTAGAAAGCAAGAGCGTGCTTCTTCTTATATACAGAGTGTGTTTCATCGTGAGAACAGGGCTGTGTGTTTCCCTTCAAAAATGGAGTTAAATTCCAGGCTCTGTGTCTTCCTACAAGCAAGACATCATTTCAGGTAAACGCAGTCACTTTTCACTCAAATGAATAAATCGTTTACAAATCTCACACGTTTCTTGCTCTTAACTAAAAAGCATTGGATGTTAGATGACTTGTGGTTTGTATCAGTTTCAGAAGCAGAGTTGAACTAGCAAAGGTCCGTATGTGTAGGAAACACCGTTATTTTGTTCTGAACACAGTCACGTTTCCTGCTGTATTATCGACTCTTAGAAAGCAAGAGCATGCTTCCTGCTCTAAAGCAGAGTGTGTTTCATGGATGAGAACTGTGCTGTGTGTTTCACTTCACAAATGGAGTTAAATTCCAGGCTCTGTGTCTTCCTACAAGCAAGACAACATTTCAGGTGAACGCAGTCACTTTTCAGCTCAAATGAATATAAATCGTTTACGAAGCTCATACGTTTCTTGCTCTTAAGTGAAAAGCATTGGATGTTAGATGACATGTGGTTTGTATCAGTTTCAGAAGCAAAGTTGAACTAGAAATGGTCCTTATGTGTAGGAAACACCGTTCTTTTGTTCATCCTACCCTCAAATTTCTGGCTCTATCAGAGACTCTAGAAAGCAAGAGCATGCTTCGTGCTCTAAAGTAGAGTTTGTTTCATGGATGAGAACTGTGCTGTGTGTTTCCCTTCACAAAATGGAGTTAAATCCGAGGCTCTGTGTCTTCCTACAAGCATGACATCTTTTCTGGTAAACTCAGTCACTTTTCAGCTCAAATGAATATAAATCGTTTACGAAGATTACATGTTTCTCGCTCTTCAATGAAAAGCATTGGATGTTAGGTAACTTGTGATTTGTATCAGTTTCAGAAGAAGAGTTGAACTAGCAATGATCCGTATGTGTAGGACACACCGTTCTTTTGTTCTAAGCACACTCACGTTTCCTGCTCTATTAGAGACTCTGGAAATCAAGAGCGTGCTTCTTCTTATATGCAGAGTGTGTTTCATCGTGAGAACAGGCCTGTGTGTTTCCCTTCAGAAATGGAGTTAAATCACAGGCTCTGCATCTTCCTACAAGCAAGACTTCATTTCACGTAAACTCAGTCACCTTTCAGCTCAGAAAAAGCTACATCGTTCATGTGGCTCACACGTTTCTTGCTCTTAACTGTAAAGCATTGGATGTTAGAGGACACGTGGTTTGTATCAATTTCAGAAGCAGAGTTGAACTAGCAATGGTCTGTATGTGTAAGAAACACCGATATTTTTTTCTGAGTTCCCTCAAGTTTCTGGCTCTATTAGAGACTCTGGAAACCAATAACATGCTTCTTGCTCTAAAGCAGAGTCTTTTTCATGGATGAGAACTGTGCTGTGTGTTTCCCTTCACAAATGGAGTTAAATCCAAGGCTCTGTGTCTTCCTACAAGCAAGACATCATTTCAGGTAAACGCAGTCACTTTTCAGCTGAAATGAACACAAATCGTTTACAAATCTCACACGTTTCTTTCTCTAAACTAAAAAGCATTGGATGTTAGATGACTTGTGGTTTGTATCAGTTTCTGAAGCAAAGTTGAACTAGCAATGGTCCTTATGTGTAGGAATTACCGTTCTTTTGTTCAGAGTACCCTCAAGTTTCTGGCACTATCAGAGACTCTAGAAAGCAAGATCATGATTCGTGCTCTAACGCAGAGTGTGTTTCATGGATGAGATCTGTGCTGTGTGTTTCCCTGCAGAAATGGAGTTAAATTCCAGGCTCTGTGTCTTTCTACAAGCAAGATATCATTTCAGGTGAACGCAATCACTTTTTGCCTCATATGAATATAAATCGTTTATGAAGATCACACGTTTCTCGCTCTTTACTGAAAAGCATTGGATGTTACATGACTTGTGGTCTGTATCAGTTTCAGAAGCTGAGTTGAACTAGCAATGATCTGTATGTGTAGGAAACACAGTTATTTTGTTCTGAGTACCCTCATGTTTCTGGCTCTATTAGAGACCCTGGAAAGCAAGAGCATTCTTCTTGCACTAAAGCAGAGTGTGTTTCATGGATGAGAACTGTGCTGTATGTTTCCCTTCAAAAATGAAGTTAAATTCCAGGCTCTGTGTCTTCCTACAAGCAAGACATCTTTTCAGGTAAACAAGGTCACTTTTCAGCTCAAATGAAGCTACATCGTTCACTAAGCTCACTTGTTTCTCGCTCTTAACTGTATAGCATTGGAATTTAGATGACTTGTCGTTTGTATCAGGTTCAGAAGGAGTGTTGAACTAGCTATGTTCCGTATGTGTAAGAAATACCGTTCTTTTGTTCTGAGCACACTCACTTTTCCTGCTCTATTAGAGACTCTACAAAGCAAGAGCGTGCTTCTTCTTATACGCAGAGTGTGTTTCATCATGAGTACAGTGCAGTGTGTTTCCCTTCAGAAATGGTGTTAAATTCCAGGCTCCATGTCTTAATACAAGCAAGACATCATTTCAGGTAAACACAGTCACTTTTCAACTCAAGTGAATATAAATTGTTTACGAAGCTCACACGTTTCTTGCTCTTAATTAAAAAGCATTGGATGTTAGATGGCTTGTGGTTTGTATCAGTTTCCGAAGCAGAGTTGAACTAGCAATGGTCCTTATGTGTTGGAAACACCGTTCTTTTGTTCAGAGTACCTTCAATTTTCTGGCTCTATTAGAGACTCTAGAAAGGAAGAGCATGCTTCGTACTCTAAAACAGAGTGTGTTTCATGGATGAGAACTGTACTGTGTGTTTCCCTTCAGAAATGGAGTTAAATTCCAGGCTCTGTGTCTTCCTACAAGCAAGACATCATTTCAGGTAAACGCAGTCACTTTTCAGCTGAAATGAACACAAATCGTTTACAAATCTCACACGTTTCTTTCTCTAAACTAAAAAGCATTGGATGTTAGATGACTTGTGGTTTGTATCAGTTTCAGAAGCAAAGTTGAACTAGCAATGGTCCTTATGTGTAGGAATTACCGTTCTTTTGTTCAGAGTACCCTCAAGTTTCTGGCACTATCAGAGACTCTAGAAAGCAAGATCATGATTCGTGCTCTAACGCAGAGTGTGTTTCATGGATGAGATCTGTGCTGTGTGTTTCCCTGCAGAAATGGAGTTAAATTCCAGGCTCTGTGTCTTTCTACAAGCAAGATATCATTTCAGGTGAACGCAATCACTTTTTGCCTCATATGAATATAAATCGTTTATGAAGATCACACGTTTCTCGCTCTTTACTGAATAGCATTGGATGTTACATGACTTGTGGTCTGTATCAGTTTCAGAAGCTGAGTTGACCTAGCAATGGTCCGTATGTGTAGGAAACACTGTTATTTTTTTCTGTGTACCCTCAAGTTTCAGGCTCTATTAGAGACTTTGGAAACCAAGACCATGCTTCTTGCTCTAAAGCAGAGTGTTTTTCATGGATGAGAACTGTGCTGTGTGTTTCCCTTTAAAAATGGAGTTAAATCCCAGGCTCTGTGTCTTCCTACAAGCAAGACATCTTTTCAGGTAAACTAGGTCACTTTTCTGCTCAAATGAGGCTACATCGTTCACGAAGCTCAAACGTTTCTCGCTCTTAATTGTAAAGCATTGGTTGTTAGAGGACCTGTGGTTTGTATCAATTTCAGAAGCAGAGTTGAAATAGCAATGTTCCGTATGTGTAGGAAACACGGTTCTTTTGTTCTGAGCACACTTTCAAGTTTCTGGCTCTATTATAGACTCTAGAAAGCAAGAGCGTGCTTCTTGCTCTAATGCAGAGTGTGTTTCATGGATGAGAACTGTGCTGTGTTTTTCCCTTCAGAAATGGAGTTAAATCCCAGGCTCTGTGTCTTCCTACAAGCAAGACATCTTTTCAGGTAAACTCAGTCACTTTTCAGCTCAAAGGAAGCTACATCATTCACGAAGCTCACACGTTTCTCGCTCTTAACTGGAAAGCATTGCATGTAACTGGAACTGTGGTTTGTATCAGTTTCAGAAGAAGAGTTGACCTAGATATGGTCCGTATGTGTAGAAAACACCGTTATTTTGCTCTGACCACAGTCAGGTTTCGTGCTGTATTAGAGATTCTTAGAAAGCAAGAGCGTGCTTCTTGCTCTAAATCAGAGTGTGTTTCATGGATGAGAACTGTGCTGTGTGTTTCCCTTCAAAAATGGAGTTAAATCCCAGGATCTGTGTCTTCCAACAAGCAAGACATCTTTTCAAGCAAACTAGGCCACTTTTCAGCTCAAATGAAGCTACATTGTTCATAAGGCTTGCACGTTTCTAGCTCGTAACTGAAGAGCATTTGATGTTAGATGACTTGTGGTTTTTCTCAGGTTCAGAAGCAGAGTTGAACTAGCAATGATCCGTATGTGTAGGAAACACCGTTCTTTTGTTCTGAGCACACTCACGTTTCCTGCTCTATTAGAGACTCTAGAAAGCAAGAGCGTGCTTCTTCTTTTATGCAGAGTGTGTTTCATCCTGAGAACAGGGCTGTGTGTTTCCCTTCAGAAATGGAGTTAAATCACAGGCTCTGCATCTTCCTACAAGCAAGACTTCGTTTCACGTAAACTCAGTCACCTTTCAGCTCAGAAAAAGCTACATCGTTCACGTGGTTCACACGTTTCTTGCTCTTAACTGTAAAGCATCGGATGTTAGAGGACATGTGGTTTGTATCAATTTCAGAAGCAGAGTTGAACTAGCAATGGTCTGTATGTGTGAGAAACAATGATATTTTGTTCTGAGTTCCCTCAAGTTTCTGGCTCTATTAGAGACTCTGGAAACCAATAACATGATTCTTGCTCTAAAGCAGAGTCTTTTTCATGGATGAGAACTGTGCTGTGTGTTTCCCTTCATATATGGAGGTAAATCCCAGGCTCTATGTCTTCCTATAAGCATGACATCTTTTCGGGTAAACTCAGTCACTATTCAGCTGAAAGGAAGCTAAATCGTTCACAAAGCTCACACGTTTCTCGCTCCTAACTTGAAAGCATTGCATGTTAATGGAACTGTGCTTTGTATCAGTTTCTGAAGAAGAGTTGACCTAGATATGGTCTGTATGTGTAGGAAACACCGTTATTTTGTTCTGACCACAGTCACGTTTCCTGCTCAATTAGAGACTATTAGAAAGCAAGAGCGTGCTTCTTGCTCTAAACCAGAGTGTGTTTCATGGATGAGAACTGTGCTGTGTGTTTCCCTTCAGAAATGGAGTTAAATCCAGGCTCCATGTCTTAATAAAAGCAAGACATCATTTCAGGTAAACACAGTCACTTTTCAGCTCAAGTGAATATAAATTGTTTACGAAGCTCACACGTTTCTTGCTCTTAACTGAAAAGCATTGGATGTTATATGACTTGTGGTTTGTATCAGTTTCCGAAGCAGAGTTGAACTAGCAATGGTCCTTATGTGTTGGAAACACCGTTCTTTTGTTCAGAGTACCCTCAAGTTTCTGGCTCTATTAGAGACTCTAGAAAGCAAGAGCATGCTTCGTACTCTAAAACAGAGTGTGTTTCATGGATGAGAACTGTGCTGTGTGTTTCAATTCAGAAATGGAGTTAAATTCCAGGATCTTAGTCTTTCTACAAGCAAGATATCATTTCAGGTGAACGCAGTCACTTTTTGCCTCATATGAATATAAATCGTTTATGAAGATCACACGTTTCTCGCTCTTCACTGAAAAGCATTGGATGTTACATGACTTGTGGTCTGTATCAGTTTCAGAAGCTGAGTTGAACTAGCAATGGTCCGTATGTGTAGGAATTACCGTTCTTTTGTTCAGAGTACACTCAAGTTTCTGGCTCTATCAGAGACTCTAGAAAGTTAGAGCATGATTCGTTGTCTAAAGCAGAGTGTGTTTCATGGATGAGAACTGTGCTGTGTGTTTCCCTTCAAAAATGGAGTTAAATCCCAGGCTCTGTGTCTTCCTAAAAGCAAGAAATCTTTTCAGGTACACTAGGTCACTTTTCTGCTCAAATGAGGCTACATCATTCACTAAGCTCACAAGTTTCTCGCTCCTAACTGTAAAGCATTGGATGTTAGATGACTTGTGGTTTGTATCAGTTTCAGAAGCAGAGTTGAACTATCAATGGACAATATCTGTAGCAAACACTGTTCTTTTGTTCTGAGCACACTTTCAAGTTTCTGGCTCTATTATAGACTCTAGAAAGCAAGAGCGTGCTTCTTGCTCTAAAGCAGAGGGCGTTTCATGGATGAGAACTGTGCTGTGTTTTTCCCTTCTGAAATGGAGTTAAATCCCAGGTTCTGTGTCTTCCTACAACTAAGACATCTTTTCAGTTAAACTGAGCTACTTTTCAGCTCAAAGGAAGCTACATCGTTCACGTAGCTCACACGTTTCTAGCTCTTAACTGGAAAGCATTGCATGTTAATGGAACTGTAATTTGTATCAGTTTCAGAAGAAGAGTTGACCTAGATATGGTCTGTATGTGTTTTAAACACCGTTATTTTGTTCTGACCACAGTCACGTTTCCTGCTCAATTAGAGACTATTAGAAAGCAAGACCGTGCTTCTTGCTCTAAACCAGTGTGTGTTTCATGGATGAGAACTGTGCTGTGTGTTTCCCTTCAGAAATGGAGTTAAATTCCTGGCTCCATGTCTTAATAAAAGCAAGACATCATTTCAGGTAAACACAGTCACTTTTCAGCTCAAGTGAATATAAATTGTTTACGAAGCTCACACGTTTCTTGCTCTTAACTGAAAAGCATTGGATGTTATATGACTTGTGGTTTGTATCAGTTTCCGAAGCAGAGTTGAACTAGCAATGGTCCTTATGTGTTGGAAACACCGTTCTTTTGTTCAGAGTACCCTCAAGTTTCTGGCTCTATTTTAGACTATAGAAAGCAAGAGCATACTTCTTGCTCAAAAGCAGAGTGTGTTCCATGGATGAGAACTGTGCTGTGTTTTTCCCTTCTGAAATGGAGTTAAATCCCAGGTTCTGTGTCTTCCTACAAGCAAGACATCTTTTCAGGTAAACTCAGACAATTTTCAGCTCAAAGGAAGCTACATCGTTCACGAAGGTCAAACGTTTCTCGCTCTTAACTGTAAAGCATTGGTTGTTAGAGGACCTGTGGTTTGTATCAATTTCAGAAGCAGAGTTCAACTAGCAATGGTCCATATGTGTAGGAAACACCGTTAATTTGTTCTGAGTACCCTCAAGTTTCTGGCTCTGTTAGAGACTCTGGAAAGCAAGAGCATGCTTCTTGCTCTAAAGCAGAGTGTGTTTCATGGATGAGAACTGTGCTGTGCGTTTCCCTTCAGAAATGGAGTTAAATTCCAGGCTCTGTGTCTTCCTACAAGCAAGACACCTTTTCAGGTAAACACAGTCACTTGTCAGCTCAAATGAATATAAATCGTTTACGAAGCTCACAAGTTTCTTGCTCTTAACAAAAAGCTTTGGATGTTAGATGACTTATGGTTTGTATCAGTTTCAGAAGCAGAGTTGAACTATCAATGGTCAATTTGTGTAGGAAACACGGTTCTTTTGTTCTGAGCACACTTTCAAGTTTCTGGCTCTATTATAGACTCTAGAAAGCAAGAGCGTGCTTCTTGCTCTAAAGCAGAGTGTGTTTCATGGATGAGAACTGTGCTGTGTTTTTCCCTTCTGAAATGGAGTTTAATCCCAGGTTCTGTGTCTTCTTACAAGCAAGACATCTTTTCAGTTAAACTGACTCACTTTTCAGCTCAAAGGAAGCTACATTGTTCACGTAGCTCACACGTTTCTTGCTCTTAACTGGAAAGCATTGCATGTTAATGGAACTGTAATTTGTATCAGTTTCAGAAGAAGAGTTGACCTAGATATGGTCTGTATGTGTTTTAAACACCGTTATTTTGTTCTGACCACAGTCACGTTTCCTGCTCAATTAGAGACTATTAGAAAGCAAGACCGTGCTTCTTGCTCTAAACCAGTGTGTGTTTCATGGATGAGAACTGTGCTGTGTGTTTCCCTTCAGAAATGGAGTTAAATTCCTGGCTCCATGTCTTAATAAAAGCAAGACATCATTTCAGGTAAACACAGTCACTTTTCAGCTCAAGTGAATATAAATTGTTTACGAAGCTCACACGTTTCTTGCTCTTAACTGAAAAGCATTGGATGTTATATGACTTGTGGTTTGTATCAGTTTCCGAAGCAGAGTTGAACTAGCAATGGTCCTTATGTGTTGGAAACACCGTTCTTTTGTTCAGAGTACCCTCAAGTTTCTGGCTCTATTTTAGACTATAGAAAGCAAGAGCATACTTCTTGCTCAAAAGCAGAGTGTGTTCCATGGATGAGAACTGTGCTGTGTTTTTCCCTTCTGAAATGGAGTTAAATCCCAGGTTCTGTGTCTTCCTACAAGCAAGACATCTTTTCAGGTAAACTCAGACAATTTTCAGCTCAAAGGAAGCTACATCGTTCACGAAGGTCAAACGTTTCTCGCTCTTAACTGTAAAGCATTGGTTGTTAGAGGACCTGTGGTTTGTATCAATTTCAGAAGCAGAGTTCAACTAGCAATGGTCCGTATGTGTAGGAAACACCGTTAATTTGTTCTGAGTACCCTCAAGTTTCTGGCTCTGTTAGAGACTCTGGAAAGCAAGAGCATGCTTCTTGCTCTAAAGCAGAGTGTGTTTCATGGATGAGAACTGTGCTGTGCGTTTCCCTTCAGAAATGGAGTTAAATTCCAGGCTCTGTGTCTTCCTACAAGCAAGACACCTTTTCAGGTAAACACAGTCACTTGTCAGCTCAAATGAATATAAATCGTTTACGAAGCTCACAAGTTTCTTGCTCTTAACAAAAAGCTTTGGATGTTAGATGACTTATGGTTTGTATCAGTTTCAGAAGCAGAGTTGAACTATCAATGGTCAATTTGTGTAGGAAACACGGTTCTTTTGTTCTGAGCACACTTTCAAGTTTCTGGCTCTATTATAGACTCTAGAAAGCAAGAGCGTGCTTCTTGCTCTAAAGCAGAGTGTGTTTCATGGATGAGAACTGTGCTGTGTTTTTCCCTTCTGAAATGGAGTTTAATCCCAGGTTCTGTGTCTTCTTACAAGCAAGACATCTTTTCAGTTAAACTGACTCACTTTTCAGCTCAAAGGAAGCTACATTGTTCACGTAGCTCACACGTTTCTTGCTCTTAAATGGAAAGCATTGCATGTTAATGGAACTGTAATTTGTATCAGTTTCAGAAGAAGAGTTGACCTAGATCTGGTCCGTATGTGTAGGAAACACCGTTATTTTGTTCTGACTACAGTAACGTTTCCTGTTCAATTAGAGACTATTAGAAAGCAAGAGCGTGCTTCTTGCTCTAAACCAGAGTGTGTTTCATGGATGAGAACTGTGCTGTGTGTTTCCCTTCAGAAATGGAGTTTAATTCCAGGCTCCATGTCTTAATACAAGCAAGACATCATTTCAAGTAAACACAGTCACTTTTCAGCTCAAGTGAATATAAATTTTTTGCGAAGCTCACACGTTTCTTGCTCTTAACTGTAAAGCATTGGATGTTAGAGGACCTGTGGTTTGTATCAATTTCAGAAGCAGAGTTGAACTAGCAATGGTCCGTATGTGTAGGAAACACCGTTATTTTGTTCTGAGTACCCTCATGTTTCTGGCTGTATTAGAGACCCTGGAAAGCAAGAGCATGCTTCTTGCACTAAAGCAGAGTGTGTTTCATGGATGAGAACTGTGCTGTATGTTTCCCTTCAAAAATGAAGTTAAATTCCAGGCTCTGTGTCTTCCTACAAGCAAGACATCTTTTCAGGTAAACAAGGTAACTTTTCAGCTGAAATGAAGCTACATCGTTCACTAAGCTCACATGTTTCTCGCTCTTAACTGTATAGCATTGGATTTTAGATGACTTGTGGTTTGTATCAGGTTCAGAAGGAGAGTTGAACTAGCTATGGTCCGTATGTGTAGGAAATACTGTTCTTTTGTTCTGAGCACACACACATTTCCTGCTCTATTAGAGACTCTAGAAAGCAAGAGCGTGCTTCTTCTTATATGCAGAGTGTGTTTCATCGTGAGTACAGTGCAGTGTGTTTCCCTTCAGTAATGGTGTTAAATTCCAGGCTCCATGTCTTAATACAAGCAAGACATCATTTCAGGTAAACACAGTCACTTTTCAACTCAAGTGAATATAAATTGTTTACGAAGCTCACACGTTTCTTGCTCTTAATTAAAAAGCATTGGATGTTAGATGACTTGTGGTTTGTATCAGTTTCAGAAGCAGAGTTGAACTAGCAATGGTCCTTATGTGTTGGAAACACCGTTCTTTTGTTCAGAGTACCTTCAAGTTTCTGGCTCTATTAGAGACTCTAGAAAGGAAGAGCATGCTTCGTACTCTAAAACAGAGTGTGTTTCATGGATGAGAACTGTACTGTGTGTTTCCCTTCAGAAATGGAGTTAAATTCCAGGCTCTGTGTCTTCCTACAAGCAAGATATCATTTCAGGTAAACGCAGTCACTTTTCAGCTGAAATGAACACAAATCGTTTACAAAACTCACACGTTTCTTGCTCTTAACTAAAAAGCATTGGATGTTAGATGACTTTTGGTTTGTATCAGTTTCAGAAGCAAAGTTGAACTAGCAATGGTCCTTATGTGTAGGAATTACCGTTCTTTTGTTCAGAGTACCCTCAAGTTTCTGGCTCTATCAGAGACTCTAGAAAGCAAGAGCATGATTTGTGCTCTAAAGCAGATTGTGTTTCATGGATGAGATCTGTGCTGTGTGTTTCCCTTCAGAAATGGAGTTAAATTCCAGGCTCTGTGTCTTTCTACAAGCAAGATATCATTTCAGGTGAACGCAGTCACTTTATGCCTCAATGAATATAAATCGCTTATGAAGATCACACGTTTTTCGCTCTTTACTGAAAAGCATTGGATGTTACATGACTTGTGGTTTGTATCAGTTTCAGAAGCTGAGTTGAACTAGCAATGGTCCGTATGTGTAGGAAACACCGTTATTTTTGCCTGAGTACCCTCAAGTTTCAGGCTCTATTAGAGACTCTGGAAACCAAGGCCATGCTTCTTGCTCTAAAGCAGAGTGTTTTTCATGGATGAGAACTGTGCTGTGTGTTTCCCTTCAAATATAGAGTTAAATCCCAGGCTCTGTGTCTTCCTACAAGCAACACATCATTTCAGGTAAACACAGTCACTTTTCAGCTCAAAGGAAGCTACATCGTTCACTAGCTCACACGTTTCTTGCTCTTAACTCTAAAGCATTGGATGTTAGATGACTTGTGGTTTGTATCAGGTTCAGAAGGAGAGTTGAACTAGTTATGGTCCGTATTTGTATGAAACACCGTTATTTTGTTCTGAGTACCCTCAAGTTTCTGGCTCTATTAGAGAATTTGGAAAGCAAGAGCATGCTTCTTGCTCTAAAGCAGAGTGTGTTTCATGGATGAGAACTGGGCTGTTTGTTCTCCTTCAAAAATGGAGTGAAATTCCACGCTCTGTGTCTTCCTACAAGCAAGACATCTTTTCAGGTAAACAAGGTCTCTTTTCAGCTCAAATGAAGCTACATCGTTCACTAAGCTCACACGTTTCTCGCTCTTAACTGTAAAGCATTGGATGTTAGATGACTTGTGGTTTGTATCAGGTTCAGAAGGAGAGTTGAACTAGTTATGGTCCGTATGTGTAGGAAACACCGATCTTTTGTTCTGAGCACACTCACTTTTCCTGCTCTATTAGAGACTCTAGAAAGCAAGAGCGTGCTTCTTCTTATATACAGAGTGTGTTTCATCGTGAGAACAGGGCTGTGTGTTTCCCTTCAAAAATGGAGTTAAATTCCAGGCTCTGTGTCTTCCTACAAGCAAGACATCATTTCAGGTAAACGCAGTCACTTTTCACTCAAATGAATAAATCGTTTACAAATCTCACACGTTTCTTGCTCTTAACTAAAAAGCATTGGATGTTAGATGACTTGTGGTTTGTATCAGTTTCAGAAGCAGAGTTGAACTAGCAAAGGTCCGTATGTGTAGGAAACACCGTTATTTTGTTCTGAACACAGTCACGTTTCCTGCTGTATTATCGACTCTTAGAAAGCAAGAGCATGCTTCCTGCTCTAAAGCAGAGTGTGTTTCATGGATGAGAACTGTGCTGTGTGTTTCACTTCACAAATGGAGTTAAATTCCAGGCTCTGTGTCTTCCTACAAGCAAGACAACATTTCAGGTGAACGCAGTCACTTTTCAGCTCAAATGAATATAAATCGTTTACGAAGCTCATACGTTTCTTGCTCTTAAGTGAAAAGCATTGGATGTTAGATGACATGTGGTTTGTATCAGTTTCAGAAGCAAAGTTGAACTAGAAATGGTCCTTATGTGTAGGAAACACCGTTCTTTTGTTCATCCTACCCTCAAATTTCTGGCTCTATCAGAGACTCTAGAAAGCAAGAGCATGCTTCGTGCTCTAAAGTAGAGTTTGTTTCATGGATGAGAACTGTGCTGTGTGTTTCCCTTCACAAAATGGAGTTAAATCCGAGGCTCTGTGTCTTCCTACAAGCATGACATCTTTTCTGGTAAACTCAGTCACTTTTCAGCTCAAATGAATATAAATCGTTTACGAAGATCACATGTTTCTCGCTCTTCAATGAAAAGCATTGGATGTTAGGTAACTTGTGATTTGTATCAGTTTCAGAAGAAGAGTTGAACTAGCAATGATCCGTATGTGTAGGACACACCGTTCTTTTGTTCTAAGCACACTCACGATCCTGCTCTATTAGAGACTCTGGAAATCAAGAGCGTGCTTCTTCTTATATGCAGAGTGTGTTTCATCGTGAGAACAGGCCTGTGTGTTTCCCTTCAGAAATGGAGTTAAATCACAGGCTCTGCATCTTCCTACAAGCAAGACTTCATTTCACGTAAACTCAGTCACCTTTCAGCTCAGAAAAAGCTACATCGTTCATGTGGCTCACACGTTTCTTGCTCTTAACTGTAAAGCATTGGATGTTAGAGGACACGTGGTTTGTATCAATTTCAGAAGCAGAGTTGAACTAGCAATGGTCTGTATGTGTAAGAAACACCGATATTTTTTTCTGAGTTCCCTCAAGTTTCTGGCTCTATTAGAGACTCTGGAAACCAATAACATGCTTCTTGCTCTAAAGCAGAGTCTTTTTCATGGATGAGAACTGTGCTGTGTGTTTCCCTTCACAAATGGAGTTAAATCCAAGGCTCTGTGTCTTCCTACAAGCAAGACATCTTTTCAGTTAAACGCAGTCACTTTTCAGCTCAAATGAATATAAATCGTTTACGAAGCTCACACGTTTCTTGCTCTTAACTGAAAATCATTGGATGTTAGATGACTTGTGGTTTGTATTAGTTTCAGAAGCAGAGTTGAACTAGCAATGGTCCGTATGTGTAGGAAACACCGTTCTTTTGTTTTGAGCACACTCACGTTTCCTGCTCTATTAGAGACTCTAGAAAGCAAGAGCGTGCATCTTCTTATATGCAGAGTGTGTTTCATCCTGAGAACAGTGCTGTGTGTTTCCCTTCATAAATGGAGTTAAATCGTAGGCTCTGCATCTTCCTACAAACAAGACTTCGTTTCACGTAAACTCAGTCACCTTTCAGCTCAAACAAAGCTACATCATTCACGTTGCTCACAAGTTTCTTGCTCTTAACTGTAAAGCATTGGATGTTAGAAGACCTGTGGTTTGTATCAGGTTCAGAAGGAGAGTTGAACTAGCAATGGTCCGTATGTGTAGGAAACACCGTTCTTTTGTTCTGAGCACACTTTAAAGTTTCTGGCTCTATGTAGACTCTAGAGAGCATAGCGTGCTTCTTGCTCTAACGCAGAGTGTGTCCCATGGATGAGAACTGTGCTGTGTGTTTCCCTTCAAAAATGGAGTTAAATCCCAGGCTCGGTGTCTTCCTATAAGCAAGACAACTTTTCAGGTAAACTAGGTCACTTTTCAGCTCAAATGAAGCTACATCATTCACTAAGCTCATACTTTTCTCGCTCGTAACTGAAAAGCATTGGATGTTAGATGAATTGTGGTTCGTATCAGTTTCAGAAGCAGAGTTGAACTAGCAATGGTCCGTATGTGTAGGAAACACCATTCTTTTGTTCTGATCACAGTCACGTTTCCTGCTGTATTAGAGACTCTTAGAAAGCAAGAGCGTGCTTCTTGCTCTAAAGCAGAGTGTGTTTCATGGATGAGAACTGTGCTGTGTGTTTCCCTTCTGAAATGGAGTTAAATTCCAGGCTCTGTGTCTTCCTACAAGCAACACATCATTTCAGGTAAACACAGTCACTTTTCAACTCAAATGAATATAAATCGTTTACGAAGCTCACACGTTTCTTGCTCTTAAATGAAAAGCATTGGATGTTAGATGACCTGTTGTTTGTATCAATTTCAGAAGCAGAGTTGAACTCTCAATGATCTGTATGTGTAGGAAACACCGTTCTCTTGTTCTGAGCACACTTTCAAGTTTCTAGCTCTATTTTATACTCTGGAAAGCAAGAGGATGCTTCTTGCTCTAAAGCAGAGTGTGTTTCATGGATGAGAACTGTGCTGTGTGTTTCTCTTCAGAAATGGAGTGAAATCCCAGGCTCTGTGTCTTCCTATAGCAAGACATCTTTTCAGGTAAACTCAGTCACTTTTCAGCTCAAAGGAAGCTACATCGTTCACGAACCTCACATGTTTCTCGCTCTTAATTTCAAAGCATTGCATGTTAATGGAACTGTGGTTTGTATCAGTTTCAGAAGAAGAGTTGACCTAGATATGGTCCGTATGTGTAGGAAACACCGTTAATTTGTTCTGACCACAGTCACGTTTCCTGCTGTATTAGACACTCTTAGAAAGCAAGAGCGTACTTATTGCTCTAAAGCAGAGTGGATTTATTGGAAGAGAACTGTGCTGTGTGTTTCCCTTCAGAAATGGAGTTAAATTCCAGGCTCTGTGTCTTCCTACAAGCAAGATATCATTTCAGGTAAACGCAGTCACTTTTCAGCTCAAATGAATATAAATCGTTTACGAAACTCACACGTTTCTTGCTCTAAACTGAACTAGCAATTGTCTGTATGTGTAGGAAACACCGTTATTTTATTCTGAGTACCCTCATGTTTCTGGCCCTATTAGAGACTCTGGAAAGCAAGAGCATGCTTCTTGCTCTAAAGCAGAGTGTGTTTCATGGATGAGAACTGTGCTGGGTGTTTCTCTTCAGAAATGGAGTAAAATCCCAGGCTCTGTGTCTTCCTATAACAAGACATCTTTTAAGGTAAACTCAGTCACTTTTCAGCTCAAAGGAAGCTACATCGTTGACGAAACTCACATATTTCACGCTCTTAATTTGAAAGCATTGCATGTTAATGGAACTGTGGTTGGTATCAGTTTCAGAAGAAGAGTTGACCTAGATATGGTCCGTATGTGTAGGAAACACCGGTGTTTTGTTCTGACCACATTAAGGTTTCCTGCTGTATTAGAGACTCTTAGAAAGCAAGAGCGTGCTTCTTCCTCTAAAGCAGAGTGTGTTTCATGGATGAGAACTGTGCTGTGTGTTTCCCTTCAGAAATGGAGTTAAGTTCCAGGCTCTGTGTCTTCCTACAAGAAAGATATCATTTCAGGTAAACGCAGTCACTTTTCCGCTCAAATGAATATAAATTGTTTACAAAGCTCACACGTTTCTTGCTCCTAACTGAAAAGAATTGGATGTTAGATGAATTTTGGTTTGTATCAGTTTCAGAAGCCAAGTTGAACTAGCAATGGTCCGTATGTGTAGGAAACACTGTTCTTTTGCTCTGAGCACACTTTCAAGTTTCTGGCTCTATTATAGACTCTAGAAAGCAAGAGCGTGCTTCTTGCTCTAAAGCAGAGTGTGTTTCATTGATGAGAACTGTGCTGTGCGTTTCCCTTCACAAATGGAGTTAAATCTCAGGCTCTGTGTCTTCCTACAAGCAAGATATCTTTTCAGGTAAACTCAGTCACTTTTCAGCTCAAAGGAAGCTACATCGTACAGGAACCTCACACGTTTCTTGCTCTTAACTGAAAAGCATTAGATGATAAATGAATTGTGGTTTGTAGAAGGTTCAGAAGCAGAGTTGAACTAGCTATGGTCCGTATGTTTAGGAAACACCATTCTTTTGTTCAGAGAACCCTCAATTTTCTGGCTCTATTAGAGACTCTAGAAAGCAAGAGCATGCTTCGTGCTCTAAAGCAGAGTGTGTTTCATGGATGAGAACTGCGCTGTGTGTTTCCCTTCAGAAATGGAGTTAAATCCCAGGCTCTGTGTCTTCCACAAGCAAGACATCATTTCAGGTAAACGCAGTCACTTTTCAGCTCAAATGAATATAAATCGTTTACAAAGCTCACACGTTTCTTGCTCTTAACTAAAAAGTACTGGATATTAGATGACTTGTGGTTTGTATCAGTCTCAGAAGCAAAGTTGAACTAGCAATGGTCCTTATGTGTAGGAAACACTGTTCTTTTGTTCATAGTACCCTCAATTTTCTGGCTCTATCAGAGAATCTAGAAAGCAAGAGCATGCTTCGTGCTCTAAAGTAGAGTTTGTTTCATGGATGAGAACTGTGCTGTGTGTCTCCATTCAGAAATGGAGTTAAATTCCAGGCTCTGTGTCTTCCTACAAGCAAGACATCATTTCAGGTGAACGCAGTCACTTTTCAGCTAAAATGAATATAAATCGTTTACGAAGATCACATGTTTCTCGCTCTTCACTGAAAAGCATTGGATGTTAGATGACTTGTGATTTGTATCAGTTTCAGAAGCAGAGTTGAACTAGCAATGGTCCGTATGTGTAGGACACACCGTTCTTTTGTTCTGAGCACACTTTCAAGTTTCTAGCTCTATTATAGACTCTGGGAAGCAAGAGGATGCTTCTTGCTCTAAAGCAGAGTGTGTTTCATGGATGAGAACTGTGCTGTGTGTTTCCCTTCAGAAATGGAGTGAAATCCCAGGCTCTGTGTCTTCCTATAGCAAGACATCTTTTCAGGTAAACTCAGTCACTTTTCAGCTCAAAGGAAGCTACATCATTCACGAACCTCACATGTTTCACGCTCTTAATTTGAAAGCATTGCATGTTAATGGAACTGTGGTTTGTATCAGTTTCAGAAGGAGAGTTGACCTAGATATGGTCTGTATGTGTAGGAAACACCGGTATTTTGTTCTGACCACAGTAACGTTTCCTGCTGTATTAGAGACTCTTAGAAAGCAAGAGCGTGCTTCTTCCTCTAAAGCAGAGTGTGTTTCATGGATGAGAACTGTGCTGTGTGTTTCCCTTCAGAAATGGAGTTAAATTCCAGGCTCTGTGTCTTCCTACAAGAAAGATATCATTTCAGGTAAACGCAGTCACTTTTCGGCTCAAATGAATATAAATTGTTTACAAAGCTCACACGTTTCTTGCTCCTAACTGAAAAGATTTGGATATTAGATGAATTTTGGTTTGTATCAGGTTCAGAAGGAGAGTTGAACTAGCTATGGTACGTATGTGTAGGAAACACCGTTCTTTTGTTCTGAGCACACTCACTTTTCCTGCTCTATTAGAGACTCTAGAAAGCAAGAGCGTGCTTCTTCTTATACGCAGAGTGTGTTTCATCGTGAGAACAGTGCTGTGTGTTTCCTTTCAGAAATGGAGTTAAATCACAGGCTCTGCATCTTCCGACAAGCAAGACTTTATTTCACGTAAACTCAGTCACATATCAGCTCAAACAAATCTACATCGTTCAAGTAGCTCACAGGTTTCTTGTTCTTAACTGTAAAGCATTGTATGTTAGACGACCTGTGGTTTGTATCACTTTCAGAAGCAGAGTTGAACTAGCAATTGTCTGTATGTGTATGAAACACCGTTATTTTGTTCTGAGTACCCTCAAGCTTCTGGCTCTTTTAGAGACTCTAGAAAGCAAGAGCATGCTTCTTGCTCTAAAGCAGAGTGTGTTTCATGGATGGGAACTGGGCTGTTTGTTTCCCTTCAAAAATGGAGTTAAATTCCAGGCTCTGCGTCTTCCTACAAGCAAGACATCTTTTCAGGTAAACAAGGTCTCTTTTCAGCTCAAATGAAGCTAAATCGTTCACTAAGCTCACACGTTTCTCGCTCTTAACTGTAAAGCATTGGATGTTAGATGACTTGTGGTTTGTATCAGGTTCAGAAGGAGAGTTGAACTAGTTATGGTCCGTATGTGTAGGAAACACCGATCTTTTGTTCTGAGCACACTCACTTTTCCTGCTCTATTAGAGACTCTAGAAAGCAAGAGCGTGCTTCTTCTTATATACAGAGTGTGTTTCATCGTGAGAACAGGGCTGTGGGTTTCCCTTCAAAAATGGAGTTAAATTCCAGGTTCTGTGTCTTCCTACAAGCAAGACATCATTTCAGGTAAACGCAGTCACTTTTCACTCAAATGAATATAAATCGTTTACGAAGCTCACACGTTTCTTGCTGTTAACTAAAAAGCATTGGATGTTAGATGACTTGTGGTTTGTATCAGTTTCAGAAGCAGAGTTGAACTAGCAAAGGTCCGTATGTGTAGGAAACACTTTTCTTTTGCTCTGAGCACACTTTCAAGTTTCTGGCTCTATTATAGACTCTAGAAAGCAAGAGCGTGCTTCTTGCTCTAAAGCAGAGTGTGTTTCATGTTTGAGAACTGTGCTGTGCGTTTCCCTTCACAAATGGAGTTAAATCTCAGGCTCTGTGTCTTCCTATAAGCAAGACATCTTTTCAGGTAAACCCAGTCACTTTTCAGCTCAAAGGAAGCTACATCGTTCATGAACCTCACACGTTTCTTGCTCTTAACTGAAAAGCATTAAATGATAAATGAATTGTGGTTTGTAGAAGGTCCAGAAGCAGAGTTGAACTAGCAATGGTCCTTACGTGTAGGAAACACCGTTCTTTTGTTCATAGTACCCTCAATTTTCTGGCTCTATCAGAGAATCTAGAAAGCAAGAGCATGCTTCGTGCTCTAAAGTAGAGTTTGTTTCATGGATGAGAACTGTGCTGTGTGTCTCCATTCAGAAATGGAGTTAAATTCCAGGCTCTGAGTCTTCCTAAAAGCAAGACATCATTTCAGGTGAACGCAGTGACGTTTCAGCTAAAATGAATATAAATCGTTTATGAAGATCACATGTTTCTCGCTCTTCACTGAAAAGCATTGGATGTTAGATGACTTGTGATTTGTTTCAGTTTCAGAAGCAGAGTTGAACTAGCAATGGTCCTTACGTGTAGGAAACACCGTTCTTTTGTTCATAGTACCCTCAATTTTCTGGCTCTATCAGAGAATCTAGAAAGCAAGAGCATGCTTCGTGCTCTAAAGTAGAGTTTGTTTCATGGATGAGAACTGTGCTGTGTGTCTCCATTCAGAAATGGAGTTAAATTCCAGGCTCTGAGTCTTCCTACAAGCAAGACATCATTTCAGGTGAACGCAGTGACTTTTCAGCTAAAATGAATATAAATCGTTTATGAAGATCACATGTTTCTCGCTCTTCACTGAAAAGCATTGGATGTTAGATGACTTGTGATTTGTTTCAGTTTCAGAAGCAGAGTTGAACTAGCAATGGTCCGTATGTGTATGCCACACCGTTCTTTTGTTCTGAGCACACGCATGTTTCCTGCTCTATTAGTGACTCTAGAAAGCAAGAGCGTGCTTCTTCTTATATGCAGAGTGTGTTTCATCGTGAAAACAGGGCTGTGTGTTTCCCTTCAGAAATGGAGTTAACTCACAGGCTCTGCATCTTCCTACAAGCAAGACTTCGTTTCACGTAAACTCAGTCACCTTTCAGCTCAGAAAAAGCTACATCGTTCACGTGGCTCACACGTTTCTTGCTCTTAAGTGTAAGGCATTGGATGTTAGAGGACATGTGGTTTGTATCAATTTCAGAAGCAGCGTTGAACTAGCAATGGTCTGTGTGTGTAAGAAACACAGATATTTTGTTCTGAGTTCCTTCAAGTTTCTGGCTCTATTAGAGAATCTGTACCAAGAGCATGCTTCTTGCTCTAAAGCAGAGTGTGTTTCATGGATGAGAAAGGTGCTGTGTGTTTCCCTTCACAAATGGAGTTAAATCCCAGGTTCTGTGTCTTCCTATAAGCAAGACATCTTTTCAGGTAAACTCAGTCACTTTTCAGCTCAAAGGAAGCTACATCGTTCACGAACCTCACATGTTTCTCTCTCTTATCTGGAAAGAATTGCATGTTAGAGGAAGTGTCGTTTGTATCAGATTCAGAAGAAGAGTTGACCTAGGTATGGTCCGTATGTGTAGGAAACACCGTTATTTTGTTCTGACCACAGTCATGTTTCCTGCTCTATTAGAGACACTTAGAAAGCAAGAGCTTGCTTCTTGCTGTAAAGCAGAGTGTGTTTCATGGATGAGAACTGTGCTGTGTGTTTCCCTTCAGAAATGGAGTTAAATCCCAGGCTCTGCATCTTCCTACAAGCAATACTTAGTTTCACATAAAATCAGTCACATTTCAGCTCAAACAAAGCTACATCTTTCACGAAGCTCACACGTTTCTCGCTCTTAAATGTAAAGCATTGGATGTTAGAGGACCTGTGGTTTGTATCAGTTTCAGACGCAGAGTTGAAGTAGCAATGGTCCGTATGTTTAGGAAACACCGTTAATTTGTTCTGAGTACCCTCAAGTTTCTGGCTCTATTAGAGATTCTGGAAAGCAAGAGAATGCTACTTGCTCTAAAGCAGAGTGTGTGTCATGGATGAGAACTGTGCTGTGTGTTTCCCTTCAGAAATGGAGTTAGATCCCAGGCTCTGTGTCTTCCTACAAGCAAGACAACTTTTCAGGTATACTCAGTCACTTGTCAGCTCAAAGGAAGCTACATCGTTTACGAAGATCACACGTTTCTTGCTCTTCATTGAAAAGCTTTGGATGTTAGATGACTTGTGGTTTGTATCAGTTTCAGAAGCAGAGTTGAACTAGCAATGGTCCCTATGTGTAGGAAACACCGTTCTTTTGTTCTGAGCACACTCACGTTTCCTGCTGTATTAGAGACTCTAGAAAGCAAGAGCATGCTTCTTCTTATATGCAGAGTGTGTTTCACATGAGAACAGTGCTGTGTGTTTCCCTTCAGAAATGGAGTTAAATTCCAGGCTCTGTGTCTTCCTATGAGCAAGACATCATTTCAGGCAAACGCAGTCACTTTTCAGCTCAAATGAATATAAATCGTTTACGAAGCTCACATGTTTCTTGCTCTTAATTAAAAAGCATTGGATGTTAGATGACTCGGGGTTTGTGTCAGTTTCAGAAGCAGAGTTGACCTAGATATGGTCTGTATGTGTAGGAAACACCGTTATTTTGTTCTGACCACAGTCACTTTTCCTGCTGTATTAGAGACTCTTAGAAAGCAAGAGTGTGCTTCTTGCTCTAAAGCAGAGTGTGTTTCATGGATGAGAACTGTGCTGTGTGTTTCCCTTCAGAAATGGAGTTAAATTCCAGGCTCTGTGTCTTCCTACAAGAAAGATATCCTTTCAGGTAAACGCAGTCAGTTTTCAGCTCAAATGAATGTAAATTGTTTACGAAGCTCACAGGTTTCTTGCTCTTAACTGAAAAGATTTGGATGTTAGATGAATTTTGGTTTGTTTCAGTTTCAGAAGCCAAGTTGAACTAGCAATGGTCCGTATGTATAGGAAACACTGGTCTTTGGCTCTGAGCACACTTTCAAGTTTCTGGCTCTATTATAGACTCTAGAAAGCAAGAGCGTGCTTCTTGCTCTAAAGCAGACCGTGTTTCATGGAAGAGAACTGTGTTGTGTGTTTCCCATCAGAAATAGAGTTAAATCCCAGGCTCTGTGTCTTCCTACAAGCAAGACATCTTTTCAGGTAAACTCAGTCACTTTACAGCTCAAAGGAAGCTACATCGTTCACGAAGCTCACACGTTTCTCGCTCTTAACTTGAAAGCATTGCATGTTAATGGAACTGTGCTTGTATCAGTTTCAGAAGAAGAGTTGATCTAGATATGGGCCGTATGTGTAGGAAACACCGTTAGTTTGCTCTGACCACAGTCACGTTTCTTGCTGTATTAGAGACTCTTAGAAAGCAAGAGCGTGCCTCTTGCTCTAAAGCAGAGTGTGTTTCATGGATGAGAACTGTGCTGTGTGTTTCCCTTCAGAAATGGAGTTAAATTCCAGGCTCTGTGTCTTCCTACAAGCAAGACATCATTCCAGGTAAACACAGTCACTTTTCAGCTCAAATGTATATAAATCGTTTACGAAGCTCACACGTTTCTCGCTCTTAAATGTAAAGCATTGGATGTTAGGGGACCTGTGGTTTGTATCAGTTTCAGAAGCAGAGTTGAAGTAGCAATGGTCCGTATGTGTAGGAAACACCATTATTTTGTTATAAGTACCCTCAAGATTCTGGCTCTATTAGAGACTCTGGAAAGCAAGAGCATGCTTCTTGCTCTAAAGCAGAGTGTGTTTCATGGATGAGAAAGGTGCTGTGTGTTTCCCTTCATAAATGGAGTTAAATCCCAGGCTCTGTGTCTTCCTACAAGCAAGACATCTTTTCAGGTAAACTCAGTCACTTGTCAGCTCAAAGGAAGCTACATCGTTCACGAAGCTCACACGTTTCTCTCTCTTATTGGAAAGAATTCCATGTTAGAGGAAGTTTCGTTTGTTACAGTTTTAGAAGAAGAGTTGACCTAGGTATGGTCCGTATGTGTAGGAAACACCGTTATTTTGTTCTGACCACAGTCACGTTTCTTGCTGTATTAGAGACTCTTAGAAAGCAAGAGCGTGCTTCTTGCTCTAAAGCAGAGTGTGTTTCATGGATGAGAACTGGGCTGTGTGTTTCCCTTCAGAAATGGAGTTAAATTCCAGGCTCTGTTTCTTCCTACAAGCAACACATCATTTCAGGTAAACACAGACAGTTTTCAGCTCAAATGAATATAAATCGTTTACGAAGCTCACACGTTTCTTGCTCTTACATGAAAAGCATTGGATGTTAGGTGACCTGTGGTTTGTATCATTTTCAGAAGCAGAGTTGAACTCTCCTTGATCCGTATGTGTAGGAAACACCGTTCTTTTGTTCTGAGCAAACTGTCAAGTTTCTGGCTCTATTATAGACTCTGGAAAGCAAGAGGATGCTTCTTGCTCTAAAGCAGAGTGTGTTTCATGGATGAGAACTGTGCTGTGTGTTTCCCTTCAGAAATGGAGTTAAATCCCAGGCTCTGTGACTTCCTATAGCAAGACATCTTTTCAGGTAAACTCAGTCACTTTTCTGCTCAAAGGAAGCTACATCGTTCACGAACCTCACATGTTTCTCGCTCTTAACTTGAAAGCATTGCATGTTAATGGAACTGTGGTTTGTATCAGTTTCAGAAGAAGAGTTGACCTAGATATGGTCCGTATGTGTAGGAAACACCGGTATTTTGTTCTGACCACAGTAAAGTTTCCTGCTGTATTAGAGACTCTTAGAAAGCAAGAGTGTGCTTTTTGCTCTAAAGCAGAGTGTGTTTCATGGATGAGAAGTGTGTGCTGTGTGTTTCCCTTCAGAAATGGAGTTAAATTCCAGGCTCTGTGTTGTCCTCCAAGCAAGACATCATTTCAGGTGAAAGCAGTCACTTTTCAGCTCAAATGAATATAAATCGTTTACGAAGATCAAATGTTTCTCGCTCTTCCCTGAAAAGCATTGGATGTTAGGTAACTTGTGATTTGTATCAGTTTCAGAAGCAGAGTTGAACTAGCAATGATCCGTATGTGTAGGAAACACCGTTTTTTGTTCTGAGCACACTCACTTTTCCTGCTCTATTAGAGACTCTAGAAAGCAAGAGCGTGCTTCTTCTTATATGCAGAGTGTGTTTCATTGTGAGAACAGGGCTGTGTGTTTCCCTTCAGAAATGGAGTAAAATCACAGGCTCTGCATCTTCCTACAAGCAAGACTTCGTTTCACATAAACTCAGTCACCTTTCAGCTCAGAAAAAGCTACATCGTTCACGTGGCTCACACGTTTTTTACTCTTAACTGTAAAGCATTGGATGTTAGAGGACATGTGGTTTGTATCAATTTCAGAAGCAGAGTTGAACTAGCAATGGTCTGTATTTGTAATAAACACCGATATTTTGTTCTGAGTTCCCTCAAGTTTCTTGCGCTATTAGAGACTCTGGAAACCAAGAGCATGCTTCTTGCTCTAAAGCAGAGTGTTTTTCATGGATGAGAACTGTGCTGTGTGTTTCTCTTCAGAAATGGAGTGAAATACCAGGCTCTGTGTCTTCCTACAAACAAGAAATCGTTTCAGGTAAACTCAGTCACTTGTCAGCTCAAAGGAAGCTACATCGTTCACGAAGCTCACACGTTTCTCTCTCTTATTGGAAATAATTCCATGTTAGAGGAAGTTTCGTTTGTATCAGTTTCAGAAGAAGAGTTGACCTAGATATGGTCCGTATGTGTAGGAAACACCGGTATTTTGTTCTGTCCACAGTCACGTTTCCTGCTGAATTACAGACTCTTAGAAATCAAGAGCGTGTTTCTTGCTCTAAAGCAGAGTGTGTTTCATGGATGAGAACTATGCTGTGTGTTTCCCTTCAGAAATGGAGTTAAATCCCAGGCTGTGTGTCTTCCTACAAGCAAGACATCTTTTCAGGTAAACGCAGTCACTATTCAGATCAAATGAATATAAATCGTTTACGAAGCTCACACGTTTCTTGCTCTTAACTAAAAAGCATTGGATGTTAGATGACTTGTGGTTTGTATAAGTTTCAGAAGCCGAGTTGAACTAGCAATGCTTCTTATGTGTAGGAAACACCGTTCTTTTATTCAGAGTACTCTGAAATTTCTGGCTCTGTTAGAGACTCTAGATAGCAAGAGCATGCTTCATGCTCTAAAGGAGAGTGTGTTTCATGGATTAGATCTGTGCTGTGTGTTTCCCTTCAGAAATGGAGTTAAATCCCAGGCTCTGTGTCTTCCTACAAGCAAGACATCTTTTCAGGTAAACTCAGTCACTTTTCAGCTCAAAGGAAGCTACATCGTTCACGAAGCTCACAGGTTTCTCGCTCTTAACTTGAAAGCATTGCATGTTAATGGAACTGTGCTTGTATCAGTTTCAGAAGCAGAGTTGACCTAGATATGGGCCGTATGTGTATGAAACACCGTTAGTTTTCTCTGACCACAGTCACGTTTCTTGCTGTATTAGAGACTCTTAGAAAGCAAGAGCGTGCATCTTGCTTTAAAGCAGAGTGTGTTTCATCGTGAGAACATTGCTGTGTGTTTCCCTTCAGAAATGGAGTTAAATCCCAGGCTCTGCATCTTCCTACAAGCACTACTTCGTTTCACATAAAATCAGTCAAATTTCAGCTCAAACAAAGCTACATCTTTCACGTAGCTCACACGTTTCTCGCTCTTAAATGTAAAGCATTGGATGTTAGAGGACCTGTGGTTTGTATCAGTTTCAGAAGCAGAGTTGAAGTAGCAATGGGCAGTACGTTTAGGAAACACCGTTATTTTGTTCTGAGTACCCTCAAGTTTCTGGCTCTATTAGAGACTCTGGATAGCAAGAGCATGCTACTTGCTCTAAAGCAGAGTGTGTGTCATGGATGAGAACTGTGCTGTGAGTTTTCCGTTCAGAAATGGTGTTAGATCACAGTCTCTCTGTCTTCCTACAAGCAAGACATCTTTTCAGGTAAACTCAGTCACTTTACAGCTCAACGGAAGCTACATCGTTCACGAAGCTCACACGTTTCTCGCTCTTTACTTGAAAGCATTGCATGTTAATGGAACTGTGGTTTGTATCAGTTTCAGAAGAAGCGTTGACCTAGATATGGTCCGTATGTGTAGGAAACACCGGTATTTTGTTCTGAGCACACTCACTTTTCCTGCTCTATTCTAGACTCTAGAAAGCAAGAGCGTGCTTCTTCTTATATACAGAGTGTGTTTCATCGTGAGAACAGGGCTGTGTGTTTCCCTTCAGAAATGGAGTTAAATCCCAGGCTGCGTGTCTTCCTACAAGCAAGACATCTTTTCAGGTAAACGTGGTCACTTTTCAGCTCAAATGAATATAAATCGTTTACGAAGCTCACACGTTTCTTGCTCTTAACTAAAAAGCATTGGATGTTAGATGACTTGTGGTTTGTATAAGTTTCAGAAGCCGAGTTGAACTAGCAATGCTTCTTATGTATAGGACACACCGTTCTTTAATTCAGAGTACCCTGAAATTTCTTTCTCTTTTAGAGACTCTAGAAAGCAAGAGCATGCTTCGTGCTCTAAAGGAGAGTGTGTTTCATGGATGAGATCTGTGCTGTGTGTTTCCCTTCAGAAATGGAGTTAAATCCCAGGCTCTGTGTCTTCCTACAAGCAAGACATCTTTTCAGGTAAACTCAGTCATTTGTCAGCTCAAAGGAAGCTACATCGTTCACGAAGCTCACACGTTTCTCTCTCTCATTGGAAATAATTCTATGTTAGAGGAAGTTTCGTTTGTATCAGTTTCAGAAGAAGAGTTTACCTAGATATGGTCCTTATGTGTAGGAAACACCAGTATTTTGTTCTGACCACAGTCACGTTTCTTGCTGTATTAGAGATTCTTAGAAAGCCACAGAGTGCTTCTTGCTCTAAAGCAGAATGTGTTTCATGGATGAGAACTGTGCTGTGTGTTTACCTTCAGAAATGGAGTTAAATCCCAGGCTCTGTGTCTTTCTACAAGCAAGACATCTTTTTAGGTAAACGCAGTCACATTTCAGCTCAAATGAATATAAATCGTTTACGAAGATCACACGTTTCTCGCTCTTCATTGAAAAGCATTGGATGTTAGATGACTTGTGGTTTGTATCAGTTTCAGAAGCCGAGTTGAACTAGCAATGCTTCTTATGTGTAGGAAACACCGTTCTTTTATTCAGAGTACCCTGAAATTTCTGGCTCTGTTAGAGACTCTAGAAAGCAAGAGCATGCTTCGTGCTCTAAAGGAGAGTGTGTTTCATGGATTAGATCTGTGCTGTGTGTTTCCCTTCAGAAATGGAGTTAAATCCCAGGCTCTGTGTCTTCCTACAAGCAAGACATCTTTTCAGGTAAACTCAGTCACTTTTCAGCTCAAAGGAAGCTACATCGTTCACGAAGCTCACACGTTTCTCACTATTAACATGAAAGCATTGCATGTTAATGGAACTGTGCTTGTATCAGGTTCAGAAGCAGAGTTGAACTAGCTATGGTCCGTATGTGTAGGAAACACCGTTCTTTTGTTCAGAGTACCCTCAATTTTCTGGCTCTATTAGAGACTCTAGAAAGCAAGAGCATGCTTCGTGCTCTAAAGCAGAGTGTGTTTCATGGATGAGAACTGTGCTGTGTGTTTCCCTTCAGAAATGGAGTTGAATTCCAGGCTCTGTGTCTTCCTACAAGCAAGACATTATTTCAGGTAAACACAGTCACTTTTCAGCTCAAATGAATATAAATCGTTTACAAAGCTCACACGTTTCTTGCTCTTAACTAAAAAGCATTGGATGTTAGATGCCTTGTGGTTTGTATCAGTTTCAGAAGCAGAGGTGAACTAGCAATGGTCCTTATGTGTAGGAAGCAACGTTCTTTTGTTCAGAGTACCCTCAGGTTTTTGGCTCTATTAGAGACTCTAGAAAGCCAGATCATGCTTCCAGCTTTAAAGTAGAGTGTGTTTCATGGATGAGAACTGTGCTGTGTGTTTCCCTTCAGAAATGGAGTTAAATCACAGGCTCTGTGTCTTCCTACAAGGAAGACATCTTTTCAGGTAAACTCAGTCACTTTCAAACTCAAAGGAAGCTACATCATTCACAAAGCTCACACGTTTCTAGCTCTTAACTTGAAAGCATTGCATGTTAATGGAACTGTGCTTGTATCAGTTTCAGAAGAAGAGTTGACCTAGATATGAGCAGTATGTGTTGGAAACACTGTTATTTTGTTCTGATGACAGTCATGTTTCTTGCTGTATTAGAGACTCTTAGAAAGGAAGAGCGTGCTTCTTGCTCTAAAGCAGAGAGTGTTTCATGATTGAGAACTGTGCTGTGTGTTTCCCTTCAGAAATGGAGTTAAATCAAAGGCTCTGTGTCTTCCTACAAGCAAGACATCATTTCAGGCAAACGCAGTCACTTTTCAGCACAAATGAATATAAATCATTTTCGAAGCTCACACGTTTCTTGCTCTTAACTAAAAAGCATTGGATGTTAGATGACTCGGGGTTTGTGTCAGTTTCAGAAGCACAGTTGACCTAGATATGGTCCGTATGTGTAGGAAACACTGTTATTTTGTTCTGACCACAGTCACGTTTCCTGCTGTATTAGAGACTCTTAGAAAGCAAGAGCGTGCTTCTTGCTCTAAAGCAGAGTGTGTTTCATGGATGAGAACTGTGCTGTGTGTTTCCCTTAACAAATGGAGTTAAATCGCAGGCTCTGTGTCTTCCTACAAGCAAGACATCTTTTCAGGTAAACGCAGTCACTATTCAGCTCAAATGAATATATATCGTTTACGAAGATGACACGTTACTCGCTCTTCACTGAAAAGCATTGGATGTTAGATGACTTGTGGTTTTTATCAGTTTCAGAAGCAGAGTTGAACCAGCGATGGTCCGTATATGTAGGAAACATCGCTCTTTTGTTCTGAGCACACTCACGTGTGCAAGAGCGTGCTTCTTCTTATATGCAGAGTGTGTTTCATGGATGAGAACTGTGCTGTGTGTTTCCCTTCAGAAATGGAGTTAAATCACAGGCTCTGCATCTTCCTACAAGCAAGACATGGTTTCACGTAAACTCAGTCACCTTTCAGCTCAAACATAGCAACATTTTTCACGTAGCTCACACGAATCTTGCTCTTAAGTGTAAAGCATTGGATGTTAGAGGACCTGTGGTTTGTATCAGTTTCAGAAGCAGAGTTGAACTAGCAATGGTCCTTATTTGTAGGAAACACCGTTCTTTTGTTCTGAGTACCCTCAAGTTTCTGGCTCTATTAGAGACTCTGGAAAGCAAGAGCATGCTATTAGCTCTAAAACAGAGTGTGTGTCATGGATGAGAACTGTGCTGTGTGTTTTCCTTCAGAAATGGAGTAAAATCACAGGCTCTCTGTCTTCCTACATCTAAGAGATCGTTTCAGGTAAACTCAGTCACTTTTCAGCTCAAAGGAAGGTACATCGTTCACGAAGCTCACACGTTTCTCGCTCTTAACTTGAAAGCATTGCATGTTAATGGAACTGTGCTTTGTATCAGTTTCAGAAGAAGACTTGACCTACATATGGTCCGTATGTGTGGGAAACACCGTTATTTTGTTCTAACCACAGTGACGTTTCCTGCTCTATTAGAGACTCTTAGAAAACAAGAGCGTGCTCTTGCTCTAAAGCAGAGTGTGTTTCATGGATCAGGACTGTGCTGTGTGTTTCCTTCAGAAATGGAGTTAAATTCCAGGCTCTGTGTCTTCCTACAAGCAAGACATCATTTCAGGTAAACACAGTCACTTTTCAGCTCAAATGAATATAAATCGTGTACGAAGCTCACACGTTTCTTGCTCTTAACTAAAAAGCATTGGATGTTAGATGACTTGTGGTTTGTATCAGTTTCAGAAGCAGAGTTGAACTAGCAATGGTCCTTATGTGTAGGAAACACCGTTGTTTTGTTCTGAGCACGCTCACGTTTCCTGCTCTATTAGAGACTCTAGAAAGCAAGGGCATGCTTCTTCTTATATGCAGAGTGTGTTTCATCGTGAGAACAGGGCAGTGTGTTTCCCTACAGAAATGGAGTTAAATCCCAGGCTCTGAATCTTCCTACAAGCAAGATATCTTTTCAGGTAAACTCAGTCACTTTTCAGTTCAAAGGAAGCTACATCATTCACGAAGCTCACATGTTTCTCGCTCTTAACTTGAAAGCATTGCATGTTAATAGAACTGTGGTTTGTATCAGTTTCAGAGGAAGAGTTGACCTAGATATGGTCTGTATGTGTAGGAAACACCGGTATTTTGTTCTGACCACAGTCACGTTTCCTGCTGTATTAGAGACGATTAGAAAGCAAGAGCGTATTTCTTGCTCTAAAGCAGAGTGTGTTTCATGGATGAGAAGTGTGCTGTGTGTTTCCCTTCAGAGATGGAGTTAAATCCCAGGCTCTGTGTCTTCCTACAAGCAAGACAACTTTTCAGGTAAACTAGGTCACTTTTCAGCTCAAAGGAAGCTACATCGTTCACGAAGCTCACACGTTTCTTGCTCTTAACTGAAAAGCATTGGATGTTAGATGAATTGTGGTTTGTATCAGATTCAGAAGCAGAGTTGAACTAGCTATGGTCCATATGTGTAGGAAACACTGTTCTTTTGTTCAGAGTACCCTCAATTTTCTGGCTCTATTAGAGCCTCTCGAATGCCAGAGCATGATTCATGCTCTAAAGCAGAGTGGGTTTCATGGATGAGAACTGTGCTGTGTGATTCCCTTCAGAAATTGAGTTAAATCCCAGGCTCTGTGTCTTCCTACAAGCAAGACAACTTTTCAGGTAAACTAGGTCACTTTTCAGCTCAAAGGAAGCTACATCGTTCACGAAGCTCACACATTTCTTTCTCTTCACTGAAAAGCATTGGATGTTAGATGACTTGTGGTTTGTATCAGTTTTAGAAGCAGAGTTGAACTAGCGATGGTCCGTTAGTGTAGGAAACACCGTTCTTTTGTTCTGAGCACACTCACGTGTGCAAGGGCGTGCTTCTTCTTATATGAAGAGTGTGTTTCGTGGATGTGATCTGTGCTGTGTGTTTCCCTTCAGAAATGGAGTTGATTCCCAGGCTCTCTGTCTTCCTACAATAAAGACATCTTTTCAGGTAAACTCAGTCACTTTTCAGCTCAAAGGAAGCTACATCGTTCACGAAGCTCACACGTTTCTCGCTCTTAACTTGAAAGCATTGCATGTTACTGGAACTGTGCTTTGTATCAGTTTCAGAAGCAGAGTTTACCTACATATGGTCCCTAAGTGTGGGAAACACCGTTATTTTGTTCTAACCACAGTGACGTTTCCTGCTCTATTAGAGACTCTTAGAAAACAAGAGCGTGCTTCTTGCTCTAAAGCAGAGTGCCTTTCATGGATGAGAACTGTGCTTTGTGTTTCCCTTCAGAAATGGAGTTAAATTCCAGGCTCTGTGTCTTCCTACAAGCAAGACATCTTTTCAGGTAAACTCAGTCACTTTTCAGCTCAAAGGATGCTACATCGTTCACGAAGCTCATACGTTTCTTGCTCTTAACTTGAAAGCATTGCATGTTAATGGAACCGTGGTTTGTATCAGTTTCAGAAGAAGAGTTGACCTAGATATGGTCCATATGTGTAGGAAACACCGTTAATTCGTTCTGATCACAGTCAAGTTTCCTGCTGTATTAGAGACTCTTAGAAAGCAAGAGCGTGCTTCTTGCTTAAAGCAGAGTGTGTTTCATGGATGAGAACTGTGCTGTGTGTTTCCCTTCAGAAATGGAGTTAAATCCAAGGCTCTGTGTCTTCCTACAAGCAAGACATCTTTTCAGGTAAACTCAGTCACTTTTCATCTCAAAGGAAGCTACATCGTTCACGAAGCTCACATGTTTCTTGCTCTTACCTGAAAAGCATTGTATGTTAGATGACTTGTGGTTTGTATCAGTTTCAGAAGCAGAATTGAACTAGCAATGGTCTCTATGTGTAGGAAACACCGTTCTCTTGTTCTGAGTACCCTCAAGTTTCTGGCTCTATTAGAGACTCTAGAAAGCCAGAGCATGCTTCGTGCTCTAAAGCAGAGTGTGTTTCATGGATGAGAACTGTGCTGTGTGTTTCCCTTCAGAAATGGAGTTAAATTACAGGCTCTGTGTCTTCCTACAAGCAAGACATAATTTCAGGTAAATGCAGTAGCTTTTCAGCTGAAATGAATATAAATCGTTTATGAAGCTCACACGTTTCTCGCTCTTAACTGGAAAGCATTGCATGTTAATGGAACTGTGCTTTGTATCAGTTTCTGAAGAAGAGTTGACCTAGAATTGGTCCGTATGTCTAGGAAACATCGTTATTTTGTTCTGACCACAGTCACGTTTCATGCTGTATTAGAGAATCTTAGAAAGCAACACTGTGCTTCTTGCTCTAAAGCAGAGTGTGTTTCATGTATAAGAACTGTGCTGTGTGTTTCCCTTCAGAAATGGAGTTAAATTCCAGGCTCTGTGTCTTCCTGCAAGCAAGACATAATTTTAGGTAAACGAAGTCACTTTTCAGCTCAAATGAATGTAAATCGTTTACGAAGCTCACACGTTTCTTGCTCTTAACTGAAAAGCATTGGATGTTAGATGACTTGTGGTTTGTATCAGTTTCAGAAGCACAGTTGAACTAGCACTGGTCCATATGTGTAGGAACACCGTTCTTTTGTTCAGGGTACCCTCAAGTTTCTGGCTCTCTTAGAGACTCTAGAAAGCAAGAGCATGCTTCGTGCTCTAAAGCAGAGTGTTTTTCATGGATGAGAACTGTGCTGTGTGTTTCCCTTCAGAAATGGAGTTAAATCCCAGGCTCTGTGTCTTCCTACAAGCAAGACATCTTTTCAGGTAAACTCAGTCACTTTTCAGCTCAAAGGATGCTACATCGTTCACGAAGCTCACATGTTTCTCGCTCTTAACTTGAAAGCATTGCATGTTAATGGAACCGTGGTTTGTATCAGTTTCAGAAGAAGAGTTGACCTAGATATGTACAGTATGTGTTGGAAACACCGTTATTTTGTTCTGACCACAGTAACGTTTCCTGCTGTATTAGAGACTCTTAGAAAGCAAGAGCGTGCTTCTTGCTCTAAAGCAGAGTGTGTTTCATGATTGAGAACTGTGCTGTGTGTTTCCCTTCAGAAATGGAGTTAAATCCCAGGCTCTGTGTCTTCCTACAAGCAAGACATCTTTTCAGGTAAACTCAGTCACTTTTCAGCTCAAAGGAAGGTACATCGTTCACGAAGCTCACACGTTTCTCGCTCTTAACTTGAAAGCATTGCATGTTAATGGAACTGTGCTTTGTATCAGTTTCAGAAGAAGACTTGACCTACATATGGTCCGTATGTGTGGGAAACACCGTTATTTTGTTCTAACCACAGTGACGTTTCCTGCTCTATTAGAGACTCTTAGAAAACAAGAGCGTGCTCTTGCTCTAAAGCAGAGTGTGTTTCATGGATCAGGACTGTGCTGTGTGTTTCCTTCAGAAATGGAGTTAAATTCCAGGCTCTGTGTCTTCCTACAAGCAAGACATCATTTCAGGTAAACACAGTCACTTTTCAGCTCAAATGAATATAAATCGTGTACGAAGCTCACACGTTTCTTGCTCTTAACTAAAAAGCATTGGATGTTAGATGACTTGTGGTTTGTATCAGTTTCAGAAGCAGAGTTGAACTAGCAATGGTCCTTATGTGTAGGAAACACCGTTGTTTTGTTCTGAGCACGCTCACGTTTCCTGCTCTATTAGAGACTCTAGAAAGCAAGGGCATGCTTCTTCTTATATGCAGAGTGTGTTTCATCGTGAGAACAGGGCAGTGTGTTTCCCTACAGAAATGGAGTTAAATCCCAGGCTCTGAATCTTCCTACAAGCAAGATATCTTTTCAGGTAAACTCAGTCACTTTTCAGTTCAAAGGAAGCTACATCATTCACGAAGCTCACATGTTTCTCGCTCTTAACTTGAAAGCATTGCATGTTAATAGAACTGTGGTTTGTATCAGTTTCAGAGGAAGAGTTGACCTAGATATGGTCTGTATGTGTAGGAAACACCGGTATTTTGTTCTGACCACAGTCACGTTTCCTGCTGTATTAGAGACGATTAGAAAGCAAGAGCGTATTTCTTGCTCTAAAGCAGAGTGTGTTTCATGGATGAGAAGTGTGCTGTGTGTTTCCCTTCAGAGATGGAGTTAAATCCCAGGCTCTGTGTCTTCCTACAAGCAAGACAACTTTTCAGGTAAACTAGGTCACTTTTCAGCTCAAAGGAAGCTACATCGTTCACGAAGCTCACACGTTTCTTGCTCTTAACTGAAAAGCATTGGATGTTAGATGAATTGTGGTTTGTATCAGATTCAGAAGCAGAGTTGAACTAGCTATGGTCCATATGTGTAGGAAACACTGTTCTTTTGTTCAGAGTACCCTCAATTTTCTGGCTCTATTAGAGCCTCTCGAATGCCAGAGCATGATTCATGCTCTAAAGCAGAGTGGGTTTCATGGATGAGAACTGTGCTGTGTGATTCCCTTCAGAAATTGAGTTAAATCCCAGGCTCTGTGTCTTCCTACAAGCAAGACAACTTTTCAGGTAAACTAGGTCACTTTTCAGCTCAAAGGAAGCTACATCGTTCACGAAGCTCACACATTTCTTTCTCTTCACTGAAAAGCATTGGATGTTAGATGACTTGTGGTTTGTATCAGTTTTAGAAGCAGAGTTGAACTAGCGATGGTCCGTTAGTGTAGGAAACACCGTTCTTTTGTTCTGAGCACACTCACGTGTGCAAGGGCGTGCTTCTTCTTATATGAAGAGTGTGTTTCGTGGATGTGATCTGTGCTGTGTGTTTCCCTTCAGAAATGGAGTTGATTCCCAGGCTCTCTGTCTTCCTACAATAAAGACATCTTTTCAGGTAAACTCAGTCACTTTTCAGCTCAAAGGAAGCTACATCGTTCACGAAGCTCACACGTTTCTCGCTCTTAACTTGAAAGCATTGCATGTTACTGGAACTGTGCTTTGTATCAGTTTCAGAAGCAGAGTTTACCTACATATGGTCCCTAAGTGTGGGAAACACCGTTATTTTGTTCTAACCACAGTGACGTTTCCTGCTCTATTAGAGACTCTTAGAAAACAAGAGCGTGCTTCTTGCTCTAAAGCAGAGTGCCTTTCATGGATGAGAACTGTGCTTTGTGTTTCCCTTCAGAAATGGAGTTAAATTCCAGGCTCTGTGTCTTCCTACAAGCAAGACATCTTTTCAGGTAAACTCAGTCACTTTTCAGCTCAAAGGATGCTACATCGTTCACGAAGCTCATACGTTTCTTGCTCTTAACTTGAAAGCATTGCATGTTAATGGAACCGTGGTTTGTATCAGTTTCAGAAGAAGAGTTGACCTAGATATGGTCCATATGTGTAGGAAACACCGTTAATTCGTTCTGATCACAGTCAAGTTTCCTGCTGTATTAGAGACTCTTAGAAAGCAAGAGCGTGCTTCTTGCTTAAAGCAGAGTGTGTTTCATGGATGAGAACTGTGCTGTGTGTTTCCCTTCAGAAATGGAGTTAAATCCAAGGCTCTGTGTCTTCCTACAAGCAAGACATCTTTTCAGGTAAACTCAGTCACTTTTCATCTCAAAGGAAGCTACATCGTTCACGAAGCTCACATGTTTCTTGCTCTTACCTGAAAAGCATTGTATGTTAGATGACTTGTGGTTTGTATCAGTTTCAGAAGCAGAATTGAACTAGCAATGGTCTCTATGTGTAGGAAACACCGTTCTCTTGTTCTGAGTACCCTCAAGTTTCTGGCTCTATTAGAGACTCTAGAAAGCCAGAGCATGCTTCGTGCTCTAAAGCAGAGTGTGTTTCATGGATGAGAACTGTGCTGTGTGTTTCCCTTCAGAAATGGAGTTAAATTACAGGCTCTGTGTCTTCCTACAAGCAAGACATAATTTCAGGTAAATGCAGTAGCTTTTCAGCTGAAATGAATATAAATCGTTTATGAAGCTCACACGTTTCTCGCTCTTAACTGGAAAGCATTGCATGTTAATGGAACTGTGCTTTGTATCAGTTTCTGAAGAAGAGTTGACCTAGAATTGGTCCGTATGTCTAGGAAACATCGTTATTTTGTTCTGACCACAGTCACGTTTCATGCTGTATTAGAGAATCTTAGAAAGCAACACTGTGCTTCTTGCTCTAAAGCAGAGTGTGTTTCATGTATAAGAACTGTGCTGTGTGTTTCCCTTCAGAAATGGAGTTAAATTCCAGGCTCTGTGTCTTCCTGCAAGCAAGACATAATTTTAGGTAAACGAAGTCACTTTTCAGCTCAAATGAATGTAAATCGTTTACGAAGCTCACACGTTTCTTGCTCTTAACTGAAAAGCATTGGATGTTAGATGACTTGTGGTTTGTATCAGTTTCAGAAGCACAGTTGAACTAGCACTGGTCCATATGTGTAGGAACACCGTTCTTTTGTTCAGGGTACCCTCAAGTTTCTGGCTCTCTTAGAGACTCTAGAAAGCAAGAGCATGCTTCGTGCTCTAAAGCAGAGTGTTTTTCATGGATGAGAACTGTGCTGTGTGTTTCCCTTCAGAAATGGAGTTAAATCCCAGGCTCTGTGTCTTCCTACAAGCAAGACATCTTTTCAGGTAAACTCAGTCACTTTTCAGCTCAAAGGATGCTACATCGTTCACGAAGCTCACATGTTTCTCGCTCTTAACTTGAAAGCATTGCATGTTAATGGAACCGTGGTTTGTATCAGTTTCAGAAGAAGAGTTGACCTAGATATGTACAGTATGTGTTGGAAACACCGTTATTTTGTTCTGACCACAGTAACGTTTCCTGCTGTATTAGAGACTCTTAGAAAGCAAGAGCGTGCTTCTTGCTCTAAAGCAGAGTGTGTTTCATGATTGAGAACTGTGCTGTGTGTTTCCCTTCAGAAATGGAGTTAAATCAAAGGCTCTGTGTCTTCCTACAAGCAAGACATCATTTCAGTCAAACGCACTCACTTTTCAGCTCAAATGAATATAAATCGTTTTCGAAGCTCACACGTTTCTTGCTCTTAACTAAAAAGCATTGGATGTTAGATGACTCGGGGTTTGTGTCAGTTTCAGAAGCAGAGTTGACCTAGATATGGTCCGTATGTGTAGGAAACACTGTTATTTTGTTCTGACCACAGTCACGTTTCCTGCTGTATTAGAGACTCTTAGAAAGCAAGAGCGTGCTTCTTGCTCTAAAGCAGAGTGTGTTTCATGGATGAGAACTGTGCTGTGTGTTTCCCTTAACAAATGGAGTTAAATCCCAGGCTCTGTGTCTTCCTACATGCAAGACATCTTTTCAGGTAAACGCAGTCACTATTCAGCTCAAATGAATATATATCATTTACGAAGATCACACGTTACTCGCTCTACACTGAAAAGCATTGGATGTTAGATGACTTGTGGTTTTTATCAGTTTCAGAAGCAGAGTTGAACCAGCGATGGTCCGTATATGTAGGAAACATCGTTCTTTTGTTCTGAGCACACTCACGTGTGCAAGAGCATGCTTCTTCTTATATGCAGAGTGTGTTTCATGGATGAGAACTGTGCTGTGTGTTTCCCTTCAGAAATGGAGTTAAATCACAGGCTCTGCATCTTCCTACAAGCAAGACATGGTTTCACGTAAACTCAGTCACCTTTCAGCTCAAATATAGCAACATTGTTCACATAGCTCACACGAATATTGCTCTTAACTGTAAAGCATTGGATGTTAGAGGACCTGTGGTTTGTATCAGTTTCAGAAGCAGAGTTGAACTAGCAATGGTCCGTATGTGTAGGAAATACCGTTATTTTGTTCTGAGTACCCTCAAGTTTCTGGCTCTATTAGAGACTCTGGAAAGCAAGAGCATGCTACTAGCTCTGAAACAGAGTGTGTGTCATGGATGAGAACTGTGCTGTGTGTTTCCCTTCAGAAATGGAGTAAAATCCCAGGCTCTCTGTCTTCCTACATCTAAGAGATCGTTTCAGGTAAACTCAGTCACTTTTCAGCTCAAAGGAAGCTACATCGTTCACGAAGCTCACACGTTTCTCGCTCTTAACTTGAAAGCATTGCATGTTAATGGAACTGTGCTTTGTATCAGTTTCAGAAGAAGACTTGACCTACATATGGTCCGTATGTGTGGGAAACACCGTTATTTTGTTCTAACCACAGTGACGTTTCCTGCTCTATTAGAGACTCTTAGAAAACAAGAGCGTGCTCTTGCTCTAAAGCAGAGTGTGTTTCATGGATCAGAACTGTGCTGTGTGTTTCCTTCAGAAATGGAGTTAAATTCCAGGCTCTGTGTCTTCCTACAAGCAAGACATCATTTCAGGTGAACGCAGTCACTTTTCAGCTCAAATGAATATAAATCGTTTACGAAGATCAAATGTTTCTCGCTCTTCCCTGAAAAGCATTGGATGTTAGGTAACTTGTGATTTGTATCAGTTTCAGAAGCAGAGTTGAACTAGCAATGACCCGTATGTGTAGGAAACACCGTTTTTTGTTCTGAGCACACTCACTTTTCCTGCTCTATTAGAGACTCTAGAAAGCAAGAGCATGCCTCTTCTTATATGCAGAGTGTGTTTCATCGTGAGAACAGGGTTGTGTGTTTCCCTTCAGAAATGGAGTAAAATCACAGGCTCTGCATCTTCCTACAAGCAAGACTTCGTTTCACATAAACTCAGTCACCTTTCAGCTCAGAAAAAGCTACATCGTTCACGTGGCTCACACGTTTTTTACTCTTAACTGTAAAGCATTGGATGTTAGAGGACATGTGGTTTGTATCAATTTCAGAAGCAGAGTTGAACTAGCAATGGTCTGTATTTGTAATAAACACCGATATTTTGTTCTGAGTTCCCTCAAGTTTCTGGCGCTATTAGAGACTCTGGAAACCAAGAGCATGCTTCTTGCTCTAAAGCAGAGTGTTTTTCATGGATGAGAACTGTGCTGTGTGTTTCTCTTCAGAAATGGAGTGAAATCCCAGGCTCTGTGTCTTCCTACAAACAAGAAATCGTTTCAGGTAAACTCAGTAACTTGTCAGCTCAAAGGAAGCTACATCGTTCACGAAGCTCACACGTTTCTCTCTCTTAGTGGAAAGAATTCCATGTTAGAGGAAGTTTCGTTTGTATCAGTTTCAGAAGAAGAGTTGACCTAGATATGGTCCGTATGTGTAGGAAACACCGGTATTTTGTTCTGACCACAGTCACGTTTCCTGCTGTATTAGAGAATCTTAGAAAGCAAGACTGTGTTTCTTGCTCTAAAGCAGAGTGTATATCATGGATGAGAACTGTGCTGTGTGTTTCCCTTCAGAAATGGTGTTAAATTCCAGGCTCTGTGTCTTCCTACAAGAAAGATATCATTTCAGGTAAACGCAGTCACTTTTCAGCTCAAATGAATGTAAATTGTTTACGAAGCTCACAGGTTTCTTGCTCTTAACTGAAAAGATTTGGATGTTAGATGAATTTTGGTTTGTTTCAGTTTCAGAAGCCAAGTTGAACTAGCAATGGTCCGTATGTATAGGAAACACTGTTCTTTGGCTCTGAGCACACTTTCAAGTTTCTGGCTCTATTATAGACTCTAGAAAGCAAGAGCGTGCTTCTTGCTCTAAAGCAGACCGTGTTTCATGGAAGAGAACTGTGTTGTGTGTTTCCCATCAGAAATGGAGTTAAATCCCAGGCTCTGTGTCTTCCTACAAGCAAGACATCTTTTCAGGTAAACGCAGTCACTATTCAGCTCAAATGAATATAAATCGTTTACGAAGCTCACACGTTTCTTGCTCTTAACTAAAAAGCATTGGATGTTAGATGACTTGTGGTTTGTATAAGTTTCAGAAGCCGAGTTGAACTAGCAATGCTTCTTATGTGTAGGAAACCCTGTTCTTTTATTCAGAGTACCCTGAAATTTCTGGCTCTGTTAGAGACTCTAGATAGCAAGAGCATGCTTCGTGTTCTAAAGGAGAGTGTGTTTCATGGATGAGATCTGTGCTGTGTGTTTCCCTTCAGAAATCGAGTTAAATCCCAGGCTCTGTGACTTCCTATAGCAAGACATCTTTTCAGGTAAACTCAGTCACTTTTCTGCTCAAAGGAAGCTACATCGTTCACGAACCTCACATGTTTCTCGCTCTTAACTTGAAAGCATTGCATGTTAATGGAACTGTGGTTTGTATCAGTTTCAGAAGAAGAGTTGACCTAGATATGGTCCGTATGTGTAGGAAACACCGGTATTTTGTTCTGACCACAGTAAAGTTTCCTGCTGTATTAGAGACTCTTAGAAAGAAAGAGTGTGCTTTTTGCTCTAAAGCAGAGTGTGTTTCATGGATGAGAAGTGTGTGCTGTGTGTTTCCCTTCAGAAATGGAGTTAAATCACAGGCTCTGCATCTTCCTACAAGCAAGACATGGTTTCACGTAAACTCAGTCACCTTTCAGCTCAAATATAGCAACATTGTTCACATAGCTCACACGAATATTGCTCTTAACTGTAAAGCATTGGATGTTAGAGGACCTGTGGTTTGTATCAGTTTCAGAAGCAGAGTTGAACTAGCAATGGTCCGTATGTGTAGGAAATACCGTTATTTTGTTCTGAGTACCCTCAAGTTTCTGGCTCTATTAGAGACTCTGGAAAGCAAGAGCATGCTACTAGCTCTGAAACAGAGTGTGTGTCATGGATGAGAACTGTGCTGTGTGTTTCCCTTCAGAAATGGAGTAAAATCCCAGGCTCTCTGTCTTCCTACATCTAAGAGATCGTTTCAGGTAAACTCAGTCACTTTTCAGCTCAAAGGAAGCTACATCGTTCACGAAGCTCACACGTTTCTCGCTCTTAACTTGAAAGCATTGCATGTTAATGGAACTGTGCTTTGTATCAGTTTCAGAAGAAGACTTGACCTACATATGGTCCGTATGTGTGGGAAACACCGTTATTTTGTTCTAACCACAGTGACGTTTCCTGCTCTATTAGAGACTCTTAGAAAACAAGAGCGTGCTCTTGCTCTAAAGCAGAGTGTGTTTCATGGATCAGAACTGTGCTGTGTGTTTCCTTCAGAAATGGAGTTAAATTCCAGGCTCTGTGTCTTCCTACAAGCAAGACATCATTTCAGGTGAACGCAGTCACTTTTCAGCTCAAATGAATATAAATCGTTTACGAAGATCAAATGTTTCTCGCTCTTCCCTGAAAAGCATTGGATGTTAGGTAACTTGTGATTTGTATCAGTTTCAGAAGCAGAGTTGAACTAGCAATGACCCGTATGTGTAGGAAACACCGTTTTTTGTTCTGAGCACACTCACTTTTCCTGCTCTATTAGAGACTCTAGAAAGCAAGAGCATGCCTCTTCTTATATGCAGAGTGTGTTTCATCGTGAGAACAGGGTTGTGTGTTTCCCTTCAGAAATGGAGTAAAATCACAGGCTCTGCATCTTCCTACAAGCAAGACTTCGTTTCACATAAACTCAGTCACCTTTCAGCTCAGAAAAAGCTACATCGTTCACGTGGCTCACACGTTTTTTACTCTTAACTGTAAAGCATTGGATGTTAGAGGACATGTGGTTTGTATCAATTTCAGAAGCAGAGTTGAACTAGCAATGGTCTGTATTTGTAATAAACACCGATATTTTGTTCTGAGTTCCCTCAAGTTTCTGGCGCTATTAGAGACTCTGGAAACCAAGAGCATGCTTCTTGCTCTAAAGCAGAGTGTTTTTCATGGATGAGAACTGTGCTGTGTGTTTCTCTTCAGAAATGGAGTGAAATCCCAGGCTCTGTGTCTTCCTACAAACAAGAAATCGTTTCAGGTAAACTCAGTAACTTGTCAGCTCAAAGGAAGCTACATCGTTCACGAAGCTCACACGTTTCTCTCTCTTAGTGGAAAGAATTCCATGTTAGAGGAAGTTTCGTTTGTATCAGTTTCAGAAGAAGAGTTGACCTAGATATGGTCCGTATGTGTAGGAAACACCGGTATTTTGTTCTGACCACAGTCACGTTTCCTGCTGTATTAGAGAATCTTAGAAAGCAAGACTGTGTTTCTTGCTCTAAAGCAGAGTGTATATCATGGATGAGAACTGTGCTGTGTGTTTCCCTTCAGAAATGGAGTTAAATTCCAGGCTCTGTGTCTTCCTACAAGAAAGATATCATTTCAGGTAAACGCAGTCACTTTTCAGCTCAAATGAATGTAAATTGTTTACGAAGCTCACAGGTTTCTTGCTCTTAACTGAAAAGATTTGGATGTTAGATGAATTTTGGTTTGTTTCAGTTTCAGAAGCCAAGTTGAACTAGCAATGGTCCGTATGTATAGGAAACACTGTTCTTTGGCTCTGAGCACACTTTCAAGTTTCTGGCTCTATTATAGACTCTAGAAAGCAAGAGCGTGCTTCTTGCTCTAAAGCAGACCGTGTTTCATGGAAGAGAACTGTGTTGTGTGTTTCCCATCAGAAATGGAGTTAAATCCCAGGCTCTGTGTCTTCCTACAAGCAAGACATCTTTTCAGGTAAACGCAGTCACTATTCAGCTCAAATGAATATAAATCGTTTACGAAGCTCACACGTTTCTTGCTCTTAACTAAAAAGCATTGGATGTTAGATGACTTGTGGTTTGTATAAGTTTCAGAAGCCGAGTTGAACTAGCAATGCTTCTTATGTGTAGGAAACCCTGTTCTTTTATTCAGAGTACCCTGAAATTTCTGGCTCTGTTAGAGACTCTAGATAGCAAGAGCATGCTTCGTGTTCTAAAGGAGAGTGTGTTTCATGGATGAGATCTGTGCTGTGTGTTTCCCTTCAGAAATCGAGTTAAATCCCAGGCTCTGTGACTTCCTATAGCAAGACATCTTTTCAGGTAAACTCAGTCACTTTTCTGCTCAAAGGAAGCTACATCGTTCACGAACCTCACATGTTTCTCGCTCTTAACTTGAAAGCATTGCATGTTAATGGAACTGTGGTTTGTATCAGTTTCAGAAGAAGAGTTGACCTAGATATGGTCCGTATGTGTAGGAAACACCGGTATTTTGTTCTGACCACAGTAAAGTTTCCTGCTGTATTAGAGACTCTTAGAAAGAAAGAGTGTGCTTTTTGCTCTAAAGCAGAGTGTGTTTCATGGATGAGAAGTGTGTGCTGTGTGTTTCCCTTCAGAAATGGAGTTAAATTCCAGGCTCTGTGTCTTCCTACAAGCAAGACATCATTTCAGGTGAACGCAGTCACTTTTCAGCTCAAATGAATATAAATCGTTTACGAAGATCAAATGTTTCTCGCTCTTCCCTGAAAAGCATTGGATGTTAGGTAACTTGTGATTTGTATCAGTTTCAGAAGCAGAGTTGAACTAGCAATGATCCGTATGTGTAGGAAACACCGTTTTTTGTTCTGAGCACACTCACTTTTCCTGCTCTATTAGAGACTCTAGAAAGCAAGAGCATGCCTCTACTTATATGCAGAGTGTGTTTCATTGTGAGAACAGGGCTGTGTGTTTCCCTTCAGAAATGGAGTAAAATCACAGGCTCTGCATCTTCCTACAAGCAAGACTTCGTTTCACATAAACTCAGTCACCTTTCAGCTCAGAAAAAGCTACACCGTTCACGTGGCTCACACGTTTTTTACTCTTAACTGTAAAGCATTGGATGTTAGAGGACATGTGGTTTGTATCAATTTCAGAAGCAGAGTTGAACTAGCAATGGTCTGTATTTGTAATAAACACCGATATTTTGTTCTGAGTTCCCTCAAGTTTCTGGCGCTATTAGAGACTCTGGAAACCAAGAGCATGCTTCTTGCTCTAAAGCAGAGTGTTTTTCATGGATGAGAACTGTGCTGTGTGTTTCTCTTCAGAAATGGAGTGAAATCCCAGGCTCTGTGTCTTCCTACAAACAAGAAATCGTTTCAGGTAAACTCAGTCACTTGTCAGCTCAAAGGAAGCTACATCGTTCACGAAGCTCACACGTTTCTCTCTCTTATTGGAAAGAATTCCATGTTAGAGCAAGTTTCGTTTGTATCAGTTTCAGAAGAAGAGTTGACCTAGATATGGTCCGTATGTGTAGGAAACACCGGTATTTTGTTCTGTCCACAGTCACGTTTCCTGCTGTATTAGAGACTCTAAGAAAGCAAGAGCGTGTTTCTTGCTCTAAAGCAGAGTGTTTCATGGATGAGAACTATGCTGTGTGTTTCCCTTCAGAAATGGAGTTAAATCCCAGGCTGTGTGTCTTCCTACAAGCAAGACATCTATTCAGGTAAACGCAGTCACTATTCAGCTCAAATGAATATAAATCGTTTACGAAGCTCACATGTTTCTTGCTCTTAACTAAAAAGCATTGGATGTTAGATGACTTGTGGTTTGTATAAGTTTCAGAAGCCGAGTTGAACTAGCAATGCTTCTTATGTGTAGGAAACACCGTTCTTTTATTCAGAGTACCCTGATATTTCTGGCTCTGTTAGAGACTCTAGATAGCAAGAGCATGCTTCGTGCTCTAAAGGAGAGTGTGTTTCATGGAGTAGATCTGTGCTGTGTGTTTCCCTTCAGAAATGGAGTTAAATCCCAGGCTCTGTGTCTTCCTACAAGGAAGACATCTTTTCAGGTAAACTCAGTCACTTTTCAGCTCAAAGGAAGCTACATCGTTCACGAAGCTCACACGTTTCTCGCTCTTAACTTGAAAGCATTGCATGTTAATGGAGCTGTGCTTGTATCAGTTTCAAAGAAGAGTTGACCTAGATATGGGCCGTATGTGTAGGAAACACCATTAGTTTGCACTGACCTCAGTCACGTTTCTTGCTGTATTAGAGACTCTTAGAAAGCAAGAGCGTGCTTCTTGCTCTAAAGCATAGTGTGTTTCATGGATGAGAACTGTGCTGTGTGTTTCCCTTCAGAAATGGAGTTAAATCCCAGGCTCTGTGTCTTCCTACAAGCAAGACATCATTCCAGGTAAACGCAGTCACTTTTCAGCTCAAATGTATATAAATCGTTTACGAAGCTCACACGTTTGTTGCTCTTAACTAAAAAGCATTGGATGTTAGATGACTTGTGGTTTGTATCAGTTTCAAAAGCAGAGTTGAACTAGCAATGGTCTGTATGTTTAGGAAACACAGTTATTTTGTTCTGAGTACCCTCAAGTTTCTGGCTCTATTAGAGGCTCTGGAAAGCAAGAGCATGCTACTTGCTCTAAAGCAGAGTGTGTGTCATGGATGAGAACTCTGCTGTGTGTTTCCCTTCAGAAATGGAGTTAGATCCCAGGCTCTGTGTCTTCCTACAATTAAGACATCTTTTCAGGTAAACTCAGTCACTTTTCAGCTCAAAGGAATCTACATCGTCCACGAAGCTCAAACGTTTCTCGCTCTTGACTTGAAAGCATTGCATGTTAATGGAACTGTGGTTTGTATCATTTTCAGAAGAAGAGTTGACCTAGATTTTGTCCGTATGTTTAGGAAACACCGGTATTTTCTTCTGACCACAGTCACGTTTCCTGCTGTATTAGAGACTCTTAGAAAGCCACAATGTGCTTCTTGCTCTAAAGCAGAGTGTGTTTCATGGATGAGAACTGTGCTGTGTGTTTCCCTTCAGAAATGGAGTCAAATCCCAGTCTCTGTGTCTTCCTACAAGCAAGACAACTTTTTAGATAAACTAGGTCACTTTTCAGCTCAAAGGAAGCTACATCGTTCATGAAGCTCACACGTTTCTCACTCTTAACTGAAAAGCATTGTATGTTAGATGAACTGTGGTTTGTATCAGGTTCAGAAGCAGAGTTGAACTAGCTATGGTCCGTATGTGGAGGAAACACCGTTCTTTTGTTCAGAGTACCCTCAATTTTCTGGCTCTATTAGATACTCTAGAAAGCAAGAGCATGCTTTGTGCTCTAAAGCAGAGTGTGTTTCATGGATGAGAACTGTGCTGTGTGTTTCCCTTCAGAAATGGAGTTAAATTCCAGGCTCTGTGTCTTCCTACAAGCAAGACATTATTTCAGGTAAACACAGTCACTTTTCAGCTCAAATGAATATAAATCGTTTACGAAGCTCACACATTTCTTGCTCTTAACTAAAAAGCATTGGATGTTAGATGACTCGGGGTTTGTGTCAGTTTCAGAAGCAGAGTTGACCTAGATATGGTCTGTATGTGTAGGAAACACCGTTATTTTGTTCTGACCGCAGTCACTTTTCCTGCTGTATTAGAGACTCTTAGAAAGCAAGAGCGTGCTTCTTGCTCTAAAGCAGAGTGTGTTTCATGGATGAGAACTGTGCTGTGTGTTTCCCTTCAGAAATGGAGTTAAATTCCAAGCTCTGTGTCTTCCTACAAGAAAGATATCATTTCAGGTAAACGCAGTCACTTTTCAGCTCAAATGAATGTAAATTGTTTACGAAGCTCACAGGTTTCTTGCTCTTAACTGAAAAGATTTGGATATTAGATGAATTTTGGTTTGTTTCAGTTTCAGAAGCCAAGTTGAACTAGCAATGGTCCGTATGTATAGGAAACACTGTTCTTTGGCTCTGAGCACACTTTCAAGTTTCTGGCTCTATTATAGACTCTAGAAAGCAAGAGCGTGCTTCTTGCTCTAAAGCAGACCGTGTTTCATGGAAGAGAACTGTGTTGTGTGTTTCCCATCAGAAATGGAGTTAAATCCCAGGCTCTGTGTCTTCCTACAAGCAAGACATCTTTTCAGGTAAACACAGTCACTATTCAGCTCAAATGAATATAAATCGTTTACGAAGCTCACACGTTTCTTGCTCTTAACTAAAAAGCATTGGATGTTAGATGACTTGTGGTTTGTATAAGTTTCAGAAGCCGAGTTGAACTAGCAATGCTTCTTATGTGTAGGAAACACCGTTCTTTTATTCAGAGTACCCTGAAATTTCTGGCTCTGTTAGAGACTCTAGATAGCAAGAGCATGCTTCGTGCTCTAAAGGAGAGTGTGTTTCATGGATGAGATCTGTGCTGTGTGTTTCCCTTCAGAAATCGAGTTAAATCCCAGGCTCTGTGACTTCCTATAGCAAGACATCTTTTCAGGTAAACTCAGTCACTTTTCTGCTCAAAGGAAGCTACATCGTTCACGAACCTCACATTTTTCTCGCTCTTAACTTGAAAGCATTGCATGTTAATGGAACTGTGGTTTGTATCAGTTTCAGAAGAAGAGTTGACCTAGATATGGTCCATATGTGTAGGAAACACCGGTATTTTGTTCTGACCACAGTAAAGTTTCCTGCTGTATTAGAGACTCTTAGAAAGCAAGAGTGTGCTTTTTGCTCTAAAGCAGAGTGTGTTTCATGGATGAGAAGTGTGTGCTGTGTGTTTCCCTTCAGAAATGGAGTTAAATTCCAGGCTCTGTGTCGTCCTCCAAGCAAGACATCATTTCAGGTGAACGCAGTCACTTTTCAGCTCAAATGAATATAAATCGTTTACGAAGATCAAATGTTTCTCGCTCTTCCCTGAAAAGCATTGGATGTTAGGTAACTTGTGATTTGTATCAGTTTCAGAAGCAGAGTTGAACTAGCAATGATCCGTATGTGTAGGAAACACCGTTTTTTGTTCTGAGCACACTCACTTTTCCTGCTCTATTAGAGACTCTAGAAAGCAAGAGCATGCCTCTACTTATATGCAGAGTGTGTTTCATTGTGAGAACAGGGCTGTGTGTTTCCCTTCAGAAATGGAGTAAAATCACAGGCTCTGCATCTTCCTACAAGCAAGACTTCGTTTCACATAAACTCAGTCACCTTTCAGCTCAGAAAAAGCTACATCGTTCACGTGGCTCACACGTTTTTTACTCTTAACTGTAAAGCATTGGATGTTAGAGGACATGTGGTTTGTATCAATTTCAGAAGCAGAGTTGAACTAGCAATGGTCTGTATTTGTAATAAACACCGATATTTTGTTCTGAGTTCCCTCAAGTTTCTGGCGCTATTAGAGACTCTGGAAACCAAGAGCATGCTTCTTGCTCTAAAGCAGAGTGTTTTTCATGGATGAGAACTGTGCTGTGTGTTTCTCTTCAGAAATGGAGTGAAATCCCAGGCTCTGTGTCTTCCTACAAACAAGAAATCGTTTCAGGTAAACTCAGTCACTTGTCAGCTCAAAGGAAGCTACATCGTTCACGAAGCTCACACGTTTCTCTCTCTTATTGGAAAGAATTCCATGTTAGAGCAAGTTTCGTTTGTATCAGTTTCAGAAGAAGAGTTGACCTAGATATGGTCCGTATGTGTAGGAAACACCGGTATTTTGTTCTGTCCACAGTCACGTTTCCTGCTGTATTAGAGACTCTAAGAAAGCAAGAGCGTGTTTCTTGCTCTAAAGCAGAGTGTTTCATGGATGAGAACTATGCTGTGTGTTTCCCTTCAGAAATGGAGTTAAATCCCAGGCTGTGTGTCTTCCTACAAGCAAGACATCTATTCAGGTAAACGCAGTCACTATTCAGCTCAAATGAATATAAATCGTTTACGAAGCTCACATGTTTCTTGCTCTTAACTAAAAAGCATTGGATGTTAGATGACTTGTGGTTTGTATAAGTTTCAGAAGCCGAGTTGAACTAGCAATGCTTCTTATGTGTAGGAAACACCGTTCTTTTATTCAGAGTACCCTGATATTTCTGGCTCTGTTAGAGACTCTAGATAGCAAGAGCATGCTTCGTGCTCTAAAGGAGAGTGTGTTTCATGGAGTAGATCTGTGCTGTGTGTTTCCCTTCAGATATGGAGTTAAATCCCAGGCTCTGTGTCTTCCTACAAGCAAGACATCTTTTCAGGTAAACTCAGTCACTTTTCAGCTCAAAGGAAGCTACATCGTTCACGAAGCTCACACGTTTCTCGCTCTTAACTTGAAAGCATTGCATGTTAATGGAGCTGTGCTTGTATCAGTTACAAAGAAGAGTTGACCTAGATATGGGCCGTATGTGTAGGAAACACCGTTAGTTTGCACTGACCTCAGTCACGTTTCTTGCTGTATTAGAGACTCTTAGAAAGCAAGAGCGTGCTTCTTGCTCTAAAGCATAGTGTGTTTCATGGATGAGAACTGTGCTGTGTGTTTCCCTTCAGAAATGGAGTTAAATCCCAGGCTCTGTGTCTTCCTACAAGCAAGACATCATTCCAGGTAAACGCAGTCACTTTTCAGCTCAAATGTATATAAATCGTTTACGAAGCTCACACGTTTGTTGCTCTTAACTAAAAAGCATTGGATGTTAGATGACTTGTGGTTTGTATCAGTTTCAAAAGCAGAGTTGAACTAGCAATGGTCTGTATGTTTAGGAAACACAGTTATTTTGTTCTGAGTACCCTCAAGTTTCTGGCTCTATTAGAGGCTCTGGAAAGCAAGAGCATGCTACTTGCTCTAAAGCAGAGTGTGTGTCATGGATGAGAACTCTGCTGTGTGTTTCCCTTCAGAAATGGAGTTAGATCCCAGGCTCTGTGTCTTCCTACAATTAAGACATCTTTTCAGGTAAACTCAGTCACTTTTCAGCTCAAAGGAATCTACATCGTCCACGAAGCTCAAACGTTTCTCGCTCTTAACTTGAAAGCATTGCATGTTAATGGAACTGTGCTTTGTATCATTTTCAGAAGAAGAGTTGACCTAGATTTTGTCCGTATGTTTAGGAAACACCGGTATTTTCTTCTGACCACAGTCACGTTTCCTGCTGTATTAGAGACTCTTAGAAAGCCACAATGTGCTTCTTGCTCTAAAGCAGAGTGTGTTTCATGGATGAGAACTGTGCTGTGTGTTTCCCTTCAGAAATGGAGTCAAATCCCAGTCTCTGTGTCTTCCTACAAGCAAGACAACTTTTCAGGTAAACTAGGTCACTTTTCAGCTCAAAGGAAGCTACATCGTTCATGAAGCTCACACGTTTCTCACTCTTAACTGAAAAGCATTGTATGTTAGATGAACTGTGGTTTGTATCAGGTTCAGAAGCAGAGTTGAACTAGCTATGGTCCGTATGTGGAGGAAACACCGTTCTTTTGTTCAGAGTACCCTCAATTTTCTGGCTCTATTAGAGACTCTAGAAAGCAAGAGCATGCTTTGTGCTCTAAAGCAGAGTGTGTTTCATGGATGAGAACTGTGCTGTGTGTTTCTCTTCAGAAATGGAGTGAAATCCCAGGCTCTGTGTCTTCCTACAAACAAGAAATCGTTTCAGGTAAACTCAGTCACTTGTCAGCTCAAAGGAAGCTACATCGTTCACGAAGCTCACACGTTTCTCTCTCTTATTGGAAAGAATTCCATGTTAGAGCAAGTTTCGTTTGTATCAGTTTCAGAAGAAGAGTTGACCTAGATATGGTCCGTATGTGTAGGAAACACCGGTATTTTGTTCTGTCCACAGTCACGTTTCCTGCTGTATTAGAGACTCTAAGAAGCAAGAGCGTGTTTCTTGCTCTAAAGCAGAGTGTTTCATGGATGAGAACTATGCTGTGTGTTTCCCTTCAGAAATGGAGTTAAATCCCAGGCTGTGTGTCTTCCTACAAGCAAGACATCTATTCAGGTAAACGCAGTCACTATTCAGCTCAAATGAATATAAATCGTTTACGAAGCTCACATGTTTCTTGCTCTTAACTAAAAAGCATTGGATGTTAGATGACTTGTGGTTTGTATAAGTTTCAGAAGCCGAGTTGAACTAGCAATGCTTCTTATGTGTAGGAAACACCGTTCTTTTATTCAGAGTACCCTGATATTTCTGGCTCTGTTAGAGACTCTAGATAGCAAGAGCATGCTTCGTGCTCTAAAGGAGAGTGTGTTTCATGGAGTAGATCTGTGCTGTGTGTTTCCCTTCAGAAATGGAGTTAAATCCCAGGCTCTGTGTCTTCCTACAAGGAAGACATCTTTTCAGGTAAACTCAGTCACTTTTCAGCTCAAAGGAAGCTACATCGTTCACGAAGCTCACACGTTTCTCGCTCTTAACTTGAAAGCATTGCATGTTAATGGAGCTGTGCTTGTATCAGTTTCAAAGAAGAGTTGACCTAGATATGGGCCGTATGTGTAGGAAACACCGTTAGTTTGCACTGACCTCAGTCACGTTTCTTGCTGTATTAGAGACTCTTAGAAAGCAAGAGCGTGCTTCTTGCTCTAAAGCATAGTGTGTTTCATGGATGAGAACTGTGCTGTGTGTTTCCCTTCAGAAATGGAGTTAAATCCCAGGCTCTGTGTCTTCCTACAAGCAAGACATCATTCCAGGTAAACGCAGTCACTTTTCAGCTCAAATGTATATAAATCGTTTACGAAGCTCACACGTTTGTTGCTCTTAACTAAAAAGCATTGGATGTTAGATGACTTGTGGTTTGTATCAGTTTCAAAAGCAGAGTTGAACTAGCAATGGTCTGTATGTTTAGGAAACACAGTTATTTTGTTCTGAGTACCCTCAAGTTTCTGGCTCTATTAGAGGCTCTGGAAAGCAAGAGCATGCTACTTGCTCTAAAGCAGAGTGTGTGTCATGGATGAGAACTCTGCTGTGTGTTTCCCTTCAGAAATGGAGTTAGATCCCAGGCTCTGTGTCTTCCTACAATTAAGACATCTTTTCAGGTAAACTCAGTCACTTTTCAGCTCAAAGGAATCTACATCGTCCACGAAGCTCAAACGTTTCTCGCTCTTAACTTGAAAGCATTGCATGTTAATGGAACTGTGCTTTGTATCATTTTCAGAAGAAGAGTTGACCTAGATTTTGTCCGTATGTTTAGGAAACACCGGTATTTTCTTCTGACCACAGTCACGTTTCCTGCTGTATTAGAGACTCTTAGAAAGCCACAATGTGCTTCTTGCTCTAAAGCAGAGTGTGTTTCATGGATGAGAACTGTGCTGTGTGTTTCCCTTCAGAAATGGAGTCAAATCCCAGTCTCTGTGTCTTCCTACAAGCAAGACAACTTTTCAGGTAAACTAGGTCACTTTTCAGCTCAAAGGAAGCTACATCGTTCATGAAGCTCACACGTTTCTCACTCTTAACTGAAAAGAATTGTATGTTAGATGAACTGTGGTTTGTATCAGGTTCAGAAGCAGAGTTGAACTAGCTATGGTCCGTATGTGGAGGAAACACCGTTCTTTTGTTCAGAGTACCCTCAATTTTCTGGCTCTATTAGAGACTCTAGAAAGCAAGAGCATGCTTTGTGCTCTAAAGCAGAGTGTGTTTCATGGATGAGAACTGTGCTGTGTGTTTCCCTTCAGAAATGGAGTTAAATTCCAGGCTCTGTGTCTTCTTACAAGCAAGACATTATTTCAGGTAAACACAGTCACTTTTCAGCTCAAATGAATATAAATCGTTTACGAAGCTCACACATTTCTTGCTCTTAACGAAAAAGCATTGGATGTTAGATGACTTCTGGTTTGTATAAGTTTCAGAAGCCGAGTTGAACTAGCAATGCTTCTTATGTGTAGGAAACACCGTTCTTTTATTCAGAGTACCCTGAAATTTCTGGCTCTGTTAGAGACTCTAGAAAGCAAGAGCATGCTTCGTGCTCTAAAGGAGAGTGTGTTTCATGGATTAGATCTGTGCTGTGTGTTTCCCTTCAGAAATGGAGTTAAATCCCAGGCTCTGTGTCTTCCTACAAGCAAGACATCTTTTCAGGTAAACTCAGTCACTTTTCAGCTCAAAGGAAGCTACATCGTTCACGAAGCTCACACGTTTCTCACTATTAACTTGAAAGCATTGCATGTTAATGGAACTGTGCTTGTATCAGTTTCAGAAGAAGAGTTGACCTAGATATGTGCCGTATGTGTAGGAAACACCGTTAGTTTGCTCTGACCACAGTCACGTTTCTTGCTGTATTAGAGAGTCTTAGAAAGCAAGAGCGTGCTTCTTGTTCTAAAGCAGAGTGTGTTTCATGGATGAAAACTGTGCTGTGTGTTTCCCTTCAGAAATGGAGTTAAATTCCAGGCTCTGTGTCTTCCTACAAGCAAGACATCATTCCAGGTAAACGCAGTCACTTTTCAGCTCAAATGTATATAAATCGTTTACGAAGCTCACTCGTTTGTTGCTCTTAACTAAAAACCACTGGATGTTAGATGACTTGTGGTTTGTATCAGTTTCAGAAGCAGAGTTGAACTAGCAAAGGTCTGTATGTTTAGGAAACACCGATATTTTGTTCTGAGTACCCTCAAGTTTCTGGCTCTATTAGAGGCTCTGGAAAGCAAGAGCATGCTACTTGCTCTAAAGCAGAGTGTGTGTCATGGATGAGAACTGTGCTGTGTGTTTCCCTTCAGAAATGGAGTTAGATCCCAGGCTCTATGTCTTCCTACAATTAAGACATCTTTTCAGGTAAACTCAGTCACTATTCAGCTCAAAGGAAGCTACATCGTCCACGAAGCTCACACGTTTCTCGCTCTTAACTTGAAAGCATTGCATGTTAATGGAACTGTGCTTTGTATCAGTTTCAGAAGAAGAGTTGACCTAGATTTTGTCCATATGTGTAGGAAACACCGGTATTTTCTTCTGACCACAGTCACGTTTCCTGCTGTATTAGAGACTCTTAGAAAGCCACAACGTGCTTCTTGCTCTAAAGCAGAGTGTGTTTCATGGATGAGAACTGTGCTGTGTGTTTCCCTTCAGAAATGGAGTGTAATCCCAGTCTCTGTGTCTTCCTACTAGCAAGACAACTTTTCAGGTAAACTAGGTCACTTTTCAGCTCAAAGGAAGCTACATCGTTCATGAAGCTCACACATTTCTCGCTCTTAAATGAAAAGCATTGTATGTTAGATGAACTGTGGTTTGTATCAGGTTCAGAAGCAGAGTTGAACTAGCTATGGTCCGTATGTGTAGGAAACACCGTTCTTTTGTTCAGAGTACCCTCAATTTTCTGGCTCTATTAGAGACTCTAGAAAGCAAGAGCATGCTTTGTGCTCTAAAGCAGAGTGTGTTTCATGGATGAGAACTGTGCTGTGTGTTTCCCTTCAGAAATGGAGTTGAATTCCAGGCTCTGTGTCTTCCTACAAGCAAGACATTATTTCAGGTAAACAAGGTCACTTTTCAGCTCAAATGAATATAAATCGTTTACAAAGCTCACACGTTTCTTGCTCTTAACTAAAAAGCATTGGATGTTAGATGACTTGTGGTTTGTATCAGTTTCAGAAGCAGAGGTGAACTAGCAATGGTCCTTATGTGTAGGAAGCAACGTTCTTTTGTTCAGAGTACCCTCAGGTTTTTGGCTCTATTAGAGACTCTAGAAAGCCAGATCATGCTTCCAGCTTTAAAGTAGAGTGTGTTTCATGGATGAGAACTGTGCTGTGTGTTTCCCTTCAGAAATGGAGTTAAATCACAGGCTCTGTGTCTTCCTACAAGGAAGACATCTTTTCAGGTAAACTCAGTCACTTTCAAACTCAAAGGAAGCTACATCGTTCACAAAGCTCACACGTTTCTAGCTCTTAACTTGAAAACATTGCATGTTAATGGAACTGTGCTTGTATCAGTTTCAGAAGAAGAGTTGACCTAGATATGTGCAGTATGTGTTGGAAACACTGTTATTTTGTTCTGATGACAGTCATGTTTCTTGCTGTATTAGAGACTCTTAGAAAGGAAGAGCGTGCTTCTTGCTCTAAAGCAGAGAGTGTTTCATGATTGAGAACTGTGCTGTGTGTTTTCCTTCAGAAATGGAGTTAAATCAAAGGCTCTGTGTCTTCCTACAAGCAAGACATCATTTCAGGCAAACGCAGTCACTTTTCAGCACAAATGAATATAAATCGTTTTCAAAGCTCACACGTTTCTTGCTCTTAACTAAAAAGCATTGGATGTTAGATGACTCGGGGTTTGTGTCAGTTTCAGAAGCACAGTTGACCTAGATATGGTCCGTATGTGTAGGAAACACTGTTATTTTGTTCTGACCACAGTCACGTTTCCTGCTGTATTAGAGACTCTTAGAAAGCAAGAGCGTGCTTCTTGCTCTAAAGCAGAGTGTGTTTCATGGATGAGAACTGTGCTGTGTGTTTCCCTTAACAAATGGAGTTAAATCCCAGGCTCTGTGTCTTCCTACAAGCAAGACATCTTTTCAGGTAAACGCAGTCACTATTCAGCTCAAATGAATATATATCGTTTACGAAGATGACACGTTACTCGCTCTTCACTGAAAAGCATTGGATGTTAGATGACTTGTGGTTTTTATCAGTTTCAGAAGCAGAGTTGAACCAGCGATGGTCCGTATATGTAGGAAACATCGCTCTTTTGTTCTGAGCACACTCACGTGTGCAAGAGCGTGCTTCTTCTTATATGCAGAGTGTGTTTCATGGATGAGAACTGTGCTGTGTGTTTCCCTTCAGAAATGGAGTTAAATCACAGGCTCTGCATCTTCCTACAAGCAAGACATGGTTTCACGTAAACTCAGTCACCTTTCAGCTCAAACATAGCAACATTTTTCACGTAGCTCACACGAATCTTGCTCTTAAGTGTAAAGCATTGGATGTTAGAGGACCTGTGGTTTGTATCAGTTTCAGAAGCAGAGTTGAACTAGCAATGGTCCTTATGTGTAGGAAACACCGTTCTTTTGTTCTGAGTACCCTCAAGTTTCTGGCTCTATTAGAGACTCTGGAAAGCAAGAGCATGCTATTAGCTCTAAAACAGAGTGTGTGTCATGGATGAGAACTGTGCTGTGTGTTTTCCTTCAGAAATGGAGTAAAATCCCAGGCTCTCTGTCTTCCTACATCTAAGAGATCGTTTCAGGTAAACTCAGTCACTTTTCAGCTCAAAGGAAGCTACATAGTTCAAGTAATTCACACGTTTCTTGCTCTTAACTGGAAAGCATTGCATGTTAATGGAACTGTAATTTGAATCAGTTTCAGAAGAAGAGTTGACCTACATATGGTCCGTATGTGTGGGAAACACCGTTATTTTGTTCTAACCACAGTGACGTTTCCTGCTCTATTAGAGACTCTTAGAAAACAAGAGCGTGCTCTTGCTCTAAAGCAGAGTGTGTTTCATGGATCAGAACTGTGCTGTGTGTTTCCTTCAGAAATGGAGTTAAATTCCAGGCTCTGTGTCTTCCTACAAGCAAGACATCATTTCAGGTAAACACAGTCACTTTTCAGCTCAAATGAATATAAATCGTGTACGAAGCTCACACGTTTCTTGCTCTTAACTAAAAAGCATTGGATGTTAGATGACTTGTGGTTTGTATCAGTTTCAGAAGCAGAGTTGAACTAGCAATGGTCCTTATGTGTAGGAAACACCGTTGTTTTGTTCTGAGCACGCTCACGTTTCCTGCTCTATTAGAGACTCTAGAAAGCAAGGGCATGCTTCTTCTTATATGCAGAGTGTGTTTCATCGTGAGAACAGGGCAGTGTGTTTCCCTACAGAAATGGAGTTAAATCCCAGGCTCTGAATCTTCCTACAAGCAAGATATCTTTTCAGGTAAACTCAGTCACTTTTCAGTTCAAAGGAAGCTACATAATTCACGAAGCTCACATGTTTCTCGCTCTTAACTTGAAAGCATTGCATGTTAATGGAACTGTGGTTTGTATCAGTTTCAGAGGAAGAGTTGACCTAGATATGGTCTGTATGTGTAGGAAACACCGGTATTTTGTTCTGACCACAGTCACGTTTCCTGCTGTATTAGAGACGATTAGAAAGCAAGAGCGTATTTCTTGCTCTAAAGCAGAGTGTGTTTCATGGATGAGAAGTGTGCTGTGTGTTTCCAATCAGAGATGGAGTTAAATCCCAGGCTCTGTGTCTTCCTACAAGCAAGACAACTTTTCAGGTAAACTAGGTCACTTTTCAGCTCAAAGGAAGCTACATCGTTCACGAAGCTCACACGTTTCTTGCTCTTAACTGAAAAGCATTGGATGTTAGATGAATTGTGGTTTGTATCAGATTCAGAAGCAGAGTTGAACTAGCTATGGTCCATATGTGTAGGAAACACTGTTCTTTTGTTCAGAGTACCCTCAATTTTCTGGCTCTATTAGAGCCTCTCGAATGCCAGAGCATGCTTCATGCTCTAAAGCAGAGTGGGTTTCATGGATGAGAACTGTGCTGTGTGATTCCCTTCAGAAATTGAGTTAAATCCCAGGCTCTGTGTCTTCCTACAAGCAAGACAACTTTTCAGGTAAACTAGGTCACTTTTCAGCTCAAAGGAAGCTACATCGTTCACGAAGCTCACACATTTCTTTCTCTTCACTGAAAAGCATTGGATGTTAGATGACTTGTGGTTTGTATCAGTTTTAGAAGCAGAGTTGAACTAGCGATGGTCCGTTAGTGTAGGAAACACCGTTCTTTTGTTCTGAGCACACTCACGTGTGCAAGGGCGTGCTTCTTCTTATATGCAGAGTGTGTTTCGTGGATGTGATCTGTGCTGTGTGTTTCCCTTCAGAAATGGAGTTAATTCCCAGGCTCTCTGTCTTCCTACAATAAAGACATCTTTTCAGGTAAACTCAGTCACTTTTCAGCTCAAAGGAAGCTACATCGTTCACGAAGCTCACACGTTTCTCGCTCTTAACTTGAAAGCATTTCATGTTACTGGAACTGTGCTTTGTATCAGTTTCAGAAGCAGAGTTTACCTACATATGGTCCCTAAGTGTGGGAAACACCGTTATTTTGTTCTAACCACAGTGACGTTTCCTGCTCTATTAGAGACTCTTAGAAAACAAGAGCGTGCTTCTTGCTCTAAAGGAGAGTGTGTTTCATGGATGAGATCTGTGCTGTGTGTTTCCCTTCAGAAATCGAGTTAAATCCCAGGCTCTGTGACTTCCTATAGCAAGACATCTTTTCAGGTAAACTCAGTCACTTTTCTGCTCAAAGGAAGCTACATCGTTCACGAACCTCACATGTTTCTCGCTCTTAACTTGAAAGCATTGCATGTTAATGGAACTGTGGTTTGTATCAGTTTCAGAAGAAGAGTTGACCTAGATATGGTCCATATGTGTAGGAAACACCGGTATTTTGTTCTGACCACAGTAAAGTTTCCTGCTGTATTAGAGACTCTTAGAAAGCAAGAGTGTGCTTTTTGCTCTAAAGCAGAGTGTGTTTCATGGATGAGAAGTGTGTGCTGTGTGTTTCCCTTCAGAAATGGAGTTAAATTCCAGGCTCTGTGTCGTCCTCCAAGCAAGACATCATTTCAGGTGAACGCAGTCACTTTTCAGCTCAAATGAATATAAATCGTTTACGAAGATCAAATGTTTCTCGCTCTTCCCTGAAAAGCATTGGATGTTAGGTAACTTGTGATTTGTATCAGTTTCAGAAGCAGAGTTGAACTAGCAATGATCCGTATGTGTAGGAAACACCGTTTTTTGTTCTGAGCACACTCACTTTTCCTGCTCTATTAGAGACTCTAGAAAGCAAGAGCATGCCTCTACTTATATGCAGAGTGTGTTTCATTGTGAGAACAGGGCTGTGTGTTTCCCTTCAGAAATGGAGTAAAATCACAGGCTCTGCATCTTCCTACAAGCAAGACTTCGTTTCACATAAACTCAGTCACCTTTCAGCTCAGAAAAAGCTACATCGTTCACGTGGCTCACACGTTTTTTACTCTTAACTGTAAAGCATTGGATGTTAGAGGACATGTGGTTTGTATCAATTTCAGAAGCAGAGTTGAACTAGCAATGGTCTGTATTTGTAATAAACACCGATATTTTGTTCTGAGTTCCCTCAAGTTTCTGGCGCTATTAGAGACTCTGGAAACCAAGAGCATGCTTCTTGCTCTAAAGCAGAGTGTTTTTCATGGATGAGAACTGTGCTGTGTGTTTCTCTTCAGAAATGGAGTGAAATCCCAGGCTCTGTGTCTTCCTACAAACAAGAAATCGTTTCAGGTAAACTCAGTCACTTGTCAGCTCAAAGGAAGCTACATCGTTCACGAAGCTCACACGTTTCTCTCTCTTATTGGAAAGAATTCCATGTTAGAGCAAGTTTCGTTTGTATCAGTTTCAGAAGAAGAGTTGACCTAGATATGGTCCGTATGTGTAGGAAACACCGGTATTTTGTTCTGTCCACAGTCACGTTTCCTGCTGTATTAGAGACTCTAAGAAAGCAAGAGCGTGTTTCTTGCTCTAAAGCAGAGTGTGTTTCATGGATGAGAACTATGCTGTGTGTTTCCCTTCAGAAATGGAGTTAAATCCCAGGCTGTGTGTCTTCCTACAAGCAAGACATCTATTCAGGTAAACGCAGTCACTATTCAGCTCAAATGAATATAAATCGTTTACGAAGCTCACATGTTTCTTGCTCTTAACTAAAAAGCATTGGATGTTAGATGACTTGTGGTTTGTATAAGTTTCAGAAGCCGAGTTGAACTAGCAATGCTTCTTATGTGTAGGAAACACCGTTCTTTTATTCAGAGTACCCTGATATTTCTGGCTCTGTTAGAGACTCTAGATAGCAAGAGCATGCTTCGTGCTCTAAAGGAGAGTGTGTTTCATGGAGTAGATCTGTGCTGTGTGTTTCCCTTCAGATATGGAGTTAAATCCCAGGCTCTGTGTCTTCCTACAAGCAAGACATCTTTTCAGGTAAACTCAGTCACTTTTCAGCTCAAAGGAAGCTACATCGTTCACGAAGCTCACACGTTTCTCGCTCTTAACTTGAAAGCATTGCATGTTAATGGAGCTGTGCTTGTATCAGTTACAAAGAAGAGTTGACCTAGATATGGGCCGTATGTGTAGGAAACACCGTTAGTTTGCACTGACCTCAGTCACGTTTCTTGCTGTATTAGAGACTCTTAGAAAGCAAGAGCGTGCTTCTTGCTCTAAAGCATAGTGTGTTTCATGGATGAGAACTGTGCTGTGTGTTTCCCTTCAGAAATGGAGTTAAATCCCAGGCTCTGTGTCTTCCTACAAGCAAGACATCATTCCAGGTAAACGCAGTCACTTTTCAGCTCAAATGTATATAAATCGTTTACGAAGCTCACACGTTTGTTGCTCTTAACTAAAAAGCATTGGATGTTAGATGACTTGTGGTTTGTATCAGTTTCAAAAGCAGAGTTGAACTAGCAATGGTCTGTATGTTTAGGAAACACAGTTATTTTGTTCTGAGTACCCTCAAGTTTCTGGCTCTATTAGAGGCTCTGGAAAGCAAGAGCATGCTACTTGCTCTAAAGCAGAGTGTGTGTCATGGATGAGAACTCTGCTGTGTGTTTCCCTTCAGAAATGGAGTTAGATCCCAGGCTCTGTGTCTTCCTACAATTAAGACATCTTTTCAGGTAAACTCAGTCACTTTTCAGCTCAAAGGAATCTACATCGTCCACGAAGCTCAAACGTTTCTCGCTCTTAACTTGAAAGCATTGCATGTTAATGGAACTGTGCTTTGTATCATTTTCAGAAGAAGAGTTGACCTAGATTTTGTCCGTATGTTTAGGAAACACCGGTATTTTCTTCTGACCACAGTCACGTTTCCTGCTGTATTAGAGACTCTTAGAAAGCCACAATGTGCTTCTTGCTCTAAAGCAGAGTGTGTTTCATGGATGAGAACTGTGCTGTGTGTTTCCCTTCAGAAATGGAGTCAAATCCCAGTCTCTGTGTCTTCCTACAAGCAAGACAACTTTTCAGGTAAACTAGGTCACTTTTCAGCTCAAAGGAAGCTACATCGTTCATGAAGCTCACACGTTTCTCACTCTTAACTGAAAAGCATTGTATGTTAGATGAACTGTGGTTTGTATCAGGTTCAGAAGCAGAGTTGAACTAGCTATGGTCCGTATGTGGAGGAAACACCGTTCTTTTGTTCAGAGTACCCTCAATTTTCTGGCTCTATTAGAGACTCTAGAAAGCAAGAGCATGCTTTGTGCTCTAAAGCAGAGTGTGTTTCATGGATGAGAACTGTGCTGTGTGTTTCTCTTCAGAAATGGAGTGAAATCCCAGGCTCTGTGTCTTCCTACAAACAAGAAATCGTTTCAGGTAAACTCAGTCACTTGTCAGCTCAAAGGAAGCTACATCGTTCACGAAGCTCACACGTTTCTCTCTCTTATTGGAAAGAATTCCATGTTAGAGCAAGTTTCGTTTGTATCAGTTTCAGAAGAAGAGTTGACCTAGATATGGTCCGTATGTGTAGGAAACACCGGTATTTTGTTCTGTCCACAGTCACGTTTCCTGCTGTATTAGAGACTCTAAGAAAGCAAGAGCGTGTTTCTTGCTCTAAAGCAGAGTGTTTCATGGATGAGAACTATGCTGTGTGTTTCCCTTCAGAAATGGAGTTAAATCCCAGGCTGTGTGTCTTCCTACAAGCAAGACATCTATTCAGGTAAACGCAGTCACTATTCAGCTCAAATGAATATAAATCGTTTACGAAGCTCACATGTTTCTTGCTCTTAACTAAAAAGCATTGGATGTTAGATGACTTGTGGTTTGTATAAGTTTCAGAAGCCGAGTTGAACTAGCAATGCTTCTTATGTGTAGGAAACACCGTTCTTTTATTCAGAGTACCCTGATATTTCTGGCTCTGTTAGAGACTCTAGATAGCAAGAGCATGCTTCGTGCTCTAAAGGAGAGTGTGTTTCATGGAGTAGATCTGTGCTGTGTGTTTCCCTTCAGAAATGGAGTTAAATCCCAGGCTCTGTGTCTTCCTACAAGCAAGACATCTTTTCAGGTAAACTCAGTCACTTTTCAGCTCAAAGGAAGCTACATCGTTCACGAAGCTCACACGTTTCTCGCTCTTAACTTGAAAGCATTGCATGTTAATGGAGCTGTGCTTGTATCAGTTTCAAAGAAGAGTTGACCTAGATATGGGCCGTATGTGTAGGAAACACCGTTAGTTTGCACTGACCTCAGTCACGTTTCTTGCTGTATTAGAGACTCTTAGAAAGCAAGAGCGTGCTTCTTGCTCTAAAGCATAGTGTGTTTCATGGATGAGAACTGTGCTGTGTGTTTCCCTTCAGAAATGGAGTTAAATCCCAGGCTCTGTGTCTTCCTACAAGCAAGACATCATTCCAGGTAAACGCAGTCACTTTTCAGCTCAAATGTATATAAATCGTTTACGAAGCTCACACGTTTGTTGCTCTTAACTAAAAAGCATTGGATGTTAGATGACTTGTGGTTTGTATCAGTTTCAAAAGCAGAGTTGAACTAGCAATGGTCTGTATGTTTAGGAAACACAGTTATTTTGTTCTGAGTACCCTCAAGTTTCTGGCTCTATTAGAGGCTCTGGAAAGCAAGAGCATGCTACTTGCTCTAAAGCAGAGTGTGTGTCATGGATGAGAACTCTGCTGTGTGTTTCCCTTCAGAAATGGAGTTAGATCCCAGGCTCTGTGTCTTCCTACAATTAAGACATCTTTTCAGGTAAACTCAGTCACTTTTCAGCTCAAAGGAATCTACATCGTCCACGAAGCTCAAACGTTTCTCGCTCTTAACTTGAAAGCATTGCATGTTAATGGAACTGTGCTTTGTATCATTTTCAGAAGAAGAGTTGACCTAGATTTTGTCCGTATGTTTAGGAAACACCGGTATTTTCTTCTGACCACAGTCACGTTTCCTGCTGTATTAGAGACTCTTAGAAAGCCACAATGTGCTTCTTGCTCTAAAGCAGAGTGTGTTTCATGGATGAGAACTGTGCTGTGTGTTTCCCTTCAGAAATGGAGTCAAATCCCAGTCTCTGTGTCTTCCTACAAGCAAGACAACTTTTCAGGTAAACTAGGTCACTTTTCAGCTCAAAGGAAGCTACATCGTTCATGAAGCTCACACGTTTCTCACTCTTAACTGAAAAGCATTGTATGTTAGATGAACTGTGGTTTGTATCAGGTTCAGAAGCAGAGTTGAACTAGCTATGGTCCGTATGTGGAGGAAACACCGTTCTTTTGTTCAGAGTACCCTCAATTTTCTGGCTCTATTAGAGACTCTAGAAAGCAAGAGCATGCTTTGTGCTCTAAAGCAGAGTGTGTTTCATGGATGAGAACTGTGCTGTGTGTTTCCCTTCAGAAATGGAGTTAAATTCCAGGCTCTGTGTCTTCTTACAAGCAAGACATTATTTCAGGTAAACACAGTCACTTTTCAGCTCAAATGAATATAAATCGTTTACGAAGCTCACACATTTCTTGCTCTTAACGAAAAAGCATTGGATGTTAGATGACTTCTGGTTTGTATAAGTTTCAGAAGCCGAGTTGAACTAGCAATGCTTCTTATGTGTAGGAAACACCGTTCTTTTATTCAGAGTACCCTGAAATTTCTGGCTCTGTTAGAGACTCTAGAAAGCAAGAGCATGCTTCGTGCTCTAAAGGAGAGTGTGTTTCATGGATTAGATCTGTGCTGTGTGTTTCCCTTCAGAAATGGAGTTAAATCCCAGGCTCTGTGTCTTCCTACAAGCAAGACATCTTTTCAGGTAAACTCAGTCACTTTTCAGCTCAAAGGAAGCTACATCGTTCACGAAGCTCACACGTTTCTCACTATTAACTTGAAAGCATTGCATGTTAATGGAACTGTGCTTGTATCAGTTTCAGAAGAAGAGTTGACCTAGATATGGGCCGTATGTGTAGGAAACACCGTTAGTTTGCTCTGACCACAGTCACGTTTCTTGCTGTATTAGAGAGTCTTAGAAAGCAAGAGCGTGCTTCTTGTTCTAAAGCAGAGTGTGTTTCATGGATGAAAACTGTGCTGTGTGTTTCCCTTCAGAAATGGAGTTAAATTCCAGGCTCTGTGTCTTCCTACAAGCAAGACATCATTCCAGGTAAACGCAGTCACTTTTCAGCTCAAATGTATATAAATCGTTTACGAAGCTCACTCGTTTGTTGCTCTTAACTAAAAACCACTGGATGTTAGATGACTTGTGGTTTGTATCAGTTTCAGAAGCAGAGTTGAACTAGCAAAGGTCTGTATGTTTAGGAAACACCGATATTTTGTTCTGAGTACCCTCAAGTTTCTGGCTCTATTAGAGGCTCTGGAAAGCAAGAGCATGCTACTTGCTCTAAAGCAGAGTGTGTGTCATGGATGAGAACTGTGCTGTGTGTTTCCCTTCAGAAATGGAGTTAGATCCCAGGCTCTATGTCTTCCTACAATTAAGACATCTTTTCAGGTAAACTCAGTCACTATTCAGCTCAAAGGAAGCTACATCGTCCACGAAGCTCACACGTTTCTCGCTCTTAACTTGAAAGCATTGCATGTTAATGGAACTGTGCTTTGTATCAGTTTCAGAAGAAGAGTTGACCTAGATTTTGTCCATATGTGTAGGAAACACCGGTATTTTCTTCTGACCACAGTCACGTTTCCTGCTGTATTAGAGACTCTTAGAAAGCCACAACGTGCTTCTTGCTCTAAAGCAGAGTGTGTTTCATGGATGAGAACTGTGCTGTGTGTTTCCCTTCAGAAATGGAGTGTAATCCCAGTCTCTGTGTCTTCCTACTAGCAAGACAACTTTTCAGGTAAACTAGGTCACTTTTCAGCTCAAAGGAAGCTACATCGTTCATGAAGCTCACACATTTCTCGCTCTTAAATGAAAAGCATTGTATGTTAGATGAACTGTGGTTTGTATCAGGTTCAGAAGCAGAGTTGAACTAGCTATGGTCCGTATGTGTAGGAAACACCGTTCTTTTGTTCAGAGTACCCTCAATTTTCTGGCTCTATTAGAGACTCTAGAAAGCAAGAGCATGCTTCGTGCTCTAAAGCAGAGTGTGTTTCATGGATGAGAACTGTGCTGTGTGTTTCCCTTCAGAAATGGAGTTGAATTCCAGGCTCTGTGTCTTCCTACAAGCAAGACATTATTTCAGGTAAACAAGGTCACTTTTCAGCTCAAATGAATATAAATCGTTTACAAAGCTCACACGTTTCTTGCTCTTAACTAAAAAGCATTGGATGTTAGATGACTTGTGGTTTGTATCAGTTTCAAAAGCAGAGTTGAACTAGCAATGGTCTGTATGTTTAGGAAACACAGTTATTTTGTTCTGAGTACCCTCAAGTTTCTGGCTCTATTAGAGGCTCTGGAAAGCAAGAGCATGCTACTTGCTCTAAAGCAGAGTGTGTGTCATGGATGAGAACTCTGCTGTGTGTTTCCCTTCAGAAATGGAGTTAGATCCCAGGCTCTGTGTCTTCCTACAATTAAGACATCTTTTCAGGTAAACTCAGTCACTTTTCAGCTCAAAGGAATCTACATCGTCCACGAAGCTCAAACGTTTCTCGCTCTTAACTTGAAAGCATTGCATGTTAATGGAACTGTGCTTTGTATCATTTTCAGAAGAAGAGTTGACCTAGATTTTGTCCGTATGTTTAGGAAACACCGGTATTTTCTTCTGACCACAGTCACGTTTCCTGCTGTATTAGAGACTCTTAGAAAGCCACAATGTGCTTCTTGCTCTAAAGCAGAGTGTGTTTCATGGATGAGAACTGTGCTGTGTGTTTCCCTTCAGAAATGGAGTCAAATCCCAGTCTCTGTGTCTTCCTACAAGCAAGACAACTTTTCAGGTAAACTAGGTCACTTTTCAGCTCAAAGGAAGCTACATCGTTCATGAAGCTCACACGTTTCTCACTCTTAACTGAAAAGCATTGTATGTTAGATGAACTGTGGTTTGTATCAGGTTCAGAAGCAGAGTTGAACTAGCTATGGTCCGTATGTGGAGGAAACACCGTTCTTTTGTTCAGAGTACCCTCAATTTTCTGGCTCTATTAGAGACTCTAGAAAGCAAGAGCATGCTTTGTGCTCTAAAGCAGAGTGTGTTTCATGGATGAGAACTGTGCTGTGTGTTTCTCTTCAGAAATGGAGTGAAATCCCAGGCTCTGTGTCTTCCTACAAACAAGAAATCGTTTCAGGTAAACTCAGTCACTTGTCAGCTCAAAGGAAGCTACATCGTTCACGAAGCTCACACGTTTCTCTCTCTTATTGGAAAGAATTCCATGTTAGAGCAAGTTTCGTTTGTATCAGTTTCAGAAGAAGAGTTGACCTAGATATGGTCCGTATGTGTAGGAAACACCGGTATTTTGTTCTGTCCACAGTCACGTTTCCTGCTGTATTAGAGACTCTAAGAAAGCAAGAGCGTGTTTCTTGCTCTAAAGCAGAGTGTTTCATGGATGAGAACTATGCTGTGTGTTTCCCTTCAGAAATGGAGTTAAATCCCAGGCTGTGTGTCTTCCTACAAGCAAGACATCTATTCAGGTAAACGCAGTCACTATTCAGCTCAAATGAATATAAATCGTTTACGAAGCTCACATGTTTCTTGCTCTTAACTAAAAAGCATTGGATGTTAGATGACTTGTGGTTTGTATAAGTTTCAGAAGCCGAGTTGAACTAGCAATGCTTCTTATGTGTAGGAAACACCGTTCTTTTATTCAGAGTACCCTGATATTTCTGGCTCTGTTAGAGACTCTAGATAGCAAGAGCATGCTTCGTGCTCTAAAGGAGAGTGTGTTTCATGGAGTAGATCTGTGCTGTGTGTTTCCCTTCAGAAATGGAGTTAAATCCCAGGCTCTGTGTCTTCCTACAAGCAAGACATCTTTTCAGGTAAACTCAGTCACTTTTCAGCTCAAAGGAAGCTACATCGTTCACGAAGCTCACACGTTTCTCGCTCTTAACTTGAAAGCATTGCATGTTAATGGAGCTGTGCTTGTATCAGTTTCAAAGAAGAGTTGACCTAGATATGGGCCGTATGTGTAGGAAACACCGTTAGTTTGCACTGACCTCAGTCACGTTTCTTGCTGTATTAGAGACTCTTAGAAAGCAAGAGCGTGCTTCTTGCTCTAAAGCATAGTGTGTTTCATGGATGAGAACTGTGCTGTGTGTTTCCCTTCAGAAATGGAGTTAAATCCCAGGCTCTGTGTCTTCCTACAAGCAAGACATCATTCCAGGTAAACGCAGTCACTTTTCAGCTCAAATGTATATAAATCGTTTACGAAGCTCACACGTTTGTTGCTCTTAACTAAAAAGCATTGGATGTTAGATGACTTGTGGTTTGTATCAGTTTCAAAAGCAGAGTTGAACTAGCAATGGTCTGTATGTTTAGGAAACACAGTTATTTTGTTCTGAGTACCCTCAAGTTTCTGGCTCTATTAGAGGCTCTGGAAAGCAAGAGCATGCTACTTGCTCTAAAGCAGAGTGTGTGTCATGGATGAGAACTCTGCTGTGTGTTTCCCTTCAGAAATGGAGTTAGATCCCAGGCTCTGTGTCTTCCTACAATTAAGACATCTTTTCAGGTAAACTCAGTCACTTTTCAGCTCAAAGGAATCTACATCGTCCACGAAGCTCAAACGTTTCTCGCTCTTAACTTGAAAGCATTGCATGTTAATGGAACTGTGCTTTGTATCATTTTCAGAAGAAGAGTTGACCTAGATTTTGTCCGTATGTTTAGGAAACACCGGTATTTTCTTCTGACCACAGTCACGTTTCCTGCTGTATTAGAGACTCTTAGAAAGCCACAATGTGCTTCTTGCTCTAAAGCAGAGTGTGTTTCATGGATGAGAACTGTGCTGTGTGTTTCCCTTCAGAAATGGAGTCAAATCCCAGTCTCTGTGTCTTCCTACAAGCAAGACAACTTTTCAGGTAAACTAGGTCACTTTTCAGCTCAAAGGAAGCTACATCGTTCATGAAGCTCACACGTTTCTCACTCTTAACTGAAAAGCATTGTATGTTAGATGAACTGTGGTTTGTATCAGGTTCAGAAGCAGAGTTGAACTAGCTATGGTCCGTATGTGGAGGAAACACCGTTCTTTTGTTCAGAGTACCCTCAATTTTCTGGCTCTATTAGAGACTCTAGAAAGCAAGAGCATGCTTTGTGCTCTAAAGCAGAGTGTGTTTCATGGATGAGAACTGTGCTGTGTGTTTCCCTTCAGAAATGGAGTTAAATTCCAGGCTCTGTGTCTTCTTACAAGCAAGACATTATTTCAGGTAAACACAGTCACTTTTCAGCTCAAATGAATATAAATCGTTTACGAAGCTCACACATTTCTTGCTCTTAACGAAAAAGCATTGGATGTTAGATGACTTCTGGTTTGTATAAGTTTCAGAAGCCGAGTTGAACTAGCAATGCTTCTTATGTGTAGGAAACACCGTTCTTTTATTCAGAGTACCCTGAAATTTCTGGCTCTGTTAGAGACTCTAGAAAGCAAGAGCATGCTTCGTGCTCTAAAGGAGAGTGTGTTTCATGGATTAGATCTGTGCTGTGTGTTTCCCTTCAGAAATGGAGTTAAATCCCAGGCTCTGTGTCTTCCTACAAGCAAGACATCTTTTCAGGTAAACTCAGTCACTTTTCAGCTCAAAGGAAGCTACATCGTTCACGAAGCTCACACGTTTCTCACTATTAACTTGAAAGCATTGCATGTTAATGGAACTGTGCTTGTATCAGTTTCAGAAGAAGAGTTGACCTAGATATGGGCCGTATGTGTAGGAAACACCGTTAGTTTGCTCTGACCACAGTCACGTTTCTTGCTGTATTAGAGAGTCTTAGAAAGCAAGAGCGTGCTTCTTGTTCTAAAGCAGAGTGTGTTTCATGGATGAAAACTGTGCTGTGTGTTTCCCTTCAGAAATGGAGTTAAATTCCAGGCTCTGTGTCTTCCTACAAGCAAGACATCATTCCAGGTAAACGCAGTCACTTTTCAGCTCAAATGTATATAAATCGTTTACGAAGCTCACTCGTTTGTTGCTCTTAACTAAAAACCACTGGATGTTAGATGACTTGTGGTTTGTATCAGTTTCAGAAGCAGAGTTGAACTAGCAAAGGTCTGTATGTTTAGGAAACACCGATATTTTGTTCTGAGTACCCTCAAGTTTCTGGCTCTATTAGAGGCTCTGGAAAGCAAGAGCATGCTACTTGCTCTAAAGCAGAGTGTGTGTCATGGATGAGAACTGTGCTGTGTGTTTCCCTTCAGAAATGGAGTTAGATCCCAGGCTCTATGTCTTCCTACAATTAAGACATCTTTTCAGGTAAACTCAGTCACTATTCAGCTCAAAGGAAGCTACATCGTCCACGAAGCTCACACGTTTCTCGCTCTTAACTTGAAAGCATTGCATGTTAATGGAACTGTGCTTTGTATCAGTTTCAGAAGAAGAGTTGACCTAGATTTTGTCCATATGTGTAGGAAACACCGGTATTTTCTTCTGACCACAGTCACGTTTCCTGCTGTATTAGAGACTCTTAGAAAGCCACAACGTGCTTCTTGCTCTAAAGCAGAGTGTGTTTCATGGATGAGAACTGTGCTGTGTGTTTCCCTTCAGAAATGGAGTGTAATCCCAGTCTCTGTGTCTTCCTACTAGCAAGACAACTTTTCAGGTAAACTAGGTCACTTTTCAGCTCAAAGGAAGCTACATCGTTCATGAAGCTCACACATTTCTCGCTCTTAAATGAAAAGCATTGTATGTTAGATGAACTGTGGTTTGTATCAGGTTCAGAAGCAGAGTTGAACTAGCTATGGTCCGTATGTGTAGGAAACACCGTTCTTTTGTTCAGAGTACCCTCAATTTTCTGGCTCTATTAGAGACTCTAGAAAGCAAGAGCATGCTTCGTGCTCTAAAGCAGAGTGTGTTTCATGGATGAGAACTGTGCTGTGTGTTTCCCTTCAGAAATGGAGTTGAATTCCAGGCTCTGTGTCTTCCTACAAGCAAGACATTATTTCAGGTAAACAAGGTCACTTTTCAGCTCAAATGAATATAAATCGTTTACAAAGCTCACACGTTTCTTGCTCTTAACTAAAAAGCATTGGATGTTAGATGACTTGTGGTTTGTATCAGTTTCAGAAGCAGAGGTGAACTAGCAATGGTCCTTATGTGTAGGAAGCAACGTTCTTTTGTTCAGAGTACCCTCAGGTTTTTGGCTCTATTAGAGACTCTAGAAAGCCAGATCATGCTTCCAGCTTTAAAGTAGAGTGTGTTTCATGGATGAGAACTGTGCTGTGTGTTTCCCTTCAGAAATGGAGTTAAATCACAGGCTCTGTGTCTTCCTACAAGGAAGACATCTTTTCAGGTAAACTCAGTCACTTTCAAACTCAAAGGAAGCTACATCGTTCACAAAGCTCACACGTTTCTAGCTCTTAACTTGAAAGCATTGCATGTTAATGGAACTGTGCTTGTATCAGTTTCAGAAGAAGAGTTGACCTAGATATGTGCAGTATGTGTTGGAAACACTGTTATTTTGTTCTGATGACAGTCATGTTTCTTGCTGTATTAGAGACTCTTAGAAAGGAAGAGCGTGCTTCTTGCTCTAAAGCAGAGAGTGTTTCATGATTGAGAACTGTGCTGTGTGTTTTCCTTCAGAAATGGAGTTAAATCAAAGGCTCTGTGTCTTCCTACAAGCAAGACATCATTTCAGGCAAACGCAGTCACTTTTCAGCACAAATGAATATAAATCGTTTTCAAAGCTCACACGTTTCTTGCTCTTAACTAAAAAGCATTGGATGTTAGATGACTCGGGGTTTGTGTCAGTTTCAGAAGCACAGTTGACCTAGATATGGTCCGTATGTGTAGGAAACACTGTTATTTTGTTCTGACCACAGTCACGTTTCCTGCTGTATTAGAGACTCTTAGAAAGCAAGAGCGTGCTTCTTGCTCTAAAGCAGAGTGTGTTTCATGGATGAGAACTGTGCTGTGTGTTTCCCTTAACAAATGGAGTTAAATCCCAGGCTCTGTGTCTTCCTACAAGCAAGACATCTTTTCAGGTAAACGCAGTCACTATTCAGCTCAAATGAATATATATCGTTTACGAAGATGACACGTTACTCGCTCTTCACTGAAAAGCATTGGATGTTAGATGACTTGTGGTTTTTATCAGTTTCAGAAGCAGAGTTGAACCAGCGATGGTCCGTATATGTAGGAAACATCGCTCTTTTGTTCTGAGCACACTCACGTGTGCAAGAGCGTGCTTCTTCTTATATGCAGAGTGTGTTTCATGGATGAGAACTGTGCTGTGTGTTTCCCTTCAGAAATGGAGTTAAATCACAGGCTCTGCATCTTCCTACAAGCAAGACATGGTTTCACGTAAACTCAGTCACCTTTCAGCTCAAACATAGCAACATTTTTCACGTAGCTCACACGAATCTTGCTCTTAAGTGTAAAGCATTGGATGTTAGAGGACCTGTGGTTTGTATCAGTTTCAGAAGCAGAGTTGAACTAGCAATGGTCCTTATGTGTAGGAAACACCGTTCTTTTGTTCTGAGTACCCTCAAGTTTCTGGCTCTATTAGAGACTCTGGAAAGCAAGAGCATGCTATTAGCTCTAAAACAGAGTGTGTGTCATGGATGAGAACTGTGCTGTGTGTTTTCCTTCAGAAATGGAGTAAAATCCCAGGCTCTCTGTCTTCCTACATCTAAGAGATCGTTTCAGGTAAACTCAGTCACTTTTCAGCTCAAAGGAAGCTACATAGTTCAAGTAATTCACACGTTTCTTGCTCTTAACTGGAAAGCATTGCATGTTAATGGAACTGTAATTTGAATCAGTTTCAGAAGAAGAGTTGACCTACATATGGTCCGTATGTGTGGGAAACACCGTTATTTTGTTCTAACCACAGTGACGTTTCCTGCTCTATTAGAGACTCTTAGAAAACAAGAGCGTGCTCTTGCTCTAAAGCAGAGTGTGTTTCATGGATCAGAACTGTGCTGTGTGTTTCCTTCAGAAATGGAGTTAAATTCCAGGCTCTGTGTCTTCCTACAAGCAAGACATCATTTCAGGTAAACACAGTCACTTTTCAGCTCAAATGAATATAAATCGTGTACGAAGCTCACACGTTTCTTGCTCTTAACTAAAAAGCATTGGATGTTAGATGACTTGTGGTTTGTATCAGTTTCAGAAGCAGAGTTGAACTAGCAATGGTCCTTATGTGTAGGAAACACCGTTGTTTTGTTCTGAGCACGCTCACGTTTCCTGCTCTATTAGAGACTCTAGAAAGCAAGGGCATGCTTCTTCTTATATGCAGAGTGTGTTTCATCGTGAGAACAGGGCAGTGTGTTTCCCTACAGAAATGGAGTTAAATCCCAGGCTCTGAATCTTCCTACAAGCAAGATATCTTTTCAGGTAAACTCAGTCACTTTTCAGTTCAAAGGAAGCTACATCATTCACGAAGCTCACATGTTTCTCGCTCTTAACTTGAAAGCATTGCATGTTAATGGAACTGTGGTTTGTATCAGTTTCAGAGGAAGAGTTGACCTAGATATGGTCTGTATGTGTAGGAAACACCGGTATTTTGTTCTGACCACAGTCACGTTTCCTGCTGTATTAGAGACGATTAGAAAGCAAGAGCGTATTTCTTGCTCTAAAGCAGAGTGTGTTTCATGGATGAGAAGTGTGCTGTGTGTTTCCCTTCAGAGATGGAGTTAAATCCCAGGCTCTGTGTCTTCCTACAAGCAAGACAACTTTTCAGGTAAACTAGGTCACTTTTCAGCTCAAAGGAAGCTACATCGTTCACGAAGCTCACACGTTTCTTGCTCTTAACTGAAAAGCATTGGATGTTAGATGAATTGTGGTTTGTATCAGATTCAGAAGCAGAGTTGAACTAGCTATGGTCCATATGTGTAGGAAACACTGTTCTTTTGTTCAGAGTACCCTCAATTTTCTGGCTCTATTAGAGCCTCTCGAATGCCAGAGCATGCTTCATGCTCTAAAGCAGAGTGGGTTTCATGGATGAGAACTGTGCTGTGTGATTCCCTTCAGAAATTGAGTTAAATCCCAGGCTCTGTGTCTTCCTACAAGCAAGACAACTTTTCAGGTAAACTAGGTCACTTTTCAGCTCAAAGGAAGCTACATCGTTCACGAAGCTCACACATTTCTTTCTCTTCACTGAAAAGCATTGGATGTTAGATGACTTGTGGTTTGTATCAGTTTTAGAAGCAGAGTTGAACTAGCGATGGTCCGTTAGTGTAGGAAACACCGTTCTTTTGTTCTGAGCACACTCACGTGTGCAAGGGCGTGCTTCTTCTTATATGCAGAGTGTGTTTCGTGGATGTGATCTGTGCTGTGTGTTTCCCTTCAGAAATGGAGTTAATTCCCAGGCTCTCTGTCTTCCTACAATAAAGACATCTTTTCAGGTAAACTCAGTCACTTTTCAGCTCAAAGGAAGCTACATCGTTCACGAAGCTCACACGTTTCTCGCTCTTAACTTGAAAGCATTTCATGTTACTGGAACTGTGCTTTGTATCAGTTTCAGAAGCAGAGTTTACCTACATATGGTCCCTAAGTGTGGGAAACACCGTTATTTTGTTCTAACCACAGTGACGTTTCCTGCTCTATTAGAGACTCTTAGAAAACAAGAGCGTGCTTCTTGCTCTAAAGCAGAGTGCCTTTCATGGATGAGAACTGTGCTGTGTGTTTCCCTTCAGAAATGGAGTTAAATTCCAGGCTCTGTGTCTTCCTACAAGCAAGACATCTTTTCAGGTAAACTCAGTCACTTTTCAGCTCAAAGGATGCTACATCGTTCACGAAGCTCATACGTTTCTTGCTCTTAACTTGAAAGCATTGCATGTTAATGGAACCGTGGTTTGTATCAGTTTCAGAAGAAGAGTTGACCTAGATATGGTCCATATGTCTAGGAAACATCGTTATTTTTTTCTGACCACAGTCACGTTTCATGCTGTATTAGAGAATCTTAGAAAGCAACACTGTGCTTCTTGCTCTAAAGCAGAGTGTGTTTCATGTATAAGAACTGTGCTGTGTGTTTCCCTTCAGAAATGGAGTTAAATTCCAGGCTCTGTGTCTTCCTGCAAGCAAGACATAATTTTAGTTAAACGAAGTCACTTTTCAGCTCAAATGAATGTAAATCGTTTACGAAGCTCACACGTTTCTTGCTCTTAACTGAAAAGCATTGGATGTTAGATGACTTGTGGTTTGTATCAGTTTCAGAAGCACAGTTGAACTAGCACTGGTCCATATGTGTAGGAACACCGTTCTTTTGTTCAGGGTACCCTCAAGTTTATGGCTCACTTAGAGACTCTAGAAAGCAAGAGCATGCTTCGTGCTCTAAAGCAGAGTGTTTTTCATGGATGAGAACTGTGCTGTGTGTTTCCCTTCAGAAATGGAGTTAAATCCCAGGCTCTGTGTCTTCCTACAAGCAAGACATCTTTTCAGGTAAACTCAGTCACTTTTCAGCTCAAAGGATGCTACATCGTTCACGAAGCTCACATGTTTCTCGCTCTTAACTTGAAAGCATTGCATGTTAATGGAACCGTGGTTTGTATCAGTTTCAGAAGAAGAGTTGACCTAGATATGTACAGTATGTGTTGGAAACACCGTTATTTTGTTCTGACCACAGTAACATTTCCTGCTGTATTAGAGACTCTTAGAAAGCAAGAGCGTGCTTCTTGCTCTAAAGCAGAGTGTGTTTCATGATTGAGAACTGTGCTGTGTGTTTCCCTTCAGAAATGGAGTTAAATCAAAGGCTCTGTGTCTTCCTACAAGCAAGAGATCATTTCAGTCAAACGCACTCACTTTTCAGCTCAAATGAATATAAATCGTTTTCGAAGCTCACACGTTTCTTGCTCTTAACTAAAAAGCATTGGATGTTAGATGACTCGGGGTTTGTGTCAGTTTCAGAAGCAGAGTTGACCTAGATATGGTCCGTATGTGTAGGAAACACTGTTATTTTGTTCTGACCACAGTCACGTTTCCTGCTGTATTAGAGACTCTTAGAAAGCAAGAGCGTGCTTCTTGCTCTAAAGCAGAGTGTGTTTCATGGATGAGAACTGTGCTGTGTGTTTCCCTTAACAAATGGAGTTAAATCCCAGGCTCTGTGTCTTCCTACAAGCAAGACATCTTTTCAGGTAAACGCAGTCACTATTCAGCTCAAATGAATATATATCATTTACGAAGATCACACGTTACTCGCTCTACACTGAAAAGCATTGGATGTTAGATGACTTGTGGTTTTTATCAGTTTCAGAAGCAGAGTTGAACCAGCGATGGTCCGTATATGTAGGAAACATCGTTCTTTTGTTCTGAGCACACTCACGTGTGCAAGAGCGTGCTTCTTCTTATATGCAGAGTGTGTTTCATGATTGAGAACTGTGCTGTGTGTTTCCCTTCAGAAATGGAGTTAAATCACAGGCTCTGCATCCTCCTACAAGCAAGACATGGTTTCACGTAAACTCAGTCACCTTTCAGCTCAAACATAGCAACATTGTTCACATAGCTCACACGAATATTGCTCTTAACTGTAAAGCATTGGATGTTAGAGGACCTGTGGTTTGTATCAGTTTCAGAAGCAGAGTTGAACTAGCAATGGTCCGTATGTGTAGGAAATACCGTTATTTTGTTCTGAGTACCCTCAAGTTTCTGGCTCTATTAGAGACTCTGGAAAGCAAGAGCATGCTACTAGCTCTAAAACAGAGTGTGTGTCATGGATGAGAACTGTGCTGTGTGTTTCCCTTCAGAAATGGAGTAAAATCCCAGGCTCTCTGTCTTCCTACATCTAAGAGATCGTTTCAGGTAAACTCAGTCACTTTTCAGCTCAAAGGAAGCTACATCGTTCACGAAGCTCACACGTTTCTCGCTCTTAACTTGAAAGCATTGCATGTTAATGGAACTGTGCTTTGTATCAGTTTCAGAAGAAGACTTGACCTACATATGGTCCCTATGTGTGGGAAACACCGTTATTTTGTTCTAACCACAGTGACGTTTCCTGCTCTATTAGAGACTCTTAGAAAACAAGAGCGTGCTTCTTGCTCTAAAGCAGAGTGCCTTTCATGGATGAGAACTGTGCTGTGTGTTTCCATTCAGAAATGGACTTAAATCCCAGGCTCTGTGTCTTTCTACAAGCAAGACATCTTTTCAGGTAAACTCAGTCACTTTTCAGCTCAAAGGAAGCTACATAATTCATGAAGCTCACACGTTTCTTGCTCTTCACTGGAAAGCATTGCATGTTAATGGAACTGTGCTTTGTATCAGTTTCAGAAGAAGAGTTGACCTAGATATGGTCCGTATGTGTAGGAAACACCGGTATTTTGTTCTTACCACAGTCACATTTCCTGCTGTATTAGAGAATCTTAGAAAGCAAGAGTGTGCTTCTTGCTCTAAAGCAGAGTGCGTTTCATGGATGAGAACTGTGCTGTGTGTTTCCCTTCAGAAATGGAGTTAAATTCCAGGCTCTGTGTCTTCCTGCAAGCAAGACATAATTTTAGGTAAACGAAGTCACTTTTCAGCTCAAATGAATGTAAATCGATTACGAAGCTCACACGTTTCTTGCTCTTTACTGAAAAGCATTGGATGTTAGATGACTTGTGGTTTGTATCAGTTTCAGAAGCAGAGTTGAACTAGCACTGGTCCATATGTGTGGGAACACCGTTCTTTTGTTCTGAGTACCCTCAAGTTTCTGGCTCTAATAGAGACTCTAGAAAGCAAGGGCATGCTTCGTGCTCTAAAGCAGAGTGTTTTTCATGGATGAGAACTGTGCTGTGTGTTTCCCTTCAGAAATGGAGTTAAATCCCAGGCTCTGTGTCTTCCTACAAGCTAGATATCTTTTCAGGTAAACTCAGTCACTTTTCAGCACAAAGGAAGCTACATCGTTCACGAAGCTCACACCTTTCTTGCTCTTAAATGGAAAGTATTTCATGTTAATGCAACTGTGGTTTGTATCAGTTTCAGAAGAAGAGTTGACCTAGATATGGTCCATATGTGTAGGAAACACCGTTATTTTGTTCTGATCACAATCACGTTTCCTGCTGCATTAGAGACTCTTAGAAAGCAAGAGCGTGCTTCTTGCTCTAAAGCAGAGTGTGTTTCATGGATGAGAACTGTGCTGTGTGTTTCCCTTCAGAGATGGAGTTAAATCCCATGCTCTGTGTCTTCCTACAAACAAGAAATCGTTTCAGGTAAACGCAGTCACTTTTCAGCGTAAATGAATATAAATCGTTTACGAAGCTCACATGTTTCTTGCTCTTAACTGAAAAGCATTGTATGTTAGATGACTTGTGGTTTGTATCAGTTTCAGAAGCAGAATTGAACTAGCAATGGTCTCTATGTGTAGGAAACACCGTTCTTTTGTTCTGAGTACCCTCAAATTTCTGGCTCTATTAGAGACTCTAGAAAGCCAGAGCATGCTTCGTGCTCTAAAGCAGAGTGTGTTTCATGGATGAGAACTGTGCTGTGTGTTTCCCTTCAGAAAAGGAGTTAAATTCCAGGCTCTGTGTCTTCCTACAAGCAAGACATAATTTCAGGTAAATGCAGTAGCTGTTCAGCTGAAATGAATATAAATCGTTTATGAAGCTCACACGTTTCTCGCTCTTCACTGGAAAGCATTGCATGTTAATGGAACTGTGCTTTGTATCAGTTTCTGAAGAAGAGTTGACCTAGATTTGGTCCGTATGTCTAGGAAACACCGTTATTTTGTTCTGACCACAGTCACGTTTCCTGCTGTATTACAGAATCTTAGAAAGCAAGACTGTGTTTCTTGCTCTAAAGCAGAGTGTGTTTCATGTATAAGAACTGTGCTGTGTGTTTCCCTTCAGAAATGGAGTTAAATGCCAGGCTCTGTGTCTTCCTGCAAGCAAGACATAATTTTAGGTAATCGAAGTCACTTTTCAGCTCAAATGAATGTAAATCGATTACGAAGCTCACACGTTTCTTGCTCTTAACTGAAAAGCATTGGATGTTAGATGACTTGTGGTTTGTGTCAGTTTCAGAAGCACAGTTGAACTAGCACTGGTCCATATGTGTAGGAACACCGTTCTTTTGTTCAGAGTACCCTCAAGTTTCTGGCTCTAATAGAGACTCTAGAAAGCAAGGGCATGCTTCGTGCTCTAAAGCAGAGTGTTTTTCATGGATGAGAACTGTGCTGTGTGTTTCCCTTCAGAAATGGAGTTAAATCCCAGGCTGTGTGTCTTCCTACAAGCTAGATATCTTTTCAGGTAAACTCAGTCACTTTTCAGCACAATGGAAGCTACATCGTTCACGAAGCTCACACCTTTCTTGCTCTTAACTAGAAAGTATTTCATGTTAATGCAACTGTGCTTTGTATCAGTTTCAGAAGAAGAGTTGACCTACATATGGTCCATATGTGTAGGAAACACCGTTATTTTGTTCTGATCACAATCACGTTTCCTGCTGCATTAGAGACTCTTAGAAAGCAAGAGCGTGCTTCTTGCTCTAAAGCAGAGTGTGTTTCATGGATGAGAACTGTGCTGTGTGTTTCCCTTCAGAGATGGAGTTAAATCCCATGCTCTGTGTCTTCCTACAAACAAGAAATCGTTTCAGGTAAACGCAGTCACTTTTCAGCGTAAATGAATATAAATCGTTTACGAAGCTCACATGTTTCTTGCTCTTAACTGAAAAGCATTGTATGTTAGATGACTTGTGGTTTGTATCAGTTTCAGAAGCAGAATTGAACTAGCAATGGTCTCTATGTGTAGGAAACACCGTTCTTTTGTTCTGAGTACCCTCAAATTTCTGGCTCTATTAGAGATTCTAGAAAGCAAGAGCATGCTTCGTGCTCTAAAGCAGAGTGTGTTTCATGGATGAGAACTGTGCTGTGTGTTTCCCTTCAGAAAAGGAGTTAAATTCCAGGCTCTGTGTCTTCCTACAAGCAAGACATATTTTCAGGTAAATGTAGTAGATTTTCAGCTGAAATGAATATAAATCGTTTACGAAGCTCACACGTTTCTCGCTCTTAACTGGAAAGCATTGTTTGTTAATGGAACTGTGCTTTGTATCAGTTTCTGAAGAAGAGTTGACCTAGATTTGGTCCGTAGGTCAAGAAACACCGTTATTTTGTTCTGACCACAGTCACGTTTCCTGCTGTATTAGATAATCTTAGAAAGCAAGAGTGTGCTTCTTGCTCTAAAGCAGAGTGTGTTTCATGGATGAGAACTGTGCTGTGTGTTTCCCTTCAGAAATGGAGTTAAATCATAGGCTCTGTATCTTCCTATAAGCAAGACATCTTTTCAGGTAAACTCAGTCACTTTTCAGCTCAAAGGAAGCTACATCATTCACGAAGCTCACACATTTCTCGCTCTTAACTGTAAAGCATTGTATGTTAGAGGAACTGTGGTTTGTATCAGTTTCAGAAGAAGGCATAACCTAGATATGGTCCCTATGTGCAGGAAAAACCGTTATATTGTTCTGACCACTGTCACGTTTCCTGCTGTATTAGAGATTCTTAGAAAGCAAGAGCGTGCTTCTTGCTCTAAAGCAGAGTGTTTTTCATGGATGAGAACTGTGCTGTGTGTTTCCCTTCAGAAATGGAGTTAAATCCAGGCTCTGTTTCTTCCTAAAAGCAAGACATCATTTCAGGTAATCACTGTCACTTTTCAGCTCAAATGAATATAAATCGTTTACGAAGATCACGCGATTCTCGCTCTTAACTGAAAAGCATTGGATGTTAGATGACTTGTGGTTTGTATCAGTTTCAGAAGCAGAGTTGAACTAGCAATGATCTGTATGTATAGGAAACACCGTTCTTTGTTCTGAGCACACTCACGTTTCCTGCTCTTTTTGAGACTCCAGAAAGCAAGAGCGTGCCTCTTCCTATACGCAGAGTGTGTTTCATCATGAGAACAGTGCTGTGTGTTTTTCTTCAGAAATGGAGTTAAATCACAGGCTCTGTATCTTCCTACAAGCAAGACGTCGTTTCACATAAACTCAGTCAACTTTCCACTTAAACAAAGCTACATCGTTCACGTAGCTCACACGTTTCTGGCTCTCAACTGGAAAGCATTGCATGTTAGAGTACCTGTGGTTTGTATCAGTTTCAGAAGGAGAGTTGAACTAGCAATGGTCTGTATGTGTAGGAAACACCGTTCTTTTGTTCTGAGTACGCTCAAGTTTGTGGCTCTATTAGAGACTCTGGAAAGCAAGAACATGCTTCTTGCCCTAAAGCAGAGTGTGTTTCATGGATGAGAACTCTGCTGTGTGTTTCCCTTCAGAAATGGAGTTAACTTCCAGGCTCTGTGTCTTCCTACAAGCAAGACATCATTTCAGGTAAATGCAGTCACTTTTCAGCTCAAATGAATATAAATCGTTTACGAAGCTCACACGTTTCTTGCTCTTAACTGAAAAGCATTGGATGTTTGATGACTTGTGGTTTCTATCAGTTTCAGAAGCAGAGTTGAACTAGCTATGGTCCGTATGTGTAGGAAAAACCGTTCCTTTGTTCTGAGCATATTCAAGTTTCCTGCTCTATCAGAGACTCTAGAAAGCAATAGCGTGCTTCTTCTTATATGCTGAGTGTGATTCATCGTGAGAACAGTGCTGTGTGTTTCCCTTCATAAATGTAGTGAAATCACAGGCTCTGTATCTTCCTACAAACAAGAAATCGTTTCAGGTAAACGCAGTCACTTTTCAGCTCAAAAGAATATGAATCGTTTACGAAGCTCACATGTTTCTTGCTCTTAACTGAAAAGCATTGTATATTAGATGACTTGTGGTTTGTATCAGTTTAAGAAGCAGAGTTGAACTAGCAATGGTCTGTATGTGTAGGAAACACCGTTATTTTGTTCTTAGTACCCTCATGTTTCTGGCTCTATTAGAGACTCTAGAAAGCCAGAGCATGCTTCGTGCTCTAAAGCAGAGTGTGTTTCATGGATGAGAACTGTGCTGTTTGTTTCCCTTCAGAAATGCACTTAAATCCCAGTCTCTGTGTCTTTCTACAGGCAAGACATCTTTTCAGGTAAACTCAGTCACTTTTCAGCTCAAAGGAAGCTACATAATTCATGAAGCTCACACGTTTCTAGCTCTTCACTGGAAAGCATTGCATGTTAATGGAACTGTGCTTTGTATCAGTTTCAGAAGAAGAGTTGACCTAGATGTGGTCCGTATGTGTAGGAAACACCGGTATTTTGTTCTTACCACAGTCACATTTCCTGCTGTATTAGAGAAACTTAGAAAGCAAGAGTGTGCTTCTTGCTCTAAAGCAGAGTGCGTTTCATGGATGAGAACTGTGCTGTGTGTTTCACTTCAGAAATGGAGTTAAATTCCAGGCTCTGTTTCTTCCTACAAGCAAGACATAATTTCAGGTAAATGCAGTCACTTTTCAGCTCAAATGAATATAAATCGTTTACGAAGCTCACACGTTTCTTGCTCTTAACTGAAAAGCATTGGATGTTAGATGACTTGTGGTTTGTATCAGTTACAGAAGCAGAGTTGAACTAAAACTGGTCCATATGTGTAGGGACTCCGTTCTTTTGATCAGAGTACACTCAATTTTCTGGCTCTATTAGAGATTCTAGAATGCAAGAGCATACTTCGTGCTCTAAAGCAGAGTGTGTTTCATGGATGAGAACTGTACTGTGTGTTTCCCTTCAGAGATCGAGTTAAATCCCATGATCTGTGTATTCCTAGAAGCAAGACACCTTTTCAGGTAATCTCAGTCACTTTTCAGCTCTAAGGAAGCTACTTCGTTCACGAAGATCACACGTTTCTCGCTCTTAACTTGAAAGCATTGCATGTTAATGGAACTGGGCTTTGCATGAGTTTCAGAAGAAGTGTTGACCTAGATATGATCCGTATGTGTAGGAAAAACCGTTATTTTGTTCTGACCACAGTCACGTTTCCTGCTCTATCAGAGACTGTAGAAAGCAAGAGCGTGCTTCTTCTTATATGCTGAGTGTGTTTCATCGTGAGAACAGTGCTGTGTGTTTCCCTTCAGAAATGGAGTTAAATCATAGGCTCAGTATCTTCCTACAAACAAGAAATCGTTTCAGGTAAACGCAGTCACTTTTCAGCTCAAATGAATATAAATCGTTTACAAAGCTCACATGTTTCTTGCTCTTAACTGAAAAGCATTGTATGCTAGATGACTTGTGGTTTGTATCAGTTTCAGAAGCAGAGTTGAACTAGCAATGGTCTGTATGTGTAGGAAACCCCGTTCTTTTGTTCAGAGTACCCTCAAGTTTCTGGCTCCATTAGAGACTCTAGAAAGCAAGAGCATGCTTCCTGCTCTAAAGCAGAGTGTTTTTCATGGATGAGAACTGTGCTGTGTGTTTCCCTTCAGAAATGGAGTTAAATCCCAGGCTCTGTGTCTTCCTACAAGGTAGATATCTTTTCAGGTAAACTCAGTCACTTTTCAGCACAAAGGAAGCTACATCGTTCACGAAGCTCACAAGATTTTGCTCTTAACTGGAAAGTATTTCATGTTAATGCAACTGTGGTTTGTATCAGTTTCAGAAGAAGAGTTGACCTAGATATGGTCCGTATGTGTAGGAAACACTGTTATTTTGTTCTGATCAAATCACGTTTCCTGCTGCATTCTAGACTCTTAGACAGCAAGAGCGTGCTTCTTGCTCTAAAGCAGAGTGTGTTTCATGGATGAGAACTGTGCTGTTGTTTTCCCTTCAGAGATGGAGTTAAATCCCATGCTCTGTGTCTTCCTACGAACAAGAAATCGTTTCAGGTAAACGCAGTCACTTTTCAGCTCAAATGAATATAAATCGTTTACGAAGATCACACGTTTCTCGCTCTTAACTGAAAAGCATTGGATGTTAGATGACTTGTGGTTTGTATCAGTTTCAGAAGCAGAATTGAAATAGCAATGGTCTCTATGTGTAGGAAACACCGTTCTTTTGTTCTGAGTACCCGCAAGTTTCTGGCTCTATTAGAGACTCTAGAAAGCCAGAGCATGCTTCGTGCTCTAAAGCAGAGTGTGTTTCATGGATGAGAACTGTGCTGTGTGTTTCCCTTCAGAAAAGGAGTTCAATTCCAGGCTCTGTGTCTTCCTACAAGCAAGACATAATTTCAGGTAAATGCAGTAGCTTTTCAGCTGAAATGACTATAAATCGTTTACGAAGCTCACACGTTTCTCGCTCTTAACTGGTAAGCATTGCATGTTAATGGAACTGTGCTTTGTATCAGTTTCTGAAGAAGAGTTGACCTAGATTTGGTCCGTATGTCTAGGAAACACCGTTATTTTGTTCTGTCCACAGTCACGTTTCCTGCTGTATTAGAGAATCTTAGAAAGCAAGACTGTGTTTCTTGCTCTAAAGCAGAGTGTGTTTCATGTATAAGAACTGTGCTGTGTGTTTCCCTTCAGAAATGGAGTTAAATGCCAGGCTCTGTGTCTTCCTGCAAGCAAGACATAATTTTAGGTAATCGAAGTCACTTTTCAGCTCAAATGAATGTAAATCGATTACGAAGCTCACACGTTTCTTGCTTTTAACTGAAAAGCATTGGATGTTAGATGACTTGTGGTTCGTATCAGTTTCAGAAGCACAGTTGAACTAGCACTGGTCCATATGTGTAGGAACACCGTTCTTTTGTTCAGAGTGCCCTCAAGTTTCTGGCTCTAATAGAGACTCTAGAAAGCAAGGGCATGCTTCGTGCTCTAAAGCAGAGTGTTTTTCATGGATGAGAACTGTGCTGTGTGTTTTCCTTCAGAAATGGAGTTAAATCCCAGGCTGTGTGTCTTCCTACAAGCTAGATATCTTTTCAGGTAAACTCAGTCACTTTTCAGCACAAAGGAAGCTACATCGTTCACGAAGCTCACACCTTTCTTGCTCTTAACTGTAAAGTATTTCATGTTAATGCAACTGTGGTTTGTATCAGTTTCAGAAGTAGAGTTGACCTAGATATGGTCCATATGTGTAGGAAACACTGTTATTTTGTTCTGATCACTATCACGTTTCCTGCTGCATTAGAGACTCTTAGAAAGCAAGAGCGTGCTTCTTGCTCTAAAGCAGAGTGTGTTTCATGGATGAGATCTGTGCTGTGTGTTTCCCTTCAGAGATGGAGTTAAATCCCATGCTCTGTGTCTTCCTACAAACAAGAAATCGTTTCAGGTAAACGCAGTTACTTTTCAGCGTAAATGAATATAAATCGTTTACGAAGCTCACATGTTTCTTGCTCTTAACTGAAAAGCATTGTATGTTAGATGACTTGTGGTTTGTATCAGTTTCAGAACAAGAATTGAACTAGCAATGGACTCTATGTGTAGGAAACACCATTCTTTTGTTCTGAGTACCCTCAAATTTCTGGCTCTATTAGAGACTCTAGAAAGCAAGAGCATGCTTCGTGCTCTAAAGCAGAGTGTGTTTCATGGATGAGAACTGTCCTGTGTGTTTCCCTTCAGAAAAGGAGTTAAATTCCAGGCTCTGTGTCTTCCTACAAGCAAGACATAATTTCAGGTAAATGCAGTAGATTTTCAGCTGAAATGAATATAAATCGTTTACGAAGCTCACACGTTTCTCGCTCTTAACTGGAAAGCATTGCATGTTAATGGAACTGTGCTTTGTATCAGTTTCTGAAGAAGAGTTTACCTCGATTTGGTTCGTAGGTCTAGGAAACACCGTTATTTTGTGCTGACCACAGTCACGTTTCCTGCTGTATTAGATAATCTTAGAAAGCAAGAGTTTGCTTCTTGCTCTAAAGCAGAGTGTGTTTCATGGATGAGAACTGTGCTGTGTGTTTCCCTTCAGAAATGGAGTTAAATCATAGGCTCTGTATCTTCCTATAAGCAAGACATCTTTTCAGGTAAACTCAGTCACTTTTCAGCTCAAAGGAAGCTACATCATTCACGAAGCTCACACATTTCTCTCTCTTAACTGTAAAGCATTGTATGTTAGAGGAACTGTGGTTTGTATCAGTTTCAGAAGAAGGCATAACCTAGATAAGGTCCGTATGTGCAGGAAAAACCGTTATATTGTTCTGACCACAGTCACGTTTCCTGCTGTATTAGAGATTCTTAGAAAGCAAGAGCGTGCTTCTTGCTCTAAAGCAGAGTGTGTTTCATGGATGAGAACTGTGCCGTGTGTTTCCCTTCAGAAATGGAGTTAAATCCAGGCTCTGTGTCTTCCTAAAAGCAAGACATCATTTCAGGTAAACACTGTCACTTTTCAGCTCAAATGAATATAAATCGTTTACGAAGATCACGCGATTCTCGCTCTTAACTGAAAAGCATTGGATGTTAGATGACTTGTAGTTTGTATCAGTTTCAGAAGCAGAGTTGAACTAGCAATGATCTGTATGTATAGGAAACACCGTTCTTTTGTTCTGAGCACACTCACGTTTCCTGCTCTTTTTGAGACTCCAGAAAGCAAGAGCGTGCCTCTTCCTATACGCAGAGTGTGTTTCATCGTGAGAACAGTGCTGTGTGTTTTTCTTCAGAAATGGAATTAAATCACAGGCTCTGTATCTTCCTACAAGCAAGACGTCGTTTCACATAAACTCAATGAACTTTCCACTTAAACAAAGCTACATCGTTCCCGTAGCTCACACGTTTCTTGCTCTCAACTGGAAAGCATTGCATGTTAGAGTACCTGTGGTTTGTATCAGTTTCAGAAGGAGAGTTGAACTAGCAATGGTCTGTATGTGTAGGAAACACCGTTCTTTTGTTCTGAGTACGCTCAAGTTTGTGGCTCTATTAGAGACTCTGGAAAGCAAGAACATGCTTCTTGCCCTAAAGCAGAGTGTGTTTCATGGATGAGAACTCTGCTGTGTGTTTCCCTTCAGAAATGGAGTTAACTTCCAGGCTCTGTGTCTTCCTACAAGCAAGACATCATTTCAGGTAAATGCAGTCACTTTTCAGCTCAAATGAATATAAATCGTTTACGAAGCTCACACGTTTCTTGCTCTTAACTGAAAAGCATTGGATGTTTGATGACTTGTGGTTTCTATCAGTTTCAGAAGCAGAGTTGAACTAGCTATGGTCCGTATGTGTAGGAAAAACCGTTCCTTTGTTCTGAGCATATTCAAGTTTCCTGCTCTATCAGAGACTCTAGAAAGCAATAGCGTGCTTCTTCTTATATGATGAGTGTGATTCATCGTGAGAACAGTGCTGTGTGTTTCCCTTCATGAATGTAGTGAAATCACAGGCTCTGTATCTTCCTACAAACAAGAAATCGTTTCAGGTAAACGCAGTCACTTTTCAGCTCAAATGAATATAAATCGTTTACGAAGCTCACACGTTTCTTGCTCTTAACTGAAAAGCATTGGATGTTAGATGACTTGTGGTTTGTATCAGTTACAGAAGCAGAGTTGAACTAGCACTGGTCCATATGTGTAGGGACACCGTTCTTTTGTTCAGAGTACACTCAATTTTCTGGCTCTATTAGAGATTCTAGAATGCAAGAGCATGCTTCGTGCTCTAAAGCAGAGTGTGTTTCATGGATGAGAACTGTACTGCGTGTTTCCCTTCAGAGATCGAGTTAAATCCCATGATCTGTGTATTCCTAGAAGCAAGACACCTTTTCAGGTAATCTCAGTCACTTTTCAGCTCTAAGGAAGCTACTTCGTTCACGAAGCTCACACGTTTCTCGCTCTTAACTTGAAAGCATTGCATGTTAATGGAACTGTGCTTTGTATGAGTTTCAGAAGAAGTGTTGACCTAGATATGGTCCGTATGTGTAGGAAAAACCGTTATTTTGTTCTGACCACAGTCACGTTTCCTGCTCTATCAGAGACTGTAGAAAGCAAGAGCGTGCTTCTTCTTATATGCTGAGTGTGTTTCATTGTGAGAACAGTGCTGTGTGTTTCCCTTCAGAAATGGAGTTAAATCATAGGCTCTGTATCTTCCTACAAACAAGAAATCGTTTCAGGTAAACGCAGTCACTTTTCAGCTCAAATGAATATAAATCGTTTACAAAGCTCACATGTTTCTTGCTCTTAACTGAAAAGCATTGTATGCTAGATGACTTGTGGTTTGTATCAGTTTCAGAAGCAGAGTTGAACTAGCAATGGTCTGTATGTGTAGGAAACACCGTTCTTTTGTTCTGAGTACCCTCAAGTTTCTGACAATATTAGAGAGTCTAGAAAGCCAGAGCATGCTTCGTGCTCTAAAACAGAGTGTGTTTCATGGATGAGAACTGTGCTGTGTGTTTCCCTTCAGATATGGAGTTAAATCCCAGGCTTTGTGTCTTCCTATAAGCAAGACATCTTTAGAGGTAAACTCAGTCACTTTTCAGCTCAAAGGAAGCTACATCGTTCACGAAGCTCACACGTTTCTCGCTCTTAAATGTAAAGCATTGTATGTTAGAGGAACTGTGGTTTGTATCAGTTTCAGAAGAAGACTTGACCTAGATATGGTCCGTATGTGTAGGAAACACCGTTATATTGTTCAGACCACAGTCACGTTTCCTGCTATATTAGAGACCCTTAGAAAGCTAGAGCGAGATTCTTGCTCTAAAGCAGAGTGTGTTTCAAAGATGAGAACTGTGCTGTGTGTTTCCCTTCAGTAATGGAGTTAAATCCAGGCTCTGTTTCTTCCTACAAGCAAGACTTCATTTCAGGTAAACGCAGTCACTTTTCAGCTCAAATGAATATAAATCGTTTACGAAAATCACACGTTTCTCGCTCTTAACTGAAAAGCATTGGATGTTTGATGACTTGTGGTTTGTATCTTTTTCAGAAGCAGAGTTGAACTAGCAATGATCTGTATGTATAGGAAACACCGTTCTTTTGTTCTGAGGACACTCACGTTTCCTGCTCTATTAGAGACTCTAGAAAGCAAGAGCGTGCTTCTTCCTATACACAGAGTGTGTTTCATCGTGAGAACAGTGCTGTGTGTTTCTCTTCAGAAATGGAGTTAAATCACAGGCTCTGGATCTTCCTTCAAGCAAGACTTCGTTTCACCGTAACTCAGTCACCTTTCCGCTCAAACAAAGCTACATCGTTCACGTAGCTCACACATTTCTTGCTCTTGACTGTAAAGCATTGGATGTTAGAGTACCTGTGGTTTGTATTAGTTTCAGAAGCAGAGTTGAACAAGCAATGGTCTGTATGTGTAGAAACACCGTTCTTTTGTTCGGAGTACCCTCAAGTTTGTGGCTCTATTGGAGACTCTCGAAAGCAAGAGCATGCTTCTTGCACTAAAGCAGAGTTTGTTTCATGGATGAGAACTGTGCTGTGTGGTTCCCTTCAGAAATGGAGTTAAATTCCAGGCTCTGTGTCTCCTACAAGCAAGACATAATTTCAGGTAAACTCAGTCACTTTTCAGCTCAAATGAATATAAATCATTTATGAGCTCACACGTTTCTTGCACTTAACTGAAAAGCATTGGATGTTAGATGACTTGTGGTTTGTATCATTTTCAGAAGCAGAGTTGAACTAGCAATGATCCGTATGTGTAGGAAACACCGTTCTTTTTTCAGAGTACCCTGAATTTTCTGGCTATATTAGAGACCCTAGAAAGCAAGAGCATGCTTCGTGCTTTAAAGGAGAGTGTTTTTCATGGATGAGAACTGTGCTGTCTGTTTCCCTTCAGAAATGGAATTAAATCCCAGGCTCTGTGTCTTCCTACAATCAAGACATAATTTCAGGTAAATGCAGCAGCTTTTCAGCTCAAATGAATGTAAATCGTTTACGAAGCTCACACGTTTCTCGCTCTTAACTGAAAAGCATTGGATGTTAGATGACTTGTGGTTTCTATTAGTTTCAGAAGCAGAGTTGAACTAGCTATGGCCCATATGTGTAGGATACACCGTTCTTTAACTCTGAGCACACTCAGGTTTCCTGCTCTATCAGAGACTCTACAAAGCAAGAGCATGCTTCTTCTTATAAGCTGAGTGTGTTTCATCATGAGAACAGTGCTGCGTGTTTCCCTTCAGAAATGGAGTTAAATCACAGGCTCTGTATCTTCCTACAAACAAGACATCGTTTCAGGTAAACGCAGTCACTTTTCAGCTCAAATGAATAAAAATCGTTTACGAAGCTCACACGTTTCTTACTCTTAACTGAAAAGCATTGGATGTTAGATGACTTGTGGTTTGTATCAGTTTCAGAAGCAGAGTTGAACTAGCAATGGTCTGTATGTGTAGGAAACACCGTTCTTTTGTTCTGAGTACCCTCATGTTTCTGGCTCTATTAGAGACCCTAGAAAGCCAGAGCATGCTTTGTGCTCTAAAGCAGAGTGTGTTTTATGGATGAGAACTGTGCTGTGAGTTTCCCTTCAGAAATGGAGTTAAATCCCATGCTCTTTGTCTTCCTACAAGCAAGACATCTTTTCAGGTAAACTCAGTCACTTTTCAGCTCAAAGGAAGCTACATCGTTCACGAAGCTCACACGTTTCTCGCTGTTCACTGGAAAGCATTGCATGTTAATGGAACTGTGCTTTGTAGCAGTTTCAGAAGAAGAGTTTACCTAGATATGGTCCGTATGTTTAGGAAACACCGTTATTTTGTTCTTAACACAGTCACATTTCCTGCTGTATTAGAGAATCTTAGAAAGCAAGAGTGTGCTTCTTGCTCTAAAGCAGATTGTGTTTCATGGATGAGAACTGTGCTGTTTGTTTCCCTTCAGAAATGGAGTTAAATCCCAGGCTCTTTGTCTTCCTACAAGCAAGATATCTTTTCAGGTAAACTCATTCACTTTTCAGCTCAAAGGAAGCTACATCATTGACGAAGCTAACACGATTCTTTCTCTTAACTGGAAAGCATTTCATGTTAATGGAACTGTGGTTTGTGTCAGTTACAGAAGAAGAGTTGAACTAGATATGGTTCGTATGTGTAGGAAACACCGTTATTTTGTTCTGAACACAGTCACGTTTCCTGCTGTATTAGAGACTCACAGAAAGCAAGAGCGTGCTTCTTGCTCTAAAGCAGAGTGTGTTTCATGGATGAGAACTGTGCTGTGTGTTTCCCTTCAGAAATGGAGTTATATTCCAGGCTCTGTTTCTTCCTACAAGCAAGACATCATTTCAGGTAAACACAGTCACTTTTCAGCTCAAATGAATATTAATCATTTACGAAGATCACATGTTTCTTGCTCTTAACTAAAAAGCATTGGATGTCAGATGACTTGTGGTTTGTATCAGTTTCAGAATCAGAGTTGAACTAGCAATGGTCTGTATGTATAGGAAACACCGTTCTTTTGTTCTGAGCACACTCACGTTTCCTGCTCAATTAGAGAGTCTAGAAAGCAAGAGCGTGGTTCTTCCTATACACAGAGTGTGTTTCATTGTGAGAACAGTGCTGTGTGTTTCTCTTCAGAAATGGAGTTAAATCACAGTTTCTGTATCTTCCTACAAGCAAGACTTCGTTTCACGTAAACTCAGTCACCTTTCCGCTCAATCAAAGCTACATCGTTCACGTAGCTCACACGTTTCTTGCTCTTAACTGTAAAGCATTGTATGTAAGAGTACCTGTGGTTTGTATCAGTTTCAGAAGCAGAGTTGAACTAGCAATGGTCTGTATGTGTAGGAAACACCGTTCTTTTCTTCCGAGTACCCTCAAGTTTCTGGCTCTATTAGAGAATCCGGAGAGCAAGAGCATGCTTCTTGCCCTAAAGCAGAGTGTGTTTCATGGATGAGAACTGTGGTGTGTGTTTCCCTTCAGTAATGGAGTTAAATCCAGGCTCTGTTTCTTCCTACAAGCAAGACATCATTTCAGGTAAAGGCAGTCACTTTTCAGCTCAAATGAATATAAATCGTTTACGAAGATCACATGATTCTCGCTCTTAACTGAAAAGCATTGGATGTTAGATGACTTGTGGTTTCTATCAGTTTCAGAAGCAGAGTTGAACTAGCTATGGTCCCTATGTGTAGGAAAAACCGTTCCTTTGTTCTGAGCACACTCACGTTTCCTGCTCTATCAGAGACTCTAGAAAGCAATCGCGTGCTTCTTCTTATATGCTGAGTGTGTTTCATCGTGAGAACAGTGCGGTGTGTTTCCCTTCAGAAATGTAGTTAAATCACATGCTCTGTATCTTCCTACAAACAAGAAATCGTTTCAGTTAAAGGCAGTCACTTTTCACCTCAAAGGAATCTACATCGTTCACAAAGCTCACACGTTTCTTGCTCTTAACTGGAAAGCATTGCATGTTAATGGAACTGTGCTTTGTATAAGTTTCAGAAGATGAGTTGACATAGATATGGTCCGTATGTGTACAAAACACCGTTATTTTGTTCTGACCACAGCCACGTTTCCTGCTGTATTAGAGAATCTTAGAAAGCAAGAGTGTGCTTCTTGCTCTAAAGCAGAGTGTGTTTCATGGATGAGAACTGTGCTGTGTGTTTACATTCATAAATGGAGTTAAATTCCAGCCTCTGTGTCTTCCTACAAGCAAGACATCATTTCAGGTATACGCAGTCACTTTTCAGCTCAAATGAATATAAATCGTTTACAAAGCTCACAGGTTTCTTGCTCTTAACTGAAAAGCAATGGGTGTTAGATGACTTGTGGTTTGTATCAGTTTCAGAAGCAGAGTTGAACTAGCACTGGTCCATATGTGTAGGAAACACCGTTCTTTTTTTCAGAGTACCCTCAAGTTTTTGACTCTATTAGAGAATCTAGAAAGCAAGAGCATGCTTCCTGCTCTAAAGCAGATTGTTTTTCATGGATGAGAACTGTGCTGTGTGTTTCCCTTCAGAAATGGAGTTAAATCCCAGGGTCTGTGTCTTCCTACAAGCAAGATATCTTTTCAGGTAAACTCAGTCACTTTTCAGCTCAAAGGAAGCTACATCGTTCACGAAGCTCACACGTTTCTCACTCTTAACTGGAAAGCATTGCATGTTAATGGAACTGTCTTTTGTTTCATTTTCAGAAGAAGAGTTGACCTAGATATGATCAGTATGTGTAGGAAACACCGTTATTTTGTTCTGAACACACTCACGTTTCCTGCTGTATTAGAGACACTTAGAAAGCAAGAGCGTGCTTCTTGCTCTAAAGCAGAGTGTGTTTCATGGATGAGAAATGTGCTGTGTGTTTCCCTTCAGAGATGGAGTTAAATCCCAGGCTCTGTGTCTTCCTACAAGCAAGACATCTTTTCAGGTAATCTCAGTCACTTTTCAGCTCAAATGAATATAAATTGTTTATGAAGCTCACACGTTTCATGCTCTTAATTGAAAATCATTGGATGTTAGATAACTTGTGGTTTGTATCAGTTTCAGAAGCAGAGTTGAACTAGCACTGGTCCGTATGTGTAGGAAACACCGTTCTTTTGTTCAGTGTACCCTCAAGTTTCTGGTTCTCTTAGAGACTATAGAAAGCAAGAGCATGCTTAGTGCTCTAAAGCAGAGTGTGTTTCATTGATGAGAACCCAACCTTGATTATCACTATTAACTAAAGAGCATTTATGTAAGAGGAGCTGTGAACTGTATCAGTTTCATAAGCCGAGTTGAACTACATATGGTCCATATGAGTAGGAAAGACAGTTCTTTTTTTCTGGGCATGCTCATGGTTCTTACTGTATTGTAGACGGTGGAAAGAAGAGGATGATACTTGCCTTAAAACAGAGTGTTTTTCAGGGTTGAGAATTCTGGTCCGAATTTGAATTCAGAAATGGAGTTAAACCCCAGGATCTGTGTCTTCCTACATGCAAGAGTTCATTTCTGGTAAACCCAGTGAATTTTGGCCTCAAATGATTTTTCGCAGTTCACGAACCCAACGCGATTCTCACTATTAACTAAAGATCATTTATGTAAGAGGAGCTGTGGTTTGTATCATTTTCATAAGCCGAGTTGAACTACATATGGTCTGTATGAGCAGGAAACCCAGTTCATTTTTTCAGGGCATGCTCATGGTTCTTGCTGTATTGGAGACGCTGGAAAGAAAAGCTTGCTTCTTGCATTAAAACAGGGTGTGTTTCATGGATGAGAACTCTGGTCTGAATTTCCCTTCAAAAACGGAGTTAAACCCCATGATCTGTGTCATCGTACAAGCAAGCGTTCATTTCTGGTAAACCAAGTGAATTTTCGGCACAAATGACTTTACACAGTTCTAGAACCCAATACGATTATCACTATTAACTAAAGAGCATTTATGTAAGAGGAGCTGTGGTCTGTATCATTTTCATAAGCAGAGTTGCACTATTAATGGTCCGTATCAGTAGGAAACACAGTTCTTTTTTTCATGGCATGCTCCTGGTTCTTACTGTATTGGAGAACCTGGAAAGAAGAGGATGATTCATGCCTTAAAACAGAGTGTTTTTCAGGGATGAGAATTCTGGTCTGAATTTCCCTTCAGAAGGAGAGTTAAAGCCCAGGGTCTGTGTCTTCCTACCATCAAGAGTTCAGTTCTGGTAAACCCAGTGAATTTTGGGCTCAAATGATTTTAAGTAGTTCACAAAACCAACAGGAGTCTCACTATTAACTAAAGAGCATTTATGTAACGGGACGTGTGGTCTGTATCAGTTTCATAAGCAGAGTTGAAATACATATCGTCCATATGAATTGGAAACACAGTTCTTTTTTTCAGACCATGTTCATGGTTCTTGATGTATTTTAGCCTCTGGAAAGAAGAGCTTGCTTCTTTGTTAAAACAGAATGGGTTTCAGGGATGAGAACTCTGGTCTGAATTTCCCTTCAGAAACAGAATTAAACCCCAGGATCTGTGTCTTCCTACAAGCAAGAGTTCATTTCTGGTAAACCCTGTGAATTTTGGGCTCAAACGATTTTTGGCAGTTCACGAACCCTACGCTATTCTCACAATTAACTTAAGAGGATATTTGTAAGAGGAGCTGTGGTTTGTATTAGTTTCATAAGCAGAGTTGAACTACATATGGTCCGTATGAGTATGAAACACAGTTCTTTTTTTCTGGGCATACTCAGAGTTCTTGCTGTATTTTAGACTCTGGAAAGAAGAGCTTGCTTCTGTGTTAAAACAGAATGTGTTTCAGGGATGAGAACTCTGGTCTGAATTTCCCTTCAGAAACGGAGTTAAACCCCAGGATCTGTGTCTTCCTACAAGCAAGAGTTCATTTCTGGTAAACCCAGTGAATTTTGGGCTCAAATGATTTTTCGCAGTTCACGAACCCTACAGTATTCTCACTATTAACTAAAGAGGACTTATGTTAGAGGAGCTTTGGTTTGTATCAGTTTCATAAGCATAGTTGAACTACATATGGTCCGTATGAGTAGGAAACACAGTTCTTTTTTTCAGGGCATGCTCATGGTTCTTGCTGTATTTGAGACACTGGAAAGAAGAGGATGATACTTGCCTTAAAACAGAGTGTTTTTCAGGGTTGAGAATTCTGGTCCGAATTTGAATTCAGAAATGGAGTTAAACCCCAGGATCTGTGTCTTCCTTCAAGCAAGATCATTTCAGGTAAACGCAGTGTATTTTGGGCTCAAATAATTTTTCACATTTCACAAAAACAACGCGATTCTCACTATTAACTAAAGAGCATTTATGTAAGAGGAGCTGTGGTTTGTATCAGTTTCATAAGCACAGTTGAACTACATATGGTCCATATGAGTAGGAGAAACAGTTTTTTTTCAGGGCGTGCTCATTGTTCTTGCTGTATTGGAGACACTGGAAAGAAGAGCTTGCTTCTTGCAATAAAACAGGATGTGTGTCATGGATGAGAACTCTGTTCTGAATTTCCCTTTACAAACGGAGTTAAACCCCATGATCTGTGTCTTCCTACCAGCAAGAGTGCAGTTCTGGTAAACCAAGTGAATTTTAGGCACAAATGACTTTACACAGTTCTAGAACCCAATGCGATTATCACTATTAACTAAAGAGCATTTATGTAAGAGGAGCTGTGGTCTGTATCATTTTCATTAGCAGAGTTGCACTACATATGGTCCGTATCAGTAGGAAACACTGTGCTTTTTTTCTAGGCATGCTCCTGGTTCTTACTGTATTGGAGAACCTGGAAAGAAGAGGATGATTCATGCCTTAAAACAGAGTGTTTTTCAGGGATGAGAATTCTGGTCTGAATTTCCCTACAGAAACAGAGTTAAACCCCAGGATCTGTGTCTTCCTACTAGCAAGAGTTCAGTTCTGGTAAACCCAGTGAATTTTGGGCTCAAATGATTTTAAGTAGTTCACGAAACAAACATGATTCTCACTATTAACTAAAGAGCATTTATGTAACAGGAGGTGTGGTCTGTATCAGTTTCATAAGCAGACTTGAAGTACATATCGTCCGTATGAATTGGAAACACAGTTCTTTTTTTCAGACCATGTTCATGGTTCTTGAAGTATTTTAGACTCTGGAAAGAAGAGCTTGCTTCTTTGTTAAAACAGAATGGGTTTCAGGGATGAGAACTCTGGTCTGAATTTCCCTTCAGAAACAGAATTAAACCCCAGGATCTGTGTCTTCCTACAAGCAAGAGTTCATTTCTGGTAAACCCTGTGAATTTTGGGCTCAAATGATTTTTGGCAGTTCATGAACCCCACGCTATTCTCACAATTAACTTAAGAGGATATTTGTAAGAGGAGCTGTGGTTTGTATTAGTTTCATAAACAGAGTTGAACTACATATGGTCCGTATGAGTATGAAACACAGTTCTTTTTTTCTGGGCATGCTCATGGTTCTTGCTGTATTTTAGACTCTGGAAAGAAGAGCTTGCTTCTGTGTTAAAACAGAATGTGTTTCAGGGATGAGAACTCTGGTCAGAATTTCCCTTCAGAAACGGAGTTAAACCCCAGGATCTGTGTCTTCCTACCAGCAAGAGTTCATTTCTGGTAAACCCAGTGAATTTTGTGATCAAATGATTTTTCGCAGTTCACGAACCCTACGCTATTCTCACTATTAACTAAAGCGGATTTATGTTAGAGGAGGTGTGGTTTGTATCAGTTTCATAAGCCGAGTTGAACTACATATGGTCTGTATGAGTAGGAAACTCAGTTCTATTTTTCTGGGCATGCTCATGGTTCTTACTGTATTGGAGAACCTGGAAAGAAGAGGATGATTCATGCCTTAAAACAGAGTGTATTTCAGGGATGAGAATTCTGGTCTGAATTTCCCTTCAGAAACAGAGTTAAACCCCAGGATCTGTGTCTTCCTACAAGCAAGAGTTCAGTTCTCATAAACCTAGTGAATTTTCTCATCAAATGATTTTTCGTAGTTCACGAACCCAACATGATTCTCACTATTAACTAAAGAGCATTTATGTAACAGGTGGTGTGGTCTGTATCAGTTTCATAATCATAGTTGAACTATATATGGTCCGTATGATTAGGAAACACAGTTCTTTTTCTTCAGACCATGCTCATGGGTCTTAATGTATTTTAGACACTGGAAAGAAGAGCTTGCTTCTTCGTTAAAACAGAATGTGTTTCAGGGAAGAGAACTCTGGACTCAATTTTCCTTCACAAACGGATTTAAACCCAAGGATCTGTGTCTTCCTACAAGCAAGAGTTCATTTCTGGTAAATCCAGTGAATTTTGGGCTCAAATGATTTTTCGCAGTTAACGAACCCTATGCTATTCTCACTATTAACTAAAGCAGATTCATGTTAGAGGAGCTGTAGTTTGTATCAGTTTCATAAGCCGAGTTGAACTACATATGGTCCGTATGAGCAGGAAACCCAGTTCATTTTTTCAGGGCATGCTCATGGTTCTTGCTGTATTGGAGACGCTGGAAAGAAAAGCTTGCTTCTTGCATTAAAACAGGGTGTGTTTCATGGATGAGAACTCTGGTCTGAATTTCCCTTCACAAACGGAGTTAATCCCCATGATCTGTGTCATCGTACAAGCAAGCGTTCATTTCTGGTAAACCAAGTGAATTTTCGGATCAAATGACTTTACACAGTTCTAGAACCCCACGCGATTATCATTATTAACTAACGAGCATTTATGTCAGAGGAGATGTGGTCTGTATCATTTCATCAGCAGAGTTGAACTACATATGGTCCGTATGAGTAGGAAACACAGTTCTTTTTTTCTGGGCATGATCATGGTTCTTACTGTATTGGAGACGGTGGAAAGAAGAGTATGATACTTGCCTTAAAACAGAGTGTTTTTCAGGGTTGAGAATTCTGGTCCGAATTTGAATTCAGAAATGGAGTTAAACCCCAGGATCTGTGTCTTCCTTCAAGCAAGATCATTTCAGGTAAACGCAGTGTATTTTGGACTCAAATAATTTTTCACATTTCACAAAAACAACGCGATTCTCACTATTAACTAAAGAGCATTTATGTAAGAGGAGCTGTGGTTTGTATCAGTTTCATAAGCACAGTTGAACTACATATGGTCCATATGAGTAGGAGAAACAGTTTTTTTTCAGGGCGTGCTCATTGTTCTTGCTGTATTGGAGACACTGGAAAGAAGAGCTTGCTTCTTGCAATAAAACAGGATGTGTGTCATGGATGAGAACTCTGCTCTGAATTTCCCTTTACAAACGGAGTTAAACCCCATGATCTGTGTCTTCCTACCAGCAAGAGTGCAGTTCTGGTAAACCAAGTGAATTTTAGGCACAAATGACTTTACACAGTTCTAGAACCCAATGCGATTATCACTATTAACTAAAGAGCATTTATGTAAGAGGAGCTGTGGTCTGTATCATTTTCATTAGCAGAGTTGCACTACATATGGTCCGTATCAGTAGGAAACACAGTGCTTTTTTTCTAGGCATGCTCCTGGTTCTTACTGTATTGGAGAACCTGGAAAGAAGAGGATGATTCATGCCTTAAAACAGAGTATTTTTCAGGGATGAGAATTCTGGTCTGAATTTCCCTACAGAAACGGAGTTAAACCCCAGGATCTGTGTCTTCCTACTAGCAAGAGTTCAGTTCTGGTAAACCCAGTGAATTTTGGGCTCAAATGATTTTAAGTAGTTCACGAAACAAACATGATTCTCACTATTAACTAAAGAGCATTTATGTAACAGGAGGTGTGGTCTGTATCAGTTTCATAAGCAGACTTGACATACATATCGTCCATATGAATTGGAAACACAGTTCTTTTTTTCAGACCATGTTCATGGTTCTTGATGTATTTTAGACTCTGGAAAGAAGAGCTTGCTTCTTTGTTAAAACAGAATGGGTTTCAGGGATGAGAACTCTGGTCTGAATTTCCCTTCAGAAACAGAATTAAACCCCAGGATCTGTGTCTTCCTACAAGCAAGAGTTCATTTCTGGTAAACCCTGTGAATTTTGGGCTCAAATGATTTTTGGCAGTTCATGAACCCCACGCTATTCTCACAATTAACTTAAGAGGATATTTGTAAGAGGAGCTGTGGTTTGTATTAGTTTCATAAGCAGAGTTGAACTACATATGGTCTGTATGAGTAGGAAACTCAGTTCTTTTTTTCTGGGCATGCTCATGGTTCTTGCTGTATTTTAGACTCTGGAAAGAAGAGCTTGCTTCTGTGTTAAAACAGAATGTGTTTCAGGGATGAGAACTCTGGTCAGAATTTCCCTTCAGAAACGGAGTTAAACCCCAGGATCTGTGTCTTCCTACCAGCAAGAGTTCATTTCTGGTAAACCCAGTGAATTTTGTGATCAAATGATTTTTCGCAGTTCACAAACCCTACGCTATTCTCACTATTAACTAAAGCGGATTTATGTTAGAGGAGCTGTGTTTTGTATCAGTTTCATAAGCCGAGTTGAACTACATATGGTCTGTATGAGTAGGAAACTCAGTTCTATTTTTCTGGGCATGCTCATGGTTCTTACTGTATTGGAGAACCTGGAAAGAAGAGGATGATTCATGCCTTAAAACAGAGTGTATTTCAGGGATGAGAATTCTGGTCTGAATTTCCCTTCAGAAACAGAGTTAAACCCCAGGATCTGTGTCTTCCTACAAGCAAGAGTTCAGTTCTCATAAACCTAGTGAATTTTCTCCTCAAATGATTTTTCGTAGTTCACGAACCCAACATGATTCTCACTATTAACTAAAGAGCATTTATGTAACAGGTGGTGTGGTCTGTATCAGTTTCATAATCATAGTTGAACTATATATGGTCCGTATGATTAGGAAACACAGTTCTTTTTCTTCAGACCATGCTCATGGGTCTTAATGTATTTTAGACACTGGAAAGAAGAGCTTGCTTCTTCGTTAAAACAGAATGTGTTTCAGGGAAGAGAACTCTGGACTCAATTTTCCTTCACAAACGGAGTTAAACCCCAGGATCTGTGTCTTCCTACCAGCAAGAGTTCATTTCTGGTAAATCCAGTGAATTTTGTGATCAAATGATTTTTCGCAGTTCACGAACCCCATGCTATTCTCACTATTAACTAAAGCGGATTTATGTTAGAGGAGCTGTGGTTTGTATCAGTTTCATAAGCCGAGTTGAACTACATATGGTCTGTATGAGTAGGAAACTCAGTTCATTTTTTCTGGGCATGCTCATGGTTCTTACTGTATTGGAGAACCTGGAAAGAAGAGGATGATTCATGCCTTAAAACAGAGTGTATTTCAGGGATGAGAATTCTGGTCTGAATTTCCCTTCAGAAACAGAGTTAAACCCCAGGATCTGTGTCTTCCTACAAGCAAGAGTTCAGTTCTCATAAACCTAGTGAACTTTCTCCTCAAATGATTTTTCGTAGTTCACGAACCCAACATGATTCTCACTATTAACTAAAGAGCATTTATGTCAGAGGAGATGTGGTCTGTATCATTTCATCAGCAGAGCTGAACTACATATGGTCCGTATGAGTAGGAAACACAGTTCTTTTTTTCTGGGCATGCTCATGGTTGTTACTGTATTGGAGACGGTGGAAAAAAGAGTATGATACTTGCCTTAAAACAGAGTGTTTTTCAGGGTTGAGAATTCTGGTCCGAATTTGAATTCAGAAATGGAGGTAAACCCCACGATCTGTGTCTTCCTTCAAGCAAGATCATTTCAGGTAAACCCAGTGTATTTTGGGCTCAAATAATTTTTCACATTTCACAAAAACAACGCGATTCTCACTATTAACTAAAGAGCATTTATGTAAGAGGAGCTGTGGTTTGTATCAGTTTCATAAGCACAGTTGAACTACATATGGTCCATATGAGTAGGAGAAACAGTTTTTTTTCTGGGCATGCTCATTGTTCTTGCTGTATTGGAGACACTGGAAAGAAGAGCTTGCTTCTTGCAATAAAACAGGATGTGTGTCATGAATGAGAACTCTGTTCTGAATTTCCCTTTACAAACGGAGTTAAACCCCATGATCTGTGTCTTCCTACCAGCAAGAGTGCAGTTCTGGTAAACCAAGTGAATTTTAGGCACAAATGACTTTACACGGTTCTAGAACCCAATGCGATTATCACTATTAAATAAAGAGCATTTATGTAAGAGGAGCTGTGGTCTGTATCATTTTCATTAGCAGAGTTGCACTACATATGGTCCGTATCAGTAGGAAACACAGTTCTTTTTTTCTTGGCATGCTCCTGGTTCTTACTGTATTGGAGAACCTGGAAAGAAGAGGATGATTCATGCCTTAAAACAGAGTGTTTTTCAGGGATGAGAATTCTGGTCTGAATTTCCCTTCAGAAACGGAGTTAAACCCCAGGATCTGTGTCTTTCTACAAGCAAGATTTCATTTCTGGTAAACCCAGTGAATTTTGGGCTAAAATGATTTTAAGTAGTTCACGAAACCAACATGATTCTCACTATTAACTAAAGAGCATTTACGTAAAAGGAGGTGTGGTCTGTATCAGTTTCATAAGCAGAGTTGAAATACATATCGTCCATATGAATTGGAAACACAGTTCTTTTTTTCAGACCATGTTCATGGTTCTTGATGTATTTTAGAATCTGGAAAGAAGAGCTTGCTTCTTTGTTAAAACAGAATGGGTTTCAGGGATGAGAACTCTGGTCTGAATTTCCCTTCAGAAACGGAATTAAACCCCAGGATCTGTGTCTTCCTACAAGCAAGAGTTCATTTCTGGTAAACCAAGTGAATTTTCAGCTCAAATGACGTTACTCAGTTCTAGAACACCACGCGATGATTACTATTAACTAAAGAGCATTTATGTCAGAGGAGCTGTGGTCTGTATCATTTCATCAGCAGAGTTCAACTACATATGGTCTGTATGAGTAGGAAACACAGTTCTTTTTTTCTGGGCATGCTCATGGTTCTTACTGTATTGTAGACGGTGGAAAGAAGAGGATGATACTTGCCTTAAAACAGAGTGTTTTTCAGGGTTGAGAATTGTGGTCCGAATTTGAATTCAGAAATGGAGTTAAACCCCAGGATCTGTGTCTTCCTACAAGCAAGAGTTCATTTCAGGTAAACCCAGGTATTTTGGGCTCAAATAATTTTTCTCATTTCACGAACCCAACGTGAATCTAACTATTAACTAAAGAGCATTTATGTAAGAGGAGCTGTGGTTTGTATCATTTTCATAATCCGAGTTGAACTACATATGGTCTGTATGAGCAGGAAACCCAGTTCATTTTTTCAGGGCATGCTCATGGTTCTTGCTGTATTGGAGACGCTGGAAAGAAGAGCTTGCTTCTTGCAATAAAACAGGATGTGTGTCATGGATGAGAACTCTGTTCTGAATTTCCCTTTACAAATGGAGTTAAACCCCATGATCTGTGTCTTCCTACCAGCAAGAGTTCATTTCTGGTAAACCCACTGAATTTTGTGATCAAATGATTTTTCGCAGTTCACGAACCCTACGCTATTCTCACTATTAACTAAAGCGGATTTATGTTAGAAGAGCTGTGGTTTGTATCAGTTTCATAAGCCGAGTTGAACTACATATGGTCTGTATGAGTAGGAAACACAGTTCTATTTTTCTGGGCATGCTCATGGTTCTTACTGTATTGGAGAACCTGGAAAGAAGAGGATGATTCATGTCTTAAAACAGAGTGTATTTCAGGGATGAGAATTGTGGTCTGATTTTCCCTTCAGAAACAGAGTTAAACCCCAGGATCTGTGTCTTCCTACAAGCAAGATTTCAGGTCTCATAAACCTAGTGAATTTTGGGCTCAAATGATTTTTCGTAGTTCACGAACCCTACATGATTCTCACTATTAAGTAAAGTGCATTTACGTAACAGGTGGTGTGGTCTGTATCAGTTTCATAATCATAGTTGAACTATATATGGTCCGTATGAATAGGAAACACAGTTCTTTTTCTTCAGACCATGCTCATGGGTCTTAATGTATTTTAGACTCTGGGAAGAAGAGCTTGCTTCTTCTTTAAAACAGAATGTGTTTCAGGGAAGAGAACTCTGGACTCAATTTTCCTTCAGAAATGGAGTTAAACCCAAGAATCTGTGTCTTCCTACAAGCAAGAGTTCATTTCTGGAAAACCCAGTGAATTTTGGGCTCAAATGATTTTTTGCAGTTCACGAACCCAACGCGGCTCTAACTATTAACTAAAGAGCATTTATGTAAGAGGAGCTGTGGTTTGTATCAGTTTCATAAGCAGAGTTGAACTACATATGGTCCGTATGAGCAGGAAACCCAGTTCATTTTTTCAGGGCAATCTCATGGTTCTTGCTGTATTGGAGACGCTGGAAAGAAAAGCTTGCTTCTTGCATTAAAACAGGGTGTGTTTCATGGATGAGAACTCTGGTCTGAATTTCCATTCACAAACGGAGTTAATCCCCATGATCTATGTCATCGTACAAGCAAGCGTTCATTTCTGGTAAACCAAGTGAATTTTCGGCTCAAATGACTTTACACAGTTCTAGAACTCCACGTGATTATCATTATTAACTAAAGAGCATTTATGTCACAGGAGATGTGGTCTGTATCATTTCATCAGCAGAGCTGAACTACATATGGTCCGTATGAGTAGGAAACACAGTTCTTTTTTTCTGGGCATGCTCATGGTTCTTACTCTATTGGAGACGGTGGAAAGAAGAGTATGATACTTGCCTTAAAACAGAGTGTTTTTCAGGGTTGAGAATTCTGGTCCGAATTTGAATTCAGAAATGGAGGTAAACCCCAGGATCTGTGTCTTCCTTCAAGCAAGATCATTTCAGGTAAACCCAGTGTATTTTGGGCTCAAATAATTTTTCACATTTCACAAAAACAACGCGATTCTCACTATTAACTAAAGAGCATTTATGTAAGAGGAGCTGTGGTTTGTATCAGTTTCATAAGCTCAGTTGAACTACATATGGTCCATATGAGTAGGAGAAACAGTTTTTTTTCTGGGCATGCTCATTGTTCTTGCTGTATTGGAGACACTGGAAAGAAGAGCTTGCTTCTTGCAATAAAACAGGATGTGTGTCATGGATGAGAACTCTGTTCTGAATTTCCCTTTACAAATGGAGTTAAACCCCATGATCTGTGTCTTCCTACCAGCAAGAGTGCATTTCTGGTAAACCAAGTGAATTTTAGGCACAAATGACTTTACACGGTTCTAGAACCCAATGCGATTATCACTATTAAATAAAGAGCATTTATGTAAGAGGAGCTGTGGTCTGTATCATTTTCATTAGCAGAGTTGCACTACATATGGTCCGTATCAGTCGGAAACACAGTTCTTTTTTTCTTGGCATGCTCCTGGTTCTTACTGTATTGGAGAACCTGGAAAGAAGAGGATGATTCATGCCTTAAAACAGAGTGTTTCAGGGATGAGAATTCTGGTCTGAATTTCCCTTCAGAAACGGAGTTAAACCCCAGGATCTGTGTCTTCCTACAAGCAAGATTTCATTTCTGGTAAACCCAGTGAATTTTGGGCTAAAATGATTTTAAGTAGTTCACGAAACCAACATGATTCTCACTATTAACTAAAGAGCATTTACGTAAAAGGAGGTGTGATCTGTATCAGTTTCTTAAGCAGAGTTGAAATACATATCGTCCATATGAATTGGAAACACAGTTCTTTTTTTCAGACCATGTTCATGGTTCTTGATGTATTTTAGAATCTGGAAAGAAGAGCTTGCTTCTTTGTTAAAACAGAATGGGTTTCAGGGATGAGAACTCTGGTCTGAATTTCCCTTCAGAAACAGAATTAAACCCCAGGATCTGTGTCTTCCTACAAGCAAGAGTTCATTTCTGGTAAACCCTGTGAATTTTGGGCTCAAATGATTTTTGGCAGTTCATGAACCACACGCTATTCTCACAATTAACTTGAGAGGATATTTGTAAGAGGAGCTGTGGTTTGTATTAGTTTCATAAGCAGAGTTGAACTACATATGGTCCGTATGAGTATGAAACACAGTTCTTTTTTTCTGGGCATGCTCATGGTTCTTGCTGTATTTTAGACTCTGGAAAGAAGAGCTTGCTTCTGTGTTAAAACAGAATGTGTTTCAGGGATGAGAACTCTGGTCAGAATTTCCCTTCAGAAACGGAGTTAAACCCCAGGATCTGTGTCTTCCTACAAGCAAGAGTTCATTTCTGGTAAACCCAGTGAATTTTGAGCTCAAATGATTTGTCGCAGTTCACGAACCCTACACTATTGTCACTATTAACTAAAGAGGATTTTTGTTAGAGGAGCTTTGGTTTGTATCAGTTTCATAAGCAGAGTTGAACTTCATGTGGTCCGTATGAGTAGGAAACACAGTTCTTTTTTTCAGGGCATGCTCATGGTTCTTACTGTATTGGAGACCCTGCACAGAAGAGGATGATTCATGACTCAAAACAGAATGTGTTTCAGGAATGAGAACTCTGGTCTGAATTTGCCTACAGAAACGGAGTGAAAACCCATTATCTGTGTCTTCCTACAAGCAATAGTTCATTTCTGGTAAACCCAGTAAATTTTGGGCTGAAATAATTTTTCACAGTTCATGAACCTAACGCGATTCTCACTATTAACTAAAGAGCATTTATGTAAAAGGAGCTGTTCTTTGTATGAGTTTCATAATCAGAGTTGAACTACATATGGTCCACATGAGTAGGAAACACAGTTCTTTTTTTCAGGCCCTGCTCATGGTTCTTGCTGTATTTTAGACTCTGGAAAGTAGAGCTTGCTTCCTGCATTAAAGCATAGTGCGTTTCAGGGATGAGAACTCTGGTCTGAATTTCCCTTCAGAAACAGAGATAAACCCCGGGATCTGTGTCTTCCTACAAGCAAGAGCTCCTTTCTGTTAAACCATTTGAATTTTGGGCTCAAATGATTTTTCGCAGTTCACCAACCCAAACAGATTTCCACTATTAACTAAAGAGCATTTATGTAAGAAGAGCTTTGGTTTGTATCAGTTTCATAAGCAGAGTTGAACTACATATGGTCCGTATGAGTAGGAAACACAGTTCTTTTTTTCTGGGCATGCTCATGGTTTTTGCTATATTGGAGACGCTGGAAAGAAGAGATTGCTTCTTGCATTAAAACAGAGTGTGTTTCATGGATGAGAACGCTGGTCTGAATTTCCCATCAGAAACGGAGTTAGACCCCATGATCTGTGTCTCCATACAAGCAAGAGTTCATTTCTGGTAAACCAAGTGAATTTTGGGCTCAAATGATTTTACACAGTTCTAGAACCCAATGCGATTATCACTATTAACTAAAGAGCATTTATGTAAGAGGAGCTGTGATTTGTATCAGTTTCATAAGCAGAGTTGGACTAAATATGGTCCGTAAGAGTAGGAAAAACAGTTCTTTTTTTCTGGGCATGCTCATGGTTCTTACTGTATTGGAGACCCTGGAAAGAAGAGGATGATTCATGCCTTAAAACAGAGTATTTTTCAGGGATGAGAATTCTGGTCTGAATTTCCCTTCAGAAACAGAGTTAAACCCCAGGATCTGTGTCTTCCTACAAGCAAGAGTTCAGTTCTCATAAACCTAGTGAATTTTGGGCTCAAAAGATTTTTCTTAGTTCACGAACCCAAAATGATTCTCACTATTAACTAAAGAGCATTTATGTAACAGGAGGTGTGGTCTTTATAAGTTTCATAATCAGAGTTGAACTATATATGGTCCGTATGAATAGGAAACACAGTTCTTTTTCTTCAGACCATGCTCATGGGTCTTAATGTATTTTAGACTCTGGAAAGAAGAGCTTGCTTCTTCGTTAAAACAGAATGTGTTTCAGGGAAGAGAACTCTGGACTCAATTTTCCTTCAGAAACGGAGTTAAACCCAAGGATCTGTGTCTTCCTACAAGCAAGAGTTCATTTCTGGTAAACCCAGTGAATTTTGGGCTCAAATGATTTTTCGCAGTTCATGAACCCAACGCGACTCTAACTATTAACTAAAGAGCATTTATGTAAGAGGAGCTGTGGTTTGTATCAGTTTCATAAGCCGAGTTGAACTACATATGGTCCTTATGAGCAGGAAACCCAGTTCATTTTTTCAGGAAATGCTCATGGTTCTTGCTGTATTGGAGACGCTGGAAAGAAAAGCTTGCTTCTTGCATTAAAACAGGGTGTGTTTCATGGATGAGACCTCTGGTCTGAAATTCCCTTCACAAACGGAGTTAAACCCCATGAACTGTGTCATCATACAAGTAAGCGTTCATTTCTGGTAAACCAAGTGAATTTTCGGCTCAAATGACTTTACACAGTTCTAGAACACCACGCAATGATCACTATTAATTAAAGAGCACTTATGTAAGAGGTGCTGTGGTCTGTATCATTTTCATAAGCAGAGTTGCACTACATATGGTCCGTATCAGTAGGAAACACAGTTCTTTTTTCATGGCATGCTCCTGGTTCTTAATGTATTGGAGAACCTGGAAAGAAGATGATGATTCATGCCTTAAAACAGAGTGTTTTTCAGGGATGAGAATTCTGGTCTGAATTTCCCTTCAGAAATGGAGTTAAAGCCCAGCATCTGTGTCTTCCTACAAGCAAGAGTTCAGTTCTGGTAAACCCAGTGAATTTTGGGCTCAAATGATTTTAAGTAGTTCACGACACCAACATGATTCTCACTATTAACTAAAGAGCATTTATGTAACGGGACGTGTGGTCTGTATCAGTTTCATAAGCAGAGTTGAAATACATATCCTCCATATGAATTGGAAACACAGTTCTTTTTTTCAGACCATGTTCATGGTTCTTGATGTACTTTAGACTCTGGAAAGAAGAGCTTGCTTCTTTGTTAAAACAGAATGGGTTTCAGGGATGAGAACTCTGGTCTGAATTTCCCTTCAGAAACGGAATTAAACCCCAGGATCTGTGTCTTCCTACAAACAAGAGTTCATTTCTGGTAAACCTGGTGAATTTTGGGCTCAAACGATTTTTGGCAGTTCAGGAACCCTACGCTATTCTCACAATTAACTTAAGAGGATATTTGTAAGAGGAGCTGTGGTTTGTATTAGTTTCATAAGCAGAGTTGAACTAAATATGGTACGTATGAGTATGAAACACAGTTCTTTTTTTCTGGGCATGCTCATGGTTCTTGCTGTATTTTAGACTCTGGAAAGAAGAGCTTGCTTCTGTGTTAAAACAGAATGTGTTTCAGGGATGAGAACTCTGGTCTGAATTTCCCTTCAGAAACAGAGTTAAACCCCAGGATCTGTGTCTTCCTACAAGCAAGAGTTCATTTCTGGTAAACCCAGTGAATTTTGGGCTGAAATGATTTTTCGCAGTTCAGGAACCGTACACTATTCTCACTATTAACTAAAGAGGACTTATGTTAGAGGAGCTTGGGTTTGTATCAGTTTCATAAGCAGAGTTGAACTACATATGGTCCGTATGAGTAGGAAACACAGTTCTTTTTTTCAGGGCATGCTCTTGGTTCTTGCTGTATTTGAGACACTGGAAAGAAGAGCTTGCTTCTTGCTTTAAAACAGAGTGTGTTTCAGGGATGAGAACTCTGGTCTGAATTTCCCTTCACAAACGGAGTTAAACCCCAGGATCTGTGTCTTCCTACCAGCAAGAGTTCATTTCTGGTAAACCCAGTGTATTTTCAGCTCAAATGACTTTACACAGTTCTAGAATCCAACGCGATTATCACTATTAACTAAGGAGCATTTATGTCAGTTGAGCTGTGGTCTGTATCATTTCATCAGCAGAGTTGAAATACATATGGTCCGTATGAGTATGAAACACGTTTCTTTTTTTCTGGGCATGCTCATGGATCTTGCTGTATTGGAGACGCTGGAAAGAAGAGCGTGCTTCTTGCATTAAAACAGAGTGTGTTTCATGGATGAGAACTCTGATCTAAATTTCCCTTCAGAAACGGAGTTAAACCCCATGATCTGTGTCTTCCTACCAGCAAGAGTTCATTTCTGGTAAACCCAGTGAATTTTGTGATCAAATGATTTTTCGCAGTTCACGAACCCTACGCTATTCTCACTATTAACTAAAGCGGATTTATGTTAGAGGAGCTGTGGTTTGTATCAGTTTCATAAGCCGAGTTGAACTACATATGGTCTGTATGAGTAGGAAACACCGTTCTATTTTTCTGGGCATGCTCATGGTTCTTACTGTATTGGAGAACCTGGAAAGAAGAGGATGATTCATGCCTTAAAACAGAGTGTGTTTCAGGGATGAGAACTCTGGTCTGAATTTCCCTTCACAAACGGAGTTAAACCCCAGGATCTGTGTCTTCCTACCAGCAAGAGTTCATTTCTGGTAAACCAAGTGAATTTTGTGCTCAAATGATTTTACACAGTTCTAGAACTGAACGCGATTATCACTATTAACTAAAGAGCATTTATGTAAGAGGAGATATGGTCTGTACCAGTTTCATAAGCAGAGTTGGACAACATATGATCGGTATGAGTAGGAAACACAGTTCTTTTTTTCTGGTCATGCTCATGGTTCTTACTGTATTGGAGACCCTGCACAGAAGAGGATGATTCATGCCTCCAAACAGAATGTGTTTCAGGAATGAGAACTCTGGTCTGAATTTGCCTACAGAAACGGAGTGAAAACCCATTATCTGTGTCTTCCTACAAGCAATAGTTTATTTCTGGTAAACCCAGTGAATTTTGGGCTGAAATAATTTTTCGCAGTTCATGAACCTAACGCGATTCTCACTATTAACTAAAGAGCATTTATGTAAAAGGAGCTGTTCTATGTATGAGTTTCATAATCAGAGTTGAACTACATATGGTCCACATGAGTAGGAAACACAGTTCTTTTTTTCATGCCCTGCTTATGGTTCTTGGTGTATTTTAGACTCTGGAAAGAAGAGCTTGCTTCCTGCATTAAAGCATAGTGTTTTTCAGGGATGAGAACTCTGGTCTGAATTTCCCTTCAGAAACAGAGATAAACCCCAGGATCTGTGTCTTCCTACAAGCAAGAGCTCCTTTCTGTTAAACCATTTGAATTTTGGGCTCAAATGACTTTTCGCAGTTCACCAACCCAAACAGATTACCACTATTAACTAAAGAGCATTTATGTAAGAGGAGCTGTGGTTTGTATCAGTTTCATAAGCAGAGTTGAACTACATATGGTCCGTATGAGTAGGAAACACAGTTCTTTTTTTCTGGGCATGCTCATGGTTTTTGCTGTATTGGAGACGCTGGAAAGAAGAGCTTGCTTCTTGCATTAAAACAGAGTGTGTTTTATGGATGAGAATGCTGGTCTGAATTTCCCATCAGAAACGGAGTTAGACCCCATGATCTGTGTCTCCATACAAGCAAGAGTTCATTTCTGCTAAACCAAGTTAATTTTGGGCTCAAATGATTTTACACAGTTCTAGAAGCCAACCTTCATTATCACTATTAACTAAAGAGCATTTAAGCAAGAGGAGCGGTGGTCTGTATCATTTTCATAAGCAGAGTTGGACTACATATGGTCCGTATGAGTAGGAAACACAGTTCTATTTTCCTGGGCATGCTCATGGTTCTTAGTGTATTGGAGACCCTGCACAGAAGAGGATGATTTACGCCTCAAAACAGAAAGTGTTTTAGGGATGAGAACTCTGGTCTGAATTTGCCTACAGAAACGTAGTGAAAACCCAGGGTCTGTGTCTTCCTACAAGCAATAGTTCATTTCTGGTAAACCCAGTGAATTTTGGGCTGTAATGATTTTTCGCAGTTCATGAACCCTACGCGATTCTCACTATTAACTAAAGAGCATTTATGTAAAAGGAGCTGTTCTTTGTATCAGTTTCATAATCAGAGGTGAACTACATATGGTCCGTAAGAGTAGGAAACACAGCTCTTTTATTCAGGCCATGCTCATGTTTCTTGCTGTATTTTAGACTCTGGAAAGAATAGCTTTCTTCTTGCATTAAAGCAGTGTGTGTTTCAGGGGTGAGAACTCTGGTCTGAATTTCCCTTCAGAAACAGAGTTAAACCCCAGGATCTGTGTCTTCCTAAAAGCAAGAGTTCATTTCTAGTAAACCAAGTGAATTTTCGGCTCAAATGATTTTACACAGTTCATGAACCCAACGCGATTCTCACTATTAGCTAAAGAGCATTTAAGTAAGAGGAGCTGTGGTTAGTATCAGTTTCATAAGCAGAGTTGAAATACATATCGTCCATATGAATTGGAAACACAGTTCTTTTTTTCAGACCATGTTCATGGTTCTTGATGTATTTTAGAATCTGGAAAGAAGAGCTTGCTTCTTTGTTAAAACAGAATGGGTTTCAGGGATGAGAACTCTGGTCTGAATTTCCCTTCAGAAACGGAATTAAACCCCAGGATCTGTGTCTTCCTACAAGCAAGAGTTCATTTCTGGTAAACCAAGTGAATTTTCAGCTCAAATGACTTTACTCAGTTCTAGAACACCACGCGATGATCACTATTAACTAAAGAGCATTTATGTCAGAGGACCTCTGTTCTGTACCATTTCATAAGAAGAGTTGAACTACATATGGTCTGTATGAGTAGGAAACACAGTTCTTTTTTTCTGGGCATGCTCATGGTTCTTACTGTATGGTAGACGGTGGAAAGAAGAGGATGATACTTGCCTTAAAACAGAGTGTTTTTCAGGGTTGAGAATTCTGGTCCGAACTTGAATTCAGAAAAGGAGTTAAACCCCAGGATCTGTGTCTTCCTACAAGCAAGAGTTCATTTCAGGTAAACCCAGGTATTTTGGGCTCAAATAATTTTTCACATTTCACGAACCCAACGTGAATCTAACTATTAACTAAAGAGCATTTATGTAAGAGGAGCTGTGGTTTGTATCATTTTCATAAGCCGAGTTGAACTACATATGGTCTGTACGAACAGGAAACCCAGTTCATTTTTTCAGGGCATGCTCATGGTTCTTGCTGTATTGGAGACGCTGGAAAGAAGAGCTTGCTTCTTGCGTTAAAACAGAGTGTGTTTCATGGATGAGAACTCTGGTCTGAATTTCCCTTTACAAACGGAGTTAAACCGCATGATCTGTGTCTTCCTACCTGCAAGAGTTCAGTTCTGGTAAACCAAGTGAATTTACGGGTCAAATGACTTTACACAGTTCTAGAACCCAATGCGATTATCACTATTAACTAAAGAGCATTTATGTAAGAGGAGCTGTGGTCTGTATCATTTCATAAGCAGAGTTGAACTACATATGGTGCGTATGAGTTGGAAACACAGTTCTTTTTTTCTTGGCATGATCATGGTTCTTACTGTATTGTAGAACCTAGAAAGAAGAGGATGATTCATGCCTTAAAACAGTGTTTTTCACGGATGAGAATTCTTGTCTGAATTTGCCTTGAGGAACGGAGTTAAACCCCAGGATCTGTGTCTTCCTCCAAGCAAGAGTTCATTTCAGGTAAACCCAGTGAATTTTGAGCTCAAATGATTTTTCGCAGTTCACGAACCCAACGCTCTTCTCACTATTAACTAAAGAGCATTGATGTAAGCAGAGCTGTCGTTTGCATAAGTTTCATAAGCAGAGTTGAATACATATGGTCCTTATGAGTAGGATGCACAGTTCTTTTTTTCAGGGCATGCTCATGATTCTTGCTGTATTTTAGTCTATGGAAAGAGAGCTCGCTTTTTGTGTTAAAACAGTGTGTGTTTCAGGGATGAGAACTCTGGTCTGAATGTCCCTTCAGAAACCGAGTTAAACACCAGGATCTGTGTCTTCCTACAAGCAAGAGTTCATTTCTGGTAAACCCAGTGAATTTTGTGCACAAATAATTTTTCGCAGTTCGCGAACCCTACGCTGTTCTCACAATTAACTAAAGAGGATTTATATAAGAGGAGATGTGGTTTGTATCAGTTTCATAAGCCGAGTAGACCTACATATGGTCAGTATGAGTAGGAAACACAGTTCTTTTTTTCAGGGCATGCTTGTGGTTCTTGCTGTATTGGAGACGCTGGAAAGAAGAGCTTGCTTCTTGCATTAAAACAGGGTATGTTTCATGGATGAGAAATCTGATCTGAATTTCCCTTCACAAACAGGGTTAAACCCCATGATCTGTGTCTTCCTACCAGCAAGAGTTCATTTCTGGTAAACCCAGTGAATTTTTTGATCAAATGATTTTTTGCAGCTCACGACCCTACGCTATTCACACTATTAACTAAAGGGGATTTATGTTAGAGGAGCTGTGGTCTGTATCAGTTTCATAAGCAGAGTTGAATTACATATGGTCTGTATGAGTAGGAAACACAGTTCTATTTTTATGGGCATGCTCATGTTTCTTACTGTATTGGAGTCGCTGGAAAGAAGAGGATGATTCATGCCTTAAAACAGAGTGTTTTTCAGGGATGAGAATTCTGGTCTGAATTTCCCTTCAGAAACAGAGTTAATCCCCAGGATCTGTGTCTTTCTACAAGCAAGAGTTCAGTTCTAATAAACCCAGTGAATTTTGGGCTCAAATAATTTTTCGCACTTCATGAAACCAACACTATTCTCACTATTAACTAAAGAGGATTTATGTTAGAGGAGCTTTGTTTTGTATCAGTTTCATAAGCAGAGTTGAACTATATATGGTCCGTATGTGTAGGAAACACAGTTCTTTTTTTCAGGGCATGCTCATGGTTCTTGCTGTATTGGAGACGCTGGAAAGAAGAGCTTGCTTCCTGCATTAAAACAGGGTGTGTTTCATGGATGAGAACTCTGGTCTGATTTTCACTTCACAAACGGGGTTAAACCCCATGATCTGTGTCTTCCTACAAGCAAGAGTTCATTTCTCATAAACCAAGTGAATTTTCGGCTCAAATGACTTTACACAGTTCTAGAACCCAACATTGATTATCACTATTAGCTAAAGAGCATTTATGTAAGAGGAGCTGTGGTCTGTATCATTTTCATCAGCAGAGTTGGACTACATATGGTCCATATGAGTAGGAAAAATAGTTCTTTTTTTCTTGGCATGCTCATGGTTCTTACTGTATAGGAGAACCTGGAAAGAAGAGGATGATTCAAGTCTTAAAACAGAGTGTTTTCAGGGATGAGAATTCTGGTCTGAATTTCCCTTCAGAAACGGAGTTAAACTCCAGGATCTGTGTCTTCCTACAAGCAAGAGTTCAGTTCTGGAAAACTCAGTGATTTTTGTGCTCAAATGATTTTTCGTAGTTCACGAACCCAACATGATTCTCATTATTAACTAAAGAGCATTTATGGAAAAGAAGGTGTGGTCTGTACCAGTTTCATTAGAAGAGTTGAACTACATATGTTCCGTATGAATAGGAAACACAGTTCTTTTTTTCAGACCATGCTCATGGTTCTTGCTGTATTTTAGACTCTGGAAAGAAGAGCTTGCTTCTTCGTTAAAACAGAATGTGTTTCAGGGATGAGAAATCTGGTCTGAATTTCCCTTCAGAAACGGAGTTAAACCCCAGGATCTGTGTCCTCCTACAAGCAAGTGTTCATTTCTCGTAACCCAGTGAATTTTGGGCTCAAATTATTTTTGCACTTCACCAACTCAAACCGATTCCCACTATTAACTAGAGAGCATTTATGTAAGAGGAGCTGTGGTTTGTATCAGTTTCATAAGCAGAGTTGAACTACATATGGTCCATATGAGTAGGAAACACAGTTCTTTTTTTCAGGGCATGCTCATAGTTCTTGCTGTATTGGAGACGGTGGAAAGAAGAGCTTGCTTCCTGCATTAAAACAGGGTGTGTTTCATGGATGAGAACTCTGGTCTGATTTTCCCTTCCAAAACTGAGTTAAACCCCATTTTCTGTGTCTTGCTACCAGCAAGAGTTCATTTCTGGTAAACCAAGTGAATTTTCGGCTCAAATGAATTTACACAGTTCTAGAACCCAATGCGATTATCACTATTAACTAAAGAGCATTTATGTAAGAGGAGCTCTGGTCTGTATCATTTCATAAGAAGAGTTGAACTACATATGGTCCGTATGAGTAGGAAACACAGTTCTTTTTTTCAGGGCATGCTCATGGTTATTGATGTATTGGAGACGCTGGAAAGAAGAGCTTGCTTCTTGCATTAAAACAGCGTGTGTTTCATGGATGAGAACTCTGGTCTGATTTTCGCTTCAAAAACGGCGTTAAACCCCATGATCTGTGTCTTCCTACCAGCAGGAGTTCATTTCTGGTAAACCAAGTAAATTTTCGGCTCAAATGATTTTACACAGTTCTAGAACCCAACATTGATTATCAGTATTAGGTAAAGAGCATTTATGTTGGAGGAGCTGTGGTCTGTATCACTTTCATAAGCAGAGTTGGACTACATAAGGTCCCTATGAGTAGGAGACACAGTTCTTTTTTCGTGGCATGCTCATGGTTCTTACTGTATTGGAGAACCTGGAAAGAAGAGGATGATTCATGCCTTAAAACAGAGTGTTTTTCAAGGATGAGAATTCTGGTCTGAATTTCCCTTCAGAAACGGAGTTAAACTCCAGGATCTGTGTCTTCCTACAAGCAAGAGTTTAGTTCTGGAAAACTCGGTGAATTTTGTGCTCAAATGATTTTTTGTAGTTCACTAAGCCAACATGATTCTCATTATTAACTAAAGAGCATTTATGTAAAAGAAGGTGTGTTCTGTTCCAGTTTCATAAGAAGAGTTGAACTACATATGGTCTGTATGAGAAGGAAACACTATTCTTTTTTTCAGGAAATGCTCATGGTTCTTGCTGTATTGGAGACTCTGGAAAGAAGAGCTTGCTTCTTGCATTAAAACAGGGTGTGTTTCATGGATGAGAACTCTGGTCTGATTTTCCCTTCACAAACGGGGTTAAACCCCATGATCTGTGTCTTCCTACTAGCAAGTGTTCATTTCTTGTAAACCAAGTAAATTTTCGGCTCAAATGACATTACACAGTTCTAGAACCCAACATTGATTATCACTATTAGCTAAAGAGCATTTATGTAAGAGAGGCTGTGTTCTGTATCATTTTCATGAGCAGAGTTGGACTACATATGGTCCGTATGAGTAGGAAACACAGTTCTTTTTTTCAGGGCATGCTAATGGTTCTTGCTCTATTGGAGACGCTGGAAAGAAGAGCTTGCTTCTTGCATTAAAACAGGGTGTGTTTCATGGATGAGAACTCTGTTCTGATTTTCCCTTCACAAACGGGGTTAAACCCCATGATCTGTGTCTTCCTACCAGCAAGAGATCATTTCTGGTAAACCAAGTAAATTTTTGGCTCAAATGACTTTACACAGTTCTAGAACCTAAGGCGATTATCACTGTTAACTAAAGAGCATTTATGTGAGAGGAGCTGTGGTCTGTATTAGTTTCATAAGCAGAGTTGAACTACATATGGTCCGTATGAGTACGAAACACAGTTCTTTTTTTCAGGGCATGCTCATCGTTCTTGCTGTATTGGAGACGCTGGAAAGAAGAGCTTAGTTCTTGCATTAAACTAGAGTGTTGTTCATGGATGAGAACGCTGGTCTGAATTTTCCTTCAGAAATGGAGTTAAACCCCAGGATCTGTGTCTTCCTACAAGCAAGAGTTCATTTTTGGTATACCCAGTGAATTTTGGGCTCAAATGACTTTACACAGTTCTAGAACCTAAGGCGATTATCACTATATATAAAGAGCATTTATGTGAGAGAAGGTGTAGTCTGTATTAGTTTCATCAGCAGAGTTGTACTACATATGTTCCGTATGAGTAGGAAACACATTTCACTTTTTCAGGGCATGCTCTTGGTTGTTGCTCTATTGGAGACGCTGGAAAGAAGAGCTTGCTTCTTGCATTAAGACAGGGTGTGTTTCATGGATGAGAACTCTGGTCTGAATTTCCTTTCCAAAACGGAGTTAAACCCCATGATCTCTGTCTTCCCACCAACAAGAGTACATTTCTGGTAAACCAAGTGAATTTTCGGCTCAAATGACTTTACACAGTTCTAGAACCTAAGTCTATTATGAGCATTTATGTAAGAGGAGCTCTGGTGTGTATCATTTCATAAGAAGAGTTGAACTACATATGGTCCATATGAGTAAGAAACACACTTCTTTTTTTCAGGGCATGCTCATGGTTCTCGCTGTATTGGAACGCTGGAAAGAAGAGCTTGAAAGACGCTGGAAAGAAGAGCTTGCTTCTTTCATTAAAACAGGGTGTCTTTCATGCATGAGAACTCTGGTCTGATTTTCCCATCACAAACGGGGTTAAACCCCATGATCTGTGTCTTCCTACCAGCAAGAGATCATTTCTGGTAAACCAAGTAAATTTTCAGCTCAAATGACTTTACACAGTTCTAGAACCTAAGGCGATTATCACTATTAACTAAAGATCATTTATGTAAGAGGAGCTGTGGTTTGTATCAGTTTCATAAGCAGAGTTGAACTACATATGGTCCATATGAGTAGGAAACACAGTTCTTTTTTTCAGGGCATGCTCATGGTTCTTGCTGTATTGGAGACGCTGGAAAGAAGAGCTTGCTTCCTGCATTAAAACAGGGTGTGTTTCATGGATGAGAACTCTGGTCTGATTTTCCCTTCACAAACGGGGTTAAACCCCATGATCTGTGTCTTCCTACCAGCAAGAGTTCATTTCTGGTAAACCAAGTAAATTTTCAGCTCAAATGACGTTAAACAGTTCTAGAACCTAAGGCGATTATCACTATATATAAAGTGCATTTATGTGAGAGGAGCTGTAGTCTGTATTAGTTTCATCAGCAGAGTTGAAATATATATGGTCCGTATGAGTAGGAAACACAGTTCTTTTTTTCAGGGAATGCTCTTGGTTCTTGCTCTATTGGAGACCCTGGAAAGAAGAGCTTGCTTCTTGCATTAAGACAGGGTGAGTTTCATGGATGAGAACTCTGGTCTGAATTTCCTTTCCAAAACGGAGTTAAACCCCATGATCTGTGTCTTCCTACCAGCAGGAGTTCATTTCTGGTAAACCAAGTGAATTTTTGGCTCAAATAAATTTACAGAGTTCTAGAACCCAATGCGATTATCACTATTAACTAAAGAGCATTTATGTTAGAGGAGCTCTGGTCTGTATCATTTCATAAGAAGAGTTGAACTACATATGGTCCGTATGAGTAGGAAACACAGTTCTTTTTTTAGGGCATGATCATGGTTCTTGCTGTATTGGAGACGCTGGAAAGAAGAGCTTGCTTCTTGCATTAAAACAGGGTGTGTTTCATGGATGAGAACTCTGGTCTGATTTTCCCTTCACAAACGGGGTTAAACCCCATGATCTGTGTCTTCCTACCAGCAAGAGTTCATTTCTGGTAAACCAAGTAAATTTTCAGCTCAAATGACTTTACACAGTTCTAGAACCTAAGGCGGTTATCACTATATATAAAGTGCATTTATGTGAGAGGAGCTGTAGTCTGTATTAGTTTCATCAGCAGAGTTGAAATACATATGGTCCGTATGAGTAGGAAACACAGTTCTTTTTTTCAGGGAATGCTCTTGGTTCTTGCTCTATTGGAGACCCTGGAAAGAAGAGCTTGCTTCTTGCATTAAGACAGGATGAGTTTCATGGATGAGAACTCTGGTCTGAATTTCCTTTCCAAAACGGAGTTAAACCCCATGATCTGTGTCTTCCTACCAGCAAGAGTTCATTTCTGGTAAACCAAGTGAATTTTTGGCTCAAATAAATTTACAGAGTTCTAGAACCCAATGCGATTATCACTATTAACTAAAGAGCATTTATGTTAGAGGAGCTCTGGTCTGTATCATTTCATAAGAAGATTTGAACTACATATGGTCCGTATGAGTAGGAAACACAGTTCTTTTTTTTAGGGCATGATCATGGTTCTTGCTGAATTGGAGACGCTGGAAAGAAGAGCTTGCTTCTTGCATTAAAACAGGGTGTGTTTCATGGATGAGAACTCTGTTCTGATTTTCCCTTCACAAACGGGGTTAAACCCCATGATCTGTGTCTTCCTACCAGCAAGAGATCATTTCTGGTAAACCAAGTAAATTTTCGGCTCAAATGACATTACACAGTTCTAGAACCTAAGGCGATTATCACTATTAACTAAACAGCATTTATGTGAGAGGAGCTGGGGTCTGTATTAGTTTCATAAGCAGAGTTGAACTACATAGGGTCCGTATGAGTAGGAAACACTGTTCTTTTTTTCTTGGCATGCTCATGGTTCTTACTGTATTGGAGAACCTGGAAAGAAGAGGATGATTCATGCCTTAAAACAGAGTGTTTTTCAGGGATGTGAATTCTGGTCTGAATTTCCCTTCAGAAACGGAGTTAAACCCCAGGATCTGTGTCTCCCTACAAGCAAAAGTTCATTTCTGGTAAACCAAGTGAATTTTGACTCAAATGATTTTACACAGTTCTAGAACCCAACATTGATTATCACTATTAGCTAAAGACCATTTATGTAAGAGGAGCTGTGGTCTGTATCACTTTCATAAGCAGAGTTGGACTACATATGGTCCGTATGAGTAGGAAACACAGTTCTTTTTTTCTTGGCATGCTCATGGTTCTTACTGTATTGGAGAACCTGGAAAGAAGAGGATGATTCATGCCTTAAAACAGAGTGTTTTTCAGGGATGAGAATTCTGGTCTGAATTTCCCTTCAGAAACGGAATTAAACCCCAGGATCTGTGTCTTCCTACAAGCAAGAGTTCAGTTCTGGAAAACTCAGTGAATTTTGTGCTCAAATGATTTTTCCTAGTTCACGAACCCAACATGATTCTCATTATTAACTAAAGAGCATTTATGTAAAAGAAGGTGGTCTGTACCAGTTTAATAAGAAGAGTTGAACTACAAATGGTCCGTATGAATAGGAAACACAGTTCTTTTTTTCAGTCCATGCTCATGGTTCTTGCTGTATTTTAGACTCTGGAGAGAAGAGCTTGCTTCTTCGTTAAAACAGAATGTGTTTCAGGGATGAGAACGCTGGTCTGAATTTTCCTTCAGAAACGGAGTTAAACCTCAGGATCTGTGTCTTCCTACAAGCAAGAGTTCATTTCTGGTAAACCCAATGAATTTTGGGCTCAAATGACTTTACACAGTTCTAGAACCTAAGGCGATTATCACTATATATAAAGAGCATTTATGTGAGAGGAGCTGTAGTCTGTATTAGTTTCATCAGCAGAGTTGTACTACATATGTTCCGTATGAGTAGGAAACACATTTCATTTTTTCAGGGCATGCTCTTGGTTCTTGCTCTATTGGAGACGCTGGAAAGAAGAGCTTGCTTCTTGCATTAAGACAGGGTGTGTTTCATGGATGAGAACTCTGGTCTGAATTTCCTTTCCAAAACGGAGTTAAACCCCATGATCTCTGTCTTCCCACCAGCAAGAGTACATTTCTGGTAAACCAAGTGAATTTTCGGCTCAAATGATTTTACACAGTTCTACAACCTAAGTCGATTATGAGCATTTATGTAAGAGGAGCTCTGGTGTGTATCATTTCATAAGAAGAGTTGAACTACATATGGTCCATATGAGTAGGAAACACAGTTCTTTTTTTCAGGGCATGCTCATGGTTCTTGCTGTATTGGAACGCTGGAAAGAAGAGCTTGAAAGACGCTGGAAAGAAGAGCTTGCTTCTTTCATTAAAACAGGGTGTCTTTCATGGATGAGAACTCTGGTCTGATTTTCCCATCACAAACGGGGTTAAACCCCATGATCTGTGTCTTCCTACCAGCAAGAGATCATTTCTGGTAAACCAAGTAAATTTTCGGCTCAAATGACTTTACACAGTTCTAAAACCTAAGGCGATTATCACTATTAACTAAAGAACATTTATGTGAGAGGAGCTGTGGTCTGTATTAGTTTAATAAGCAGAGTTGAACTACATATGGTCCGTATGAGTAGGAAACACAGTTCTTTTTTTCAGGGCATGCTCATCGTTCTTGCTGTATTGGAGACGCTAGAAAGAAGAGCTTAGTTCTTGCATTAAAATAGAGTGCTGTTCATGGATGAGAACGCTGGTGTGAATTTCCCTTCAGAACAGGAGTTAAACCCATGATCTGTGTCTCCCTACAAGCAAGAGTTCGTTTCTGGTAAACCAAGTGAATTTTGACTCAAATGATTTTACACAGTTCTAGAACCCAAGATTGATTATCACTATTAGCTAAAGAGCATTTATGTAAGAGGAGCTGTGTTCTGTATCATTTTCATAAGCAGAGTTGGACTACATATGGTCCGTATGAGTAGGAAGCACAGTTCTTTTTTTCTTGGCAGGCTCATGGTTCTTAATGTATTGGAGAACCTGGAATGAAGAGGATGATTCATGCCTTAAAACATAGTGTTTTTCAGGGATGTGAATTCTGGTCTGAATTTCCCTTGAGAACCGGAGTTAAACCCCAGGATCTGTGTCTTCCTACAAGCAAGAGTTCATTTCTGGTTAGCCCAGTGAATTTTGGGCACAAATGATTTTTCGCAGTTCACGAACCCAACGTGATTCTCACTATTAACTAAAGAGCATTTATGTTAGCGGAGCTGTGTTTTGTATCAGTTTCATAAGCAGAGTTGAACTACATATGGTCTGTATGAGAAGGAAACACTGTTCTTTTTTTCAGGAAATGTTCATGGTTCTTGCTGTATTGGAGACGCTGGAAAGAAGAGGTTGCTTCTTGCATTAAAACAGGGTGTGTTTCATGGATGAGAACTCTGGTCTAATTTTCCCTTCACAAACGGGGTTAAACCCCATGATCTGTGTCTTCCTACCAGCAAGAGATCATTTCTGGTAAACCAAGTAAATTTTCAGCTCAAATGACATTACACAGTTCTAGAACCTAAGGCGATTATCACTATTAACTAAACAGCATTTATGTGAGAGGAGCTGGGGTCTGTATTAGTTTCATAAGCAGAGTTGAACTACATAGGGTCCGTATGAGTAGGAAACACTGTTCTTTTTTTCTTGGCATGCTCATGGTTCTTACTGTATTGGAGAACCTGGAAAGAAGAGGATGATTCATGCCTTAAAACAGAGTGTTTTTCAGGGATGTGAATTCTGGTCTGAATTTCCCTTCAGAAACGGAGTTAAACCCCAGGATCTGTGTCTCCCTACAAGCAAAAGTTCATTTCTGGTAAACCAAGTGAATTTTGACTCAAATGATTTTACACAGTTCTAGAACCCAACATTGATTATCACTATTAGCTAAAGACCATTTATGTAAGAGGAGCTGTGGTCTGTATCACTTTCATAAGCAGAGTTGGACTACATATGGTCCGTATGAGTAGGAAACACAGTTCTTTTTTTCTTGGCATGCTCATGGTTCTTACTGTATTGGAGAACCTGGAAAGAAGAGGATGATTCATGCCTTAAAACAGAGTGTTTTTCAGGGATGAGAATTCTGGTGTGAATTTCCCTTCAGAAACGGAATTAAACTCCAGGATCTGTGTCTTCCTACAAGCAAGAGTTCAGTTCTGGAAAACTCAGTGATTTTTGTGCTCAAATGATTTTTCGTAGTTCACGAACCCAACATGATTCTCATTATTAACCAAAGAGCATTCATGTAAAAGAAGGTGTGGTCTGTAACAGTTTCATAAGAAGAGTTGAACTACATGTAGTCCGTATGAATAGGAAACACAGTTCTTTTTTTCAGACCATGCTCATGGTTCTTGCTGTATTTTAGACTCTGGAAAGGAGAGCTTGCTTCTTCGTTAAAACAGAATGAGTTTCAGGGATGAGAACTCTGGTCTGAATTTCCCTTCAGAAAGAGAGTTAAACCCCAGGATCTGTGTCTTCCTACAAGCAGGAGTTCATTTCTGGTTAGCCCAGGGAATTTTGGTCACAAATGATTTTTCTCAGTTCACGAACCCAACACGGTTCTCACTATTACCTAAAGAGCATTTATGTTAGAGGAGCTGTGGTTTGTATCAGTTTCATAAGCAGAGTTGAACTACATATGGTCTGTATGAGAAGGAAACACTGTTCTTTTTTTCAGGAAATGATCATGGTTCTTGCTGTATTGGAGACGCTGGAAAGAAGAGCTTGCTTCTTGCATTAAAACAGGGTGTGTTTCATGGATGAGAACTCTGGTCTGTTTTTTCCTTCACAAACGGGGTTAAACCCCATGATCTGTGTCTTCCTACCAGCAAGAGTTCATTTCTGGTAAACCAAGTAAATTTTCAGCTCAAATGACTTTACACAGTTCTAGAACCTAAGGCGATTATCACTATATATAAAGAGCATTTATGTGAGAGGAGCTGTAGTCTGTATTAGTTTCATCAGCAGAGTTGAACTACATATGGTCCGTATGAGTAGGAAACACATTTCATTTTTTCAGGGCATGCTCTTGCTTCTTGCTCTATTAGAGACGCTGGAAAGAAGAGCTTGCTTCTTGCATTAAGACAGGGTGTGTTTCATGGATGAGAACTCTGGTCTGAATTTCCTTTCCAAAACGGAGTTAAACCCCATGATCTGTGTCTTCCTACCAGCAGGAGTTCATTTCTGGTAAACCAAGTTAATTTTTGGCTCAAAAGATTTTCCACAGTTCTAGAACACAACGCGATTATCACTATTAACTAAAGAGCATTTATGAAAGAGGAGCTGTGGTCTGTATCAGTTTCATAAGCAGAGTTGAACTACATATGGTCCGTATGAGTAGGAAACACAGTTCTTTTTTTCTGGGCATGCTCATGGTTCTTGTTGTATTGGAGACTCTGGAAAGAAGACCTTACTTCTTGCATTAATACAGAGTGTATTTCATGGATGAAAACACTGGTCTGCATTTCCCTTCAGAAACAGAGTTAAACTCAATGATCCTCGTCTTCCTACAAGCAAGAGTTCATTTCTGGTAAAAATTGAATTTTAAGCTCAAATGATTTTTGCAGTTTATGAACCCAACGCGATTCTAACTATTTACTAAAGAGCATTTATGTAAGAGGAGCTGTGGTTTGTATCAGTTTCATAAGCAGAGTTAGACTACATATGGTCCGTATGAGTAGGAAGCACAGTTCTTTTTTTCTTGGCATGCTCATGGTTCTTAATGTATTGGAGAACCTGGAATGAAGAGGATGATTCATGCCTTAAAACATAGTGTTTTTCAGGGATGTGAATTCTGGTCTGAATTTCCCTTGAGAACCGGAGTTAAACCCCAGGATCTGTGTCTTCCTACAAGCAAGAGTTCATTTCTGGTTAGCCCAGTGAATTTTGGGCACAAATGATTTTTCGCAGTTCACGAACCCAACGCGATTCTCACTATTAACTAAAGAGCATTTATGTTAGCGGAGCTGTGTTTTGTATCAGTTTCATAAGCAGAGTTGAACTACATATGGTCTGTATGAGAAGGAAACACTGTTCTTTTTTTCAGGAAATGTTCATGGTTCTTGCTGTATTGGAGACGCTGGAAAGAAGAGGTTGCTTCTTGCATTAAAACAGGGTGTGTTTCATGGATGAGAACTCTGGTCTAATTTTCCCTTCACAAACGGGGTTAAACCCCATGATCTGTGTCTTCCTACCAGCAAGAGATCATTTCTGGTAAACCAAGTAAATTTTCGGCTCAAATGACATTACACAGTTCTAGAACCTAAGGCGATTATCACTATTAACTAAACAGCATTTATGTGAGAGGAGCTGGGGTCTGTATTAGTTTCATAAGCAGAGTTGAACTACATAGGGTCCGTATGAGTAGGAAACACTGTTCTTTTTTTCTTGGCATGCTCATGGTTCTTACTGTATTGGAGAACCTGGAAAGAAGAGGATGATTCATGCCTTAAAACAGAGTGTTTTTCAGGGATGTGAATTCTGGTCTGAATTTCCCTTCAGAAACGGAGTTAAACCCCAGGATCTGTGTCTCCCTACAAGCAAAAGTTCATTTCTTGTAAACCAAGTGAATTTTGACTCAAATGATTTTACACAGTTCTAGAACCCAACATTGATTATCACTATTAGCTAAAGACCATTTATGTAAGAGGAGCTGTGGTCTGTATCACTTTCATAAGCAGAGTTGGACTACATATGGTCTGTATGAGTAGGAAACACAGTTCTTTTTTTCTTGGCATGCTCATGGTTCTTACTGTATTGGAGAACCTGGAAAGAAGAGGATGATTCATGCCTTAAAACAGAGTGTTTTTCAGGGATGAGAATTCTGGTGTGAATTTCCCTTCAGAAACGGAATTAAACTCCAGGATCTGTGTCTTCCTACAAGCAAGAGTTCAGTTCTGGAAAACTCAGTGATTTTTGTGCTCAAATGATTTTTCGTAGTTCACGAACCCAACATGATTCTCATTATTAACTAAAGAGCATTCCTGTAAAAGAAGGTGTGGTCTGTAACAGTTTCATAAGAAGAGTTGAACTACATGTAGTCCGTATGAATAGGAAACACAGTTCTTTTTTTCAGACCATGCTCATGGTTCTTGCTGTATTTTAGACTCTGGAAAGGAGAGCTTGCTTCTTCGTTAAAACAGAATGTGTTTCAGGGATGAGAACTCTGGTCTGAATTTCCCTTCAGAAAGAGAGTTAAACCCCAGGATCTGTGTCTTCCTACAAGCAGGAGTTCATTTCTGGTTAGCCCAGGGAATTTTGGTCACAAATGATTTTTCTCAGTTCACGAACCCAACACGGTTCTCACTATTACCTAAAGAGCATTTATGTTAGAGGAGCTATGGTTTGTATCAGTTTCATAAGCAGAGTTGAACTACATATGGTCTGTATGAGAAGGAAACACTGTTCTTTTTTTCAGGAAATGTTCATGGTTCTTGCTGTATTGGAGACGCTGGAAAGAAGAGCTTGCTTCTTGCATTAAAACAGGGTGTGTTTCATGGATGAGAACTCTCGTCTGTTTTTTCCTTCACAAACGGGGTTAAACCCCATGATCTGTGTCTTCCTACCAGCAAGAGTTCATTTCTGGTAAACCAAGTAAATTTTCAGCTCAAATGACTTTACACAGTTCTAGAACCTAAGGCGATTATCACTATATATAAAGAGCATTTATGTGAGAGGAGCTGTAGTCTGTATTAGTTTCATCAGCAGAGTTGAACTACATATGGTCCGTATGAGTAGGAAACACATTTCATTTTTTCAGGGCATGCTCTTGCTTCTTGCTCTATTAGAGACGCTGGAAAGAAGAGCTTGCTTCTTGCATTAAGACAGGGTGTGTTTCATGGATGAGAACTCTGGTCTGAATTTCCTTTCCAAAACGGAGTTAAACCCCATGATCTGTGTCTTCCTACCAGCAGGAGTTCATTTCTGGTAAACCAAGTTAATTTTTGGCTCAAAAGATTTTCCACAGTTCTAGAACACAACGCGATTATCACTATTAACTAAAGAGCATTTATGAAAGAGGAGCTGTGGTCTGTATCAGTTTCATAAGCAGAGTTGAACTACATATGGTCCGTATGAGTAGGAAACACAGTTCTTTTTTTCTGGGCATGCTCATGGTTCTTGTTGTATTGGAGACTCTGGAAAGAAGACCTTACTTCTTGCATTAATACAGAGTGTATTTCATGGATGAAAACACTGGTCTGCATTTCCCTTCAGAAACAGAGTTAAACTCAATGATCCTCGTCTTCCTACAAGCAAGAGTTCATTTCTGGTAAAAATTGAATTTTAAGCTCAAATGATTTTTGCAGTTTATGAACCCAACGCGATTCTAACTATTTACTAAAGAGCATTTATGTAAGAGGAGCTGTGGTTTGTATCAGTTTCATAAGCAGAGTTGAACTACATATGGTCCGTATGAATAGAAAACACAGTTCTTTTATTCTGGACATGCTCATGGTTCTTGTTGTATTGGAGACTCTGGAAAGAAGACCTTACTTCTTGCAATAAAACTGAGTGTATTTCATGGATGAGAACACTGGTCTGCATTTCCCTTCAGATACGGAGTTAAACTCAATGATCGTCATCTTCCTACAAGCAAGAGTTCATTTCTGGCAAACCAAGTGAATTTTGGGCTCAAATGATTTTTCCCAGTTCACGAACCCAACCCGATTCGCACTATTAACTAAAGAGGATTTATGTAAGAGGAGCTGTGGTTTTATCAGTTTCATAAGCAGATTTGAACTACATATGGTCCGTATGAGTAGGAAACACAGTTCTTTTTTCTGGGCATAATCATGGTTCTTGCTGTATTGGTGATGCTGGAAATAAGAGGATGCTTCTTGTCTTAAAACAGAGTGTGTTTCAGGGATGAGAACTCTGGTCTGAATTTCCCTTCATAAACGGAGTTAAACCCCAGGATCTGTGTCTCCTACAAGCAAGAGTTCATTTCTGGTTACCCCAGTGAATTTTGGTTAAATGATTTTTCGCAGTTCACGAACCCAACGCGATTCTCACTATTAACTAAAGAACATTTATGAAAGATGAGCTGTGGTTTGTATGAGTTTCATAAGCAGAGTTGAACTACCTATGGTCCGTATGAGTAGGAAACACATATCGTTTTTTCAGGGCATGCTCAATGTTCTTGCTGTATTTTAGACTCTGGAAAGAAGAGCTTGCTTCTTGCATTGAAGCAGAGGGTGTTTCAGGGATGACAACGCTGGTCTGAATTTCCCTTCAGAAACGGAGTTAAACCACAAGATATGTGTCTTCCTAAAAGCAAGATTACATTTCTGGTAAACAAAGTGAATTTTCGGTTCAAATGATTTTTCGCAGTTCACCAACCCAAACCGATTCTCACTATTAACTAAAGAGCATTTATGTAAGAGGAACTGTGCTTTGTATCAGTTTCATAAGCAGAGTTGAACTACATATGGACCGGATGAGTAGCAAACACAGTTCTTTTTTTCTGGGCATGCTCATGGTTCTTGTTGTATTGGAGAATCTGGAAAGAAGACCTTATTTCTTGCATTAAAACAGACTGTATTTCATGGATGAGAACACTGGTCTGCATTTCCATCAGAAACGGAGTTCAACTCAACGATCTGTGTCTTCCTACAAGCAAGAGTTCATTTCTGGTAAACCAAGTGAATTTTCGGCTCTAAAGATTTTCCACAGTTCTAGAACACAACGCGATTATCACTATTAACTAAAGAGCATTTATGTAAGAGGAGCTGTGGTCTGTATCAGTTTCATAAGCAGATTTGAACTAAATATAGTCCATATGAGTAGGAAACACAGTTATTTTTTTCTGGGCATGCTCATGCTTCTTGCTGTATTGGATACGCTGGAAAGAAGAGGATGCTTCTTGTCCTAACACAGAGTGTGTTTCAGGATTGAGAACTCTGGTCTGAATTTCCCTTCAGAAACAGAGTTAATCCCCATCATCTCTGTCTTCCTACAAGCAAGAGTTCATTTCTGGTAAACCCAGTGAATTTTCGGCTCAAATGATTTTTCGAAGTTCACGAACCCAACGCGATTCTCACTATTAACTAAAGAGCATTTATGAAAGATGAGCTGTGGTTTGTATGAGTTTTATAAGCAGAGTTGAACTACCTATGGTCCGTATGAGTAGGAAACACATTTCTTTTTGTCAGGGCTTGCTCAATGTTCTTGCTATATTTTAGATTCTGGACAGAAGAGCTTGCTTCTTGCATTGAAGCAGAGGGTGATTCAGGGATGAGAACTCTGGTCTGAATTTCCCTTCAGAAACGGAGTTAAACCCCAAGATATGTGTCTTTCTACCAGCAAGATATCCTTTCTGGTAAACAAAGTGAATTTTCGGCTCAAATGATTTTTCGCAGTTCACCAACCCAACGCAATTCTCACTATTAACTAAAGAGCATTTATGTTAGTGGAGCAGTGGTTTGTATCAGTTTCATAAGCAGAGTTGAACTACATATGGTCCGTATGAGTAGGAAGCACTGTTCTTTTTTTCAGGGAATGCTCATGGTTCTTGCTGTATTGGAGACACTGGAAAGAAGAGCTTGCTTCTTGCATTAAAACAGGTGTGTTTCATGGATGAGAACCTTGGTCTGAATTTCCCTTCACAAACGGAGTTAAATCCCATGATCTGTGTCTTCCTACAAGCAGGAGCTCATTTCTGGTAAACCAAGTGAATTTTCGGCTCAAATGACTTTACACAGTTCTAGAACCCATCGCGATTATCACTATTAACTAAAGAGCATTTATGTAAGAGTAGGTGTGGTTTGTTTCAGTTTCATAAGCAGAGTTGAACTAAATATGGTCCGTATGAATAGGAAACACAGTTCTTTTTTTCTGGGCATGCTCATGGTTCTTGCTGTATTGGATACGCTGGAAAGAAGAGGATGCTTCTTGCGTTAAAACAGAGTGTGTTTCAGGGATGAGAACTCTCGTCTGAATTTCCATTCATAAATGGAGTTAAACTCCAGGATCTGTGTCTTCCTACAAGCAAGAGTTCATTTCAGGATAACCCAGTGAATTTTGGGCTCAAAAGATTTTTCGCAGTTCACGAACCCAACGCGATTCTCAATATTAACTAAAGAGCATTTATGAAAGATGAGCTGTAGTTTGTATGAGTTTCACAAGCAGAGTTGAACTACATATCGTCTGTATGAGTAGGAAACACAGTTCTTTTTTTCAAGGCATGCTCATGGTTCTTGTTGTATTTTAGACTCTGGAAAGGAGAGCTTGCTTCTTGCGTTAAAACAGATTGTGTTTCAGGGATAAGAACTATTGTCTGAATTTCCCTTCAGAAACGGAGTAAAACCACAGGATCTGTGTTTTCCTACAAGCAGGAGTTCATTTCTGGTAAGCAAAGTGAATTTTGGGCTCAAATGTTTTTACACAGTACACTAACAGAACACGATTTTCACTATTAACTAAAGATCCTTTATATAAGAGGAGCTGTGGTTTGTATCAGTTTCAGAAGCAGAGTTGAACTTCATATGGTCTGTATGAGTAGGAAACACAGTTCTTTTTTTCAGGGCATGACCATGTTTCTTGATATATTTTAGACTATGGAAAGAAGAGCTTGCTTCTTGAGTTAAGTTGGAGTGTGTTTCATGCATGAGAACACTGGTCTGAATTTGCCTTCAGAAACGGAGTTAAACCCCAGGATCTGTGTCTTCCTACAAGCAAGGTTTCATTTCTGGTTAACCCAAGGAATTTTGGGCTCAAATGACTTTTCGCAGTTCACGAAGCCAACACTATTCTCACTATTTACTAAAGAACATTTATGTAAGAGGAGCTGTGGTCTGTAACATTTCATAAGCAGAGTTGAACTACACATGGTCCGTATAATTAAGAAACACAGGTCTTTTTTTCTGGGCATGCTCATGGTTCTTACTGTATTGGAGACGATGGAAAGAAGAGGATGATTCTTGCATTAAAACAGAGTGTTTTTCAGGGTTGAGAATTCTGGTCTGAATTTGCCTTCAGAATCGGAGTTAAAGCCCAGGATCTGTGTCTTCCTACAAGCAAGAGTTCTTTTCTGTTAAACCAAGGGAATTTTGCACTCAAATGATTTTTCGCAGTTCACGAACCCAACGTGATTCTCACTATTAACTAAAGAGCATTTATGTAAGTGGAGCTGTTTTTTGTATCAGTTTCGTAAGCAGAGTTAAACTACATATTTTCCGTATTAGTAGGAAACACAGTTCTTTTTTTCTGGGCATGCTCATGGTTCTTGATATATTGGAGCCGCTTGAAAGAAAAGCTAGCTTCTTGCGTTAAATCAGAGTGTTTTTCAGGGATGAGAACTCTGGATTGAATTTCCATTCAGAAACGGAGTTAAACCCCAGGATCTGTTTCTTCCTACAAGCAAGAGATTATTTCTGGTAAACCCAGGGAATTTTGGGCTCAAATAATTTTTCACAGTTCACGAATGGAACACATTATCCCTATTAACTAAAGAGCATTTATATAAGAGGACCTGTGGTTTGTATCAGTTTCATAAGCAGAGTTCAACTACATATGATCCATATGAGTAGGAACCACAGTTCTTTTTTCTGTGCTTGCTCATGGTTCTTGCTGTTTTGGAGACGCTGGAAAGAAGAGCTTGCTTCTTGCGTGAAAACAGAGTGTGTTTCATGGATGAGAACACTGGTCTGAATTTCCTTCAGAAACAGAGTTAAACCACAGGATCTGTGTATTCCTACAAGCAAGAGTTCATTTCTGGTAAACCCATTGAATTTTGGGCTCTAATAATTATTTGCAGTTCATGAACCCAACACAATTCTCACTATTAACTAAAGATCATTTATGTAAGAGGAGCTGTGGTTTGTATCAGTTTCATAAGCAGAGTTCATCTACATATGGTCCGTATGAATAGGAAACACAGTTCTTTTTTTCTGTGCATGCTCATCGTTCTTGCTGTATTGGAGACGTTGAAAGAAGAGCTTCCTTCTTGCGGGAAAACAGAGTGTGTTTCATGGATGAGAACTCTGGTCTGAATATACCTTCAGAATCGGAGTTAAACCCCAGGATCTGTGTCTTCCTACAAGCAAGAGTACATTTCTCGTAAACCTAGTGAATTTTGGGCTCAAATGATTTTACACAGTGCACGAATACAAAGTGCTTCTAACTATTAAATAAAGAGCATTTATGTAAGAGGAGCAGTGGTTTGTTTCAGTTTCATAAGCAGAGTTGAATACATATGGTCCGTATGAGTAGGAAACATAGTTCTTTATTTCAGGGCATGCGCATGGTTCTTGATGTATTTTTGAATCTGGAAAGAAGAGGATGCTTCTTGCGTTAAAACAGTGTGTGTTTCAGGGATGAGAATAAGGGTCTGAATTTCCCTTCAGAAACGGAGTTTAACAACAGGATCTGTGTCTTCCTACAAGCAAGAGTTCATTTCTGCTAAACCCAGTGAATTTTGGACTCAAATGATTTTTCGCAGTTCACGAACCCAATGCGATTTTCACTATTAACTAAAGAGCATTTATGTAAGAGGAGCTGTGGTTTGTATCAGTTTCATAAGCACAGTTGAACTACATATGGTCCATATGAGTAGGAAAAACAGGTTTGTTTTCAGGGCATGCTCTTGGTTATTGTTGTATTTTAGACTCTCGAAAGAAGAGCTAGCTTCTTGCGTTAAATCAGAGTGTGTTTCGGGGATGAGAACTCTGGTCTGAATTTACGTTCAGAAACAGAGGTAAACCACAGGAACTGTGTCTTCCTACAAGCAAGAGTTCATTTATGGAAAACCAAGTGAATTTTGGGCTCAAATGTTTTTTCACAGTTCAGAAACCCATCGCGATTCTCACTATTAACTAAAGAGCATTTATGTAAGAGGAGCGGTGGTTTGTATCAGTTTCATAAGCAGAGTTGAAATGCATATGGTCTGTATGAGGAGGAAACACAGTTATTTTTTTCTGGGCATTCTCAGGATTCTTCCTGTATTAGAGACGCTGGAAAGAAGAGGATGCTTCTTCCATTAAAACAGCATGTGTTTCATGGATGAGAACACTGCTCTGAATTTCCCTTCCGAAAAGGAGTTAAACCCCAGGATCTGTGTCTTCCTACAAGCAAGGGTTCATTTCTGGTTGACCCAGGGAATTTTGGGCTCAAATGACTTTTCGCAGTTCACGAAGCCAACAATATTCTCACTATTAAATAAAGAACATTTATGTAAGAGGAACTATGGTCTGTAACATTTCATAAGCAGAGTTGAACTACACATGGTCCGTATAATTAAGAAACACAGGTCTTTTTTTCTGGGCATGCTCATGGTTCTTACTGTATTGGAGACGATAGAAAGAAGAGGATGATTCTTGCATTAAAACAGAGTGTTTTTCAGGGTTGAGAATTCTGGTCTGAATTTGCCTTCAGAATCGGATTTAAAGGCCAGGATCTGTGTCTTCCTACAAGCAAGAGTTCTTTTCTGGTATACCCAGGGAATTTTGCGCTCAAATGATTTTTGGCAGTTCACGAACCCAACGTGATTCTTACTATTAACTAAAGAGCATTTTAGTAAGAGGAGATGTTGTTTGTATCAGTTTCATAAGCAAAGTTGAACTACATATGGTCCGCATGAGTGGGAAACACAGTTCTTTTTTTTCAGGGCATGCTCATGGTTCTTGCTGTATTTTAGACTCTGGAAAGAAGAGCTTGCTTCTTCGTTAAAACAGAGTGTGTTTCAGGGATGAGAACACTGGTCTGAATTTCCCTTCAGAAACGGAGTTAAACCCCATGATCCGAGACTTCCTACAAGGTAGAGTTCATTTCTGGAAAACCAAGTGATTTTTTGTCTCAAATGATTTTATACAGTTCTAGAACACCACGCGATTATCACTATTAACTAAAGAGCATTTATGTAAGAAGACCTGTCGACTGTATCAGTTTCATAAGAAGGGTTGAACTACATATGGTCCTTATGAGTTGGAAACACAGATCTTTTTTTCTAGGCATGCTCATGGTTCTTACTGTATTGGAGATCCTGGAAAGAAGAGCTTGCTTCTTGCATTAAAACAGGGTGTGTTTCATGGATGAGAACTCTGGTCTGTTTTTTCCTTCACAAACGGGGTTAAACCCCATGATCTGTGTCTTCCTACCAGCAAGAGTTCATTTCTGGTAAACCAAGTAAATTTTCAGCTCAAATGACTTTACACAGTTCTAGAACCTAAGGCGATTATCACTATATATAAAGAGCATTTATGTGAGAGGAGCTGTAGTCTGTATTAGTTTCATCAGCAGAGTTGAACTACATATGGTCCGTATGAGTAGGAAACACATTTCATTTTTTCAGGGCATGCTCTTGCTTCTTGCTCTATTAGAGACGCTGGAAAGAAGAGCTTGCTTCTTGCATTAAGACAGGGTGTGTTTCATGGATGAGAACTCTGGTCTGAATTTCCTTTCCAAAACGGAGTTAAACCCCATGATCTGTGTCTTCCTACCAGCAGGAGTTCATTTCTGGTAAACCAAGTTAATTTTTGGCTCAAAAGATTTTCCACAGTTCTAGAACACAACGCGATTATCACTATTAACTAAAGAGCATTTATGAAAGAGGAGCTGTGGTCTGTATCAGTTTCATAAGCAGAGTTGAACTACATATGGTCCGTATGAGTAGGAAACACAGTTCTTTTTTTCTGGGCATGCTCATGGTTCTTGTTGTATTGGAGACTCTGGAAAGAAGACCTTACTTCTTGCATTAATACAGAGTGTATTTCATGGATGAAAACACTGGTCTGCATTTCCCTTCAGAAACAGAGTTAAACTCAATGATCCTCGTCTTCCTACAAGCAAGAGTTCATTTCTGGTAAAAATTGAATTTTAAGCTCAAATGATTTTTGCAGTTTATGAACCCAACGCGATTCTAACTATTTACTAAAGAGCATTTATGTAAGAGGAGCTGTGGTTTGTATCAGTTTCATAAGCAGAGTTGAACTACATATGGTCCGTATGAATAGAAAACACAGTTCTTTTATTCTGGACATGCTCATGGTTCTTGTTGTATTGGAGACTCTGGAAAGAAGACCTTACTTCTTGCAATAAAACTGAGTGTATTTCATGGATGAGAACACTGGTCTGCATTTCCCTTCAGATACGGAGTTAAACTCAATGATCGTCATCTTCCTACAAGCAAGAGTTCATTTCTGGCAAACCAAGTGAATTTTGGGCTCAAATGATTTTTCCCAGTTCACGAACCCAACCCGATTCGCACTATTAACTAAAGAGGATTTATGTAAGAGGAGCTGTGGTTTTATCAGTTTCATAAGCAGATTTGAACTACATATGGTCCGTATGAGTAGGAAACACAGTTCTTTTTTCTGGGCATAATCATGGTTCTTGCTGTATTGGTGATGCTGGAAATAAGAGGATGCTTCTTGTCTTAAAACAGAGTGTGTTTCAGGGATGAGAACTCTGGTCTGAATTTCCCTTCATAAACGGAGTTAAACCCCAGGATCTGTGTCTCCTACAAGCAAGAGTTCATTTCTGGTTACCCCAGTGAATTTTGGTTAAATGATTTTTCGCAGTTCACGAACCCAACGCGATTCTCACTATTAACTAAAGAACATTTATGAAAGATGAGCTGTGGTTTGTATGAGTTTCATAAGCAGAGTTGAACTACCTATGGTCCGTATGAGTAGGAAACACATATCGTTTTTTCAGGGCATGCTCAATGTTCTTGCTGTATTTTAGACTCTGGAAAGAAGAGCTTGCTTCTTGCATTGAAGCAGAGGGTGTTTCAGGGATGACAACGCTGGTCTGAATTTCCCTTCAGAAACGGAGTTAAACCACAAGATATGTGTCTTCCTAAAAGCAAGATTACATTTCTGGTAAACAAAGTGAATTTTCGGTTCAAATGATTTTTCGCAGTTCACCAACCCAAACCGATTCTCACTATTAACTAAAGAGCATTTATGTAAGAGGAACTGTGCTTTGTATCAGTTTCATAAGCAGAGTTGAACTACATATGGACCGGATGAGTAGCAAACACAGTTCTTTTTTTCTGGGCATGCTCATGGTTCTTGTTGTATTGGAGAATCTGGAAAGAAGACCTTATTTCTTGCATTAAAACAGACTGTATTTCATGGATGAGAACACTGGTCTGCATTTCCATCAGAAACGGAGTTCAACTCAACGATCTGTGTCTTCCTACAAGCAAGAGTTCATTTCTGGTAAACCAAGTGAATTTTCGGCTCTAAAGATTTTCCACAGTTCTAGAACACAACGCGATTATCACTATTAACTAAAGAGCATTTATGTAAGAGGAGCTGTGGTCTGTATCAGTTTCATAAGCAGATTTGAACTAAATATAGTCCATATGAGTAGGAAACACAGTTATTTTTTTCTGGGCATGCTCATGCTTCTTGCTGTATTGGATACGCTGGAAAGAAGAGGATGCTTCTTGTCCTAACACAGAGTGTGTTTCAGGATTGAGAACTCTGGTCTGAATTTCCCTTCAGAAACAGAGTTAATCCCCATCATCTCTGTCTTCCTACAAGCAAGAGTTCATTTCTGGTAAACCCAGTGAATTTTCGGCTCAAATGATTTTTCGAAGTTCACGAACCCAACGCGATTCTCACTATTAACTAAAGAGCATTTATGAAAGATGAGCTGTGGTTTGTATGAGTTTTATAAGCAGAGTTGAACTACCTATGGTCCGTATGAGTAGGAAACACATTTCTTTTTGTCAGGGCTTGCTCAATGTTCTTGCTATATTTTAGATTCTGGACAGAAGAGCTTGCTTCTTGCATTGAAGCAGAGGGTGATTCAGGGATGAGAACTCTGGTCTGAATTTCCCTTCAGAAACGGAGTTAAACCCCAAGATATGTGTCTTTCTACCAGCAAGATATCCTTTCTGGTAAACAAAGTGAATTTTCGGCTCAAATGATTTTTCGCAGTTCACCAACCCAACGCAATTCTCACTATTAACTAAAGAGCATTTATGTTAGTGGAGCAGTGGTTTGTATCAGTTTCATAAGCAGAGTTGAACTACATATGGTCCGTATGAGTAGGAAGCACTGTTCTTTTTTTCAGGGAATGCTCATGGTTCTTGCTGTATTGGAGACACTGGAAAGAAGAGCTTGCTTCTTGCATTAAAACAGGTGTGTTTCATGGATGAGAACCTTGGTCTGAATTTCCCTTCACAAACGGAGTTAAATCCCATGATCTGTGTCTTCCTACAAGCAGGAGCTCATTTCTGGTAAACCAAGTGAATTTTCGGCTCAAATGACTTTACACAGTTCTAGAACCCATCGCGATTATCACTATTAACTAAAGAGCATTTATGTAAGAGTAGGTGTGGTTTGTTTCAGTTTCATAAGCAGAGTTGAACTAAATATGGTCCGTATGAATAGGAAACACAGTTCTTTTTTTCTGGGCATGCTCATGGTTCTTGCTGTATTGGATACGCTGGAAAGAAGAGGATGCTTCTTGCGTTAAAACAGAGTGTGTTTCAGGGATGAGAACTCTCGTCTGAATTTCCATTCATAAATGGAGTTAAACTCCAGGATCTGTGTCTTCCTACAAGCAAGAGTTCATTTCAGGATAACCCAGTGAATTTTGGGCTCAAAAGATTTTTCGCAGTTCACGAACCCAACGCGATTCTCAATATTAACTAAAGAGCATTTATGAAAGATGAGCTGTAGTTTGTATGAGTTTCACAAGCAGAGTTGAACTACATATCGTCTGTATGAGTAGGAAACACAGTTCTTTTTTTCAAGGCATGCTCATGGTTCTTGTTGTATTTTAGACTCTGGAAAGGAGAGCTTGCTTCTTGCGTTAAAACAGATTGTGTTTCAGGGATAAGAACTATTGTCTGAATTTCCCTTCAGAAACGGAGTAAAACCACAGGATCTGTGTTTTCCTACAAGCAGGAGTTCATTTCTGGTAAGCAAAGTGAATTTTGGGCTCAAATGTTTTTACACAGTACACTAACAGAACACGATTTTCACTATTAACTAAAGATCCTTTATATAAGAGGAGCTGTGGTTTGTATCAGTTTCAGAAGCAGAGTTGAACTTCATATGGTCTGTATGAGTAGGAAACACAGTTCTTTTTTTCAGGGCATGACCATGTTTCTTGATATATTTTAGACTATGGAAAGAAGAGCTTGCTTCTTGAGTTAAGTTGGAGTGTGTTTCATGCATGAGAACACTGGTCTGAATTTGCCTTCAGAAACGGAGTTAAACCCCAGGATCTGTGTCTTCCTACAAGCAAGGTTTCATTTCTGGTTAACCCAAGGAATTTTGGGCTCAAATGACTTTTCGCAGTTCACGAAGCCAACACTATTCTCACTATTTACTAAAGAACATTTATGTAAGAGGAGCTGTGGTCTGTAACATTTCATAAGCAGAGTTGAACTACACATGGTCCGTATAATTAAGAAACACAGGTCTTTTTTTCTGGGCATGCTCATGGTTCTTACTGTATTGGAGACGATGGAAAGAAGAGGATGATTCTTGCATTAAAACAGAGTGTTTTTCAGGGTTGAGAATTCTGGTCTGAATTTGCCTTCAGAATCGGAGTTAAAGCCCAGGATCTGTGTCTTCCTACAAGCAAGAGTTCTTTTCTGTTAAACCAAGGGAATTTTGCACTCAAATGATTTTTCGCAGTTCACGAACCCAACGTGATTCTCACTATTAACTAAAGAGCATTTATGTAAGTGGAGCTGTTTTTTGTATCAGTTTCGTAAGCAGAGTTAAACTACATATTTTCCGTATTAGTAGGAAACACAGTTCTTTTTTTCTGGGCATGCTCATGGTTCTTGATATATTGGAGCCGCTTGAAAGAAAAGCTAGCTTCTTGCGTTAAATCAGAGTGTTTTTCAGGGATGAGAACTCTGGATTGAATTTCCATTCAGAAACGGAGTTAAACCCCAGGATCTGTTTCTTCCTACAAGCAAGAGATTATTTCTGGTAAACCCAGGGAATTTTGGGCTCAAATAATTTTTCACAGTTCACGAATGGAACACATTATCCCTATTAACTAAAGAGCATTTATATAAGAGGACCTGTGGTTTGTATCAGTTTCATAAGCAGAGTTCAACTACATATGATCCATATGAGTAGGAACCACAGTTCTTTTTTCTGTGCTTGCTCATGGTTCTTGCTGTTTTGGAGACGCTGGAAAGAAGAGCTTGCTTCTTGCGTGAAAACAGAGTGTGTTTCATGGATGAGAACACTGGTCTGAATTTCCTTCAGAAACAGAGTTAAACCACAGGATCTGTGTATTCCTACAAGCAAGAGTTCATTTCTGGTAAACCCATTGAATTTTGGGCTCTAATAATTATTTGCAGTTCATGAACCCAACACAATTCTCACTATTAACTAAAGATCATTTATGTAAGAGGAGCTGTGGTTTGTATCAGTTTCATAAGCAGAGTTCATCTACATATGGTCCGTATGAATAGGAAACACAGTTCTTTTTTTCTGTGCATGCTCATCGTTCTTGCTGTATTGGAGACGTTGAAAGAAGAGCTTCCTTCTTGCGGGAAAACAGAGTGTGTTTCATGGATGAGAACTCTGGTCTGAATATACCTTCAGAATCGGAGTTAAACCCCAGGATCTGTGTCTTCCTACAAGCAAGAGTACATTTCTCGTAAACCTAGTGAATTTTGGGCTCAAATGATTTTACACAGTGCACGAATACAAAGTGCTTCTAACTATTAAATAAAGAGCATTTATGTAAGAGGAGCAGTGGTTTGTTTCAGTTTCATAAGCAGAGTTGAATACATATGGTCCGTATGAGTAGGAAACATAGTTCTTTATTTCAGGGCATGCGCATGGTTCTTGATGTATTTTTGAATCTGGAAAGAAGAGGATGCTTCTTGCGTTAAAACAGTGTGTGTTTCAGGGATGAGAATAAGGGTCTGAATTTCCCTTCAGAAACGGAGTTTAACAACAGGATCTGTGTCTTCCTACAAGCAAGAGTTCATTTCTGCTAAACCCAGTGAATTTTGGACTCAAATGATTTTTCGCAGTTCACGAACCCAATGCGATTTTCACTATTAACTAAAGAGCATTTATGTAAGAGGAGCTGTGGTTTGTATCAGTTTCATAAGCACAGTTGAACTACATATGGTCCATATGAGTAGGAAAAACAGGTTTGTTTTCAGGGCATGCTCTTGGTTATTGTTGTATTTTAGACTCTCGAAAGAAGAGCTAGCTTCTTGCGTTAAATCAGAGTGTGTTTCGGGGATGAGAACTCTGGTCTGAATTTACGTTCAGAAACAGAGGTAAACCACAGGAACTGTGTCTTCCTACAAGCAAGAGTTCATTTATGGAAAACCAAGTGAATTTTGGGCTCAAATGTTTTTTCACAGTTCAGAAACCCATCGCGATTCTCACTATTAACTAAAGAGCATTTATGTAAGAGGAGCGGTGGTTTGTATCAGTTTCATAAGCAGAGTTGAAATGCATATGGTCTGTATGAGGAGGAAACACAGTTATTTTTTTCTGGGCATTCTCAGGATTCTTCCTGTATTAGAGACGCTGGAAAGAAGAGGATGCTTCTTCCATTAAAACAGCATGTGTTTCATGGATGAGAACACTGCTCTGAATTTCCCTTCCGAAAAGGAGTTAAACCCCAGGATCTGTGTCTTCCTACAAGCAAGGGTTCATTTCTGGTTGACCCAGGGAATTTTGGGCTCAAATGACTTTTCGCAGTTCACGAAGCCAACAATATTCTCACTATTAAATAAAGAACATTTATGTAAGAGGAACTATGGTCTGTAACATTTCATAAGCAGAGTTGAACTACACATGGTCCGTATAATTAAGAAACACAGGTCTTTTTTTCTGGGCATGCTCATGGTTCTTACTGTATTGGAGACGATAGAAAGAAGAGGATGATTCTTGCATTAAAACAGAGTGTTTTTCAGGGTTGAGAATTCTGGTCTGAATTTGCCTTCAGAATCGGATTTAAAGGCCAGGATCTGTGTCTTCCTACAAGCAAGAGTTCTTTTCTGGTATACCCAGGGAATTTTGCGCTCAAATGATTTTTGGCAGTTCACGAACCCAACGTGATTCTTACTATTAACTAAAGAGCATTTTAGTAAGAGGAGATGTTGTTTGTATCAGTTTCATAAGCAAAGTTGAACTACATATGGTCCGCATGAGTGGGAAACACAGTTCTTTTTTTTCAGGGCATGCTCATGGTTCTTGCTGTATTTTAGACTCTGGAAAGAAGAGCTTGCTTCTTCGTTAAAACAGAGTGTGTTTCAGGGATGAGAACACTGGTCTGAATTTCCCTTCAGAAACGGAGTTAAACCCCATGATCCGAGACTTCCTACAAGGTAGAGTTCATTTCTGGAAAACCAAGTGATTTTTTGTCTCAAATGATTTTATACAGTTCTAGAACACCACGCGATTATCACTATTAACTAAAGAGCATTTATGTAAGAAGACCTGTCGACTGTATCAGTTTCATAAGAAGGGTTGAACTACATATGGTCCTTATGAGTTGGAAACACAGATCTTTTTTTCTAGGCATGCTCATGGTTCTTACTGTATTGGAGATCCTGGAAAGAAGAGCTTGCATCTTGCAAGCTGGATAGAATAGGATGATTCTTGCCTTAAAGCAGAGTTTTTTTCAGTGATGAGAACTCTGGTCTGAACTTGACTTCAGAAACGGGGTTAAAACCCAGGATCTGTGTCTTCCTACAAGCAAGAGTTCATTTCTGGTAAACCAAGTGAATTTTTGGCTCAAATGATTTTTTTGCAGTTCAGGAAGCCAACACTATTCTCGCTATTAACTAAAGAGGATTTATGTAAGAGGAGCTGTGGTTTGTATCAGTTTCATAAGCAGAGGTGAACTACATATTGCCCGTCTGAGTAGGAAACACAGTTCTTTTTTTGTGGGCATGCTCATGGTTCTTAATGTATTGGAGACCCTGGAAAGAAGATGATGATTCATGGCTTAAAATAGAGTGTTTTTCAGGAATGAGAATTCTGGTCTGAATTTCCCCTCAGAAACGCAGTTAAACTCCATGATCCGTGTCTTCCTACAAGCAAGAGTTCATTTCTGGTAAACCAAGTGAATTTTTGGCTTAAATGATTTTACACAGTTCTAGAAGACAAGGCGATTATCACTATTAACTAAAGAGCATTTATGTAAGAAGACCTGTGGACTGTATCAGTTTCATAAGCAGAGTTGAACTACATATGGTCCTTATGAGTAGGAAACACAGATCTTTTTTCCTAGGCATGCTCATGATTCTTTCTGTATTGGAGATGCTGGAAAGAAGAGCTTGCATCTTGCAAGCTGGATAGAATAAGATGATTCTTGCCTTAAAACAGAGTTTTTTTCAGGGATGAGAACTCTGGTCTGAATTTGGCTTCAGAAATGGCATTTAACCCCAGGATCTGTGTCTTCCTACAAGCAAGAGTTCATTTCTGGTAAACCAAGTGAATTTTTGGCTCAAATGATTTTTAGCAATTCACGAACCCAACATGATTCTCACTATTAACTAAAGAGCATTTCAGTAAGAGGAGATGTTGTTTGTATCAGTTTCATAAGCACAGTTGAACTACATATGATCTGTATGAGGAGGAAACACAGTTTTTTTTTCTGGGCATTCTCATGATTCTTCCTGTATTGGAGACTCTGGAAAGAAGAGGATGCTTCTTGCATTAAAACAGCATGTGTTTCATGGATGAGAACACTGGTCTGAATATACCTTCAGAATCAGAGTTAAACCCCAGGATCTGTGTCTTCCTACAAGCAAGAGTACAATTCTGGTAAACCTAGTGAATTTTGGGCTCAAATGATTTTACACAGTGCACGAATACAAAGTGATTCTAAGTATTAACTAAAGAGCATTTATGTAACAGGAGCTGTGGTTTGTATCAGTTTCCTAAGCAGAGTTGAACTACATATGGTCCGTATGAGCAGGAAACACAGTTATTTTTTTTCTGGGCGTGCTCATGGTTCTTGCTGTATTGGAGATGCTGGAAAGAAGAGCTTGCTTCTTGCGTGAAAACAGAGTATGCTTCATGGATGAGAACACTGGTCTGAATTTACCTTCAGAAACAAAGGTAAACCACAGGATCTGTGTCTTCCTACAAGCAAGAGTTCATTTCTGGTAAACCAAGGGAATTTTGGGCTCAAATGATTTTTCACAGTTCAGAAACCCATCGCGATTCTCACTATGAACCAAAGAGCATTTATGTAAGAAGAGCAGTGGTTTATTTCAGTTTCATAAGCAGAGTTGAACTGCATATGGTCTGTATGAGGAGGAAACACGGTTATTTTTTTCTGGGCATTCTCATGATTCTTCCTGTTGGAGACGCTGGAAAGAAGAGGATGCTTCTTTCGTTAAAACAGTATTTGTTTCATGGATGAGAACACTGTTCTGAATATACCTTCAGAATCGGCGTTAAACCCCAGGATCTGTGCCTTCCTACAAGCAAGAGATCATTTCTGGTAAAAATTGAATTTTGAGCTCAAATGATTTTTGCAGTTCATGAACCCAACGCGATTCTAACTATTTACTAAAGAGAATTTATGTAAGAGGATCTGTGGTTTGTATCAGTTTCATAAGGAGAGTTGAACTACATATGGTCCATATGAGTAGGAAAAACAGGTTTTTTTTCAGGGCATGCTCATGGTTATTGTTGTATTTTAGACTCTCGAAAGAAGAGCTAGCTTCTTGCGTTAAATCAGAGTGTGTTTCAGGGATGAGAACTCTGGTCTGAATTTCCATTCAGAAACAGAGGTAAACCACAGGATCTGTGTCTGCCTACAAGCAAGAGTTCATTTCTGGTAAACCAAGTGAATTTTGGGCTCAAATGATATTTCACAGTTCAGAAACCCATCGCGATTCTCACTATTAACTAAAGAGCATTTATGTATAGGAGCTGTAGTTTGAATCAGTTTCATAAGCAGAGTTGAACTGCATATGGTCTGTATGAGGAGGAAACACAGTTATTTTTTTCTGGGCATTCTCATGATTCTTCCTGTATTGGAGACGCTGGAAAGAAGAGGATGCTTCTTGCATTAAAACAGCACGTGTTTCATGGAGGAGAACACTGATCTGAATTTGCCTTCAGAATCGGAGTAAAAGCCCAGGATCTGTGTCTTCCTACAAGCAAGAGTTCTTTTCTGTTAAACCAAGGGAATTTCGCCCTCAAATGATTTTTCGCAGTTCACAAATCCAACGCGATTCTCACTATTAACTAAAGAGCATTTATGTAAGTGGAGCAGTGTTTTGTTTCAATTTCATAAGCAGAGTTGAACTACATATGGTCTGTATGAGTAGGAAACACAGTTCGTTTTTTTTCTGGGCATGCTGATGGTTCTTGCTGTATTGGAGATGCTCAAAAGAAGAGCTTGCTTCTTGCGTGAAAACAGAGTATGTTTCATGGATGAGAACACTGGTCTGAATTTACCTTCAGAAATAGAGTTAAATCACAGGATCTGTGTCTTCCTACAAGCAAGAGTTCATTTCTGGTAAACCAAGTGAATTTTGGGCTCAAATGATTTTTCACAGTTCAGAAACCCATCGCGATTCTCACTATTAACTAAAGAGCATTTATGTAAGAGTAGCTGTGGTTTGTATCAGTTTCATAAGCAGAGTTCATCTACATATGGTCCATATGAGTAGGAAACACAGTTCATTTTTTCTGTGCATGCTTATCGTTCTTGCTGTATTGGAGACGCTGAAAGAAGAGCTTGCTTCTTGTGGGAAAACAGAGTGTGTTTCATGCATGGATGAGAACACTGGTCTGAATTTCCTTCAGACACAGAGTTAAACCCCCGGATCTCTGTCTTCCTACAAGCAAGAGTTCAGTTCTGGTAAACCAAGTGAATTTTGGGCTCGAATGATTTTTCACAGTTCAGAAACCCATTGCGATTCTCACTTTTAACTAAAGAGCATTTATGAAAGAGGAACTGTGCTTTATGTCAGTTTCATAAGCAGAGTTGAACTGCATATGGTCTCTATGAGGAGGAAACACAGTATTTTTTTTCTGGACATTCTCATGATTCTTCCTGTATTGGAGACGCTGGAAAGAAGAGGATGCTTCTTGCGTTAAAACAGCATTTGTTTCATGGATGGGAACACTGGTCTGAATATACCTTCAGAATCGGCATTAAACCCCAGGATCTGTGCCTTCCAACAAGCAAGAGTTCATTTCTGGTAAAAATTGAATTTTAAGCTCAAATGATTTTTGCAGTTTATGAACCCAACGCGATTCTAACTATTTACTAAAGAGCATTTATGTAAGAGGATCTGTGGTTTGTATCAGTTTCATAAGGAGAGTTGAATACATATGGTCCGTATGAGTAGGAAACACAGTACTTTATTTCAGGGCATGCGCATGGTTTTTGATGTATTTTTGAATCTGGAAAGAAGAGGATGCTTCTTGCGTTTAAACAGTGTGTGTTTCAGGGATGAGAATAAGGGTCTGAATTTCCCTTCAGAAACGGAGTTTAACCCTAGGATCTGTGTCTTCCTACAAGCAAGAGTTCATTTCTGCTAAACCCAGTGAATTTTGGACTCAAATGATTTTTTGCAGTTCACGAACCCAATGCGATTCTCACTATTAACTAAAGAGCATTTATGTAAGAGGAGCTGTGGTTTGTACCAGTTTTATAAGCAGAGTTGAACTACATATGGTGCGTATGAGGAGGAAAAAGTTCTTTTTTACAGGGCATGCTCATGGTTCTTGCTGTATTTTAGACTCTGTAAAGAAGAGCTTGCTTCTTGCGTGAAAACAGTGTGTGTTTCAGGGATGAGAACTCCGGTCTGAATTTCTCTTCAGAAACGAGTTAAACCCCAGGATCTGTGTCTTCCTACAAGCAAGAGTTCCTTTAGTGTAAACCGAGTGAATTTTTGGCTCAAATAATTTTTCACTGTTCACGAACCCAACACAATTCTAACTATGAACCAAAGAGCATTTATGTAAGAGGAGCTGTGGTTTGTATCTGTTTCATAAGCAGAGTTCAACTACATATGGTCCGTATGAGTATGAAACACAGTTCTTTTTTTCTGTGCATGCTCATGGTTCTTGCTCTATTAGAGATGCTGGAAAGAAGAGCTTGCTTCTTGCGTGAAAACAGAGTGTGTTTCATGGATGAGAACACTGCTTTTAATTTCCTTCAGACACAGATTTAAACCCCCGGATCTGTGTCTTCCTACAAGCAAGAGTTCAGTTCTGGTGAACCAAGTGAATTTTGGGCTCAAATGATTTTTCACAGTTCAGAAACCCATTGTGATTCCTACTTTTAACTAAAGAGCATTTATGTAAGAGGAACTGAGGTTTGTGTCAGTTTCATAAGCAGAGTTGAACTGCATATGGTCTGTATGAGGAGGAAACACAGTTTTTTTTTCTGGGCATTCTCATGATTCTTCCTGTATTGGAGACGCTGGAAAGAAGAGGATGCTTCTTGCGTTAAAACAGCATGTGTTTCATGGATGAGAACACTGGTCTGAATATACCTTCAGAATCGGAGTTAAACCCCAGGATCTGTGTCTTCCTACAAGCAAGAGTACATTTCTGGTAAACCTAGTGAATTTTGGGCTCAAATGATTTTACACAGTGCACGAATACAAAGCGATTCTAACTATTAAATAAAGAGCATTTATGTCAGAGGAGCAGTGGTTTGTTTCAGTTTCATAAGGGGAGGTGAACTACATATGGTCCATATGAGTAGGAAACACAGTTCTTTTTTTCTGGGCATGCTCATGGTTCTTGCTGTTTGGAAAATCTGAAAAGTAGAGCATGCTTCTTGTGTGAAAACAGAGTGTGTTCCATGGATGAGATCACGGGTCTGAATTTACCTTCAGAATCAGAGTTAAACCACAGGATCTGTGTCTTCCTACAAGCAAGAGTTCATTTAAGGTAAACCAAGTGGATTTTGGGCTCAAATGATTTTTCACAGTTGAGAAACCCATTGTGAATCTCACTATTCACTAAAGAGCATTTATGTAAGAGGAGCTGTGGTTTGTGTCAGTTTCATAAGCAGAGATGAACTTCATATGGTCTGTATGAGGTGAAATACAGTTCTTTTTTTCTGGGCATTATCATGGTTCTTTCTGTATTGGAGACGCTGAAAAGAAGAGGATGCTTCTTGCGTTAAAATTGCATGTGTTCCATGGATGAAAACACTGGTCTGAATTTTCCTTCAGAAACGGAGTTAAATCCCAGGATCTGTGTCATCGTACAAGCCAGAGTCATTTCTGGTAAACCCAGTGAATTTTGGGCTCAAATGATTTTTCGCAGTTCACGAACCCAACACGATTCTCACTATTAACTAAAGAGCATTTATGTAAGAGGAGCTGTGGTTTGTATCAGGTTCATAAGCAGAGATGAATACATATGGTCCGTATGAGTAGGAAACACAGTTCTTTTTTTCAGGGCACGCTCATAGTTCTTGCTGTATTTTAGACTCTGGAAAGAAGAGCTTGCTTTTTGCGTTAAAACAGTGTGTTTTCAGGGATGAGAATTCTGGTCTGAATTTCCCTCCGGAACCGGAGTTACACCCCAGGATCTGTGTCTTCCTACAAGCAAGAGTTTATTTCTGGTAAACCCAGTGAATTTTGAGCTCAAATGATTTTTCACAGTTCAGAAACCCATCGCGATTCTCACTATTAACTAAAGAGCATTTATATAAGAGGAGCTGTGGTTTGTATCAGTTTCATAAGCAGAGTTGAAGTGCATATGGTCTGTATGAGGAGGAAACACAGTTATTTTTTTCTGGGCATTCTCATGATTCTTGCTGTATTGGAGACGCTGGAAAGAAGAGGATGCTTCTTGCGTTAAAACAGCATGTGTTTCATGGATGAGAACACTGGTCTGAGTTTACCTTCAGAATCGGAGTTAAACCCCAGGATCTGTGTCTTCCTACAAGCAACAGTTCATTTCTGGTAAACCCAGTGAATTTTGGGCTCAAATGATTTTTCGCAGTTCACAAACCTAAGGCGATTATCACTATTAATGAAAGAGCATTTATGTAAGAGGAGCTGTGGTGTGTACCAGTTTCCTAAGCAGAGTTGAACTACATATGGTCCGTATGAGTAGGAAACACAGTTCGTTTTTTTTCTGGGCATGCTGATGGTTCTTGCTGTATTGGAGATGCTCAAAAGAAGAGCTTGCTTCTTGCGTGAAAACAGAGTATGTTTCATGGATGAGAACACTGGTCTGAATTTACCTTCAGAAACAGAGTTAAATCACAGGATCTGTGTCTTCCTACAAGCAAGAGTTCATTTCGGGTAAACCAAGTGAATTTTGGGCTCAAATGATTTTTCACAGTTCAGAAACCCATCGCGATTCTCACTATTAACTAAAGAGCATTTATGTAAGAGTAGCTGTGGTTTGTATCAGTTTCATAAGCAGAGTTCATCTACATATGGTCCATATGAGTAGGAAACACAGTTCATTTTTTCTGTGCATGCTTATCGTTCTTGCTGTATTGGAGATGCTGAAAGAAGAGCTTGCTTCTTGTGGGAAAACAGAGTGTGTTTCATGCATGGATGAGAACACTGGTCTGAATTTCCTTCAGACACAGAGTTAAACCCCCGGATCTCTGTCTTCCTACAAGCAAGAGTTCAGTTCTGGTAAACCAAGTGAATTTTGGGCTCGAATGATTTTTCACAGTTCAGAAACCCATTGCGATTCTCACTTTTAACTAAAGAGCATTTATGAAAGAGGAACTGTGCTTTATGTCAGTTTCATAAGCAGAGTTGAACTGCATATGGTCTCTATGAGGAGGAAACACAGTATTTTTTTTCTGGACATTCTCATGATTCTTCCTGTATTGGAGACGCTGGAAAGAAGAGGATGCTTCTTGCGTTAAAACAGCATTTGTTTCATGGATGGGAACACTGGTCTGAATATACCTTCAGAATCGGCGTTAAACCCCAGGATCTGTGCCTTCCAACAAGCAAGAGTTCATTTCTGGTAAAAATTGAATTTTAAGCTCAAATGATTTTTGCAGTTTATGAACCCAACGCGATTCTAACTATTTACTAAAGAGCATTTATGTAAGAGGATCTGTGGTTTGTATCAGTTTCATAAGGAGAGTTGAATACATATGGTCCGTATGAGTAGGAAACACAGTACTTTATTTCAGGGCATTCGCATGGTTCTTGATGTATTTTTGAATCTGGAAAGAAGAGGATGCTTCTTGCGTTTAAACAGTGTGTGTTTCAGGGATGAGAATAAGGGTCTGAATTTCCCTTCAGAAACGGAGTTTAACCCTAGGATCTGTGTCTTCCTACAAGCAAGAGTTCATTTCTGCTAAACCCAGTGAATTTTGGACTCAAATGATTTTTTGCAGTTCACGAACCCAATGCGATTCTCACTATTAACTAAAGAGCATTTATGTAAGAGGAGCTGTGGTTTGTACCAGTTTTATAAGCAGAGTTGAACTACATATGGTGCGTATGAGGAGGAAAAAGTTCTTTTTTACAGGGCATGCTCATGGTTCTTGCTGTATTTTAGACTCTGTAAAGAAGAGCTTGCTTCTTGCGTGAAAACAGTGTGTGTTTCAGGGATGAGAACTCCGGTCTGAATTTCTCTTCAGAAACGAGTTAAACCCCAGGATCTGTGTCTTCCTACAAGCAAGAGTTCCTTTAGTGTAAACCGAGTGAATTTTTGGCTCAAATAATTTTTCGCTGTTCACGAACCCAACACAATTCTAACTATGAACCAAAGAGCATTTATGTAAGAGGAGCTGTGGTTTGTATCTGTTTCATAAGCAGAGTTCAACTACATATGGTCCGTATGAGTATGAAACACAGTTCTTTTTTTCTGTGCATGCTCATGGTTCTTGCTGTATTAGAGATGCTGGAAAGAAGAGCTTGCTTCTTGCGTGAAAACAGAGTGTGTTTCATGGATGAGAACACTGCTTTTAATTTCCTTCAGACACAGATTTAAACCCCCGGATCTGTGTCTTCCTACAAGCAAGAGTTCAGTTCTGGTGAACCAAGTGTATTTTGGGCTCAAATGATTTTTCACAGTTCAGAAACCCATTGTGATTCCTACTTTTAACTAAAGAGCATTTATGTAAGAGGAACTGAGGTTTGTGTCAGTTTCATAAGCAGAGTTGAACTGCATATGGTCTGTATGAGGAGGAAACACAGTTTTTTTTCTGGGCATTCTCATGATTCTTCCTGTATTGGAGATGCTGGAAAGAAGAGGATGCTTCTTGCGTTAAAACAGCATGTGTTTCATGGATGAGAACACTGGTCTGAATATACCTTCAGAATCGGAGTTAAACCCCAGGATCTGTGTCTTCCTACAAGCAAGAGTACATTTCTGGTAAACCTAGTGAATTTTGGGCTCAAATGATTTTACACAGTGCACGAATACAAAGCGATTCTAACTATTAAATAAAGAGCATTTATGTCAGAGGAGCAGTGGTTTGTTTCAGTTTCATAAGGAGAGTTGAACTACATATGGTCCATATGAGTAGGAAACACAGTTCTTTTTTTCTGGGCATGCTCATGGTTCTTGCTGTTTGGAAAATCTGAAAAGTAGAGCATGCTTCTTGTGTGAAAACAGAGTGTGTTCCATGGATGAGATCACGGGTCTGAATTTACCTTCAGAATCAGAGTTAAACCACAGGATCTGTGTCTTCCTACAAGCAAGAGTTCATTTAAGGTAAACCAAGTGAATTTTGGGCTCAAATGATTTTTCACAGTTGAGAAACCCATCGCGAATCTCACTATTCACTAAAGAGCATTTATGTAAGAGGAGCTGTGGTTTGTGTCAGTTTCATAAGCAGAGATGAACTTCATATGGTCTGTATGAGGTGAAATACAGTTCTTTTTTTCTGGGCATTATCATGGTTCTTTCTGTATTGGAGATGCTGAAAAGAAGTGGATGATTCTTGCGTTAAAACAGCATGTGTTCCATGGATGAAAACACTGGTCTGTATTTTCCTTCAGAAACGGAGTTAAACCCCAGGATCTGTGTCTTCGTACAAGCCAGAGTCCATTTCTGGTAAACCCAGTGAATTTTGGGCTCAAATGATTTTTCGCAGTTCATGAACCCAACACGATTCTCACTATTAACTAAAGAGCATTTATGTAAGAGGAGCTGTGGTTTGTATCAGGTTCATAAGCAGAGTTGAACTACATATGGTCTGTATGAGTAGGAAAAACATTTCTTTTTTTCTAGGCATGCTCATGGTTCTTGCTGTATTGGAGACGCTGGAAAACAGAGCATGCTTCTTGCGTGAAAACAGAGTGTGGTTCATGGATGAGAACACTGGTCTGTATTTCCCTTCAAAAACGGAGTTAAACCACAGCATCTGTGTCTTCCTACAAGCAAGAGTTCATTTCTGGTAAACAAAGTGAATTTTGGGCTAAAATGATATTACAAAGTACAAAAACCCAATGGGATTCTCACTATTAACTGAAGAGCATTTATTTAAGAGGTGCTGTGGTTTGTATCAGTTTCATAAGCAGAGTTTTACTACATATGGTCGGTATGAGTAGGAAACACAGTTCTTTTTTTCAGGCCGTGCTCATTGTTCTTACTACATTGGAGAGTCTGGAAAGAAGAGCTTGCTTCTTGCGTTAAAACAGCATGTGTTTCATGGATGAGAACACTGGTCTGAATTTCCCTTCAGAATCGGAGTTAAACCCCAGAATCTGTGTCTTCCTACAAGCAAGAGTTCATTTCTGGTAAACCTAGTGAATTTTGGGCTCAAATTATTTTTCACAGTTCACCAATCTAAGGCGATTATCACTATTAACGAAAGAGCATTTATGTAAGAGGAGCTGTGGTTTGTACCAGTTTTATAAGCAGAGTTGAACTACACATGGTGCGTATGAGGAGGAAAACGTTCTTTTTTACAGGGCATGATCAAAGTTCTTGCTGTATTTTAGACTCTGGAAAGAAGAGCTTGCTTCTTGCGTGAAAACAGTGTGTGTTTCAGGAATGAGAACACTGGTCTGAATATACCTTAAGAATCAGAGTTAAACCCCAGGATCTGTGTCTTCCTATAAGCAAGAGTACATTTCTGGTAAACCTAGTGAATTTTGGGCTCAAATGATTTTACACAGTGCACGAATACAAAGCGATTCTAACTATTAAATAAAGAGCATATATGTAACAGGAGCTGTGGTTTGTTTCAGTTTCATAAGCAGAGTTGAACTGCATATGGTCTGTATGAGGAGGAAACACAGTTATTTTTTTCTGGGCATTCTAATGATTCTTCCTGTATTGGAGACGCTGGAAAGAAGAGCTTGCTTCTTGCATTAAAACAGAGTGTGTTTCATGAATGAGAACTCTGGTCTGAATTTCCCTTCAGAAACGGAGTTAAACCCCAGGATCTGTATCTTCCTACAAGCTAGAGTTCATTTCTGGTAAACCAAGTGAATTTTTGGCTCAAATGATTTTACACAGTTCTAGAACCCAACGTGATTATCACTATTAACTAAAGAGAATTTACGTAAGAGGACCTGTGGTTTGTATCAGTTTCATAAGCAGAATTGAACTACATATGGTCCCTATGAGTAGGAAACACAGTTCTTTTTTTCAGGGCGTGCTCATTGTTCTAGTTATATTGGAGACTCTGGAATGAAGAGCTTGCTTCTTGCTTTAAAACAGAGTGTGATTCATGGATGAGAACTCTGGTCTGAATTTCCCTTCAGAAATAGAGTTCAACTATAGGATCCGTGTGTTCCTACAAGCAAGTGTTTATTTCTGTAAACCCAGTGAATTTTGAGCTCAAATGTTTTTTTGCAGTTCACCAACCTAATGCGATTCTCACTATTAACTAAAGAGCATTTATGTAAGAGGACCTGTTGTTTGTATCAGTTTCATAAGCAGAGTTGACCTACATATGGTCCGTATGACTAGGAATCACATTTCATTTTTTCTGGGCATGCTCATGGTTCTTGCTGTTTGGAAAATCTGAAAAGTAGAGCATGCTTCTTGCGTGAAAACAGAGTGTGTACCATGGATGAGAACACTGGTCTGAATTTACCTTCAGAATCAGAGTTAAACCCCAGGATCTGTGTCTTCCTACAAGCAAGAGTTCATTTCTGGTAAAGCAAGTGAATTTTGGGCTCAAATGATTTTTCACAGTTCAGAAACCCATCGCGATTCTCACTATTCACTAAAGAGCATTTATTTAAGAGGAGCTGTGGTTTGTGACAGTTTCATAAGCAGAGATGAACTTCATATGATCTGTATGAGGTGAAATACGGTTCTTTTTTTCTGGTCATTATCATGGTTCTTGCTGTATTGGAGACGCTGAAAAGAATAGGATGCTTCTTGCGTTAAAATTGCATGTGTTCCATGGATGAAAACACTGGTCTGAATTTTCCTTCAGAAACGGAGTTAAACCCCAGGATCTGTGTCATCGTACAAGCCAGAGTCATTTCTGGTAAACCCAGTGAATTTTGGGCTCAAATGATTTTTCGCAGTTCACGAACCCAACACGATTCTCACTATTAACTAAAGAGCATTTATGTAAGAGGAGCTGTGGTTTGTATCAGGTTCATAAGCAGAGATGAATACATATGGTCCGTATGAGTAGGAAACACAGTTCTTTTTTTCAGGGCACGCTCATAGTTCTTGCTGTATTTTAGACTCTGGAAAGAAGAGCTTGCTTTTTGCGTTAAAACAGTGTGTTTTCAGGGATGAGAATTCTGGTCTGAATTTCCCTCCGGAACCGGAGTTAAACCCCAGGATCTGTGTCTTCCTACAAGCAAGAGTTTATTTCTGGTAAACCCAGTGAATTTTGAGCTCAAATGATTTTTCACAGTTCAGAAACCCATCGCGATTCTCACTATTAACTAAAGAGCATTTATATAAGAGGAGCTGTGGTTTGTATCAGTTTCATAAGCAGAGTTGAAGTGCATATGGTCTGTATGAGGAGGAAACACAGTTATTTTTTTCTGGGCATTCTCATGATTCTTGCTGTATTGGAGACGCTGGAAAGAAGAGGATGCTTCTTGCGTTAAAACAGCATGTGTTTCATGGATGAGAACACTGGTCTGAGTTTACCTTCAGAATCGGAGTTAAACCCCAGGATCTGTGTCTTCCTACAAGCAACAGTTCATTTCTGGTAAACCCAGTGAATTTTGGGCTCAAATGATTTTTCGCAGTTCACAAACCTAAGGCGATTATCACTATTAATGAAAGAGCATTTATGTAAGAGGAGCTGTGGTGTGTACCAGTTTCCTAAGCAGAGTTGAACTACATATGGTCCGTATGAGTAGGAAACACAGTTCATTTTTTTTCTGGGCATGCTGATGGTTCTTGCTGTATTGGAGATGCTCAAAAGAAGAGCTTGCTTCTTGCGTGAAAACAGAGTATGTTTCATGGATGAGAACACTGGTCTGAATTTACCTTCAGAAACAGAGTTAAATCACAGGATCTGTGTCTTCCTACAAGCAAGAGTTCATTTCGGGTAAACCAAGTGAATTTTGGGCTCAAATGATTTTTCACAGTTCAGAAACCCATCGCGATTCTCACTATTAACTAAAGAGCATTTATGTAAGAGTAGCTGTGGTTTGTATCAGTTTCATAAGCAGAGTTCATCTACATATGGTCCATATGAGTAGGAAACACAGTTCATTTTTTCTGTGCATGCTTATCGTTCTTGCTGTATTGGAGATGCTGAAAGAAGAGCTTGCTTCTTGTGGGAAAACAGAGTGTGTTTCATGCATGGATGAGAACACTGGTCTGAATTTCCTTCAGACACAGAGTTAAACCCCCGGATCTCTGTCTTCCTACAAGCAAGAGTTCAGTTCTGGTAAACCAAGTGAATTTTGGGCTCGAATGATTTTTCACAGTTCAGAAACCCATTGCGATTCTCACTTTTAACTAAAGAGCATTTATGAAAGAGGAACTGTGCTTTATGTCAGTTTCATAAGCAGAGTTGAACTGCATATGGTCTCTATGAGGAGGAAACACAGTATTTTTTTTCTGGACATTCTCATGATTCTTCCTGTATTGGAGACGCTGGAAAGAAGAGGATGCTTCTTGCGTTAAAACAGCATTTGTTTCATGGATGGGAACACTGGTCTGAATATACCTTCAGAATCGGCGTTAAACCCCAGGATCTGTGCCTTCCAACAAGCAAGAGTTCATTTCTGGTAAAAATTGAATTTTAAGCTCAAATGATTTTTGCAGTTTATGAACCCAACGCGATTCTAACTATTTATTAAAGAGCATTTATGTAAGAGGATCTGTGGTTTGTATCAGTTTCATAAGGAGAGTTGAATACATATGGTCCGTATGAGTAGGAAACACAGTACTTTATTTCAGGGCATTCGCATGGTTCTTGATGTATTTTTGAATCTGGAAAGAAGAGGATGCTTCTTGCGTTTAAACAGTGTGTGTTTCAGGGATGAGAATAAGGGTCTGAATTTCCCTTCAGAAACGGAGTTTAACCCTAGGATCTGTGTCTTCCTACAAGCAAGAGTTCATTTCTGCTAAACCCAGTGAATTTTGGACTCAAATGATTTTTTGCAGTTCACGAACCCAATGCGATTCTCACTATTAACTAAAGAGCATTTATGTAAGAGGAGCTGTGGTTTGTACCAGTTTTATAAGCAGAGTTGAACTACATATGGTGCGTATGAGGAGGAAAAAGTTCTTTTTTACAGGGCATGCTCATGGTTCTTGCTGTATTTTAGACTCTGTAAAGAAGAGCTTGCTTCTTGCGTGAAAACAGTGTGTGTTTCAGGGATGAGAACTCCGGTCTGAATTTCTCTTCAGAAACGAGTTAAACCCCAGGATCTGTGTCTTCCTACAAGCAAGAGTTCCTTTAGTGTAAACCGAGTGAATTTTTGGCTCAAATAATTTTTCGCTGTTCACGAACCCAACACAATTCTAACTATGAACCAAAGAGCATTTATGTAAGAGGAGCTGTGGTTTGTATCTGTTTCATAAGCAGAGTTCAACTACATATGGTCCGTATGAGTATGAAACACAGTTCTTTTTTTCTGTGCATGCTCATGGTTCTTGCTGTATTAGAGATGCTGGAAAGAAGAGCTTGCTTCTTGCGTGAAAACAGAGTGTGTTTCATGGATGAGAACACTGCTTTTAATTTCCTTCAGACACAGATTTAAACCCCCGGATCTGTGTCTTCCTACAAGCAAGAGTTCAGTTCTGGTGAACCAAGTGAATTTTGGGCTCAAATGATTTTTCACAGTTCAGAAACCCATTGTGATTCCTACTTTTAACTAAAGAGCATTTATGTAAGAGGAACTGAGGTTTGTGTCAGTTTCATAAGCAGAGTTGAACTGCATATGGTCTGTATGAGGAGGAAACACAGTTTTTTTTTCTGGGCATTCTCATGATTCTTCCTGTATTGGAGATGCTGGAAAGAAGAGGATGCTTCTTGCGTTAAAACAGCATGTGTTTCATGGATGAGAACACTGGTCTGAATATACCTTCAGAATCGGAGTTAAACCCCAGGATCTGTGTCTTCCTACAAGCAAGAGTACATTTCTGGTAAACCTAGTGAATTTTGGGCTCAAATGATTTTACACAGTGCACGAATACAAAGCGATTCTAACTATTAAATAAAGAGCATTTATGTCAGAGGAGCAGTGGTTTGTTTCAGTTTCATAAGGAGAGTTGAACTACATATGGTCCATATGAGTAGGAAACACAGTTCTTTTTTTCTGGGCATGCTCATGGTTCTTGCTGTTTGGAAAATCTGAAAAGTAGAGCATGCTTCTTGTGTGAAAACAGAGTGTGTTCCATGGATGAGATCACGGGTCTGAATTTACCTTCAGAATCAGAGTTAAACCACAGGATCTGTGTCTTCCTACAAGCAAGAGTTCATTTAAGGTAAACCAAGTGAATTTTGGGCTCAAATGATTTTTCACAGTTGAGAAACCCATCGCGAATCTCACTATTCACTAAAGAGCATTTATGTAAGAGGAGCTGTGGTTTGTGTCAGTTTCATAAGCAGAGATGAACTTCATATGGTCTGTATGAGGTGAAATACAGTTCTTTTTTTCTGGGCATTATCATGGTTCTTTCTGTATTGGAGACGCTGAAAAGAAGTGGATGATTCTTGCGTTAAAACAGCATGTGTTCCATGGATGAAAACACTGGTCTGTATTTTCCTTCAGAAACGGAGTTAAACCCCAGGATCTGTGTCTTCGTACAAGCCAGAGTCCATTTCTGGTAAACCCAGTGAATTTTGGGCTCAAATGATTTTTCGCAGTTCATGAACCCAACACGATTCTCACTATTAACTAAAGAGCATTTATGTAAGAGGAGCTGTGGTTTGTATCAGGTTCATAAGCAGAGTTGAACTACATATGGTCTGTATGAGTAGGAAAAACATTTCTTTTTTTCTAGGCATGCTCATGGTTCTTGCTGTATTGGAGACGCTGGAAAACAGAGCATGCTTCTTGCGTGAAAACAGAGTGTGGTTCATGGATGAGAACACTGGTCTGTATTTCCCTTCAAAAACGGAGTTAAACCACAGCATCTGTGTCTTCCTACAAGCAAGAGTTCATTTCTGGTAAACAAAGTGAATTTTGGGCTAAAATGATATTACAAAGTACAAAAACCCAATGGGATTCTCACTATTAACTGAAGAGCATTTATTTAAGAGGTGCTGTGGTTTGTATCAGTTTCATAAGCAGAGTTTTACTACATATGGTCGGTATGAGTAGGAAACACAGTTCTTTTTTTCAGGCCGTGCTCATTGTTCTTACTACATTGGAGAGTCTGGAAAGAAGAGCTTGCTTCTTGCGTTAAAACAGCATGTGTTTCATGGATGAGAACACTGGTCTGAATTTCCCTTCAGAATCGGAGTTAAACCCCAGAATCTGTGTCTTCCTACAAGCAAGAGTTCATTTCTGGTAAACCTAGTGAATTTTGGGCTCAAATTATTTTTCACAGTTCACCAATCTAAGGCGATTATCACTATTAACGAAAGAGCATTTATGTAAGAGGAGCTGTGGTTTGTACCAGTTTTATAAGCAGAGTTGAACTACACATGGTGCGTATGAGGAGGAAAACGTTCTTTTTTACAGGGCATGATCAAAGTTCTTGCTGTATTTTAGACTCTGGAAAGAAGAGCTTGCTTCTTGCGTGAAAACAGTGTGTGTTTCAGGAATGAGAACACTGGTCTGAATATACCTTAAGAATCAGAGTTAAACCCCAGGATCTGTGTCTTCCTATAAGCAAGAGTACATTTCTGGTAAACCTAGTGAATTTTGGGCTCAAATGATTTTACACAGTGCACGAATACGAAGCGATTCTAACTATTAAATAAAGAGCATATATGTAACAGGAGCTGTGGTTTGTTTCAGTTTCATAAGCAGAGTTGAACTGCATATGGTCTGTATGAGGAGGAAACACAGTTATTTTTTTCTGGGCATTCTAATGATTCTTCCTGTATTGGAGACGCTGGAAAGAAGAGCTTGCTTCTTGCATTAAAACAGAGTGTGTTTCATGAATGAGAACTCTGGTCTGAATTTCCCTTCAGAAACGGAGTTAAACCCCAGGATCTGTATCTTCCTACAAGCTAGAGTTCATTTCTGGTAAACCAAGTGAATTTTTGGCTCAAATGATTTTACACAGTTCTAGAACCCAACGTGATTATCACTATTAACTAAAGAGAATTTACGTAAGAGGACCTGTGGTTTGTATCAGTTTCATAAGCAGAGTTGAACTACATATGGTCCCTATGAGTAGGAAACACAGTTCTTTTTTTCAGGGCGTGCTCATTGTTCTAGTTATATTGGAGACTCTGGAATGAAGAGCTTGCTTCTTGCTTTAAAACAGAGTGTGATTCATGGATGAGAACTCTGGTCTGAATTTCCCTTCAGAAATAGAGTTCAACTATAGGATCCGTGTGTTCCTACAAGCAAGTGTTTATTTCTGTAAACCCAGTGAATTTTGAGCTCAAATGTTTTTTCGCAGTTCACCAACCTAATGCGATTCTCACTATTAACTTAAGAGCATTTATGTAAGAGGAGCTGTGGATCGTATCAGTTTCATAAGCAGAGTTGAACTACATATGGTCCGTATGAGTAGGAAACACAGTTCTTTTTTTCAGGGCGTGCTCATTGTTCTAGTTATATTGGAGACTCTGGAATGAAGAGCTTGCTTCTTGCTTTAAAACAGAGTGTGATTCATGGATGAGAACTCTGGTCTGAATTTCCCTTCAGAAATAGAGTTCAACTACAGGATCCGTGTGTTCCTACAAGCAAGTGTTTATTTCTGTAAACCCAGTGAATTTTGAGCTCAAATGTTTTTTCGCAGTTCACCAACCTAATGCGATTCTCACTATTAACTAAAGAGCATTTATGTAAGAGGACCTGTTGTTTGTATCAGTTTCATAAGCAGAGTTGACCTACATATGGTCCGTATGACTAGGAATCACATTTCATTTTTTCTGGGCATGCTCATGGTTCTTGCTGTTTGGAAAATCTGAAAAGTAGAGCATGCTTCTTGCGTGAAAACAGAGTGTGTACCATGGATGAGAACACTGGTCTGAATTTACCTTCAGAATCAGAGTTAAACCCCAGGATCTGTGTCTTCCTACAAGCAAGAGTTCATTTCTGGTAAAGCAAGTGAATTTTGGGCTCAAATGATTTTTCACAGTTCAGAAACCCATCGCGATTCTCACTATTCACTAAAGAGCATTTATTTAAGAGGAGCTGTGGTTTGTGACAGTTTCATAAGCAGAGATGAACTTCATATGATCTGTATGAGGTGAAATACGGTTCTTTTTTCTGGTCATTATCATGGTTCTTGCTGTATTGGAGACGCTGAAAAGAAGAGGATGCTTCTTGCGTTAAAATTGCATGTGTTCCATGGATGAAAACACTGGTCTGAATTTTCCTTCAGAAACGGAGTTAAACCCCAGGATCTGTGTCATCGTACAAGCCAGAGTCATTTCTGGTAAACCCAGTGAATTTTGGGCTCAAATGATTTTTCGCAGTTCACGAACCCAACACGATTCTCACTATTAACTAAAGAGCATTTATGTAAGAGGAGCTGTGGTTTGTATCAGGTTCATAAGCAGAGATGAATACATATGGTCCGTATGAGTAGGAAACACAGTTCTTTTTTTCAGGGCACGCTCATAGTTCTTGCTGTATTTTAGACTCTGGAAAGAAGAGCTTGCTTTTTGCGTTAAAACAGTGTGTTTTCAGGGATGAGAATTCTGGTCTGAATTTCCCTCCGGAACCGGAGTTAAACCCCAGGATCTGTGTCTTCCTACAAGCAAGAGTTTATTTCTGGTAAACCCAGTGAATTTTGAGCTCAAATGATTTTTCACAGTTCAGAAACCCATCGCGATTCTCACTATTAACTAAAGAGCATTTATATAAGAGGAGCTGTGGTTTGTATCAGTTTCATAAGCAGAGTTGAAGTGCATATGGTCTGTATGAGGAGGAAACACAGTTATTTTTTTCTGGGCATTCTCATGATTCTAGCTGTATTGGAGACGCTGGAAAGAAGAGGATGCTTCTTGCGTTAAAACAGCATGTGTTTCATGGATGAGAACACTGGTCTGAGTTTACCTTCAGAATCGGAGTTAAACCCCAGGATCTGTGTCTTCCTACAAGCAACAGTTCATTTCTGGTAAACCCAGTGAATTTTGGGCTCAAATGATTTTTCGCAGTTCACAAACCTAAGGCGATTATCACTATTAATGAAAGAGCATTTATGTAAGAGGAGCTGTGGTGTGTACCAGTTTCCTAAGCAGAGTTGAACTACATATGGTCTGTATGAGTAGGAAAAACAGTTCTTTTTTGAAGGCATGCTCATGGTTCTTGCTGTATTGGAGACGCTGGAAAGAAGAGCTTGCTTCTTGCATTAAAACAGAGTGTGTTTCATGAATGAGAACTCTGGTCTGAATTTCCCTTCAGAAACGGAGTTAAACCCCAGGATCTGTATCTTCCTACAAGCTAGAGTTCATTTCGGGTAAACCAAGTGAATTTTTGGCTCAAATGATTTTACACAGTTCTAGAACCCAACGTGATTATCACTATTAACTAAAGAGAATTTACGTAAGAGGAGCTGTGGTTTGTATCAGTTTCATAAGCAGAGTTGAACTACATATGGTCCGTATGAGTAGGAAACACAGTTCTTTTTTTCAGGGCGTGCTCATTGTTCTTGTTATATTGGAGACTCTGGAATGAAGAGCTTGCTTCTTGCTTTAAAATAGAGTGTTTTTCAGGGATGAGAACTCTGGTCTGAATTTCCCTCCGGAACCGGAGTTAAACCCCAGGATCTGTGTCTTCATACAAGCAAGAGCTTATTTCTGGTAAACCCAGTGAATTTTGAGCTCAAATATTTTTTCGCAGTTCACCAACCCAATGCGATTCTCACTGTTAACTAAAGAGCATTTATGCAAGAGGAGCTGTTGTTTGTATCAGTTTCATAAGCAGAGTTGAACTACACATAGTACGTAAGACTAGGAAACACATTTCTTTTTTTCTGGGCATGCTCATAGTTCTTGCTGTATTTTAGACTCTGGAAAGAAGAGCTTGCTCCTTATGTTAAAACAGTGTGTGTTTCAGGGATGAGAATTCTGGTCTGAATTTCCCTCCGGAACCGGAGTTAAACCCAAGGATCTGTGTCTTCCTACAAGCAAGAGTTCTTTTCTGGTAAACCAAGTGAATTTTGGGCTGAAATGATATTACAAAGTTCAAAAACCCAATGGAATTCTCACTATTAACTGAAGAGCATTTATTTAAGAGGTGCTGTGGTTTGTATCAGTTTCATAATCAGAGTTCAACTACATATGGTCTGCATGAGTTGGAAACACAGTTCTTTTTTTCTGGGCATGCTAATGGTTCTTGCTGTATTGGAAAATCTGGAAAGTAGGGCATGCTTCTTGCGTGAAAACAGAGTGTGTTTCATGGATGAGAACACTGGTCTGAATTTACCTTCAGAAACAGAGTTAATCCACAGGATCTGTGTCTTCCTACAAGCAAGAGTTCATTTCTGGTAAACCAAGTGAATTATGGGCTCAAATGAATTTTCACAGTTCAGAAAACCATCACAATTCTCAGTATTCACTAAGGAGCATTTATGTAAGAAGAGCTGTGGTTTGTGTCAGTTTCATAAGCAGAGATGAACTTCATATGGTCTGTATGAGGTGAAATACAGTTCTTTTTTTTCTGGGCATTATCATGGTTCTTTCTGTATTGGAGACGCTGAAAAGAAGAGGATGCTTCTTGCGTTAAAACTTCATGTGTTCCTTGGATGAAAACACTGGTCTGCATTTTCCTTCAGAAATGGAGTTAAACCCCATGATCAGTGTCTTCGTACTAGACAGAGTTCATTTCTGGTAAACCCAGTGAATTTTTGGCTCAAAAGATTTTTCACAGTTCACGAACCCAACACGATTCCTACTATTAACTAAAGAGCATTTATGTAAGAGGAGCTGTGGTCTGTATCAGTTTCATAAGCATCTGTGTCTTCCTACAAGCAAGAGTTCATTTCTCGTAAACACAGGGAATTTTGGGCTCAAATGATTTTTCGCAGTTCACGAAGCCAACGCAATTCTCACTATTAACTAAAGAGCATGTAGGTTCGAGGTGCTGTGGTTTGTATCAGTTTCATAATCAGAGTTCAACTACATATGGTCCGCATGAGGAGGAAACACAGTTCTTTTTTCTGGTCATGCTCATGGTTCTTGCTGTATTGGAAAATCTGAAAAGTAGGGCATGCTTCTTGCGTGAAAACAGAGTGTGTTTCATGGATGAGAACACTGGTCTGAATTTACCTTCAGAAACGGAGTTAAACCCCAGGATCTGTGTCTTCGTACAAGCCAGAGTCATTTCTGGTAAACCCAGTGAATTTTGGGCTCAAATGATTTTTCACAGTTCAGAAAACCATCGCGATTCTCACTATTCACGAAAGAGCATTTATTTAAGGGGAGCTGTGGTTTGTGACAGTTTCATAAGCAGAGATGAACTTCATATGGTCTGTATGAGGTGAAATACAGTTCTTTTTTTCTGGGCATTATCATGGTTTACATTTAGGTTCGAGGTGCTGTGGTTTGTATCAGTTTCATAATCAGAGTTCAACTACATATGGTCTGCATGAGTTGGAAACACAGTTCTTTTTTTCTGGGCATGCTAATGGTTCTTGCTGTATTGGAAAATCTGGATAGTAGGGCATGCTTCTTGCGTGAAAACAGAGTGTGTTTCATGGATGAGAACACTGGTCTGAATTTACCTTCAGAAACGGAGTTAAACCCCAGGATCTGTGTCTTCGTACAAGCCAGAGTCATTTCTGGTAAACCCAGTGAATTTTGGGCTCCAATGATTTTTCGCAGTTCACGAACACAACACGATTCTCACTATTAACTAAAGAGCATTTATGTAAGAGGAGCTGTGGTTTGTATCAGGTTCATAAGCAGAGTTGAATACATATGGTCCGTATGAGTAGGAAACACAGTTCTTTTTTTCAGGGCACGCTCATAGTTCTTGCTGTATTTTAGACTCTGGAAAGAAGAGCTTGCTTTTTGCGTTAAAACAGTGTGTTTTCAGGGATGAGAATTCTGGTCTGAATTTTCCTCCGGAACCGGAGTTAAACCCCAGGATCTGTGTCTTCCTACAAGCAAGAGTTTATTTCTGGTAAACCCAGTGAATTTTGAGCTCAAATATTTTTTTGCAGTTCACCAACCCAATGTGATTCTCACTGTTAACTAAAGAGCATTTATGCAAGAGGAGCTGTTGTTTGTATCAGTTTCATAAGCAGAGTTGAACTACATATAGTCCGTAAGACTAGGAAACACATTTCTTTTTTTCTGGGCATGCTCATAGTTCTTGCTGTATTTTAGACTCTGGAAAGAAGAGCTTGCTTCTTATGTTAAAACAGTGTGTGTTTCAGGGATGAGAATTCTGGTCTGAATTTCCCTCTGGAACCAGAGCTAAACCCAAGGATCTGTGTCTTCCTACAAGCAAGAGTTCATTTCTGGTAAACCAAGTGAATTTTGGGCTAAAATGATATTACAAAGTTCAAAAACCCAATGGAATTCTCACTATTAACTGAAGAGCATTTATTTAAGAGGTGCTGTGGTTTGTATCACTTTCATAATCACAGTTGAACTACATATGGTCCGTATGAGTAGGAAACACAGTTCTTTTTTTCAAGGCGTGCTCATTGTTCTTGCTATATTGGAGACTCTGGAAAGAAGAGCTTGCTTCTTGCGTTAAAACAGAGGGTGATTCATGGATGAGAACTCTGGTCTGAAATTCCCTTCAGAAACAGAGTTAAACTACAGGATCTGAATGTTCCTACACGCAAGAGTTCATTTCTGGTAAACCCAGTGAATTTTGAGCTCAAATGATTTTTCGCAGTTCACAAACCCAACGCGATTCTAACTATTATCTAAAGAGCATTTATGTATGAGGAGCTGTGGTCTGTATCAGTTTCATAAGCAGAGTTGAACTACATATGGTCTGTATGAGTAGGAAACACAGTTCTTTTTTTCTAGGCATGCTCATGGTTCTTATTGTATTGGAGACGCTGGAAAGAAGAGGATGATTCTTGCCTTAAAACAGAGTGTTTTTCAGGGATGAGAACTCTGGTCTGAATTTCCTTTCAGAAACGGAGTTAATCACCAAGATCTGTGTCTTCCTACAAGCAAGAGTTCATTTCTCGTAAACCAAGGGAATTTTGGGCTCAAATGATTTTTCGCAGTTCACGAAGCCAACGCAATACTCACTATTAACTAAAGAGCATTTATGTTCGAGGTGCTGTGATTTGTATCAGTTTCATAATCAGAGTTGAACTACAAATGGTCCGTATGAGTAGGAAACAGTTCTTTTTTTCAGGGCATGCTCATGTTTCTTGCTGTATTTTAGACTCACGAAAGAAGACCTTGCTTCTTGCATTAAAACAGAGTGTGTTTCTGGGATGAGAAGTCTGTTCTCAATTTCCCTTCAGAAACGGAGTAAACCCCAGTTTCTATGTCTTCCTACAAGCAAGTGTTCATTTCTGGTTAACCCAGTTTATTTTGGGCTCTAATGATTTTTCACAGTTCATGAACCCAACGCGATTGTCACTATTAACTAGAGAGCATTTATGTAAGATGAGCTGTCGTTTGTATCAGTTTCATAGGCAGAGTTGAAGTACATATGGTCTGTATGACTAGTAAACACAGTTCTTTTTGGGGGGGCATGCTCATGGTTCTTGCTGTATTGGAGATGCAGGAAAGAAGAGCTTGCTTCTTGCATTAAAACACAGTGTGTTTCATGAATGAGAACTCTGGTCTGAATTTCTCTTAAGAAACGGAGTTGAACCCCAGGATCTGTATCTTCCTACACGCAACAGTTCATTTCTGGTAAACCGAGTATATTTTCGGCTCAAATGATTTGACATGGTTCAACAACAAACGCGATTATAACAATTAACTAAAGAGCATTTATATAAGAGGAGCTGTGGTCTGTATCAGTTTCATAAGCAGAGTTGAACTACATATTGTCCGTTTGAGCAGGAAACAAAGTTCTTTTTTTCTGGGCATGCTCATGGTTTTTACTGTATTGGAGGCGCTGGAAAGAAGAGGATGATTCTTGCGTGAAAATAGAGTGTGTTTCAGTGATGAGAACTCTGGTCTGAATTTCCCTTCAGAAACGGAGTTAAACCCCAGTATCTGTGTCTTCCTACAAGCAAGAGTTAATTTCTGGTAAACCAAGTGAATTTTGGGCTCAAATGATTTCTCGAAGTTCAACAACCCAAGGCAATTATCACTATTAACTAAAGAGCATTTATGTAAGAGCGCCTGTGGTTTCTATCAGTTTCAAAAGCAGAGTTGAACTACATATGGTCTGTATGAATAGGAAACACAGTTCTTTTTTTCTAGGCATGCTCATGGTTCTTACTTTATTGGCGACGCTGGAAAGAAGAGGATGATTCTTGCCTTAAAACAGAGTGTTTTTCAGGGATGAGAACTCTGGTCAGAATTTGCCTTCAGAAACGGAGTTAATCCTCAGGATCTATGTCTTCCTACAAGCAAGAGTTCATTTCTGGTAAACCCAGTGAAATTTGGGCTCAAATGATTTTTTGCAATTCACGAAGCCAACGCAATTATCACTATTAACTAAAGAGCATTTATGTAAGAGGAGCTGTTGTTTGTATCAGGTTCATAAGCAGAGTTCAACTACATATGGTCTGTATGAGTAGGAAACACAGTTCTTTTTTTCTGGGCATGCTCATGGTTCTTGCTGTATTGGAGACGCTGGAAAGAAGAGCTTGCTTCTTCATTGAAAACAGAGTGTGTTTCTTGGATGAGAACATTAGTCTGAATTTACCTTCTGAAACAGAGTTAAACCACAGGATTTGTGTCTTCCTACTTGCAAGAGATCATTTCTGGTAAACCAAGTGAATTTTGGCTCAAATGATTTTTCAAAGTTCAGAAACCCATCGCGATTCTCACTATTAACAAAAGAGAATTTATGTAAGATGAGCTGCGGTGTGTGTCAGTTGCATAAGCAGAGTTGAACTGCATATGGTCTGTAAGAGAAGGAAACACAGTTCTTTTTTTGGGGGCATGCTCATGGTTCTTGCTGTATTTTAGACTCTGGAAAGAAGACCTTGCTTCTTACGTTAAAACAGAGTGTGTTTCAGGGATGAGAACTCTGGTCTGATTTTCCCTTCAGAAACGGAGTTAAACCCCAGGATCTGTAACTTCCTACAAGCAAGTGTTCATTTCTGGTTAACCCAGTTTATTTTGGGCTCTAATGATTTTTCGCAGTTCATGAACCCAACGCCATTCTCACTATTAACTAAAGAACATTTATGTTAGAGGAGCTGTGGTTTGTATCAGTTTCATAAGCAGAGTTGAACTACTTATGGTCCCTATGAGTAGGAAACACAGTTCTTTTTTTTCTGGGCATGCTCATGGTTCTTGCTGTATTGGAGACGCTGGAAAGAAGAGCTTGCTTCTTTGTGCAAAACAGAGTGTGTTTCATGGATGAGAACACTGGTCTGATTTTACCTTCAGAAACAGAGTTAAACCACAGGATCTGTGTCTTCCTACAAGCAAGAGTTCATTTCTGGTAAACCAAGTGAATTTTGGGCTCAAATGATTTTTCGCAGTTCACCAACCCAAGGCGATTATCACTATTAACTAAAGAGCATTTATGTAAGAGGGGTTGTGGTTTGTATCAGTTTCATAAGCAGAGTTGAACTACTTATGGTCTGTATGAGTAGGAAATACAGTTCTTTTTTTCTAAGCATGCTCATGGTTCTTACTGTATTGGCGAAGCTGGAAAGAAGAGGATGATTCTTGCCTTAAAACAGAGTGTTTTTCAGGGATGAGAACTCTGGTCAGAATTTGCCTTCAGAAACTGAGTTAATCCCCAGGATCTGTGTCTTCCTGCAAGCAAGAGTTCATTTCTGGTAAACCCAGTGAATTTTGGGCTCAAATGATTTTTTGCAGTTCACGAAGCCAACGCAACTCTCACTATTAACTAAAGAGCATTTATGTAAGAGGAGCTGTGGTTTGTATCAGGTTCATAAGCAGAGTTCAACTACATAAGGTCTGTATGAGTAGGAAACACAGTTCTTTTTTCTGGGCATGCTCATTGTTCTTGCTGTATTGGGGACGCTGGAAAGAAGAGCTTGCTTCTTCTTTGAAAACAGAGTGTGTTTCATGGATGAGAACACTGGTCTGAATTTACCTTCAGAATCGGAGTTAACCCCAGGATCTGTGTCTTCCTACAACCAAGAGTTCATTTCTGGTAAACCCAGTGAATTTTTGGCTCAAAAGATTTTTCACAGTTCACGAACCCAACACGATTCCTACTATTAACTAAAGAGCATTTATGTAAGAGGAGCTGTGGTCTGTATCAGTTTCATAAGCATCTGTGTCTTCCTACAAGCAAGAGTTCATTTCTCGTAAACACAGGGAATTTTGGGCTCAAATGATTTTTCGCAGTTCACGAAGCCAACGCAATTCTCACTATTAACTAAAGAGCATGTAGGTTCGAGGTGCTGTGGTTTGTATCAGTTTCATAATCAGAGTTCAACTACATATGGTCCGCATGAGGAGGAAACACAGTTCTTTTTTCTGGTCATGCTCATGGTTCTTGCTGTATTGGAAAATCTGAAAAGTAGGGCATGCTTCTTGCGTGAAAACAGAGTGTGTTTCATGGATGAGAACACTGGTCTGAATTTACCTTCAGAAACGGAGTTAAACCCCAGGATCTGTGTCTTCGTACAAGCCAGAGTCATTTCTGGTAAACCCAGTGAATTTTGGGCTCAAATGATTTTTCACAGTTCAGAAAACCATCGCGATTCTCACTATTCACGAAAGAGCATTTATTTAAGGGGAGCTGTGGTTTGTGACAGTTTCATAAGCAGAGATGAACTTCATATGGTCTGTATGAGGTGAAATACAGTTCTTTTTTTCTGGGCATTATCATGGTTTACATTTAGGTTCGAGGTGCTGTGGTTTGTATCAGTTTCATAATCAGAGTTCAACTACATATGGTCTGCATGAGTTGGAAACACAGTTCTTTTTTTCTGGGCATGCTAATGGTTCTTGCTGTATTGGAAAATCTGGATAGTAGGGCATGCTTCTTGCGTGAAAACAGAGTGTGTTTCATGGATGAGAACACTGGTCTGAATTTACCTTCAGAAACGGAGTTAAACCCCAGGATCTGTGTCTTCGTACAAGCCAGAGTCATTTCTGGTAAACCCAGTGAATTTTGGGCTCCAATGATTTTTCGCAGTTCACGAACACAACACGATTCTCACTATTAACTAAAGAGCATTTATGTAAGAGGAGCTGTGGTTTGTATCAGGTTCATAAGCAGAGTTGAATACATATGGTCCGTATGAGTAGGAAACACAGTTCTTTTTTTCAGGGCACGCTCATAGTTCTTGCTGTATTTTAGACTCTGGAAAGAAGAGCTTGCTTTTTGCGTTAAAACAGTGTGTTTTCAGGGATGAGAATTCTGGTCTGAATTTTCCTCCGGAACCGGAGTTAAACCCCAGGATCTGTGTCTTCCTACAAGCAAGAGTTTATTTCTGGTAAACCCAGTGAATTTTGAGCTCAAATATTTTTTTGCAGTTCACCAACCCAATGTGATTCTCACTGTTAACTAAAGAGCATTTATGCAAGAGGAGCTGTTGTTTGTATCAGTTTCATAAGCAGAGTTGAACTACATATAGTCCGTAAGACTAGGAAACACATTTCTTTTTTTCTGGGCATGCTCATAGTTCTTGCTGTATTTTAGACTCTGGAAAGAAGAGCTTGCTTCTTATGTTAAAACAGTGTGTGTTTCAGGGATGAGAATTCTGGTCTGAATTTCCCTCTGGAACCAGAGCTAAACCCAAGGATCTGTGTCTTCCTACAAGCAAGAGTTCATTTCTGGTAAACCAAGTGAATTTTGGGCTAAAATGATATTACAAAGTTCAAAAACCCAATGGAATTCTCACTATTAACTGAAGAGCATTTATTTAAGAGGTGCTGTGGTTTGTATCACTTTCATAATCACAGTTGAACTACATATGGTCCGTATGAGTAGGAAACACAGTTCTTTTTTTCAAGGCGTGCTCATTGTTCTTGCTATATTGGAGACTCTGGAAAGAAGAGCTTGCTTCTTGCGTTAAAACAGAGGGTGATTCATGGATGAGAACTCTGGTCTGAAATTCCCTTCAGAAACAGAGTTAAACTACAGGATCTGAATGTTCCTACACGCAAGAGTTCATTTCTGGTAAACCCAGTGAATTTTGAGCTCAAATGATTTTTCGCAGTTCACAAACCCAACGCGATTCTAACTATTATCTAAAGAGCATTTATGTATGAGGAGCTGTGGTCTGTATCAGTTTCATAAGCAGAGTTGAACTACATATGGTCTGTATGAGTAGGAAACACAGTTCTTTTTTTCTAGGCATGCTCATGGTTCTTATTGTATTGGAGACGCTGGAAAGAAGAGGATGATTCTTGCCTTAAAACAGAGTGTTTTTCAGGGATGAGAACTCTGGTCTGAATTTCCTTTCAGAAACGGAGTTAATCACCAAGATCTGTGTCTTCCTACAAGCAAGAGTTCATTTCTCGTAAACCAAGGGAATTTTGGGCTCAAATGATTTTTCGCAGTTCACGAAGCCAACGCAATACTCACTATTAACTAAAGAGCATTTATGTTCGAGGTGCTGTGATTTGTATCAGTTTCATAATCAGAGTTGAACTACAAATGGTCCGTATGAGTAGGAAACAGTTCTTTTTTTCAGGGCATGCTCATGTTTCTTGCTGTATTTTAGACTCACGAAAGAAGACCTTGCTTCTTGCATTAAAACAGAGTGTGTTTCTGGGATGAGAAGTCTGTTCTCAATTTCCCTTCAGAAACGGAGTAAACCCCAGTTTCTATGTCTTCCTACAAGCAAGTGTTCATTTCTGGTTAACCCAGTTTATTTTGGGCTCTAATGATTTTTCACAGTTCATGAACCCAACGCGATTGTCACTATTAACTAGAGAGCATTTATGTAAGATGAGCTGTCGTTTGTATCAGTTTCATAGGCAGAGTTGAAGTACATATGGTCTGTATGACTAGTAAACACAGTTCTTTTTGGGGGGGCATGCTCATGGTTCTTGCTGTATTGGAGATGCAGGAAAGAAGAGCTTGCTTCTTGCATTAAAACACAGTGTGTTTCATGAATGAGAACTCTGGTCTGAATTTCTCTTAAGAAACGGAGTTGAACCCCAGGATCTGTATCTTCCTACACGCAACAGTTCATTTCTGGTAAACCGAGTATATTTTCGGCTCAAATGATTTGACATGGTTCAACAACAAACGCGATTATAACAATTAACTAAAGAGCATTTATATAAGAGGAGCTGTGGTCTGTATCAGTTTCATAAGCAGAGTTGAACTACATATTGTCCGTTTGAGCAGGAAACAAAGTTCTTTTTTTCTGGGCATGCTCATGGTTTTTACTGTATTGGAGGCGCTGGAAAGAAGAGGATGATTCTTGCGTGAAAATAGAGTGTGTTTCAGTGATGAGAACTCTGGTCTGAATTTCCCTTCAGAAACGGAGTTAAACCCCAGTATCTGTGTCTTCCTACAAGCAAGAGTTAATTTCTGGTAAACCAAGTGAATTTTGGGCTCAAATGATTTCTCGAAGTTCAACAACCCAAGGCAATTATCACTATTAACTAAAGAGCATTTATGTAAGAGCGCCTGTGGTTTCTATCAGTTTCAAAAGCAGAGTTGAACTACATATGGTCTGTATGAATAGGAAACACAGTTCTTTTTTTCTAGGCATGCTCATGGTTCTTACTTTATTGGCGACGCTGGAAAGAAGAGGATGATTCTTGCCTTAAAACAGAGTGTTTTTCAGGGATGAGAACTCTGGTCAGAATTTGCCTTCAGAAACGGAGTTAATCCTCAGGATCTATGTCTTCCTACAAGCAAGAGTTCATTTCTGGTAAACCCAGTGAAATTTGGGCTCAAATGATTTTTTGCAATTCACGAAGCCAACGCAATTATCACTATTAACTAAAGAGCATTTATGTAAGAGGAGCTGTTGTTTGTATCAGGTTCATAAGCAGAGTTCAACTACATATGGTCTGTATGAGTAGGAAACACAGTTCTTTTTTTCTGGGCATGCTCATGGTTCTTGCTGTATTGGAGACGCTGGAAAGAAGAGCTTGCTTCTTCATTGAAAACAGAGTGTGTTTCTTGGATGAGAACATTAGTCTGAATTTACCTTCTGAAACAGAGTTAAACCACAGGATCTGTGTCTTCCTACTTGCAAGAGATCATTTCTGGTAAACCAAGTGAATTTTGGCTCAAATGATTTTTCAAAGTTCAGAAACCCATCGCGATTCTCACTATTAACAAAAGAGAATTTATGTAAGATGAGCTGCGGTGTGTGTCAGTTGCATAAGCAGAGTTGAACTGCATATGGTCTGTAAGAATAGGAAACACAGTTCTTTTTTGGGGGGCATGCTCATGGTTCTTGCTGTATTTTAGACTCTGGAAAGAAGACCTTGCTTCTTACGTTAAAACAGAGTGTGTTTCAGGGATGAGAACTCTGGTCTGATTTTCCCTTCAGAAACGGAGTTAAACCCCAGGATCTGTAACTTCCTACAAGCAAGTGTTCATTTCTGGTTAACCCAGTTTATTTTGGGCTCTAATGATTTTTCGCAGTTCATGAACCCAACGCCATTCTCACTATTAACTAAAGAACATTTATGTTAGAGGAGCTGTGGTTTGTATCAGTTTCATAAGCAGAGTTGAACTACTTATGGTCCCTATGAGTAGGAAACACAGTTCTTTTTTTTCTGGGCATGCTCATGGTTCTTGCTGTATTGGAGACGCTGGAAAGAAGAGCTTGCTTCTTTGTGCAAAACAGAGTGTGTTTCATGGATGAGAACACTGGTCTGATTTTACCTTCAGAAACAGAGTTAAACCACAGGATCTGTGTCTTCCTACAAGCAAGAGTTCATTTCTGGTAAACCAAGTGAATTTTGGGCTCAAATGATTTTTCGCAGTTCACCAACCCAAGGCGATTATCACTATTAACTAAAGAGCATTTATGTAAGAGGGGTTGTGGTTTGTATCAGTTTCATAAGCAGAGTTGAACTACTTATGGTCTGTATGAGTAGGAAATACAGTTCTTTTTTTCTAAGCATGCTCATGGTTCTTACTGTATTGGCGAAGCTGGAAAGAAGAGGATGATTCTTGCCTTAAAACAGAGTGTTTTTCAGGGATGAGAACTCTGGTCAGAATTTGCCTTCAGAAACTGAGTTAATCCCCAGGATCTGTGTCTTCCTGCAAGCAAGAGTTCATTTCTGGTAAACCCAGTGAATTTTGGGCTCAAATGATTTTTTGCAGTTCACGAAGCCAACGCAACTCTCACTATTAACTAAAGAGCATTTATGTAAGAGGAGCTGTGGTTTGTATCAGGTTCATAAGCAGAGTTCAACTACATAAGGTCTGTATGAGTAGGAAACACAGTTCTTTTTTCTGGGCATGCTCATTGTTCTTGCTGTATTGGGGACGCTGGAAAGAAGAGCTTGCTTCTTCTTTGAAAACAGAGTGTGTTTCATGGATGAGAACACTGGTCTGAATTTACCTTCAGAATCGGAGTTAACCCCAGGATCTGTGTCTTCCTACAACCAAGAGTTCATTTCTGGTAAACCCAGTGAATTTTGGGCTCAAATGATTTTTCGCAGTTCACCAACCTAAGGCGATTATCACTATTAACTAAAGAGCATTTATGTAAGAGGAGCTGTGGTTTTTATCAGGTTCATAAGCAGAGATGAATACATATGGTCGGTATGAGTAGGAAACACAGTTCTTTTTTTCAGGACATGCTCATAGTTCTTGCTGTATTTTAGAATCTGGAAAGAAGAGCTTGTTTCTTGTGTTAAAACAGTGTGTGTTTCAGGGCTGAGAATTCTGGTCTGAATTTCCCTTGAGAAACGGAGTTAAACCCCAGAATCTGTGTCTTCCTACAAGCAAGAGATCATTTCAGGTAAACCAAGTGAATTTTGGCTCAAATGATTTTTCACAGATCAGAAACCCATAGCGATTCTCACTATTAACTAAAGTTCATTTATGTAAGTGGAGCTGCAGTTTGTGTCAGTTTCATAAGTAGAGTTGAACTCCATATTCTCTGTATGAGTAGGCAACACAGTTCTTTTTTTTCCTGGGCATGCTCATGGTTCTTGCTGTGCTTTAGACTCAGGAAAGAAGACCTTGCTTCTTGCGTTAAAACAGAGTGTGTTTCAGGGATGAGAACTCTGGTCTGAATTTCCCTTCAGAAACAGAGTTAAACCCCGGGATCTGTATCTTTCTACAAGCAAGTGTTCCTTGCTGGTTTTCCCAGCAGTTCATGAACCCAACGTGATTCTCACTATTAACTAAGGAGCATTCATGTTATAGAAGATGTGGTTTGTATCAGTTTGATAAGCAGCGTTGAACTACATATGGTCCGTATGAGTAGGAAACACAGATCTTTTTTTTTTTCTGGGCATGCTCATGATACCTGCTGTATTGGAGACGCTGGAAAGAAGAGCTTGCTTCTTGCGTGAAAACAGAGTGTTTCATGGATGAGAACACTGGTCTGATTTTACCTTCAGAAACAGAGTTAAACCCCAGGATCTGTGTCTTCCTACAAGCAAGAGTTCATTTCTGGTAAACCAAGTGTATTTTGGGCTCAAATGATTATTCACAGTTCAGAAACGCATCGCGATTCTCACTGTTAACTAAAGAGCATTTATGTAAGAGCAGCTGTGGTTTGTATCAGTTTCATAATCAGAGTTGAACTACATATGGTCCGTATGAGTAGGAAACAGTTCTTTTTTTTCAGGGCATGCTCATGGTTCTTCCTGTATTTTAGACTCAGGAAAGAAGACCTTCTTTCTTGCGTTAAAACAGAGTGTGTTTCAGGGATGAGAACTCTGGTCTGAATTTCCCTTCAGAAATGGAGTAAACCCCCGGATCTGTGTCTTCCTACAAGCAAGTGTTCATTTCTTATTAAACCAGTATATTTTGGCTCTAATGATTTTTCGCAGTTCATGAACCCAAGGTGATTCTCACTATTAACTAAAGATCAGTTATGTAAGAGGAGCTGTGGTTTGCATCAGTTTAAGAAGCAGAGTTGAACTAGATATGGTCCAAATGTGTAGGAAACATGCTTCTTTTGTTCTGAGCAAACTCAAGTTTCCTGCTGTATTAGAGAATCTAGAAAGCAAGAGCATGCTTCTTGCTCTAAAGCACAGTGTGTTTCATGGATGAGAACTCTGCTGTGTGTTTCCTTCAGAAACGGAGTTAAATCCCAGGCTCTGTATGTTCCTACAATCAAGAAATTGTTTCATGTAAACGCGGTCACTATTCACCTCAAACAATCTACATCGTTCATGAAGCTCAAACGTTTCTCATCTTAACTGGCAAGCATTGGATGTTAGAGAACCTGTAGTTTGAATCAGTTTCTGAAGCAGAGTTGAACTAGATATGGTCCGTATCGGTAGGAAACACCATTCTTTGGTTCTGAGCACACTCACCTTTCCTGCTGTATTAGAGATTCTAGAAAGCAAGAGCATGCTTCTTGTTCTAAAGCAGAGTGTGTACCATGGATGAGAACTGTGCTGTGTTTTCACCTTCAGAAATGGAGTTAAATCCCAGGGTCTGTGTCTTCCTAAATGCAAGTCTTCCTTTCAGGTAAGGGCAGTCACCTTTCAGCTCAAATGATCTACATCGTTCATGAAACTCTAATGTTTCTCGCTCTTAATTGAAAAGCATTGGATGTTAGAGGGCCTGTGGTTTGTATCAGTTTCAGAAGCAGAGTTGAACTAGATATGGTCCGTGTGTGTAGGAAACACAGTTCTTTTGTTCTGAGCACACTCACGTTTCCCGCCTTATTAGAGACTCTAGAAAGCAAGAGCATGCTTCTTTCTCTAAAGCAGAGTGTGTTTCATGGATGAGAAGTGTGCTGTGTGTTTCTCTTCAGAAACGGAGTTAAATGCCAGGCTCTGTGTCTTCCTACAAGCAAGACTTCGTTTCGGGTAAACGCTGTCACTTTTGAGCTCAAAGGAAGCCACATGGTTCACGAAGCTCACACGTTTCTCGCTCTTCACTGAAAAGCATTGGATGTTAGAGTGCCTGTGGTTTGTATCAGTTTCAGTAGCAGAGTTGAACTAGATATGGTCCGTGTGTGTAGGAAACACAGTTCTTTTGTTCTGAGCACACTCACGTTTCCCGTCTTATTAGAGACTCTAGAAAGCAAGAGCGTGCTTCTTGGTCTAAAGCAGAGTGTGTTTCATGGATGAGAAGTGTGCTGTGTGTTTCCCTTCAGAAACGGAGTTAAATGCCAGGCTCTGTTTCTTCCTACGAGCAAGACTTCGTTTCGGGTAAATGTAGTCACTTTTGAGCTCAAACGAAGCCACATGGTTCACGAAGCTCACACGTTTCTCGGTCTTCACTGAAAAGCACTGGATGTTAGAGGGCCTGTGGTTTGTATCAGTTTCAGTAGCAGAGTTGAACTAGATATGGTCCGCGTGTGTAGGAAACACAGTTCTTTTGTTCTGAGCACACTCACGTTTCCCGCCTTATTAAAGACTCTAGAAAGCAAGAGCGTGCTTCTTGCTCTAAAGCAGAGTGTGTTTCATGGATGAGAAGTGTGCTGTGTGTTTCCCTTCAGAACGGAGTTAAATGCCAAGCTCTGTGTGTTCCTACAAGCAAGACTTCGTTTCAGGTAAACGCAGTCACTTTTGAGCTCAAATGAAGCCACATGGTTCACGAAGCTCACACGTTTCTTGCTCTTCACTGAAAAGCATTGGATGTTCAGAGGCCTGTGGTTTGTATCAGTTTCAGAAGCAGAGTAGAACTAGATATGGTCCGTGTGTGTAGGAAACACAGTTCTTTTGTTCTGAGCACACTCACGTTTCCCGCCTTATTAGAGACTCTAGAAAGCAAGAGCGTGCTTCTTGCTCTAAAGCAGAGTGTGTTTCATGGATGAGAAGTGTGCTGTGTGTTTCCCTTCAGAAACGGAGTTAAATGCCAGGCTCTGTGTCTTCCTACCAGCAAGACTTCGTTTAGGGTAAACGCAGTCACTTTTGAGCTCAAACGAAGCCACATGGTTCACGAAGCTCATACGTTTCTCGCTCTTCACTGAAAAGCACTGGATGTTAGAGGGCCTGTGGTTTGTATCAGTTTCAGTAGCAGAGTTGAACTAGATATGGTCTGTGTGTGTAGGAAACACAGTTCTTTTGTTCTGAGCACACTCATGTTTCTCGCCTTATTAGAGACCCTAGAAAGCAAGAGCGTGCTTCTTGCTCTAAAGCAGAGTGTGTTTCATGGATGAGAAGTGTGCTGTGTGTTTCCCTTCAGAAACGGAGTTCAATGCCAGGCTCTGTGTCTTCCTACAAGCAAGACTTCGTTTCGGGTAAACGCAGTCACATTTGAGCTCAAACAAAGCCACATGGTTCACGAAGCTCACACGTTTCTTGCTCTTCACTGAAAAGCATTGGATGTTAGAGGGCCTGTGGTTTGTATCAGTTTCAGTAGCAGAGTTGAACTAGATATGGTCTGTGTGTGTAGGAAACACAGTTCTTTTGTTCTGAGCACACTCACGTTTCCCGCCTTATTAGAGACTCTAGAAAGCAAGAGCGTGCTTCTTGCTCTAAAGCAGAGTGTGTTTCATGGATGAGAAGTGTGCTGTGTGTTTCCCTTCAGAAACGAGTTAAATGCCAGGCTCTGTGTCTTCCTACAAGCAAGACTTTGTTTCGTGTAAACGCAGTCACTTTTGAGCTCAAACGAAGCCACATGGTTCTCGAAGCTCACACGTTTCTCGCTCTTCACTGAAAAGCACTGGATGTTAGAGGGCCTGTGGTTTGTATCAGTTTCAGAAGCAGAGTTGAACTAGATATGGTCCGTATTTGTAGGAAACACAGTTCTTTTGCTCTGAGCACACTCACGTTTCCCGCCTTATTAGAGACTCTAGAAAGCAAGAGCGTGCTTCTTGCTCTAAAGCAGAGTGTGTTTCATGGATGAGAAGTGTGCTGTGTGTTTCCCTTCAGAAACTGAGTTAAATGCCAGGCTCTGTGTCTTCCTACAAGCAAGACTTCGTTTAGGGTAAACGCAGTCACTTTTGAGCTCAAAGGAAGCCACATGGTTCATGAAGCTCACACGTTTCTCGCTCTTCACTGAAAAGCATTGGATGTTAGAGGGCCTGTGGTTTGTATCAGTTTCAGTAGCAGAGTTGAACTAGATATGGTCCGTGTGTGTAGGAAACACAGTTCTTTTGTTCTGAGCACACTCACGTTTCCCGCCTTATTTGAGACTCTAGAAAGCAAGAGCGTGCTTCTTGCTCTAAAGCAGAGTGTGTTTCATGGATGAGAAGTGTGCTGTGTATTTCCCTTCAGAAACGGAGTTAAATGCCAGGCTCTGTGTCTTCCTACAAGCAAGATTTCATTTCGGGTAAACGCAGTCACTTTTGAGCTCAAACGAAGCCACATGGTTCTCGAAGCTCACACGTTTCTCGCTCTTCACTGAAAAGCACTGGATGTTAGAGGGCCTGTAGTTTGTATCAGTTTCAGTAGCAGAGTTGAACTAGATATGGTCTGTGTGTGTAGGAAACACAGTTCTTTTGTTCTGAGCACACTCACGTTTCCCGCCTTATTAGAGACTCTAGAAAGCAAGAGCATGCTTCTTGCTCTAAAGCAGAGTGTGTTTCATGGATGAGAGGTGTGCTGTGTGTTTCCCTTCAGAAACGGAGTTAAATGCCAGGCTCTGTGTCTTCCTACAAGCAAGATTTTGTTTTGGGTAAACGCAGTCACTTTTGAGCTCAAACGAAGCCACATGGTTCACGAAGCTCACACGTTTCTCGCTCTTCACTGAAAAGCATTGGATGTTAGAGGGACTGTGGTTTGTATCAGTTTCAGAAGCAGAGTTGAACTAGATATGGTCCGTGTGTGTAGGACACACAGTTCTTTTGTTCTGAGCACACTCACGTTTCCCGCCTTATTAGAGACTCTAGAAAGCAAGAGCGTGCTTCTTGCTCTAAAGCAGAGTGTGTTTCATGGATGAGAAGTGTGCTGTGTGTTTCCCTTCAGAAACGGCGTTAAATGCCAGGCTCTGTGTCTTCCTACAGGCAAGACTTCGTTTAGGGTAAACGCAGTAACTTTCGAGCTCAAACGAAGCCACATGGTTCACGAAGCTCACACGTTTCTCGCTTTTCACTAAAAAGCATTGGATGTTAGAGGGCCTGTGGTTTGTATCAGTTTCAGTAGCAGAGTTGACCTAGATATGGTCCGTGTGTGTAGGACACACAGTTTTTTTGTTCTGAGCACACTCACATTTTCCACCTCATTAGAGATTCTAGAAAGCAAGAGCGTGCTTATTGCTCTAAAGCAGAATGTGTTTCATGGAAGAGAAGTGTGCTGTGTGTTTCCCTTCAAAAACGGAGTTAAATACCAGGCACTGTGTCTTCCTACAAGCAAGACTTCGTTTCGGGTAAACGCAGTCACTTTTGAGCTCAAACGAAGCCACATGGTTCACGAAGCTCACACGTTTCTCGCTCTTCACTGAAAAGCACTGGATGTTAGAGGGCCTGTGGTTTGTATCAGTTTCAGTAGCAGAGTTGAACTAGATATGGTCTGTGTGTGTAGGAAACACAGTTCTTTTGTTCTGAGCACACTCACGTTTCCCGCCTTATTAGAGACTCTAGAAAGCAAGAGCGTGCTTCTTGCTCTAAAGCAAAGTGTGTTTCATGGATGAGAAGTGTGCTGTGTGTTTCCCTTCAGAAACGAGTTAAATGCCAGGCTCTGTGTCTTCCTACAAGCAAGACTTCATTTTGGCTAAACGCAGTCACTTTTGAGCTCAAAGGAAGCCACATGGTTCTCGAAGCTCACACGTTTCTCGCTCTTCACTGAAAAGCACTGGATGTTAGAGGGCCTGTGGTTTGTATCAGTTTCAGTAGCAGAGTTGAACTAGATATGGTCCGTGGGTGTAGGAAACACAGTTCTTTTGTTCTGAGCACACTCACGTTTCCCGCCTTTTTAGAGACTCTAGAAAGCAAGAGCATGCTTCTTGTTCTAAAGCAGAGTGTGTTTCATGGATGAGAAGTGTGCTGTGTGTTTCCCTTCAGAAACGGAGTTCAATGCCAGGCTCTGTGTCTTCCTACAAGCAAGACTTCGTTTCGGGTAAACGCAGTCACTTTTGAGCTCAAACGAAGCCACATGGTTCTCGAAGCTCACACGTTTCTCGCTCTTCACTGAAAAGCACTGGATGTTAGAGGGCCTGTAGTTTGTATCAGTTTCAGTAGCAGAGTTGAACTAGATATGGTCTGTGTGTGTAGGAAACACAGTTCTTTTGTTCTGAGCACACTCACGTTTCCCGCCTTATTAGAGACTCTAGAAAGCAAGAGCGTGCTTCTTGTTCTAAAGCAGAGTGTGTTTCATGGATGAGAAGCGTGCTGTGTGTTTCCCTTCAGAAACAGAGTTCAATGCCAGGCTCTGTGTCTTCCTACAAGCAAGACTTCGTTTCGGGTAAACGCAGTCACTTTTGAGCTCAAACGAAGCCACATGGTTCACGAAGCTCACACGTTTCTCGCTCTTCACTGAAAAGCATTGGATGTTAGAGGGCCTGTGGTTTGTATCAGTTTCAGAAGCAGAGTTGAACTAGATATGGTCCGTGTGTGTAGGAAACACAGTTCTTTTGTTCTGATCACACTCACGTTTCCCGCCTTATTAGAGACTCTAGAAAGCAAGAGCATGCTTCTTTCTCTAAAGCAGAGTGTGTTTCATGGATGAGAAGTGTGCTGTGTGTTTCTCTTCAGAAACGGAGTTAAATGCCAGGCTCTGTGTCTTCCTACCAGCAAGACTTCGTTTAGGGTAAACGCAGTCACTTTTGAGCTCAAACGAAGCCACATGGTTCACGAAGCTCACACGTTTCTCGCTCTTCACTGAAAAGCATTGGATGTTAGAGGGCCTGTGGTTTGTATCAGTTTCAGTAGCAGAGTTGAACTAGATATGGTCCGTGTGTGTAGGAAACACAGTTCTTTTGTTCTGAGCACACTCACATTTCCCGCCTTATTAGAGACTCTAGAAAGCAAGAGCGTGCTTCTTGCTCTAAAGCAGAGTGTGTTTCATGGATGAGAAGTGTGCTGTGTGTTTCCCTTCGAAACGGAGTTCAATGCCAGGCTCTGTGTCTTCCTACAAGCAAGACTTCGTTTCGGGTAAACGCAGTCACTTTTGAGCTCAAACAAAGCCACATGGTTCACGAAGCTCACACGTTTCTTGCTCTTCACTGAAAAGCATTGGATGTTAGAGGGCCTGTGGTTTGTATCAGTTTCAGTAGCAGAGTTGAACTAGATATGGTCTGTGTGTGTAGGAAACACAGTTCTTTTGTTCTGAGCACACTCACGTTTCCTGCCTTATTAGAGACTCTAGAAAGTAAGAGCGTGCTTCTTGCTCTAAAGCAGAGTGTGATTCATGGATGAGAAGTGTGCTGTGTGTTTCCCTTCAGAAACGAGTTAAATGCCAGGCTCTGTGTCTTCCTACAAGCAAGACTTCGTTTCGGGTAAACGCAGTCACTTTTGAGCTCAAACGAAGCCACATGGTTCACGAAGCTCACACGTTTCTTGCTCTTCACTGAAAAGCATTGGATGTTTAGGGGCCTGTGGTTTGTATCAGTTTCAGAAGCAGAGTAGAACTAGATATGGTCCGTGTGTGTAGGAAACACAGTTCATTTGTTCTGAGCACACTCACGTTTCCCGCCTTATTAGAGACACTAGAAAGCAAGAGCGTGCTTCTTGCTCTAAAGCAGAGTGTGTTTCATGGATGAGAAGTGTGCTGTGTGTTTCCCTTCAGAAACGGAGTTAAATGCCAGGCTCTGTGTCTTCCTACCAGCAAGACTTCGTTTAGGGTAAACGCAGTCACTTTTGAGCTCAAACGAAGCCACATGGTTCACGAAGCTCACACGTTTCTCGCTCTTCACTGAAAAGCATTGGATGTTAGAGGGCCTGTGGTTTGTATCAGTTCAGTAGCAGAGTTGAACTAGATATGGTCCGTGTGTGTAGGAAACACAGTTCTTTTGTTCTGAGCACACTCACATTTCCCGCCTTATTAGAGACTCTAGAAAGCAAGAGCGTGCTTCTTGCTCTAAAGCAGAGTGTGTTTCATGGATGAGAAGTGTGCTGTGTGTTTCCCTTCAGAAACGGAGTTCAATGCCAGGCTCTGTGTCTTCCTACAAGCAAGACTTCGTTTCGGGTAAACGCAGTCACTTTTGAGCTCAAACAAAGCCACATGGTTCACGAAGCTCACACGTTTCTTGCTCTTCACTGAAAAGCATTGGATGTTAGAGGGCCTGTGGTTTGTATCAGTTTCAGTAGCAGAGTTGAACTAGATATGGTCTGTGTGTGTAGGAAACACAGTTCTTTTGTTCTGAGCACACTCACGTTTCCCGCCTTATTAGAGACTCTAGAAAGCAAGAGCGTGCTTCTTGCTCTAAAGCAAAGTGTGTTTCATGGATGAGAAGTGTGCTGTGTGTTTCCCTTCAGAAACGAGTTAAATGCCAGGCTCTGTGTCTTCCTACAAGCAAGACTTTGTTTCGTGTAAACGCAGTCACTTTTGAGCTCAAACGAAGCCACATGGTTCTCGAAGCTCACACGTTTCTCGCTCTTCACTGAAAAGCACTGGATGTTAGAGGGCCTGTGGTTTGTATCAGTTTCAGTAGCAGAGTTGAACTAGATATGGTCCGTGGGTGTTGGAAACACAGTTCTTTTGTTCTGAGCACACTCACGTTTCCCGCCTTATTAGAGAGTCTAGAAAGCAAGAGCGTGCTTCTTGGTCTAAAGCAGAGTGTGTTTCATGGATGAGAAGTGTGCTGTGTGTTTCCCTTCAGAAACGGAGTTAAATGCCAGGCTCTGTGTCTTCCTACAAGCAAGATTTCTTTTCGGGTAAATGCAGTCACTTTTGAGCTCAAACGAAGCCACATGGTTCACGAAGCTCACACGTTTCTCGCTCTTCACTGAAAAGCATTGGATGTTAGAGGGCCTATGATTTGTATCAGTTTCAGAAGCAGAGTTGAACTAGATATGGTCCGTGTGTGTAGGAAACACAGTTCATTTGTTCTGAGCACACTCACGTTTCCCGTCTTATTAGAGACACTAGAAAGCAAGAGCGTGCTTCTTGCTCTAAAGCAGAGTGTGTTTCATGGATGAGAAGTGTGCTGTGTGTTTCCCTTCAGAAACGGAGTTAAATGCCAGGCTCTGTGTCTTCCTACCAGCAAGACTTCGTTTAGGGTAAACGCAGTCACTTTTGAGCTCAAACGAAGCCACATGGTTCACGAAGCTCACACGTTTCTCGCTCTTCACTGAAAAGCATTGGATGTTAGAGGGCCTGTGGTTTGTATCAGTTTCAGTAGCAGAGTTGAACTAGATATGGTCCGTGTGTGTAGGAAACACAGTTCTTTTGTTCTGAGCACACTCACATTTCGCGCCTTATTAGAGACTCTAGAAAGCAAGAGCGTGCTTCTTGCTCTAAAGCAGAGTGTGTTTCATGGATGAGAAGTGTGCTGTGTGTTTCCCTTCAGAAACGGAGTTCAATGCCAGGCTCTGTGTCTTCCTACAAGCAAGACTTCGTTTCAGGTAAACGCAGTCACTTTTGAGCTCAAACAAAGCCACATGGTTCACGAAGCTCACACGTTTCTTGCTCTTCACTGAAAAGCATTGGATGTTAGAGGGCCTGTGGTTTGTATCAGTTTCAGTAGCAGAGTTGAACTAGATATGGTCTGTGTGTGTAGGAAACACAGTTCTTTTGTTCTGAGCACACTCACGTTTCCCGCCTTATTAGAGACTCTAGAAAGCAAGAGCGTGCTTCTTGCTCTAAAGCAAAGTGTGTTTCATGGATGGGAAGTGTGCTGTGTGTTTCCCTTCAGAAACGAGTTAAATGCCAGGCTCTGTGTCTTCCTACAAGCAAGACTTTGTTTCGTGTAAACGCAGTCACTTTTGAGCTCAAACGAAGCCACATGGTTCTCGAAGCTCACACGTTTCTCGCTCTTCACTGAAAAGCACTGGATGTTAGAGGGCCTGTGGTTTGTATCAGTTTCAGTAGCAGAGTTGAACTAGATATGGTCTGTGTGTGTAGGAAACACAGTTCTTTTGTTCTGAGCACACTCACGTTTCCCGCCTTATTAGAGACTCTAGAAAGCAAGAGCATGCTTCTTGTTCTAAAGCAGAGTGTGTTTCATGGATGAGAAGTGTGCTGTGTGTTTCCCTTCAGAAACGGAGTTCAATGCCAGGCTCTGTGTCTTCCTACAAGCAAGACTTCGTTTCGGGTAAACGCAGTCACTTTTGAGCTCAAACGAAGCCACATGGTTCTCCAAGCTCACACGTTTCTCGCTCTTCACTGAAAAGCATTGGATGTTAGAGGGCCTGTAGTTTGTATCAGTTTTAGTAGCAGAGTTGAACTAGATATGGTCCGTGTGTGTAGGAAACACAGTTCATTTGTTCTGAGCACACTCACGTTTCCCGCCTTATTAGAGACTCTAGAAAGCAAGAGCGTGCTTCTTGCTCTAAAGCAGAGAGTGTTTCATGGATGAGAGGTGTGCTGTGTGTTTCCCTTCAGAAACGGAGTTAAATGCCAGGCTCTGTGTCTTCCTACAAGCAAGATTTTGTTTTGGGTAAACGCAGTCACTTTTGAGCTCAAATGAAGCCACATGGTTCACGAAGCTCACACGTTTCTCGCTCTTCACTGAAAAGCATTGGATGTTAGAGGGACTGTGGTTTGTATCAGTTTCAGAAGCAGAGTTGAACTAGATATGGTCCGTGTGTGTAGGACACACAGTTCTTTTGTTCTGAGCACACTCACGTTTCCTGCCTTATTAGAGAGTCTAGAAAGCAAGAGCGTGCTTCTTGGTCTAAAGCAGAGTGTGTTTCATGGATGAGAAGTGTGCTGTGTGTTTCCCTTCAGAAACGGAGTTAAATGCCAGGCTCTGTGTCTTCCTACAGGCAAGACTTCGTTTAGGGTAAACGCAGTAACTTTTGAGCTCAAACGAAGCCACATGGTTCAGGAAGCTCACACGTTTCTCGCTTTTCACTAAAAAGCATTGGATGTTAGAGGGCCTGTGGTTTGTATCAGTTTCAGTAGCAGAGTTGACCTAGATATGGTCCGTGTGTGTAGGACACACAGTTTTTTTGTTCTGAGCACACTCACATTTTCCACCTTATTAGAGATTCTAGAAAGCAAGAGCGTGCTTATTGCTCTAAAGCAGAATGTGTTTCATGGAAGAGAAGTGTGCTGTGTGTTTCCCTTCAAAAACGGAGTTAAATACCAGGCACTTTGTCTTCCTACAAGCAAGAATTCGTTTAGGGTAAACGCAGTCACTTTTGAGCTCAAACGAAGCCACATGGTTCACGAAGCTCACACGTTTCTCGCTCTTCACTGAAAAGCACTGGATGTTAGAGGGCCTGTGGTTTGTATCAGTTTCAGTAGCAGAGTTGAACTAGATATGGTCTGTGTGTGTAGGAAACACAGTTCTTTTGTTCTGAGCACACTCACGTTTCCCGCCTTATTAGAGACTCTAGAAAGTAAGAGTGTGCTTCTTGCTCTAAAGCAGAGTGTGATTCATGGATGAGAAGTGTGCTGTGTGTTTCCCTTCAGAAACGAGTTAAATGCCAGGCTCTGTGTCTTCCTACAAGCAAGACTTCGTTTCGGGTAAACGCAGTCACTTTTGAGCTCAAACGAAGCCACATGGTTCTCGAAGCTCACACGTTTCTCGCTCTTCACTGAAAAGCACTGGAAGTTAGAGGGCCTGTAGTTTGTATCAGTTTCAGTAGCAGAGTTGAACTAGATATGGTCTGTGTGTGTAGGAAACACAGTTCTTTTGTTCTGAGCACACTCACGTTTCCCGCCTTATTAGAGACTCTAGAAAGCAAGAGCGTGCTTCTTGTTCTAAAGCAGAGTGTGTTTCATGGATGAGAAGCGTGCTGTGTGTTTCCCTTCAGAAACGGAGTTCAATGCCAGGCTCTGTGTCTTCCTACAAGCAAGACTTCGTTTCGGGTAAACGCAGTCACTTTTGAGCTCAAACGAAGCCACATGGTTCACGAAGGTCACACGTTTCTCGCTCTTCACTGAAAAGCATTGGATGTTAGAGGGCCTGTGGTTTGTATCAGTTTCAGAAGCAGAGTTGAACTAGATATGGTCCGTGTGTGTAGGAAACACAGTTCTTTTGTTCTGATCACACTCACGTTTCCCGCCTTATTAGAGACTCTAGAAAGCAAGAGCATGCTACTTTCTCTAAAGCAGAGTGTGTTTCATGGATGAGAAGTGTGCTGTGTGTTTCTCTTCAGAAACGGAGTTAAATGCCAGGCTCTGTGTCTTCCTACCAGCAAGACTTCGTTTAGGGTAAACGCAGTCACTTTTGAGCTCAAACGAAGCCACATGGTTCACGAAGCTCACACGTTTCTCGCTCTTCACTGAAAAGCATTGGATGTTAGAGGGCCTGTGGTTTGTATCAGTTTCAGTAGCAGAGTTGAACTAGATATGGTCCGTGTGTGTAGGAAACACAGTTCTTTTGTTCTGAGCACACTCACATTTCCCGCCTTATTAGAGACTCTAGAAAGCAAGAGCGTGCTTCTTGCTCTAAAGCAGAGTGTGTTTCATGGATGAGAAGTGTGCTGTGTGTTTCCCTTCGAAACGGAGTTCAATGCCAGGCTCTGTGTCTTCCTACAAGCAAGACTTCGTTTCGGGTAAACGCAGTCACTTTTGAGCTCAAACAAAGCCACATGGTTCACGAAGCTCACACGTTTCTTGCTCTTCACTGAAAAGCATTGGATGTTAGAGGGCCTGTGGTTTGTATCAGTTTCAGTAGCAGAGTTGAACTAGATATGGTCTGTGTGTGTAGGAAACACAGTTCTTTTGTTCTGAGCACACTCACGTTTCCCGCCTTATTAGAGACTCTAGAAAGTAAGAGCGTGCTTCTTGCTCTAAAGCAGAGTGTGATTCATGGATGAGAAGTGTGCTGTGTGTTTCCCTTCAGAAACGAGTTAAATGCCAGGCTCTGTGTCTTCCTACAAGCAAGACTTCGTTTCGGGTAAACGCAGTCACTTTTGAGCTCAAACGAAGCCACATGGTTCACGAAGCTCACACGTTTCTTGCTCTTCACTGAAAAGCATTGGATGTTTAGGGGCCTGTGGTTTGTATCAGTTTCAGAAGCAGAGTAGAACTAGATATGGTCCGTGTGTGTAGGAAACACTGTTCATTTGTTCTGAGCACACTCACGTTTCCCGCCTTATTAGAGACACTAGAAAGCAAGAGCGTGCTTCTTGCTCTAAAGCAGAGTGTGTTTCATGGATGAGAAGTGTGCTGTGTGTTTCCCTTCAGAAACGGAGTTAAATGCCAGGCTCTGTGTCTTCCTACCAGCAAGACTTCGTTTAGGGTAAACGCAGTCACTTTTGAGCTCAAACGAAGCCACATGGTTCACGAAGCTCACACGTTTCTCGCTCTTCACTGAAAAGCATTGGATGTTAGAGGGCCTGTGGTTTGTATCAGTTTCAGTAGCAGAGTTGAACTAGATATGGTCCGTGTGTGTAGGAAACACAGTTCTTTTGTTCTGAGCACACTCACATTTCCCGCCTTATTAGAGACTCTAGAAAGCAAGAGCGTGCTTCTTGCTCTAAAGCAGAGTGTGTTTCATGGATGAGAAGTGTGCTGTGTGTTTCCCTTCAGAAACGGAGTTCAATGCCAGGCTCTGGGTCTTCCTACAAGCAAGACTTCGTTTCGGGTAAACGCAGTCACTTTTGAGCTCAAACAAAGCCACATGGTTCACGAAGCTCACACGTTTCTTGCTCTTCACTGAAAAGCATTGGATGTTAGAGGGCCTGTGGTTTGTATCAGTTTCAGTAGCAGAGTTGAACTAGATATGGTCTGTGTGTGTAGGAAACACAGTTCTTTTGTTCTGAGCACACTCACGTTTCCCGCCTTATTAGAGACTCTAGAAAGCAAGAGCGTGCTTCTTGCTCTAAAGCAAAGTGTGTTTCATGGATGAGAAGTGTGCTGTGTGTTTCCCTTCAGAAACGAGTTAAATGCCAGGCTCTGTGTCTTCCTACAAGCAAGACTTTGTTTCGTGTAAACGCAGTCACTTTTGAGCTCAAACGAAGCCACATGGTTCTCGAAGCTCACACGTTTCTCGCTCTTCACTGAAAAGCACTGGATGTTAGAGGGCCTGTGGTTTGTATCAGTTTCAGTAGCAGAGTTGAACTAGATATGGTCCGTGGGTGTAGGAAACACAGTTCTTTTGTTCTGAGCACACTCACGTTTCCCGCCTTATTAGAGAGTCTAGAAAGCAAGAGCGTGCTTCTTGGTCTAAAGCAGAGTGTGTTTCATGGATGAGAAGTGTGCTGTGTGTTTCCCTTCAGAAACGGAGTTAAATGCCAGGCTCTGTGTCTTCCTACAAGCAAGATTTCTTTTCGGGTAAATGCAGTCACTTTTGAGCTCAAACGAAGCCACATGGTTCACGAAGCTCACACGTTTCTCGCTCTTCACTGAAAAGCATTGGATGTTAGAGGGCCTATGATTTGTATCAGTTTCAGAAGCAGAGTTGAACTAGATATGGTCCGTGTGTGTAGGAAACACAGTTCATTTGTTCTGAGCACACTCACGTTTCCCGTCTTATTAGAGACACTAGAAAGCAAGAGCGTGCTTCTTGCTCTAAAGCAGAGTGTGTTTCATGGATGAGAAGTGTGCTGTGTGTTTCCCTTCAGAAACGGAGTTAAATGCCAGGCTCTGTGTCTTCCTACCAGCAAGACTTCGTTTAGGGTAAACGCAGTCACTTTTGAGCTCAAACGAAGCCACATGGTTCACGAAGCTCACACGTTTCTCGCTCTTCACTGAAAAGCATTGGATGTTAGAGGGCCTGTGGTTTGTATCAGTTTCAGTAGCAGAGTTGAACTAGATATGGTCCGTGTGTGTAGGAAACACAGTTCTTTTGTTCTGAGCACACTCACATTTCCCGCCTTATTAGAGACTCTAGAAAGCAAGAGCGTGCTTCTTGCTCTAAAGCAGAGTGTGTTTCATGGATGAGAAGTGTGCTGTGTGTTTCCCTTCAGAAACGGAGTTCAATGCCAGGCTCTGTGTCTTCCTACAAGCAAGACTTCGTTTCAGGTAAACGCAGTCACTTTTGAGCTCAAACAAAGCCACATGGTTCACGAAGCTCACACGTTTCTTGCTCTTCAATGAAAAGCATTGGATGTTAGAGGGCCTGTGGTTTGTATCAGTTTCAGTAGCAGAGTTGAACTAGATATGGTCTGTGTGTGTAGGAAACACAGTTCTTTTGTTCTGAGCATACTCACGTTTCCCGCCTTATTAGAGACTCTAGAAAGCAAGAGCGTGCTTCTTGCTCTAAAGCAAAGTGTGTTTCATGGATGGGAAGTGTGCTGTGTGTTTCCCTTCAGAAACGAGTTAAATGCCAGGCTCTGTGTCTTCAGACAAGCAAGACTTTGTTTCGTGTAAACGCAGTCACTTTTGAGCTCAAACAAAGCCACATGGTTCTCGAAGCTCACACATTTCTCGCTCTTCACTGAAAAGCACTGGATGTTAGAGGGCCTGTGGTTTGTATCAGTTTCAGTAGCAGAGTTGAACTAGATATGGTTCTTGTGTGTAGGAAACACAGTTCTTTTGTTCTGAGCACACTCACGTTTCCCGCCTTATTAGAGACTCTAGAAAGCAAGAGCATGCTTCTTGTTCTAAAGCAGAGTGTGTTTCATGGATGAGAAGTGTGCTGTGTGTTTCCCTTCAGAAACGGAGTTCAATGCCAGGCTCTGTGTCTTCCTACAAGCAAGACTTCGTTTCGGGTAAACGCAGTCACTTTTGAGCTCAAACGAAGCCACATGGTTCTCGAAGCTCACACGTTTCTCGCTCTTCACTGAAAAGCACTGGATGTTAGAGGGCCTGTAGTTTGTATCAGTTTCAGTAGCAGAGTTGAACTAGATATGGTCTGTGTGTGTAGGAAACACAGTTCTTTTGTTCTGAGCACACTCACGTTTCCCGCCTTATTAGAGACTCTAGAAAGCAAGAGCGTGCTTCTTGTTCTAAAGCAGAGTGTGTTTCATGGATGAGAAGTGTGCTGTGTGTTTCCCTTCAGAAACGGAGTTCAATGCCAGGCTCTGTGTCTTCCTACAAGCAAGACTTCGTTTCGGGTAAACGCAGTCACTTTTGAGCTCAAAGGAAGCCACATGGTTCACGAAGCTCACACGTTTCCCGCTCTTCACTGAAAAGCATTGGATGTTAGAGGGCCTGTGGTTTGTATCAGTTTCAGAAGCAGAGTTGAACTAGATATGGTCCGTGTGTGTAGGAAACACAGTTCATTTGTTCTGAGCACACTCACGTTTCCCGCCTTATTAGAGACTCTAGAAAGCAAGAGCGTGCTTCTTGCTCTAAAGCAGAGAGTGTTTCATGGATGAGAGGTGTGCTGTGTGTTTCCCTTCAGAAACAGAGTTAAATGCCAGGCTCTGTGTCTTCCTACAAGCAAGATTTTGTTTTGGGAAAACGCAGTCACTTTTGAGCTCAAACGAAGCCACATGGTTCACGAAGCTCACACGTTTCTCGCTCTTCACTGAAAAGCATTGGATGTTAGAGGGACTGTGGTTTGCATCAGTTTCAGAAGCAGAGTTGAACTAGATATGGTCCGTGTGTGTAGGACACACAGTTCTTTTGTTCTGAGCACACTCACGTTTCCTGCCTTATTAGAGAGTCTAGAAAGCAAGAGCGTGCTTCTTGGTCTAAAGCAGAGTGTGTTAATGGATGAGAAGTGTGCTGTGTGTTTCCCTTCAGAAACGGAGTTAAATGCCAGGCTCTGTGTCTTCCTACAGGCAAGACTTCGTTTAGGGTAAACGCAGTAACTTTTGAGCTCAAACGAAGCCACATGGTTCAGGAAGCTCACACGTTTCTCGCTTTTCACTAAAAAGCATTGGATGTTAGAGGGCCTGTGGTTTGTATCAGTTTCAGTAGCAGAGTTGACCTAGATATGGTCCGTGTGTGTAGGACACACAGTTTTTTTGTTCTGAGCACACTCACATTTTCCTCCTTATTAGAGATTCTAGAAAGCAAGAGCGTGCTTATTGCTCTAAAGCAGAATGTGTTTCATGGAAGAGAAGTGTGCTGTGTGTTTCCCTTCAAAAACGGAGTTAAATACCAGGCACTTTGTCTTCCTACAAGCAAGAATTCGTTTAGGGTAAACGCAGTCACTTTTGAGCTCAAACGAAGCCACATGGTTCACGAAGCTCACACGTTTCTCGCTCTTCACTGAAAAGCACTGGATGTTAGAGGGCCTGTGGTTTGTATCAGTTTCAGTAGCAGAGTTGAACTAGATATGGTCTGTGTGTGTAGGAAACACAGTTCTTTTGTTCTGAGCACACTCACGTTTCCCGCCTTATTAGAGACTCTAGAAAGTAAGAGTGTGCTTCTTGCTCTAAAGCAGAGTGTGATTCATGGATGAGAAGTGTGCTGTGTGTTTCCCTTCAGAAACGAGTTAAATGCCAGGCTCTGTGTCTTCCTACAAGCAAGACTTCGTTTCGGGTAAACGCAGTCACTTTTGAGCTCAAACGAAGCCACATGGTTCACGAAGCTCACACGTTTCTTGCTCTTCACTGAAAAGCATTGGATGTTTAGGGGCCTGTGGTTTGTATCAGTTTCAGAAGCAGAGTAGAACTAGATATGGTCCGTGTGTGTAGGAAACACAGTTCATTTGTTCTGAGCACACTCACGTTTCCCGCCTTATTAGAGACTCTAGAAAGCAAGAGCGTGCTTCTTGTTCTAAAGCAGAGTGTGTTTCATGGATGAGAAGTGTGCTGTGTGTTTCCCTTCAGAAACGGAGTTCAATGCCAGGCTCTGTGTCTTCCTACAAGCAAGACTTGGTTTCGGGTAAACGCAGTCACTTTTGAGCTCAAACGAAGCCACATGGTTCACGAAGCTCACACGTTTCTCGCTCTTCACTGAAAAGCATTGGATGTTAGAGGGCCTGTGGTTTGTATCAGTTTCAGAAGCAGAGTTGAACTAGATATGGTCCGTGTGTGTAGGAAACACAGTTCTTTTGTTCTGAGCACACTCATGTTTCCCGCCTTATTAGAGACTCTAGAAAGCAAGAGCATGCTTCTTTCTCTAAAGCAGAGTGTGTTTCATGGATGAGAAGTGTGCTGTGTGTTTCTCTTCAGAAACGGAGTTAAATGCCAGGCTCTGTGTCTTCCTACAAGCAAGACTTCGTTTCGGGTAAACGCTGTCACTTTTGAGCTCAAAGGAAGCCACATGGTTCACGAAGCTCACACGTTTCTCGCTATTCACTGAAAAGCATTGCATGTTTAAGGGCCTGTGGTTTGTATCAGTTTCAGAAGCAGAGTTGAACTAGATATGGTCCGTGGGTGTAGGAAACACAGTTCTTTTGTTCTGAGCACACTCACGTTTCCCGCCTTATTAGAGACACTAGAAAGGAAGAGCGTGCTTCTTGCTCTAAAGCAGAGTGTGTTTCATGGATGAGAAGTGTGCTGTGTGTTTCCCTTCAGAAACGGAGTTAAATGCCAGGCTCTGTGTCTTCCTACAAGCAAGACTTCGTTTCCAGTAAACGCAGTCACTTTTGAGCTCAAACGAAGCCACATGGTTCACGAAGCTCACACGTTTCTCGCTCTTCACTGAAAATCATTGGATGTTAGAGGGCCTGTTGTTTGTATCAGTTTCAGTAGCAGAGTTGAACTAGATATGGTCCGTGTGTGTAGGAAACACAGTTCTTTTTTTCTGAGCACACTCACGTTTCCCGTCTTATTAGAGACTCTAGAAAGCAAGAGCATGCTTCTTGCTCTAAAGCAGAGTGTGTTTCATGGATGAGAAGTGTGCTGTGTGTTTCCCTTCAGAAACGGAGTTAAATGCCAGGCTCTGTGTCTTCCTACGAGCAAGACTTCGTTTCGGGTAAACGCAGTCACTTTTGAGCTCAAATGAAGCCACATGGTTCAAGAAGCTCACACGTTTCTCGCTCTTCACTGAAAAGCATTGGATGTTAGAGGGCCTGTGGTTTGTATCAGGTTCAGTAGCAGAGTTGAACTAGATATGGTCCGTGTGTGTAGGAAACACAGTTCTTTTGTTCTGAGCACACTCACATTTCCCGCCTTATTAGAGACTCTAGAAAGCAAGAGCGTGCTTCTTGCTCTAAAGCAGAGTGTGTTTCATGGATGAGAAGTGTGCTGTGTGTTTCCCTTCAGAAACGGAGTTCAATGCCAGGCTCTGTGTCTTCCTACAAGCAAGACTTCGTTTCGGGTAAACGCAGTCACTTTTGAGCTCAAACAAAGCCACATGGTTCACGAAGCTCACACGTTTCTTGCTCTTCACTGAAAAGCATTGGATGTTAGAGGGCCTGTGGTTTGTATCAGTTTCAGTAGCAGAGTTGAACTAGATATGGTCTGTGTGTGTAGGAAACCCAGTTCTTTTGTTCTGAGCACACTCACGTTTCCCGCCTTATTAGAGACTCTAGAAAGCAAGAGCGTGCTTCTTGCTCTAAAGCAGAGTGTGTTTCATGGATGAGAAGTGTGCTGTGTGTTTCCCTTCAGAAACGAGTTAAATGCCAGGCTCTGTGTCTTCCTACAAGCAAGACTTTGTTTCGTGTAAACGCAGTCACTTTTGAGCTCAAACGAAGCCACATGGTTCTCGAAGCTCACACGTTTCTCGCTCTTCACTGAAAAGCACTGGATGTTAGAGGGCCTGTGGTTTGTATCAGTTTCAGAAGCAGAGTTGAACTAGATATGGTCCGTATTTGTAGGAAACACAGTTCTTTTGCTCTGAGCACACTCACGTTTCCCGCCTTATTAGAGACTCTAGAAAGCAAGAGCGTGCTTCTTGCTCTAAAGCAGAGTGTGTTTCATGGATGAGAAGTGTGCTGTGTGTTTCCCTTCAGAAACTGAGTTAAATGCCAGGCTCTGTGTCTTCCTACAAGCAAGACTTCGTTTAGGGTAAACGCAGTCACTTTTGAGCTCAAACGAAGCCACATGGTTCATGAAGCTCACACGTTTCTCGCTCTTCACTGAAAAGCATTGGATGTTAGAGGGCCTGTGGTTTGTATCAGTTTCAGTAGCAGAGTTGAACTAGATATGGTCCGTGTGTGTAGGAAACACAGTTCTTTTGTTCTGAGCACACTCACGTTTCCCGCCTTATTTGAGACTCTAGAAAGCAAGAGCGTGCTTCTTGCTCTAAAGCAGAGTGTGTTTCATGGATGAGAAGTGTGCTGTGTATTTCCCTTCAGAAACGGAGTTAAATGCCAGGCTCTGTGTCTTCCTACAAGCAAGATTTCGTTTCGGGTAAACGCAGTCACTTTTGAGCTCAAACGAAGCCACATGGTTCACAAAGCTCACACGTTTCTCGCTCTTCACTGAAAAGCATTGGATGTTAGAGGGCCTATGATTTGTATCAGTTTCAGAAGCAGAGTTGAACTAGATATGGTCCGTGTGTGTAGGAAACACAGTTCTTTGTTCTGAGCACACTCACGTTTCCCGCCTTATTAGAGACTCTAGAAATCAAGAGCGTGCTTCTTGCTCTAAAGCAGAGTGTGTTTCATGGATGAGAAGTGTTCTGTGTGTTTCCCTTCAGAAACGGAGCTAAATGCCAGGCTCTGTGTCTTCCTACCAGCAAGACTTCGTTTAGGGTAAACGCAGTCACTTTTGAGCTCAAACGAAGCTCATACGTTTGAGTTCACGAAGCTCATACGTTTCTCGCTCTTCACTGAAAAGCACTGGATGTTAGAGGGCCTGTGGTTTGTATCAGTTTCAGAAGCAGAGTTGAACTAGATATGGTCCGTGGGTTTAGGAAACACAGTTCTTTTGTTCTGAGCACACTCACGTTTCCCGCCTTATTAGAGACACTAGAAAGGAAGAGCGTGCTTCTTGCTCTAAAGCAGAGTGTGTTTCATGGATGAGAAGTGTGCTGTGTGTTTCCCTTCAGAAACGGAGTTAAATGCCAGGCTCTGTGTCTTCCTACAAGCAAGATTTCGTTTCGGGTAAATGCAGTCACTTTTGAGCTCAAACGAAGCCACATGGTTCACAAAGCTCACACGTTTCTCGCTCTTCACTGAAAAGCATTGGATGTTAGAGGGCCTATGATTTGTATCAGTTTCAGAAGCAGAGTTGAACTAGATATGGTCCGTGTGTGTAGGAAACACAGTTCATTTGTTCTGAGCACACTCACGTTTCCCGTCTTATTAGAGACTCTAGAAAGCAAGAGCATGCTTCTTGCTCTAAAGCAGAGTGTGTTTCATGGATGAGAAGTGTGCTGTGTGTTTCCCTTCAGAAACGGAGTTAAATGCCAGGCTCTGTGTCTTCCTACGAGCAAGACTTCGTTTCGGGTAAACGCAGTCACTTTTGAGCTCAAACGAAGCCACATGGTTCACGAAGCTCACACGTTTCTCGCTCTTCACTGAAAAGCACTGGATGTTAGAGGGCCTGTTGTTTGTATCAGTTTCAGTAGCAGAGTTGAACTAGATATGGTCTGTGTGTGTAGGAAACACAGTTCTTTTGTTCTGAGCACACTCACGTTTCCCGCCTTATTAGAGACTCTAGAAAGTAAGAGCGTGCTTCTTGCTCTAAAGCAGAGTGTGATTCATGGATGAGAAGTGTGCTGTGTGTTTCCCTTCAGAAACGAGTTAAATGCCAGGCTCTGTGTCTTCCTACAAGCAAGACTTCGTTTCGGGTAAATGCATTCACTTTTGAGCTCAAACGAAGCCACATGGTTCACGAAGCTCACACGTTTCTTGCTCTTCACTGAAAAGCATTGGATGTTTAGGGGCCTGTGGTTTGTATCAGTTTCAGAAGCAGAGTAGAACTAGATATGGTCCGTGTGTGTAGGAAACACAGTTCATTTGTTCTGAGCACACTCACGTTTCCCGCCTTATTAGAGACTCTAGAAAGCAAGAGCGTGCTTCTTGCTCTAAAGCAGAGTGTGTTTCATGGATGAGAAGTGTGCTGTGTGTTTCCCTTCAGAAACGGAGTTAAATGCCAGGCTCTGTGTCTTCCTACCAGCAAGACTTCGTTTAGGGTAAACGCAGTCACTTTTGAGCTCAAACGAAGCCACATGGTTCATGAAGCTCACACGTTTCTCGCTCTTCACTGAAAAGCATTGGATGTTAGAGGGCCTGTGGTTTGTATCAGTTTCAGTAGCAGAGTTGAACTAGATATGGTCCGTGTGTGTAGGAAACACAGTTCTTTTGTTCTGAGCACACTCACATTTCCCGCCTTATTAGAGACTCTAGAAAGCAAGAGCGTGCTTCTTGCTCTAAAGCAAAGTGTGTTTCATGGATGAGAAGTGTGCTGTGTGTTTCCCTTCAGAAACGGAGTTCAATGCCAGGCTCTGTGTCTTCCTACAGGCAAGACTTCGTTTCGGGTAAACGCAGTCACTTTTGAGCTCAAACAAAGCCACATGGTTCACGAAGCTCACACGTTTCTTGCTCTTCACTGAAAAGCATTGGATGTTAGAGGGCCTGTGGTTTGTATCAGTTTCAGTAGCAGAGTTGAACTAGATATGGTCTGTGTGTGTAGGAAACACAGTTCTTTTGTTCTGAGTACACTCACGTTTCCCGCCTTATTAGAGACTCTAGAAAGCAAGAGCGTGCTTCTTGCTCTAAAGCAAAGTGTGTTTCATGGATGAGAAGTGTGCTGTGTGTTTCCCTTCAGAAACGAGTTAAATGCCAGGCTCTGTGTCTTCCTACAAGCAAGACTTTGATCGTGTAAACGCAGTCACTTTTGAGCTCAAACGAAGCCACATGGTTCACGAAGCTCACACGTTTCTCGCTCTTCACTGAAAAGCACTGGATGTTAGAGGGCCTGTGGTTTGTATCAGTTTCAGTAGCAGAGTTGAACTAGATATGGTCTGTGTGTGTAGGAAACACAGTTCTTTTGTTCTGAGCACACTCACGTTTCCCGCCTTATTAGAGACTCTAGAAAGCAAGAGCATGCTTCTTGTTCTAAAGCAGAGTGTGTTTCATGGATGAGAAGTGTGCTGTGTGTTTCCCTTCAGAAACGGAGTTCAATGCCAGGCTCTGTGTCTTCCTACAAGCAAGATTTCGTTTCGGGTAAACGCAGTCAGTTTTGAGCTCAAACGAAGCCACATGGTTCTCGAAGCTCACACGTTTCTCGCTCTTCACTGAAAAGCACTGGATGTTAGAGGGCCTGTGGTTTGTATCAGTTTCAGTAGCAGAGTTGAACTAGATATGGTCTGTGTGTGTAGGAAACACAGTTCTTTTGTTCTGAGCACACTCACGTTTCCCGCCTTATTAGAGACTCTAGAAAGCAAGAGCGTGCTTCTTGTTCTAAAGCAGAGTGTGTTTCATGGATGAGAAGTGTGCTGTGTGTTTCCCTTCAGAAACGGAGTTCAATGCCAGGCTCTGTGTCTTCCTACAAGCAAGACTTCGTTTTGGGTAAATGCTGTCACTTTTGAGCTCAAAGGAAGCCACATGGTTCACGAAGCTCACACGTTTCTCGCTCTTCACTGAAAATCATTGGATTTTAGAGGGCCTGTGGTTTGTATCAGTTTCAGTAGCAGAGTTGAACTAGATATGGTCCGTGTGTGTGGGAAACACAGTTCATTTGTTCTGAGCACACTCACGTTTCCCGCCTTATTAGAGACTCTAGAAAGCAAGAGCGTGCTTCTTGCTCTAAAGCAGAGTGTGTTTCATGGATGAGAAGTGTGCTGTGTGTTTCCCTTCAGAAACGAGTTAAATGCCAGGCTCTGTGTCTTCCTACAAGCAAGACTTTGATCGTGTAAACGCAGTCACTTTTGAGCTCAAACGAAGCCACATGGTTCTCGAAGCTCACACGTTTCTCGCTCTTCACTGAAAAGCACTGGATGTTAGAGGGCCTGTGGTTTGTATCAGTTTCAGTAGCAGAGTTGAACTAGATATGGTCTGTGTGTGTAGGAAACACAGTTCTTTTGTTCTGAGCACACTCACGTTTCCCGCCTTATTAGAGACTCTAGAAAGCAAGAGCATGCTTCTTGTTCTAAAGCAGAGTGTGTTTCATGGATGAGAAGTGTGCTGTGTGTTTCCCTTCAGAAACGGAGTTCAATGCCAGGCTCTGTGTCTTCCTACAAGCAAGACTTCGTTTTGGGTAAACGCAGTCACTTTTGAGCTCAAAGGAAGCCACATGGTTCTCGAAGCTCACACGTTTCTCGCTCTTCACTGAAAAGCACTGGATGTTAGAGGGCCTGTGGTTTGTATCAGTTTCAGTAGCAGAGTTGAACTAGATATGGTCTGTGTGTGTAGGAAACACAGTTCTTTTGTTCTGAGCACACTCACGTTTCCCGCCTTATTAGAGACTCTAGAAAGCAAGAGCGTGCTTCTTGTTCTAAAGCAGAGTGTGTTTCATGGATGAGAAGTGTGCTGTGTGTTTCCCTTCAGAAACGAGTTAAATGCCAGGCTCTGTGTCTTCCTACAAGCAAGACTTTGTTTCGTGTAAACGCAGTCACTTTTGAGCTCAAACGAAGCCACATGGTTCTCAAAGCTCACACGTTTCTCGCTCTTCACTGAAAAGCATTGGATATTAGAGGGCCTGTGGTTTGTATCAGTTTCAGAAGCCGAGTTGAACTAGATATGGTCCGTGTGTGTAGGAAACACAGTTCTTTTGTTCTGAGCACACTCATGTTTCCCGCCTTATTAGAGACTAGAAAGCAAGAGCATGCTTCTTTCTCTAAAGCAGAGTGTGTTTCATGGATGAGAAGTATGCTGTGTGTTTCCCTTCAGAAACGGAGTTCAATGCCAGGCTCTGTGTCTTCCTACAAGCAAGACTTCGTTTCGGGTAAACGCAGTCACTTTTGAGCTCAAACGAAGCCACATGGTTCACGAAGCTCACACGTTTCTCGCTCTTCACTGAAAAGCATTGGATGTTAGAGGGCCTGTGGTTTGTATCAGTTTAAGAAGCAGAGTTGAACTAGATATGGTCCGTGGGTGTAGGAAACACAGTTCTTTTGTTCTGAGCACACTCACGTTTCCCGCCTTATTGGAGACACTAGAAAGGAAGAGCGTGCTTCTTGCTCTAAAGCAGAGTGTGTTTCATGGATGAGAAGTGTGCTGTGTGTTTCCCTTCAGAAACGGAGTTCAATGCCAGGCTCTGTGTCTTCCTACAAGCAAGACTTCGTTTCGGGTAAACGCAGTCACTTTTGAGCTCAAACGAAGCCACATGGTTCACGAAGCTCACACGTTTCTCGCTCTTCACTGAAAAGTATTGGATGTTAGAGGGCCTGTGGTTTGTATCAGTTTCAGTAGCAGAGTTGAACTAGATATGGTCCGTGGGTGTAGGAAACACAGTTCTTTTGTTCTGAGCACACTCACTTTTCCCGCCTTATTAGAGACTCTAGAAAGCAAGAGCGTGCTTCTTGCTCTAAAGCAGAGTGTGTTTCATGGATGAGAAGTGTGCTGTGTGTTTCCCTTCAGAAACGGAGTTAAATGCCAGGCTCTGTGTCTTCCTACAAGCAAGACTTCGTTTCGGGTAAACGCAGTCACTTTTGAGCTCAAACTAAGCCACATGGTACACGAAGCTCACATGTTTCTCGCTCTTCACTGAAAAGCACTGGATGTTAGAGGGCCTGTGGTTTGTATCAGTTTCAGTAGCAGAGTTGAACTAGATATGGTCTGTGTGTGTAGGAAACACAGTTCTTTTGTTCTGAGCACACTCACGTTTCCCGCCTTATTAGAGACTCTAGAAAGCAAGAGCGTGCTTCTTGCTCTAAAGCAGAGTGTGTTTCATGGATGAGAAGTGTGCTGTGTGTTTCCCTTCAGAAACGGAGTTAAATGCCAGGCTCTGTGTCTTCCTACAAGCAAGACTTCGTTTCGGGTAAACGCAGTCACTTTTGAGCTCAAACGAAGCCACATGGTTCACGAAGCTCACACGTTTCTCGCTCTTCACTGAAAAGCATTGGATGTTAGAGGGCCTGTGGTTTGTATCAGTTTAAGAAGCAGAGTTGAACTAGATATGGTCCGTGGGTGTAGGAAACACAGTTCTTTTGTTCTGAGCACACTCACGTTTCCCGCCTTATTGGAGACACTAGAAAGGAAGAGCGTGCTTCTTGCTCTAAAGCAGAGTGTGTTTCATGGCTGAGAAGTGTGCTGTGTGTTTCCCTTCAGAAACGGAGTTAAATGCCAGGCTCTGTGTCTTCCTACAAGCAAGACTTCGTTTCGGGTAAACGCAGTCACTTTTGAACTCAAACGAAGCCACATGGTTCACGAAGCTCACACGTTTCTCGCTCTTCACTGAAAAGTATTGGATGTTAGAGGGCCTGTGGTTTTTATCAGTTTCAGTAGCAGAGTTGAACTAGATATGGTCCGTGTGTGTAGGAAACACAGTACTTTTGTTCTGAGCACACTCACGTTTCCCGCCTTATTAGAGACTCTAGAAAGCAAGTGCGTACTTCTTGCTCTAAAGAAGAGTGTGTTTCATGGATGAGAAGTGTGCTGTGTGTTTCCCTTCAGACACGGAGTTAAATGCCAGGCTCTGTGTCTTCCTACAAGCAAGACTTCGTTTCGGGTAAACGCAGTCACTTTTGAGCTCAAACAAAGCCACATGGTTCACGAAGCTCACACGTTTCTTGCTCTCCACTGAAAAGCATTGGATGTTAGAGGGCCTGTGGTTTGTATCAGTTTCAGTAGCAGAGTTGAACTAGATATGGTCTGTGTGTGTAGGAAACACAGTTCTTTTGTTCTGAGCACACTCACGTTTCCTGCCTTATTAGAGACTCTAGAAAGCAAGAGCGTGCTTCTTGCTCTAAAGCAGAGTGTGTTTCATGGATGAGAAGTGTGCTGTGTGTTTCCCTTCAGAAACGAGTTAAATGCCAGGCTCTGTGTCTTCCTACAAGCAAGACTTTGTTTCGTGTAAACGCAGTCACTTTTGAGCTCAAACGAAGCCACATGGTTCTCAAAGCTCACACGTTTCTCGCTCTTCACTGAAAAGCATTGGATATTAGAGGGCCTGTGGTTTGTATCAGTTTCAGAAGCCGAGTTGAACTAGATATGGTCCGTGTGTGTAGGAAACACAGTTCTTTTGTTCTGAGCACACTCATGTTTCCCGCCTTATTAGAGACTAGAAAGCAAGAGCATGCTTCTTTCTCTAAAGCAGAGTGTGTTTCATGGATGAGAAGTATGCTGTGTGTTTCCCTTCAGAAACGGAGTTCAATGCCAGGCTCTGTGTCTTCCTACAAGCAAGACTTCGTTTCGGGTAAACGCAGTCACTTTTGAGCTCAAACGAAGCCACATGGTTCACGAAGCTCACACGTTTCTCGCTCTTCACTGAAAAGCATTGGATGTTAGAGGGCCTGTGGTTTGTATCAGTTTAAGAAGCAGAGTTGAACTAGATATGGTCCGTGGGTGTAGGAAACACAGTTCTTTTGTTCTGAGCACACTCACGTTTCCCGCCTTATTGGAGACACTAGAAAGGAAGAGCGTGCTTCTTGCTCTAAAGCAGAGTGTGTTTCATGGATGAGAAGTGTGCTGTGTGTTTCCCTTCAGAAACGGAGTTAAATGCCAGGCTCTGTGTCTTCCTACAAGCAAGACTTCGTTTCGGGTAAACGCAGTCACTTTTGAGCTCAAACGAAGCCACATGGTTCACGAAGCTCACACGTTTCTCGCTCTTCACTGAAAAGTATTGGATGTTAGAGGGCCTGTGGTTTGTATCAGTTTCAGTAGCAGAGTTGAACTAGATATGGTCCGTGGGTGTAGGAAACACAGTTCTTTTGTTCTGAGCACACTCACTTTTCCCGCCTTATTAGAGACTCTAGAAAGCAAGAGCGTGCTTCTTGCTCTAAAGCAGAGTGTGTTTCATGGATGAGAAGTGTGCTGTGTGTTTCCCTTCAGAAACGGAGTTAAATGCCAGGCTCTGTGTCTTCCTACAAGCAAGACTTCGTTTCGGGTAAACGCAGTCACTTTTGAGCTCAAACTAAGCCACATGGTACACGAAGCTCACATGTTTCTCGCTCTTCACTGAAAAGCACTGGATGTTAGAGGGCCTGTGGTTTGTATCAGTTTCAGTAGCAGAGTTGAACTAGATATGGTCTGTGTGTGTAGGAAACACAGTTCTTTTGTTCTGAGCACACTCACGTTTCCCGCCTTATTAGAGACTCTAGAAAGCAAGAGCGTGCTTCTTGCTCTAAAGCAGAGTGTGTTTCATGGATGAGAAGTGTGCTGTGTGTTTCCCTTCAGAAACGGAGTTAAATGCCAGGCTCTGTGTCTTCCTACAAGCAAGACTTCGTTTCGGGTAAACGCAGTCACTTTTGAGCTCAAAGGAAGCCACATGGTTCACGAAGCTCACACGTTTCTCGCTCTTCACTGAAAAGCATTGGATGTTAGAGGGCCTGTGGTTTGTATCAGTTTCAGTAGCAGAGTTGAACTAGATATGGTCCGTGTGTGTAGGAAACACAGTTCTTTTGTTCTGAGCACACTCACGTTTCCCGCCTTATTGGAGACACTAGAAAGGAAGAGCGTGCTTCTTGCTCTAAAGCAGAGTGTGTTTCATGGATGAGAAGTGTGCTGTGTGTTTCCCTTCAGAAACGGAGTTAAATGCCAGGCTCTGTGTCTTCCTACAAGCAAGACTTCGTTTCGGGTAAACGCAGTCACTTTTGAGCTCAAACGAAGCCACATGGTTCACGAAGCTCACACGTTTCTCGCTCTTCACTGAAAAGTATTGGATGTTAGAGGGCCTGTGGTTTGTATCAGTTTCAGTAGCAGAGTTGAACTAGATATGGTCCGTGGGTGTAGGAAACACAGTTCTTTTGTTCTGAGCACACTCACTTTTCCCGCCTTATTAGAGACTCTAGAAAGCAAGAGCGTGCTTCTTGCTCTAAAGCAGAGTGTGTTTCATGGATGAGAAGTGTGCTGTGTGTTTCCCTTCAGAAACGGAGTTAAATGCCAGGCTCTGTGTCTTCCTACAAGCAAGACTTCGTTTCGGGTAAACGCAGTCACTTTTGAGCTCAAACTAAGCCACATGGTACACGAAGCTCACATGTTTCTCGCTCTTCACTGAAAAGCACTGGATGTTAGAGGGCCTGTGGTTTGTATCAGTTTCAGTAGCAGAGTTGAACTAGATATGGTCTGTGTGTGTAGGAAACACAGTTCTTTTGTTCTGAGCACACTCACGTTTCCCGCCTTATTAGAGACTCTAGAAAGCAAGAGCGTGCTTCTTGCTCTAAAGCAGAGTGTGTTTCATGGATGAGAAGTGTGCTGTGTGTTTCCCTTCAGAAACGGAGTTAAATGCCAGGCTCTGTGTCTTCCTACAAGCAAGACTTCGTTTCGGGTAAACGCAGTCACTTTTGAGCTCAAACGAAGCCACATGGTTAACGAAGCTCACACGTTTCTCGCTTTTCACTAAAAAGCATTGGATGTTAGAGGGCCTGTGGTTTGTATCAGTTTCAGTAGCAGAGTTGACCTAGATATGGTCCGTGTGTGTAGGACACACAGTTTTTTTGTTCTGAGCACACTCACGTTTTCCGCCTTATTAGAGACTCTAGAAAGCAAGAGCGTGCTTCTTGCTCTAAAGCAGAGTGTGTTTCATGGAAGAGAAGTGTGCTGTGTGTTTCCCTTCAAAAACGGAGTTAAATACAAGGCACTGTGTCTTGCTACAAGCAAGACATCGTTTCGGGTAAAAGCAGTCACTTTTGAGCTCAAACGAAGCCACATGGTTCAGGAAGCTCACACGTTTCTCGCTCTTCACTGAAAAGCATTGGATGTTAGAGGGCCTGTGGTTTGTATCAGTTTCAGAAGCAGAGTTGAACTAGATATGGTCCGTGTGTGTAGGAAACACAGTTCTTTTGTTCTGAGCACACTCACGTTTCCCGCCTTATTAGAGACTCTAGAAAGTAAGAGCGTGCTTCTTGCTCTAAAGCAGAGTGTGTTTCAAGGATGAGAAGTGTGCTGTGTGTTTCCCTTCAGAAACGGAGTTAAATGCCAGGCTCTGTGTCTTCCTACAAGCAAGATTTCGTTTAGGGTAAACGCAGTAACTTTTGAGCCCAAACGAAGCCACATGGTTAACGCAGCTCACACGTTTCTCGCTTTTCACTAAAAAGCATTGGATGTTAGAGGGCCTGTGGTTTGTATCAGTTTCAGTAGCAGAGTTGACCTAGATATGGTCCGTGTGTGTAGGAAACACAGTTTTTTTGTTCTGAGCACACTCACGTTTTCCGCCTTATTAGAGACTCTAGAAAGCAAGAGCGTGCTTCTTGCTCTAAAGCAGAGTGTGTTTCATGGAAGAGAAATGTGCTGTGTGTTTCCCTTCAAAAACGGAGTTAAATACAAGGCACTGTGTCTTGCTACAAGCAAGACATCGTTTCGGGTAAAAGCAGTCACTTTTGAGCTCAAACGAAGCCACATGGTTCAGGAAGCTCACACGTTTCTCGCTCTTCACTGAAAAGCATTGGATGTTAGAGGGCCTGTGGTTTGTATCAGTTTCAGAAGCAGAGTTGAACTAGATATGGTCCGTGTGTGTAGGAAACACAGTTCTTTTGTTCTGAGCACACTCATGTTTCCCGCCTTATTAGAGACTCTAGAAAGCAAGAGCGTGCTTCTTTCTCTAAAGCAGAGTGTGTTTCTTGGATGAGAAGTGTGCTGTGTGTTTCTCTTCAGAACGGAGTTAAATGCCAGGCTCTGTGTCTTCCTACAAGCAAGACTTCGTTTCGGGTAAACGCTGTCACTTTTGAGCTCAAAGGAAGCCACATGGTTCCCGAAGCTCACACGTTTCTCGCTCTTCACTGAAAAGCATTGGATGTTAGAGGGCCTGTGGTTTGTATCAGTTTCAGTAGCAGAGTTGAACTAGATATGGTCCGTGTGTGTAGGAAACACAGTTCTTTTGTTCTGAGCACACTCACGTTTCCCGCCTTATTAGAGACTCTAGAAAGCAAGAGCGTGCTTCTTGCTCTAAAGCAGAGTGTGTTTCATGGATGAGAAGTGTGCTGTGTGTTTCCCTTCAGAAACGGAGTTAAATGCCAGGCTCTGTGTCTTCCTACAAGCAAGACTTCGTTTCGGGTAAACGCAGTCACTTTTGAGCTCAAACGAAGCCACATGGTTCACAAAGCTCACACGTTTCTCGCTCTTCACTGAAAAGCATTGGATGTTAGAAGGCCTGTGGTTTGTATCAGTTTCAGTAGCAGAGTTGAACTAGATATGGTCCGTGGGTGTAGGAAACTCAGTTCTTTTGTTCTGAGCACACTCACGTTTCCCGCCTTATTAGAGACTCTAGAAAGCAAGAGCGTGCTTCTTGCTCTACAACAGAGTGTGATTCATGGATGAGAAGTGTGCTGTGTGTTTCCCTTCAGAAACGAGTTAAATGCCAGGCTATGTTTCTTCCTACAAGCAAGACTTCGTTTCGGGTAAACGCAGTCACTTTTGAGCTCAAACGAAGCCACATGGTTCACGAAGCTCACACGTTTCTCGCTCTTCACTGAAAAGCATTGGATGTTTAGGGGCCTGTGGTTTGTATCAGTTTCAGAAGCAGAGTTGAACTAGATATGGTCCGTGGGTGTAGGAAACTCAGTTCTTTTGTTCTGAGCACACTCACGTTTCCCGCCTTATTAGAGACTCTAGAAAGCAAGAGCGTGCTTCTTGCTCTAAAGCAGAGTGTGTTTCATGGATGAGAAGTGTGCTGTGTGTTTCCCTTCAGAAACGGAGTTAAATGCCAGGCTCTGTGTCTTCCTACAAGCAAGACTTCGTTTCGGGTAAACGCAGTCTCTTTTGAGCTCAAACGAAGCCACATGGTTCACGAAGCTCACACGTTTCTCGCTCTTCACTGAATAGCATTGGATGTTAGAGGGCCTGTGGTTTGTATCAGTTTCAGTAGCAGAGTTGAACTAGATATGGTCCGTGTGTGTAGGAAACACAGTTCTTTTGTTCTGAGCACACTCACGTTTCCCGCCTTATTAGAGACTATAGAAAGAAAGTGCGTGCTTCATGCTCTAAAGCAGAGTGTGTTTCATGGATTAGAAGTGTGCTGTGTGTTTCCCTTCAGAAACAGAGTTAAATGCCAGGCTCTGTGTCTTCCTACAAGCAAGACTTCGTTTCGGGTAAACGCAGTCACTTTTGAGCTCAAACGAAGCCACATGGTTCACGAAGCTCACACGTTTCTCGCTCTTCACTGAAAAGCATTGGATGTTAGAGGGCCTGTGGTTTGTATCAGTTTCAGTAGCAGAGTTGAACTAGATATGGTCCGTGTGTGTAGGAAACACAGTTCTTTTGTTCTGAGCACACTCACGTTTCCCGTCTTATTAGAGACTCTAGAAAGCAAGAGCATGATTCTTGCTCTAAAGCAGAGTGTGTTTCATGGATGAGAAGTGTGCTGTGTGTTTCCCTTCAGAAACTGAGTTAAATGCCAGGCTCTGTGTCTTCCTACGAGCAAGAATTCGTTTCGGGTAAACACAGTCACTTTTGAGCTCAAACGAAGCCACATGGTTCACGAAGCTCACACGTTTCTCGCTCTTCACTGAAAAGCATTGGATGTTAGAGGGCCTGTGGTTTGTGTCAGTTTCAGTAGCAGAGTTGAACTAGATATGGTCCGTGTGTGTAGGAAACACAGTTCTTTTGTTCTGAGCACACTCACATTTTCAGCCTTATTAGAGACTCTAGAAAGCAAGAGCGTGCTTCTTGCTCTAAGGCAGAGTGTGTTTCATGGATGAGAAGTGTGCTGTGTGTTTCCCTTCAGAAACGGAGTTAAATGCCAGGCTCTGTGTCTTCCTACAAGCAAGACTTCGTTTCGGGTAAACGCTGTCACTTTTGAGCTCAAACAAAGCCACATGGTTCACGAAGCTCACACATTTCTTGCTCTTCACTGAAAAGCACTGCATGTTTAGGGGCCAGTGGTTTGTATCAGTTTCAGAAGCAGAGTTGAACTAGATATGGTCCGTGGGTGTAGGAAACACATTTCTTTTGTTCTGAGCACACTCACGTTTCCCGCCTTATTAAAGACTCTAGAAAGCAAGTGCGTGCTTCTTGCTCTAAAGCAGAGTGTGTTTCATGGATGAGAAGTTTGCTGTGTGTTTCCCTTCAGAAACGGAGTTAAATGCCAGGCTCTGTGTCTTCCTACAAGCAAGACTTCGTTTAGGGTAAACGCAGTCACTTTTGAGCTCAAACGAAGCCACATGGTTCACGAAGCTCACACGTTTCTCGCTCTTCACTGAAAAGCACTGGATGTTAGAGGGCCTGTGGTTTGTATCAGTTTCAGTAGCAGAGTTGAACTAGATATGGTCTGTGTGTGTAGGAAACACAGTTCTTTTGTTCTGAGCACACTCACGTTTCTCGACTTATTAGAGACTCTAGAAAGCAAGAGCGTGCTTCTTGTTCTAAAGCAGAGTGTGTTTCATGGAAGAGAAGTGAGCTGTGTGTTTCCCTTCAGAAACGGAGTTAAACGCCAGGCTCTGTGTCTTCCTACAAGCAAGACTTCATTTCGGGTAAACGCAGTCACTTTTGAGCTCAAACGAAGCCACATGGTTCACAAAGCTCACACGTTTTTCGCTCTTCACTGAAAAGCATTGGATGTTAGAGGGCCTGTGGTTTGTATCAGTTTCAGAAGCAGAGTTGACCTAGATATGGTCCGTGTGTGTAGGACACACAGTTTTTTTGTTCTTAGCACACTCACGTGTTCCGCCTTATTAGAGACTCTAGAAAGCAAGAGCGTGCTTCTTGCTCTAAAGCAGAGTGTGTTTCATGGAAGAGAAGTGTGCTGTGTGTTTCCCTTCAGAAACGGAGTTAAATGCCAGGCTCTGTGTCTTCCTACAAGCAAGACTTCGTTTCGGGTAAACGCAGTCACTTTTGAGCTCAAATGAAGCCACATGGTTCACGAAGCTCACACGTTTCTCGCTCTTCACTGAAAAGCATTGGATGTTAGAGGGCCTGTGGTTTGTATCAGTTTCAGTAGCAGAGTTGAACTAGATATGGTCCGTGTGTGTAGGAAACACAGTTCTTTTGTTCTGAGCACACTCACGTTTCCCGCCTTATTAGAGACTCTAGAAAGCAAGAGCGTGCTTCTTGCTCTAAAGCAGAGTGTGTTTCATGGATGAGAAGTGTGCTGTGTGTTTCCCTTCAGAAACGGAGTTAAATGCCAGGCTCTGTGTCTTCCTACAAGCAAGACTTCGTTTCGGGTAAACGCAGTCACTTTTGAGCTCAAACTAAGCCACATGGTACACGAAGCTCACATGTTTCTCGCTCTTCACTGAAAAGCACTGGATGTTAGAGGGCCTGTGGTTTGTATCAGTTTCAGTAGCAGAGTTGAACTAGATATGGTCTGTGTGTGTAGGAAACACAGTTCTTTTGTTCTGAGCACACTCACGTTTCCCGCCTTATTAGAGACTCTAGAAAGCAAGAGCGTGCTTCTTGCTCTAAAGCAGAGTGTGTTTCATGGATGAGAAGTGTGCTGTGTGTTTCCCTTCAGAAACGGAGTTAAATGCCAGGCTCTGTGTCTTCCTACAAGCAAGACTTCGTTTCTGGTAAACGCAGTCACTTTTGAGCTCAAAGGAAGCCACATGGTTCACGAAGCTCACACGTTTCTCGCTCTTCACTGAAAAGCATTGGATGTTAGAGGGCCTGTGGTTTGTATCAGTTTCAGTAGCAGAGTTGAACTAGATATGGTCCGTGTGTGTAGGAAACACAGTTCATTTGTTCTGAGCACACTCACGTTTCCCGCCTTATTAGAGACTCTAGAAAGCAAGAGCATGCTTCTTGCTCTAAAGCAGAGTGTGTTTCATGGATGAGAAGTGTGCTGTGTGTTTCCCTTCAGAAACGGAGTTAAATGCCAGGCTCTGTGTCTTCCTACAAGCAAGACTTCGTTTCGGGTAAACGCAGTCACTTTTGAGCTCAAACGAAGCCACATGGTTCACGAAGCTCACATGTTTCTCGCTCTTCACTGAAAAGCATTGGATGTTAGAGGGAATGTGGTTTGTATCAGTTTCAGAAGCAGAGTTGAACTAGATATGGTCCGTGTGTGTAGAAAACACAGTTCTTTTGTTCTGAGCACACTCACGTTTCCCGCCTTATTAGAGACTCTAGAAAGCAAGAGCATGCTTCTTGCTCTAAAGCAGAGTGTGTTTCATGGATGAGAAGTGTGCTGTGTGTTTCCCTTCAGAAACGGAGTTAAATGCCAGGCTCTGTGTCTTCCTACAAGCAAGACTTCGTTTTGGGTAAACGCAGTAACTTTTGAGCTCAAACGAAGCCACATGGTTCACAAAGCTCACACGTTTCTCACTCTTCACTGAAAAGCATTGGATGTTAGAGGGCCTGTGGTTTGTATCAGTTTCAGAAGCAGAGTTGAACTAGATATGGTCCGTGTGTGTAGGAAACACAGTTCTTTTGTTCTGAGCACACTCACGTTTCCCGTCTTATTAGAGACTCTAGAAAGCAAGAGCATGATTCTTGCTCTAAAGCAGAGTGTGTTTCATGGATGAGAAGTGTGCTGTGTGTTTCCCTTCAGAAACTGAGTTAAATGCCAGGCTCTGTGTCTTCCTACGAGCAAGACTTCGTTTCGGGTAAACACAGTCACTTTTGAGCTCAAACGAAGCCACATGGTTCACGAAGCTCACACGTTTCTCGCTCTTCACTGAAAAGCATTGGATGTTAGAGGGCCTGTGGTTTGTGTCAGTTTCAGTAGCAGAGTTGAACTAGATATGGTCCGTGTGTGTAGGAAACACAGTTCTTTTGTTCTGAGCACACTCACATTTTCAGCCTTATTAGAGACTCTAGAAAGCAAGAGCGTGCTTCTTGCTCTAAGGCAGAGTGTGTTTCATGGATGAGAAGTGTGCTGTGTGTTTCCCTTCAGAAACGGAGTTAAATGCCAGGCTCTGTGTCTTCCTACAAGCAAGACTTCGTTTCGGGTAAACGCTGTCACTTTTGAGCTCAAACAAAGCCACATGGTTCACGAAGCTCACACATTTCTTGCTCTTCACTGAAAAGCACTGCATGTTTAGGGGCCAGTGGTTTGTATCAGTTTCAGAAGCAGAGTTGAACTAGATATGGTCCGTGGGTGTAGGAAACACATTTCTTTTGTTCTGAGCACACTCACGTTTCCCGCCTTATTAAAGACTCTAGAAAGCAAGTGCGTGCTTCTTGCTCTAAAGCAGAGTGTGTTTCATGGATGAGAAGTTTGCTGTGTGTTTCCCTTCAGAAACGGAGTTAAATGCCAGGCTCTGTGTCTTCCTACAAGCAAGACTTCGTTTAGGGTAAACGCAGTCACTTTTGAGCTCAAACGAAGCCACATGGTTCACGAAGCTCACACGTTTCTCGCTCTTCACTGAAAAGCACTGGATGTTAGAGGGCCTGTGGTTTGTATCAGTTTCAGTAGCAGAGTTGAACTAGATATGGTCTGTGTGTGTAGGAAACACAGTTCTTTTGTTCTGAGCACACTCACGTTTCTCGACTTATTAGAGACTCTAGAAAGCAAGAGCGTGCTTCTTGTTCTAAAGCAGAGTGTGTTTCATGGAAGAGAAGTGAGCTGTGTGTTTCCCTTCAGAAACGGAGTTAAACGCCAGGCTCTGTGTCTTCCTACAAGCAAGACTTCATTTCGGGTAAACGCAGTCACTTTTGAGCTCAAACGAAGCCACATGGTTCACAAAGCTCACACGTTTTTCGCTCTTCACTGAAAAGCATTGGATGTTAGAGGGCCTGTGGTTTGTATCAGTTTCAGAAGCAGAGTTGACCTAGATATGGTCCGTGTGTGTAGGACACACAGTTTTTTTGTTCTTAGCACACTCACGTGTTCCGCCTTATTAGAGACTCTAGAAAGCAAGAGCGTGCTTCTTGCTCTAAAGCAGAGTGTGTTTCATGGAAGAGAAGTGTGCTGTGTGTTTCCCTTCAGAAACGGAGTTAAATGCCAGGCTCTGTGTCTTCCTACAAGCAAGACTTCGTTTCAGGTAAACGCAGTCACTTTTGAGCTCAAATGAAGCCACATGGTTCACGAAGCTCACACGTTTCTCGCTCTTCACTGAAAAGCATTGGATGTTAGAGGGCCTGTGGTTTGTATCAGTTTCAGAAGCAGAGTTGAACTAGATATGGTCCGTGTGTGTAGGAAACACAGTTCTTTTGTTCTGAGCACACTCACGTTTCCCGTCTTATTAGAGACTCTAGAAAGCAAGAGCATGATTCTTGCTCTAAAGCAGAGTGTGTTTCATGGATGAGAAGTGTGCTGTGTGTTTCCCTTCAGAAACTGAGTTAAATGCCAGGCTCTGTGTCTTCCTACGAGCAAGACTTCGTTTCGGGTAAACACAGTCACTTTTGAGCTCAAACGAAGCCACATGGTTCACGAAGCTCACACGTTTCTCGCTCTTCACTGAAAAGCATTGGATGTTAGAGGGCCTGTGGTTTGTGTCAGTTTCAGTAGCAGAGTTGAACTAGATATGGTCCGTGTGTGTAGGAAACACAGTTCTTTTGTTCTGAGCACACTCACATTTTCAGCCTTATTAGAGACTCTAGAAAGCAAGAGCGTGCTTCTTGCTCTAAGGCAGAGTGTGTTTCATGGATGAGAAGTGTGCTGTGTGTTTCCCTTCAGAAACGGAGTTAAATGCCAGGCTCTGTGTCTTCCTACAAGCAAGACTTCGTTTCGGGTAAACGCTGTCACTTTTGAGCTCAAACAAAGCCACATGGTTCACGAAGCTCACACATTTCTTGCTCTTCACTGAAAAGCACTGCATGTTTAGGGGCCAGTGGTTTGTATCAGTTTCAGAAGCAGAGTTGAACTAGATATGGTCCGTGGGTGTAGGAAACACATTTCTTTTGTTCTGAGCACACTCACGTTTCCCGCCTTATTAAAGACTCTAGAAAGCAAGTGCGTGCTTCTTGCTCTAAAGCAGAGTGTGTTTCATGGATGAGAAGTTTGCTGTGTGTTTCCCTTCAGAAACGGAGTTAAATGCCAGGCTCTGTGTCTTCCTACAAGCAAGACTTCGTTTAGGGTAAACGCAGTCACTTTTGAGCTCAAACGAAGCCACATGGTTCACGAAGCTCACACGTTTCTCGCTCTTCACTGAAAAGCACTGGATGTTAGAGGGCCTGTGGTTTGTATCAGTTTCAGTAGCAGAGTTGAACTAGATATGGTCTGTGTGTGTAGGAAACACAGTTCTTTTGTTCTGAGCACACTCACGTTTCTCGACTTATTAGAGACTCTAGAAAGCAAGAGCGTGCTTCTTGTTCTAAAGCAGAGTGTGTTTCATGGAAGAGAAGTGAGCTGTGTGTTTCCCTTCAGAAACGGAGTTAAACGCCAGGCTCTGTGTCTTCCTACAAGCAAGACTTCATTTCGGGTAAACGCAGTCACTTTTGAGCTCAAACGAAGCCACATGGTTCACAAAGCTCACACGTTTTTCGCTCTTCACTGAAAAGCATTGGATGTTAGAGGGCCTGTGGTTTGTATCAGTTTCAGAAGCAGAGTTGACCTAGATATGGTCCGTGTGTGTAGGACACACTGTTTTTTTGTTCTTAGCACACTCACGTGTTCCGCCTTATTAGAGACTCTAGAAAGCAAGAGCGTGCTTCTTGCTCTAAAGCAGAGTGTGTTTCATGGAAGAGAAGTGTGCTGTGTGTTTCCCTTCAGAAACGGAGTTAAATGCCAGGCTCTGTGTCTTCCTACAAGCAAGACTTCGTTTCGGGTAAACGCAGTCACTTTTGAGCTCAAATGAAGCCACATGGTTCACGAAGCTCACACGTTTCTCGCTCTTCACTGAAAAGCATTGGATGTTAGAGGGCCTGTGGTTTGTATCAGTTTCAGAAGCAGAGTTGAACTAGATATGGTCCGTGTGTGTAGGAAACACAGTTCTTTTGTTCTGAGCACACTCACGTTTCCCGTCTTATTAGAGACTCTAGAAAGCAAGAGCATGATTCTTGCTCTAAAGCAGAGTGTGTTTCATGGATGAGAAGTGTGCTGTGTGTTTCCCTTCAGAAACTGAGTTAAATGCCAGGCTCTGTGTCTTCCTACGAGCAAGACTTCGTTTCGGGTAAACACAGTCACTTTTGAGCTCAAACGAAGCCACATGGTTCACGAAGCTCACACGTTTCTCGCTCTTCACTGAAAAGCATTGGATGTTAGAGGGCCTGTGGTTTGTGTCAGTTTCAGTAGCAGAGTTGAACTAGATATGGTCCGTGTGTGTAGGAAACACAGTTCTTTTGTTCTGAGCACACTCACATTTTCAGCCTTATTAGAGACTCTAGAAAGCAAGAGCGTGCTTCTTGCTCTAAGGCAGAGTGTGTTTCATGGATGAGAAGTGTGCTGTGTGTTTCCCTTCAGAAACGGAGTTCAATGCCAGGCTCTGTGTCTTCCTACAAGCAAGACTTCGTTTCGGGTAAACGCTGTCACTTTTGAGCTCAAACAAAGCCACATGGTTCACGAAGCTCACACATTTCTTGCTCTTCACTGAAAAGCACTGCATGTTTAGGGGCCAGTGGTTTGTATCAGTTTCAGAAGCAGAGTTGAACTAGATATGGTCCGTGGGTGTAGGAAACACATTTCTTTTGTTCTGAGCACACTCACGTTTCCCGCCTTATTAAAGACTCTAGAAAGCAAGTGCGTGCTTCTTGCTCTAAAGCAGAGTGTTTTTCATGGATGAGAAGTTTGCTGTGTGTTTCCCTTCAGAAACGGAGTTAAATGCCAGGCTCTGTGTCTTCCTACAAGCAAGACTTCGTTTAGGGTAAACGCAGTCACTTTTGAGCTCAAACGAAGCCACATGGTTCACGAAGCTCACACGTTTCTCGCTCTTCACTGAAAAGCACTGGATGTTAGAGGGCCTGTGGTTTGTATCAGTTTCAGTAGCAGAGTTGAACTAGATATGGTCTGTGTGTGTAGGAAACACAGTTCTTTTGTTCTGAGCACACTCACGTTTCTCGACTTATTAGAGACTCTAGAAAGCAAGAGCGTGCTTCTTGTTCTAAAGCAGAGTGTGTTTCATGGAAGAGAAGTGAGCTGTGTGTTTCCCTTCAGAAACGGAGTTAAACGCCAGGCTCTGTGTCTTCCTACAAGCAAGACTTCATTTCGGGTAAACGCAGTCACTTTTGAGCTCAAACGAAGCCACATGGTTCACAAAGCTCACACGTTTTTCGCTCTTCACTGAAAAGCATTGGATGTTAGAGGGCCTGTGGTTTGTATCAGTTTCAGAAGCAGAGTTGACCTAGATATGGTCCGTGTGTGTAGGACACACAGTTTTTTTGTTCTTAGCACACTCACGTGTTCCGCCTTATTAGAGACTCTAGAAAGCAAGAGCGTGCTTCTTGCTCTAAAGCAGAGTGTGTTTCATGGAAGAGAAGTGTGCTGTGTGTTTCCCTTCAGAAACGGAGTTAAATGCCAGGCTCTGTGTCTTCCTACAAGCAAGACTTCGTTTCGGGTAAACGCAGTCACTTTTGAGCTCAAATGAAGCCACATGGTTCACGAAGCTCACACGTTTCTCGCTCTTCACTGAAAAGCATTGGATGTTAGAGGGCCTGTGGTTTGTATCAGTTTCAGTAGCAGAGTTGAACTAGATATGGTCCGTGTGTGTAGGAAACACAGTTCTTTTGTTCTGAGCACACTCACGTTTCCCGCCTTATTAGAGACTCTAGAAAGCAAGAGCGTGCTTCTTGCTCTAAAGCAGAGTGTGTTTCATGGATGAGAAGTGTGCTGTGTGTTTCCCTTCAGAAACGGAGTTAAATGCCAGGCTCTGTGTCTTCCTACAAGCAAGACTTCGTTTCGGGTAAACGCAGTCACTTTTGAGCTTAAACTAAGCCACATGGTACACGAAGCTCACATGTTTCTCGCTCTTCACTGAAAAGCACTGGATGTTAGAGGGCCTGTGGTTTGTATCAGTTTCAGTAGCAGAGTTGAACTAGATATGGTCTGTGTGTGTAGGAAACACAGTTCTTTTGTTCTGAGCACACTCACGTTTCCCGCCTTATTAGAGACTCTAGAAAGCAAGAGCGTGCTTCTTGCTCTAAAGCAGAGTGTGTTTCATGGATGAGAAGTGTGCTGTGTGTTTCCCTTCAGAAACGGAGTTAAATGCCAGGCTCTGTGTCTTCCTACAAGCAAGACTTCGTTTCTGGTAAACGCAGTCACTTTTGAGCTCAAAGGAAGCCACATGGTTCACGAAGCTCACACGTTTCTCGCTCTTCACTGAAAAGCATTGGATGTTAGAGGGCCTGTGGTTTGTATCAGTTTCAGTAGCAGAGTTGAACTAGATATGGTCCGTGTGTGTAGGAAACACAGTTCATTTGTTCTGAGCACACTCACGTTTCCCGCCTTATTAGAGACTCTAGAAAGCAAGAGCATGCTTCTTGCTCTAAAGCAGAGTGTGTTTCATGGATGAGAAGTGTGCTGTGTGTTTCCCTTCAGAAACGGAGTTAAATGCCAGGCTCTGTGTCTTCCTACAAGCAAGACTTCGTTTCGGGTAAACGCAGTCACTTTTGAGCTCAAACGAAGCCACATGGTTCACGAAGCTCACATGTTTCTCGCTCTTCACTGAAAAGCATTGGATGTTAGAGGGAATGTGGTTTGTATCAGTTTCAGAAGCAGAGTTGAACTAGATATGGTCCGTGTGTGTAGAAAACACAGTTCTTTTGTTCTGAGCACACTCACGTTTCCCGCCTTATTAGAGACTCTAGAAAGCAAGAGCATGCTTCTTGCTCTAAAGCAGAGTGTGTTTCATGGATGAGAAGTGTGCTGTGTGTTTCCCTTCAGAAACGGAGTTAAATGCCAGGCTCTGTGTCTTCCTACAAGCAAGACTTCGTTTTGGGTAAACACAGTAACTTTTGAGCTCAAACGAAGCCACATGGTTCACAAAGCTCACACGTTTCTCACTCTTCACTGAAAAGCATTGGATGTTAGAGGGCCTGTGGTTTGTATCAGTTTCAGAAGCAGAGTTGAACTAGATATGGTCCGTGTGTGTAGGAAACACAGTTCTTTTGTTCTGAGCACACTCACGTTTCCCGCCTTATTAGAGACTCTAGAAAGTAAGAGCGTGCTTCTTGCTCTAAAGCAGAGTGTGTTTCAAGGATGAGAAGTGTGCTGTGTGTTTCCCTTCAGAAACGGAGTTAAATGCCAGGCTCTGTGTCTTCCTACAAGCAAGACTTCGTTTAGGGTAAACGCAGTAACTTTTGAGCTCAAACGAAGCCACATGGTTAACGAAGCTCACACGTTTCTCGCTTTTCACTAAAAAGCATTGGATGTTAGAGGGCCTGTGGTTTGTATCAGTTTCAGTAGCAGAGTTGACCTAGATATGGTCCGTGTGTGTAGGACACACAGTTTTTTTGTTCTGAGCACACTCACGTTTTCCGCCTTATTAGAGACTCTAGAAAGCAAGAGCGTGCTTCTTGCTCTAAAGCAGAGTGTGTTTCATGGAAGAGAAGTGTGCTGTGTGTTTCCCTTCAAAAACGGAGTTAAATACAAGGCACTGTGTCTTGCTACAAGCAAGACATCGTTTCGGGTAAAAGCAGTAACTTTTGAGCTCAAACGAAGCCACATGGTTCAGGAAGCTCACACGTTTCTCGCTCTTCACTGAAAAGCATTGGATGTTAGAGGGCCTGTGGTTTGTATCAGTTTCAGAAGCAGAGTTGAACTAGATATGGTCCGTGTGTGTAGGAAACACAGTTCTTTTGTTCTGAGCACACTCATGTTTCCCGCCTTATTAGAGACTCTAGAAAGCAAGAGCGTGCTTCTTTCTCTAAAGCAGAGTGTGTTTCTTGGATGAGAAGTGTGCTGTGTGTTTCTCTTCAGAACGGAGTTAAATGCCAGGCTCTGTGTCTTCCTACAAGCAAGACTTCGTTTCGGGTAAACGCTGTCACTTTTGAGCTCAAAGGAAGCCACATGGTTCCCGAAGCTCACACGTTTCTCGCTCTTCACTGAAAAGCATTGGATGTTAGAGGGCCTGTGGTTTGTATCAGTTTCAGTAGCAGAGTTGAACTAGATATGGTCCGTGGGTGTAGGAAACACATTTCTTTTTTTCTGAGCACACTCACGTTTCTCGCCTTATTAAAGACTCTAGAAAGCAAGTGCGTGCTTCTTGCTCTAAAGCAGAGTGTGTTTCATGGATGAGAAGTTTGCTGTGTGTTTCCCTTCAGAAACGGAGTTAAATGCCAGGCTCTGTGTCTTCCTACAAGCAAGACTTCGTTTAGGGTAAACGCAGTCACTTTTGAGCTCAAACGAAGCCACATGGTTCACGAAGCTCACACGTTTCTCGCTCTTCACTGAAAAGCACTGGATGTTAGAGGGCCTGTGGTTTGTATCAGTTTCAGTAGCAGAGTTGAACTAGATATGGTCTGTGTGTGTAGGAAACACAGTTCTTTTGTTCTGAGCACACTCACGTTTCTCGCCTTATTAGAGACTCTAGAAAGCAAGAGCGTGCTTCTTGTTCTAAAGCAGAGTGTGTTTCATGGAAGAGAAGTGAGCTGTGTGTTTCCCTTCAGAAACGGAGTTAAACGCCAGGCTCTGTGTCTTCCTACAAGCAAGACTTCATTTCGGGTAAACGCAGTCACTTTTGAGCTCAAACGAAGCCACATGGTTCACAAAGCTCACACGTTTTTCGCTCTTCACTGAAAAGCATTGGATGTTAGAGGGCCTGTGGTTTGTATCAGTTTCAGAAGCAGAGTTGACCTAGATATGGTCCGTGTGTGTAGGACACACAGTTTTTTTGTTCTGAGCACACTCACGTGTTCCGCCTTATTAGAGACTCTAGAAAGCAAGAGCGTGCTTCTTGCTCTAAAGCAGAGTGTGTTTCATGGAAGAGAAGTGTGCTGTGTGTTTCCCTTCAGAAACGGAGTTAAATGCCAGGCTCTGTGTCTTCCTACAAGCAAGACTTCGTTTCGGGTAAACGCAGTCACTTTTGAGCTCAAATGAAGCCACATGGTTCACGAAGCTCACACGTTTATCGCTCTTCACTGAAAAGCATTGGATGTTAGAGGGCCTGTGGTTTGTATCAGTTTCAGTAGCAGAGTTGACCTAGATATGGTCCGTGTGTGTAGGAAACACAGTTCTTTTGTTCTGAGCACACTCACGTTTCCCGCCTTATTAGAGACTCTAGAAAGCAAGAGCGTGCTTCTTGCTCTAAAGCAGAGTGTGTTTCATGGATGAGAAGTGTGCTGTGTGTTTCCCTTCAGAAACGGAGTTAAATGCCAGGCTCTGTGTCTTCCTACAAGCAAGACTTCGTTTCGGGTAAACGCAGTCACTTTTGAGCTCAAACTAAGCCACATGGTACACGAAGCTCACATGTTTCTCGCTCTTCACTGAAAAGCACTGGATGTTAGAGGGCCTGTGGTTTGTATCAGTTTCAGTAGCAGAGTTGAACTAGATATGGTCTGTGTGTGTAGGAAACACAGTTCTTTTGTTCTGAGCACACTCACGTTTCCCGCCTTATTAGAGACTCTAGAAAGCAAGAGCGTGCTTCTTGCTCTAAAGCAGAGTGTGTTTCATGGATGAGAAGTGTGCTGTGTGTTTCCCTTCAGAAACGGAGTTAAATGCCAGGCTCTGTGTCTTCCTACAAGCAAGACTTCGTTTCGGGTAAACGCTGTCACTTTTGAGCTCAAAGGAAGCCACATGGTTCACGAAGCTCACACGTTTCTCGCTCTTCACTGAAAAGCATTGGATGTTAGAGGGCCTGTGGTTTGTATCAGTTTCAGTAGCAGAGTTGACCTAGATATGGTCCGTGTGTGTAGGACACACAGTTTTTTTGTTCTGAGCACACTCACGTTTTCCGCCTTATTAGAGACTCTAGAAAGCAAGAGCGTGCTTCTTGCTCTAAAGCAGAGTGTGTTTCATGGATGAGAATTGTGCTGTGTGTTTCCCTTCAAAAACGGAGTTAAATGCCAGGCACTGTGTCTTCCTACAAGCAAGACTTCGTTTCGGGTAAACGCTGTCACTTTTGAGCTCAAAGGAAGCCACATGGTTCACGAAGCTCACACGTTTCTCGCTTTTCACTAAAAAGCATTGTATGTTAGAGGGCCTGTGGTTTGTATCAGTTTTAGTAGCAGAATTGAACTAGATATGGTCTGTGTGTGTAGGAAACACAGTTCTTTTGTTCTGAGCACACTCACGTTTCCCGCCTTATTAGAGACTCTAGAAAGCAAGAGCGTGCTTCTTGCTCTAAAGCAGAGTGTGTTTCATGGATGAGAAGTGTGCTGTGTGTTTCCCTTCAGAAACGGAGTTAAATGCCAGGCTCTGTGTCTTCCTACAAGCAAGACTTTGTTTCGTGTAAACGCAGTCACTTTTGAGCTCAAAAGAAGCCACATGGTTCACAAACCTCACACGTTTCTCGCTCTGAATTGAAAAGCATTGGATGTTAGAGGGCCTATGATTTGTATCAGTTTCAGAAGCAGAGTTGAACTGGATATGGTCCGTGTGTGTAGGAAACACAGTTCTTTGTTCTGAGCACACTCACGTTTCCCGCCTTTTTAGAGACTCTAGAAAGTAAGAGCGTGCTTCTTGCTCTAAAGCAGAGTGTGTTTCAAGGATGAGAAGTGTGCTGTGTGTTTCCCTTCAGAAACGGAGTTAAATGCCAGGCTCTGTGTCTTCCTACAAGCAAGACTTCGTTTAGGGTAAACGCAGTAACTTTTGAGCTCAAACGAAGCCACATGGTTAACGAAGCTCACACGTTTCTCGCTTTTCACTAAAAAGCATTGGATGTTAGAGGGCCTGTGGTTTGTATCAGTTTCAGTAGCAGAGTTGACCTAGATATGGTCCGTGTGTGTAGGACACACAGTTTTTTTGTTCTGAGCACACTCACGTTTTCCGCCTTATTAGAGACTCTAGAAAGCAAGAGCGTGCTTCTTGCTCTAAAGCAGAGTGTGTTTCATGGAAGAGAAGTGTGCTGTGTGTTTCCCTTCAAAAACGGAGTTAAATACAAGGCACTGTGTCTTGCTACAAGCAAGACATCGTTTCGGGTAAAAGCAGTAACTTTTGAGCTCAAACGAAGCCACATGGTTCAGGAAGCTCACACGTTTCTCGCTCTTCACTGAAAAGCATTGGATGTTAGAGGGCCTGTGGTTTGTATCAGTTTCAGAAGCAGAGTTGAACTAGATATGGTCCGTGTGTGTAGGAAACACAGTTCTTTTGTTCTGAGCACACTCACGTTTCCCGCCTTATTAGAGACTCTAGAAAGTAAGAGCGTGCTTCTTGCTCTAAAGCAGAGTGTGTTTCAAGGATGAGAAGTGTGCTGTGTGTTTCCCTTCAGAAACGGAGTTAAATGCCAGGCTCTGTGTCTTCCTACAAGCAAGACTTCGTTTAGGGTAAACGCAGTCACTTTTGAGCTCAAACGAAGCCACATGGTTAACGAAGCTCACACGTTTCTCGCTTTTCACTAAAAAGCATTGGATGTTAGAGGGCCTGTGGTTTGTATCAGTTTCAGTAGCAGAGTTGACCTAGATATGGTCCGTGTGTGTAGGACACACAGTTTTTTTGTTCTGAGCACACTCACGTTTTCCGCCTTATTAGAGACTCTAGAAAGCAAGAGCGTGCTTCTTGCTCTAAAGCAGAGTGTGTTTCATGGAAGAGAAGTGTGCTGTGTGTTTCCCTTCAAAAACGGAGTTAAATACAAGGCACTGTGTCTTGCTACAAGCAAGACATCGTTTCGGGTAAAAGCAGTCACTTTTGAGCTCAAACGAAGCCACATGGTTCAGGAAGCTCACACGTTTCTCGCTCTTCACTGAAAAGAATTGGATGTTAGAGGGCCTGTGGTTTGTATCAGTTTCAGAAGCAGAGTTGAACTAGATATGGTCCGTGTGTGTAGGAAACACAGTTCTTTTGTTCTGAGCACACTCATGTTTCCCGCCTTATTAGAGACTCTAGAAAGCAAGAGCGTGCTTCTTTCTCTAAAGCAGAGTGTGTTTCTTGGATGAGAAGTGTGCTGTGTGTTTCTCTTCAGAACGGAGTTAAATGCCAGGCTCTGTGTCTTCCTACAAGCAAGACTTCGTTTCGGGTAAACGCTGTCACTTTTGAGCTCAAAGGAAGCCACATGGTTCCCGAAGCTCACACGTTTCTCGCTCTTCACTGAAAAGCATTGGATGTTAGAGGGCCTGTGGTTTGTATCAGTTTCAGTAGCAGAGTTGAACTAGATATGGTCCGTGTGTGTAGGAAACACAGTTCTTTTGTTCTGAGCACACTCACGTTTCCCGCCTTATTAGAGACTCTAGAAAGCAAGAGCGTGCTTCTTGCTCTAAAGCAGAGTGTGTTTCATGGATGAGAATTGTGCTGTGTGTTTCCCTTCAGAAACGGAGTTAAATGCCAGGCTCTGTGTCTTCCTACAAGCAAGACTTCGTTTTGGGTAAACGCAGTCACTTTTGAGCTCAAACGAAGCCACATGGTTCACAAAGCTCACACGTTTCTCGCTCTTCACTGAAAAGCATTGGATGTTAGAAGGCCTGTGGTTTGTATCAGTTTCAGTAGCAGAGTTGAACTAGATATGGTCTGTGTGTGTAGGAAACACAGTTCTTTTGTTCTGAGCACACTCACGTTTCCCGCCTTATTAGAGACTCTAGAAAGCAAGAGCGTGCTTCTTGCTCTACAACAGAGTGTGATTCATGGATGAGAAGTGTGCTGTGTGTTTCCCTTCAGAAACGAGTTAAATGCCAGGCTATGTTTCTTCCTACAAGCAAGACTTCGTTTCGGGTAAACGCAGTCACTTTTGAGCTCAAACAAAGCCACATGGTTCACGAAGCTCACACATTTCTTGCTCTTCACTGAAAAGCACTGCATGTTTAGGGGCCAGTGGTTTGTATCAGTTTCAGAAGCAGAGTTGAACTAGATATGGTCCGTGGGTGTAGGAAACACATTTCTTTTTTTCTGAGCACACTCACGTTTCCCGCCTTATTAAAGACTCTAGAAAGCAAGTGCGTGCTTCTTGCTCTAAAGCAGAGTGTGTTTCATGGATGAGAAGTTTGCTGTGTGTTTCCCTTCAGAAACGGAGTTAAATGCCAGGCTCTGTGTCTTCCTACAAGCAAGACTTCGTTTAGGGTAAACGCAGTCACTTTTGAGCTCAAACGAAGCCACATGGTTCACGAAGCTCACACGTTTCTCGCTCTTCACTGAAAAGCACTGGATGTTAGAGGGCCTGTGGTTTGTATCAGTTTCAGTAGCAGAGTTGAACTAGATATGGTCTGTGTGTGTAGGAAACACAGTTCTTTTGTTCTGAGCACACTCACGTTTCTCGCCTTATTAGAGACTCTAGAAAGCAAGAGCGTGCTTCTTGTTCTAAAGCAGAGTGTGTTTCATGGAAGAGAAGTGAGCTGTGTGTTTCCCTTCAGAAACGGAGTTAAACGCCAGGCTCTGTGTCTTCCTACAAGCAAGACTTCATTTCGGGTAAACGCAGTCACTTTTGAGCTCAAACGAAGCCACATGGTTCACAAAGCTCACACGTTTTTCGCTCTTCACTGAAAAGCATTGGATGTTAGAGGGCCTGTGGTTTGTATCAGTTTCAGAAGCAGAGTTGACCTAGATATGGTCCGTGTGTGTAGGACACACAGTTTTTTTGTTCTGAGCACACTCACGTGTTCCGCCTTATTAGAGACTCTAGAAAGCAAGAGCGTGCTTCTTGCTCTAAAGCAGAGTGTGTTTCATGGAAGAGAAGTGTGCTGTGTGTTTCCCTTCAGAAACGGAGTTAAATGCCAGGCTCTGTGTCTTCCTACAAGCAAGACTTCGTTTCGGGTAAACGCAGTCACTTTTGCGCTCAAATGAAGCCACATGGTTCACGAAGCTCACACGTTTCTCGCTCTTCACTGAAAAGCATTGGATGTTAGAGGGCCTGTGGTTTGTATCAGTTTCAGTAGCAGAGTTGAACTAGATATGGTCCGTGTGTGTAGGAAACACAGTTCTTTTGTTCTGAGCACACTCACGTTTCCCGCCTTATTAGAGACTCTAGAAAGCAAGAGCGTGCTTCTTGCTCTAAAGCAGAGTGTGTTTCATGGATGAGAAGTGTGCTGTGTGTTTCCCTTCAGAAACGGAGTTAAATGCCAGGCTCTGTGTCTTCCTACAAGCAAGACTTTGTTTCGGGTAAACGCAGTCACTTTTGAGCTCAAACTAAGCCACATGGTACACGAAGCTCACATGTTTCTCGCTCTTCACTGAAAAGCACTGGATGTTAGAGGGCCTGTGGTTTGTATCAGTTTCAGTAGCAGAGTTGAACTAGATATGGTCTGTGTGTGTAGGAAACACAGTTCTTTTGTTCTGAGCACACTCACGTTTCCCGCCTTATTAGAGACTCTAGAAAGCAAGAGCGTGCTTCTTGCTCTAAAGCAGAGTGTGTTTCATGGATGAGAAGTGTGCTGTGTGTTTCCCTTCAGAAACGGAGTTAAATGCCAGGCTCTGTGTCTTCCTACAAGCAAGACTTCGTTTCGGGTAAACGCTGTCACTTTTGAGCTCAAAGGAAGCCACATGGTTCACGAAGCTCACACGTTTCTCGCTCTTCACTGAAAAGCATTGCATGTTAGAGGGCCTGTGGTTTGTATCAGTTTCAGTAGCAGAGTTGACCTAGATATGGTCCGTGTGTGTAGGACACACAGTTTTTTTGTTCTGAGCACACTCACGTTTTCCGCCTTATTAGAGACTCTAGAAAGCAAGAGCGTGCTTCTTGCTCTAAAGCAGAGTGTGTTTCATGGATGAGAATTGTGCTGTGTGTTTCCCTTCAAAAACGGAGTTAAATGCCAGGCACTGTGTCTTCCTACAAGCAAGACTTCGTTTCGGGTAAACGCTGTCACTTTTGAGCTCAAAGGAAGCCACATGGTTCACGAAGCTCACACGTTTCTCGCTTTTCACTAAAAAGCATTGTATGTTAGAGGGCCTGTGGTTTGTATCAGTTTTAGTAGCAGAATTGAACTAGATATGGTCTGTGTGTGTAGGAAACACAGTTCTTTTGTTCTGAGCACACTCACGTTTCCCGCCTTATTAGAGACTCTAGAAAGCAAGAGCGTGCTTCTTGCTCTAAAGCAGAGTGTGTTTCATGGATGAGAAGTGTGCTGTGTGTTTCCCTTCAGAAACGGAGTTAAATGCCAGGCTCTGTGTCTTCCTACAAGCAAGACTTTGTTTCGTGTAAACGCAGTCACTTTTGAGCTCAAAAGAAGCCACATGGTTCACAAAGCTCACACGTTTCTCGCTCTGAATTGAAAAGCATTGGATGTTAGAGGGCCTATGATTTGTATCAGTTTCAGAAGCAGAGTTGAACTGGATATGGTCCGTGTGTGTAGGAAACACAGTTCTTTGTTCTGAGCACACTCACGTTTCCCGCCTTTTTAGAGACTCTAGAAAGTAAGAGCGTGCTTCTTGCTCTAAAGCAGAGTGTGTTTCAAGGATGAGAAGTGTGCTGTGTGTTTCCCTTCAGAAACGGAGTTAAATGCCAGGCTCTGTGTCTTCCTACAAGCAAGACTTCGTTTAGGGTAAACGCAGTAACTTTTGAGCTCAAACGAAGCCACATGGTTAACGAAGCTCACACGTTTCTCGCTTTTCACGAAAAAGCATTGGATGTTAGAGGGCCTGTGGTTTGTATCAGTTTCAGTAGCAGAGTTGACCTAGATATGGTCCGTGTGTGTAGGACACACAGTTTTTTTGTTCTGAGCACACTCACGTTTTCCGCCTTATTAGAGACTCTAGAAAGCAAGAGCGTGCTTCTTGCTCTAAAGCAGAGTGTGTTTCATGGAAGAGAAGTGTGCTGTGTGTTTCCCTTCAAAAACGGAGTTAAATACAAGGCACTGTGTCTTGCTACAAGCAAGACATCGTTTCGGGTAAAAGCAGTAACTTTTGAGCTCAAACGAAGCCACATGGTTCAGGAAGCTCACACGTTTCTCGCTCCTCACTGAAAAGCATTGGATGTTAGAGGGCCTGTGGTTTGTATCAGTTTCAGAAGCAGAGTTGAACTAGATATGGTCCGTGTGTGTAGGAAACACAGTTCTTTTGTTCTGAGCACACTCACGTTTCCCGCCTTATTAGAGACTCTAGAAAGTAAGAGCGTGCTTCTTGCTCTAAAGCAGAGTGTGTTTCAAGGATGAGAAGTGTGCTGTGTGTTTCCCTTCAGAAACGGAGTTAAATGCCAGGCTCTGTGTCTTCCTACAAGCAAGACTTCGTTTAGGGTAAACGCAGTAACTTTTGAGCTCAAACGAAGCCACATGGTTAACGAAGCTCACACGTTTCTCGCTTTTCACTAAAAAGCATTGGATGTTAGAGGGCCTGTGGTTTGTATCAGTTTCAGTAGCAGAGTTGACCTAGATATGGTCCGTGTGTGTAGGACACACAGTTTTTTTGTTCTGAGCACACTCACGTTTTCCGCCTTATTAGAGACTCTAGAAAGCAAGAGCGTGCTTCTTGCTCTAAAGCAGAGTGTGTTTCATGGAAGAGAAGTGTGCTGTGTGTTTCCCTTCAAAAACGGAGTTAAATACAAGGCACTGTGTCTTGCTACAAGCAAGACATCGTTTCGGGTAAAAGCAGTCACTTTTGAGCTCAAACGAAGCCACATGGTTCAGGAAGCTCACACGTTTCTCGCTCTTCACTGAAAAGCATTGCATGTTAGAGGGCCTGTGGTTTGTATCAGTTTCAGAAGCAGAGTTGAACTAGATATGGTCCGTGTGTGTAGGAAACACAGTTCTTTTGTTCTGAGCACACTCATGTTTCCCGCCTTATTAGAGACTCTAGAAAGCAAGAGCGTGCTTCTTTCTCTAAAGCAGAGTGTGTTTCATGGAAGAGAAGTGTGCTGTGTGTTTCCCTTCAGAAACGGAGTTAAATGCCAGGCTCTGTGTCTTCCTACAAGCAAGACTTCGTTTCGGGTAAACGCAGTCACTTTTGAGCTCAAATGAAGCCACATGGTACACGAAGCTCACATGTTTCTCGCTCTTCACTGAAAAGCACTGGATGTTAGAGGGCCTGTGGTTTGTATCAGTTTCAGTAGCAGAGTTGAACTAGATATGGTCTGTGTGTGTAGGAAACACAGTTCTTTTGTTCTGAGCACACTCACGTTTCCCGCGTTATTAGAGACTCTAGAAAGCAAGAGCGTGCTTCTTGCTCTAAAGCAGAGTGTGTTTCATGGATGAGAAGTGTGCTGTGTGTTTCCCTTCAGAAACGGAGTTAAATGCCAGGCTCTGTGTCTTCCTACAAGCAAGACTTCGTTTCGGGTAAACGCTGTCACTTTTGAGCTCAAAGGAAGCCACATGGTTCACGAAGCTCACACGTTTCTCGCTCTTCACTGAAAAGCATTGGATGTTAGAGGGCCTGTGGTTTGTATCAGTTTCAGTAGCAGAGTTGACCTAGATATGGTCTGTGTGTGTAGGAAACACAGTTCTTTTGTTCTGAGCACACTCACGTTTCCCGCCTTATTAGAGACTCTAGAAAGCAAGAGCGTGCTTCTTGCTCTAAAGCAGAGTGTGTTTCATGGATGAGAAGTGTGCTGTGTGTTTCCCTTCAGAAACGGAGTTAAATGCCAGGCTCTGTGTCTTCCTACAAGCAAGACTTCGTTTCGGGTAAACGCTGTCACTTTTGAGCTCAAAGGAAGCCACATGGTTCACGAAGCTCACACGTTTCTCGCTCTTCACTGAAAAGCATTGGATGTTAGAGGGCCTGTGGTTTGTATCAGTTTCAGTAGCAGAGTTGACCTAGATATGGTCCGTGTGTGTAGGACACACAGTTTTTTTGTTCTGAGCACACTCACGTTTTCCGCCTTATTAGAGACTCTAGAAAGCAAGAGCGTGCTTCTTGCTCTAAAGCAGAGTGTGTTTCATGGATGAGAATTGTGCTGTGTGTTTCCCTTCAAAAACGGAGTTAAATGCCAGGCACTGTGTCTTCCTACAAGCAAGACTTCGTTTCGGGTAAACGCTGTCACTTTTGAGCTCAAAGGAAGCCACATGGTTCACGAAGCTCACACGTTTCTCGCTTTTCACTAAAAAGCATTGTATGTTAGAGGGCCTGTGGTTTGTATCAGTTTTAGTAGCAGAATTGAACTAGATATGGTCTGTGTGTGTAGGAAACACAGTTCTTTTGTTCTGAGCACACTCACGTTTCCCGCCTTATTAGAGACTCTAGAAAGCAAGAGCGTGCTTCTTGCTCTAAAGCAGAGTGTGTTTCATGGATGAGAAGTGTGCTGTGTGTTTCCCTTCAGAAACGGAGTTAAATGCCAGGCTCTGTGTCTTCCTACAAGCAAGACTTTGTTTCGTGTAAACGCAGTCACTTTTGAGCTCAAAAGAAGCCACATGGTTCACAAACCTCACACGTTTCTCGCTCTGAATTGAAAAGCATTGGATGTTAGAGGGCCTATGATTTGTATCAGTTTCAGAAGCAGAGTTGAACTGGATATGGTCCGTGTGTGTAGGAAACACAGTTCTTTGTTCTGAGCACACTCACGTTTCCCGCCTTTTTAGAGACTCTAGAAAGTAAGAGCGTGCTTCTTGCTCTAAAGCAGAGTGTGTTTCAAGGATGAGAAGTGTGCTGTGTGTTTCCCTTCAGAAACGGAGTTAAATGCCAGGCTCTGTGTCTTCCTACAAGCAAGACTTCGTTTAGGGTAAACGCAGTAACTTTTGAGCTCAAACGAAGCCACATGGTTAACGAAGCTCACACGTTTCTCGCTTTTCACTAAAAAGCATTGGATGTTAGAGGGCCTGTGGTTTGTATCAGTTTCAGTAGCAGAGTTGACCTAGATATGGTCCGTGTGTGTAGGACACACAGTTTTTTTGTTCTGAGCACACTCACGTTTTCCGCCTTATTAGAGACTCTAGAAAGCAAGAGCGTGCTTCTTGCTCTAAAGCAGAGTGTGTTTCATGGAAGAGAAGTGTGCTGTGTGTTTCCCTTCAAAAACGGAGTTAAATACAAGGCACTGTGTCTTGCTACAAGCAAGACATCGTTTCGGGTAAAAGCAGTAACTTTTGAGCTCAAACGAAGCCACATGGTTCAGGAAGCTCACACGTTTCTCGCTCTTCACTGAAAAGCATTGGATGTTAGAGGGCCTGTGGTTTGTATCAGTTTCAGAAGCAGAGTTGAACTAGATATGGTCCGTGTGTGTAGGAAACACAGTTCTTTTGTTCTGAGCACACTCACGTTTCCCGCCTTATTAGAGACTCTAGAAAGTAAGAGCGTGCTTCTTGCTCTAAAGCAGAGTGTGTTTCAAGGATGAGAAGTGTGCTGTGTGTTTCCCTTCAGAAACGGAGTTAAATGCCAGGCTCTGTGTCTTCCTACAAGCAAGACTTCGTTTAGGGTAAACGCAGTAACTTTTGAGCTCAAACGAAGCCACATGGTTAACGAAGCTCACACGTTTCTCGCTTTTCACTAAAAAGCATTGGATGTTAGAGGGCCTGTGGTTTGTATCAGTTTCAGTAGCAGAGTTGACCTAGATATGGTCCGTGTGTGTAGGACACACAGTTTTTTTGTTCTGAGCACACTCACGTTTTCCGCCTTATTAGAGACTCTAGAAAGCAAGAGCGTGCTTCTTGCTCTAAAGCAGAGTGTGTTTCATGGAAGAGAAGTGTGCTGTGTGTTTCCCTTCAAAAACGGAGTTAAATACAAGGCACTGTGTCTTGCTACAAGCAAGACATCGTTTCGGGTAAAAGCAGTCACTTTTGAGCTCAAACGAAGCCACATGGTTCAGGAAGCTCACACGTTTCTCGCTCTTCACTGAAAAGCATTGGATGTTAGAGGGCCTGTGGTTTGTATCAGTTTCAGAAGCAGAGTTGAACTAGATATGGTCCGTGTGTGTAGGAAAAACAGTTCTTTTGTTCTGAGCACACTCATGTTTCCCGCCTTATTAGAGACTCTAGAAAGCAAGAGCGTGCTTCTTTCTCTAAAGCAGAGTGTGTTTCTTGGATGAGAAGTGTGCTGTGTGTTTCTCTTCAGAACGGAGTTAAATGCCAGGCTCTGTGTCTTCCTACAAGCAAGACTTCGTTTCGGGTAAACGCTGTCACTTTTGAGCTCAAAGGAAGCCACATGGTTCCCGAAGCTCACACGTTTCTCGCTCTTCACTGAAAAGCATTGGATGTTAGAGGGCCTGTGGTTTGTATCAGTTTCAGTAGCAGAGTTGAACTAGATATGGTCCGTGTGTGTAGGAAACACAGTTCTTTTGTTCTGAGCACACTCACGTTTCCCGCCTTATTAGAGACTCTAGAAAGCAAGAGCGTGCTTCTTGCTCTAAAGCAGAGTGTGTTTCATGGATGAGAATTGTGCTGTGTGTTTCCCTTCAGAAACGGAGTTAAATGCCAGGCTCTGTGTCTTCCTACAAGCAAGACTTCGTTTTGGGTAAACGCAGTCACTTTTGAGCTCAAACGAAGCCACATGGTTCACAAAGCTCACACGTTTCTCGCTCTTCACTGAAAAGCATTGGATGTTAGAAGGCCTGTGGTTTGTATCAGTTTCAGTAGCAGAGTTGAACTAGATATGGTCTGTGTGTGTAGGAAACACAGTTCTTTTGTTCTGAGCACACTCACGTTTCCCGCCTTATTAGAGACTCTAGAAAGCAAGAGCGTGCTTCTTGCTCTACAACAGAGTGTGATTCATGGATGAGAAGTGTGCTGTGTGTTTCCCTTCAGAAACGAGTTAAATGCCAGGCTATGTTTCTTCCTACAAGGAAGACTTCGTTTCGGGTAAACGCAGTCACTTTTGAGCTCAAACAAAGCCACATGGTTCACGAAGCTCACACATTTCTTGCTCTTCACTGAAAAGCACTGCATGTTTAGGGGCCAGTGGTTTGTATCAGTTTCAGAAGCAGAGTTGAACTAGATATGGTCCGTGGGTGTAGGAAACACATTTCTTTTTTTCTGAGCACACTCACGTTTCCCGCCTTATTAAAGACTCTAGAAAGCAAGTGCGTGCTTCTTGCTCTAAAGCAGAGTGTGTTTCATGGATGAGAAGTTTGCTGTGTGTTTCCCTTCAGAAACGGAGTTAAATGCCAGGCTCTGTGTCTTCCTACAAGCAAGACTTCGTTTAGGGTAAACGCAGTCACTTTTGAGCTCAAACGAAGCCACATGGTTCACGAAGCTCACACGTTTCTCGCTCTTCACTGAAAAGCACTGGATGTTAGAGGGCCTGTGGTTTGTATCAGTTTCAGTAGCAGAGTTGAACTAGATATGGTCTGTGTGTGTAGGAAACACAGTTCTTTTGTTCTGAGCACACTCACGTTTCTCGCCTTATTAGAGACTCTAGAAAGCAAGAGCGTGCTTCTTGTTCTAAAGCAGAGTGTGTTTCATGGAAGAGAAGTGAGCTGTGTGTTTCCCTTCAGAAACGGAGTTAAACGCCAGGCTCTGTGTCTTCCTACAAGCAAGACTTCATTTCGGGTAAACACAGTCACTTTTGAGCTCAAACGAAGCCACATGGTTCACAAAGCTCACACGTTTTTCGCTCTTCACTGAAAAGCATTGGATGTTAGAGGGCCTGTGGTTTGTATCAGTTTCAGAAGCAGAGTTGACCTAGATATGGTCCGTGTGTGTAGGACACACAGTTTTTTTGTTCTGAGCACACTCACGTGTTCCGCCTTATTAGAGACTCTAGAAAGCAAGAGCGTGCTTCTTGCTCTAAAGCAGAGTGTGTTTCATGGAAGAGAAGTGTGCTGTGTGTTTCGCTTCAGAAACGGAGTTAAATGCCAGGCTCTGTGTCTTCCTACAAGCAAGACTTCGTTTCGGGTAAACGCAGTCACTTTTGAGCTCAAATGAAGCCACATGGTTCACGAAGCTCACACGTTTCTCGCTCTTCACTGAAAAGCATTGGATGTTAGAGGGCCTGTGGTTTGTATCAGTTTCAGTAGCAGAGTTGAACTAGATATGGTCCGTGTGTGTAGGAAACACAGTTCTTTTGTTCTGAGCACACTCACGTTTCCCGCCTTATTAGAGACTCTAGAAAGCAAGAGCGTGCTTCTTGCTCTAAAGCAGAGTGTGTTTCATGGATGAGAAGTGTGCTGTGTGTTTCCCTTCAGAAACGGAGTTAAATGCCAGGCTCTGTGTCTTCCTACAAGCAAGACTTCGTTTCGGGTAAACGCAGTCACTTTTGAGCTCAAACTAAGCCACATGGTACACGAAGCTCACATGTTTCTCGCTCTTCACTGAAAAGCACTGGATGTTAGAGGGCCTGTGGTTTGTATCAGTTTCAGTAGCAGAGTTGAACTAGATATGGTCTGTGTGTGTAGGAAACACAGTTCTTTTGTTCTGAGCACACTCACGTTTCCCGCCTTATTAGAGACTCTAGAAAGCAAGAGCGTGCTTCTTGCTCTAAAGCAGAGTGTGTTTCATGGATGAGAAGTGTGCTGTGTGTTTCCCTTCAGAAACGGAGTTAAATGCCAGGCTCTGTGTCTTCCTACAAGCAAGACTTCGTTTCGGGTAAACGCTGTCACTTTTGAGCTCAAAGGAAGCCACATGGTTCACGAAGCTCACACGTTTCTCGCTCTTCACTGAAAAGCATTGGATGTTAGAGGGCCTGTGGTTTGTATCAGTTTCAGTAGCAGAGTTGACCTAGATATGGTCCGTGTGTGTAGGACACACAGTTTTTTTGTTCTGAGCACACTCACGTTTTCCGCCTTATTAGAGACTCTAGAAAGCAAGAGCGTGCTTCTTGCTCTAAAGCAGAGTGTGTTTCATGGATGAGAATTGTGCTGTGTGTTTCCCTTCAGAAACGGAGTTAAATGCCAGGCTCTGTGTCTTCCTACAAGCAAGACTTTGTTTCGTGTAAACGCAGTCACTTTTGAGCTCAAAAGAAGCCACATGGTTCACAAAGCTCACACGTTTCTCGCTCTGAATTGAAAAGCATTGGATGTTAGAGGGCCTATGATTTGTATCAGTTTTAGAAGCAGAGTTGAACTGGATATGGTCCGTGTGTGTAGGAAACACAGTTCTTTTGTTCTGAGCACACTCACGTTTCCCGCCTTTTTAGAGACTCTAGAAAGCAAGAGCGTGCTTCTTGCTCTAAAACAGAGTGTGTTTCATGGATGAGAAGTGTGCTGTGTGTTTCTCTTCAGAAACGGAGTTAAATGCCAGGCTCTGTGTCTTCCTACAAGCAAGACTTCGTTTCGGGTAAACGCAGTCACTTTTGAGCTCAAACGAAGCCACATGGTTCACGAAGCTCACACGTTTCTCGCTCTTCACTGAAAAGCATTGGATGTTTAGGGGCCTTTGGTTTGTATCAGTTTCAGAAGCAGAGTTGAACTAGATATGGTCCGTGGGTGTAGGAAACACATTTCTTTTGTTCTGAGCACACTCACGTTTCCCGCCTTATTAGAGACTCTAGAAAGCAAGTGCGTGCTTCTTGCTCTAAAGCAGAGTGTGTTTCATGGATGATAAGTGTGCTGTGTGTTTCCTTCAGAAACGGAGTTAAGTGCCAGGCTCTGTGTCTTCCTACAAGCAAGACTTCGTTTAGGGTAATCGCAGTCACTTTTGAGCTCAAACGAAGCCACATAGTTCACGAAACTCACACGTTTCTCGCTCTTCACTGAAAAGCACTGGATGTTAGAGGGCCTGTGGTTTGTATCAGTTTCAGTAGCAGAGTTGAACTAGATATGGACTGTGTGTGTAGGAAACACAGTTCTTTTGTTCTGAGCACACTCACGTTTCCCGCCTTATTAGAGACTCTAGAAAGCAAGAGCGTGCTTCTTGTTCTAAAGCAGAGTGTGTTTCATGGATGAGAAGTGTGCTGTGTGTTTCCCTTCAGAAACGGAGTTAAATGCCAGGCTCTGTGTCTTCCTACAAGCAAGACTTCGTTTCGGGTAAACGCAGTCACTTTTGAGCTCAAACGAAGCCACATGGTTCACGAAGCTCACACGTTTCTCGCTCTTCACTGAAAAGCATTGGATGTTAGAGGGCCTGTGGTTTGTATCAGTTTCAGAAGCAGAGTTGAACTAGATATGGTCCGTGGGTGTAGGAAACACATTTCTTTTGTTCTGAGCACACTCACGTTTCCAGCCTTATTAGAGACTCTAGAAAGCAAGGGCATGCTTCTTGCTCTAAAGCAGAGTGTGTTTCATGGATGAGAAGTGTGCTGTGTGTTTCCTTCAGAAACGGAGTTAAATGCCAGGCTCTGTGTCTTCCTACAAGCAAGACTTCGTTTCGGGTAAACGCAGTCACTTTTGAGCTCAAACGAAGCCACATGGTTCACGAAGCTCACACGTTTCTCGCTCTTCACTGAAAAGCACTGGATGTTAGAGGGCCTGTGGTTTGTATCAGTTTCAGAAGCAGAGTTGAACTAGATATGGTCCGTTTGTGTAGGAAACACAGTTCTTTTGTTCTGAGCACACGCACGTTTCCCGCCTTATTAGAGACTCTAGAAAGCAAGAGCGTGCTTCTTGCTCTAAAGCAGAGTGTGTTTCATGAATGAGAAGTGTGCTGTGTGTTTCTCTTCAGAAACGGAGTTAAATGCCAGGCTCTGTGTCTTCCTACAAGCAAGACTTCGTTTCGGGTAAACGCAGTCACTTTTGAGCTCAAACGAAGCCACATGGTTCACGAAGATCACACGTTTCTCGCTCTTCACTGAAAAGCATTGGATGTTAGAGGGCCTGTGGTTTGTATCAGTTTCAGAAGCAGAGTTGAAGTAGATATGGTCCGTGTGTGTAGGAAACACAGTTCTTTTGTTCTGAGCACACTCACGTTTCCCGCCTTTTTAGAGACTCTAGAAAGCAAGAGCGTGCTTCTTGCTCTAAAACAGAGTGTGTTTCATGGATGAGAAGTCTGCTGTGTGTTTCTCTTCAGAAACGGAGTTAAATGCCAGGCTCTGTGTCTTCCTACAAGCAAGACTTCGTTTAGGGTAAACGCAGTCACTTTTGAGCTCAAACGAAGCCACATGGTTCACGAAGCTCACACGTTTCTCGCTCTTCACTGAAAAGCATTGGATGTTAGAGGGCCTGTGGTTTGTATCAGTTTCAGAAGCAGAGTTGAACTAGATATGGTCCATGTGTGTAGGAAACACAGTTCTTTTGTTCTGAGCACACTCATGTTTCCCGCCTTATTAGAGACTCTAGAAAGCAAGAGCGTGCTTCTTTCTGTAAAGCAGAGTGTGTTTCATGGATGAGAAGTGTGCTGTGTGTTTCTCTTCAGAAACGGAGTTAAATGCCAGGCTCTGTGTCTTCCTACAAGCAAGACTTCGTTTTGGGTAAACGCAGTCACTTTTGAGCTCAAACGAAGCCACATGGTTCACGAAGCTCACACGTTTCTCGCTCTTCACTGAAAAGCATTGGATGTTAGAGGGCCTGTGGTTTGTATCAGTTTCAGAAGCAGAGTTGAACTAGATATGGTCCGTGTGTGTAGGAAACACAGTTCTTTTGTTCTGAGCACACTCACGTTTCCCGCCTTATTAGAGACTCTAGAAAGCAAGAGTGTGCTTCTTGCTCTAAAGCAGAGTGTGTTTCATGGATGAGAAGTGTGCTGTGTGTTTCCTTCAGAAACGGAGTTAAATGCCAGGCTCTGTGTCTTCCTACAAGCAAGACTTCATTTCGGGTAAACGCAGTCACTTTTGAGCTCAAACGAAGCCACATGGTTCACGAAGCTCACACGTTTCTCGCTCTTCACTGAAAAGCACTTGATGTTAGAGGGTCTGTGGTTTGTATCAGTTTCAGAAGCAGAGTTGAACTAGATATGGTCCGTGTGTGTAGGAAACACAGTTCTTTTGTTCTGAGCACACGCACGTTTCCCGCCTTATTAGAGACTCTAGAAAGCAAGAGCGTGCTTCTTGCTCTAAAGCAGAGTGTGTTTCATGAATGAGAAGTGTGCTGTGTGTTTCTCTTCAGAAACGGAGTTAAATGCCAGGCTCTGTGTCTTCCTACAAGCAAGACTTCGTTTCGGGTAAACGCAGTCACTTTTGAGCTCAAACGAAGCCACATGGTTCACGAAGATCACACGTTTCTCGCTCTTCACTGAAAAGCATTGGATGTTAGAGGGCCTGTGGTTTGTATCAGTTTCAGAAGCAGAGTTGAAGTAGATATGGTCCGTGTGTGTAGGAAACACAGTTCTTTTGTTCTGAGCACACTCACGTTTCCCGCCTTTTTAGAGACTCTAGAAAGCAAGAGCGTGCTTCTTGCTCTAAAGCAGAGTGTGTTTCATGGATGAGAATTGTGCTGTGTGTTTCCCTTCAAAAACGGAGTTAAATGCCAGGCACTGTGTCTTCCTACAAGCAAGACTTCGTTTCGGGTAAACGCTGTCACTTTTGAGCTCAAAGGAAGCCACATGGTTCACGAAGCTCACACGTTTCTCGCTTTTCACTAAAAAGCATTGTATGTTAGAGGGCCTGTGGTTTGTATCAGTTTTAGTAGCAGAATTGAACTAGATATGGTCTGTGTGTGTAGGAAACACAGTTCTTTTGTTCTGAGCACACTCACGTTTCCCGCCTTATTAGAGACTCTAGAAAGCAAGAGCGTGCTTCTTGCTCTAAAGCAGAGTGTGTTTCATGGATGAGAAGTGTGCTGTGTGTTTCCCTTCAGAAACGGAGTTAAATGCCAGGCTCTGTGTCTTCCTACAAGCAAGACTTTGTTTCGTGTAAACGCAGTCACTTTTGAGCTCAAAAGAAGCCACATGGTTCACAAAGCTCACACGTTTCTCGCTCTGAATTGAAAAGCATTGGATGTTAGAGGGCCTATGATTTGTATCAGTTTCAGAAGCAGAGTTGAACTGGATATGGTCCGTGTGTGTAGGAAACACAGTTCTTTTGTTCTGAGCACACTCACGTTTCCCGCCTTTTTAGAGACTCTAGAAAGCAAGAGCGTGCTTCTTGCTCTAAAACAGAGTGTGTTTCATGGATGAGAAGTGTGCTGTGTGTTTCTCTTCAGAAACGGAGTTAAATGCCAGGCTCTGTGTCTTCCTACAAGCAAGACTTCGTTTCGGGTAAACGCAGTCACTTTTGAGCTCAAACGAAGCCACATGGTTCCCAAAGCTCACACGTTTCTCGCTCTTCACTGAAAAGCATTGGATGTTTAGGGGCCTTTGGTTTGTATCAGTTTCAGAAGCAGAGTTGAACTAGATATGGTCCGTGGGTGTAGGAAACACATTTCTTTTGTTCTGAGCACACTCACGTTTCCCGCCTTATTAGAGACTCTAGAAAGCAAGTGCGTGCTTCTTGCTCTAAAGCAGAGTGTGTTTCATGGATGATAAGTGTGCTGTGTGTTTCCTTCAGAAACGGAGTTAAGTGCCAGGCTCTGTGTCTTCCTACAAGTAAGACTTCGTTTAGGGTAAACGCAGTCACTTTTGAGCTCAAACGAAGCCACATAGTTCACGAAACTCACACGTTTCTCGCTCTTCACTGAAAAGCACTGGATGTTAGAGGGCCTGTGGTTTGTATCAGTTTCAGTAGCAGAGTTGAACTAGATATGGACTGTGTGTGTAGGAAACACAGTTCTTTTGTTCTGAGCACACTCACGTTTCCTGCCTTATTAGAGACTCTAGAAAGCAAGAGCGTGCTTCTTGTTCTAAAGCAGAGTGTGTTTCATGGATGAGAAGTGTGCTGTGTGTTTCCCTTCAGAAACGGAGTTAAATGCCAGGCTCTGTGTCTTCCTACAAGCAAGACTTCGTTTCGGGTAAACGCAGTCACTTTTGAGCTCAAACGAAGCCACATGGTTCACGAAGCTCACACGTTTCTCGCTCTTCACTGAAAAGCATTGGATGTTAGAGGGCCTGTGGTTTGTATCAGTTTCAGAAGCAGAGTTGAACTAGATATGGTCCGTGGGTGTAGGAAACACATTTCTTTTGTTCTGAGCACACTCACGTTTCCAGCCTTATTAGAGACTCTAGAAAGCAAGGGCATGCTTCTTGCTCTAAAGCAGAGTGTGTTTCATGGATGAGAAGTGTGCTGTGTGTTTCCTTCAGAAACGGAGTTAAATGCCAGGCTCTGTGTCTTCCTACAAGCAAGACTTCGTTTCGGGTAAACGCAGTCACTTTTGAGCTCAAACGAAGCCACATGGTTCACGAAGCTCACACGTTTCTCGCTCTTCACTGAAAAGCACTGGATGTTAGAGGGCCTGTGGTTTCTATCAGTTTCAGAAGCAGAGTTGAACTAGATATGGTCCGTTTGTGTAGGAAACACAGTTCTTTTGTTCTGAGCACACGCACGTTTCCCGCCTTATTAGAGACTCTAGAAAGCAAGAGCGTGCTTCTTGCTCTAAAGCAGAGTGTGTTTCATGAATGAGAAGTGTGCTGTGTGTTTCCCTTCAGAAACGGAGTTAAATGCCAGGCTCTGTGTCTTCCTACAAGCAAGACTTCGTTTCGGGTAAACGCAGTCACTTTTGAGCTCAAACGAAGCCACGTGGTTCACGAAGATCACACGTTTCTCGCTCTTCACTGGAAATCATTGGATGTTAGAGGGCCTGTGGTTTGTATCAGTTTCAGAAGCAGAGTTGAACTAGATATGGTCCATGTGTGTAGGAAACACAGTTCTTTTGTTCTGAGCACACTCATGTTTCCCGCCTTATTAGAGACTCTAGAAAGCAAGAGCGTGCTTCTTTCTCTAAAGCAGAGTGTGTTTCATGGATGAGAAGTGTGCTGTGTGTTTCTCTTCAGAAACGGAGTTAAATGCCAGGCTCTGTGTCTTCCTACAAGCAAGACTTCGTTTTGGGTAAACGCAGTCACTTTTGAGCTCAAACGAAGCCACATGGTTCACGAAGCTCACACGTTTCTAGCTCTTCACTGAAAAGCATTGGATGTTAGAGGGCCTGTGGTTTGTATCAGTTTCAGAAGCAGAGTTGAACTAGATATGGTCCGTGTGTGTAGGAAACACAGTTCTTTTGTTCTGAGAACACTCACGTTTCCCGCCTTATTAGAGACTCTAGAAAGCAAGAGCGTGCTTCTTGCTCTAAAGCAGAGTGTGTTTCATGGATGAGAAGTGTGCTGTGTGTTTCCTTCAGAAACGGAGTTAAATGCCAGGCTCTGTGTCTTCCTACAAGCAAGACTTCGTTTTGGGTAAACGCAGTCACTTTTGAGCTCAAACGAAGCCACATGGTTCACGAAGCTCACACGTTTCTCGCTCTTCACTGAAAAGCACTGGATGTTAGAGGGCCTGTGGTTTGTATCAGTTTCAGAAGCAGAGTTGAACTAGATATGGTCCGTGTGTGTAGGAAACACAGTTCTTTTGTTCTGAGCACACGCACGTTTCCCGCCTTATTAGAGACTCTAGAAAGCAAGAGCGTGCTTCTTGCTCTAAAGCAGAGTGTGTTTCATGAATGAGAAGTGTGCTGTGTGTTTCTCTTCAGAAACGGAGTTAAATGCCAGGCTCTGTGTCTTCCTACAAGCAAGACTTCGTTTTGGGTAAACGCAGTCACTTTTGAGCTCAAACGAAGCCACATGGTTCACGAAGATCACACGTTTCTCGCTCTTCACTGAAAAGCATTGGATGTTAGAGGGCCTGTGGTTTGTATCAGTTTCAGAAGCAGAGTTGAAGTAGATATGGTCCGTGTGTGTAGGAAACACAGTTCTTTTGTTCTGAGCACACTCACGTTTCCCGCCTTTTTAGAGACTCTAGAAAGCAAGAGCGTGCTTCTTGCTCTAAAACAGAGTGTGTTTCATGGATGAGAAGTCTGCTGTGTGTTTCTCTTCAGAAGCGGAGTTAAATGCCAGGCTCTGTGTCTTCCTACAAGCAAGACTTCGTTTTGGGTAAACGCAGTCACTTTTGAGCTCAAACGAAGCCACATGGTTCACGAAGCTCACACGTTTCTCGCTCTTCACTGAAAAGCATTGGATGTTAGAGGGCCTGTGGTTTGTATCAGTTTCAGAAGCAGAGTTGAACTAGATATGGTCCGTGTGTGTAGGAAACACAGTTCTTTTGTTCTGAGCACACTCACGTTTCCCGCCTTATTAGAGACTCTAGAAAGCAAGAGCGTGCTTCTTGCTCTAAAGCAGAGTGTGTTTCATGGATGAGAAGTGTGCTGTGTGTTTCCTTCAGAAACGGAGTTAAATGCCAGGCTCTGTGTCTTCCTACAAGCAAGACTTCGTTTCGGGTAAACGCAGTCACTTTTGAGCTCAAACGAAGCCACATGGTTCACGAAGCTCACACGTTTCTCGCTCTTCACTGAAAAGCACTGGATGTTAGAGGGTCTGTGGTTTGTATCAGTTTCAGAAGCAGAGTTGAACTAGATATGGTCCGTGTGTGTAGGAAACACAGTTCTTTTGTTCTGAGCACACGCACGTTTCCCGCCTTATTAGAGACTCTAGAAAGCAAGAGCGTGCTTCTTGCTCTAAAGCAGAGTGTGTTTCATGAATGAGAAGTGTGCTGTGTGTTTCTCTTCAGAAACGGAGTTAAATGCCAGGCTCTGTGTCTTCCTACAAGCAAGACTTCGTTTCGGGTAAACACAGTCACTTTTGAGCTCAAACGAAGCCACATGGTTCACGAAGATCACACGTTTCTCGCTCTTCACTGAAAAGCATTGGATGTTAGAGGGCCTGTGGTTTGTATCAGTTTCAGAAGCAGAGTTGAAGTAGATATGGTCCGTGTGTGTAGGAAACACAGTTCTTTTGTTCTGAGCACACTCACGTTTCCCGCCTTTTTAGAGACTCTAGAAAGCAAGAGCGTGCTTCTTGCTCTAAAACAGAGTGTGTTTCATGGATGAGAAGTCTGCTGTGTGTTTCTCTTCAGAAGCGGAGTTAAATGCCAGGCTCTGTGTCTTCCTACAAGCAAGACTTCGTTTTGGGTAAACGCAGTCACTTTTGAGCTCAAACGAAGCCACATGGTTCACGAAGCTCACACGTTTCTCGCTCTTCACTGAAAAGCATTGGATGTTAGAGGGCCTGTGGTTTGTATCAGTTTCAGAAGCAGAGTTGAACTAGATATGATCCGTGTGTGTAGGAAACACAGTTCTTTTGTTCTGAGCACACTCACGTTTCCCGCCTCATTAGAGACTCTAGAAAGCAAGAGTGTGCTTCTTGCTCTAAAGCAGAGTGTGTTTAATGGATGAGAAGTGTGCTGTGTGTTTCCCTTCAGAAACGGAGTTAAATGCCAGGCTCTGTGTCTTCCTACAAGCAAGACTTCGTTTAGGGTAAACGCAGTCACTTTTGAGCTCAAACGAAGCCACATGGTTCACGAAGATCACACGTTTCTCGCTCTTCACTGAAAAGCATTGGATGTTAGAGGGCCTGTGGTTTGTATCAGTTTCAGAAGCAGAGTTGAACTAGATATGGTCCGTGTGTGTAGGAAACACAGTTCTTTTGTTCTGAGCACACTCACGTTTCCCGACTTTTTAGAGACTCTAGAAAGCAAGAGCGTGCTTCTTGCTCTAAAACAGAGTGTGTTTCATGGATGAGAAGTGTGCTGTGTGTTTCTCTTCAGAAACGGAGTTAAATGCCAGGCTCTGTGTCTTCCTACAAGCAAGACTTCGTTTCGGGTAAACGCAGTCACTTTTGAGCTCAAACGAAGCCACATGGTTCACGAAGATCACACGTTTCTCGCTCTTCACTGAAAAGCATTGGATGTTAGAGGGCCTGTGGTTTGTATCAGTTTCAGAAGCAGAGTTGAACTAGATATGGTCCGTGTGTGTAGGAAACACAGTTCTTTTGTTCTGAGCACAATCACGTTTCCCGCCTTTTTAGAGACTCTAGAAAGCAAGAGCGTGCTTCTTGCTCTAAAACAGAGTGTGTTTCATGGATGAGAAGTCTGCTGTGTGTTTCTCTTCAGAAACGGAGTTAAATGCCAGGCTCTGTGTCTTCCTACAAGCAAGACTTCGTTTCGGGTAAACGCAGTCACTTTTGAGCTCAAACGAAGCCACATGGTTCACGAAGCTCACATGTTTCTCGCTCTTCACTGAAAAGCATTGGATGTTTAGGCGCCTGTGGTTTGTATCAGTTTCAGAAGCAGAGTTGAACTAGATATGGTCCGTGGGTGTAGGAAACACATTTCTTTTGTTCTGAGCACACTCACGTTTCCCGCCTTATTAGAGACTCTAGAAAGCAAGTGCGTGCTTCTTGCTCTAAAGCAGAGTGTGTTTCATGGATGAGAAGTGTGCTGTGTGTTTCCTTCAGAAACGGAGTTAAATGCCAGGCTCTGTGTCTTCCTACAAGCAAGACTTCGTTTCGGGTAAACGCAGTCACTTTTGAGCTCAAACGAAGCCACATGGTTCACGAAGCTCACACGTTTCTCGCTCTTCACTGAAAAGCACTGGATGTTAGAGGGCCTGTGGTTTGTATCAGTTTCAGTAGCAGAGTTGAACTAGATATGGACCGTGTGTGTAGGAAACACAGTTCTTTTGTTCTGAGCACACTCACGTTTCCCGCCTTATTAGAGACTCTAGAAAGCAAGAGCGTGCTTCTTGTTCTAAAGCAGAGTGTGTGTCATGGATGAGAAGTGTGCTGTGTGTTTCCCTTCAGAAACGGAGTTAAATGCCAGGCTCTGTGTCTTCCTACAAGCAAGACTTCGTTTTGGGTAAACGCAGTCACTTTTGAGCTCAAACTAAGCCACATGGTTCACGGAGCTCACACGTTTCGCGCTCTTCACTGAAAAGCATTGGATGTTAGAGGGCCTGTGGTTTGTATCAGTTTCAGAAGCAGAGTTGAACTAGATATGGTCCGTGTGTGTAGGAAACACAGTTCGTTTGTTCTGAGCACACTCACGTTTCCCGCCTTATTAGAGACTCTAGAAAGCAAGAGCGTGCTTCTTGCTCTAAAGCAGAGTGTGTTTCATGGATGAGAAGTGTGCTGTGTGTTTCCCTTCAGAAACGGAGTTAAATGCCAGGCTCTGTGTCTTCCTACAAGCAAGATTTCGTTTTGGGTAAACGCAGTCACTTTTGAGCTCAAACGAAGCCACATGGTTCACGAAGCTGACACGTTTCTCGCTCTTCACTGAAAAGCATTGGATGTTAGAGGGCCTGTGGTTTGTATCAGTTTCAGAAGCAGAGTTGAACTAGATATGGTCCGTGTGTGTAGGAAACACAGTTCTTTTGTTCTGAGCACACTCACGTTTCCCGCCTTATTAGAGACTCTAGAAAGCAAGAGCGTGCTTCGTGCTCTAAAGCAGAGTGTGTTTCATGGATGAGAAGTGTGCTGTGTGTTTCTCTTCAGAAACGGAGTTAAATGCCAGGCTCTGTGTCTTCCTACAAGCAAGACTTCTTTTCCGGTAAACGCAGTCACTTTTGAGCTCAAAGGATGCCACATGGTTCACGAAGCTCATACGTTTCTCGCTCTTCACTGAAAAGCATTGGATGTTAGAGGGCCTGTGGTTTGTATCAGTTTGAGAAGCAGAGTTGAACTAGATATGGTCCGTGTGTGTAGGAAACACAGTTCTTTTGTTCTGAGCACACTCACGTTTCCCGCCTTATTAGAGACTCTAGAAAGCAAGAGCGTGCTTCTTCTTCTAAAGCAGAGTGTGTGTCATGGATGAGAAGTGTGCTGTGTGTTTCCCTTCAGAAACGGAGTTAAATGCCAGGCTCTGTGTCTTCCTACAAGCAAGACTTCATTTTGGGTAAACGCAGTCACTTTTGAGCTCAAACGAAGCCACATGGTTCACGAAGCTCACACGTTTCTTGCTCTTCACTGAAAAGCATTGGATGTTAGAGGGCCTGTGGTTTGTATCAGTTTCAGAAGCAGAGTTGAACTAGATATGGTCCGTGTGTGTAGGAAACACAGTTCTTTTGTTCTGAGCACACTCACGTTTCCCGCCTTATTAGAGACTCTAGAAAGCAAGAGCGTGCTTCTTGCTCTAAAGAAGAGTGTGTTTCATGGATGAGAAGTGAGCTGTGTGTTTCCCGTCAGAAACGGAGTTAAATGCCAGGCTCTGTGTCTTCCTACAAGCAAGACTTCATTTAGGGTAAACGCAGTCACTTTTGAGCTCAAACAAAGTCACATGGTTCACAAAGATCACACGTTTCTCGCTCTGAATTGTAAAGCATTGTATGTTAGTGGGACTATGATTTGTATCAGTTTCAGAAGCAGAGTTGAACTAGATATGGTCCGTGTGTGTAGGAAACACAGTTCTTTTGTTCTGAGCACACTCACGTTTCTGGCCTTTTTAGAGACTCTAGAAAGCAAGAGCGTGCTTCTTGCTCTAAAACAGAGTGTGTTTCATGGATGAGAAGTGTGCTGGGTGTTTCTCTTCAGAAACGGAGTTAAATGCCAGGCTCTGTGTCTTCCTACAAGCAAGACTTCGTTTCGGGTAAACGCAGTCACTTTTGAGCTCAAACGAAGCCACATGGTTCACGAAGCTCACACGTTTCTCGCTCTTCACTGAAAAGCATTGGATGTTAGAGGGCCTGTGGTTTGTATCAGTTTCAGAAGCAGAGTTGAAGTAGATATGATCCGTGTGTGTAGGAAACACAGTTCTTTTGTTCTGAGCACACTCACGTTTCCCGCCTTTTTAGAGACTCTAGAAAGCAAGGGCGTGCTTCTTGCTCTAAAACAGAGTGTGTTTCATGGATGAGAAGTCTGCTGTGTTTTTCTCTTCAGAAGCGGAGTTAAATGCCAGGCTCTGTGTCTTCCTACAAGCAAGACTTCGTTTTGGGTAAACGCAGTCACTTTTGAGCTCAAACGAAGCCACATGGTTCACGAAGATCACACGTTTCTCGCTCTTCACTGAAAAGCATTGGATGTTAGAGGGCCTGTGGTTTGTATCAGTTTCAGAAGCAGAGTTGAACTAGATATGGTCCGTGTGTGTAGAAAACACAGTTCTTTTGTTCTGAGCACACTCACGTTTCCCGCCTTTTTAGAGACTCTAGAAAGCAAGAGCGTGCTTCTTGCTCTAAAACAGAGTGTGTTTCATGGATGAGAAGTGTGCTGTGTGTTTCTCTTCAGAAACGGAGTTAAATGCCAGGCTCTGTGTCTTCCTACAAGCAAGACTTCGTTTCGGGTAAACGCAGTCACTTTTGAGCTCAAACGAAGCCACATGGTTCACGAAGATCACACGTTTCTCGCTCTTCACTGAAAAGCATTGGATGTTAGAGGGCCTGTGGTTTGTATCAGTTTCAGAAGCAGAGTTGAACTAGATATGGTCCGTGTGTGTAGGAAACACAGTTCTTTTGTTCTGAGCACACTCACGTTTCCCGCCTTTTTAGAGACTCTAGAAAGCAAGAGCGTGCTTCTTGCTCTAAAACAGAGTGTGTTTCATGGATGAGAAGTCTGCTATGTGTTTCTCTTCAGAAACGGAGTTAAATGCCAGGCTCTGTGTCTTCCTACAAGCAAGACTTCGTTTCGGGTAAACGCAGTCACTTTTGAGCTCAAACGAAGCCACATGGTTCACGAAGCTCACATGTTTCTCGCTCTTCACTGAAAAGCATTGGATGTTTAGGGGCCTGTGGTTTGTATCAGTTTCAGAAGCAGAGTTGAACTAGATATGGTCCGTGGGTGTAGGAAACACATTTCTTTTGTTCTGAGCACACTCACGTTTCCCGCCTTATTAGAGACTCTAGAAAGCAAGTGCGTGCTTCTTGCTCTAAAGCAGAGTGTGTTTCATGGATGAGAAGTGTGCTGTGTGTTTCCTTCAGAAACGGAGTTAAATGCCAGGCTCTGTGTCTTCCTACAAGCAAGACTTCGTTTCGGGTAAACGCAGTCACTTTTGAGCTCAAACGAAGCCACATGGTTCACGAAGCTCACACGTTTCTCGCTCTTCACTGAAAAGCACTGGATGTTAGAGGGCCTGTGGTTTGTATAAGTTTCAGTAGCAGAGTTGAACTAGATATGGACCGTGTGTGTAGGAAACACAGTTCTTTTGTTCTGAGCACTCTCACGTTTCCCGCCTTATTAGAGACTCTAGAAAGCAAGAGCGTGCTTCTTGTTCTAAAGCAGAGTGTGTGTCATGGATGAGAAGTGTGCTGTGTGTTTCCCTTCAGAAACGGAGTTAAATGCCAGGCTCTGTGTCTTCCTACAAGCAAGACTTCGTTTCGGGTAAACACAGTCACTTTTGAGCTCAAACGAAGCCACATGGTTCACGAAGATCACACGTTTCTCGCTCTTCACTGAAAAGCATTGGATGTTAGAGGGCCTGTGGTTTGTATCAGTTTCAGAAGCAGAGTTGAAGTAGATATGGTCCGTGTGTGTAGGAAACACAGTTCTTTTGTTCTGAGCACACTCACGTTTCCCGCCTTTTTAGAGACTCTAGAAAGCAAGAGCGTGCTTCTTGCTCTAAAGCAGAGTGTGTTTCATGGATGAGAATTGTGCTGTGTGTTTCCCTTCAAAAACGGAGTTAAATGCCAGGCACTGTGTCTTCCTACAAGCAAGACTTCGTTTCGGGTAAACGCTGTCACTTTTGAGCTCAAAGGAAGCCACATGGTTCACGAAGCTCACACGTTTCTCGCTTTTCACTAAAAAGCATTGTATGTTAGAGGGCCTGTGGTTTGTATCAGTTTTAGTAGCAGAATTGAACTAGATATGGTCTGTGTGTGTAGGAAACACAGTTCTTTTGTTCTGAGCACACTCACGTTTCCCGCCTTATTAGAGACTCTAGAAAGCAAGAGCGTGCTTCTTGCTCTAAAGCAGAGTGTGTTTCATGGATGAGAAGTGTGCTGTGTGTTTCCCTTCAGAAACGGAGTTAAATGCCAGGCTCTGTGTCTTCCTACAAGCAAGACTTTGTTTCGTGTAAACGCAGTCACTTCTGAGCTCAAAAGAAGCCACATGGTTCACAAAGCTCACACGTTTCTCACTCTGAATTGAAAAGCATTGGATGTTAGAGGGCCTATGATTTGTATCAGTTTCAGAAGCAGAGTTGAACTGGATATGGTCCGTGTGTGTAGGAAACACAGTTCTTTTGTTCTGAGCACACTCACGTTTCCCGCCTTTTTAGAGACTCTAGAAAGCAAGAGCGTGCTTCTTGCTCTAAAACAGAGTGTGTTTCATGGATGAGAAGTGTGCTGTGTGTTTCTCTTCAGAAACGGAGTTAAATGCCAGGCTCTGTGTCTTCCTACAAGCAAGACTTCGTTTCGGGTAAACGCAGTCACTTTTGAGCTCAAACGAAGCCACATGGTTCACGAAGCTCACATGTTTCTCGCTCTTCACTGAAAAGCATTGGATGTTTAGGGGCCTGTGGTTTGTATCAGTTTCAGAAGCAGAGTTGAACTAGATATGGTCCGTGGGTGTAGGAAACACATTTCTTTTGTTCTGAGCACACTCACGTTTCCCGCCTTATTAGAGACTCTAGAAAGCAAGTGCGTGCTTCTTGCTCTAAAGCAGAGTGTGTTTCATGGATGAGAAGTGTGCTGTGTGTTTCCTTCAGAAACGGAGTTAAATGCCAGGCTCTGTGTCTTCCTACAAGCAAGACTTCGTTTCGGGTAAACGCAGTCACTTTTGAGCTCAAACGAAGCCACATGGTTCACGAAGCTCACACGTTTCTCGCTCTTCACTGAAAAGCACTGGATGTTAGAGGGCCTGTGGTTTGTATAAGTTTCAGTAGCAGAGTTGAACTAGATATGGACCGTGTGTGTAGGAAACACAGTTCTTTTGTTCTGAGCACTCTCACGTTTCCCGCCTTATTAGAGACTCTAGAAAGCAAGAGCGTGCTTCTTGTTCTAAAGCAGAGTGTGTGTCATGGATGAGAAGTGTGCTGTGTGTTTCCCTTCAGAAACGGAGTTAAATGCCAGGCTCTGTGTCTTCCTACAAGCAAGACTTCGTTTCGGGTAAACACAGTCACTTTTGAGCTCAAACGAAGCCACATGGTTCACGAAGATCACACGTTTCTCGCTCTTCACTGAAAAGCATTGGATGTTAGAGGGCCTGTGGTTTGTATCAGTTTCAGAAGCAGAGTTGAAGTAGATATGGTCCGTGTGTGTAGGAAACACAGTTCTTTTGTTCTGAGCACACTCACGTTTCCCGCCTTTTTAGAGACTCTAGAAAGCAAGAGCGTGCTTCTTGCTCTAAAGCAGAGTGTGTTTCATGGATGAGAATTGTGCTGTGTGTTTCCCTTCAAAAACGGAGTTAAATGCCAGGCACTGTGTCTTCCTACAAGCAAGACTTCGTTTCGGGTAAACGCTGTCACTTTTGAGCTCAAAGGAAGCCACATGGTTCACGAAGCTCACACGTTTCTCGCTTTTCACTAAAAAGCATTGTATGTTAGAGGGCCTGTGGTTTGTATCAGTTTTAGTAGCAGAATTGAACTAGATATGGTCTGTGTGTGTAGGAAACACAGTTCTTTTGTTCTGAGCACACTCACGTTTCCCGCCTTATTAGAGACTCTAGAAAGCAAGAGCGTGCTTCTTGCTCTAAAGCAGAGTGTGTTTCATGGATGAGAAGTGTGCTGTGTGTTTCCCTTCAGAAACGGAGTTAAATGCCAGGCTCTGTGTCTTCCTACAAGCAAGACTTTGTTTCGTGTAAACGCAGTCACTTTTGAGCTCAAAAGAAGCCACATGGTTCACAAAGCTCACACGTTTCTCACTCTGAATTGAAAAGCATTGGATGTTAGAGGGCCTATGATTTGTATCAGTTTCAGAAGCAGAGTTGAACTGGATATGGTCCGTGTGTGTAGGAAACACAGTTCTTTTGTTCTGAGCACACTCACGTTTCCCGCCTTTTTAGAGACTCTAGAAAGCAAGAGCGTGCTTCTTGCTCTAAAACAGAGTGTGTTTCATGGATGAGAAGTGTGCTGTGTGTTTCTCTTCAGAAACGGAGTTAAATGCCAGGCTCTGTGTCTTCCTACAAGCAAGACTTCGTTTCGGGTAAACGCAGTCACTTTTGAGCTCAAACGAAGCCACATGGTTCACGAAGCTCACACGTTTCTCGCTCTTCACTGAAAAGCATTGGATGTTTAGGGGCCTTTGGTTTGTATCAGTTTCAGAAGCAGAGTTGAACTAGATATGGTCCGTGGGTGTAGGAAACACATTTCTTTTGTTCTGAGCACACTCACGTTTCCCGCCTTATTAGAGACTCTAGAAAGCAAGTGCGTGCTTCTTGCTCTAAAGCAGAGTGTGTTTCATGGATGATAAGTGTGCTGTGTGTTTCCTTCAGAAACGGAGTTAAGTGCCAGGCTCTGTGTCTTCCTACAAGCAAGACTTCGTTTAGGGTAAACGCAGTAACTTTTGAGCTCAAACGAAGCCACATAGTTCACGAAACTCACACGTTTCTCGCTCTTCACTGAAAAGCACTGGATGTTAGAGGGCCTGTGGTTTGTATCAGTTTCAGTAGCAGAGTTGAACTAGATATGGACTGTGTGTGTAGGAAACACAGTTCTTTTGTTCTGAGCACACTCACGTTTCCAGCCTTATTAGAGACTCTAGAAAGCAAGGGCATGCTTCTTGCTCTAAAGCAGAGTGTGTTTCATGGATGAGAAGTGTGCTGTGTGTTTCCTTCAGAAACGGAGTTAAATGCCAGGCTCTGTGTCTTCCTACAAGCAAGACTTCGTTTCGGGTAAACGCAGTCACTTTTGAGCTCAAACGAAGCCACATGGTTCACGAAGCTCACACGTTTCTCGCTCTTCACTGAAAAGCACTGGATGTTAGAGGGCCTGTGGTTTGTATCAGTTTCAGAAGCAGAGTTGAACTAGATATGGTCCGTTTGTGTAGGAAACACAGTTCTTTTGTTCTGAGCACACGCACGTTTCCCGCCTTATTAGAGACTCTAGAAAGCAAGAGCGTGCTTCTTGCTCTAAAGCAGAGTGTGTTTCATGAATGAGAAGTGTGCTGTGTGTTTCCCTTCAGAAACGGAGTTAAATGCCAGGCTCTGTGTCTTCCTACAAGCAAGACTTCGTTTCGGGTAAACGCAGTCACTTTTGAGCTCAAACGAAGCCACATGGTTCACGAAGATCACACGTTTCTCGCTCTTCACTGAAAATCATTGGATGTTAGAGGGCCTGTGGTTTGTATCAGTTTCAGAAGCAGAGTTGAACTAGATATGGTCCATGTGTGTAGGAAACACAGTTCTTTTGTTCTGAGCACACTCATGTTTCCCGCCTTATTAGAGACTCTAGAAAGCAAGAGCGTGCTTCTTTCTCTAAAGCAGAGTGTGTTTCATGGATGAGAAGTGTGCTGTGTGTTTCTCTTCAGAAACGGAGTTAAATGCCAGGCTCTGTGTCTTCCTACAAGCAAGACTTCGTTTTGGGTAAACGCAGTCACTTTTGAGCTCAAACGAAGCCACATGGTTCACGAAGCTCACACGTTTCTCGCTCTTCACTGAAAAGCATTGGATGTTAGAGGGCCTGTGGTTTGTATCAGTTTCAGAAGCAGAGTTGAACTAGATATGGTCCGTGTGTGTAGGAAACACAGTTCTTTTGTTCTGAGCACACTCACGTTTCCCGCCTTATTAGAGACTCTAGAAAGCAAGAGCGTGCTTCTTGCTCTAAAGCAGAGTGTGTTTCATGGATGAGAAGTGTGCTGTGTGTTTCCTTCAGAAACGGAGTTAAATGCCAGGCTCTGTGTCTTCCTACAAGCAAGACTTCGTTTTGGGTAAACGCAGTCACTTTTGAGCTCAAACGAAGCCACATGGTTCACGAAGCTCACACGTTTCTCGCTCTTCACTGAAAAGCACTGGATGTTAGAGGGTCTGTGGTTTGTATCAGTTTCAGAAGCAGAGTTGAACTAGATATGGTCCGTGTGTGTAGGAAACACAGTTCTTTTGTTCTGAGCACACGCACGTTTCCCGCCTTATTAGAGACTCTAGAAAGCAAGAGCGTGCTTCTTGCTCTAAAGCAGAGTGTGTTTCATGAATGAGAAGTGTGCTGTGTGTTTCTCTTCAGAAACGGAGTTAAATGCCAGGCTCTGTGTCTTCCTACAAGCAAGACTTCGTTTCGGGTAAACACAGTCACTTTTGAGCTCAAACGAAGCCACATGGTTCACGAAGATCACACGTTTCTCGCTCTTCACTGAAAAGCATTGGATGTTAGAGGGCCTGTGGTTTGTATCAGTTTCAGAAGCAGAGTTGAAGTAGATATGGTCCGTGTGTGTAGGAAACACAGTTCTTTTGTTCTGAGCACACTCACGTTTCCCGCCTTTTTAGAGACTCTAGAAAGCAAGAGCGTGCTTCTTGCTCTAAAACAGAGTGTGTTTCATGGATGAGAAGTCTGCTGTGTGTTTCTCTTCAGAAGCGGAGTTAAATGCCAGGCTCTGTGTCTTCCTACAAGCAAGACTTCGTTTTGGGTAAACGCAGTCACTTTTGAGCTCAAACGAAGCCACATGGTTCACGAAGCTCACACGTTTCTCGCTCTTCACTGAAAAGCATTGGATGTTAGAGGGCCTGTGGTTTGTATCAGTTTCAGAAGCAGAGTTGAACTAGATATGGTCCGTGTGTGTAGGAAACACAGTTCTTTTGTTCTGAGCACACTCACGTTTCCCGCCTTATTAGAGACTCTAGAAAGCAAGAGCGTGCTTCTTGCTCTAAAGCAGAGTGTGTTTCATGGATGAGAAGTGTGCTGTGTGTTTCCTTCAGAAACGGAGTTAAATGCCAGGCTCTGTGTCTTCCTACAAGCAAGACTTCGTTTCGGGTAAACGCAGTCACTTTTGAGCTCAAACGAAGCCACATGGTTCACGAAGCTCACACGTTTCTCGCTCTTCACTGAAAAGCACTGGATGTTAGAGGGTCTGTGGTTTGTATCAGTTTCAGAAGCAGAGTTGAACTAGATATGGTCCGTGTGTGTAGGAAACACAGTTCTTTTGTTCTGAGCACACGCACGTTTCCCGCCTTATTAGAGACTCTAGAAAGCAAGAGCGTGCTTCTTGCTCTAAAGCAGAGTGTGTTTCATGAATGAGAAGTGTGCTGTGTGTTTCTCTTCAGAAACGGAGTTAAATGCCAGGCTCTGTGTCTTCCTACAAGCAAGACTTCGTTTCGGGTAAACACAGTCACTTTTGAGCTCAAACGAAGCCACATGGTTCACGAAGACCACACGTTTCTCGCTCTTCACTGAAAAGCATTGGATGTTAGAGGGCCTGTGGTTTGTATCAGTTTCAGAAGCAGAGTTGAAGTAGATATGGTCCGTGTGTGTAGGAAACACAGTTCTTTTGTTCTGAGCACACTCACGTTTCCCGCCTTTTTAGAGACTCTAGAAAGCAAGAGCGTGCTTCTTGCTCTAAAACAGAGTGTGTTTCATGGATGAGAAGTCTGCTGTGTGTTTCTCTTCAGAAGCGGAGTTAAATGCCAGGCTCTGTGTCTTCCTACAAGCAAGACTTCGTTTTGGGTAAACGCAGTCACTTTTGAGCTCAAACGAAGCCACATGGTTCACGAAGCTCACACGTTTCTCGCTCTTCACTGAAAAGCATTGGATGTTAGAGGGCCTGTGGTTTGTATCAGTTTCAGAAGCAGAGTTGAACTAGATATGGTCCGTGTGTGTAGGAAACACAGTTCTTTTGTTCTGAGCACACTCACGTTTCCCGCCTCATTAGAGACTCTAGAAAGCAAGAGTGTGCTTCTTGCTCTAAAGCAGAGTGTGTTTAATGGATGAGAAGTGTGCTGTGTGTTTCCCTTCAGAAACGGAGTTAAATGCCAGGCTCTGTGTCTTCCTACAAGCAAGACTTCGTTTAGGGTAAACGCAGTCACTTTTGAGCTCAAACGAAGCCACATGGTTCACGAAGATCACACGTTTCTCGCTCTTCACTGAAAAGCATTGGATGTTAGAGGGCCTGTGGTTTGTATCAGTTTCAGAAGCAGAGTTGAACTAGATATGGTCCGTGTGTGTAGGAAACACAGTTCTTTTGTTCTGAGCACACTCACGTTTCCCGCCTTTTTAGAGACTCTAGAAAGCAAGAGCGTGCTTCTTGCTCTAAAACAGAGTGTGTTTCATGGATGAGAAGTGTGCTGTGTGTTTCTCTTCAGAAACGGAGTTAAATGCCAGGCTCTGTGTCTTCCTACAAGCAAGACTTCGTTTCGGGTAAACACAGTCACTTTTGAGCTCAAACGAAGCCACATGGTTCACGAAGATCACACGTTTCTCGCTCTTCACTGAAAAGCATTGGATGTTAGAGGGCCTGTGGTTTGTATCAGTTTCAGAAGCAGAGTTGAAGTAGATATGGTCCGTGTGTGTAGGAAACACAGTTCTTTTGTTCTGAGCACACTCACGTTTCCCGCCTTTTTAGAGACTCTAGAAAGCAAGAGCGTGCTTCTTGCTCTAAAACAGAGTGTGTTTCATGGATGAGAAGTCTGCTGTGTGTTTCTCTTCAGAAGCGGAGTTAAATGCCAGGCTCTGTGTCTTCCTACAAGCAAGACTTCGTTTTGGGTAAACGCAGTCACTTTTGAGCTCAAACGAAGCCACATGGTTCACGAAGCTCACACGTTTCTCGCTCTTCACTGAAAAGCATTGGATGTTAGAGGGCCTGTGGTTTGTATCAGTTTCAGAAGCAGAGTTGAACTAGATATGGTCCGTGTGTGTAGGAAACACAGTTCTTTTGTTCTGAGCACACTCACGTTTCCCGCCTTATTAGAGACTCTAGAAAGCAAGAGCGTGCTTCTTGCTCTAAAGCAGAGTGTGTTTCATGGATGAGAAGTGTGCTGTGTGTTTCCTTCAGAAACGGAGTTAAATGCCAGGCTCTGTGTCTTCCTACAAGCAAGACTTCGTTTTGGGTAAACGCAGTCACTTTTGAGCTCAAACGAAGCCACATGGTTCACGAAGCTCACACGTTTCTCGCTCTTCACTGAAAAGCATTGGATGTTAGAGGGCCTGTGGTTTGTATCAGTTTCAGAAGCAGAGTTGAACTAGATATGGTCCGTGTGTGTAGGAAACACAGTTCTTTTGTTCTGAGCACACTCACGTTTCCCGCCTTATTAGAGACTCTAGAAAGCAAGAGCGTGCTTCTTGCTCTAAAGCAGAGTGTGTTTCATGGATGAGAAGTGTGCTGTGTGTTTCCTTCAGAAACGGAGTTAAATGCCAGGCTCTGTGTCTTCCTACAAGCAAGACTTCGTTTCGGGTAAACGCAGTCACTTTTGAGCTCAAACGAAGCCACATGGTTCACGAAGCTCACACGTTTCTCGCTCTTCACTGAAAAGCACTGGATGTTAGAGGGTCTGTGGTTTGTATCAGTTTCAGAAGCAGAGTTGAACTAGATATGGTCCGTGTGTGTAGGAAACACAGTTCTTTTGTTCTGAGCACACGCACGTTTCCCGCCTTATTAGAGACTCTAGAAAGCAAGAGCGTGCTTCTTGCTCTAAAGCAGAGTGTGTTTCATGAATGAGAAGTGTGCTGTGTGTTTCTCTTCAGAAACGGAGTTAAATGCCAGGCTCTGTGTCTTCCTACAAGCAAGACTTCGTTTCGGGTAAACACAGTCACTTTTGAGCTCAAACGAAGCCACATGGTTCACGAAGATCACACGTTTCTCGCTCTTCACTGAAAAGCATTGGATGTTAGAGGGCCTGTGGTTTGTATCAGTTTCAGAAGCAGAGTTGAAGTAGATATGGTCCGTGTGTGTAGGAAACACAGTTCTTTTGTTCTGAGCACACTCACGTTTCCCGCCTTTTTAGAGACTCTAGAAAGCAAGAGCGTGCTTCTTGCTCTAAAACAGAGTGTGTTTCATGGATGAGAAGTCTGCTGTGTGTTTCTCTTCAGAAGCGGAGTTAAATGCCAGGCTCTGTGTCTTCCTACAAGCAAGACTTCGTTTTGGGTAAACGCAGTCACTTTTGAGCTCAAACGAAGCCACATGGTTCACGAAGCTCACACGTTTCTCGCTCTTCACTGAAAAGCATTGGATGTTAGAGGGCCTGTGGTTTGTATCAGTTTCAGAAGCAGAGTTGAACTAGATATGGTCCGTGTGTGTAGGAAACACAGTTCTTTTGTTCTGAGCACACTCACGTTTCCCGCCTCATTAGAGACTCTAGAAAGCAAGAGTGTGCTTCTTGCTCTAAAGCAGAGTGTGTTTAATGGATGAGAAGTGTGCTGTGTGTTTCCCTTCAGAAACGGAGTTAAATGCCAGGCTCTGTGTCTTCCTACAAGCAAGACTTCGTTTAGGGTAAACGCAGTCACTTTTGAGCTCAAACGAAGCCACATGGTTCACGAAGATCACACGTTTCTCGCTCTTCACTGAAAAGCATTGGATGTTAGAGGGCCTGTGGTTTGTATCAGTTTCAGAAGCAGAGTTGAACTAGATATGGTCCGTGTGTGTAGGAAACACAGTTCTTTTGTTCTGAGCACACTCACGTTTCCCGCCTTTTTAGAGAGTCTAGAAAGCAAGAGCGTGCTTCTTGCTCTAAAACAGAGTGTGTTTCATGGATGAGAAGTGTGCTGTGTGTTTCTCTTCAGAAACGGAGTTAAATGCCAGGCTCTGTGTCTTCCTACAAGCAAGACTTCGTTTCGGGTAAACGCAGTCACTTTTGAGCTCAAACGAAGCCACATGGTTCACGAAGATCACACGTTTCTCGCTCTTCACTGAAAAGCATTGGATGTTAGAGGGCCTGTGGTTTGTATCAGTTTCAGAAGCAGAGTTGAACTAGATATGGTCCGTGTGTGTAGGAAACACAGTTCTTTTGTTCTGAGCACACTCACGTTTCCCGCCTTTTTAGAGACTCTAGAAAGCAAGAGCGTGCTTCTTGCTCTAAAACAGAGTGTGTTTCATGGATGAGAAGTCTGCTGTGTGTTTCTCTTCAGAAACGGAGTTAAATGCCAGGCTCTGTGTCTTCCTACAAGCAAGACTTCGTTTCGGGTAAACGCAGTCACTTTTGAGCTCAAACGAAGCCACATGGTTCACGAAGCTCACATGTTTCTCGCTCTTCACTGAAAAGCATTGGATGTTTAGGCGCCTGTGGTTTGTATCAGTTTCAGAAGCAGAGTTGAACTAGATATGGTCCGTGGGTGTAGGAAACACATTTCTTTTGTTCTGAGCACACTCACGTTTCCCGCCTTATTAGAGACTCTAGAAAGCAAGTGCGTGCTTCTTGCTCTAAAGCAGAGTGTGTTTCATGGATGAGAAGTGTGCTGTGTGTTTCCTTCAGAAACGGAGTTAAATGCCAGGCTCTGTGTCTTCCTACAAGCAAGACTTCGTTTCGGGTAAACGCAGTCACTTTTGAGCTCAAACGAAGCCACATGGTTCACGAAGCTCACACGTTTCTCGCTCTTCACTGAAAAGCACTGGATGTTAGAGGGCCTGTGGTTTGTATCAGTTTCAGTAGCAGAGTTGAACTAGATATGGACCGTGTGTGTAGGAAACACAGTTCTTTTGTTCTGAGCACACTCACGTTTCCCGCCTTATTAGAGACTCTAGAAAGCAAGAGCGTGCTTCTTGTTCTAAAGCAGAGTGTGTGTCATGGATGAGAAGTGTGCTGTGTGTTTCCCTTCAGAAACGGAGTTAAATGCCAGGCTCTGTGTCTTCCTACAAGCAAGACTTCGTTTTGGGTAAACGCAGTCACTTTTGAGCTCAAACTAAGCCACATGGTTCACGGAGCTCACACGTTTCGCGCTCTTCACTGAAAAGCATTGGATGTTAGAGGGCCTGTGGTTTGTATCAGTTTCAGAAGCAGAGTTGAACTAGATATGGTCCGTGTGTGTAGGAAACACAGTTCGTTTGTTCTGAGCACACTCACGTTTCCCGCCTTATTAGAGACTCTAGAAAGCAAGAGCGTGCTTCTTGCTCTAAAGCAGAGTGTGTTTCATGGATGAGAAGTGTGCTGTGTGTTTCCCTTCAGAAACGGAGTTAAATGCCAGGCTCTGTGTCTTCCTACAAGCAAGATTTCGTTTTGGGTAAACGCAGTCACTTTTGAGCTCAAACGAAGCAACATGGTTCACGAAGCTGACACGTTTCTCGCTCTTCACTGAAAAGCATTGGATGTTAGAGGGCCTGTGGTTTGTATCAGTTTCAGAAGCAGAGTTGAACTAGATATGGTCCGTGTGTGTAGGAAACACAGTTCTTTTGTTCTGAGCACACTCACGTTTCCCGCCTTATTAGAGACTCTAGAAAGCAAGAGCGTGCTTCATGCTCTAAAGCAGAGTGTGTTTCATGGATGAGAAGTGTGCTGTGTGTTTCTCTTCAGAAACGGAGTTAAATGCCAGGCTCTGTGTCTTCCTACAAGCAAGACTTCTTTTCCGGTAAACGCAGTCACTTTTGAGCTCAAAGGATGCCACATGGTTCACGAAGCTCATACGTTTCTCGCTCTTCACTGAAAAGCATTGGATGTTAGAGGGCCTGTGGTTTGTATCAGTTTGAGAAGCAGAGTTGAACTAGATATGGTCCGTGTGTGTAGGAAACACAGTTCTTTTGTTCTGAGCACACTCACGTTTCCCGCCTTATTAGAGACTCTAGAAAGCAAGAGCGTGCTTCTTCTTCTAAAGCAGAGTGTGTGTCATGGATGAGAAGTGTGCTGTGTGTTTCCCTTCAGAAACGGAGTTAAATGCCAGGCTCTGTGTCTTCCTACAAGCAAGACTTCATTTTGGGTAAACGCAGTCACTTTTGAGCTCAAACGAAGCCACATGGTTCACGAAGCTCACACGTTTCTTGCTCTTCACTGAAAAGCATTGGATGTTAGAGGGCCTGTGGTTTGTATCAGTTTCAGAAGCAGAGTTGAACTAGATATGGTCCGTGTGTGTAGGAAACACAGTTCTTTTGTTCTGAGCACACTCACGTTTCCCGCCTTATTAGAGACTCTAGAAAGCAAGAGCGTGCTTCTTGCTCTAAAGAAGAGTGTGTTTCATGGATGAGAAGTGAGCTGTGTGTTTCCCGTCAGAAACGGAGTTAAATGCCAGGCTCTGTGTCTTCCTACAAGCAAGACTTCATTTAGGGTAAACGCAGTCACTTTTGAGCTCAAACAAAGTCACATGGTTCACAAAGATCACACGTTTCTCGCTCTGAATTGTAAAGCATTGTATGTTAGTGGGACTATGATTTGTATCAGTTTCAGAAGCAGAGTTGAACTAGATATGGTCCGTGTGTGTAGGAAACACAGTTCTTTTGTTCTGAGCACACTCACGTTTCTGGCCTTTTTAGAGAATCTAGAAAGCAAGAGCGTGCTTCTTGCTCTAAAACAGAGTGTGTTTCATGGATGAGAAGTGTGCTGGGTGTTTCTCTTCAGAAACGGAGTTAAATGCCAGGCTCTGTGTCTTCCTACAAGCAAGACTTCGTTTCGGGTAAACGCAGTCACTTTTGAGCTCAAACGAAGCCACATGGTTCACGAAGCTCACACGTTTCTCGCTCTTCACTGAAAAGCATTGGATGTTAGAGGGCCTGTGGTTTGTATCAGTTTCAGAAGCAGAGTTGAAGTAGATATGGTCCGTGTGTGTAGGAAACACAGTTCTTTTGTTCTGAGCACACTCACGTTTCCCGCCTTTTTAGAGACTCTAGAAAGCAAGGGCGTGCTTCTTGCTCTAAAACAGAGTGTGTTTCATGGATGAGAAGTCTGCTGTGTTTTTCTCTTCAGAAGCGGAGTTAAATGCCAGGCTCTGTGTCTTCCTACAAGCAAGACTTCGTTTTGGGTAAACGCAGTCACTTTTGAGCTCAAACGAAGCCACATGGTTCACGAAGATCACACGTTTCTCGCTCTTCACTGAAAAGCATTGGATGTTAGAGGGCCTGTGGTTTGTATCAGTTTCAGAAGCAGAGTTGAACTAGATATGGTCCGTGTGTGTAGAAAACACAGTTCTTTTGTTCTGAGCACACTCACGTTTCCCGCCTTTTTAGAGACTCTAGAAAGCAAGAGCGTGCTTCTTGCTCTAAAACAGAGTGTGTTTCATGGATGAGAAGTGTGCTGTGTGTTTCTCTTCAGAAACGGAGTTAAATGCCAGGCTCTGTGTCTTCCTACAAGCAAGACTTCGTTTCGGGTAAACGCAGTCACTTTTGAGCTCAAACGAAGCCACATGGTTCACGAAGATCACACGTTTCTCGCTCTTCACTGAAAAGCATTGGATGTTAGAGGGCCTGTGGTTTGTATCAGTTTCAGAAGCAGAGTTGAACTAGATATGGTCCGTGAGTGTAGGAAACACAGTTCTTTTGTTCTGAGCACACTCACGTTTCCCGCCTTTTTAGAGACTCTAGAAAGCAAGAGCGTGCTTCTTGCTCTAAAACAGAGTGTGTTTCATGGATGAGAAGTCTGCTATGTGTTTCTCTTCAGAAACGGAGTTAAATGCCAGGCTCTGTGTCTTCCTACAAGCAAGACTTCGTTTCGGGTAAACGCAGTCACTTTTGAGCTCAAACGAAGCCACATGGTTCACGAAGCTCACATGTTTCTCGCTCTTCACTGAAAAGCATTGGATGTTTAGGGGCCTGTGGTTTGTATCAGTTTCAGAAGCAGAGTTGAACTAGATATGGTCCGTGGGTGTAGGAAACACATTTCTTTTGTTCTGAGCACACTCACGTTTCCCGCCTTATTAGAGACTCTAGAAAGCAAGTGCGTGCTTCTTGCTCTAAAGCAGAGTGTGTTTCATGGATGAGAAGTGTGCTGTGTGTTTCCTTCAGAAACGGAGTTAAATGCCAGGCTCTGTGTCTTCCTACAAGCAAGACTTCGTTTCGGGTAAACGCAGTTACTTTTGAGCTCAAACGAAGCCACATGGTTCACGAAGCTCACACGTTTCTCGCTCTTCACTGAAAAGCACTGGATGTTAGAGGGCCTGTGGTTTGTATAAGTTTCAGTAGCAGAGTTGAACTAGATATGGACCGTGTGTGTAGGAAACACAGTTCTTTTGTTCTGAGCACTCTCACGTTTCCCGCCTTATTAGAGACTCTAGAAAGCAAGAGCGTGCTTCTTGTTCTAAAGCAGAGTGTGTGTCATGGATGAGAAGTGTGCTGTGTGTTTCCCTTCAGAAACGGAGTTAAATGCCAGGCTCTGTGTCTTCCTACAAGCAAGACTTCGTTTTGGGTAAACGCAGTCACTTTTGAGCTCAAACGAAGCCACATGGTTCACGGAGCTCACACGTTTCGCGCTCTTCACTGAAAAGCATTGGATGTTAGAGGGCCTGTGGTTTGTATCAGTTTCAGAAGCAGAGTTGAACTAGATATGGTCCGTGTGTGTAGGAAACACAGTTCGTTTGTTCTGAGCACACTCACGTTTCCCGCCTTATTAGAGACTCTAGAAAGCAAGAGCGTGCTTCTTGCTCTAAAGCAGAGTGTGTTTCATGGATGAGAAGTGTGCTGTGTGTTTCCCTTCAGAAACGGAGTTAAATGCCAGGCTCTGTGTCTTCCTACAAGCAAGACTTCGTTTTGGGTAAACGCAGTCACTTTTGAGCTCAAACGAAGCCACATGGTTCACGAAGCTGACACGTTTCTCGCTCTTCACTGAAAAGCATTGGATGTTAGAGGGCCTGTGGTTTGTATCAGTTTCAGAAGCAGAGTTGAACTAGATATGGTCCGTGTGTGTAGGAAACACAGTTCTTTTGTTCTGAGCACACTCACGTTTCCCGCCTTATTAGAGACTCTAGAAAGCAAGAGCGTGCTTCTTGCTCTAAAGCAGAGTGTGTTTCATGGATGAGAAGTGTGCTGTGTGTTTCTCTTCAGAAACGGAGTTAAATGCCAGGCTCTGTGTCTTCCTACAAGCAAGACTTCTTTTCCGGTAAACGCAGTCACTTTTGAGCTCAAAGGATGCCACATGGTTCACGAAGCTCATACGTTTCTCGCTCTTCACTGAAAAGCATTGGATGTTAGAGGGCCTGTGGTTTGTATCAGTTTGAGAAGCAGAGTTGAACTAGATATGGTCCGTGTGTGTAGGAAACACAGTTCTTTTGTTCTGAGCACACTCACGTTTCCTGCCTTATTAGAGACTCTAGAAAGCAAGAGCGTGCTTCTTGCTCTAAAGCAGAGTGTGTTTCATGGATGAGAAGTGTGCTGTGTGTTTCCTTCAGAAATGGAGTTAAATGCCAGGCTCTGTGTCTTCCTACAAGCAAGACTTCGTTTCGGGTAAACGCAGTCACTTTTGAGTTCAAACGAAGCCACATGGTTCACGAAGCTCACACGTTTCTCGCTCTTCACTGAAAAGCACTGGATGTTAGAGGGTCTGTGGTTTGTATCAGTTTCAGAAGCAGAGTTGAACTAGATATGGTCCGTGTGTGTAGGAAACACAGTTCTTTTGTTCTGAGCACACGCACGTTTCCCGCCTTATTAGAGACTCTAGAAAGCAAGAGCGTGCTTCTTGCTCTAAAGCAGAGTGTGTTTCATGAATGAGAAGTGTGCTGTGTGTTTCTCTTCAGAAACGGAGTTAAATGCCAGGCTCTGTGTCTTCCTACAAGCAAGACTTCGTTTCGGGTAAACACAGTCACTTTTGAGCTCAAACGAAGCCACATGGTTCACGAAGATCACACGTTTCTCGCTCTTCACTGAAAAGCATTGGATGTTAGAGGGCCTGTGGTTTGTATCAGTTTCAGAAGCAGAGTTGAAGTAGATATGGTCCGTGTGTGTAGGAAACACAGTTCTTTTGTTCTGAGCACACTCACGTTTCCCGCCTTTTTAGAGACTCTAGAAAGCAAGAGCGTGCTTCTTGCTCTAAAACAGAGTGTGTTTCATGGATGAGAAGTCTGCTGTGTGTTTCTCTTCAGAAGCGGAGTTAAATGCCAGGCTCTGTGTCTTCCTACAAGCAAGACTTCGTTTTGGGTAAACGCAGTCACTTTTGAGCTCAAACGAAGCCACATGGTTCACGAAGCTCACACGTTTCTCGCTCTTCACTGAAAAGCATTGGATGTTAGAGGGCCTGTGGTTTGTATCAGTTTCAGAAGCAGAGTTGAACTAGATATGGTCCGTGTGTGTAGGAAACACAGTTCTTTTGTTCTGAGCACACTCACGTTTCCCGCCTCATTAGAGAGTCTAGAAAGCAAGAGTGTGCTTCTTGCTCTAAAGCAGAGTGTGTTTAATGGATGAGAAGTGTGCTGTGTGTTTCCCTTCAGAAACGGAGTTAAATGCCAGGCTCTGTGTCTTCCTACAAGCAAGACTTCGTTTAGGGTAAACGCAGTCACTTTTGAGCTCAAACGAAGCCACATGGTTCACGAAGATCACACGTTTCTCGCTCTTCACTGAAAAGCATTGGATGTTAGAGGGCCTGTGGTTTGTATCAGTTTCAGAAGCAGAGTTGAACTAGATATGGTCCGTGTGTGTAGGAAACACAGTTCTTTTGTTCTGAGCACACTCACGTTTCCCGCCTTTTTAGAGACTCTAGAAAGCAAGAGCGTGCTTCTTGCTCTAAAACAGAGTGTGTTTCATGGATGAGAAGTGTGCTGTGTGTTTCTCTTCAGAAACGGAGTTAAATGCCAGGCTCTGTGTCTTCCTACAAGCAAGACTTCGTTTCGGGTAAACGCAGTCACTTTTGAGCTCAAACGAAGCCACATGGTTCACGAAGATCACACGTTTCTCGCTCTTCACTGAAAAGCATTGGATGTTAGAGGGCCTGTGGTTTGTATCAGTTTCAGAAGCAGAGTTGAACTAGATATGGTCCGTGTGTGTAGGAAACACAGTTCTTTTGTTCTGAGCACACTCACGTTTCCCGCCTTTTTAGAGACTCTAGAAAGCAAGAGCGTGCTTCTTGCTCTAAAACAGAGTGTGTTTCATGGATGAGAAGTCTGCTGTGTGTTTCTCTTCAGAAACGGAGTTAAATGCCAGGCTCTGTGTCTTCCTACAAGCAAGACTTCGTTTCGGGTAAACGCAGTCACTTTTGAGCTCAAACGAAGCCACATGGTTCACGAAGCTCACATGTTTCTCGCTCTTCACTGAAAAGCATTGGATGTTTAGGCGCCTGTGGTTTGTATCAGTTTCAGAAGCAGAGTTGAACTAGATATGGTCCGTGGGTGTAGGAAACACATTTCTTTTGTTCTGAGCACACTCACGTTTCCCGCCTTATTAGAGACTCTAGAAAGCAAGTGCGTGCTTCTTGCTCTAAAGCAGAGTGTGTTTCATGGATGAGAAGTGTGCTGTGTGTTTCCTTCAGAAACGGAGTTAAATGCCAGGCTCTGTGTCTTCCTACAAGCAAGACTTCGTTTCGGGTAAACGCAGTCACTTTTGAGCTCAAACGAAGCCACATGGTTCACGAAGCTCACACGTTTCTCGCTCTTCACTGAAAAGCACTGGATGTTAGAGGGCCTGTGGTTTGTATCAGTTTCAGTAGCAGAGTTGAACTAGATATGGACCGTGTGTGTAGGAAACACAGTTCTTTTGTTCTGAGCACACTCACGTTTCCCGCCTTATTAGAGACTCTAGAAAGCAAGAGCGTGCTTCTTGTTCTAAAGCAGAGTGTGTGTCATGGATGAGAAGTGTGCTGTGTGTTTCCCTTCAGAAACGGAGTTAAATGCCAGGCTCTGTGTCTTCCTACAAGCAAGACTTCGTTTTGGGTAAACGCAGTCACTTTTGAGCTCAAACGAAGCCACATGGTTCACGGAGCTCACACGTTTCGCGCTCTTCACTGAAAAGCATTGGATGTTAGAGGGCCTGTGGTTTGTATCAGTTTCAGAAGCAGAGTTGAACTAGATATGGTCCGTGTGTGTAGGAAACACAGTTCGTTTGTTCTGAGCACACTCACGTTTCCCGCCTTATTAGAGACTCTAGAAAGCAAGAGCGTGCTTCTTGCTCTAAAGCAGAGTGTGTTTCATGGATGAGAAGTGTGCTGTGTGTTTCCCTTCAGAAACGGAGTTAAATGCCAGGCTCTGTGTCTTCCTACAAGCAAGACTTCGTTTTGGGTAAACGCAGTCACTTTTGAGCTCAAACGAAGCCACATGGTTCACGAAGCTGACACGTTTCTCGCTCTTCACTGAAAAGCATTGGATGTTAGAGGGCCTGTGGTTTGTATCAGTTTCAGAAGCAGAGTTGAACTAGATATGGTCCGTGTGTGTAGGAAACACAGTTCTTTTGTTCTGAGCACACTCACGTTTCCCGCCTTATTAGAGACTCTAGAAAGCAAGAGCGTGCTTCTTGCTCTAAAGCAGAGTGTGTTTCATGGATGAGAAGTGTGCTGTGTGTTTCCCTTCAGAAACGGAGTTAAATGCCAGGCTCTGTGTCTTCCTACAAGCAAGACTTCTTTTCCGGTAAACGCAGTCACTTTTGAGCTCAAAGGATGCCACATGGTTCACGAAGCTCATACGTTTCTCGCTCTTCACTGAAAAGCATTGGATGTTAGAGGGCCTGTGGTTTGTATCAGTTTCAGAAGCAGAGTTGAACTAGATATGGTCCGTGTGTGTAGAAAACACAGTTCTTTTGTTCTGAGCACACTCACGTTTCCCGCCTTTTTAGAGACTCTAGAAAGCAAGAGCGTGCTTCTTGCTCTAAAACAGAGTGTGTTTCATGGATGAGAAGTGTGCTGTGTGTTTCTCTTCAGAAACGGAGTTAAATGCCAGGCTCTGTGTCTTCCTACAAGCAAGACTTCATTTAGGGTAAACGCAGTCACTTTTGAGCTCAAACAAAGTCACATGGTTCACAAAGATCACACGTTTCTCGCTCTGAATTGTAAAGCATTGTATGTTAGTGGGACTATGATTTGTATCAGTTTCAGAAGCAGAGTTGAACTAGATATGGTCCGTGTGTGTAGGAAACACAGTTCTTTTGTTCTGAGCACACTCACGTTTCTGGCCTTTTTAGAGAATCTAGAAAGCAAGAGCGTGCTTCTTGCTCTAAAACAGAGTGTGTTTCATGGATGAGAAGTGTGCTGGGTGTTTCTCTTCAGAAACGGAGTTAAATGCCAGGCTCTGTGTCTTCCTACAAGCAAGACTTCGTTTCGGGTAAACGCAGTCACTTTTGAGCTCAAACGAAGCCACATGGTTCACGAAGCTCACACGTTTCTCGCTCTTCACTGAAAAGCATTGGATGTTAGAGGGCCTGTGGTTTGTATCAGTTTCAGAAGCAGAGTTGAAGTAGATATGGTCCGTGTGTGTAGGAAACACAGTTCTTTTGTTCTGAGCACACTCACGTTTCCCGCCTTTTTAGAGACTCTAGAAAGCAAGGGCGTGCTTCTTGCTCTAAAACAGAGTGTGTTTCATGGATGAGAAGTCTGCTGTGTTTTTCTCTTCAGAAGCGGAGTTAAATGCCAGGCTCTGTGTCTTCCTACAAGCAAGACTTCGTTTTGGGTAAACGCAGTCACTTTTGAGCTCAAACGAAGCCACATGGTTCACGAAGATCACACGTTTCTCGCTCTTCACTGAAAAGCATTGGATGTTAGAGGGCCTGTGGTTTGTATCAGTTTCAGAAGCAGAGTTGAACTAGATATGGTCCGTGTGTGTAGAAAACACAGTTCTTTTGTTCTGAGCACACTCACGTTTCCCGCCTTTTTAGAGACTCTAGAAAGCAAGAGCGTGCTTCTTGCTCTAAAACAGAGTGTGTTTCATGGATGAGAAGTGTGCTGTGTGTTTCTCTTCAGAAACGGAGTTAAATGCCAGGCTCTGTGTCTTCCTACAAGCAAGACTTCGTTTCGGGTAAACGCAGTCACTTTTGAGCTCAAACGAAGCCACATGGTTCACGAAGATCACACGTTTCTCGCTCTTCACTGAAAAGCATTGGATGTTAGAGGGCCTGTGGTTTGTATCAGTTTCAGAAGCAGAGTTGAACTAGATATGGTCCGTGAGTGTAGGAAACACAGTTCTTTTGTTCTGAGCACACTCACGTTTCCCGCCTTTTTAGAGACTCTAGAAAGCAAGAGCGTGCTTCTTGCTCTAAAACAGAGTGTGTTTCATGGATGAGAAGTCTGCTATGTGTTTCTCTTCAGAAACGGAGTTAAATGCCAGGCTCTGTGTCTTCCTACAAGCAAGACTTCGTTTCGGGTAAACGCAGTCACTTTTGAGCTCAAACGAAGCCACATGGTTCACGAAGCTCACATGTTTCTCGCTCTTCACTGAAAAGCATTGGATGTTTAGGGGCCTGTGGTTTGTATCAGTTTCAGAAGCAGAGTTGAACTAGATATGGTCCGTGCGTGTAGGAAACACATTTCTTTTGTTCTGAGCACACTCACGTTTCCCGCCTTATTAGAGACTCTAGAAAGCAAGTGCGTGCTTCTTGCTCTAAAGCAGAGTGTGTTTCATGGATGAGAAGTGTGCTGTGTGTTTCCTTCAGAAACGGAGTTAAATGCCAGGCTCTGTGTCTTCCTACAAGCAAGACTTCGTTTCGGGTAAACGCAGTCACTTTTGAGCTCAAACGAAGCCACATGGTTCACGAAGCTCACACGTTTCTCGCTCTTCACTGAAAAGCACTGGATGTTAGAGGGCCTGTGGTTTGTATAAGTTTCAGTAGCAGAGTTGAACTAGATATGGACCGTGTGTGTAGGAAACACAGTTCTTTTGTTCTGAGCACTCTCACGTTTCCCGCCTTATTAGAGACTCTAGAAAGCAAGAGCGTGCTTCTTGTTCTAAAGCAGAGTGTGTGTCATGGATGAGAAGTGTGCTGTGTGTTTCCCTTCAGAAACGGAGTTAAATGCCAGGCTCTGTGTCTTCCTACAAGCAAGACTTCGTTTTGGGTAAACGCAGTCACTTTTGAGCTCAAACGAAGCCACATGGTTCACGGAGCTCACACGTTTCACGCTCTTCACTGAAAAGCATTGGATGTTAGAGGGCCTGTGGTTTGTATCAGTTTCAGAAGCAGAGTTGAACTAGATATGGTCCGTGTGTGTAGGAAACACAGTTCGTTTGTTCTGAGCACACTCACGTTTCCCGCCTTATTAGAGACTCTAGAAAGCAAGAGCGTGCTTCTTGCTCTAAAGCAGAGTGTGTTTCATGGATGAGAAGTGTGCTGTGTGTTTCCCTTCAGAAACGGAGTTAAATGCCAGGCTCTGTGTCTTCCTACAAGCAAGACTTCGTTTTGGGTAAACGCAGTCACTTTTGAGCTCAAACGAAGCCACATGGTTCACGAAGCTGACACGTTTCTCGCTCTTCACTGAAAAGCATTGGATGTTAGAGGGCCTGTGGTTTGTATCAGTTTCAGAAGCAGAGTTGAACTAGATATGGTCCGTGTGTGTAGGAAACACAGTTCTTTTGTTCTGAGCACACTCACGTTTCCCGCCTTATTAGAGACTCTAGAAAGCAAGAGCGTGCTTCTTGCTCTAAAGCAGAGTGTGTTTCATGGATGAGAAGTGTGCTGTGTGTTTCTATTCAGAAACGGAGTTAAATGCCAGGCTCTGTGTCTTCCTACAAGCAAGACTTCTTTTCCGGTAAACGCAGTCACTTTTGAGCTCAAAGGATGCCACATGGTTCACGAAGCTCATACGTTTCTCGCTCTTCACTGAAAAGCATTGGATGTTAGAGGGCCTGTGGTTTGTATCAGTTTGAGAAGCAGAGTTGAACTAGATATGGTCCGTGTGTGTAGGAAACACAGTTCTTTTGTTCTGAGCACACTCACGTTTCCTGCCTTATTAGAGACTCTAGAAAGCAAGAGCGTGCTTCTTGCTCTAAAGCAGAGTGTGTTTCATGGATGAGAAGTGTGCTGTATGTTTCCTTCAGAAATGGAGTTAAATGCCAGGCTCTGTGTCTTCCTACAAGCAAGACTTCGTTTCGGGTAAACGCAGTCACTTTTGAGTTCAAACGAAGCCACATGGTTCACGAAGCTCACACGTTTCTCGCTCTTCACTGAAAAGCACTGGATGTTAGAGGGTCTGTGGTTTGTATCAGTTTCAGAAGCAGAGTTGAACTAGATATGGTCCGTGTGTGTAGGAAACACAGTTCTTTTGTTCTGAGCACACGCACGTTTCCCGCCTTATTAGAGACTCTAGAAAGCAAGAGCGTGCTTCTTGCTCTAAAGCAGAGTGTGTTTCATGAATGAGAAGTGTGCTGTGTGTTTCTCTTCAGAAACGGAGTTAAATGCCAGGCTCTGTGTCTTCCTACAAGCAAGACTTCGTTTCGGGTAAACACAGTCACTTTTGAGCTCAAACGAAGCCACATGGTTCACGAAGATCACACGTTTCTCGCTCTTCACTGAAAAGCATTGGATGTTAGAGGGCCTGTGGTTTGTATCAGTTTCAGAAGCAGAGTTGAAGTAGATATGGTCCGTGTGTGTAGGAAACACAGTTCTTTTGTTCTGAGCACACTCACGTTTCCCGCCTTTTTAGAGACTCTAGAAAGCAAGAGCGTGCTTCTTGCTCTAAAACAGAGTGTGTTTCATGGATGAGAAGTGTGCTGTGTGTTTCTCTTCAGAAGCGGAGTTAAATGCCAGGCTCTGTGTCTTCCTACAAGCAAGACTTCGTTTTGGGTAAACGCAGTCACTTTTGAGCTCAAACGAAGCCACATGGTTCACGAAGCTCACACGTTTCTCGCTCTTCACTGAAAAGCATTGGATGTTAGAGGGCCTGTGGTTTGTATCAGTTTCAGAAGCAAAGTTGAACTAGATATGGTCCGTGTGTGTAGGAAACACAGTTCTTTTGTTCTGAGCACACTCACGTTTCCCGCCTCATTAGAGACTCTAGAAAGCAAGAGTGTGCTTCTTGCTCTAAAGCAGAGTGTGTTTAATGGATGAGAAGTGTGCTGTGTGTTTCCCTTCAGAAACGGAGTTAAATGCCAGGCTCTGTGTCTTCCTACAAGCAAGACTTCGTTTAGGGTAAACGCAGTCACTTTTGAGCTCAAACGAAGCCACATGGTTCACGAAGATCACACGTTTCTTGCTCTTCACTGAAAAGCATTGGATGTTAGAGGGCCTGTGGTTTGTATCAGTTTCAGAAGCAGAGTTGAACTAGATATGGTCCGTGTGTGTAGGAAACACAGTTCTTTTGTTCTGAGCACACTCACGTTTCCCGCCTTTTTAGAGACTCTAGAAAGCAAGAGCGTGCTTCTTGCTCTAAAACAGAGTGTGTTTCATGGATGAGAAGTGTGCTGTGTGTTTCTCTTCAGAAACGGAGTTAAATGCCAGGCTCTGTGTCTTCCTACAAGCAAGACTTCGTTTCGGGTAAACGCAGTCACTTTTGAGCTCAAACGAAGCCACATGGTTCACGAAGATCACACGTTTCTCGCTCTTCACTGAAAAGCATTGGATGTTAGAGGGCCTGTGGTTTGTATCAGTTTCAGAAGCAGAGTTGAACTAGATATGGTCCGTGTGTGTAGGAAACACAGTTCTTTTGTTCTGAGCACACTCACGTTTCCCGCCTTTTTAGAGACTCTAGAAAGCAAGAGCGTGCTTCTTGCTCTAAAACAGAGTGTGTTTCATGGATGAGAAGTCTGCTGTGTGTTTCTCTTCAGAAACGGAGTTAAATGCCAGGCTCTGTGTCTTCCTACAAGCAAGACTTCGTTTCGGGTAAACGCAGTCACTTTTGAGCTCAAACGAAGCCACATGGTTCACGAAGCTCACATGTTTCTCGCTCTTCACTGAAAAGCATTGGATGTTTAGGCGCCTGTGGTTTGTATCAGTTTCAGAAGCAGAGTTGAACTAGATATGGTCCGTGGGTGTAGGAAACACATTTCTTTTGTTCTGAGCACACTCACGTTTCCCGCCTTATTAGAGACTCTAGAAAGCAAGTGCGTGCTTCTTGCTCTAAAGCAGAGTGTGTTTCATGGATGAGAAGTGTGCTGTGTGTTTCCTTCAGAAACGGAGTTAAATGCCAGGCTCTGTGTCTTCCTACAAGCAAGACTTCGTTTCGGGTAAACGCAGTCACTTTTGAGCTCAAACGAAGCCACATGGTTCACGAAGCTCACACGTTTCTCGCTCTTCACTGAAAAGCACTGGATGTTAGAGGGCCTGTGGTTTGTATCAGTTTCAGTAGCAGAGTTGAACTAGATATGGACCGTGTGTGTAGGAAACACAGTTCTTTTGTTCTGAGCACACTCACGTTTCCCGCCTTATTAGAGACTCTAGAAAGCAAGAGCGTGCTTCTTGTTCTAAAGCAGAGTGTGTGTCATGGATGAGAAGTGTGCTGTGTGTTTCCCTTCAGAAACGGAGTTAAATGCCAGGCTCTGTGTCTTCCTACAAGCAAGACTTCGTTTTGGGTAAACGCAGTCACTTTTGAGCTCAAACGAAGCCACATGGTTCACGGAGCTCACACGTTTCGCGCTCTTCACTGAAAAGCATTGGATGTTAGAGGGCCTGTGGTTTGTATCAGTTTCAGAAGCAGAGTTGAACTAGATATGGTCCGTGTGTGTAGGAAACACAGTTCGTTTGTTCTGAGCACACTCACGTTTCCCGCCTTATTAGAGACTCTAGAAAGCAAGAGCGTGCTTCTTGCTCTAAAGCAGAGTGTGTTTCATGGATGAGAAGTGTGCTGTGTGTTTCCCTTCAGAAACGGAGTTAAATGCCAGGCTCTGTGTCTTCCTACAAGCAAGACTTCGTTTTGGGTAAACGCAGTCACTTTTGAGCTCAAACGAAGCCACATGGTTCACGAAGCTGACACGTTTCTCGCTCTTCACTGAAAAGCATTGGATGTTAGAGGGCCTGTGGTTTGTATCAGTTTCAGAAGCAGAGTTGAACTAGATATGGTCCGTGTGTGTAGGAAACACAGTTCTTTTGTTCTGAGCACACTCACGTTTCCCGCCTTATTAGAGACTCTAGAAAGCAAGAGCGTGCTTCTTGCTCTAAAGCAGAGTGTGTTTCATGGATGAGAAGTGTGCTGTGTGTTTCCCTTCAGAAACGGAGTTAAATGCCAGGCTCTGTGTCTTCCTACAAGCAAGACTTCTTTTCCGGTAAACGCAGTCACTTTTGAGCTCAAAGGATGCCACATGGTTCACGAAGCTCATACGTATCTCGCTCTTCACTGAAAAGCATTGGATGTTAGAGGGCCTGTGGTTTGTATCAGTTTGAGAAGCAGAGTTGAACTAGATATGGTCCGTGTGTGTAGGAAACACAGTTCTGTTGTTCTGAGCACACTCACGTTTCTGGCCTTTTTAGAGACTCTAGAAAGCAAGAGCGTGCTTCTTGCTCTAAAACAGAGTGTGTTTCATGGATGAGAAGTGTGCTGGGTGTTTCTCTTCAGAAACGGAGTTAAATGCCAGGCTCTGTGTCTTCCTACAAGCAAGACTTCGTTTCGGGTAAACGCAGTCACTTTTGAGCTCAAACGAAGCCACATGGTTCACGAAGCTCACACGTTTCTCGCTCTTCACTGAAAAGCATTGGATGTTAGAGGGCCTGTGGTTTGTATCAGTTTCAGAAGCAGAGTTGAAGTAGATATGGTCCGTGTGTGTAGGAAACACAGTTCTTTTGTTCTGAGCACACTCACGTTTCCCGCCTTTTTAGAGACTCTAGAAAGCAAGGGCGTGCTTCTTGCTCTAAAACAGAGTGTGTTTCATGGATGAGAAGTCTGCTGTGTTTTTCTCTTCAGAAGCGGAGTTAAATGCCAGGCTCTGTGTCTTCCTACAAGCAAGACTTCGTTTTGGGTAAACGCAGTCACTTTTGAGCTCAAACGAAGCCACATGGTTCACGAAGATCACACGTTTCTCGCTCTTCACTGAAAAGCATTGGATGTTAGAGGGCCTGTGGTTTGTATCAGTTTCAGAAGCAGAGTTGAACTAGATATGGTCCGTGTGTGTAGAAAACACAGTTCTTTTGTTCTGAGCACACTCACGTTTCCCGCCTTTTTAGAGACTCTAGAAAGCAAGAGCGTGCTTCTTGCTCTAAAACAGAGTGTGTTTCATGGATGAGAAGTGTGCTGTGTGTTTCTCTTCAGAAACGGAGTTAAATGCCAGGCTCTGTGTCTTCCTACAAGCAAGACTTCGTTTCGGGTAAACGCAGTCACTTTTGAGCTCAAACGAAGCCACATGGTTCACGAAGATCACACGTTTCTCGCTCTTCACTGAAAAGCATTGGATGTTAGAGGGCCTGTGGTTTGTATCAGTTTCAGAAGCAGAGTTGAACTAGATATGGTCCGTGTGTGTAGGAAACACAGTTCTTTTGTTCTGAGCACACTCACGTTTCCCGCCTTTTTAGAGACTCTAGAAAGCAAGAGCGTGCTTCTTGCTCTAAAACAGAGTCTGTTTCATGGATGAGAAGTCTGCTATGTGTTTCTCTTCAGAAACGGAGTTAAATGCCAGGCTCTGTGTCTTCCTACAAGCAAGACTTCGTTTCGGGTAAACGCAGTCACTTTTGAGCTCAAACGAAGCCACATGGTTCACGAAGCTCACATGTTTCTCGCTCTTCACTGAAAAGCATTGGATGTTTAGGGGCCTGTGGTTTGTATCAGTTTCAGAAGCAGAGTTGAACTAGATATGGTCCGTGGGTGTAGGAAACACATTTCTTTTGTTCTGAGCACACTCACGTTTCCCGCCTTATTAGAGACTCTAGAAAGCAAGTGCGTGCTTCTTGCTCTAAAGCAGAGTGTGTTTCATGGATGAGAAGTGTGCTGTGTGTTTCCTTCAGAAACGGAGTTAAATGCCAGGCTCTGTGTCTTCCTACAAGCAAGACTTCGTTTCGGGTAAACGCAGTCACTTTTGAGCTCAAACGAAGCCACATGGTTCACGAAGCTCACACGTTTCTCGCTCTTCACTGAAAAGCACTGGATGTTAGAGGGCCTGTGGTTTGTATAAGTTTCAGTAGCAGAGTTGAACTAGATATGGACCGTGTGTGTAGGAAACACAGTTCTTTTGTTCTGAGCACTCTCACGTTTCCCGCCTTATTAGAGACTCTAGAAAGCAAGAGCGTGCTTCTTGTTCTAAAGCAGAGTGTGTGTCATGGATGAGAAGTGTGCTGTGTGTTTCCCTTCAGAAACGGAGTTAAATGCCAGGCTCTGTGTCTTCCTACAAGCAAGACTTCGTTTTGGGTAAACGCAGTCACTTTTGAGCTCAAACGAAGCCACATGGTTCACGGAGCTCACACGTTTCGCGCTCTTCACTGAAAAGCATTGGATGTTAGAGGGCCTGTGGTTTGTATCAGTTTCAGAAGCAGAGTTGAACTAGATATGGTCCGTGTGTGTAGGAAACACAGTTCGTTTGTTCTGAGCACACTCACGTTTCCCGCCTTATTAGAGACTCTAGAAAGCAAGAGCGTGCTTCTTGCTCTAAAGCAGAGTGTGTTTCATGGATGAGAAGTGTGCTGTGTGTTTCCCTTCAGAAACGGAGTTAAATGCCAGGCTCTGTGTCTTCCTACAAGCAAGACTTCGTTTTGGGTAAACGCAGTCACTTTTGAGCTCAAACGAAGCCACATGGTTCACGAAGCTGACACGTTTCTCGCTCTTCACTGAAAAGCATTGGATGTTAGAGGGCCTGTGGTTTGTATCAGTTTCAGAAGCAGAGTTGAACTAGATATGGTCCGTGTGTGTAGGAAACACAGTTCTTTTGTTCTGAGCACACTCACGTTTCCCGCCTTATTAGAGACTCTAGAAAGCAAGAGCGTGCTTCTTGCTCTAAAGCAGAGTGTGTTTCATGGATGAGAAGTGTGCTGTGTGTTTCTCTTCAGAAACGGAGTTAAATGCCAGGCTCTGTGTCTTCCTACAAGCAAGACTTCTTTTCCGGTAAACGCAGTCACTTTTGAGCTCAAAGGATGCCACATGGTTCACGAAGCTCATACGTTTCTCGCTCTTCACTGAAAAGCATTGGATGTTAGAGGGCCTGTGGTTTGTATCAGTTTGAGAAGCAGAGTTGAACTAGATATGGTCCGTGTGTGTAGGAAACACAGTTCTTTTGTTCTGAGCACACTCACGTTTCCTGCCTTATTAGAGACTCTAGAAAGCAAGAGCGTGCTTCTTGCTCTAAAGCAGAGTGTGTTTCATGGATGAGAAGTGTGCTGTGAGTTTCCTTCAGAAATGGAGTTAAATGCCAGGCTCTGTGTCTTCCTACAAGCAAGACTTCGTTTCGGGTAAACGCAGTCACTTTTGAGTTCAAACGAAGCCACATGGTTCACGAAGCTCACACGTTTCTCGCTCTTCACTGAAAAGCACTGGATGTTAGAGGGTCTGTGGTTTGTATCAGTTTCAGAAGCAGAGTTGAACTAGATATGGTCCGTGTGTGTAGGAAACACAGTTCTTTTGTTCTGAGCACACGCACGTTTCCCGCCTTATTAGAGACTCTAGAAAGCAAGAGCGTGCTTCTTGCTCTAAAGCAGAGTGTGTTTCATGAATGAGAAGTGTGCTGTGTGTTTCTCTTCAGAAACGGAGTTAAATGCCAGGCTCTGTGTCTTCCTACAAGCAAGACTTCGTTTCGGGTAAACACAGTCACTTTTGAGCTCAAACGAAGCCACATGGTTCACGAAGATCACACGTTTCTCGCTCTTCACTGAAAAGCATTGGATGTTAGAGGGCCTGTGGTTTGTATCAGTTTCAGAAGCAGAGTTGAAGTAGATATGGTCCGTGTGTGTAGGAAACACAGTTCTTTTGTTCTGAGCACACTCACGTTTCCCGCCTTTTTAGAGACTCTAGAAAGCAAGAGCGTGCTTCTTGCTCTAAAACAGAGTGTGTTTCATGGATGAGAAGTCTGCTGTGTGTTTCTCTTCAGAAGCGGAGTTAAATGCCAGGCTCTGTGTCTTCCTACAAGCAAGACTTCGTTTTGGGTAAACGCAGTCACTTTTGAGCTCAAACGAAGCCACATGGTTCACGAAGCTCACACGTTTCTCGCTCTTCACTGAAAAGCATTGGATGTTAGAGGGCCTGTGGTTTGTATCAGTTTCAGAAGCAAAGTTGAACTAGATATGGTCCGTGTGTGTAGGAAACACAGTTCTTTTGTTCTGAGCACACTCACGTTTCCCGCCTCATTAGAGACTCTAGAAAGCAAGAGTGTGCTTCTTGCTCTAAAGCAGAGTGTGTTTAATGGATGAGAAGTGTGCTGTGTGTTTCCCTTCAGAAACGGAGTTAAATGCCAGGCTCTGTGTCTTCCTACAAGCAAGACTTCGTTTAGGGTAAACGCAGTCACTTTTGAGCTCAAACGAAGCCACATGGTTCACGAAGATCACACGTTTCTCGCTCTTCACTGAAAAGCATTGGATGTTAGAGGGCCTGTGGTTTGTATCAGTTTCAGAAGCAGAGTTGAACTAGATATGGTCCGTGTGTGTAGGAAACACAGTTCTTTTGTTCTGAGCACACTCACGTTTCCCGCCTTTTTAGAGACTCTAGAAAGCAAGAGCGTGCTTCTTGCTCTAAAACAGAGTGTGTTTCATGGATGAGAAGTGTGCTGTGTGTTTCTCTTCAGAAACGGAGTTAAATGCCAGGCTCTGTGTCTTCCTACAAGCAAGACTTCGTTTCGGGTAAACGCAGTCACTTTTGAGCTCAAACGAAGCCACATGGTTCACGAAGATCACACGTTTCTCGCTCTTCACTGAAAAGCATTGGATGTTAGAGGGCCTGTGGTTTGTATCAGTTTCAGAAGCAGAGTTGAACTAGATATGGTCCGTGTGTGTAGGAAACACAGTTCTTTTGTTCTGAGCACACTCACGTTTCCCGCCTTTTTAGAGACTCTAGAAAGCAAGAGCGTGCTTCTTGCTCTAAAACAGAGTGTGTTTCATGGATGAGAAGTCTGCTGTGTGTTTCTCTTCAGAAACGGAGTTAAATGCCAGGCTCTGTGTCTTCCTACAAGCAAGACTTCGTTTCGGGTAAACGCAGTCACTTTTGAGCTCAAACGAAGCCACATGGTTCACGAAGCTCACATGTTTCTCGCTCTTCACTGAAAAGCATTGGATGTTTAGGCGCCTGTGGTTTGTATCAGTTTCAGAAGCAGAGTTGAACTAGATATGGTCCGTGGGTGTAGGAAACACATTTCTTTTGTTCTGAGCACACTCACGTTTCCCGCCTTATTAGAGACTCTAGAAAGCAAGTGCGTGCTTCTTGCTCTAAAGCAGAGTGTGTTTCATGGATGAGAAGTGTGCTGTGTGTTTCCTTCAGAAACGGAGTTAAATGCCAGGCTCTGTGTCTTCCTACAAGCAAGACTTCGTTTCGGGTAAACGCAGTCACTTTTGAGCTCAAACGAAGCCACATGGTTCACGAAGCTCACACGTTTCTCGCTCTTCACTGAAAAGCACTGGATGTTAGAGGGCCTGTGGTTTGTATCAGTTTCAGTAGCAGAGTTGAACTAGATATGGACCGTGTGTGTAGGAAACACAGTTCTTTTGTTCTGAGCACACTCACGTTTCCCGCCTTATTAGAGACTCTAGAAAGCAAGAGCGTGCTTCTTGTTCTAAAGCAGAGTGTGTGTCATGGATGAGAAGTGTGCTGTGTGTTTCCCTTCAGAAACGGAGTTAAATGCCAGGCTCTGTGTCTTCCTACAAGCAAGACTTCGTTTTGGGTAAACGCAGTCACTTTTGAGCTCAAACGAAGCCACATGGTTCACGGAGCTCACACGTTTCGCGCTCTTCACTGAAAAGCATTGGATGTTAGAGGGCCTGTGGTTTGTATCAGTTTCAGAAGCAGAGTTGAACTAGATATGGTCCGTGTGTGTAGGAAACACAGTTCGTTTGTTCTGAGCACACTCACGTTTCCCGCCTTATTAGAGACTCTAGAAAGCAAGAGCGTGCTTCTTGCTCTAAAGCAGAGTGTGTTTCATGGATGAGAAGTGTGCTGTGTGTTTCCCTTCAGAAACGGAGTTAAATGCCAGGCTCTGTGTCTTCCTACAAGCAAGACTTCGTTTTGGGTAAACGCAGTCACTTTTGAGCTCAAACGAAGCCACATGGTTCACGAAGCTGACACGTTTCTCGCTCTTCACTGAAAAGCATTGGATGTTAGAGGGCCTGTGGTTTGTATCAGTTTCAGAAGCAGAGTTGAACTAGATATGGTCCGTGTGTGTAGGAAACACAGTTCTTTTGTTCTGAGCACACTCACGTTTCCCGCCTTATTAGAGACTCTAGAAAGCAAGAGCGTGCTTCTTGCTCTAAAGCAGAGTGTGTTTCATGGATGAGAAGTGTGCTGTGTGTTTCCCTTCAGAAACGGAGTTAAATGCCAGGCTCTGTGTCTTCCTACAAGCAAGACTTCTTTTCCGGTAAACGCAGTCACTTTTGAGCTCAAAGGATGCCACATGGTTCACGAAGCTCATACGTATCTCGCTCTTCACTGAAAAGCATTGGATGTTAGAGGGCCTGTGGTTTGTATCAGTTTGAGAAGCAGAGTTGAACTAGATATGGTCCGTGTGTGTAGGAAACACAGTTCTGTTGTTCTGAGCACACTCACGTTTCTGGCCTTTTTAGAGACTCTAGAAAGCAAGAGCGTGCTTCTTGCTCTAAAACAGAGTGTGTTTCATGGATGAGAAGTGTGCTGGGTGTTTCTCTTCAGAAACGGAGTTAAATGCCAGGCTCTGTGTCTTCCTACAAGCAAGACTTCGTTTCGGGTAAACGCAGTCACTTTTGAGCTCAAACGAAGCCACATGGTTCACGAAGCTCACACGTTTCTCGCTCTTCACTGAAAAGCATTGGATGTTAGAGGGCCTGTGGTTTGTATCAGTTTCAGAAGCAGAGTTGAAGTAGATATGGTCCGTGTGTGTAGGAAACACAGTTCTTTTGTTCTGAGCACACTCACGTTTCCCGCCTTTTTAGAGACTCTAGAAAGCAAGGGCGTGCTTCTTGCTCTAAAACAGAGTGTGTTTCATGGATGAGAAGTCTGCTGTGTTTTTCTCTTCAGAAGCGGAGTTAAATGCCAGGCTCTGTGTCTTCCTACAAGCAAGACTTCGTTTTGGGTAAACGCAGTCACTTTTGAGCTCAAACGAAGCCACATGGTTCACGAAGATCACACGTTTCTCGCTCTTCACTGAAAAGCATTGGATGTTAGAGGGCCTGTGGTTTGTATCAGTTTCAGAAGCAGAGTTGAACTAGATATGGTCCGTGTGTGTAGAAAACACAGTTCTTTTGTTCTGAGCACACTCACGTTTCCCGCCTTTTTAGAGACTCTAGAAAGCAAGAGCGTGCTTCTTGCTCTAAAACAGAGTGTGTTTCATGGATGAGAAGTGTGCTGTGTGTTTCTCTTCAGAAACGGAGTTAAATGCCAGGCTCTGTGTCTTCCTACAAGCAAGACTTCGTTTCGGGTAAACGCAGTCACTTTTGAGCTCAAACGAAGCCACATGGTTCACGAAGATCACACGTTTCTCGCTCTTCACTGAAAAGCATTGGATGTTAGAGGGCCTGTGGTTTGTATCAGTTTCAGAAGCAGAGTTGAACTAGATATGGTCCGTGTGTGTAGGAAACACAGTTCTTTTGTTCTGAGCACACTCACGTTTCCCGCCTTTTTAGAGACTCTAGAAAGCAAGAGCGTGCTTCTTGCTCTAAAACAGAGTCTGTTTCATGGATGAGAAGTCTGCTATGTGTTTCTCTTCAGAAACGGAGTTAAATGCCAGGCTCTGTGTCTTCCTACAAGCAAGACTTCGTTTCGGGTAAACGCAGTCACTTTTGAGCTCAAACGAAGCCACATGGTTCACGAAGCTCACATGTTTCTCGCTCTTCACTGAAAAGCATTGGATGTTTAGGGGCCTGTGGTTTGTATCAGTTTCAGAAGCAGAGTTGAACTAGATATGGTCCGTGGGTGTAGGAAACACATTTCTTTTGTTCTGAGCACACTCACGTTTCCCGCCTTATTAGAGACTCTAGAAAGCAAGTGCGTGCTTCTTGCTCTAAAGCAGAGTGTGTTTCATGGATGAGAAGTGTGCTGTGTGTTTCCTTCAGAAACGGAGTTAAATGCCAGGCTCTGTGTCTTCCTACAAGCAAGACTTCGTTTCGGGTAAACGCAGTCACTTTTGAGCTCAAACGAAGCCACATGGTTCACGAAGCTCACACGTTTCTCGCTCTTCACTGAAAAGCACTGGATGTTAGAGGGCCTGTGGTTTGTATAAGTTTCAGTAGCAGAGTTGAACTAGATATGGTCCGTGTGTGTAGGAAACACAGTTCTTTTGTTCTGAGCACTCTCACGTTTCCCGCCTTATTCGAGATTCTAGAAAGCAAGAGCGTGCTTCTTGCTCTAAAGCAGAGTGTGTTTCATGGATGAGAAGTGTGCTGTGTGTTTCCCTTCAGAAACGGAGTTAAATGCCAGGCTCCGTGTCTTCCTACAAGCGAGACTTCGTTTCAGGTAAACGCAGTCACTTTTCAGCTCAAACGAAGCTATATTGTACACGAAGCTCACACGTTTCTCGCTCTTAACTGAAACGCATTGGATGTTACAGGGCCTGTGGTTTGTATCAGTTTCAGAAGCAGAGTTGAACTAGATATGGTCCGTGTGTGTAGGAAACACAGTTCTTTTGTTCTGAGCACTCTCACGTTTCCCGCCTTATTAGAGACTCTAGAAAGCAAGAGCGTGCTTCTTGCTCTAAAGCAGAGTGTGTTTCATGGATGAGAAGTGTGCTGTGTGTTTCCCTTCAGAAACGGAGTTAAATGCCAGGCTCTGTGTCTTCCTACAAGCGAGACTTCGTTTCAGGTAAACGCAGTCACTTTTCAGCTCAAACGAAGCTATATTGTACACGAAGCTCACACGTTACTCGCTCTTAACTGAAACGCATTGGATGTTAGAGGGCCTGTGGTTTGTATCAGTTTCAGAAGCCGAGTTGAACTAGATATGGTCCGTGTGTGTAGGAAACACAGTTCTTTTGTTCTGAGCACTCTCACGTTTCCCGCCTTATTAGAGACTCTAGAAAGCAAGAGCGTGCTTCTTGCTCTAAAGCAGAGTGTGTTTCATGGATGAGAAGTGTGCTGTGTGTTTCCCTTCAGAAACGGAGTTAAATGCCAGGCTCTGTGTCTTCCTACAAGCGAGACTTCGTTTCAGGTAAACGCAGTCACTTTTCAGCTCAAACGAAGCTATATTGTACACGAAGCTCACACGTTTCTCGCTCGTAACTGAAACGCATTGGATGTTAGAGGGCCTGTGGTTTGTATCAGTTTCAGAAGCCGAGTTGAACTAGATATGGTCCGTGTGTGTAGGAAACACAGTTCTTTTTTTCTGAGCACTCTCACGTTTCCCGCCTTATTAGAGACTCTAGAAAGCAAGAGCGTGCTTCTTGCTCTAAAGCAGAGTGTGTTTCATGGATGAGAAGTGTGCTGTGTGTTTCCCTTCAGAAACGGAGTCAAATGCCAGGCTCTGTGTCTTCCTACAAGCGAGACTTCGTTTCAGGTAAACGCAGTCACTTTTCAGCTCAAACGAAGCTATATGGTACACTAAGCTCACACGTTTCTCGCTCTTAACTGAAACGCATTGGATGTTAGAGGGCCTGTGGTTTGTATCAGTTTCAGAAGCAGAGTTGAACTAGATATGGTCCGTGTGTGTAGGAAACACAGTTCTTTTGTTCTGAGCACTCTCACGTTTCCCGCCTTATTCGAGACTCTAGAAAGCAAGAGCGTGCTTCTTGCTCTAAAGCAGAGTGTGTTTCATGGATGAGAAGTGTGCTGTGTGTTTCCCTTCAGAAACGGAGTTAAATGCCAGGCTCTGTGTCTTCCTACAAGCGAGACTTCGTTTCAGGTAAACGCAGTCACTTTTCAGCTCAAACGAAGCTATATTGTACACGAAGCTCACACGTTTCTCGCGCTTAACTGAAACGCATTGGATGTTAGAGGGCCTGTGGTTTGTATCAGTTTCAGAAGCAGAGTTGAACTAGATATGGTCCGTGTGTGTAGGAAACACAGTTCTTTTGTTCTGAGCACTCTCACGTTTCCCGCCTTATTCGAGACTCTAGAAAGCAGGAGCGTGCTTCTTGCTCTAAAGCAGAGTGTGTTTCATGGATGAGAAGTGTGCTGTGTGTTTCCCTTCAGAAACGGAGTTAAATGCCAGGCTCTGTGTCTTCCTACAAGCGAGACTTCGTTTCAGGTAAACGCAGTCACTTTTCAGCTCAAACGAAGCTATATTGTACACGAAGCTCACACGTTTCTCGCTCTTAACTGAAACGCATTGGATGTTCGAGGGCCTGTGGTTTGTATCAGTTTCAGAAGCAGAGTTGAACTAGATATGGTCCGTGTGTGTAGGAAACACAGTTCTTTTGTTCTGAGCACTCTCACGTTTCCCGCCTTATTCGAGATTCTAGAAAGCAAGAGCGTGCTTCTTGCTCTAAAGCAGAGTGTGTTTCATGGATGAGAAGTGTGCTGTGTGTTTCCCTTCAGAAACGGAGTTAAATGCCAGGCTCCGTGTCTTCCTACAAGCGAGACTTCGTTTCAGGTAAACGCAGTCACTTTTCAGCTCAAACGAAGCTATATTGTACACGAAGCTCACACGTTTCTCGCTCTTAACTGAAACGCATTGGATGTTACAGGGCCTGTGGTTTGTATCAGTTTCAGAAGCAGAGTTGAACTAGATATGGTCCGTGTGTGTAGGAAACACAGTTCTTTTGTTCTGAGCACTCTCACGTTTCCCGCCTTATTAGAGACTCTAGAAAGCAAGAGCGTGCTTCTTGCTCTAAAGCAGAGTGTGTTTCATGGATGAGAAGTGTGCTGTGTGTTTCCCTTCAGAAACGGAGTTAAATGCCAGGCTCTGTGTCTTCCTACAAGCGAGACTTCGTTTCAGGTAAACGCAGTCACTTTTCAGCTCAAACGAAGCTATATTGTACACGAAGCTCACACGTTACTCGCTCTTAACTGAAACGCATTGGATGTTAGAGGGCCTGTGGTTTGTATCAGTTTCAGAAGCCGAGTTGAACTAGATATGGTCCGTGTGTGTAGGAAACACAGTTCTTTTGTTCTGAGCACTCTCACGTTTCCCGCCTTATTAGAGACTCTAGAAAGCAAGAGCGTGCTTCTTGCTCTAAAGCAGAGTGTGTTTCATGGATGAGAAGTGTGCTGTGTGTTTCCCTTCAGAAACGGAGTTAAATGCCAGGCTCTGTGTCTTCCTACAAGCGAGACTTCGTTTCAGGTAAACGCAGTCACTTTTCAGCTCAAACGAAGCTATATTGTACACGAAGCTCACACGTTTCTCGCTCTTAACTGAAACGCATTGGATGTTCGAGGGCCTGTGGTTTGTATCAGTTTCAGAAGCAGAGTTGAACTAGATATGGTCCGTGTGTGTAGGAAACACAGTTCTTTTGTTCTGAGCACTCTCACGTTTCCCGCCTTATTAGAGACTCTAGAAAGCAAGAGCGTGCTTCTTGCTCTAAAGCAGAGTGTGTTTCATGGATGAGAAGTGTGCTGTGTGTTTCCCTTCAGAAACGGAGTCAAATGCCAGGCTCTGTGTCTTCCTACAAGCGAGACTTCGTTTCAGGTAAACGCAGTCACTTTTCAGCTCAAACGAAGCTATATGGTACACTAAGCTCACACGTTTCTCGCTCTTAACTGAAACGCATTGGATGTTAGAGGGCCTGTGGTTTGTATCAGTTTCAGAAGCAGAGTTGAACTAGATATGGTCCGTGTGTGTAGGAAACACAGTTCTTTTGTTCTGAGCACTCTCACGTTTCCCGCCTTATTAGAGACTGAAGAAAGCAAGAGCGTGCTTCTTGCTCTAAAGCAGAGTGTGTTTCATGGATGAGAAGTGTGCTGTGTGTTTCCCTTCAGAAACGGAGTTAAAAGCCAGGCTCTGTGTCTTCCTACAAGCGAGACTTTGGTTCAGGTAAACGCAGTCACTTTTCAGCTCAAACGAAGCTATATTGTACACGAAGCTCACACGTTTCTCGCTCTTAACTGAAACGCATTGGATGTTAGAGGGCCTGTGGTTTGTATCAGTTTCAGAAGCCGAGTTGAACTAGATATGGTCCGTGTGTGTAGGAAACACAGTTCTTTTGTTCTGAGCACTCTCACGTTTCCCGCCTTATTAGAGACTCTAGAAAGCAAGAGCGTGCTTCTTGCTCTAAAGCAGAGTGTGTTTCATGGATGAGAAGTGTGCTGTGTGTTTCCCTTCAGAAACGGAGTTAAATGCCAGGCTCTGTGTCTTCCTACAAGCAAGACTTCGTTTTGGGTAAACGCAGTCACTTTTGAGCTCAAACGAAGCCACATGGTTCACGAAGCTGACACGTTTCTCGCTCTTCACTGAAAAGCATTGGATGTTAGAGGGCCTGTGGTTTGTATCAGTTTCAGAAGCAGAGTTGAACTAGATATGGTCCGTGTGTGTAGGAAACACAGTTCTTTTGTTCTGAGCACACTCACGTTTCCCGCCTTATTAGAGACTCTAGAAAGCTAGAGCGTGCTTCTTGCTCTAAAGCAGAGTGTGTTTCATGGATGAGAAGTGTGCTGTGTGTTTCTCTTCAGAAACGGAGTTAAATGCCAGGCTCTGTGTCTTCCTACAAGCAAGACTTCTTTTCCGGTAAACGCAGTCACTTTTGAGCTCAAAGGATGCCACATGGTTCACGAAGCTCATACGTTTCTCGCTCTTCACTGAAAAGCATTGGATGTTAGAGGGCCTGTGGTTTGTATCAGTTTGAGAAGCAGAGTTGAACTAGATATGGTCCGTGTGTGTAGGAAACACAGTTCTTTTGTTCTGAGCACACTCACGTTTCCCGCCTTATTAGAGACTCTAGAAAGCAAGAGCGTGCTTCTTCTTCTAAAGCAGAGTGTGTGTCATGGATGAGAAGTGTGCTGTGTGTTTCCCTTCAGAAACGGAGTTAAATGCCAGGCTCTGTGTCTTCCTACAAGCAAGACTTCATTTTGGGTAAACGCAGTCACTTTTGAGCTCAAACGAAGCCACATGGTTCACGAAGCTCACACGTTTCTTGCTCTTCACTGAAAAGCATTGGATGTTAGAGGGCCTGTGGTTTGTATCAGTTTCAGAAGCAGAGTTGAACTAGACATGGTCCGTGTGTGTAGGAAACACAGTTCTTTTGTTCTGAGCACACTCACGTTACCCGCCTTATTAGAGACTCTAGAAAGCAAGAGCGTGCTTCTTGCTCTAAAGAAGAGTGTGTTTCATGGATGAGAAGTGAGCTGTGTGTTTCCCTTCAGAAACGGAGTTAAATGCCAGGCTCTGTGTCTTCCTACAAGCAAGACTTCATTTAGGGTAAACGCAGTCACTTTTGAGCTCCAACAAAGTCACATGGTTCACAAAGCTCACACGTTTCTCGCTCTGAATTGTAAAGCATTGGATGTTAGTGGGACTATGATTTGTATCAGTTTCAGAAGCAGAGTTGAACTAGATATGGTCCGTGTGTGTAGGAAACACAGTTCTTTTGTTCTGAGCACACTCACGTTTCTGGCCTTTTTAGAGACTCTAGAAAGCAAGAGCGTGCTTCTTGCTCTAAAACAGAGTGTGTTTCATGGAAGAGAAGTGTGCTGTGTGTTTCTCTTCAGAAACGGAGTTAAATGCCAGGCTCTGTGTCTTCCTACAAGCAAGACTTCGTTTCGGGTAAACGCAGTCACTTTTGAGCTCAAACGAAGCCACATGGTTCACGAAGCTCACACGTTTCTCGCTCTTCACTGAAAAGCATTGGATGTTAGAGGGCCTGTGGTTTGTATCAGTTTCAGAAGCAGAGTTGAACTAGATATGGTCCGTGTGTGTAGGAAACACAGTTCTTTTGTTCTGAGCACACTCACATTTCCCGCCTTTTTAGAGACTCTAGAAAGCAAGAGCGTGCTTCTTTCTCTAAAGCAGAGTGTGTTTCATGGATGAGAAGTGTGCTGTGTGTTTCTCTTCAGAAACGGAGTTAAATGCCAAGCTCTGTGTCTTCCTACAAGCAAGACTTCGTTTCGGGTAAACGCTGTCACTTTTGAGCTCAAAGGAAGCCACATGGTTCACGGAGCTCACACGTTTCTCGCTCTTCACTGAAAAGCATTGGATGTTAGAGGGCCTGTGGTTTGTATCAGTTTCAGTAGCAGAGTTGAACTAGATATGGTCCGTGTGTGTAGGAAACACAGTTCATTTGTTCTGAGCACACTCACGTTTCCCGCCTTATTAGAGACTCTAGAAAGCAAGAGCATGCTTCTTGCTCTAAAGCAGAGTGTGTTTCATGGATGAGAAGTGTGCTGTGTGTTTCCCTTCAGAAACGGAGTTAAATGCCAGTCTCTGTGTCTTCCTACAAGCAAGACTTCGTTTTGGGTAAACGCAGTCACTTTTGAGCTCAAACGAAGCCACATGGTTCACGAAGATCACACGTTTCTCGCTATTCACTGAAAAGCATTGGATGTTAGAGGGCCTGTGGTTTGTATCAGTTTCAGAAGCAGAGTTGAACTAGATATGGTCCGTGTGTGTAGGAAACACAGTTCTTTTGTTCTGAGCACACTCACGTTTCCCGCCTTATTAGAGACTCTAGAAAGCAAGAGCGTGCTTCTTGCTCTAAAGCAGAGTGTGTTTCATGGATGAGAAGTGAGCTGTGTGTTTCCCTTCAGAAACGGAGTTAAATGCCAGGCTCTGTCTCTTCCTACAAGCAAGACTTCGTTTAGGGTAAACACAGTCACTTTTGAGTTCAAACAAAGCCACATGGTTCACGAAGCTCACACGTTTCTCGTTTTTCACTAAAAAGCATTGGATGTTAGAGGGCCTCTGGTTTGTATCAGTTTCAGTAGCAGAGTTGAACTAGATATGGTCTGTGTGTGTAGGAAACACAGTTCTTTTGTTCTGAGCACACTCACGTTTCCCGCCTTATTCGAGACTCTAGAAAGCAAGAGCGTGCTTCTTGCTCTAAAGCAGACTGTGTTTCATGGATGAGAAGTGTGCTGTGTGTTTCTCTTCAGAAACGGAGTTAAATGACAGGCTCTGTGTCTTCCTACAAGCAAGACTTCGTTTCGGGTAAACGCTGTCACTTTTGAGCTCAAAGGAAGCCACATGGTTCCCGAAGCTGACACGTTTCTCGCTCTTCACTGAAAAGCATTGGATGTTAGAGGGCCTGTGGTTTGTATCAGTTTCAGAAGCAGAGTTGAACTAGATATGGTCCGTGTGTGTAGGAAACACAGTTCTTTTGTTCTGAGCACACTCACGTTTCCCGCCTTATTAGAGACTCTAGAAAGCTAGAGCGTGCTTCTTGCTCTAAAGCAGAGTGTGTTTCATGGATGAGAAGTGTGCTGTGTGTTTCTCTTCAGAAACGGAGTTAAATGCCAGGCTCTGTGTCTTCCTACAAGCAAGACTTCTTTTCCGGTAAACGCAGTCACTTTTGAGCTCAAAGGATGCCACATGGTTCACGAAGCTCATACGTTTCTCGCTCTTCACTGAAAAGCATTGGATGTTAGAGGGCCTGTGGTTTGTATCAGTTTGAGAAGCAGAGTTGAACTAGATATGGTCCGTGTGTGTAGGAAACACAGTTCTTTTGTTCTGAGCACACTCACGTTTCCCGCCTTATTAGAGACTCTAGAAAGCAAGAGCGTGCTTCTTCTTCTAAAGCAGAGTGTGTGTCATGGATGAGAAGTGTGCTGTGTGTTTCCCTTCAGAAACGGAGTTAAATGCCAGGCTCTGTGTCTTCCTACAAGCAAGACTTCATTTTGGGTAAACGCAGTCACTTTTGAGCTCAAACGAAGCCACATGGTTCACGAAGCTCACACGTTTCTTGCTCTTCACTGAAAAGCATTGGATGTTAGAGGGCCTGTGGTTTGTATCAGTTTCAGAAGCAGAGTTGAACTAGACATGGTCCGTGTGTGTAGGAAACACAGTTCTTTTGTTCTGAGCACACTCACGTTACCCGCCTTATTAGAGACTCTAGAAAGCAAGAGCGTGCTTCTTGCTCTAAAGAAGAGTGTGTTTCATGGATGAGAAGTGAGCTGTGTGTTTCCCTTCAGAAACGGAGTTAAATGCCAGGCTCTGTGTCTTCCTACAAGCAAGACTTCATTTAGGGTAAACGCAGTCACTTTTGAGCTCCAACAAAGTCACATGGTTCACAAAGCTCACACGTTTCTCGCTCTGAATTGTAAAGCATTGGATGTTAGTGGGACTATGATTTGTATCAGTTTCAGAAGCAGAGTTGAACTAGATATGGTCCGTGTGTGTAGGAAACACAGTTCTTTTGTTCTGAGCACACTCACGTTTCTGGCCTTTTTAGAGACTCTAGAAAGCAAGAGCGTGCTTCTTGCTCTAAAACAGAGTGTGTTTCATGGATGAGAAGTGTGCTGTGTGTTTCTCTTCAGAAACGGAGTTAAATGCCAGGCTCTGTGTCTTCCTACAAGCAAGACTTCGTTTCGGGTAAACGCAGTCACTTTTGAGCTCAAACGAAGCCACATGGTTCACGAAGCTCACACGTTTCTCGCTCTTCACTGAAAAGCATTGGATGTTAGAGGGCCTGTGGTTTGTATCAGTTTCAGAAGCAGAGTTGAACTAGATATGGTCCGTGTGTGTAGGAAACACAGTTCTTTTGTTCTGAGCACACTCACATTTCCCGCCTTTTTAGAGACTCTAGAAAGCAAGAGCGTGCTTCTTTCTCTAAAGCAGAGTGTGTTTCATGGATGAGAAGTGTGCTGTGTGTTTCTCTTCAGAAACGGAGTTAAATGCCAAGCTCTGTGTCTTCCTACAAGCAAGACTTCGTTTCGGGTAAACGCTGTCACTTTTGAGCTCAAAGGAAGCCACATGGTTCACGGAGCTCACACGTTTCTCGCTCTTCACTGAAAAGCATTGGATGTTAGAGGGCCTGTGGTTTGTATCAGTTTCAGTAGCAGAGTTGAACTAGATATGGTCCGTGTGTGTAGGAAACACAGTTCATTTGTTCTGAGCACACTCACGTTTCCCGCCTTATTAGAGACTCTAGAAAGCAAGAGCATGCTTCTTGCTCTAAAGCAGAGTGTGTTTCATGGATGAGAAGTGTGCTGTGTGTTTCCCTTCAGAAACGGAGTTAAATGCCAGTCTCTGTGTCTTCCTACAAGCAAGACTTCGTTTTGGGTAAACGCAGTCACTTTTGAGCTCAAACGAAGCCACATGGTTCACGAAGATCACACGTTTCTCGCTATTCACTGAAAAGCATTGGATGTTAGAGGGCCTGTGGTTTGTATCAGTTTCAGAAGCAGAGTTGAACTAGATATGGTCCGTGTGTGTAGGAAACACAGTTCTTTTGTTCTGAGCACACTCACGTTTCCCGCCTTATTAGAGACTCTAGAAAGCAAGAGCGTGCTTCTTGCTCTAAAGCAGAGTGTGTTTCATGGATGAGAAGTGAGCTGTGTGTTTCCCTTCAGAAACGGAGTTAAATGCCAGGCTCTGTCTCTTCCTACAAGCAAGACTTCGTTTAGGGTAAACACAGTCACTTTTGAGTTCAAACAAAGCCACATGGTTCACGAAGCTCACACGTTTCTCGTTTTTCACTAAAAAGCATTGGATGTTAGAGGGCCTCTGGTTTGTATCAGTTTCAGTAGCAGAGTTGAACTAGATATGGTCTGTGTGTGTAGGAAACACAGTTCTTTTGTTCTGAGCACACTCACGTTTCCCGCCTTATTCGAGACTCTAGAAAGCAAGAGCGTGCTTCTTGCTCTAAAGCAGACTGTGTTTCATGGATGAGAAGTGTGCTGTGTGTTTCTCTTCAGAAACGGAGTTAAATGACAGGCTCTGTGTCTTCCTACAAGCAAGACTTCGTTTCGGGTAAACGCTGTCACTTTTGAGCTCAAAGGAAGCCACATGGTTCACGAAGCTGACACGTTTCTCGCTCTTCACTGAAAAGCATTGGATGTTAGAGGGCCTGTGGTTTGTATCAGTTTCAGAAGCAGAGTTGAACTAGATATGGTCCGTGTGTGTAGGAAACACAGTTCTTTTGTTCTGAGCACACGCACGTTTCCCGCCTTATTAGAGACTCTAGAAAGCAAGAGCGTGCTTCTTGCTCTAAAGCAGAGTGTGTTTCATGAATGAGAATTGTGCTGTGTGTTTCTCTTCAGAAACGGAGTTAAATGCCAGGCTCTGTGTCTTCCTACAAGCAAGACTTCGTTTCGGGTAAACGCAGTCACTTTTGAGCTCAAACGAAGCCACATGGTTCACGAAGATCACACGTTTCTCGCTCTTCACTGAAAAGCATTGGATGTTAGAGGGCCTGTGGTTTGTATCAGTTTCAGAAGCAGAGTTGAAGTAGATATGGTCCGTGTGTGTAGGAAACACAGTTCTTTTGTTCTGAGCACACTCACGTTTCCCGCCTTTTTAGAGACTCTAGAAAGCAAGAGCGTGCTTCTTGCTCTAAAACAGACTGTGTTTCATGGATGAGAAGTCTGCTGTGTGTTTCTCTTCAGAAACGGAGTTAAATGCCAGGCTCTGTGTCTTCCTACAAGCAAGACTTCGTTTTGGGTAAACGCAGTCACTTTTGAGCTCAAACGAAGCCACATGGTTCACGAAGCTCACACGTTTCTCGCTCTTCACTGAAAAGCATTGGATGTTAGAGGGCCTGTGGTTTGTATCAGTTTCAGAAGCAGAGTTGAACTAGATATGGTCCGTGTGTGTAGGAAACACAGTTCTTTTGTTCTGAGCACACTCACGTTTCCCGCCTTATTAGAGACTCTAGAAAGCAAGAGTGTGCTTCTTGCTCTAAAGCAGAGTGTGTTTAATGGATGAGAAGTGTGCTGTGTGTTTCCCTTCAGAAACGGAGTTAAATGCCAGGCTCTGTGTCTTCCTACAAGCAAGACTTCGTTTCGGGTAAACGCAGTCACTTTTGAGCTCAAACGAAGCCACATGGTTCACGAAGATCACACGTTTCTCGCTCTTCACTGAAAAGCATTGGATGTTAGAGGGCCTGTGGTTTGTATCAGTTTCAGAAGCAGAGTTGAACTAGATATGGTCCGTGTGTGTAGGAAACACAGTTCTTTTGTTCTGAGCACACTCACGTTTCCCGCCTTATTAGAGACTCTAGAAAGCAAGAGCGTGCTTCTTGCTCTAAAGCAGAGTGTGTTTCATGGATGAGAAGTGTGCTGTGTGTTTCCCTTCAGAAACGGAGTTAAATGCCAGGCTCTGTGTCTTCCTACAAGCAAGACTTCGTTTTGGGTAAACGCAGTCACTTTTGAGGTCAAACGAAGCCACATGGTTCACGAAGTTCACACGTTTCTCGCTCTTCACTGAAAAGCATTGGATGTTAGAGGGCCTGTGGTTTGTATCAGTTTCAGAAGCAGAGTTGAACTAGATATGGTCCGTGTGTGTAGGAAACACAGTTCTTTTGTTCTGAGCACACTCACGTTTCCCGCCTTATTAGAGACTCTAGAAAGCAAGAGCGTGCTTCTTGCTCTAAAGCAGAGTGTGTTTCATGGATGAGAAGTGTGCTGTGTGTTTCTCTTCAGAAACGGAGTTAAATGCCAGGCTCTGTGTCTTCCTACAAGCAAGACATCGTTTCGGGTAAACGCAGTCACTTTTGAGCTCAAAAGAAGCCACATGGTTCACGAAGATCACACGTTTCTCGCTCTTCACTGAAAAGCATTGGATGTTAGAGGGCCTGTGGTTTGTATCAGTTTCAGAAGCAGAGTTGAACTAGATATGGTCCGTGTGTGTAGGAAACACAGATCTTTTGTTCTGAGCACACTCACGTTTCCCGCCTTATTAGAGACTCTAGAAAGCAAGAGCGTGCTTCTTGTTCTAAAGCAAAGTGTGTGTCATGGATGAGAAGTGTGCTGTGTGTTTCCCTTCAGAAACGGAGTTAAATGCCAGGCTCTTTGTCTTCCTACAAGCAAGACTTCATTTTGGGTAAACGCAGTCACTTTTGAGCTCAAACGTAGCCACATGGTTCACGAAGCTCACACGTTTCTTGCTCTTCACTGAAAAGCATTGGATGTTAGAGGGCCTGTGGTTTGTATCAGTTTCAGAAGCAGAGTTGAACTAGATATGGTCCGTGTGTGTAGGAAACACAGTTCTTTTGTTCTGAGCACACTCACGTTTCCCGCCTTATTAGAGACTCTAGAAAGCAAGAGCGTGCTTCTTGCTCTAAAGAAGTGTGTGTTTCATGGATGAGAAGTGAGCTGTGTGTTTCCCTTCAGAAACGGAGTTAAATGCCAGGCTCTGTGTCTTCCTACAAGCAAGACTTCGTTTAGGGTAAACGCAGTCACTTTTGAGCTCAAACAAAGCCACATGGTTCACAAAGCTCACACGTTTCTCGCTCTGAATTGTAAAGCATTGGATGTTAGAGGGACTATGATTTGTATCAGTTTCAGAAGCAGAGTTGAAGTAGATATGGTCCGTGTGTGTAGGAAACACAGTTCTTTTGTTCTGAGCACACTCACGTTTCCCGCCTTATTAGAGACTCTAGAAAGCAAGAGCGTGCTTCTTGCTCTAAAGCAGAGTGTGTTTCATGGATGAGAAGTGTGCAGTGTGTTTCCCTTCAGAAACGGAGTTAAATGCCAGGCTCTGTGTCTTCCTACAAGCAAGACTTCGTTTTGGGTAAAAGCAGTCACTTTTGAGCTCAAACGAAGCCACATGGTTCACGAAGCTGACACATTTCTCGCTCTTCACTGAAAAGCATTGGATGTTAGAGGGCCTGTGGTTTGTATCAGTTTCAGAAGCAGAGTTGAACTAGATATGGTCCGTGTGTGTAGGAAACACAGTTCTTTTGTTCTGAGCACACTCACGTTTCCCGCCTTATTAGAGACTCTAGAAAGCAAGAGCGTGCTTCTTGCTCTAAAGCAGAGTGTGTTTCATGGATGAGAAGTGTGCTGTGTGTTTCTCTTCAGAAACGGAGTTAAATGCCAGGCTCTGTGTCTTCCTACAAGCAAGACTTCGTTTCCGGTAAACGCAGTCACTTTTGAGCTCAAAGGAAGCCACATGGTTCACGAAGCTCATACGTTTCTCGCTCTTCACTGAAAAGCATTGGATGTTAGAGGGCCTGTGGTTTGTATCAGTTTGAGAAGCAGAGTTGAACTAGATATGGTCCGTGTGTGTAGGAAACACAGTTCTTTTGTTCTGAGCACACTCACGTTTCCCGCCTTATTAGAGACTCTAGAAAGCAAGAGCGTGCTTCTTCTTCTAAAGCAGAGTGTGTGTCATGGATGAGAAGTGTGCTGTGTGTTTCCCTTCAGAAACGGAGTTAAATGCCAGGCTCTGTGTCTTCCTACAAGCAAGACTTCATTTAGGGTAAACGCAGTCACTTTTGAGCTCAAACAAAGTCACATGGTTCACAAAGCTCACACGTTTCTCGCTCTGAATTGTAAAGCATTGGATGTTAGTGGGACTATGATTTGTATCAGTTTCAGAAGCAGAGTTGAACTAGATATGGTCCGTGTGTGTAGGAAACACAGTTCTTTTGTTCTGAGCACACTCACGTTTCTGGCCTTTTTAGAGACTCTAGAAAGCAAGAGCGTGCTTCTTGCTCTAAAACAGAGTGTGTTTCATGGATGAGAAGTGTGCTGTGTGTTTCTCTTCAGAAACGGAGTTAAATGCCAGGCTCTGTGTCTTCCTACAAGCAAGACTTCGTTTCGGGTAAACGCAGTCACTTTTGAGCTCAAACGAAGCCACATGGTTCACGAAGCTCACACGTTTCTCGCTCTTCACTGAAAAGCATTGGATGTTAGAGGGCCTGTGGTTTGTATGAGTTTCAGTAGCAGAGTTGAACTAGATATGGTCCGTGTGTGTAGGAAACACAGTTCATTTGTTCTGAGCACACTCACGTTTCCCGCCTTATTAGAGACTCTAGAAAGCAAGAGCATGCTTCTTGCTCTAAAGCAGAGTCTGTTTCATGGATGAGAAGTGTGCTGTGTGTTTCCCTTCAGAAACGGAGTTAAATGCCAGTCTCTGTGTCTTCCTACAAGCAAGACTTCGTTTTGGGTAAACGCAGTCACTTTTGAGCTCAAACGAAGCCACATGGTTCACGAAGATCACACGTTTCTCGCTATTCACTGAAAAGCATTGGATGTTAGAGGGCCTCTGGTTTGTATCAGTTTCAGAAGCAGAGTTGAACTAGATATGGTCCGTGTGTTTAGGAAACACAGTTCTTTTGTTCTGAGCACACTCACGTTTCCCGCCTTATTAGAGACTCTAGAAAGCAAGAGCGTGCTTCTTGCTCTAAAGCAGAGTGTGTTTCATGGATGAGAAGTGAGCTGTGTGTTTCCCTTCAGAAACGGAGTTAAATGCCAGGCTCTGTGTCTTCCTACAAGCAAGACTTCGTTTAGGGTAAACGCAGTCACTTTTGAGTTTAAACAAAGCCACATGGTTCACGAAGCTCACACGTTTCTCGTTTTTCACTAAAAAGCATTGGATGTTAGAGGGCCTCTGGTTTGTATCAGTTTCAGTAGCAGAGTTGAACTAGATATGGTCTGTGTGTGTAGGAAACACAGTTCTTTTGTTCTGAGCACACTCACGTTTCCCGCCTTATTCGAGAATCTAGAAAGCAAGAGCGTGCTTCTTGCTCTAAAGCAGAGTGTGTTTCATGGATGAGAAGTGTGCTGTGTGTTTCTCTTCAGAAACGGAGTTAAATGACAGGCTCTGTGTCTTCCTACAAGCAAGACTTCGTTTCGGGTAAACGCTGTCACTTTTGAGCTCAAAGGAAGCCACATGGTTCACGAAGCTGACACGTTTCTCGCTCTTCACTGAAAATCATTGGATGTTAGAGGGCCTGTGGTTTGTATCAGTTTCAGTAGCAGAGTTGAACTAGATATGGTCCGTGTGTGTAGGAAACACAGTTCATTTGTTCTGAGCACACTCACGTTTCCCGCCTTATTAGAGACTCTAGAAAGCAAGAGCGTGCTTCTTGCTCTAAAGCAGAGTGTGTTTCATGGATGAGAAGTGTGCTGTGTGTTTCCCTTCAGAAACGGAGTTAAATGCCAGGCTCTGTGTCTTCCTACAAGCAAGACTTCGTTTTGGGTAAACGCAGTCACTTTTGAGCTCAAACGAAGCCACATGGGTCACGAAGCTCACACGTTTCTCGCTCTTCACTGAAAAGCATTGGATGTTAGAGGGCCTGTGGTTTGTATCAGTTTCAGAAGCAGAGTTGAACTAAATATGGTCCGTGTGTGTAGGAAACACAGTTCTTTTGTTCTGAGCACACTCACGTTTCTGGCCTTTTTAGAGACTCTAGAAAGCAAGAGCGTGCTTCTTGCTCTAAAACAGAGTGTGTTTCATGGATGAGAAGTGTGCTGTGTGTTTCTCTTCAGAAACGGAGTTAAATGCCAGGCTCTGTGTCTTCCTAAAAGCAAGACTTCGTTTCGGGTAAACGCAGTCACTTTTGAGCTCAAACGAAGCCACATAGTTCACGAAGCTCACACGTTTCTCGCTCTTCACTGAAAAGCATTGGATGTTAGAGGGCCTGTGGTTTGTATCAGTTTCAGTAGCAGAGTTGAACTAGATATGGTCCGTGAGTGTAGGAAACACAGTTCATTTGTTCTGAGCACACTCACGTTTCCCGCCTTATTAGAGACTCTAGAAAGCAAGAGCGTGCTTCTTGCTCTAAAGCAGAGTGTGTGTCATGGATGAGAAGTGTGCTGTGTGTTTCCCTTCAGAAACGGAGTTAAATGCCAGGCTCTGTGTCTTCCTACAAGCAAGACTTCATTTAGGGTAAACGCAGTCACTTTTGAGCTCAAACAAAGTCACATGGTTCACAAAGCTCACACGTTTCTCGCTCTGAATTGTAAAGCATTGGATGTTAGTGGGACTATGATTTGTATCAGTTTCAGAAGCAGAGTTGAACTAGATATGGTCCGTGTGTGTAGGAAACACAGTTCTTTTGTTCTGAGCACACTCACGTTTCTGGCCTTTTTAGAGACTCTAGAAAGCAAGAGCGTGCTTCTTGCTCTAAAACAGAGTGTGTTTCATGGATGAGAAGTGTGCTGTGTGTTTCTCTTCAGAAACGGAGTTAAATGCCAGGCTCTGTGTCTTCCTACAAGCAAGACTTCGTTTCGGGTAAACGCAGTCACTTTTGAGCTCAAAGGAAGCCACATGGTTCACGAAGCTCACACGTTTCTCGCTCTTCACTGAAAAGCATTGGATGTTAGAGGGCCTGTGGTTTGTATCAGTTTCAGAAGCAGAGTTGAACTAGATATAGTCCGTGTGTGTAGGAAACACAGTTCTTTTGTTCTGAGCAGACTCACATTTCCTGCCTTTTTAGAGACTCTAGAAAGCAAGAGCGTGCTTCTTTCTCTAAAGCAGAGTGTGTTTCATGGATGAGAAGTGTGCTGTGTGTTTCTCTTCAGAAACGGAGTTAAATGCCAAGCTCTGTGTCTTCCTACAAGCAAGACTTCGTTTCGGGTAAACGCTGTCACTTTTGAGCTCAAAGGAAGCCACATGGTTCACGAAGCTCACACGTTTCTCGCTCTTCACTGAAAAGCATTGGATGTTAGAGGGCCTGTGGTTTGTATGAGTTTCAGTAGCAGAGTTGAACTAGATATGGTCCGTGTGTGTAGGAAACACAGTTCATTTGTTCTGAGCACACTCACGTTTCCCGCCTTATTAGAGACTCTAGAAAGCAAGAGCATGCTTCTTGCTCTAAAGCAGAGTGTGTTTCATGGATGAGAAGTGTGCTGTGTGTTTCCCTTCAGAAACGGAGTTAAATGCCAGTCTCTGTGTCTTCCTACAAGCAAGACTTCGTTTTGGGTAAACGCAGTCACTTTTGAGCTCAAACGAAGCCACATGGTTCACGAAGATCACACGTTTCTCGCTATTCACTGAAAAGCATTGGATGTTAGAGGGCCTGTGGTTTGTATCAGTTTCAGAAGCAGAGTTGAACTAGATATGGTCCGTGTGTGTAGGAAACACAGTTCTTTTGTTCTGAGCACACTCACGTTTCCCGCCTTATTAGAGACTCTAGAAAGCAAGAGCGTGCTTCTTGCTCTAAAGCAGAGTGTGTTTCATGGATGAGAAGTGAGCTGTGTGTTTCCCTTCAGAAACGGAGTTAAATGCCAGGCTCTGTGTCTTCCTACAAGCAAGACTTCGTTTAGGGTAAACGCAGTCACTTTTGAGTTCAAACAAAGCCACATGGTTCACGAAGCTCACACGTTTCTCGTTTTTCACTAAAAAGCATTGGATGTTAGAGGGCCTCTGGTTTGTATCAGTTTCAGTAGCAGAGTTGAACTAGATATGGTCTGTGTGTGTAGGAAACACAGTTCTTTTGTTCTGAGCACACTCACGTTTCCCGCCTTATTCGAGAATCTAGAAAGCAAGAGCGTGCTTCTTGCTCTAAAGCAGAGTGTGTTTCATGGATGAGAAGTGTGCTGTGTGTTTCTCTTCAGAAACGGAGTTAAATGACAGGCTCTGTGTCTTCCTACAAGCAAGACTTCGTTTCGGGTAAACGCTGTCACTTTTGAGCTCAAAGGAAGCCACATGGTTCACGAAGCTGACACGTTTCTCGCTCTTCACTGAAAATCATTGGATGTTAGAGGGCCTGTGGTTTGTATCAGTTTCAGTAGCAGAGTTGAACTAGATATGGTCCGTGTGTGTAGGAAACACAGTTCATTTGTTCTGAGCACACTCACGTTTCCTGTCTTATTAGAGACTCTAGAAAGCAAGAGCGTGCTTCTTGCTCTAAAGCAGAGTGTGTTTCATGGATGAGAAGTGTGCTGTGTGTTTCCCTTCAGAAACGGAGTTAAATGCCAGGCTCTGTGTCTTCCTACAAGCAAGACTTCGTTTTGGGTAAACGCAGTCACTTTTGAGCTCAAACGAAGCCACATGGGTCACGAAGCTCACACGTTTCTCGCTCTTCACTGAAAAGCATTGGATGTTAGAGGGCCTGTGGTTTGTATCAGTTTCAGAAGCAGAGTTGAACTAAATATGGTCCGTGTGTGTAGGAAACACAGTTCTTTTGTTCTGAGCACACTCACGTTTCTGGCCTTTTTAGAGACTCTAGAAAGCAAGAGCGTGCTTCTTGCTCTAAAACAGAGTGTGTTTCATGGATGAGAAGTGTGCTGTGTGTTTCTCTTCAGAAACGGAGTTAAATGCCAGGCTCTGTGTCTTCCTACAAGCAAGACTTCGTTTCGGGTAAACGCAGTCACTTTTGAGCTCAAACGAAGCCACATGGTTCACGAAGCTCACACGTTTCTCGCTCTTCACTGAAAAGCATTGGATGTTAGAGGGCCTGTGGTTTGTATCAGTTTCAGTAGCAGAGTTGAACTAGATATGGTCCGTGAGTGTAGGAAACACAGTTCATTTGTTCTGAGCACACTCACGTTTCCCGCCTTATTAGAGACTCTAGAAAGCAAGAGCGTGCTTCTTGCTCTAAAGCAGAGTGTGTGTCATGGATGAGAAGTGTGCTGTGTGTTTCCCTTCAGAAACGGAGTTAAATGCCAGGCTCTGTGTCTTCCTACAAGCAAGACTTCATTTAGGGTAAACGCAGTCACTTTTGAGCTCAAACAAAGTCACATGGTTCACAAAGCTCACACGTTTCTCGCTCTGAATTGTAAAGCATTGGATGTTAGTGGGACTATGATTTGTATCAGTTTCAGAAGCAGAGTTGAACTAGATATGGTCCGTGTGTGTAGGAAACACAGTTCTTTTGTTCTGAGCACACTCACGTTTCTGGCCTTTTTAGAGACTCTAGAAAGCAAGAGCGTGCTTCTTGCTCTAAAACAGAGTGTGTTTCATGGATGAGAAGTGTGCTGTGTGTTTCTCTTCAGAAACGGAGTTAAATGCCAGGCTCTGTGTCTTCCTACAAGCAAGACTTCGTTTCGGGTAAACGCAGTCACTTTTGAGCTCAAACGAAGCCACATGGTTCACGAAGCTCACACGTTTCTCGCTCTTCACTGAAAAGCATTGGATGTTAGAGGGCCTGTGGTTTGTATCAGTTTCAGAAGCAGAGTTGAACTAGATATAGTCCGTGTGTGTAGGAAACACAGTTCTTTTGTTCTGAGCAGACTCACATTTCCCGCCTTTTTAGAGACTCTAGAAAGCAAGAGCGTGCTTCTTTCTCTAAAGCAGAGTGTGTTTCATGGATGAGAAGTGTGCTGTGTGTTTCTCTTCAGAAACGGAGTTAAATGCCAAGCTCTGTGTCTTCCTACAAGCAAGACTTCGTTTCGGGTAAACGCTGTCACTTTTGAGCTCAAAGGAAGCCACATGGTTCACGAAGCTCACACGTTTCTCGCTCTTCACTGAAAAGCATTGGATGTTAGAGGGCCTGTGGTTTGTATGAGTTTCAGTAGCAGAGTTGAACTAGATATGGTCCGTGTGTGTAGGAAACACAGTTCATTTGTTCTGAGCACACTCACGTTTCCCGCCTTATTAGAGACTCTAGAAAGCAAGAGCATGCTTCTTGCTCTAAAGCAGAGTGTGTTTCATGGATGAGAAGTGTGCTGTGTGTTTCCCTTCAGAAACGGAGTTAAATGCCAGTCTCTGTGTCTTCCTACAAGCAAGACTTCGTTTTGGGTAAACGCAGTCACTTTTGAGCTCAAACGAAGCCACATGGTTCACGAAGATCACACGTTTCTCGATATTCACTGAAAAGCATTGGATGTTAGAGGGCCTGTGGTTTGTATCAGTTTCAGAAGCAGAGTTGAACTAGATATGGTCCGTGTGTGTAGGAAACACAGTTCTTTTGTTCTGAGCACACTCACGTTTCCCGCCTTATTAGAGACTCTAGAAAGCAAGAGCGTGCTTCTTGCTCTAAAGCAGAGTGTGTTTCATGGATGAGAAGTGAGCTGTGTGTTTCCCTTCAGAAACGGAGTTAAATGCCAGGCTCTGTGTCTTCCTACAAGCAAGACTTCGTTTAGGGTAAACGCAGTCACTTTTGAGTTCAAACAAAGCCACATGGTTCACGAAGCTCACACGTTTCTCGTTTTTCACTAAAAAGCATTGGATGTTAGAGGGCCTCTGGTTTGTATCAGTTTCAGTAGCAGAGTTGAACTAGATATGGTCTGTGTGTGTAGGAAACACAGTTCTTTTGTTCTGAGCACACTCACGTTTCCCGCCTTATTCGAGAATCTAGAAAGCAAGAGCGTGCTTCTTGCTCTAAAGCAGAGTGTGTTTCATGGATGAGAAGTGTGCTGTGTGTTTCTCTTCAGAAACGGAGTTAAATGCCAAGCTCTGTGTCTTCCTACAAGCAAGACTTCGTTTCGGGTAAACGCTGTCACTTTTGAGCTCAAAGGAAGCCACATGGTTCACGAAGCTCACACGTTTCTCGCTCTTCACTGAAAAGCATTGGATGTTAGAGGGCCTGTGGTTTGTATGAGTTTCAGTAGCAGAGTTGAACTAGATATGGTCCGTGTGTGTAGGAAACACAGTTCATTTGTTCTGAGCACACTCACGTTTCCCGCCTTATTAGAGACTCTAGAAAGCAAGAGCATGCTTCTTGCTCTAAAGCAGAGTGTGTTTCATGGATGAGAAGTGTGCTGTGTGTTTCCCTTCAGAAACGGAGTTAAATGCCAGTCTCTGTGTCTTCCTACAAGCAAGACTTCGTTTTGGGTAAACGCAGTCACTTTTGAGCTCAAACGAAGCCACATGGTTCACGAAGATCACACGTTTCTCGCTATTCACTGAAAAGCATTGGATGTTAGAGGGCCTGTGGTTTGTATCAGTTTCAGAAGCAGAGTTGAACTAGATATGGTCCGTGTGTGTAGGAAACACAGTTCTTTTGTTCTGAGCACACTCACGTTTCCCGCCTTATTAGAGACTCTAGAAAGCAAGAGCGTGCTTCTTGCTCTAAAGCAGAGTGTGTTTCATGGATGAGAAGTGAGCTGTGTGTTTCCCTTCAGAAACGGAGTTAAATGCCAGGCTCTGTGTCTTCCTACAAGCAAGACTTCGTTTAGGGTAAACGCAGTCACTTTTGAGTTCAAACAAAGCCACATGGTTCACGAAGCTCACACGTTTCTCGTTTTTCACTAAAAAGCATTGGATGTTAGAGGGCCTCTGGTTTGTATCAGTTTCAGTAGCAGAGTTGAACTAGATATGGTCTGTGTGTGTAGGAAACACAGTTCTTTTGTTCTGAGCACACTCACGTTTCCCGCCTTATTCGAGAATCTAGAAAGCAAGAGCGTGCTTCTTGCTCTAAAGCAGAGTGTGTTTCATGGATGAGAAGTGTGCTGTGTGTTTCTCTTCAGAAACGGAGTTAAATGACAGGCTCTTTGTCTTTCTACAAGCAAGACTTCGTTTCGGGTAAACGCTGTCACTTTTGAGCTCAAAGGAAGCCACATGGTTCACGAAGCTGACACGTTTCTCGCTCTTCACTGAAAATCATTGGATGTTAGAGGGCCTGTGGTTTGTATCAGTTTCAGTAGCAGAGTTGAACTAGATATGGTCCGTGTGTGTAGGAAACACAGTTCATTTGTTCTGAGCACACTCACGTTTCCCGTCTTATTAGAGACTCTAGAAAGCAAGAGCGTGCTTCTTGCTCTAAAGCAGAGTGTGTTTCATGGATGAGAAGTGTGCTGTGTGTTTCCCTTCAGAAACGGAGTTAAATGCCAGGCTCTGTGTCTTCCTACAAGCAAGACTTCGTTTTGGGTAAACGCAGTCACTTTTGAGCTCAAACGAAGCCACATGGGTCACGAAGCTCACACGTTTCTCGCTCTTCACTGAAAAGCATTGGATGTTAGAGGGCCTGTGGTTTGTATCAGTTTCAGAAGCAGAGTTGAACTAAATATGGTCCGTGTGTGTAGGAAACACAGTTCTTTTGTTCTGAGCACACTCACGTTTCTGGCCTTTTTAGAGACTCTAGAAAGCAAGAGCGTGCTTCTTGCTCTAAAGCAGAGTGTGTTTCATGGATGAGAAGTGTGCTGTGTGTTTCTCTTCAGAAACGGAGTTAAATGCCAAGCTCTGTGTCTTCCTACAAGCAAGACTTCGTTTCGGGTAAACGCTGTCACTTTTGAGCTCAAAGGAAGCCACATGGTTCACGAAGCTCACACGTTTCTCGCTCTTCACTGAAAAGCATTGGATGTTAGAGGGCCTGTGGTTTGTATGAGTTTCAGTAGCAGAGTTGAACTAGATATGGTCCGTGTGTGTAGGAAACACAGTTCATTTGTTCTGAGCACACTCACGTTTCCCTCCTTATTAGAGACTCTAGAAAGCAAGAGCATGCTTCTTGCTCTAAAGCAGAGTGTGTTTCATGGATGAGAAGTGTGCTGTGTGTTTCCCTTCAGAAACGGAGTTAAATGCCAGTCTCTGTGTCTTCCTACAAGCAAGACTTCGTTTTGGGTAAACGCAGTCACTTTTGAGCTCAAACGAAGCCACATGGTTCACGAAGATCACACGTTTCTCGCTATTCACTGAAAAGCATTGGATGTTAGAGGGCCTGTGGTTTGTATCAGTTTCAGAAGCAGAGTTGAACTAGATATGGTCCGTGTGTGTAGGAAACACAGTTCTTTTGTTCTGAGCACACTCACGTTTCCCGCCTTATTAGAGACTCTAGAAAGCAAGAGCGTGCTTCTTGCTCTAAAGCAGAGTGTGTTTCATGGATGAGAAGTGAGCTGTGTGTTTCCCTTCAGAAACGGAGTTAAATGCCAGGCTCTGTGTCTTCCTACAAGCAAGACTTCGTTTAGGGTAAACGCAGTCACTTTTGAGTTCAAACAAAGCCACATGGTTCACGAAGCTCACACGTTTCTCGTTTTTCACTAAAAAGCATTGGATGTTAGAGGGCCTCTGGTTTGTATCAGTTTCAGTAGCAGAGTTGAACTAGATATGGTCTGTGTGTGTAGGAAACACAGTTCTTTTGTTCTGAGCACACTCACGTTTCCCGCCTTATTCGAGAATCTAGAAAGCAAGAGCGTGCTTCTTGCTCTAAAGCAGAGTGTGTTTCATGGATGAGAAGTGTGCTGTGTGTTTCTCTTCAGAAACGGAGTTAAATGACAGGCTCTGTGTCTTCCTACAAGCAAGACTTCGTTTCGGGTAAACGCTGTCACTTTTGAGCTCAAAGGAAGCCACATGGTTCACGAAGCTGACACGTTTCTCGCTCTTCACTGAAAATCATTGGATGTTAGAGGGCCTGTGGTTTGTATCAGTTTCAGTAGCAGAGTTGAACTAGATATGGTCCGTGTGTGTAGGAAACACAGTTCATTTGTTCTGAGCACACTCACGTTTCCCGTCTTATTAGAGACTCTAGAAAGCAAGAGCGTGCTTCTTGCTCTAAAGCAGAGTGTGTTTCATGGATGAGAAGTGTGCTGTGTGTTTCCCTTCAGAAACGGAGTTAAATGCCAGGCTCTGTGTCTTCCTACAAGCAAGACTTCGTTTTGGGTAAACGCAGTCACTTTTGAGCTCAAACGAAGCCACATGGGTCACGAAGCTCACACGTTTCTCGCTCTTCACTGAAAAGCATTGGATGTTAGAGGGCCTGTGGTTTGTATCAGTTTCAGAAGCAGAGTTGAACTAAATATGGTCCGTGTGTGTAGGAAACACAGTTCTTTTGTTCTGAGCACACTCACGTTTCTGGCCTTTTTAGAGACTCTAGAAAGCAAGAGCGTGCTTCTTGCTCTAAAACAGAGTGTGTTTCATGGATGAGAAGTGTGCTGTGTGTTTCTCTTCAGAAACGGAGTTAAATGCCAGGCTCTGTGTCTTCCTACAAGCAAGACTTCGTTTCGGGTAAACGCAGTCACTTTTGAGCTCAAACGAAGCCACATGGTTCACGAAGCTCACACGTTTCTCGCTCTTCACTGAAAAGCATTGGATGTTAGAGGGCCTATGGTTTGTATCAGTTTCAGTAGCAGAGTTGAACTAGATATGGTCCGTGAGTGTAGGAAACACAGTTCATTTGTTCTGAGCACACTCACGTTTCCCGCCTTATTAGAGACTCTAGAAAGCAAGAGCGTGCTTCTTGCTCTAAAGCAGAGTGTGTGTCATGGATGAGAAGTTTGCTGTGTGTTTCCCTTCAGAAACGGAGTTAAATGCCAGGCTCTGTGTCTTCCTACCAGCAAGACTTCATTTAGGGTAAACGCAGTCACTTTTGAGCTCAAACAAAGTCACATGGTTCACAAAGCTCACACGTTTCTCGCTCTGAATTGTAAAGCATTGGATGTTAGTGGGACTATGATTTGTATCAGTTTCAGAAGCAGAGTTGAACTAGATATGGTCCGTGTGTGTAGGAAACACAGTTCTTTTGTTCTGAGCACACTCACGTTTCTGGCCTTTTTAGAGACTCTAGAAAGCAAGAGCGTGCTTCTTGCTCTAAAACAGAGTGTGTTTCATGGATGAGAAGTGTGCTGTGTGTTTCTCTTCAGAAACGGAGTTAAATGCCAGGCTCTGTGTCTTCCTACAAGCAAGACTTCGTTTCGGTTAAACGCAGTCACTTTTGAGCTCAAACGAAGCCACATGGTTCACGAAGCTCACACGTTTCTCGCTCTTCACTGAAAAGCATTGGATGTTAGAGGGCCTGTGGTTTGTATCAGTTTCAGAAGCAGAGTTGAACTAGATATAGTCCGTGTGTGTAGGAAACACAGTTCTTTTGTTCTGAGCAGACTCACATTTCCCGCCTTTTTAGAGACTCTAGAAAGCAAGAGCGTGCTTCTTTCTCTAAAGCAGAGTGTGTTTCATGGATGAGAAGTGTGCTGTGTGTTTCTCTTCAGAAACGGAGTTAAATGCCAAGCTCTGTGTCTTCCTACAAGCAAGACTTCGTTTCGGGTAAACGCTGTCACTTTTGAGCTCAAAGGAAGCCACATGGTTCACGAAGCTCACACGTTTCTCGCTCTTCACTGAAAAGCATTGGATGTTAGAGGGCCTGTGGTTTGTATGAGTTTCAGTAGCAGAGTTGAACTAGATATGGTCCGTGTGTGTAGGAAACACAGTTCATTTGTTCTGAGCACACTCACGTTTCCCGCCTTATTAGAGACTCTAGAAAGCAAGAGCATGCTTCTTGCTCTAAAGCAGAGTGTGTTTCATGGATGAGAAGTGTGCTGTGTGTTTCCCTTCAGAAACGGAGTTAAATGCCAGTCTCTGTGTCTTCCTACAAGCAAGACTTCGTTTTGGGTAAACGCAGTCACTTTTGAGCTCAAACGAAGCCACATGGTTCACGAAGATCACACGTTTCTCGCTATTCACTGAAAAGCATTGGATGTTAGAGGGCCTGTGGTTTGTATCAGTTTCAGAAGCAGAGTTGAACTAGATATGGTCCGTGTGTGTAGGAAACACAGTTCTTTTGTTCTGAGCACACTCACGTTTCCCGCCTTATTAGAGACTCTAGAAAGCAAGAGCGTGCTTCTTGCTCTAAAGCAGAGTGTGTTTCATGGATGAGAAGTGAGCTGTGTGTTTCCCTTCAGAAACGGAGTTAAATGCCAGGCTCTGTGTCTTCCTACAAGCAAGACTTCGTTTAGGGTAAACGCAGTCACTTTTGAGTTCAAACAAAGGCACATGGTTCACGAAGCTCACACGTTTCTCGTTTTTCACTAAAAAGCATTGGATGTTAGAGGGCCTCTGGTTTGTATCAGTTTCAGTAGCAGAGTTGAACTAGATATGGTCTGTGTGTGTAGGAAACACAGTTCTTTTGTTCTGAGCACACTCACGTTTCCCGCCTTATTCGAGAATCTAGAAAGCAAGAGCGTGCTTCTTGCTCTAAAGCAGAGTGTGTTTCATGGATGAGAAGTGTGCTGTGTGTTTCTCTTCAGAAACGGAGTTAAATGCCAGGCTCTGTGTCTTCCTACAAGCAAGACTTCGTTTCGGGTAAACGCTGTCACTTTTGAGCTCAAAGGAAGCCACATGGTTCACGAAGCTGACACGTTTCTCGCTCTTCACTGAAAATCATTGGATGTTAGAGAGCCTGTGGTTTGTATCAGTTTCAGTAGCAGAGTTGAACTAGATATGGTCCGTGTGTGTAGGAAACACAGTTCATTTGTTCTGAGCACACTCACGTTTCCCGCCTTATTAGAGACTCTAGAAAGCAAGAGCGTGCTTCTTGCTCTAAAGCAGAGTGTGTTTCATGGATGAGAAGTGTGCTGTGTGTTTCCCTTCAGAAACGGAGTTAAATGCCAGGCTCTGTGTCTTCCTACAAGCAAGACTTCGTTTTGTGTAAACGCAGTCACTTTTGAGCTCAAACGAAGCCACATGGGTCACGAAGCTCACACGTTTCTCGCTCTTCACTGAAAAGCATTGGATGTTAGAGGGCCTGTGGTTTGTATCAGTTTCAGAAGCAGAGTTGAACTAAATATGGTCCGTGTGTGTAGGAAACACAGTTCTTTTGTTCTGAGCACACTCACGTTTCTGGCCTTTTTAGAGACTCTAGAAAGCAAGAGCGTGCTTCTTGCTCTAAAACAGAGTGTGTTTCATGGATGAGAAGTGTGCTGTGTGTTTCTCTTCAGAAACGGAGTTAAATGCCAGGCTCTGTGTCTTCCTACAAGCAAGACTTCGTTTCGGGTAAACGCAGTCACTTTTGAGCTCAAACGAAGCCACATGGTTCACGAAGATCACACGTTTCTCGCTCTTCACTGAAAAGCATTGGATGTTAGAGGGCCTGTGGTTTGTATCAGTTTCAGTAGCAGAGTTGAACTAGATATGGTCCGTGAGTGTAGGAAACACAGTTCATTTGTTCTGAGCACACTCACGTTTCCCGCCTTATTAGAGACTCTAGAAAGCAAGAGCGTGCTTCTTGCTCTAAAGCAGAGTGTGTTTCATGGATGAGAAGTGTGCTGTGTGTTTCCCTTCAGAAACGGAGTTAAATGCCAGGCTCTGTGTCTTCCTACAAGCAAGACTTCGTTTCGGGTAAACGCAGTCACTTTTGAGCTCAAACGAAGCCACATGGTTCACGGAGCTCACACGTTTCGCGCTCTTCACTGAAAAGCATTGGATGTTAGAGGGCCTGTGGTTTGTATCAGTTTCAGAAGCAGAGTTGAACTAGATATGGTCCGTGTGTGTAGGAAACACAGTTCGTTTGTTCTGAGCACACTCACGTTTCCCGCCTTATTAGAGACTCTAGAAAGCAAGAGCGTGCTTCTTGCTCTAAAGCAGAGTGTGTTTCATGGATGAGAAGTGTGCTATGTGTTTCCCTTCAGAAACGGAGTTAAATGCCAGGCTCTGTGTCTTCCTACAAGCAAGACTTCGTTTTGGGTAAACGCAGTCACTTTTGAGCTCAAAGGAAGCCACATGGTTCACGAAGCTGACACTTTTCTCGCTCTTCACTGAAAAGCATTGGATGTTAGAGGGCCTGTGGTTTGTATCAGTTTCAGAAGCAGAGTTGAACTAGATATGGTCCGTGTGTGTAGGAAACACAGTTCTTTTGTTCTGAGCACACTCACGTTTCCCGCCTTATTAGAGACTCTAGAAAGCAAGAGCGTGCTTCTTGCTCTAAAGCAGAGTGTGTTTCATGGATGAGAAGTGTGCTGTGTGTTTCTCTTCAGAAACGGAGTTAAATGCCAGGCTCTGTGTCTTCCTACAAGCAAGACTTCGTTTCCGGTAAACGCAGTCACTTTTGAGCTCAAAGGAAGCCACATGGTTCACGAAGCTCACACGTTTCTCGCTCTTCACTGAAAAGCATTGGATGTTAGAGGGCCTGTGGTTTGTATCAGTTTCAGAAGCAGAGTTGAACTAGATATGGTCCGTGTGTGTAGGAAACACAGTTCTTTTGTTCTGAGCACACTCACGTTTCCCGCCTTATTAGAGACTCTAGAAAGCAAGAGCGTGCTTCTTGTTCTAAAGCAGAGTGTGTGTCATGGATGAGAAGTGTGATGTGTGTTTCCCTTCAGAAACGGAGTTAAATGCCAGGCTCTGTGTCTTCCTACAAGCAAGACATAATTTTGGGTAAACGCAGTCACTTTTGAGCTCAAACGAAGCCACATGGTTCACGAAGCTCACACGTTTCTTGCTCTTCACTGAAAAGCATTGGATGTTAGAGGGCCTGTGGTTTGTATCAGTTTCAGAAGCAGAGTTGAACTAGATATGGTCCGTGTGTGTAGGAAACACAGTTCTTTTGTTCTGAGCACACTCACGTTTCCCGCCTTATTAGAGACTCTAGAAAGCAAGAGCGTGCTTCTTGCTCTAAAGAAGAGTGTGTTTCATGGATGAGAAGTGAGCTGTGTGTTTCCCGTCAGAAACGGAGTTAAATGCCAGGCTCTGTGTCTTCCTACAAGCAAGACTTCGTTTAGGGTAAACGCAGTCACTTTTGAGCTCAAAAAAAGTCACATGGTTCACAAAGCTCACACGTTTCTCGCTCTGAATTGTAAAGCATTGGATGTTAGAGGGACTATGATTTGTATCAGTTTCAGAAGCAGAGTTGAACTAGATATGGTCCGTGTGTGTAGGAAACACTGTTCTTTTGTTCTGAGCACACTCACGTTTCTGGCCTTTTTAGAGACTCTAGAAAGCAAGAGCGTGCTTCTTGCTCTAAAACAGAGTGTGTTTCATGGATGAGAAGTGTGCTGTGTGTTTCTCTTCAGAAACGGAGTTAAATGCCAGGCTCTGTGTCTTCCTACAAGCAAGACTTCGTTTCGGGTAAACGCAGTCACTTTTGAGCTCAAACGAAGCCACATGGTTCACGAAGCTCACACGTTTCTTGCTCTTCACTGAAAAGCATTGGATGTTAGAGGGCCTGTGGTTTGTATCAGTTTCAGAAGCAGAGTTGAACTAGATATGGTCCGTGTGTGTAGGAAACACAGTTCTTTTGTTCTGAGCACACTCACATTTCCCGCCTTTTTAGAGACTCTAGAAAGCAAGAGCGTGCTTCTTTCTCTAAAGCAGAGTGTGTTTCATGGATGAGAAGTGTGCTGTGTGTTTCTCTTCAGAAACGGAGTTAAATGCCAAGCTCTGTGTCTTCCTACAAGCAAGACTTCGTTTCGGGTAAACGCTGTCACTTTTGAGCTCAAAGGAAGCCACATGGTTCACGAAGCTCACACGTTTCTCGCTCTTCACTGAAAAGCATTGGATGTTAGAGGGCCTGTGGTTTGTATCAGTTTCAGTAGCAGAGTTGAACTAGATATGGTCCGTGTGTGTAGGAAACACAGTTCATTTGTTCTGAGCACACTCACGTTTCCCGCCTTATTAGAGACTCTAGAAAGCAAGAGCATGCTTCTTGCTCTAAAGCAGAGTGTGTTTCATGGATGAGAAGTGTGCTGTGTGTTTCCCTTCAGAAACGGAGTTAAATGCCAGGCTCTGTGTCTTCCTACAAGCAAGACTTCGTTTTGGGTAAACGCAGTCACTTTTGAGCTCAAATGAAGCCACATGGTTCACGAAGATCACACGTTTCTCGCTATTCACTGAAAAGCATTGGATGTTAGAGGGCCTGTGGTTTGTATCAGTTTCAGAAGCAGAGTTGAACTAGATATGGTCCGTGTGTGTAGGAAACACAGTTCTTTTGTTCTGAGCACACTCACGTTTCCCGCCTTATTAGAGACTCTAGAAAGCAAGAGCGTGCTTCTTGCTCTAAAGAAGAGTGTGTTTCATGGATGAGAAGTGAGCTGTGTGTTTCCCTTCAGAAACGGAGTTATATGCCAGGCTCTGTGTCTTCCTACAAGCAAGACTTCGTTTAGGGTAAACGCAGTCACTTTTGAGTTCAAACAAAGCCACATGGTTCACGAAGCTCACATGTTTCTCGTTTTTCACTAAAAAGCATTGGATGTTAGAGAGCCTCTGGTTTGTATCAGTTTCAGTAGCAGAGTTGAACTAGATATGGTCTGTGTGTGTAGGAAACACAGTTCTTTTGTTCTGAGCACACTCACGTTTCCCGCCTTATTCGAGACTCTAGAAAGCAATAGCGTGCTTCTTGCTCTAAAGCAGAGTGTGTTTCATGGATGAGAAGTGTGCTGTGTGTTTCTCTTCAGAAACGGAGTTAAATGACAGGCTCTGTGTCTTCCTACAAGCAAGACTTCGTTTCGGGTAAACGCTGTCACTTTGGAGCTCAAAGGAAGCCACATGGTTCACGAAGCTCACACGTTTCTCGCTCTTCACTGAAAATCATTGGATGTTAGAGGGCCTGTGGTTTGTATCAGTTTCAGTAGCAGAGTTGAACTAGATATGGTCCGTGTGTGTAGGAAACACAGTTCATTTGTTCTGAGCACACTCACGTTTCCCGCCTTATTAGAGACTCTAGAAAGCAAGAGCGTGCTTCTTGCTCTAAAGCAGAGTGTGTTTCATGGATGAGAAGTGTGCTGTGTGTTTCCCTTCAGAAACGGAGTTAAATGCCAGGCTCTGTGTCTTCCTACAAGCAAGACTTCGTTTTGGGTAAACGCAGTCACTTTTGAGCTCAAACGAAGCCACATGGTTCACGAAGCTCACACGTTTCTCGCTCTTCACTGAAAAGCATTGGATGTTAGAGGGCCTGTGGTTTGTATCAGTTTCAGAAGCAGAGTTGAACTAGATATGGTCCGTGTGTGTAGGAAACACAGTTCTTTTGTTCTGAGCACACTCACGTTTCCCGCCTTATTAGAGACTCTAGAAAGCAAGAGCGTGCTTCTTGCTCTAAAGAAGAGTGTGTTTCATGGATGAGAAGTGAGCTGTGTGTTTCCCTTCAGAAACGGAGTTAAATGCCAGGCTCTGTGTCTTCCTACAAGCAAGACTTCGTTTTGGGTAAACGCAGTCACTTTTGAGCTCAAATGAAGCCACATGGTTCACGAAGATCACACGTTTCTCGCTATTCACTGAAAAGCATTGGATGTTAGAGGGCCTGTGGTTTGTATCAGTTTCAGAAGCAGAGTTGAACTAGATATGGTCCGTGTGTGTAGGAAACACAGTTCTTTTGTTCTGAGCACACTCACGTTTCCCGCCTTATTAGAGACTCTAGAAAGCAAGAGCGTGCTTCTTGCTCTAAAGAAGAGTGTGTTTCATGGATGAGAAGTGAGCTGTGTGTTTCCCTTCAGAAACGGAGTTATATGCCAGGCTCTGTGTCTTCCTACAAGCAAGACTTCGTTTAGGGTAAACGCAGTCACTTTTGAGTTCAAACAAAGCCACATGGTTCACGAAGCTCACATGTTTCTCGTTTTTCACTAAAAAGCATTGGATGTTAGAGGGCCTCTGGTTTGTATCAGTTTCAGTAGCAGAGTTGAACTAGATATGGTCTGTGTGTGTAGGAAACACAGTTCTTTTGTTCTGAGCACACTCACGTTTCCCGCCTTATTCGAGACTCTAGAAAGCAAGAGCGTGCTTCTTGCTCTAAAGCAGAGTGTGTTTCATGGATGAGAAGTGTGCTGTGTGTTTCTCTTCAGAAACGGAGTTAAATGACAGGCTCTGTGTCTTCCTACAAGCAAGACTTCGTTTCGGGTAAACGCTGTCACTTTTGAGCTCAAAGGAAGCCACATGGTTCACGAAGCTCACACGTTTCTCGCTCTTCACTGAAAATCATTGGATGTTAGAGGGCCTGTGGTTTGTATCAGTTTCAGTAGCAGAGTTGAACTAGATATGGTCCGTGTGTGTAGGAAACACAGTTCATTTGTTCTGAGCACACTCACGTTTCCCGCCTTATTAGAGACTCTAGAAAGCAAGAGCGTGCTTCTTGCTCTAAAGCAGAGTGTGTTTCATGGATGAGAAGTGTGCTGTGTGTTTCCCTTCAGAAACGGAGTTAAATGCCAGGCTCTGTGTCTTCCTACAAGCAAGACTTCGTTTTGGGTAAACGCAGTCACTTTTGAGCTCAAACGAAGCCACATGGTTCACGAAGCTCACACGTTTCTCGCTCTTCACTGAAAAGCATTGGATGTTAGAGGGCCTGTGGTTTGTATCAGTTTCAGAAGCAGAGTTGAACTAGATATGGTCTGTGTGTGTAGGAAACACAGTTCTTTTGTTCTGAGCACACTCACGTTTCCCGCCTTATTAGAGACTCTAGAAAGCAAGAGCGTGCTTCTTGCTCTAAAGAAGAGTGTGTTTCATGGATGAGAAGTGAGCTGTGTGTTTCCCTTCAGAAACGGAGTTAAATGCCAGGCTCTGTGTCTTCCTACAAGCAAGACTTCGTTTAGGGTAAACGCAGTCACTTTTGAGCTCAAACAAAGCCACATGGTTCACAAAGCTCACACGTTTCTCGCTTTTCACTAAAAAGCATTGGATGTTAGAGGGCCTGTGGTTTGTATCAGTTTCAGTAGCAGAGTTGAACTAGATATGGTCTATGTGTGTAGGAAACACAGTTCTTTTGTTCGGAGCACACTCACGTTTCCCGCCTTATTAGAGACTCTAGAAAGCAAGAGCGTTCTTCTTGCTCTAAAGCAGAGTGTGTTTCATGGATGAGAAGTGTGCTGTGTGTTTCCCTTCAGAAACGAGTTAAATGCCAGGCTCTGTGTCTTCCTACAAGCAAGACTTTGTTTCGTGTAAACGCAGACACTTTTGAGCTCAAACGAAGCCACATGGTTCACAAAGCTCACACGTTTCTCGCTCTGAATTATAAAGCATTGGATGTTAGAGGGACTATGATTTGTATCAGTTTCAGAAGCAGAGTTGAACTAGATATGGTCCGTGTGTGTAGGAAACACAGTTCTTTTGTTCTGAGCACACTCACGTTTCTGGCCTTTTTAGAGACTCTAGAAAGCAAGAGCGTGCTTCTTGCTCTAAAACAGAGTGTGTTTCATGGATGAGAAGTGTGCTGTGTGTTTCTCTTCAGAAACGGAGTTAAATGCCAGGCTCTGTGTCTTCCTACAAGCAAGACTTCGTTTCGGGTAAACGCAGTCACTTTTGAGCTCAAACGAAGCCACATGGTTCACGAAGCTCACACGTTTCTCGCTCTTAACTTAAACGCATTGGATGTTAGAGGGCCTGTGGTTTGTATCAGTTTCAGAAGCAGAGTTGAACTAGATATCGTCCGTGTGTGTAGGAAACACAGTTCTTTTGTTCTGAGCACACTCATGTTTCCCGCCTTATTAGAGACTCTAGAAAGCAAGAGCGTGCTTCTTTCTCTAAAGCAGAGTGTGTTTCGTGGATGAGAAGTGTGCTGTGTGTTTCTCTTCAGAAACGGAGTTAAATGCCAGGCTCTGTGTCTTCCTACAAGCAAGACTTCGTTTCGGGTAAACGCTGTCACTTTTGAGCTCAAAGGAAGCCACATGGTTCACGAAGCTCACACGTTTCTCGCTCTTCACTGAAAAGCATTGGATGTTAGAGGGCCTGTGGTTTGTATCAGTTTCAGTAGCAGAGTTGAACTAGATATGGTCCGTGTGTGTAGGAAACACAGTTCATTTGTTCTGAGCACACTCACCTTTCCCGCCTTATTAGAGACTCTAGAAAGCAAGAGCGTGCTTCTTGCTCTAAAGCAGAGTGTGTTTCATGGATGAGAAGTGTGCTGTGTGTTTCCCTTCAGAAACGAGTTAAATGCCAGGCTCTGTGTCTTCCTACAAGCAAGATTTTGTTTCGTGTAAACGCAGTCAATTTTGAGCTCAAAAGAAGCCACATGGTTCACAAAGCTCACACGTTTCTCGCTCTGAATTGAAAAGCATTGGATGTTAGAGGGCCTATGATTTGTATCAGTTTCAGAAGCAGAGTTGAACTGGATATGGTCCGTGTGTGTAGGAAACACAGTTCTTTTGTTTTGAGCACACTCACGTTTCCCGCCTTTTTAGAGACTCTAGAAAGCAAGAGCGTGCTTCTTGCTCTAAAACAGAGTGTGTTTCATGGATGAGAACTGTGCTGTGTGTTTCTCTTCAGAAACGGAGTTAAATGCCAGGCTCTGTGTCTTCCTACAAGCAAGACTTCGTTTCGGGTAAACGCAGTCACTTTTGAGCTCAAACGAAGCCACATGGTTCACGAAGATCACACGTTTCTCGCTCTTCACTGAAAAGCATTGGATGTTTAGGGGCCTTTTGTTTGTATCAGTTTCAGAAGCAGAGTTGAACTAGATATGGTCCGTGGGTGTAGGAAACACATTTCTTTTGTTCTGAGCACACTCACGTTTCCCGCCTTATTAGAGACTCTAGAAAGCAAGTGCGTGCTTCTTGCTCTAAAGCAGAGTGTGTTTCATGGATGAGAAGTGTGCTGTGTGTTTCCTTCAGAAACGGAGTTAAATGCCAGGCTCTGTGTCTTCCTACAAGCAAGACTTCGTTTAGGGTAAACGCAGTCACCTTTGAGCTCAAACGAAGCCACATGGTTCACGAAGCTCACACGTTTCTCGCTCTTCATTGAAAAGCACTGGATGTTAGAGGGCCTGTGGTTTGTATCAGTTTCAGTAGCAGAGTTGAACTAGATATGGACTGTGTGTGTAGGAAACACAGTTCTTTTGTTCTGAGCACACTCACGTTTCCCGCCTTATTAGAGACTCTAGAAAGCAAGAGCGTGCTTCTTGCTCTAAAGCAGAGTGTGTTTCATGGATGAGAATTGTGCTGTGTGTTTCTCTTCAGAAACGGAGTTAAATGCCAGGCTCTGTGTCTTCCTACAAGCAAGACTTCGTTTCGGGTAAACGCAGTCACTTTTGAGCTCAAACGAAGCCACATGGTTCACGAAGATCACACGTTTCTCGCTCTTCACTGAAAAGCATTGGATGTTAGAGGGCCTGTGGTTTGTATCAGTTTCAGAAGCAGAGTTGAACTAGATATGGTCCGTGTGTGTAGGAAACACAGTTCTTTTGTTCTGAGCACACTCACGTTTCCCGCCTTATTAGAGACTCTAGAAAGCAAGAGCGTGCTTCTTGTTCTAAAGCAGAGTGTGTGTCATGGATGAGAAGTGTGCTGTGTGTTTCCCTTCAGAAACGGAGTTAAATGCCAGGCTCTGTGTCTTCCTACAAGCAAGACTTCATTTTGGGTAAACGCAGTCACTTTTGAGCTCAAACGAAAGCCACATGGTTCACGAAGCTCACACGTTTCTTGCTCTTCACTGAAAAGCATTGGATGTTAGAGGGCCTGTGGTTTGTATCAGTTTCAGAAGCAGAGTTGAACTAGATATGGTCCGTGTGTGTAGGAAACACAGTTCTTTTGTTCTGAGCACACTCACGTTTCCCGCCTTATTAGAGACTCTAGAAAGCAAGAGCGTGCTTCTTGCTCTAAAGAAGAGTGTGTTTCATGGATGAGAAGTGAGCTGTGTGTTTCCCTTCAGAAACGGAGTTAAATGCCACGCTCTGTGTCTTCCTACAAGCAAGACTTCGTTTAGGGTAAACGCAGTCACTTTTGAGCTCAAACAAAGCCACATGGTTCACAAAGCTCACACGTTTCTCGCTTTTCACTAAAAAGCATTGGATGTTAGAGGGCCTGTGGTTTGTATCAGTTTCAGTAGCAGAGTTGAACTAGATATGGTCTGTGTGTGTAGGAAACACAGTTCTTTTGTTCGGAGCACACTCACGTTTCCCGCCTTATTAGAGACTCTAGAAAGCAAGAGCGTGCTTCTTGCTCTAAAGCAGAGTGTGTTTCATGGATGAGAAGTGTGCTGTGTGTTTCCCTTCAGAAACGGAGTTAAATGCCAGGCTCTGTGTCTTCCTACAAGCAAGACTTTGTTTCGTGTAAACGCAGACACTTTTGAGCTCAAACGAAGCCACATGGTTCACAAAGCTCACACGTTTCTCGCTCTGAATTGTAAAGCATTGGATGTTAGAGGGACTATGATTTGTATCAGTTTCAGAAGCAGAGTTGAACTAGATATGGTCCGTGTGTGTAGGAAACACAGTTCTTTTGTTCTGAGCACACTCACGTTTCTGGCCTTTTTAGAGACTCTAGAAAGCAAGAGCGTGCTTCTTGCTCTAAAGCAGAGTGTGTTTCATGGATGAGAAGTGTGCTGTGTGTTTCTCTTCAGAAACGGATTTAAATGCCAGGCTCTGTGTCTTCCTACAAGCAAGACTTCGTTTCGGGTAAACGCTGTCACTTTTGAGCTAAAGGAAGTCACATGGTTCACGAAGCTCACACGTTTCTCGCTCTTCACTGAAAAGCATTGGATGTTAGAGGGCCTGTGGTTTGTATCAGTTTCAGTAGCAGAGTTGAACTAGATATGGTCCGTGTGTGTAGGAAACACAGTTCATTTGTTCTGAGCACACTCACGTTTCCCGCCTTATTAGAGACTCTAGAAAGCAAGAGCGTGCTTCTTGCTCTAAAGCAGAGTGTGTTTCATGGATGAGAAGTGTGCTGTGTGTTTCCCTTCAGAAACGGAGTTAAATGCCAGGCTCTGTGTCTTCCTACAAGCAAGACTTCGTTTTGGGTAAACGCAGTCACTTTTGAGCTCAAACGAAGCCACATGGTTCACGAAGCTCACACGATTCTCGCTCTTCACTGAAAAGCATTGGATGTTAGAGGGCCTGTGGTTTGTATCAGTTTCAGAAGCAGAGTTGAACTAGATATGGTCCGTGTGTGTAGGAAACACAGTTCTTTTGTTCTGAGCACACTCACGTTTCCCGCCTTATTAGAGACTATAGAAAGCAAGAGCGTGCTTCTTGCTCTAAAGCAGAGTGTGTTTCATGGATGAGAAGTGTGCTGTGTGTTTCTCTTCAGAAACGGAGTTAAATGCCAGGCTCTGTGTCTTCCTACAAGCAAGACATCGTTTCGGGTAAACGCAGTCACTTTTCAGCTCAAACGAAGCCACATGGTTCACGAAGATCACACGTTTCTCGCTCTTCACTGAAAAGCATTGGATGTTAGAGGGCCTGTGGTTTGTATCAGTTTCAGAAGCAGAGTTGAACTAGATATGGTCCGTGTGTGTAGGAAACACAGTTCTTTTGTTCTGAGCACACTCACGTTTCCCGCCTTATTAGAGACTCTAGAAAGCAAGAGCGTGCTTCTTGTTCTAAAGCAGAGTGTGTGTCATGGATGAGAAGTGTGCTGTGTGTTTCCCTTCAGAAACGGAGTTAAATGCCAGGCTCTGTGTCTTCCTACAAGCAAGACTTCATTTTGGGTAAACGCAGTCACTTTTGGGCTCAAACGAAGCCACATGGTTCACGAAGCTCACACGTTTCTTGCTCTTCACTGAAAAGCATTGGATGTTAGAGGGCCTGTGGTTTGTATCAGTTTCAGAAGCAGAGTTGAACTAGATATGGTCCGTGTGTGTAGGAAACATAGTTCTTTTGTTCTGAGCACACTCACGTTTCCCGCCTTATTAGAGACTCTAGAAAGCAAGGGCGTGCTTCTTGCTCTAAAGAAGAGTGTGTTTCATGGATGAGAAGTGAGCTGTGTGTTTCCCTTCAGAAACGGAGTTAAATGCCAGGCTCTGTGTCTTCCTACAAGCAAGACTTCGTTTAGGGTAAACGCAGTCACTTTTGAGCTCAAACAAAGCCACATGGTTCACAAAGCTCACACGTTTCTCGCTTTTCACTAAAAAGCATTGGATGTTAGTGGGCCTGTGGTTTGTATCAGTTTCAGTAGCAGAGTTGAACTAGATATGGTCTGTGTGTGTAGGAAACACAGTTCTTTTGTTATGATCACACTCACGTTTCCCGCCTTATTAGAGACTCTAGAAAGCAAGAGCGTGCTTCTTGCTCTAAAGCAGAGTGTGTTTCATGGATGAGAAGTGTGCTGTGTGTTTCCCTTCAGAAACGAGTTAAATGCCAGGCTCTGTGTCTTCCTACAAGCAAGACTTTGTTTCGTGTAAACGCAGACACTTTTGAGCTCAAACGAAGCCACATGGTTCACAAAGCTCACACGTTTCTCGCTCTGAATTATAAAGCATTGGATGTTAGAGGGACTATGATTTGTATCAGTTTCAGAAGCAGAGTTGAACTAGATATGGTCCGTGTGTGTAGGAAACACAGTTCTTTTGTTCTGAGCACACTCACGTTTCTGGCCTTTTTAGAGACTCTAGAAAGCAAGAGCGTGCTTCTTGCTCTAAAACAGAGTGTGTTTCATGGATGAGAAGTGTGCTGTGTGTTTCTCTTCAGAAATGGAGTTAAATGCCAGGCTCTGTGTCTTCCTACAAGCAAGACTTCGTTTCGGGTAAACGCAGTCACTTTTGAGCTCAAACGAAGCCACATGGTTCATGAAGCTCACACGTTTCTCGCTCTTCACTGAAAAGCATTGGATGTTAGAGGGCCTGTGGCTTGTATCAGTTTCAGAAGCAGTTGAACTAGATATCGTCCGTGTGTGTAGGAAACACAGTTCTTTTGTTCTGAGCACACTCATGTTTCCCGCCTTATTAGAGACTCTAGAAAGCAAGAGCGTGCTTCTTTCTCTAAAGCAGAGTGTGTTTCATGGATGAGAAGTGTGCTGTGTGTTTCTCTTCAGAAACGGAGTTAAATGCCAGGCTCTGTGTCTTCCTACAAGCAAGACTTCGTTTCGGGTAAACGCTGTCACTTTTGAGCTCAAAGGAAGCCACATGGTTCACGAAGCTCACACGTTTCTCGCTCTTCACTGAAAAGCATTGGATGTTAGAGGGCCTGTGGTTTGTATCAGTTTCAGTAGCAGAGTTGAACTAGATATGGTCCGTGTGTGTAGGAAACACAGTTCATTTGTTCTGAGCACACTCACGTTTCCCGCCTTATTAGAGACTCTAGAAAGCAAGAGCGTGCTTCTTGCTCTAAAGCAGAGTGTGTTTCATGGATGAGAAGTGTGCTGTGTGTTTCCCTTCAGAAACGAGTTAAATGCCAGGCTCTGTGTCTTCCTACAAGCAAGACTTTGTTTCGTGTAAACGCAGTCACTTTTGAGCTCAAAAGAAGCCACATGGTTCACAAAGCTCACACGTTTCTCGCTCTGAATTGAAAAGCATTGGATGTTAGAGGGCCTATGATTTGTATCAGTTTCAGAAGCAGAGTTGAACTGGATATGGTCCGTGTGTGTAGGAAACACAGTTCTTTTGTTCTGAGCACACTCACGTTTCCCGCCTTTTTAGAGACTCTAGAAAGCAAGAGCGTGCTTCTTGCTCTAAAACAGAGTGTGTTTCATGGATGAGAAGTGTGCTGTGTGTTTCTCTTCAGAAACGGAGTTAAATGCCAGGCTCTGTGTCTTCCTACAAACAAGACTTCGTTTCGGGTAAACGCAGTCACTTTTGAGCTCAAACGAAGCCACATGGTTAACGAAGCTCACACGTTTCTCGCTCTTCACTGAAAAGCATTGGATGTTTAGGGGCCTTTTGTTTGTATCAGTTTCAGAAGCAGAGTCGAACTAGATATGGTCCGTGGGTGTAGTAAACACATTTCTTTTGTTCTGAGCACACTCACGTTTCCCGCCTTATTAGAGACTCTAGAAAGCAAGTGCGTGCTTCTTGCTCTAAAGCAGAGTGTGTTTCATGGATGAGAAGTGTGCTGTGTGTTTCCTTCAGAAACGGAGTTAAATGCCAGGCTCTGTGTCTTCCTACAAGCAAGACTTCGTTTAGGGTAAACGCAGTCACTTTTGAGCTCAAACGAAGCCACATGGTTCACGAAGCTCACACGTTTCTCGCTCTTCACTGAAAAGCACTGGATGTTAGAGGGCCTGTGGTTTGTATCAGTTTCAGTAGCAGAGTTGAACTAGATATGGACTGTGTGTGTAGGAAACACAGTTCTTTTGTTCTGAGCACACTCACGTTTCCCGCCTTATTAGAGACTCTAGAAAGCAAGAGCGTGCTTCTTGTTCTAAAGCAGAGTGTGTTTCATGGATGAGAAGTGTGCTGTGTGTTTCCCTTCAGAAACGGAGTTAAATGCCAGGCTCTGTGTCTTCCTACAAGCAAGACTTCGTTTCGGGTAAACGCAGTCTCTTTTGAGCTCAAACGAAGCCACATGGTTCACGAAGCTCACACGTTTCTCGCTCTTCACTGAAAAGCATTGGATGTTAGAGGGCCTGTGGTTTGTATCAGTTTCAGAAGCAGAGTTGAACTAGATATGGTCCGTGTGTGTAGGAAACACAGTTCTTTTGTTCTGAGCACACTCACGTTTCCCGCCTTATTAGAGACTCTAGAAAGCAAGAGCGTGCTTCTTGCTCTAAAGCAGAGTGTGTTTCATGGATGAGAAGTGTGCTGTGTGTTTCTCTTCAGAAACGGAGTTAAATGCCAGGCTCTGTGTCTTCCTACAAGCAAGACTTCGTTTCGGGTAAACGCAGTCACTTTTGAGCTCAAACGAAGCCACATGGTTCACGAAGATCACACGTTTCTCGCTCTTCACTGAAAAGCATTGGATGTTAGAGGGCCTGTGGTTTGTATCAGTTTCAGAAGCAGAGTTGAACTAGATATGGTCCGTGTGTGTAGGAAACACAGTTCTTTTGTTCTGAGCACACTCACGTTTCCCGCCTTATTAGAGACTCTAGAAAGCAAGAGCGTGCTTCTTGTTCTAAAGCAGAGTGTGTGTCATGGATGAGAAGTGTGCTGTGTGTTTCCCTTCAGAAACGGAGTTAAATGCCAGGCTCTGTGTCTTCCTACAAGCAAGACTTCATTTTGGGTAAACGCAGTCACTTTTGAGCTCAAACGAAAGCCACATGGTTCACGAAGCTCACACGTTTCTTGCTCTTCACTGAAAAGCATTGGATGTTAGAGGGCCTGTGGTTTGTATCAGTTTCAGTAGCAGAGTTTAACTAGATATGGTCCGTTTGTGTAGGAAACACAGTTCTTTTGTTCTGAGCACACTCACGTTTCCCGCCTTATTAGAGACTCTAGAAAGCAAGAGCGTGCTTCTTGCTCTAAAGAAGAGTGTGTTTCATGGATGAGAAGTGAGCTGTGTGTTTCCCTTCAGAAACGGAGTTAAATGCCAGGCTCTGTGTCTTCCTACAAGCAAGACTTCGTTTAGGGTAAACGCAGTCACTTTTGAGCTCAAACAAAGCCACATGGTTCACAAAGCTCACACGTTTCTCGCTCTGAATTGTAAAGCATTGGATGTTAGAGGGACTATGATTTGTATCAGTTTCAGAAGCAGAGTTGAACAAGATATGGTCCGTGTGTGTAGGAAACACAGTTCATTTGTTCTGAGCACACTCACGTTTCTGGCCTTTTTAGAGAGTCTAGCAAGCAAGAGCGTGCTTCTTGCTCTAAAACAGAGTGTGTTTCATGGATGAGAAGTGTGCTGTGTGTTTCTCTTCAGAAACGGAGTTAAATGCCAGGCTCTGTGTCTTCCTACATGCAAGACTTCGTTTCGGGTAAACGCAGTCACTTTTGAGCTCAAACGAAGCCACATGGTTCACGAAGCTCACACGTTTCTCGCTCTTCACTGAAAAGCATTGGATGTTAGAGGGCCTGTGGTTTGTATCAGTTTCAGTAGCAGAGTTGAACTAGATATGGTCCGTGTGTGTAGGAAACACAGTTCATTTGTTCTGAGCACACTCACGTTTCCCGCCTTATTAGAGACTCTAGAAAGCAAGAGCGTGCTTCTTGCTCTAAAGCAGAGTGTGTTTCATGGATGAGAAGTGTGCTGTGTGTTTCCCTTCAGAAACGGAGTTAAATGCCAGGCTCTGTGTCTTCCTACAAGCAAGACTTCGTTTTGGGTAAACGCAGTCACTTTTGAGCTCAAACGAAGCCACATGGTTCACGAAGCTCACACGATTCTCGCTCTTCACTGAAAAGCATTGGATGTTAGAGGGCCTGTGGTTTGTATCAGTTTCAGAAGCAGAGTTGAACTAGATATGGTCCGTGTGTGTAGGAAACACAGTTCTTTTGTTCTGAGCACACTCACGTTTCCCGCCTTATTAGAGACTATAGAAAGCAAGAGCGTGCTTCTTGCTCTAAAGCAGAGTGTGTTTCATGGATGAGAAGTGTGCTGTGTGTTTCTCTTCAGGAACGGAGTTAAATGCCAGGCTCTGTGTCTTCCTACAAGCAAGACATCGTTTCGGGTAAACGCAGTCACTTTTCAGCTCAAACGAAGCCACATGGTTCACGAAGATCACACGTTTCTCGCTCTTCACTGAAAAGCATTGGATGTTAGAGGGCCTGTGGTTTGTATCAGTTTCAGAAGCAGAGTTGAACTAGATATGGTCCGTGTGTGTAGGAAACACAGTTCTTTTGTTCTGAGCACACTCACGTTTCCCGCCTTATTAGAGACTCTAGAAAGCAAGAGCGTGCTTCTTGTTCTAAAGCAGAGTGTGTGTCATGGATGAGAAGTGTGCTGTGTGTTTCCCTTCAGAAACGGAGTTAAATGCCAGGCTCTGTGTCTTCCTACAAGCAAGACTTCATTTTGGGTAAACGCAGTCACTTTTGAGCTCAAACAAAGCCACATGGTTCACAAAGCTCACACGTTTCTCGCTTTTCACTAAAAAGCATTGGATGTTAGTGGGCCTGTGGTTTGTATCAGTTTCAGTAGCAGAGTTGAACTAGATATGGTCTGTGTGTGTAGGAAACACAGTTCTTTTGTTCGGAGCACACTCACGTTTCCCGCCTTATTAGAGACTCTAGAAAGCAAGAGCGTGCTTCTTGCTCTAAAGCAGAGTGTGTTTCATGGATGAGAAGTGTGCTGTGTGTTTCCCTTCAGAAACGAGTTAAATGCCAGGCTCTGTGTCTTCCTACAAGCAAGACTTTGTTTCGTGTAAACGCAGACACTTTTGAGCTCAAACGAAGCCACATGGTTCACAAAGCTCACACGTTTCTCACTCTGAATTATAAAGCATTGGATGTTAGAGGGACTATGATTTGTATCAGTTTCAGAAGCAGAGTTGAACTAGATATGGTCCGTGTGTGTAGGAAACACAGTTCTTTTGTTCTGAGCACACTCACGTTTCTGGCCTTTTTAGAGACTCTAGAAAGCAAGAGCGTGCTTCTTGCTCTAAAACAGAGTGTGTTTCATGGATGAGAAGTGTGCTGTGTGTTTCTCTTCAGAAACGGAGTTAAATGCCAGGCTCTGTGTCTTCCTACAAGCAAGACTTCGTTTCGGGTATACGCAGTCACTTTTGAGCTCAAACGAAGCCACATGGTTCACGAAGCTCACACGTTTCTCGCTCTTCACTGAAAAGCATTGGATGTTAGAGGGCCTGTGGCTTGTATCAGTTTCAGAAGCAGTTGAACTAGATATCGTCCGTGTGTGTAGGAAACACAGTTCTTTTGTTCTGAGCACACTCATGTTTCCCGCCTTATTAGAGACTCTAGAAAGCAAGAGCGTGCTTCTTTCTCTAAAGCAGAGTGTGTTTCATGGATGAGAAGTGTGCTGTGTGTTTCTCTTCAGAAACGGAGTTAAATGCCAGGCTCTGTGTCTTCCTACAAGCAAGACTTCGTTTCGGGTAAACGCTGTCACTTTTGAGCTCAAAGGAAGCCACATGGTTCACGAAGCTCACACGTTTCTCGCTCTTCACTGAAAAGCATTGGATGTTAGAGGGCCTGTGGTTTGTATCAGTTTCAGTAGCAGAGTTGAACTAGATATGGTCCGTGTGTGTAGGAAACACAGTTCATTTGTTCTGAGCACACTCACGTTTCCCGCCTTATTAGAGACTCTAGAAAGCAAGAGCGTGCTTCTTGCTCTAAAGCAGAGTGTGTTTCATGGATGAGAAGTGTGCTGTGTGTTTCCCTTCAGAAACGAGTTAAATGCCAGGCTCTGTGTCTTCCTACAAGCAAGACTTTGTTTCGTGTAAACGCAGTCACTTTTGAGCTCAAAAGAAGCCACATGGTTCACAAAGCTCACACGTTTCTCGCTCTGAATTGAAAAGCATTGGATGTTAGAGGGCCTATGATTTGTATCAGTTTCAGAAGCAGAGTTGAACTGGATATGGTCCGTGTGTGTAGGAAACACAGTTCTTTTGTTCTGAGCACACTCACGTTTCCCGCCTTTTTAGAGACTCTAGAAAGCAAGAGCGTGCTTCTTGCTCTAAAACAGAGTGTGTTTCATGGATGAGAAGTGTGCTGTGTGTTTCTCTTCAGAAACGGAGTTAAATGCCAGGCTCTGTGTCTTCCTACAAACAAGACTTCGTTTCGGGTAAACGCAGTCACTTTTGAGCTCAAACGAAGCCACATGGTTAACGAAGCTCACACGTTTCTCGCTCTTCACTGAAAAGCATTGGATGTTTAGGGGCCTTTTGTTTGTATCAGTTTCAGAAGCAGAGTCGAACTAGATATGGTCCGTGGGTGTAGGAAACACATTTCTTTTGTTCTGAGCACACTCACGTTTCCCGCCTTATTAGAGACTCTAGAAAGCAAGTGCGTGCTTCTTGCTCTAAAGCAGAGTGTGTTTCATGGATGAGAAGTGTGCTGTGTGTTTCCTTCAGAAACGGAGTTAAATGCCAGGCTCTGTGTCTTCCTACAAGCAAGACTTCGTTTAGGGTAAACGCAGTCACTTTTGAGCTCAAACGAAGCCACATGGTTCACGAAGCTCACACGTTTCTCGCTCTTCATTGAAAAGCACTGGATGTTAGAGGGCCTGTGGTTTGTATCAGTTTCAGTAGCAGAGTTGAACTAGATATGGACTGTGTGTGTAGGAAACACAGTTCTTTTGTTCTGAGCACACTCACGTTTCCCGCCTTATTAGAGACTCTAGAAAGCAAGAGCGTGCTTCTTGTTCTAAAGCAGAGTGTGTTACATGGATGAGAAGTGTGCTGTGTGTTTCCCTTCAGAAACGGAGTTAAATGCCAGGCTCTGTGTCTTCCTACAAGCAAGACTTCGTTTCGGGTAAACGCAGTCTCTTTTGAGCTCAAACGAAGCCACATGGTTCACGAAGCTCACACGTTTCTCGCTCTTCACTGAAAAGCATTGGATGTTAGAGGGCCTGTGGTTTGTATCAGTTTCAGAAGCAGAGTTGAACTAGATATGGTCCGTGTGTGTAGGAAACACAGTTCTTTTGTTCTGAGCACACTCACGTTTCCCGCCTTATTAGAGACTCTAGAAAGCAAGAGCGTGCTTCTTGCTCTAAAGCAGAGTGTGTTTCATGGATGAGAAGTGTGCTGTGTGTTTCTCTTCAGAAACGGAGTTAAATGCCAGGCTCTGTGTCTTCCTACAAGCAAGACTTCGTTTCGGGTAAACGCAGTCACTTTTGAGCTCAAACGAAGCCACATGGTTCACGAAGATCACACGTTTCTCGCTCTTCACTGAAAAGCATTGGATGTTAGAGGGCCTGTGGTTTGTATCAGTTTCAGAAGCAGAGTTGAACTAGATATGGTCCGTGTGTGTAGGAAACACAGTTCTTTTGTTCTGAGCACACTCACGTTTCCCGCCTTATTAGAGACTCTAGAAAGCAAGAGCGTGCTTCTTGTTCTAAGGCAGAGTGTGTGTCATGGATGAGAAGTGTGCTGTGTGTTTCCCTTCAGAAACGGAGTTAAATGCCAGGCTCTGTGTCTTCCTACAAGCAAGACTTCATTTTGGGTAAACGCAGTCACTTTTGAGCTCAAACGAAAGCCACATGGTTCACGAAGCTCACACGTTTCTTGCTCTTCACTGAAAAGCATTGGATGTTAGAGGGCCTGTGGTTTGTATCAGTTTCAGTAGCAGAGTTTAACTAGATATGGTCCGTTTGTGTAGGAAACACAGTTCTTTTGTTCTGAGCACACTCACGTTTCCCGCCTTATTAGAGACTCTAGAAAGCAAGAGCGTGCTTCTTGCTCTAAAGAAGAGTGTGTTTCATGGATGAGAAGTGAGCTGTGTGTTTCCCTTCAGAAACGGAGTTAAATGCCAGGCTCTGTGTCTTCCTACAAGCAAGACTTCGTTTAGGGTAAACGCAGTCACTTTTGAGCTCAAACAAAGCCACATGGTTCACAAAGCTCACACGTTTCTCGCTCTGAATTGTAAAGCATTGGATGTTAGAGGGACTATGATTTGTATCAGTTTCAGAAGCAGAGTTGAACTAGATATGGTCCGTGTGTGTAGGAAACACAGTTCTTTTGTTCTGAGCACACTCACGTTTCTGGCCTTTTTAGAGACTCTAGAAAGCAAGAGCGTGCTTCTTGCTCTAAAACAGAGTGTGTTTCATGGATGAGAAGTGTGCTGTGTGTTTCTCTTCAGAAACGGAGTTAAATGCCAGGCTCTGTGTCTTCCTACAAGCAAGACTTCGTTTCGGGTAAACGCAGTCACTTTTGAGCTCAAACGAAGCCACATGGTTCACGAAGCTCACACGTTTCTCGCTCTTCACTGAAAAGCATTGGATGTTAGAAGGCCTGTGGTTTGTATCAGTTTCAGAAGCTGAGTTGAACTAGATATGGTCCGTGTGTGTAGGAAACACAGTTCTTTTGTTCTGAGCACACTCATGTTTCCCGCCTTATTAGAGACTCTAGAAAGCAAGAGCGTGCTTCTTTCTCTAAAGCAGAGTGTGTTTCATGGATGAGAAGTGTGCTGTGTGTTTCTCTTCAGAAACGGAGTTAAATGCCAGGCTCTGTTTCTTCCTACAAGCAAGACTTCGTTTCGGGTAAACGCTGTCACTTTTGAGCTCAAAGGAAGCCACATGGTTCACGAAGCTCACACGTTTCTCGCTCTTCTCTGAAAAGCATTGGATGTTAGAGGGCCTGTGGTTTGTATCCGTTTCAGTAGCAGAGTTGAACTAGATATGGTCCGTGTGTGTAGGAAACACAGTTCATTTGTTCTGAGCACACTCACGTTTCCCGCCTTATTAGAGACTCTAGAAAGCAAGAGCGTGCTTCTTGCTCTAAAGCAGAGTGTGTTTCATGGATGAGAAGTGTGCTGTGTGTTTCCCTTCAGAAACGAGTTAAATGCCAGGCTCTGTGTCTTCCTACAAGCAAGACTTTGTTTCGTGTAAACGCAGTCACTTTTGAGCTCAAAAGAAGCCACATGGTTCACAAAGCTCACACGTTTCTCGCTCTGAATTGAATAGCATTGGATGTTAGAGGGCCTATGATTTGTATCAGTTTCAGAAGCAGAGTTGAACTGGATATGGTCCGTGTGTGTAGGAAACACAGTTCTTTTGTTCTGAGCACACTCATGTTTCCCGCCTTATTAGAGACTCTAGAAAGCAAGAGCGTGCTTCTTTCTCTAAAGCAGAGTGTGTTTCATGGATGAGAAGTGTGCTGTGTGTTTCTCTTCAGAAACGGAGTTAAATGCCAGGCTCTGTGTCTTCCTACAAGCAAGACTTCGTTTCGGGTAAACGCTGTCACTTTTGAGCTCAAAGGAAGCCACATGGTTCACGAAGCTCACACGTTTCTCGCTCTTCACTGAAAAGCATTGGATGTTAGAGGGCCTGTGGTTTGTATCAGTTTCAGTAGCAGAGTTGAACTAGTTATGGTCCGTGTGTGTAGGAAACACAGTTCTTTTGTTCTGAGCACACTCACGTTTCCCGCCTTATTAGAGACTCTAGAAAGCAAGAGCGTGCTTCTTGCTCTAAAGCAGAGTGTGTTTCATGGATGAGAAGTGTGCTGTGTGTTTCCCTTCAGAAACGGAGTTAAATGCCAGGCTCTGTGTCTTCCTACAAGCAAGACTTCGTTTTGGGTAAACACAGTCACTTTTGAGCTCAAACGAAGCCACATGGTTCACGAAGCTCACAAGTATCTCACTCTTCACTGAAAAGCATTGGATGTTAGAGGGCCTGTGGTTTGTATCAGTTTCAGTAGCAGAGTTGAACTAGATATGGTCCGTGTGTGTAGGAAACACAGTTCTTTTGTTCTGAGCACACTCACGTTTCCCGCCTTATTAGAGACTCTAGAAAGCAAGAGCGTGCTTCTTGCTCTAAAGCAGAGTGTGTTTCATGGATGAGAAGTGTGCTGTGTGTTTCTCTTCAGAAACGGAGTTAAATGCCAGGCTCTGTGTCTTCCTACAAGCAAGACTTCGTTTCGGGTAAACGCAGTCACTTTTGAGCTCAAACGAAGCCACATGGTTCACGAAGATCACACGTTTCTCGCTCTTCACTGAAAAGCATTGGATGTTAGAGGGCCTGTGGTTTGTATCAGTTTCAGAAGCAGAGTTGAACTAGATATGGTCCGTGTGTGTAGGAAACACAGTTCTTTTGTTCTGAGCACACTCATGTTTCCCGCCTTTTTAGAGACTCTAGAAAGCAAGAGCGTGCTTCTTGCTCTAAAACAGAGTGTGTTTCATGGATGAGAAGTGTGCTGTGTGTTTCTCTTCAGAAACGGAGTTAAATGCCAGGCTCTGTGTCTTCCTACAAGCAAGACTTCGTTTCGGGTAAACTCAGTCACTTTTGAGCTCAAACGAAGCCACATGGTTCACGAAGCTCACACGTTTCTCACTCTTCACTGAAAAGCATTGGATGTTTAGGGGCCTGTGGTTTGTATCAGTTTCAGAAGCAGAGTTGAACTAGATATGGTCCGTGGGTGTAGGAAACACATTTCTTTTGTTCTGAGCACAGTCACGTTTCCCGCCTTATTAGAGACTCTAAAAAGCAAGTGCGTGCTTCTTGCTCTAAAGCAGAGTGTGTTTCATGGATGAGAAGTGTGCTGTGTGTTTCCTTCAGAAACGGAGTTAAATGCCAGGCTCTGTGTCTTCCTACAAGCAAGACTTCGTTTAGGGTAAACGCAGTCACTTTTGAGCTCAAACAAAGCCACATGGTTCACGAAGCTCACACGTTTCTCGCTCTTCACTGAAAAGCACTGGATGTTAGAAGGCCTGTGGTTTGTATCAGTTTCAGTAGCAGAGTTGAACTAGATATGGACTGTGTGTGTAGGAAACACAGTTCTTTTATTCTGAGCACACTCACGTTTCCCGCCTTATTAGAGACTCTAGAAAGCAAGAGCGTGCTTCTTGTTCTAAAGCAGAGTGTGTTTCATGGATGAGAAGTGTGCTGTGTGTTTCTCTTCAGAAACGGAGTTAAATGCCAGGCTCTGTGTCTTCCTACAAGCAAGACTTCGTTTCGGGTAAACGCTGTCAATTTTGAGCTCAAAGGAAGCCACATGGTTCACGAAGCTCACACGTTTCTCGCTCTTCACTGAAAAGCATTGGATGTTAGAGGGCCTGTGGTTTGTATCAGTTTCAGTAGCAGAGTTGAACTAGATATGGTCCGTGTGTGTGGGAAACACAGTTCATTTGTTCTGAGCACACTCACGTTTCCCCCCTTATTAGAGACTCTAGAAAGCAAGAGCGTGCTTCTTGCTCAAGCACAGTGTGTTTCATGGATGAGAAGTGTGCTGTGTGTTTCCCTTCAGAAACGGAGTTAAATGCCAGGCTCTGTGTCTTCCTACAAGCAAGACTTCGTTTTGGGTAAACGCAGTCACTTTTGAGCTCAAACGAAGCCACATGGTTCACGAAGCTCACACGTTTCTCGCTCTTAACTGAAAAGCATTGGATGTTAGAGGGCCTGTGGTTTGTATCAGTTTCAGAAGCAGAGTTGAACTAGATATGGTCCGTGTGTGTAGGAAACACAGTTCTTTTGTTCTGAGCACACTCACGTTTCCCGCCTTATTAGAGACTCTAGAAAGCAAGAGCGTGCTTCTTGCTCTAAAGCAGAGTGCGTTTCATGGATGAGAAGTGTGCGGTGTGTTTCCCTTCAGAAACGGAGTTAAATGCCAGGCTCTGTGTCTTCCTACAAGCAAGACTTCGTTTTGGGTAAACACAGTCACTTTTGAGCTCAAACGAAGCCACATGGTTCACGAAGCTCACAAGTTTCTCGCTCTTCACTGAAAAGCATTGGATGTTAGAGGGCCTGTGGTTTGTATCAGTTTCAGTAGCAGAGTTGAACTAGATATGGTCCGTGTGTGTAGGAAACACAGTTCATTTGTTCTGAGCACACTCACGTTTCCCCCCTTATTAGAGACTCTAGAAAGCAAGAGCGTGCTTCTTGCTCAAGCACAGTGTGTTTCATGGATGAGAAGTGTGCTGTGTGTTTCCCTTCAGAAACGGAGTTAAATGCCAGGCTCTGTGTCTTCCTACAAGCAAGACTTTGTTTCGTGTAAACGCAGTCACTTTTGAGCTCAAACAAAGCCACATGGTTCACAAAGCTCACACGTTTCTCGCTCTGAATTGAAAAGCATTGGATGTTAGAGGGCCTATGATTTGTATCAGTTTCAGAAGCAGAGTTGAACTGGATATGGTCCGTGTGTGTAGGAAACACAGTTCTTTTGTTCTGAGCACACTCACGTTTCCCGCCTTTTTAGAGACTCTAGAAAGCAAGAGCGTGCTTCTTGCTCTAAAACAGAGTGTGTTTCATGGATGAGAAGTGTGCTGTGTGTTTCCCTTCAGAAACGGAGTTAAATGCCAGGCTCTGTGTCTTCCTACAAGCAAGACTTCGTTTCGGGTAAACGCAGTCACTTTTGAGCTCAAACGAAGCCACATGGTTCACGAAGTTCACACGTTTCTCGCTCTTCACTGAAAAGCATTGGATGTTAGAGGGCCTGTGGTTTGTATCAGTTTCAGAAGCAGAGTTGAACTAGATATGGTCCGTGTGTGTAGGAAACACAGTTCTTTTGTTCTGAGCACACTCATGTTTCCCGCCTTATTAGAGACTCTAGAAAGCAAGAGCGTGCTTCTTTCTCTAAAGCAGAGTGTGTTTCATGGATGAGAAGTGTGCTGTGTGTTTCTCTTCAGAAACGGAGTTAAATGCCAGGCTCTGTGTCTTCCTACAAGCAAGACTTCGTTTCGGGTAAACGCTGTCACTTTTGAGCTCAAAGGAAGCCACATGGTTCACGAAGCTCACACGTTTCTCGCTCTTCACTGAAAAGCATTGGATGTTAGAGGGCCTGTGGTTTGTATCAGTTTCAGTAGCAGAGTTGAACTAGTTATGGTCCGTGTGTGTAGGAAACACAGTTCTTTTGTTCTGAGCACACTCACGTTTCCCGCCTTATTAGAGACTCTAGAAAGCAAGAGCGTGCTTCTTGCTCTAAAGCAGAGTGTGTTTCATGGATGAGAAGTGTGCTGTGTGTTTCCCTTCAGAAACGGAGTTAAATGCCAGGCTCTGTGTCTTCCTACAAGCAAGACTTCGTTTTGGGTAAACACAGTCACTTTTGAGCTCAAACGAAGCCACATGGTTCACGAAGCTCACAAGTTTCTCGCTCTTCACTGAAAAGCATTGGATGTTAGAGGGCCTGTGGTTTGTATCAGTTTCAGTAGCAGAGTTGAACTAGATATGGTCCGTGTGTGTAGGAAACACAGTACTTTTGTTCTGAGCACACTCACGTTTCCCGCCTTATTAGAGAATCTAGAAAGCAAGAGCGTGCTTCTTGCTCTAAAGCAGAGTGTGTTTCATGGATGAGAAGTGTTCTGTGTGTTTCTCTTCAGAAACGGAGTTAAATGCCAGGCTCTGTGTCTTCCTACAAGCAAGACTTCGTTTCGGGTAAACGCAGTCACTTTTGAGCTCAAACGAAGCCACATGGTTCACGAAGCTCACACGTTTCTCGCTCTTCACTGAAAAGCACTGGATGTTAGAAGGCCTGCGGTTTGTATCAGTTTCAGTAGCAGAGTTGAACTAGATATGGACTGTGTGTGTAGGAAACACAGTTCTTTTGTTCTGAGCACACTCACGTTTCCCGCCTTATTAGAGACTCTAGAAAGCCAGTGCGTGCTTCTTGCTCTAAAGCAGAGTGTGTTTCATGGATGAGAAGTGTGCTGTGTGTTTCTCTTCAGAAACGGAGTTAAATGCCTGGCTCTGTGTCTTCCTACAAGCAAGACTTCGTTTCGGGTAAACGCTGTCACTTTTGAGCTCAAAGGAAGCCACATGGTTCACGAAGATCACACGTTTCTCGCTCTTCACTGAAAAGCATTGGATGTTAGAGGGCCTGTGGTTTGTATCAGTTTCAGAAGCAGAGTTGAACTAGATATGGTCCGTGTGTGTAGGAAACACAGTTCTTTTGTTCTGAGCACACTCACGTTTCCCGCCTTTTTAGAGATTCTAGAAAGCAAGAGCGTGCTTCTTGCTCTAAAACAGAGTGTGTTTCATGGATGAGAAGTCTGCTGTGTGTTTCTCTTCAGAAACGGATTTAAATGCCACGCTCTGTGTCTTCCTACAAGCAAGACTTCGTTTCGGGTAAACGCAGTCACTTTTGAGCTCAAACGAAGCCACATGGTACACGAAGCTCACACGTTTCTCGCTCTTCACTGAAAAGCATTGGATGTTTAGGGGCCTGTGGTTTGTATCAGTTTCAGAAGCAGAGTTCAACTAGATATGGTCCGTGTGTGTAGGAAACACAGTTCTTTTATTCTGAGCACACTCACGTTTCCCGCCTTATTAGAGACTCTAGAAAGCAAGAGCGTGCTTCTTGTTCTAAAGCAGAGTGTGTTTCATGGATGAGAAGTGTGCTGTGTGTTTCTCTTCAGAAACGGAGTTAAATGCCAGGCTCTGTGTCTTCCTACAAGCAAGACTTCGTTTCGGGTAAACGCTGTCAATTTTGAGCTCAAAGGAAGCCACATGGTTCACGAAGCTCACACGTTTCTCGCTCTTCACTGAAAAGCATTGGATGTTAGAGGGCCTGTGGTTTGTATCAGTTTCAGTAGCAGAGTTGAACTAGATATGGTCCGTGTGTGTGGGAAACACAGTTCATTTGTTCTGAGCACACTCACGTTTCCCCCCTTATTAGAGACTCTAGAAAGCAAGAGCGTGCTTCTTGCTCAAGCACAGTGTGTTTCATGGATGAGAAGTGTGCTGTGTGTTTCCCTTCAGAAACGGAGTTAAATGCCAGGCTCTGTGTCTTCCTACAAGCAAGACTTCGTTTTGGGTAAACGCAGTCACTTTTGAGCTCAAACGAAGCCACATGGTTCACGAAGCTCACACGTTTCTCGCTCTTAACTGAAAAGCATTGGATGTTAGAGGGCCTGTGGTTTGTATCAGTTTCAGAAGCAGAGTTGAACTAGATATGGTCCGTGTGTGTAGGAAACACAGTTCTTTTGTTCTGAGCACACTCACGTTTCCCGCCTTATTAGAGACTCTAGAAAGCAAGAGCGTGCTTCTTGCTCTAAAGCAGAGTGCGTTTCATGGATGAGAAGTGTGCGGTGTGTTTCCCTTCAGAAACGGAGTTAAATGCCAGGCTCTGTGTCTTCCTACAAGCAAGACTTCGTTTTGGGTAAACACAGTCACTTTTGAGCTCAAACGAAGCCACATGGTTCACGAAGCTCACAAGTTTCTCGCTCTTCACTGAAAAGCATTGGATGTTAGAGGGCCTGTGGTTTGTATCAGTTTCAGTAGCAGAGTTGAACTAGATATGGTCCGTGTGTGTAGGAAACACAGTTCATTTGTTCTGAGCACACTCACGTTTCCCCCCTTATTAGAGACTCTAGAAAGCAAGAGCGTGCTTCTTGCTCAAGCACAGTGTGTTTCATGGATGAGAAGTGTGCTGTGTGTTTCCCTTCAGAAACGGAGTTAAATGCCAGGCTCTGTGTCTTCCTACAAGCAAGACTTTGTTTCGTGTAAACGCAGTCACTTTTGAGCTCAAACAAAGCCACATGGTTCACAAAGCTCACACGTTTCTCGCTCTGAATTGAAAAGCATTGGATGTTAGAGGGCCTATGATTTGTATCAGTTTCAGAAGCAGAGTTGAACTGGATATGGTCCGTGTGTGTAGGAAACACAGTTCTTTTGTTCTGAGCACACTCACGTTTCCCGCCTTTTTAGAGACTCTAGAAAGCAAGAGCGTGCTTCTTGCTCTAAAACAGAGTGTGTTTCATGGATGAGAAGTGTGCTGTGTGTTTCCCTTCAGAAACGGAGTTAAATGCCAGGCTCTGTGTCTTCCTACAAGCAAGACTTCGTTTCGGGTAAACGCAGTCACTTTTGAGCTCAAACGAAGCCACATGGTTCACGAAGTTCACACGTTTCTCGCTCTTCACTGAAAAGCATTGGATGTTAGAGGGCCTGTGGTTTGTATCAGTTTCAGAAGCAGAGTTGAACTAGATATGGTCCGTGTGTGTAGGAAACACAGTTCTTTTGTTCTGAGCACACTCATGTTTCCCGCCTTATTAGAGACTCTAGAAAGCAAGAGCGTGCTTCTTTCTCTAAAGCAGAGTGTGTTTCATGGATGAGAAGTGTGCTGTGTGTTTCTCTTCAGAAACGGAGTTAAATGCCAGGCTCTGTGTCTTCCTACAAGCAAGACTTCGTTTCGGGTAAACGCTGTCACTTTTGAGCTCAAAGGAAGCCACATGGTTCACGAAGCTCACACGTTTCTCGCTCTTCACTGAAAAGCATTGGATGTTAGAGGGCCTGTGGTTTGTATCAGTTTCAGTAGCAGAGTTGAACTAGTTATGGTCCGTGTGTGTAGGAAACACAGTTCTTTTGTTCTGAGCACACTCACGTTTCCCGCCTTATTAGAGACTCTAGAAAGCAAGAGCGTGCTTCTTGCTCTAAAGCAGAGTGTGTTTCATGGATGAGAAGTGTGCTGTGTGTTTCCCTTCAGAAACGGAGTTAAATGCCAGGCTCTGTGTCTTCCTACAAGCAAGACTTCGTTTTGGGTAAACACAGTCACTTTTGAGCTCAAACGAAGCCACATGGTTCACGAAGCTCACAAGTTTCTCGCTCTTCACTGAAAAGCATTGGATGTTAGAGGGCCTGTGGTTTGTATCAGTTTCAGTAGCAGAGTTGAACTAGATATGGTCCGTGTGTGTAGGAAACACAGTACTTTTGTTCTGAGCACACTCACGTTTCCCGCCTTATTAGAGAATCTAGAAAGCAAGAGCGTGCTTCTTGCTCTAAAGCAGAGTGTGTTTCATGGATGAGAAGTGTTCTGTGTGTTTCTCTTCAGAAACGGAGTTAAATGCCAGGCTCTGTGTCTTCCTACAAGCAAGACTTCGTTTCGGGTAAACGCAGTCACTTTTGAGCTCAAACGAAGCCACATGGTTCACGAAGCTCACACGTTTCTCGCTCTTCACTGAAAAGCACTGGATGTTAGAAGGCCTGCGGTTTGTATCAGTTTCAGTAGCAGAGTTGAACTAGATATGGACTGTGTGTGTAGGAAACACAGTTCTTTTGTTCTGAGCACACTCACGTTTCCCGCCTTATTAGAGACTCTAGAAAGCCAGTGCGTGCTTCTTGCTCTAAAGCAGAGTGTGTTTCATGGATGAGAAGTGTGCTGTGTGTTTCTCTTCAGAAACGGAGTTAAATGCCTGGCTCTGTGTCTTCCTACAAGCAAGACTTCGTTTCGGGTAAACGCTGTCACTTTTGAGCTCAAAGGAAGCCACATGGTTCACGAAGATCACACGTTTCTCGCTCTTCACTGAAAAGCATTGGATGTTAGAGGGCCTGTGGTTTGTATCAGTTTCAGAAGCAGAGTTGAACTAGATATGGTCCGTGTGTGTAGGAAACACAGTTCTTTTGTTCTGAGCACACTCACGTTTCCCGCCTTTTTAGAGATTCTAGAAAGCAAGAGCGTGCTTCTTGCTCTAAAACAGAGTGTGTTTCATGGATGAGAAGTCTGCTGTGTGTTTCTCTTCAGAAACGGATTTAAATGCCACGCTCTGTGTCTTCCTACAAGCAAGACTTCGTTTCGGGTAAACGCAGTCACTTTTGAGCTCAAACGAAGCCACATGGTTCACGAAGCTCACACGTTTCTCGCTCTTCACTGAAAAGCATTGGATGTTTAGGGGCCTGTGGTTTGTATCAGTTTCAGAAGCAGAGTTCAACTAGATATGGTCCGTGTGTGTAGGAAACACAGTTCTTTTGTTCTGAGCACACTCACGTTTCCCGCCTTATTAGAGACTCTAGAAAGCAAGAGCGTGCTTCTTGCTCTAAAGCAGAGTGTGTTTCATGGATGAGATGTGTGCGGTGTGTTTCCCTTCAGAAACGGAGTTAAATGCCAGGCTCTGTGTCTTCCTACAAGCAAGACTTCGTTTCGGGTAAACGCTGTCAATTTTGAGCTCAAAGGAAGCCACATGGTTCACGAAGCTCACACGTTTCTCGCTCTTCATTGAAAAGCATTGGATGTTAGAGGGCCTGTGGTTTGTATCAGTTTCAGTAGCAGAGTTGAACTAGATATGGTCCGTGTGTGTAGGAAACACAGTTCATTTGTTCTGAGCACACTCACGTTTCCCCCCTTATTAGAGAATCTAGAAAGCAAGAGCGTGCTTCTTGCTCAAGCACAGTGTGTTTCATGGATGAGAAGTGTGCTGTGTGTTTCCCTTCAGAAACGGAGTTAAATGCCAGGCTCTGTGTCTTCCTACAAGCAAGACTTCGTTTTGGGTAAACGCTGTCACTTTTGAGCTCAAACGAAGCCACATGGTTCACGAAGCTCACACGTTTCTCGCTCTTCACTGAAAAGCATTGGATGTTAGAGGGCCTGTGGTTTGTATCAGTTTCAGAAGCAGAGTTGAACTAGATATGGTCCGTGTGTGTAGGAAACACAGTTCTTTTGTTCTGAGCACACTCACGTTTCCCGCCTTATTAGAGACTCTAGAAAGCAAGAGCGTGCTTCTTGCTCTAAAGAAGAGTGTGTTTCATGGATGAGAAGTGTGCTGTGTGTTTCCCTTCAGAAACGGAGTTAAATGCCAGGCTCTGTGTCTTCCTACAAGCAAGACTTCGTTTAGGGTAAACGCAGTCACTTTTGAGCTCAAACGAAGCCACATGGTTCACGAAGCTCACACGTTTCTAGCTTTTCACTAAAAAGCATTGGATGTTAGAGTGCCTGTGGTTTGTATCAGTTTCAGTAGCAGAGTTGACCTAGATATGGTCCGTGTGTGTAGGACACACAGTTTTTTTGTTCTGAGCACACTCACGTTTTCCGCCTTATTAGAGACTCTAGAAAGCAAGAGCGTGCTTCTTGCTCTAAAGCAGAGTGTGTTTCATGGATGAGAAGTGTGCTGTGTGTTTCCCTTCAAAAACGGAGTTAAATGCCAGGCACTGTGTCTTCCTACAAGCAAGACTTCGTTTCGGGTAAACGCAGTCACTTTGAGCTCAAACGAAGCCACATGGTTCATGAAGCTCACACGTTTCTCGCTCTTCACTGAAAAGCATTGGATGTTAGAGGGCCTGTGGTTTGTATCAGTTTCAGTAGTAGAGTTGAACTAGATATGGTCCGTGTGTGTAGGAAACACAGTTCTTTTGTTCTCAGCACACTCACGTTTCCCGCCTTATTAGAGACTCTAGAAAGCAAGAGCGTGCTTCTTGCTCTAAAGCAGAGTGTGTTTCATGGATGAGAAGTGTGCTGTGTGTTTCTCTTCAGAAACGGAGTTAAATGCCAGGCTCTGTGTCTTCCTACAAGCAAGACTTCGGTTCGGGTAAACGCAGTCACTTTTGAGATCAAACGAAGCCACATGGTTCACGAAGCTCACACGTTTCTCGCTCTTCACTGAAAAGCATTGGATGTTAGAGGGCCTGTGGTTTGTATCAGTTTCAGAAGCAGAGTTGAACTAGATATGGTCCGTGTGTGTAGGAAACACAGTTCTTTTGTTCTGAGCACACTCACGTTTCCCGCCTTATTAGAGACTCTAGAAAGCAAGAGCGTGCTTCTTGCTCTAAAGCAGAGTGTGTTTCATGGATGAGAAGTGTGCTGTGTGTTTCTCTTCAGAAACGGAGTTAAATGCCAGGCTCTGTGTCTTCCTACAAGCAAGACTTCGTTTCGGGTAAACGCAGTCACTTTTGAGCTCAAAAGAAGCCACATGGTTCACGAAGATCACACGTTTCTCGCTCTTCACTGAAAAGCATTGGATGTTAGAGGGCCTGTGGTTTGTATCAGTTTCAGAAGCAGAGTTGAACTAGATATGGTCCGTGTGTGTAGGAAACACAGTTCTTTTGTTCTGAGCACACTCACGTTTCCCGCCTTATTAGAGACTCTAGAAAGCAAGAGCGTGCTTCTTGTTCTAAAGCAGAGTGTGTGTCATGGATGAGAAGTGTGCTGTGTGTTTCCCTTCAGAAACGGAGTTAAATGCCAGGCTCTGTGTCTTCCTACAAGCAAAACTTCGTTTCTGGTAAACGCAGTCACTTTTGAGCTCAAACGAAACCACATGGTTCACGAACCTCACACGTTTCTCGCTCTTCACTGAAAAGCATTGGATGTTAGAGGGCCTGTGGTTTGTATCAGTTTCAGTAGCAGAGTTGAACTAGATATGGTCCGTGGGTGTAGGAAACACAGTTCATTTGTTCTGAGCACACTCACGTTTCCCGCCTTATTAGAGACTCTAGAAAGCAAGAGCGTGCTTCTTGCTCTAAAGCAGAGTGTGTTTCATGGATGAGAAGTGTGCTGTGTGTTTCCCTTCAGAAACGAGTTAAATGCCAGGCTCTGTGTCTTCCTACAAGCAAGACTTCGTTTCGGGTAAACGCAGTCACTTTTGAGCTCAAACGAAGCCACATGGTTCACGAAGCTCACACGTTTCTCGCTCTTCACTGAAAAGCATTGGATGTTTAGGGGCCTGTGGTTTGTATCAGTTTCAGAAGCAGAGTTGAACTAGATATGGTCCGTGGCTGTAGGAAACACATTTCTTTTGTTCTGAGCACACTCACGTTTCCCGACTTTTTAGAGACTCTAGAAAGCAAGTGCGTGCTTCTGGCTCTAAAGCAGAGTGTGTTTCATGGATGAGAAGTGTGCTGTGTGTTTCCTTCAGAAACGGAGTTAAATGCCAGGCTCTGTGTCTTCCTACAAGCAAGACTTCGTTTAGGGTAAACGCAGTCACTTTTGAGCTCAAACGAAGCCACATGGTTCACGAAGCTCACACGTTTCTCGCTCTTCACTGAAAAGCATTGGATGTTAGAGGGCCTGTGGTTTGTATCAGTTTCAGAAGCAGAGTTGAACTAGATATGGTCCGTGTGTGTAGGAAACACAGTTCTTTTGTTCTGAGCACACTCATGTTTCCCGCCTTATTAGAGACTCTAGAAAGCAAGAGCGTGCTTCTTTCTCTAAAGCAGAGTGTGTTTCATGGATGAGAATTGTGCTGTGTGTTTCTCTTCAGAAACGGAGTTAAATGCCAGGCTCTGTGTCTTCCTACAAGCAAGACTTCGTTTCGGGTAAACGCTGTCACTTTTGAGCTCAAAGGAAGCCACATGGTTCACGAAGCTCACACGTTTCTCGCTCTTCACTGAAAAGCATTGGATGTTAGAGGGCCTGTGGTTTGTATCAGTTTCAGAAGCAGAGTTGAACTAGATATGGTCCGTGGGTGTAGGAAACACATTTCTTTTGTTCTGAGCACACTCACGTTTCCCGCCTTATTAGAGACTCTAGAAAGCAAGTGCGTGCTTCTTGCTCTAAAGCAGAGTGTGTTTCATGGATGAGAAGTGTGCTGTGTGTTTCCTTCAGAAACGGAGTTAAATGCCAGGCTCTGTGTCTTCCTACAAGCAAGACTTCGGTTCGGGTAAACGCAGTCACTTTTGAGCTCAAACGAAACCACATGGTTCACGAAGCTCACACGTTTCTCGCTCTTCACTGAAAAGCACTGGATGTTAGAGGGCCTGTGGTTTGTATCAGTTTCAGAAGCAGAGTTGAACTAGATATGGTCCGTGTGTGTAGGAAACACAGTTCTTTTGTTCTGAGCACACTCATGTTTCCCGCCTTATTAGAGACTCTAGAAAGCAAGAGCGTGCTTCTTTCTCTAAAGCAGAGTGTGTTTCATGGATGAGAAGTGTGCTGTGTGTTTCTCTTCAGAAACGGAGTTAAATGCCAGGCTCTGTGTCTTCCTACAAGCAAGACTTCGTTTCGGGTAAACGCTGTCACTTTTGAGCTCAAAGGAAGCCACATGGTTCACGAAGATCACACGTTTCTCGCTCTTCCCTGAAAAGCATTGGATGTTAGAGGGCCTGTGGTTTGTATCAGTTTCAGAAGCAGAGTTGAACTAGATATGGTCCGTGTGTGTAGGAAACACAGTTCTTTTGTTCTGAGCACACTCACGTTTCCCGCCTTATTAGAGACTCTAGAAAGCAAGAGCGTGCTTCTTGTTCTAAAGCAGAGTGTGTGTCATGGATGAGAAGTGTGCTGTGTGTTTCCCTTCAGAAACGGAGTTAAATGCCAGGCTCTGTGTCTTCCTACAAGCAAGACTTCGTTTCTGGTAAACGCAGTCACTTTTGAGCTCAAACGAAACCACATGGTTCACGAACCTCACACGTTTCTCGCTCTTCACTGAAAAGCATTGGATGTTAGAGGGCCTGTGGTTTGTATCAGTTTCAGTAGCAGAGTTGAACTAGATATGGTCCGTGGGTGTAGGAAACACAGTTCATTTGTTCTGAGCACACTCACGTTTCCCGCCTTATTAGAGACTCTAGAAAGCAAGAGCGTGCTTCTTGCTCTAAGCAGAGTGTGTTTCATGGATGAGAAGTGTGCTGTGTGTTTCCCTTCAGAAACGAGTTAAATGCCAGGCTCTGTGTCTTCCTACAAGCAAGACTTCGTTTCGGGTAAACGCAGTCACTTTTGAGCTCAAACGAAGCCACATGGTTCACGAAGCTCACACGTTTCTCGCTCTTCACTGAAAAGCATTGGATGTTTAGGGGCCTGTGGTTTGTATCAGTTTCAGAAGCAGAGTTGAACTAGATATGGTCCGTGGCTGTAGGAAACACATTTCTTTTGTTCTGAGCACACTCACGTTTCCCGACTTATTAGAGACTCTAGAAAGCAAGTGCGTGCTTCTGGCTCTAAAGCAGAGTGTGTTTCATGGATGAGAAGTGTGCTGTGTGTTTCCTTCAGAAACGGAGTTAAATGCCAGGCTCTGTGTCTTCCTACAAGCAAGACTTCGTTTAGGGTAAACGCAGTCACTTTTGAGCTCAAACGAAGCCACATGGTTCACGAAGCTCACACGTTTCTCGCTCTTCACTGAAAAGCATTGGATGTTAGAGGGCCTGTGGTTTGTATCAGTTTCAGAAGCAGAGTTGAACTAGATATGGTCCGTGTGTGTAGGAAACACAGTTCTTTTGTTCTGAGCACACTCACGTTTCCCGCCTTATTAGAGACTCTAGAAAGCAAGAGCGTGCTTCTTGTTCTAAAGCAGAGTGTGTTTCATGGATGAGAAGTGTGCTGTGTGTTTCCTTCAGAAACGGAGTTAAATGCCAGGCTCTGTGTCTTCCTACAAGCAAGACTTCGTTTCGGGTAAACGCAGTCACTTTTGAGCTCAAACGAAGCCACATGGTTCACGAAGCTCACACGTTTCTCGCTCTTCACTGAAAAGCACTGGATGTTAGAGGGCCTGTGGTTTGTATCAGTTTCAGTAGCAGAGTTGAACTAGATATGGACTGTGTGTGTAGGAAACACAGTTCTTTTGTTCTGAGCACACTCACGTTTCCCGCCTTATTAGAGACTCTAGAAAGCAAGAGCGTGCTTCTTGTTCTAAAGCAGAGTGTGTGTCATGGATGAGAAGTGTGCTGTGTGTTTCCCTTCAGAAACGGAGTTAAATGCCAGGCTCTGTGTCTTCCTACAAGCAAGACTTCGGTTCGGGTAAACGCAGTCACTTTGAGCTCAAACGAAACCACATGGTTCACGAAGCTCACACGTTTCTCGCTCTTCACTGAAAAGCACTGGATGTTAGAGGGCCTGTGGTTTGTATCAGTTTCAGAAGCAGAGTTGAACTAGATATGGTCCGTGTGTGTAGGAAACACAGTTTTTTGTTCTGAGCACACTCATGTTTCCCGCCTTATTAGAGACTCTAGAAAGCAAGAGCGTGCTTCTTTCTCTAAAGCACAGTGTGTTTCATGGAAGAAAAGTGTGCTGTGTGTTTCTCTTCAGAAACGGAGTTAAATGCCAGGCTCTGTGTCTTCCTACAAGCAAGACTTCGTTTCGGGTAAACGCTGTCACTTTTGAGCTCAAAGGAAGCCACATGGTTCACGAAGCTCACACGTTTCTCGCTCTTCACTGAAAAGCATTGGATGTTAGAGGGCCTGTGGTTTGTATCAGTTTCAGTAGCAGAGTTGAACTAGATATGGTCCGTGTGTGTAGGAAACACAGTTCATTTGTTCTGAGCACACTCACGTTTCCCGCCTTATTAGAGACTCTAGAAAGCAAGAGCGTGCTTCTTGCTCTAAAGCAGAGTGTGTTTCATGGATGAGAAGTGTGCTGTGTGTTTCCCTTCAGAAACGGAGTTAAATGCCAGGCTCTGTGTCTTCCTACAAGCAAGACTTCGTTTTGGGTAAACACAGTCACTTTTGAGCTCAAACGAAGCCACATGGTTCACGAAGCTCACACGTTTCTCGCTCTTCACTGAAAAGCATTGGATGTTAGAGGGCCTGTGGTTTGTATCAGTTTCAGAAGCAGAGTTGAACTAGATATGGTCCGTGTGTGTAGGAAACACAGTTCTTTTGTTCTGAGCACACTCACGTTTCCCGCCTTATTAGAGACTCTAGAAAGCAAGAGCGTGCTTCTTGCTCTAAAGCAGAGTGTGTTTCATGGATGAGAAGTGTGCTGTGTGTTTCTCTTCAGAAACGGAGTTAAATGCCAGGCTCTGTGTATTCCTACAAGCAAGACTTCGTTTCGGGTAAACGCTGTCACTTTTGAGCTCAAAGGAAGCCACATGGTTCACGAAGCTCACACGTTTCTCGCTCTTCACTGAAAAGCATTGGATGTTTAGGGGCCTGTGGTTTGTATCAGTTTCAGAAGCAGAGTTGAACTAGATATGGTCCGTGTGTGTAGGAAGCACAGTTCTTTTGTTCTGAGCACACTCACGTTTCCCGACTTATTAGAGACTCTAGAAAGCAAGTGCGTGCTTCTTGCTCTAAAGCAGAGTGTGTTTCATGGATGAGAAGTGTGCTGTGTGTTTCCTTCAGAAACGGAGTTAAATGCCAGGCTCTGTGTCTTCCTACAAGCAAGACTTCGTTTAGGGTAAACGCAGTCACTTTTGAGCTCAAACGAAGCCACATGGTTCACGAAGCTCACACGTTTCTCGCTCTTCACTGAAAAGCATTGGATGTTAGAGGGCCTGTGGTTTGTATCAGTTTCAGAAGCAGAGTTGAACTAGATATGGTCCGTGTGTGTAGGAAACACAGTTCTTTTGTTCTGAGCACACTCACGTTTCCCGCCTTATTAGAGACTCTAGAAAGCAAGAGCGTGCTTCTTGTTCTAAAGCAGAGTGTGTTTCATGGATGAGAAGTGTGCTGTGTGTTTCCCTTCAGAAACGGAGTTAAATGCCAGGCTCTGTGTCTTCCTACAAGCAAGACTTCGTTTCTGGTAAACGCAGTCACTTTTGAGCTCAAACGAAACCACATGGTTCACGAACCTCACACGTTTCTCGCTCTTCACTGAAAAGCATTGGATGTTAGAGGGCCTGTGGTTTGTATCAGTTTCAGTAGCAGAGTTGAACTAGATATGGTCCGTGGGTGTAGGAAACACAGTTCATTTGTTCTGAGCACACTCACGTTTCCCGCCTTATTAGAGACTCTAGAAAGCAAGAGCGTGCTTCTTGCTCTAAAGCAGAGTGTGTTTCATGGATGAGAAGTGTGCTGTGTGTTTCCCTTCAGAAACGAGTTAAATGCCAGGCTCTGTGTCTTCCTACAAGCAAGACTTCGTTTCGGGTAAACGCAGTCACTTTTGAGCTCAAACGAAGCCACATGGTTCACGAAGCTCACACGTTTCTCGCTCTTCACTGAAAAGCATTGGATGTTTAGGGGCCTGTGGTTTGTATCAGTTTCAGAAGCAGAGTTGAACTAGATATGGTCCGTGGCTGTAGGAAACACATTTCTTTTGTTCTGAGCACACTCACATTTCCCGACTTATTAGAGACTCTAGAAAGCAAGTGCGTGCTTCTAGCTCTAAAGCAGAGTGTGTTTCATGGATGAGAAGTGTGCTGTGTGTTTCCTTCAGAAAAGGAGTTAAATGCCAGGCTCTGTGTCTTCCTACAAGCAAGACTTCGTTTAGGGTAAACGCAGTCACTTTTGAGCTCAAACGAAGCCACATGGTTCACGAAGCTCACACGTTTCTCGCTCTTCACTGAAAAGCATTGGATGTTAGAGGGCCTGTGGTTTGTATCAGTTTCAGAAGCAGAGTTGAACTAGATATGGTCAGTGTGTGTAGGAAACACATTTCTTTTGTTCTGAGCACACTCACGTTTCCCGCCTTATTAGAGACTCTAGAAAGCAAGTGCGTGCTTCTTGCTCTAAAGCAGAGTGTGTTTCATGGATGAGAAGTGTGCTGTGTGTTTCCTTCAGAAACGGAGTTAAATGCCAGGCTCTGTGTCTTCCTACAAGCAAGACTTCGTTTCGGGTAAACGCAGTCACTTTTGAGCTCAAACGAAGCCACATGGTTCACGAAGCTCACACGTTTCTCGCTCTTCACTGAAAAGCACTGGATGTTAGAGGGCCTGTGGTTTGTATCAGTTTCAGTAGCAGAGTTGAACTAGATATGGACTGTGTGTGTAGGAAACACAGTTCTTTTGTTCTGAGCACACTCACGTTTCCCGCCTTATTAGAGACTCTAGAAAGCAAGAGCGTGCTTCTTGTTCTAAAGCAGAGTGTGTGTCATGGATGAGAAGTGTGCTGTGTGTTTCCCTTCAGAAACGGAGTTAAATGCCAGGCTCTGTGTCTTCCTACAAGCAAGACTTCGGTTCGTGTAAACGCAGTCACTTTGAGCTCAAACGAAACCACATGGTTCACGAAGCTCACACGTTTCTCGCTCTTCACTGAAAAGCACTGGATGTTAGAGGGCCTGTGGTTTGTATCAGTTTCAGAAGCAGAGTTGAACTAGATATGGTCCGACTGTGTAGGAAACACAGTTTTTTGTTCTGAGCACACTCATGTTTCCCGCCTTATTAGAGACTCTAGAAAGCAAGAGCGTGCTTCTTTCTCTAAAGCAGAGTGTGTTTCATGGATGAGAAGTGTGCTGTGTGTTTCTCTTCAGAAACGGAGTTAAATGCCAGGCTCTGTGTCTTCCTACAAGCAAGACTTCGTTTCGGGTAAACGCTGTCACTTTTGAGCTCAAAGGAAGCCACATGGTTCACGAAGCTCACACGTTTCTCGCTCTTCACTGAAAAGCATTGGATGTTAGAGGGCCTGTGGTTTGTATCAGTTTCAGTAGCAGAGTTGAACTAGATATGGTCCGTGTGTGTAGGAAACACAGTTCATTTGTTCTGAGCACACTCACGTTTCCCGCCTTATTAGAGACTCTAGAAAGCAAGAGCGTGCTTCTTGCTCTAAAGCAGAGTGTGTTTCATGGATGAGAAGTGTGCTGTGTGTTTCTCTTCATAAACGGAGTTAAATGCCAGGCTCTGTGTCTTCCTACAAGCAAGACTTCGTTTCGGGTAAACGTAGTCACTTTTGAGCTCAAACTAAGCCACATGGTTCACGAAGATCACACGTTTCTCGCTCTTCACTGAAAAGCATTGGATGTTAGAGGGCCTGTGGTTTGTATCAGTTTCAGAAGCAGGGTTGAACTAGATATGGTCCGTGTGTGTAGGAAAAACAGTTCTTTTGTTCTGAGCACACTCACGTTTCCCGCCTTATTAGAGACTCTAGAAAGCAAGAGCGTGCTTCTTGCTCTAAAACAGAGTGTGTTTCATGGATGAGAAGTGTGCTGTGTGTTTCTCTTCAGAAACGGAGTTAAATGCCAGGCTGTATGTCTTCCTACAAGCAAGACTTCGTTTCGGGTAAACGCAGTCACTTTTGAGCTCAAACGAAGCCACATGTTTCACGAAGCTCACACGTTTCTCGCTCTTCACTGAAAAGCATTGGATGTTTAGGGGCCTGTGGTTTGTATCAGTTTCAGAAGCAGAGTTGAACTAGATATGGTCCGTGGGTGTAGGAAACACAGTTCTTTTGTTCTGAGCACACTCACGTTTCCCGCCTTATTAGAGACTCTAGAAAGCAAGAGCGTGCTTCTTGCTCTAAAGCAGAGTGTGTTTCATGGATGAGAAGTGTGCTGTGTGTTTCCCTTCAGAAACGGAGTTAAATGCCAGGCTCTGTGTCTTCCTACAAGCAAGACTTCGTTTTGGGTAAACGCAGTCACTTTTGAGCTCAAACGAAGCCACATGGTTCACGAAGCTCACACGTTTCTCGCTCTTCACTGAAAAGCATTGGATGTTCGAGGGCCTGTGGTTTGTATCAGTTTCAGAAGCAGAGTTGAACTAGATATGGTCCGTGTGTGTAGGAAACACAGTTCTTTTGTTCTGAGCACACTCATGTTTCCCGCCTTATTAGAGACTCTAGAAAGCAAGAGCGTGCTTCTTGCTCTAAAGCAGAGTGTGTTTCATGGATGAGAAATGTGCTGTGTGTTTCTCTTCAGAAACGGAGTTAAATGCCAGGCTCTGTGTCTTCCTACAAGCAAGACTTCGTTTCGGGTAAACGCAGTCACTTTTGAGCTCAAACGAAGCCACATGGTTCACGAAGATCACACGTTTCTCGCTCTTCACTGAAAAGCATTGGATGTTAGAGGGCCTGTGGTTTGTATCAGTTTCAGAAGCAGAGTTGAACTAGATATGGTCCGTGTGTGTAGGAAACACAGTTCTTTTGTTCTGAGCACAGTCACGTTTCGCGCCTTTTTAGAGACTCTAGAAAGCAAGAGCGTGCTTCTTGCTCTAAAACAGAGTGTGTTTCATGGATGAGAAGTGTGCTGTGTGTTTCTCTTCAGAAACGGAGTTAAATGCCAGGCTCTGTGTCTTCCTACAAGCAAGACTTCGTTTCGGGTAAACGCAGTCACTTTTGAGCTCAAACGAAGCCACATGGTTCACGAAGCTCACACGTTTCTCGCTCTTCACTGAAAAGCATTGGATGTTTAGGGGCCTGTGGTTTGTATCAGTTTCAGAAGCAGAGTTGAACTAGATATGGTCCGTGCGTGTAGGAAACACATTTCTTTTGTTCTGAGCACACTCACGTTTCCTGCCTTATTAGAGACTCTAGAAAGCAAGTGTGTGCTTCTTGCTCTAAAGCAGAGTGTGTTTCATGGATGAGAAGTGCGCTGTGTGTTTCCTTCAGAAACGCAGTTAAATGCCAAGCTCTGTGTCTTCCTACAAGCAAGACTTCGTTTCGGGTAAACGCAGTCACATTTGAGCTCAAACGAAGCCACATGGTTCACGAAGATCACACGTTTCTCGCTCTTCACTGAAAAGCACTGGATGTTAGAGGGCCTGTGGTTTGTATCAGTTTCAGTAGCAGAGTTGAACTAGATATGGACTGTGTGTGTAGGAAACACAGTTCTTTTGTTCTGAGCACACTCACGTTTCCCGCCTTATTAGAGACTCTAGAAAGCCAGTGCGTGCTTCTTGCTCTAAAGCAGAGTGTGTTTCATGGATGAGAAGTGTGCTGTGTGTTTCCTTCAGAAACGGAGTTAAATGCCAGGCTCTGTGTCTTCCTACAAGCAAGACTTCGTTTAGGGTAAACGCAGTCAATTTTGAGCTCAAACGAAGCCACATGGTTCATGAAGCTCACACGTTTCTCGCTCTTCACTGAAAAGCATTGGATGTTAGAGGGCCTGTGGTTTGTATCAGTTTCAGAAGCAGAGTTGAACTAGATATGGTCCGTGTGTGTAGGAAACACAGTTCTTTTGTTCTGAGCACACTCATGTTTCCCGCCTTATTAGAGACTCTAGAAAGCAAGAGCGTGCTTCTTTCTCTAAAGCAGAGTGTGTTTCATGGATGAGAAGTGTGCTGTGTGTTTCTCTTCAGAAACAGAGTTAAATGCCAGGCTCTGTGTCTTCCTACAAGCAAGACTTCGTTTCGGGTAAACGCTGTCACTTTTGAGCTCAAAGGAAGCCACATGGTCCACGAAGCTCACACGTTTCTCGCTCTTCACTGAAAAGCATTGGATGTTAGAGGGCCTGTGGTTTGTATCAGTTTCAGTAGCAGAGTTGAACTAGATATGGTCCGTGTGTGTAGGAAACACAGTTCATTTGTTCTGAGCACACTCACGTTTCCCGCCTTATTAGAGACTCTAGAAAGCAAGAGCGTGCTTCTTGCTCTAAAGCAGAGTGTGTTTCATGGATGAGAAGTGTGCTGTGTGTTTCCCTTCAGAAACGGAGTTAAATGCCAGGCTCTGTGTCTTCCTACAAGCAAGACTTCGTGTTTTGTAAACGCAGTCACTTTTGAGCTCAAAAGAAGCCACATGGTTCACGAAGCTCACACGTTTCTCGCTCTTCACTGAAAAGCATTGGATGTTAGAGGGCCTGTGGTTTGTATCAGTTTCAGAAGCAGAGTTGAACTAGATATGGTCCGTGTGTGTAGGAAACACATTTCTTTTGTTCTGAGCACACTCACGTTTCCTGCCTTATTAGAGACTCTAGAAAGCAAGTGTGTGCTTCTTGCTCTAAAGCAGAGTGTGTTTCATGGATGAGAAGTGTGCTGTGTGTTTCCTTCAGAAACGCAGTTAAATGCCAAGCTCTGTGTCTTCCTACAAGCAAGACTTCGTTTCGGGTAAACGCAGTCACTTTTGAGCTCAAACGAAGCCACATGGTTCACGAAGCTCACACGTTTCTCGCTCTTCACTGAAAAGCACTGGATGTTAGAGGGCCTGTGGTTTGTATCAGTTTCAGTAGCAGAGTTGAACTAGATATGGACTGTGTGTGTAGGAAACACAGTTCTTTTGTTCTGAGCACACTCACGTTTCCCGGCTTATTAGAGACTCTAGAAAGCCAGTGCGTGCTTCTTGCTCTAAAGAAGAGTGTGTTTCATGGATGAGAAGTGTGCTGTGTGTTTCCTTCAGAAACGGAGTTAAATGCCAGGCTCTGTGTCTTCCTACAAGCAAGACTTCGTTTCGGGTAAACGCAGTCACTTTTGAGCTCAAACGAAGCCACATGGTTCATGAAGCTCACACGTTTCTCGCTCTTCACTGAAAAGCATTGGATGTTAGAGGGCCTGTGGTTTGTATCAGTTTCAGAAGCAGAGTTGAACTAGATATGGTCCGTGTGTGTAGGAAACACAGTTCTTTTGTTCTGAGCACACTCATGTTTCCCGCCTTATTAGAGACTCTAGAAAGCAAGAGCGTGCTTCTTTCTCTAAAGCAGAGTGTGTTTCATGGATGAGAAGTGTGCTGTGTGTTTCTCTTCAGAAACAGAGTTAAATGCCAGGCTCTGTGTCTTCCTACAAGCAAGACTTCGTTTCGGGTAAACGCTGTCACTTTTGAGCTCAAAGGAAGCCACATGGTCCACGAAGCTCACACGTTTCTCGCTCTTCACTGAAAAGATTTGGATGTTAGAGGGCCTGTGGTTTGTATCAGTTTCAGTAGCAGAGTTGAACTAGATATGGTCCGTGTGTGTAGGAAACACAGTTCATTTGTTCTGAGCACACTCACGTTTCCCGCCTTATTAGAGACTCTAGAAAGCAAGAGCGTGCTTCTTGCTCTAAAGCAGAGTGTGTTTCATGGATGAGAAGTGTGCTGTGTGTTTCCCTTCAGAAACGGAGTTAAATGCCAGGCTCTGTGTCTTCCTACAAGCAAGACTTCGTGTTGTGTAAACGCAGTCACTTTTGAGCTCAAAAGAAGCCACATGGTTCACGAAGCTCACACGTTTCTCGCTCTTCACTGAAAAGCATTGGATGTTAGAGGGCCTGTGGTTTGTATCAGTTTCAGAAGCAGAGTTGAACTAGATATGGTCCGTGTGTGTAGGACACACAGTTTTTTTTTTCTGAGCACACTCACGTTTTCCGCCTTATTAGAGACTCTAGAAAGCAAGAGCGTGCTTCTTGCTCTAAAGCAGAGTGTGTTTCATGGATGAGAAGTGTGCTGTGTGTTTCCCTTCAAAAACGGAGTTAAATGCCAGGCACTGTGTCTTCCTACAAGCAAGACTTCGTTTCGGGTAAACGCAGTCACTTTGAGCTCAAACGAAGCCACATGGTTCATGAAGCTCACACGTTTCTCGCTCTTCACTGAAAAGCATTGGATGTTAGAGGGCCTGTGGTTTGTATCAGTTTCAGTAGCAGAGTTGAACTAGATATGGTCCGTGTGTGTAGGAAACACAGTTCTTTTGTTCTGAGCACACTCACGTTTCCCGCCTTATTAGAGACTCTAGAAAGCAAGAGCGTGCTTCTTGCTCTAAAGCAGAGTGTGTTTCATGGATGAGAAGTGTGCTGTGTGTTTCTCTTCAGAAACGGAGTTAAATGCCAGGCTCTGTGTCTTCCTACAAGCAAGACTTCGTTTCGGGTAAACGTAGTCACTTTTGAGCTCAAACTAAGCCACATGGTTCACGAAGATCACACGTTTCTCGCTCTTCACTGAAAAGCATTGGATGTTAGAGGGCCTGTGGTTTGTATCAGTTTCAGTAGCAGAGTTGAACTAGATATGGTCCGTGTGTGTAGGAAACACAGTTCATTTGTTCTGAGCACACTCACGTTTCCCGCCTTATTAGAGACTCTAGAAAGCAAGAGCGTGCTTCTTGCTCTAAAGCAGAGTGTGTTTCATGGATGAGAAGTGTGCTCTGTGTTTCCATTCAGAAACGGAGTTAAATGCCAGGCTCTGTGTCTTCCTACAAGCAAGACTTCGTTTTGGGTAAACGCAGTCACTTTTGAGCTCAAACGAAGCCACATGGTTCACGAAGCTCACACGTTTCTCGCTCTTCACTGAAAAGCATTGGATGTTAGAGGGCCTGTGGTTTGTATCAGTTTCAGAAGCAGAGTTGAACTAGATATGGTCCGTGTGTGTAGGAAACACAGTTCTTTTGTTCTGAGCACACTCACGTTTCCCGCCTTATTAGAGACTCTAGAAAGCAAGAGCGTGCTTCTTGCTCTAAAGCAGAGTGTGTTTCATGGATGAGAAGTGTGCTGTGTGTTTCTCTTCAGAAACGGAGTTAAATGCCAGGCTCTGTGTCTTCCTACAAGCAAGACTTCGTTTCGGGTAAACGTAGTCACTTTTGAGCTCAAACTAAGCCACATGGTTCACGAAGATCACACGTTTCTCGCTCTTCACTGAAAAGCATTGGATGTTAGAGGGCCTGTGGTTTGTATCAGATTCAGAAGCAGAGTTGAACTAGATATGGTCCGTGTGTGTAGGAAAAACAGTTCTTTTGTTCTGAGCACACTCACGTTTCCCGCCTTTTTAGAGACTCTAGAAAGCAAGAGCGTGCTTCTTGCTCTATAACAGAGTGTGTTTCATGGATGAGAAGTGTGCTGTGTGTTTCTCTTCAGAAACGGAGTTAAATGCCAGGCTCTGTGTCTTCCTACAAGCAAGACTTCGTTTCGGGTAAACGCAGTCACTTTTGAGCTCAAACGAAGCCACATGGTTCACGAAGCTCACACGTTTCTCGCTCTTCACTGAAAAGCATTGGATGTTTAGGGGCCTGTGGTTTGTATCAGTTTCAGAAGCAGAGTTGAACTAGATATGGTCCGTGGGTGTAGGAAACACATTTCTTTTGTTCTGAGCACACTCACGTTTCCCGCCTTATTAGAGACTCTAGAAAGCAAGTGTGTGCTTCTTGCTCTAAAGCAGAGTGTGTTTCATGGATGAGAAGTGTGCTGTGTGTTTCCTTCAGAAACGGAGTTAAATGCCAGGCTCTGTGTCTTCCTACAAGCAAGACTTCGTTTCGGGTAAACGCAGTCACTTTTGAGCTCAAACGAAGCCACATGGTTCACGAAGCTCACACGTTTCTCGCTCTTCACTGAAAAGCACTGGATGTTAGAGGGCCTGTGGTTTGTATCAGTTTCAGTAGCAGAGTTGAACTAGATATGGACTGTGTGTGTAGGAAACACAGTTCTTTTGTTCTGAGCACACTCACGTTTCCCGCCTTATTAGAGACTCTAGAAAGCCAGTGCGTGCTTCTTGCTCTAAAGCAGAGTGTGTTTCATGGATGAGAAGTGTGCTGTGTGTTTCCTTCAGAAACGGAGTTAAATGCCAGGCTCTGTGTCTTCCTACAAGCAAGACTTCGTTTAGGGTAAACGCAGTCACTTTTGAGCTCAAACGAAGCCACATGGTTCACGAAGCTCACACGTTTCTCGCTCTTCACTGAAAAGCATTGGATGTTAGAGTGCCTGTGGTTTGTATCAGTTTCAGTAGCAGAGTTGAACTAGATATGGTCCGTGTGTGTAGGAAACACAGTTCATTTGTTCTGAGCACACTCACGTTTCCCGCCTTATTAGAGACTCTAGAAAGCAAGAGCGTGCTTCTTGCTCTAAAGCAGAGTGTGTTTCATGGATGAGAAGTGTGCTGTGTGTTTCCCTTCAGAAACGGAGTTAAATGCCAGGCTCTGTGTCTTCCTACAAGCAAGACTTCGTTTTGGGTAAACGCAGTCACTTTTGAGCTCAAACGAAGCCACATGGTTCACGAAGCTCACACGTTTCTCGCTCTTCACTGAAAAGCATTGGATGTTAGAGGGCCTGTGGTTTGTATCAGTTTCAGAAGCAGAGTTGAACTAGATATGGTCCGTGTGTGTAGGAAACACAGTTCTTTTGTTCTGAGCACACTCACGTTTCCCGCCTTATTAGAGACTCTAGAAAGCAAGAGCGTGCTTCTTGCTCTAAAGCAGAGTGTGTTTCATGGATGAGAAATGTGCTGTGTGTTTCTCTTCAGAAACGGAGTTAAATGCCAGGCTCTGTGTCTTCCTACAAGCAAGACTTCGTTTCGGGTAAACACAGTCACTTTTGAGCTCAAACGAAGCCACATGGTTCACGAAGATCACACGTTTCTCGCTCTTCACTGAAAAGCATTGGATGTTAGAGGGCCTGTGGTTTGTATCAGTTTCAGAAGCAGAGTAGAACTAGATATGGTCCGTGTGTGTAGGAAACACAGTTCTTTTGTTCTGAGCACAGTCACGTTTCCCGCCTTTTTAGAGACTCTAGAAAGCAAGAGCGTGCTTCTTGCTCTAAAACAGAGTGTGTTTCATGGATGAGAAGTGTGCTGTGTGTTTCTCTTCAGAAACGGAGTTAAATGCCAGGCTCTGTGTCTTCCTACAAGCAAGACTTCGTTTCGGGTAAACGCAGTCACTTTTGAGCTCAAACGAAGCCACATGGTTCACTAAGCTCACACGTTTCTCGCTCTTCACTGAAAAGCATTGGATGTTTAGGGGCCTGTGGTTTGTATCAGTTTCAGAAGCAGAGTTGAACTAGATATGGTCCGTGGGTGTAGGAAACACATTTCTTTTGTTCTGAGCACACTCACGTTTCCCGCCTTATTAGAGACTCTAGAAAGCAAGTGTGTGCTTCTTGCTCTAAAGCAGAGTGTGTTTCATGGATGAGAAGTGTGCTGTGTGTTTCTCTTCAGAAACGGAGTTAAATGCCAAGCTCTGTGTCTTCCTACAAGCAAGACTTCGTTTCGGGTAAACGCAGTCACTTTTGAGCTCAAACGAAGCCACATGGTTCACGAAGCTCACACGTTTCTTGCTCTTTACTGAAAAGCACTGGATGTTAGAGGGTCTGTGGTTTGTATCAGTTTCAGTAGCAGAGTTGAACTAGATATGGACTGTGTGTGTAGGAAACACAGTTCTTTTGTTCTGAGCACACTCACGTTTCCCGCCTTATTAGAGACTCTAGAAAGCAAGAGCGTGCTTCTTGCTCTAAAGCAGAGTGTGTTTCATGGATGAGAAGTGTGCTGTGTGTTTCCTTCAGAAACGGAGTTAAATGCCAGGCTCTGTGTCTTCCTACAAGCAAGACTTCGTTTAGGGTAAACGCAGTCACTTTTGAGCTCAAACGAAGCCACATGGTTCATGAAGCTCACACGTTTCTCGCTCTTCACTGAAAAGCATTGGATATTAGAGGGCCTGTGGTTTGTATCAGTTTCAGAAGCAGAGTTGAACTAGATATGGTCCGTGTGTGTAGGAAACACAGTTCTTTTGTTCTGAGCACACTCATGTTTCCCGCCTTATTAGAGACTCTAGAAAGCAAGAGCGTGCTTCTTTCTCTAAAGCAGAGTGTGTTTCATGGATGAGAAGTGTGCTGTGTGTTTCTCTTCAGAAACGGAGTTAAATGCCAGGCTCTGTGTCTTCCTACAAGCAAGACTTCGTTTCGGGTAAACGCTGTCACTTTTGAGCTCAAAGGAAGCCACATGGTTCACGAAGCTCACACGTTTCTCGCTCTTCACTGAAAAGCATTGGATGTTAGAGGGCCTGTGGTTTGTATCAGTTTCAGTAGCAGAGTTGAACTAGTTATGGTCCGTGTGTGTAGGAAACACAGTTCATTTGTTCTGAGCACACTCACGTTTCCCGCCTTATTAGAGACTCTAGAAAGCAAGAGCGTGCTTCTTGCTCTAAAGCAGAGTGTGTTTCATGGATGAGAAGTGTGCTGTGTGTTTCCCTTCAGAAACGGAGTTAAATGCCAGGCTCTGTGTCTTCCTACAAGCAAGACTTCGTTTTGTGTAAACGCAGTCACTTGTGAGCTCAAAAGAAGCCACATGGTTCACGAAGCTCACACGTTTCTCGCTCTTCACTGAAAAGCATTGGATGTTAGAGGGCCTCTGGTTTGTATCAGTTTCAGAAGCAGAGTTGAACTAGATATGGTCCGTGTGTGTAGGACACACAGTTTTTTTTTTCTGAGCACACTCACGTTTTCTGCCTTATTAGAGACTCTAGAAAGCAAGAGCGTGCTTCTTGCTCTAAAGCAGAGTGTGTTTCATGGATGAGAAGTGTGCTGTGTGTTTCTCTTCAGAAACGGAGTTAAATGCCAGGCTCTGTGTCTTCCCACAAGCAAGACTTCGTTTCGGGTAAACGTAGTCACTTTTGAGCTCAAACTAAGCCACATGGTTCACGAAGATCACACGTTTCTCGCTCTTCACTGAAAAGCATTGGATGTTAGAGGGCCTGTGGTTTGTATCAGTTTCAGTAGCAGAGTTTAACTAGATATGGTCCGTGTGTGTAGGAAACACAGTTCATTTGTTCTGAGCACACTCACGTTTCCCGCCTTATTAGAGACTCTAGAAAGCAAGAGCGTGCTTCTTGCTCTAAAGCAGAGTGTGTTTCATGGATGAGAAGTGTGCTGTGTGTTTCTCTTCAGAAACGGAGTTAAATGCCAGGCTCTGTGTCTTCCTACAAGCAAGACTTCGTTTCGGGTAAACGCAGTCACTTTTGAGCTCAAACGAAGCCACATGGTTCACGAAGCTCACACGTTTCTCGCTCTTCACTGAAAAGCACTGGATGTTAGAGGGCCTGTGGTTTGTATCAGTTTCAGTAGCAGAGTTGAACTAGATATGGACTGTGTGTGTAGGAAACACAGTTCTTTTGTTCTGAGCACACTCACGTTTCCCGCCTTATTAGAGACTCTAGAAAGCCAGTGCGTGCTTCTTGCTCTAAAGCAGAGTGTGTTTCATGGATGAGAAGTGTGCTGTGTGTTTCCTTCAGAAACGGAGTTAAATGCCAGGCTCTGTGTCTTCCTACAAGCAAGACTTCGTTTAGGGTAAACGCAGTCACTTTTGAGCTCAAACGAAGCCACATGGTTCATGAAGCTCACACGTTTCTCGCTCTTCACTGAAAAGCATTGGATGTTAGAGGGCCTGTGGTTTGTATCAGTTTCAGAAGCAGAGTTGAACTAGATATGGTCCGTGTGTGTAGGAAACACAGTTCTTTTGTTCTGAGCACACTCATGTTTCCCGCCTTATTAGAGACTCTAGAAAGCAAGAGCGTGCTTCTTTCTCTAAAGCAGAGTGTGTTTCATGGATGAGAAGTGTGCTGTGTGTTTCTCTTCAGAAACGGAGTTAAATGCCAGGCTCTGTGTCTTCCTACAAGCAAGACTTCGTTTCGGGTAAACGCTGTCACTTTTGAGCTCAAAGGAAGCCACATGGTTCACGAAGCTCACACGTTTCTCGCTCTTCACTGAAAAGCATTGGATGTTAGAGGGCCTGTGGTTTGTATCAGTTTCAGTAGCAGAGTTGAACTAGATATGGTCCGTGTGTGTAGGAAACACAGTTCATTTGTTCTGAGCACACTCACGTTTCCCGCCTTATTAGAGACTCTAGAAAGCAAGAGCGTGCTTCTTGCTCTAAAGCAGAGTGTGTTTCATGGATGAGAAGTGTGCTGTGTGTTTCCCTTCAGAAACGGAGTTAAATGCCAGGCTCTGTGTCTTCCTACAAGCAAGACTTCGTTTTGTGTAAACGCAGTCACTTTTGAGCTCAAAAGAAGCCACATGGTTCACGAAGCTCACACGTTTCTCGCTCTTCACTGAAAAGCATTGGATGTTAGAGGGCCTGTGGTTTGTATCAGTTTCAGAAGCAGAGTTGAACTAGATATGGTCCGTGTGTGTAGGACACACAGTTTTTTTTTTCTGAGCACACTCACGTTTTCCGCCTTATTAGAGACTCTAGAAAGCAAGAGCGTGCTTCTTGCTCTAAAGCAGAGTGTGTTTCATGGATGAGAAGTGTGCTGTGTGTTTCCCTTCAAAAACGGAGTTAAATGCCAGGCACTGTGTCTTCCTACAAGCAAGACTTCGTTTCGGGTAAACGCAGTCACTTTGAGCTCAAACGAAGCCACATGGTTCATGAAGCTCACACGTTTCTCGCTCTTCACTGAAAAGCATTGGATGTTAGAGGGCCTGTGGTTTGTATCAGTTTCAGTAGCAGAGTTGAACTAGATATGGTCCGTGTGTGTAGGAAACACAGTTCTTTTGTTCTGAGCACACTCACGTTTCCCGCCTTATTAGAGACTCTAGAAAGCAAGAGCGTGCTTCTTGCTCTAAAGCAGAGTGTGTTTCATGGATGAGAAGTGTGCTGTGTGTTTCTCTTCAGAAACGGAGTTAAATGCCAGGCTCTGTGTCTTCCCACAAGCAAGACTTCGTTTCGGGTAAACGTAGTCACTTTTGAGCTCAAACTAAGCCACATGGTTCACGAAGATCACACGTTTCTCGCTCTTCACTGAAAAGCCTTGGATGTTAGAGGGCCTGTGGTTTGTATCAGTTTCAGTAGCAGAGTTGAACTAGATATGGTCCGTGTGTGTAGGAAACACAGTTCATTTGTTCTGAACACACTCACGTTTCCCGCCTTATTAGAGACTCTAGAAAGCAAGAGCGTGCTTCTTGCTCTAAAGCAGATTGTGTTTCATGGATGAGAAATGTGCTGTGTGTTTCCATTCAGAAACGGAGTTAAATGCCAGGCTCTGTGTCTTCCTACAAGCAAGACTTCGTTTTGGGTAAACGCAGTCACTTTTGAGCTCAAACGAAGCCACATGGTTCACGAAGCTCACACGTTTCTCGCTCTTCACTGAAAAGCATTGGATGTTAGAGGGCCTGTGGTTTGTATCAGTTTCAGAAGCAGAGTTGAACTAGATATGGTCCGTGTGTGTAGGAAACACAGTTCTTTTGTTCTGAGCACACTCACGTTTCCCGCCTTATTAGAGACTCTAGAAAGCAAGAGCGTGCTTCTTGCTCTAAAGCAGAGTGTGTTTCATGGATGAGAAGTGTGCTGTGTGTTTCTCTTCAGAAACGGAGTTAAATGCCAGGCTCTGTGTCTTCCTACAAGCAAGACTTCGTTTCGGGTAAACGTAGTCACTTTTGAGCTAAAACTAAGCCACATGGTTCACGAAGATCACACGTTTCTCGCTCTTCACTGAAAAGCATTGGATGTTAGAGGGCCTGTGGTTTGTATCAGTTTCAGAAGCAGAGTTGAACTAGATATGGTCCGTGTGTGTAGGAAAAACAGTTCTTTTGTTCTGAGCACACTCACGTTTCCCGCCTTTTTAGAGACTCTAGAAAGCAAGAGCGTGCTTCTTGCTCTAAAACAGAGTGTGTTTCATGGATGAGAAGTGTGCTGTGTGTTTCTCTTCAGAAACGGAGTTAAATGCCAGGCTCTGTGTCTTCCTACAAGCAAGACTTCTTTTCGGGTAAACGCAGTCACTTTTGAGCTCAAACGAAGCCACATGTTTCACGAAGCTCACACGTTTCTCGCTCTTCACTGAAAAGCATTGGATGTTTAGGGGCCTGTGGTTTGTATCAGTTTCAGAAGCAGAGTTGAACTAGATATGGTCCGTGGGTGTAGGAAACACATATCTTTTGTTCTGAGCACACTCACGTTTCCCGCCTTATTAGAGACTCTAGAAAGCAAGTGTGTGCTTCTTGCTCTAAAGCAGAGTGTGTTTCATGGATGAGAAGTGTGCTGTGTGTTTCCTTCAGAAACAGAGTTAAATGCCAGGCTCTGTGTCTTCCTACAAGCAAGACTTCGTTTCGGGTAAACGCAGTCACTTTTGAGCTCAAACGAAGCCACATGGTTCACGAAGCTCACACGTTTCTCGCTCTTCACTGAAAAGCACTGGATGTTAGAGGGCCTGTGGTTTGTATCAGTTTCAGTAGCAGAGTTGAACTAGATATGGACTGTGTGTGTAGGAAACACAGTTCTTTTGTTCTGAGCACACTCACGTTTCCCGCCTTATTAGAGACTCTAGAAAGCCAGTGCGTGCTTCTTGCTCTAAAGCAGAGTGTGTTTCATGGATGAGAAGTGTGCTGTGTGTTTCCTTCAGAAACGGAGTTAAATGCCAGGCTCTGTGTCTTCCTACAAGCAAGACTTCGTTTAGGGTAAACGCAGTCACTTTTGAGCTCAAACGAAGCCACATGGTTCACGAATCTCACACGTTTCTCGCTCTTCACTGAAAAGCATTGGATGTTAGAGGGCCTGTGGTTTGTATCAGTTTCAGTAGCAGAGTTGAACTAGATATGGTCCGTGTGTGTAGGAAACACATTTCATTTGTTCTGAGCACACTCACGTTTCCCGCTTATTAGAGACTCTAGAAAGCAAGAGCGTGCTTCTTGCTCTAAAGCAGAGTGTGTTTCATGGATGAGAAGTGTGCTGTGTGTTTCCCTTCAGAAACGGAGTTAAATGCCAGGCTCTGTGTCTTCCTACAAGCAAGACTTCGTTTTGTGTAAACGCAGTCACTTTTGAGCTCAAAAGAAGCCACATGGTTCACGAAGCTCACACGTTTCTCGCTCTTCACTGAAAAGCATTGGATGTTAGAGGGCCTGTGGTTTGTATCAGTTTCAGAAGCAGAGTTGAACTAGATATGGTCCGTGTGTGTAGGACACACAGTTTTTTTTTTCTGAGCACACTCACGTTTTCCGCCTTATTAGAGACTCTAGAAAGCAAGAGCGTACTTCTTGCTCTAAAGCAGAGTGTGTTTCATGGATGAGAAGTGTGCTGTGTGTTTCCCTTCAAAAACGGAGTTAAATGCCAGGCACTGTGTCTTCCTACAAGCAAGACTTCGTTTCGGGTAAACGCAGTCACTTTGAGCTCAAACGAAGCCACATGGTTCATGAAGCTCACACGTTTCTCGCTCTTCACTGAAAAGCATTGGATGTTAGAGGGCCTGTGGTTTGTATCAGTTTCAGTAGCAGAGTTGAACTAGATATGGTCCGTGTGTGTAGGAAACACAGTTCTTTTGTTCTGAGCACACTCACGTTTCCCGCCTTATTAGAGGCTCTAGAAAGCAAGAGCGTGCTTCTTGCTCTAAAGCAGAGTGTGTTTCATGGATGAGAAGTGTGCTGTGTGTTTCTCTTCAGAAACGGAGTTAAATGCCAGGCTCTGTGTCTTCCCACAAGCAAGACTTCGTTTCGGGTAAACGTAGTCACTTTTGAGCTCAAACTAAGCCACATGGTTCACGAAGATCACACGTTTCTCGCTCTTCACTGAAAAGCATTGGATGTTAGAGGGCCTGTGGTTTGTATCAGTTTCAGTAGCAGAGTTGAACTAGATATGGTCCGTGTGTGTAGGAAACACAGTTCATTTGTTCTGAGCACACTCACGTTTCCCGCCTTATTAGAGACTCTAGAAAGCAAGAGCGTGCTTCTTGCTCTAAAGCAGAGTGTGTTTCATGGATGAGAAGTGTGCTGTGTGTTTCCATTCAGAAACGGAGTTAAATGCCAGGCTCTGTGTCTTCCTACAAGCAAGACTTCGTTTAGGGTAAACGCAGTCACTTTTGAGCTCAAACGAAGCCACATGGTTCACGAAGCTCACACGTTTCTCGCTCTTCACTGAAAAGCATTGGATGTTAGAGGGCCTGTGGTTTGTATCAGTTTCAGTAGCAGAGTTGAACTAGATATGGTCCGTGTGTGTAGGAAACACAGTTCTTTTGTTCTGAGCACACTCACGTTTCCCGCCTTATTAGAGACTCTAGAAAGCAAGAGCGTGCTTCTTGCTCTAAAGCAGAGTGTGTTTCATGGATGAGAAGTGTGCTGTGTGTTTCTCTTCAGAAACGGAGTTAAATGCCAGGCTCTGTGTCTTCCCACAAGCAAGACTTCGTTTCGGGTAAACGTAGTCACTTTTGAGCTCAAACTAAGCCACATGGTTCACGAAGATCACACGTTTCTCGCTCTTCACTGAAAAGCATTGGATGTTAGAGGGCCTGTGGTTTGTATCAGTTTCAGTAGCAGAGTTGAACTAGATATGGTCCGTGTGTGTAGGAAACACAGTTCATTTGTTCTGAACACACTCACGTTTCCCGCCTTATTAGAGACTCTAGAAAGCAAGAGCGTGCTTCTTGCTCTAAAGCAGATTGTGTTTCATGGATGAGAAATGTGCTGTGTGTTTCCATTCAGAAACGGAGTTAAATGCCAGGCTCTGTGTCTTCCTACAAGCAAGACTTCTTTTCGGGTAAACGCAGTCACTTTTGAGCTCAAACGAAGCCACATGTTTCACGAAGCTCACACGTTTCTCGCTCTTCACTGAAAAGCATTGGATGTTTAGGGGCCTGTGGTTTGTATCAGTTTCAGAAGCAGAGTTGAACTAGATATGGTCCGTGGGTGTAGGAAACACATATCTTTTGTTCTGAGCACACTCACGTTTCCCGCCTTATTAGAGACTCTAGAAAGCAAGTGTGTGCTTCTTGCTCTAAAGCAGAGTGTGTTTCATGGATGAGAAGTGTGCTGTGTGTTTCCTTCAGAAACAGAGTTAAATGCCAGGCTCTGTGTCTTCCTACAAGCAAGACTTCGTTTCGGGTAAACGCAGTCACTTTTGAGCTCAAACGAAGCCACATGGTTCACGAAGCTCACACGTTTCTCGCTCTTCACTGAAAAGCACTGGATGTTAGAGGGCCTGTGGTTTGTATCAGTTTCAGTAGCAGAGTTGAACTAGATATGGACTGTGTGTGTAGGAAACACAGTTCTTTTGTTCTGAGCACACTCACGTTTCCCGCCTTATTAGAGACTCTAGAAAGCCAGTGCGTGCTTCTTGCTCTAAAGCAGAGTGTGTTTCATGGATGAGAAGTGTGCTGTGTGTTTCCTTCAGAAACGGAGTTAAATGCCAGGCTCTGTGTCTTCCTACAAGCAAGACTTCGTTTAGGGTAAACGCAGTCACTTTTGAGCTCAAACGAAGCCACATGGTTCACGAATCTCACACGTTTCTCGCTCTTCACTGAAAAGCATTGGATGTTAGAGGGCCTGTGGTTTGTATCAGTTTCAGTAGCAGAGTTGAACTAGATATGGTCCGTGTGTGTAGGAAACACATTTCATTTGTTCTGAGCACACTCACGTTTCCCGCTTATTAGAGACTCTAGAAAGCAAGAGCGTGCTTCTTGCTCTAAAGCAGAGTGTGTTTCATGGATGAGAAGTGTGCTGTGTGTTTCCCTTCAGAAACGGAGTTAAATGCCAGGCTCTGTGTCTTCCTACAAGCAAGACTTCGTTTTGTGTAAACGCAGTCACTTTTGAGCTCAAAAGAAGCCACATGGTTCACGAAGCTCACACGTTTCTCGCTCTTCACTGAAAAGCATTGGATGTTAGAGGGCCTGTGGTTTGTATCAGTTTCAGAAGCAGAGTTGAACTAGATATGGTCCGTGTGTGTAGGACACACAGTTTTTTTTTTCTGAGCACACTCACGTTTTCCGCCTTATTAGAGACTCTAGAAAGCAAGAGCGTACTTCTTGCTCTAAAGCAGAGTGTGTTTCATGGATGAGAAGTGTGCTGTGTGTTTCCCTTCAAAAACGGAGTTAAATGCCAGGCACTGTGTCTTCCTACAAGCAAGACTTCGTTTCGGGTAAACGCAGTCACTTTGAGCTCAAACGAAGCCACATGGTTCATGAAGCTCACACGTTTCTCGCTCTTCACTGAAAAGCATTGGATGTTAGAGGGCCTGTGGTTTGTATCAGTTTCAGTAGCAGAGTTGAACTAGATATGGTCCGTGTGTGTAGGAAACACAGTTCTTTTGTTCTGAGCACACTCACGTTTCCCGCCTTATTAGAGGCTCTAGAAAGCAAGAGCGTGCTTCTTGCTCTAAAGCAGAGTGTGTTTCATGGATGAGAAGTGTGCTGTGTGTTTCTCTTCAGAAACGGAGTTAAATGCCAGGCTCTGTGTCTTCCCACAAGCAAGACTTCGTTTCGGGTAAACGTAGTCACTTTTGAGCTCAAACTAAGCCACATGGTTCACGAAGATCACACGTTTCTCGCTCTTCACTGAAAAGCATTGGATGTTAGAGGGCCTGTGGTTTGTATCAGTTTCAGTAGCAGAGTTGAACTAGATATGGTCCGTGTGTGTAGGAAACACAGTTCATTTGTTCTGAGCACACTCACGTTTCCCGCCTTATTAGAGACTCTAGAAAGCAAGAGCGTGCTTCTTGCTCTAAAGCAGAGTGTGTTTCATGGATGAGAAGTGTGCTGTGTGTTTCCATTCAGAAACGGAGTTAAATGCCAGGCTCTGTGTCTTCCTACAAGCAAGACTTCGTTTAGGGTAAACGCAGTCACTTTTGAGCTCAAACGAAGCCACATGGTTCACGAATCTCACACGTTTCTCGCTCTTCACTGAAAAGCATTGGATGTTAGAGGGCCTGTGGTTTGTATCAGTTTCAGTAGCAGAGTTGAACTAGATATGGTCCGTGTGTGTAGGAAACACATTTCATTTGTTCTGAGCACACTCACGTTTCCCGCTTATTAGAGACTCTAGAAAGCAAGAGCGTGCTTCTTGCTCTAAAGCAGAGTGTGTTTCATGGATGAGAAGTGTGCTGTGTGTTTCCCTTCAGAAACGGAGTTAAATGCCAGGCTCTGTGTCTTCCTACAAGCAAGACTTCGTTTTGTGTAAACGCAGTCACTTTTGAGCTCAAAAGAAGCCACATGGTTCACGAAGCTCACACGTTTCTCGCTCTTCACTGAAAAGCATTGGATGTTAGAGGGCCTGTGGTTTGTATCAGTTTCAGAAGCAGAGTTGAACTAGATATGGTCCGTGTGTGTAGGACACACAGTTTTTTTTTTCTGAGCACACTCACGTTTTCCGCCTTATTAGAGACTCTAGAAAGCAAGAGCGTACTTCTTGCTCTAAAGCAGAGTGTGTTTCATGGATGAGAAGTGTGCTGTGTGTTTCCCTTCAAAAACGGAGTTAAATGCCAGGCACTGTGTCTTCCTACAAGCAAGACTTCGTTTCGGGTAAACGCAGTCACTTTGAGCTCAAACGAAGCCACATGGTTCATGAAGCTCACACGTTTCTCGCTCTTCACTGAAAAGCATTGGATGTTAGAGGGCCTGTGGTTTGTATCAGTTTCAGTAGCAGAGTTGAACTAGATATGGTCCGTGTGTGTAGGAAACACAGTTCTTTTGTTCTGAGCACACTCACGTTTCCCGCCTTATTAGAGGCTCTAGAAAGCAAGAGCGTGCTTCTTGCTCTAAAGCAGAGTGTGTTTCATGGATGAGAAGTGTGCTGTGTGTTTCTCTTCAGAAACGGAGTTAAATGCCAGGCTCTGTGTCTTCCCACAAGCAAGACTTCGTTTCGGGTAAACGTAGTCACTTTTGAGCTCAAACTAAGCCACATGGTTCACGAAGATCACACGTTTCTCGCTCTTCACTGAAAAGCATTGGATGTTAGAGGGCCTGTGGTTTGTATCAGTTTCAGTAGCAGAGTTGAACTAGATATGGTCCGTGTGTGTAGGAAACACAGTTCATTTGTTCTGAGCACACTCACGTTTCCCGCCTTATTAGAGACTCTAGAAAGCAAGAGCGTGCTTCTTGCTCTAAAGCAGAGTGTGTTTCATGGATGAGAAGTGTGCTGTGTGTTTCCATTCAGAAACGGAGTTAAATGCCAGGCTCTGTGTCTTCCTACAAGCAAGACTTCGTTTAGGGTAAACGCAGTCACTTTTGAGCTCAAACGAAGCCACATGGTTCACGAAGCTCACACGTTTCTCGCTCTTCACTGAAAAGCATTGGATGTTAGAGGGCCTGTGGTTTGTATCAGTTTCAGAAGCAGAGTTGAACTAGATATGGTCCGTGTGTGTAGGAAACACAGTTCTTTTGTTCTGAGCACACTCACGTTTCCCGCCTTATTAGAGACTCTAGAAAGCCAGTGCGTGCTTCTTGCTCTAAAGCAGAGTGTGTTTCATGGATGAGAAGTGTGCTGTGTGTTTCCTTCAGAAACGGAGTTAAATGCCAGGCTCTGTGTCTTCCTACAAGCAAGACTTCGTTTCGGGTAAACGCAGTCACTTTTGAGCTCAAACGAAGCCACATGGTTCACGAAGCTCACACGTTTTTCGCTCTTCACTGAAAAGCATTGGATGTTAGAGGGCCTGTGGTTTGTATCAGTTTCAGTAGCAGAGTTGAACTAGATATGGTCCGTGTGTGTAGGAAACACAGTTCATTTGTTCTGAGCACACTCACGTTTCCCGCCTTATTAGAGACTCTAGAAAGCAAGAGCGTGCTTCTTGCTCTAAAGCAGAGTGTGTTTCATGGATGAGAAGTGTGCTGTGTGTTTCCCTTCAGAAACGGAGTTAAATGCCAGGCTCTGTGTCTTCCTACAAGCAAGACTTCGTTTTGGGTAAACGCAGTCACTTTTGAGCTCAAAGGAAGCCACATGGTTCACGAAGCTCACACGTTTCTCGCTCTTCACTGAAAAGCATTGGATGTTAGAGGGCCTGTGGTTTGTATCAGTTTCAGAAGCAGAGTAGAACTAGATATGGTCCGTGTGTGTAGGAAACACAGTTCTTTTGTTCTGAGCACAGTCACGTTTCCCGCCTTTTTAGAGACTCTAGAAAGCAAGAGCGTGCTTCTTGCTCTAAAACAGAGTGTGTTTCATGGATGAGAAGTGTGCTGTGTGTTTCTCTTCAGAAACGGAGTTAAATGCCAGGCTCTGTGTCTTCCTACAAGCAAGACTTCGTTTCGGGTAAACGCAGTCACTTTTGAGCTCAAACGAAGCCACATTGTTCACGAAGCTCACACGTTTCACGCTCTTCACTGAAAAGCATTGGATGTTTAGGGGCCTGTGGTTTGTATCAGTTTCAGAAGCAGAGTTGAACTAGATATGGTCCGTGGGTGTAGGAAACACATTTCTTTTGTTCTGAGCACACTCACGTTTCCCGCCTTATTAGAGACTCTAGAAAGGAAGTGTGTGCTTCTTGCTCTAAAGTAGAGTGTGTTTCATGGATGAGAAGTGTGCTGTGTGTTTCCTTCAGAAATGGAGTTAAATGCCAGGCTCTGTGTCTTCCTACAAGCAAGACTTCGTTTCGGGTAAACGCAGTCACTTTTGAGCTCAAACGAAGCCACATGGTTCACGAAGCTCACACGTTTCTCGCTCTTCACTGAAAAGCACTGGATGTTAGAGGGCCTGTGGTTTGTATCAGTTTCAGTAGCAGAGTTGAACTAGATATGGACTGTGTGTGTAGGAAACACAGTTCTTTTGTTCTGAGCACACTCACGTTTCCCGCCTTATTAGAGACTCTAGAAAGCCAGTGCGTGCTTCTTGCTCTAAAGCAGAGTGTGTTTCATGGATGAGAAGTGTGCTGTGTGTTTCCTTCAGAAACGGAGTTAAATGCCAGGCTCTGTGTCTTCCTACAAGCAAGACTTCGTTTAGGGTAAACGCAGTCACTTTTGAGCTCAAACGAAGCCACATGGTTCACGAATCTCACACGTTTCTCGCTCTTCACTGAAAAGCATTGGATGTTAGAGGGCCTGTGGTTTGTATCAGTTTCAGTAGCAGAGTTGAACTAGATATGGTCCGTGTGTGTAGGAAACACATTTCATTTGTTCTGAGCACACTCACGTTTCCCGCTTATTAGAGACTCTAGAAAGCAAGAGCGTGCTTCTTGCTCTAAAGCAGAGTGTGTTTCATGGATGAGAAGTGTGCTGTGTGTTTCCCTTCAGAAACGGAGTTAAATGCCAGGCTCTGTGTCTTCCTACAAGCAAGACTTCGTTTTGTGTAAACGCAGTCACTTTTGAGCTCAAAAGAAGCCACATGGTTCACGAAGCTCACACGTTTCTCGCTCTTCACTGAAAAGCATTGGATGTTAGAGGGCCTGTGGTTTGTATCAGTTTCAGAAGCAGAGTTGAACTAGATATGGTCCGTGTGTGTAGGACACACAGTTTTTTTTTTCTGAGCACACTCACGTTTTCCGCCTTATTAGAGACTCTAGAAAGCAAGAGCGTACTTCTTGCTCTAAAGCAGAGTGTGTTTCATGGATGAGAAGTGTGCTGTGTGTTTCCCTTCAAAAACGGAGTTAAATGCCAGGCACTGTGTCTTCCTACAAGCAAGACTTCGTTTCGGGTAAACGCAGTCACTTTGAGCTCAAACGAAGCCACATGGTTCATGAAGCTCACACGTTTCTCGCTCTTCACTGAAAAGCATTGGATGTTAGAGGGCCTGTGGTTTGTATCAGTTTCAGTAGCAGAGTTGAACTAGATATGGTCCGTGTGTGTAGGAAACACAGTTCTTTTGTTCTGAGCACACTCACGTTTCCCGCCTTATTAGAGGCTCTAGAAAGCAAGAGCGTGCTTCTTGCTCTAAAGCAGAGTGTGTTTCATGGATGAGAAGTGTGCTGTGTGTTTCTCTTCAGAAACGGAGTTAAATGCCAGGCTCTGTGTCTTCCCACAAGCAAGACTTCGTTTCGGGTAAACGTAGTCACTTTTGAGCTCAAACTAAGCCACATGGTTCACGAAGATCACACGTTTCTCGCTCTTCACTGAAAAGCATTGGATGTTAGAGGGCCTGTGGTTTGTATCAGTTTCAGTAGCAGAGTTGAACTAGATATGGTCCGTGTGTGTAGGAAACACAGTTCATTTGTTCTGAGCACACTCACGTTTCCCGCCTTATTAGAGACTCTAGAAAGCAAGAGCGTGCTTCTTGCTCTAAAGCAGAGTGTGTTTCATGGATGAGAAGTGTGCTGTGTGTTTCCATTCAGAAACGGAGTTAAATGCCAGGCTCTGTGTCTTCCTACAAGCAAGACTTCGTTTAGGGTAAACGCAGTCACTTTTGAGCTCAAACGAAGCCACATGGTTCACGAAGCTCACACGTTTCTCGCTCTTCACTGAAAAGCATTGGATGTTAGAGGGCCTGTGGTTTGTATCAGTTTCAGAAGCAGAGTTGAACTAGATATGGTCCGTGTGTGTAGGAAACACAGTTCTTTTGTTCTGAGCACACTCACGTTTCCCGCCTTATTAGAGACTCTAGAAAGCCAGTGCGTGCTTCTTGCTCTAAAGCAGAGTGTGTTTCATGGATGAGAAGTGTGCTGTGTGTTTCCTTCAGAAACGGAGTTAAATGCCAGGCTCTGTGTCTTCCTACAAGCAAGACTTCGTTTCGGGTAAACGCAGTCACTTTTGAGCTCAAACGAAGCCACATGGTTCACGAAGCTCACACGTTTTTCGCTCTTCACTGAAAAGCATTGGATGTTAGAGGGCCTGTGGTTTGTATCAGTTTCAGTAGCAGAGTTGAACTAGATATGGTCCGTGTGTGTAGGAAACACAGTTCATTTGTTCTGAGCACACTCACGTTTCCCGCCTTATTAGAGACTCTAGAAAGCAAGAGCGTGCTTCTTGCTCTAAAGCAGAGTGTGTTTCATGGATGAGAAGTGTGCTGTGTGTTTCCCTTCAGAAACGGAGTTAAATGCCAGGCTCTGTGTCTTCCTACAAGCAAGACTTCGTTTTGGGTAAACGCAGTCACTTTTGAGCTCAAAGGAAGCCACATGGTTCACGAAGCTCACACGTTTCTCGCTCTTCACTGAAAAGCATTGGATGTTAGAGGGCCTGTGGTTTGTATCAGTTTCAGAAGCAGAGTAGAACTAGATATGGTCCGTGTGTGTAGGAAACACAGTTCTTTTGTTCTGAGCACAGTCACGTTTCCCGCCTTTTTAGAGACTCTAGAAAGCAAGAGCGTGCTTCTTGCTCTAAAACAGAGTGTGTTTCATGGATGAGAAGTGTGCTGTGTGTTTCTCTTCAGAAACGGAGTTAAATGCCAGGCTCTGTGTCTTCCTACAAGCAAGACTTCGTTTCGGGTAAACGCAGTCACTTTTGAGCTCAAACGAAGCCACATTGTTCACGAAGCTCACACGTTTCACGCTCTTCACTGAAAAGCATTGGATGTTTAGGGGCCTGTGGTTTGTATCAGTTTCAGAAGCAGAGTTGAACTAGATATGGTCCGTGGGTGTAGGAAACACATTTCTTTTGTTCTGAGCACACTCACGTTTCCCGCCTTATTAGAGACTCTAGAAAGGAAGTGTGTGCTTCTTGCTCTAAAGTAGAGTGTGTTTCATGGATGAGAAGTGTGCTGTGTGTTTCCTTCAGAAATGGAGTTAAATGCCAGGCTCTGTGTCTTCCTACAAGCAAGACTTCGTTTCGGGTAAACGCAGTCACTTTTGAGCTCAAACGAAGCCACATGGTTCACGAAGCTCACACGTTTCTCGCTCTTCACTGAAAAGCACTGGATGTTAGAGGGCCTGTGGTTTGTATCAGTTTCAGTAGCAGAGTTGAACTAGATATGGACTGTGTGTGTAGGAAACACAGTTCTTTTGTTCTGAGCACACTCACGTTTCCCGCCTTATTAGAGACTCTAGAAAGCCAGTGTGTGCTTCTTGCTCTAAAGCAGAGTGTGTTTCATGGATGAGAAGTGTGCTGTGTGTTTCCTTCAGAAACGGAGTTAAATGCCAGGCTCTGTGTCTTCCTACAAGCAAGACTTCGTTTAGGGTAAACGCAGTCACTTTTGAGCTCAAACGAAGCCACATGGTTCATGAAGCTCACACGATTCTCGCTCTTCACTGAAAAGCATTGGATGTTAGAGGGCCTGTGGTTTGTATCAGTTTCAGAAGCAGAGTTGAACTAGATATGGTCCGTGTGTGTAGGAAACACAGTTCTTTTGTTCTGAGCACACTCATGTTTCCCGCCTTATTAGAGACTCTAGAAAGCAAGAGCGTGCTTCTTTCTCTAAAGCAGAGTGTGTTTCATGGATGAGAAGTGTGCTGTGTGTTTCTCTTCAGAAACGGAGTTAAATGCCAGGCTCTGTGTCTTCCTACAAGCAAGACTTCGTTTCGGGTAAACGCTGTCACTTTTGAGCTCAAAGGAAGCCACATGGTTCACGAAGCTCACACGTTTCTCGCTCTTCACTGAAAAGCATTGGATGTTAGAGGGCCTGTGGTTTGTATCAGTTTCAGTAGCAGAGTTGAACTAGATATGGTCTGTGTGTGTAGGAAACACAGTTCATTTGTTCTGAGCACACTCACGTTTCCCGCCTTATTAGAGATTCTAGAAAGCAAGAGCGTGCTTCTTGCTCTAAAGCAGAGTGTGTTTCATGGATGAGAAGTGTGCTGTGTGTTTCCCTTCAGAAACGGAGTTAAATGCCAGGCTCTGTGTCTTCCTACAAGCAAGACTTCGTTTTGTGTAAACGCAGTCACTTTTGAGCTCAAAAGAAGCCACATGGTTCACGAAGCTCACACGTTTCTCGCTCTTCACTGAAAAGCATTGGATGTGTAGGGGCCTGTGGTTTGTATCAGTTTCAGAAGCAGAGTTGAACTAGATATGGTCCGTGTGTGTAGGACACACAGTTTTTTTTTTCTGAGCACACTCACGTTTTCCGCCTTATTAGAGACTCTAGAAAGCAAGAGCGTGCTTCTTGCTCTAAAGCAGAGTGTGTTTCATGGATGAGAAGTGTGCTGTGTGTTTCCCTTCAAAAACGGAGTTAAATGCCAGGCACTGTGTCTTCCTACAAGCAAGACTTCGTTTCGGGTAAACGCAGTCACTTTGAGCTCAAACGAAGCCACATGGTTCATGAAGCTCACACGTTTCTCGCTCTTCACTGAAAAGCATTGGATGTTAGAGGGCCTGTGGTTTGTATCAGTTTCAGTAGCAGAGTTGAACTAGATATGGTCCGTGTGTGTAGGAAACACAGTTCTTTTGTTCTGAGCACACTCACGTTTCCCGCCTTATTAGAGACTCTAGAAAGCAAGAGCGTGCTTCTTGCTCTAAAGCAGAGTGTGTTTCATGGATGAGAAGTGTGCTGTGTGTTTCTCTTCAGAAACGGAGTTAAATGCCAGGCTCTGTGTCTTCCTACAAGCAAGACTTCGTTTTGGGTAAACGCACTCACTTTTGAGCTCAAACGAAGCCACATGGTTCACGAAGCTCACACGTTTCTCGCTCTTCACTGAAAAGCATTGGATGTTAGAGGGCCTGTGGTTTGTATCAGTTTCAGAAGCAGAGTTGAACTAGATATGGTCCGTGTGTGTAGGAAACACAGTTCTTTTGTTCTGAGCACACTCACGTTTCCCGCCTTATTAGAGACTCTAGAAAGCAAGAGCGTGCTTCTTGCTCTAAAGCAGAGTGTGTTTCATGGATGAGAAGTGTGCTGTGTGTTTCTCTTCAGAAACGGAGTTAAATGCCAGGCTCTGTGTCTTCCTACAAGCAAGACTTCGTTTCGGGTAAACGCAGTCACTTTTGAGCTCAAACGAAGCCACATGGTTCACGAAGATCACACGTTTCTCGCTCTTCACTGAAAAGCATTGGATGTTAGAGGGCCTGTGGTTTGTATCAGTTTCAGAAGCAGAGTTGAACTAGATATGGTCCGTGTGTGTAGGAAACACAGTTCTTTTGTTCTGAGCACACTCACGTTTCCCGCCTTATTAGAGACTCTAGAAAGCAAGAGCGTGCTTCTTGTTCTAAAGCAGAGTGTGAGTCATGGATGAGAAGTGTGCTGTGTGTTTCCCTTCAGAAACGGAGTTAAATGCCAGGCTCTGTGTCTTCCTACAAGCAAGACTTCGTTTCGGGTAAACGCAGTCACTTTTGAGCTCAAACGAAACCACATGGTTCACGAAGCTCACACGTTTCTCGCTCTTCACTGAAAAGCATTGGATGTTAGAGGGCCTGTGGTTTGTATCAGTTTCAGAAGCAGAGTTGAACTAGATATGGTCCGTGTGTGTAGGAAACACAGTTCATTTGTTCTGAGCACACTCACGTTTCCCGCCTTATTAGAGACTCTAGAAAGCAAGAGCGTGCTTCTTGCTCTAAAGCAGAGTGTGTTTCATGGATGAGAAGTGTGCTGTGTGTTTCCCTTCAGAAACGAGTTAAATGCCAGGCTCTGTGTCTTCCTACAAGCAAGACTTCGTTTCGGGTAAACACAGTCACTTTTGAGCTCAAACGAAGCCACATGGTTCACGAAGCTCACACGTTTCTCGCTCTTCACTGAAAAGCATTGGATGTGTAGGGGCCTGTGGTTTGTATCAGTTTCAGAAGCAGAGTTGAACTAGATATGGTCCGTGGGTGTAGGAAACACATTTCTTTTGTTCTGAGCACACTCATGTTTCCCGACTTTTTAGAGACTCTAGAAAGCAAGTGCGTGCTTCTTGCTCTAAAGCAGAGTGTGTTTCATGGATGAGAAGTGTGCTGTGTGTTTCCTTCAGAAACGGAGTTAAATGCCAGGCTCTGTGTCTTCCTACAAGCAAGACTTCGTTTCGGGTAAACGCAGTCACTTTTGAGCTCAAACGAAGCCACATGGTTCACGAAGCTCACACGTTTGTCGCTCTTCACTGAAAAGCATTGGATGTTAGAGGGCCTGTGGTTTGTATCAGTTTCAGAAGCAGAGTTGAACTAGATATGGTCCGTGTGTGTAGGAAACACAGTTCTTTTGTTCTGAGCACACTCATGTTTCCCGCCTTATTAGAGACTCTAGAAAGCAAGAGCGTGCTTCTTTCTCTAAAGCAGAGTGTGTTTCATGGATGAGAAGTGTGCTGTGTGTTTCCCTTCAGAAACGGAGTTAAATGCCAGGCTCTGTGTCTTCCTACAAGCAAGACTTCGTTTCGGGTAAACGCAGTCACTTTTGAGCTCAAAGGAAGCCACATGGTTCACGAAGATCACACGTTTCACGCTCTTCACTGAAAAGCATTGGATGTTAGAGGGCCTGTGGTTTGTATCAGTTTCAGAAGCAGAGTTGAACTAGATATGGTCCGTGTGTGTAGGAAACACAGTTCTTTTGTTCTGAGCACACTCACCTTTCCCGCCTTTTTAGAGACTCTAGAAAGCAAGAGCGTGCTTCTTGCTCTAAAGCAGAGTGTGTTTCACGATTGAGAAGTGTGCTGTGTGTTTCCCTTCAGAAACGGAGTTAAATGCCAGGCTCTGTGTCTTCCTACAAGCAAGACTTCGTTTTGGGTAAACGCAGTCACTTTTGAGCTCAAACGAAGCCACATGGATCACGAAGCTCACACGTTTCTCGCTCTTCACTGAAAAGCATTGGATGTTAGAGGGCCTGTGGTTTGTATCAGTTTCAGAAGCAGAGTTGAACTAGATATGGTCCGTGTGTGTAGGAAACACAGTTCTTTTGTTCTGAGCACACTCACGTTTCCCGCCTTATTAGAGACTCTAGAAAGCAAGAGCGTGCTTCTTGTTCTAAAGCAGAGTGTGTGTCATGGATGAGAAGTGTGCTGTGTGTTTCCCTTCAGAAACGGAGTTAAATGCCAGGCTCTGTGTCTTCCTACAAGCAAGACTTCGTTTCGGGTAAACGCAGTCACTTTTGAGCTCAAACGAAGCCACATGGTTCACGAAGCTCACACGTTTCTCGCTCTTCACTGAAAAGCATTGGATGTTAGAGGGCCTGTGGTTTGTATCAGTTTCAGAAGCAGAGTTGAACTAGATATGGTCCGTGTGTGTAGGAAACACAGTTCTTTTGTTCTGAGCACACTCACGTTTCCCGCCTTATTAGAGACTCTAGAAAGCAAGAGCGTGCTTCTTGTTCTAAAGCAGAGTGTGTGTCATGGATGAGAAGTGTGCTGTGTGTTTCCATTCAGAAACGGAGTTAAATGCCAGGCTCTGTGTCTTCCTACAAGCAAGACTTAATTTTGGGTAAACGCAGTCACTTTTGAGCTCAAACGAAGCCACATGGTTCACGAAGCTCACACGTTTCTTGCTCCTCACTGAAAAGCATTGGATGTTAGAGGGCCTGTGGTTTGTATCAGTTTCAGAAGCAGAGTTGAACTAGATATGGTCTGTGTGTGTAGGAAACACAGTTCTTTTGTTCGGAGCACACTCACGTTTCCCGCCTTATTAGAGACTCTAGAAAGCAAGAGCGTGATTCTTGCTCTAAAGCAGAGTGTGTTTCATGGATGAGAAGTTTGCTGTGTGTTTCCCTTCAGAAACGAGTTAAATGCCAGGCTCTGTGTCTTCCTACAAGCAAGACTTTGTTTCGTGTAAACGCAGACACTTTTGAGCTCAAACGAAGCCACATGGTTCACAAAGCTCACACGTTTCTTGCTCTGAATTGTAAAGCATTGGATGTTAGAGGGACTATGATTTGTATCAGTTTCAGAAGCAGAGTTGAACTAGATATGGTCCGTGTGTGTAGGAAACACAGTTCTTTTGTTCTGAGCACACTCACGTTTCTGGCCTTTTTAGAGACTCTAGAAAGCAAGAGCGTGCTTCTTGCTCTAAAACAGAGTGTGTTTCATGGATGAGAAGTGTGCTATGTGTTTCTCTTCAGAAACGGAGTTAAATGCCAGGCTCTGTGTCTTCCTACAAGCAAGACTTCGTTTCGGGTAAACACAGTCACTTTTGAGCTCAAACGAAGCCACATGGTTCACGAAGCTCACACGTTTCTCGCTCTTCACTGAAAAGCATTGGATGTTAGAGGGCCTGTGGTTTGTATCAGTTTCAGAAGCAGAGTTGAACTAGATATGGTCCGTGTGTGTAGGAAACACAGTTCTTTTGTTCTGAGCACACTCATGTTTCCCGCCTTATTAGAGACTCTAGAAAGCAAGAGCGTGCTTCTTTCTCTAAAGCAGAGTGTGTTTCATGGATGAGAAGTGTGCTGTGTGTTTCTCTTCAGAAACGGAGTTAAATGCCAGGCTCTGTGTCTTCCTACAAGCAAGACTTCGTTTCGGGTAAACGCTGTCACTTTTGAGCTCAAAGGAAGCCACATGGTTCACGAAGCTCACACGTTTCTCGCTCTTCACTGAAAAGCATTGGATGTTAGAGGGCCTGTGGTTTGTATCAGTTTCAGTAGCAGAGTTGAACTAGATATGGTCCGTGTGTGTAGGAAACACAGTTCATTTGTTCTGAGCACACTCACGTTTCCCGCCTTATTAGAGACTCTAGAAAGCAAGAGCGTGCTTCTTGCTCTAAAGCAGAGTGTGTTTCATGGATGAGAAGTGTGCTGTGTGTTTCCCTTCAGAAACGGAGTTAAATGCCAGGCTCTGTGTCTTCCTACAAGCAAGACTTCGTTTTGGGTAAACGCAGTCACTTTTGAGCTCAAACGAAGCCACATGGTTCACGAAGCTCACACGTTTCTCGCTATTCACTGAAAAGCATTGGATGTTAGAGGGCCTGTGGTTTGTATCAGTTTCAGAAGCAGAGTTGAACTAGATATGGTCCGTGTGTGTAGGAAACACAGTTCTTTTGTTCTGAGCACACTCACGTTTCCCGCCTTATTAGAGATTCTAGAAAGCAAGAGCGTGCTTCTTGCTCTAAAGAAGAGTGTGTTTCATGGATGAGAAGTGAGCTGTGTGTTTCCCTTCAGAAACGGAGTTAAATGCCAGGCTCTGTGTCTTCCTACAAGCAAGACTTCGTTTAGGGTAAACGCAGTCACTTTTGAGTTCAAAAAAGGCACATGGTTCACGAAGCTCACACGTTTCTCGCTTTTCACTAAAAAGCATTGGATGTTAGAGGGCCTGTGGTTTGTATCAGTTTCAGTAGCAGAGTTGAACTAGATATGGTCTGTGTGTGTAGGAAACACAGTTCTTTTGTTCTGAGCACACTCACGTTTCCCGCTTTATTAGAGACTCTAGAAAGCAAGAGCGTGCTTCTTGCTCTAAAGCAGAGTGTGTTTCATGGATGAGAAGTGTGCTGTGTGTTTCCCTTCAGAAACGAGTTAAATGCCAGGCTCTGTGTCTTCCTACAAGCAAGACTTTGTTTCGTGTAAACGCAGTCACTTTTGAGCTCAAAAGAAGCCACATGGTTCACAAAGCTCACACGTTTCTCGCTCTGAATTGAAAAGCATTGGATGTTAGAGGGCCTATGATTTGTATCAGTTTCAGAAGCAGAGTTGAACTGGATATGGTCCGTGTGTGTAGGAAACACAGTTCTTTTGTTCTGAGCACACTCACGTTTCCCGCCTTTTTAGAGACTCTAGAAAGCAAGAGCGTGCTTCTTGCCCTAAAACAGAGTGTGTTTCATGGATGAGAAGTGTGCTGTGTGTTTCTCTTCAGAAACGGAGTTAAATGCCAGGCTCTGTGTCTTCCTACAAGCAAGACTTCGTTTCGGGTAAACGCAGTCACTTTTGAGCTCAAACGAAGCCACATGGTTCACGAAGCTCACACGTTTCTCGCTCTTCACTGAAAAGCATTGGATGTTTAGGGGCCTTTGGGTTGTATCAGTTTCAGAAGCAGAGTTGAACTAGATATGGTCCGTGGGTGTAGGAAACACATTTCTTTTGTTCTGAGCACACTCACGTTTCCCGCCTTTTAGAGACTCTAGAAAGCAAGTGCGTGCTTCTTGCTCTAACGCAGAGTGTGTTTCATGGATGAGAAGTGTGCTGTGTGTTTCCTTCAGAAACGGAGTTAAATGCCAGGCTCTGTGTCTTCCTACAAGCAAGACTTCGTTTAGGGTAAACGCAGTCACTTTTGAGCTCAAACGAAGCCACATGGTTCACGAAGCTCACACGTTTCTCGCTCTTCACTGAAAAGCACTGGATGTTAGAGGGCCTGTGGTTTGTATCAGTTTCAGTAGCAGAGTTGAACTAGATATGGACTGTGTGTGTAGGAAACACAGTTCTTTTGTTCTGAGCACACTCATGTTTCCCGCCTTATTAGAGACTCTAGAAAGCAAGAGCGTGCTTCTTGTTCTAAAGCAGAGTGTGTGTCATGGATGAGAAGTGTGCTGTGTGTTTCCCTTCAAAACGGAGTTAAATGCCAGGCTCTGTGTCTTCCTACAAGCAAGACTTCGTTTCGGGTAAACGCAGTCACTTTTGAGCTCAAACGAAACCACATGGTTCACAAAGCTCACACGTTTCTCGCTCTTCACTGAAAAGCATTGGATGTTAGAGGGCCTGTGGTTTGTATCAGTTTCAGAAGCAGAGTTGAACTAGATATGGTCCTTGTGTGTAGGAAACACAGTTCTTTTGTTCTGAGCACACTCATGTTTCCCGCCTTATTAGAGACTCTAGAAAGCAAGAGCGTGCTTCTTTCTCTAAAGCAGAGTGTGTTTCATGGATGAGAAGTGTGCTGTGTGTTTCTCTTCAGAAACGGAGTTAAATGCCAGGCTCTGTGTCTTCCTACAAGCAAGACTTCGTTTCGGGTAAACGCTGTCACTTTTGAGCTCAAAGGAAGCCACATGGTTCACGAAGCTCACACGTTTCTCGCTCTTCACTGAAAACATTGGATGTTAGAAGGCCTGTGGTTTGTATCAGTTTCAGTAGCAGAGTTGAACTAGATATGGTCCGTGTGTGTAGGAAACACAGTTCATTTGTTCTGAGCACACTCATGTTTCCCGCCTTATTAGAGACTCTAGAAAGCAAGAGCGTGCTTCTTGCTCTAAAGCAGAGTGTGTTTCATGGATGAGAAGTGTGCTGTGTGTTTTCCCTCAGAAACGGAGTTAAATGCCAGGCTCTGTGTCTTCCTACAAGCAAGACTTCGTTTTGGGTAAACGCAGTCACTTTTGAGCTCAAACGAAGCCACATGGTTCACGAAGCTCACACGTTTCTCGCTCTTCACGGCAAAGCATTGGATGTTAGAGGGCCTGTGGTTTGTATCAGTTTCAGAAGCAGAGTTGAACTAGATATGGTCCGTGTGTGTAGGAAACACAGTTCTTTTGTTCTGAGCACACTCACGTTTCCCGCCTTATTAGAGACTCTAGAAAGCAAGAGCGTGCTTCTTGCTCTAAAGCAGAGTGTGTTTCATGGATGAGAAGTGTGCTGTGTGTTTCCCTTCAGAAACGGAGTTAAATGCCAGGCACTGTGTCTTCCCACAAGCAAGACTTCGTTTCGGGTAAACACAGTCACTTTGAGCTCAAACGAAGCCACATGGTTCACGAAGCTCACACATTTCTCGCTCTTCACTGAAAAGCATTGGATGTTAGAGGGCCTGTGGTTTGTATCAGTTTCAGTAGCAGAGTTGAACTAGATATGGTCCGTGTGTGTAGGAAACACAGTTCTTTTGTTCTGAGCACACTCACGTTTCCCGCCTTATTAGAGACTCTAGAAAGCAAGAGCGTGCTTCTTGCTCTAAAGCAGAGTGTGTTTCATGGATGAGAAGTGTGCTGTGTGTTTCTCTTCAGAAACGGAGTTAAATGCCAGGCTCTGTGTCTTCCTACAAGCAAGACTTCGTTTTGGGTAAACGCAGTCACTTTTGAGCTCAAACGAAGCCACATGGTTCACGAAGCTCACACGTTTCTCGCTCTTCACTGAAAAGCATTGGATGTTAGAGGGCCTGTGGTTTGTATCAGTTTCAGAAGCAGAGTTGAACTTGATATGGTCCGTGTGTGTAGGAAACACAGTTCTTTTGTTCTGAGCACACTCACGTTTCCCGCCTTATTAGAGACTCTAGAAAGCAAGAGCGTGCTTCTTGCTCTAAAGCAGAGTGTGTTTCATGGATGAGAAGTGTGCTGTGTGTTTCTCTTCAGAAACGGAGTTAAATGCCAGGCTCTGTGTCTTCCTACAAGCAAGACTTCGTTTCGGGTAAACGCAGTCACTTTTGAGCTCAAACGAAGCCACATGGTTCACGAAGATCACACGTTTCTCGCTCTTCACTGAAAAGCATTGGATGTTAGAGGGCCTGTGGTTTGTATCAGTTTCAGAAGCAGAGTTGAACTAGATATGGTCCGTGTGTGTAGGAAACACAGTTCTTTTGTTCTGAGCACACTCACGTTTCCCGCCTTATTAGAGACTCTAGAAAGCAAGAGCGTGCTTCTTGTTCTAAAGCAGAGTGTGTGTCATGGATGAGAAGTGTGCTGTGTGTTTCCCTTCAGAAACGGAGTTAAATGCCAGGCTCTGTGTCTTCCTACAAGCAAGACTTCGTTTCGGGTAAACGCAGTCACTTTTGAGCTCAAACGAAACCACATGGTTCACGAAGCTCACACGTTTCTCGGTCTTCACTGAAAAGCATTGGATGTTAGAGGGCCTGTGGTTTGTATCAGTTTCAGTAGCAGAGTTGAACTAGATATGGTCCGTGTGTGTAGGAAACACAGTTCATTTGTTCTGAGCACACTCAAGTTTCCCGCCTTATTAGAGACTCTAGAAAGCAAGAGCGTGCTTCTTGCTCTAAAGCAGAGTGTGTTTCATGGATGAGAAGTGTGCTGTGTGTTTCCCTTCAGAAACGAGTTAAATGCCAGGCTCTGTGTCTTCCTACAAGCAAGACTTTGTTTCGTGTAAACGCAGTCACTTTTGAGCTCAAACGAAGCCACATGGTTCACAAAGGTCACACGTTTCTCGCTCTGAATTGTAAAGCATTGGATGTTAGAGGGCCTATGATTTGTATCAGTTTCAGAAGCAGAGTTGAACTAGATATGGTCCGTGTGTGTAGGAAACACAGTTCTTTTGTTCTGAGCACACTCACGTTTCCCGCCTTTTTAGAGACTCTAGAAAGCAAGAGCGTGCTTCTTGCTCTAAAACAGAGTGTGTTTCAAGGATGAGAAGTCTTCTGTGTGTTTCTCTTCAGAAACGGAGTTAAATGCCAGGCTCTGTGTCTTCCTACAAGCAAGACTTCGTTTCGGGTAAACGCAGTCACTTTTGAGCTCAAACGAAGCCACATGGTTCACGAAGCTCACACGTTTCTCGCTCTTCACGGAAAAGCATTGGATGTTTAGGGGCCTGTGGTTTGTATCAGTTTCAGAAGCAGAGTTGAACTAGATATGGTCCGTGGGTGTAGGAAACACATTTCTTTTGTTCTGAGCACACTCACGTTTCCCGACTTATTAGAGACTCTAGAAAGCAAGTGCGTGCTTCTTGCTCTAAAGCAGAGTGTTTTTCATGGATGAGAAGTGTGCTGTGTGTTTCCTTCAGAAACGGAGTTAAATGCCAGGCTCTGTGTCTTCCTACAAGCAAGACTTCGTTTAGGGTAAACGCAGTCACTTTTGAGCTCAAACGAAGCCACATGGTTCACGAAGCTCACACGTTTCTCGCTCTTCACTGAAAAGCATTGGATGTTAGAGGGCCTGTGGTTTGTGTCAGTTTCAGAAGCAGAGTTGAACTTGATATGGTCCGTGTGTGTAGGAAACACAGTTCTTTTCTTCTGAGCACACTCACGTTTCCCGCCTTATTAGAGACTCTAGAAAGCAAGAGCGTGCTTCTTGCTCTAAAGCAGAGTGTGTTTCATGGATGAGAAGTGTGCTGTGTGTTTCTCTTCAGAAACGGAGTTCAATGCCAGGCTCTGTGTCTTCCTACAAGCAAGACTTCGTTTCGGGTAAACGCAGTCACTTTTGAGCTCAAACGAAGCCACATGGTTCACGAAGCTCACACGTTTCTCGCTCTTCACGGAAAAGCATTGGATGTTTAGGGGCCTGTGGTTTGTATCAGTTTCAGAAGCAGAGTTGAACTAGATATGGTCCGTGGGTGTAGGAAACACATTTCTTTTGTTCTGAGCACACTCACGTTTCCCGACTTATTAGAGACTCTAGAAAGCAAGTGCGTGCTTCTTGCTCTAAAGCAGAGTGTTTTTCATGGATGAGAAGTGTGCTGTGTGTTTCCTTCAGAAACGGAGTTAAATGCCAGGCTCTGTGTCTTCCTACAAGCAAGACTTCGTTTAGGGTAAACGCAGTCACTTTTGAGCTCAAACGAAGCCACATGGTTCACGAAGCTCACACGTTTCTCGCTCTTCACTGAAAAGCATTGGATGTTAGAGGGCCTGTGGTTTGTGTCAGTTTCAGAAGCAGAGTTGAACTTGATATGGTCCGTGTGTGTAGGAAACACAGTTCTTTTCTTCTGAGCACACTCACGTTTCCCGCCTTATTAGAGACTCTAGAAAGCAAGAGCGTGCTTCTTGCTCTAAAGCAGAGTGTGTTTCATGGATGAGAAGTGTGCTGTGTGTTTCTCTTCAGAAACGGAGTTCAATGCCAGGCTCTGTGTCTTCCTACAAGCAAGACTTCGTTTCGGGTAAACGCAGTCACTTTTGAGCTCAAACGAAGCCACATGGTTCACGAAGATCACAAGTTTCTCGCTCTTCACTGAAAAGCATTGGATGTTAGAGGGCCTGTGGTTTGTATCAGTTTCAGAAGCAGAGTTGAACTAGATATGGTCCGTGTGTGTAGGAAACACAGTTCTTTTGTTCTGAGCACACTCACGTTTCCCGCCTTATTAGAGACTCTAGAAAGCAAGAGCGTGCTTCTTGTTCTAAAGCAGAGTGTGTGTCATGGATGAGAAGTGTGCTGTGTTTTTCCCTTCAGAAACGGAGGTAAATGCCAGGCTCTGTGTCTTCCTACAAGCAAGACTTTGTTTCGGGTAAACGCAGTCACTTTTGAGCTCAAACGAAACCACATGGTTCACGAAGCTCACACGTTTCTCGGTCTTCACTGAAAAGCATTGGATGTTAGAGGGCCTGTGGTTTGTATCAGTTTCAGTAGCAGAGTTGAACTAGATATGGTCTGTGTGTGTAGGAAACACAGTTCATTTGTTCTGAGCACACTCAAGTTTCCCGCCTTATTAGAGACTCTAGAAAGCAAGAGCGTGCTTCTTGCTCTAAAGCAGAGTGTGTTTCATGGATGAGAAGTGTGCTGTGTGTTTCCCTTCAGAAACGAGTTAAATGTCAGGCTCTGTGTCTTCCTACAAGCAAGACTTTGTTTCGTGTAAACGCAGTCACTTTTGAGCTCAAACGAAGCCACATGGTTCACAAAGGTCACACGTTTCTCGCTCTGAATTGTAAAGCATTGGATGTTAGAGGGCCTATGATTTGTATCAGTTTCAGAAGCAGAGTTGAACTAGATATGGTCCGTGTGTGTAGGAAACACAGTTCCTTTGTTCTGAGCACACTCACGTTTCCCGCCTTTTTAGAGACTCTAGAAAGCAAGAGCGTGCTTCTTGCTCTAAAACAGAGTGTGTTTCAAGGATGAGAAGTCTGCTGTGTGTTTCTCTTCAGAAACGGAGTTAAATGCCAGGCTCTGTGTCTTCCTACAAGCAAGACTTCGTTTAGGGTAAACGCAGTCACTTTTGAGCTCAAACGAAGCCACATGGTTCACGAAGCTCACACGTTTCTTGCTCTTCACTGAAAAGCATTGGATGTTAGAGGGCCTGTGGTTTGTATCAGTTTCAGAAGCAGAGTTGAACTAGATATGGTCCGTGTGTGTAGGAAACACAGTTCTTTTGTTCTGAGCACACTCATGTTTCCCGCCTTATTAGAGACTCTAGAAAGCAAGAGCGTGCTTCTTTCTCTAAAGCAGAGTGTGTTTCATGGATGAGAAGTGTGCTGTGTGTTTCTCTTCAGAAACGGAGTTAAATGAAGGGCTCTGTGTCTTCCGACAAGCAAGACTTCGTTTCGGGTAAACGCTGTCACTTTTGAGCTCAAAGGAAGCCACATGGTTCCCGAAGCTCACACGTTTCCCGCTCTTCACTGAAAAGCATTGGATGTTAGAGGGCCTGTGGTTTGTATCAGTTTCAGTAGCAGAGTTGAACTAGATAGGGTCCGTGTGTGTAGGAAACACAGTTCATTTGTTCTGAGCACACCCACGTTTCCCGCCTTATTAGAGACTCTAGAAAGCAAGAGCGTGCTTCTTGCTCTAAAGCAGAGTGTGTTTCATGGATGAGAAGTGTGCTGTGTGTTTCCCTTCAGAAACGGAGTTAAATGCCAGGCTCTGTGTCTTCCTACAAGCAAGACTTCGTTTTGGGTAAACGCAGTCACTTTTGCGCTCAAAAGAAGCCACATGGTTCACGAAGCTCACACGTTTCTCACTCTTCACTGAAAAGCATTGGATGTTAGAGGGCCTGTGGTTTGTATCAGTTTCAGAAGCAGAGTTGAACTAGATATGGTCCGTGTGTGTAGGAAACACAGTTCTTTTGTTCTGAGCACACTCACGTTTCCCGCCTTATTAGAGACTCTAGAAAGCAAGAGCGTGCTTCTTGCTCTAAAGAAGAGTGTGTTTCATGGATAAGAAGTGTGCTGTGTGTTTCCCTTCAGAAACGGAGTTGAATGCCAGGCTCTGTGTCTTCCTACAAGCAAGACTTCGTTTAGGGTAAACGCAGTCACTTTTGAGCTCAAACAAAGCCACATGGTTCACGAAGCTCACACGTTTCTCGCTTTTCACTAAAAAGCATTGGATGTTAGAGGGCCTGTAGTTTGTATCAGTTTCAGTAGCAGAGTTGACATAGATATGGTCCGTGTGTGTAGGGCACACAGTTTTTTTGTTCTGAGCACACTCACGTTTTCCGCCTTATTAGAGACTCTAGAAAGCAAGAGCGTGCTTCTTGCTCTAAAGCAGAGTGTGTTTCATGGATGAGAAGTGTGCTGTGTGTTTCCCTTCAAAAACGAAGTTAAATGCCAGGCACTGTGTCTTCCTACAAGCAAGACTTCGTTTCGGGTAAACGCAGTCACTTTTGAGCTCAAACGAAGCCACATGGTTCACGAAGCTCACACGTTTTTCGCTCTTCACTGAAAAGCATTGGATGTTAGAGGGCCTGTGGTTTGCATCAGTTTCAGAAGCAGAGTTGAACTAGATATGGTCCGTGTGTGTAGGAAACACAGTTCTTTTGTTCTGAGCACACTCATGTTTCCCGCCTTATTAGAGACTCTAGAAAGCAAGAGCGTGCTTCTTTCTCTAAAGCAGAGTGTGTTTCATGGATGAGAAGTGTGCTGTGTGTTTCTCTTCAGAAACGGAGTTAAATGCCAGGCTCTGTGTCTTCCTACAAGCAAGACTTCGTTTTGGGCAAACGCAGTCACTTTTGAGCTCAAATGAAGCCACATGGTTCACGCAGCTCACACGTTTCTCGCTCTTCACTGAAAATAATTGGATGTTAGAGGGCCTGTGGTTTGTATCAGTTTCAGAAGCAGAGTTGAACTAGATAAGGTCCGTGTGTGTAGGAAACACAGTTCTTTTGTTCTGAGCACACTCATGTTTCCCGCCTTATTAGAGACTCTAGAAAGCAAGAGCGTGCTTCTTTCTCTAAAGCAGAGTGTGTTTCATGGATGAGAAGTGTGCTGTGTGTTTCTCTTCAGAAACGGAGTTAAATGCCAGGCTCTGTGTCTTCCGACAATCAAGACTTCGTTTCGGGTAAACGCTGTCACTTTTGAGCTCAAAGGAAGCCACATGGTTCACGAAGCTCACACGTTTCTCGCTCTTCACTGAAAAGCATTGGATGTTAGAGGGCCTGTGGTTTGTATCAGTTTCAGTAGCAGAGTTGAACTAGATAGGGTCCGTGTGTGTAGGAAACACAGTTCTTTTGTTCTGAGCACACTCACGTTTCCCGCCTTATTAGAGACTCTAGAAAGCAAGAGCGTGCTTCTTGCTCTAAAGAAGAGTGTGTTTCATGGATAAGAAGTGTGCTGTGTGTTTCCCTTCAGAAACGGAGTTGAATGCCAGGCTCTGTGTCTTCCTACAAGCAAGACTTCGTTTAGGGTAAACGCAGTCACTTTTGAGCTCAAACAAAGCCACATGGTTCACAAAGCTCACACGTTTCTCGCTTTTCACTAAAAAGCATTGGATGTTAGAGGGCCTGTAGTTTGTATCAGTTTCAGTAGCAGAGTTGACATAGATATGGTCCGTGTGTGTAGGGCACACAGTTTTTTTGTTCTGAGCACACTCACTTTTTCCGCCTTATTAGAGACTCTAGAAAGCAAGAGCGTGCTTCTTGCTCTAAAGCAGAGTGTGTTTCATGGATGAGAAGTGTGCTGTGTGTTTCCCTTCAAAAACGAAGTTAAATGCCAGGCACTGTGTCTTCCTACAAGCAAGACTTCGTTTCGGGTAAACGCAGTCACTTTTGAGCTCAAACGAAGCCACATGGTTCACGAAGCTCACACGTTTTTCGCTCTTCACTGAAAAGCATTGGATGTTAGAGGGCCTGTGGTTTGCATCAGTTTCAGAAGCAGAGTTGAACTAGATATGGTCCGTGTGTGTAGGAAACACAGTTCTTTTGTTCTGAGCACACTCATGTTTCCCGCCTTATTAGAGACTCTAGAAAGCAAGAGCGTGCTTCTTTCTCTAAAGCGGAGTGTGTTTCATGGATGAGAAGTGTGCTGTGTGTTTCTCTTCAGAAACGGAGTTAAATGCCAGGCTCTGTGTCTTCCTACAAGCAAGACTTCGTTTTGGGTAAACGCAGTCACTTTTGAGCTCAAACGAAGCCACATGGTTCACGCAGCTCACACGTTTCTCGCTCTTAACTGAAAAGCATTGGATGTTAGAGGGCCTGTGGTTTGTATCAGTTTCAGAAGCAGAATTGAACTAGATATGGTCCGTGTGTGTAGGAAACACAGTTCTTTTGTTCTGAGCACACTCACGTTTCCCGCCTTATTAGAGACTCTAGAAAGCAAAGCGTGCTTCTTGCTCTAAAGAAGAGTGTGTTTCATGGATGAGAAGTGAGCTGTGTGTTTCCCTTCAGAAACGGAGTTAAATGCCAGGCTCTGTGTCTTCCTACAAGCAAGACTTCGTTTTGGGTAAACGCAGTCACTTTTGAGCTCAAACGAAGCCACATGGTTCACGAAGCTCACACCTTTCTCGCTCTTCACTGAAAAGCATTGGATGTTAGAGGGCCTGTGGTTTGTATCAGTTTCAGAAGCAGAGTTGAACTAGATATGGTCCGTGTGTGTAGGAAACACAGTTCTTTTGTTCTGAGCACACTCACGTTTCCTGCCTTATTAGAGACTCTAGAAAGCAAGAGCGTGCTTCTTGCTCTAAAGAAGAGTGTGTTTCATGGATGAGAAGTGAGCTGTGTGTTTCCCTTCAGAAACGGAGTTAAATGCCAGGCTCTGTGTCTTACTACAAGCAAGACTTCGTTTAGGGTAAACGCAGTCACTTTTGAGCTCAAACGAAGCCACATGGTTCACGAAGCTCACACGTTTCTCGCTCTTCACTGAAAAGCATTGGATGTTAGAGGGCCTGTGGTTTGTATCAGTTTCAGAAGCAGAGTTGAACTAGATAAGGTCCGTGTGTGTAGGAAACACAGTTCTTTTGTTCTGAGCACACTCATGTTTCCCGCCTTATTAGAGACTCTAGAAAGCAAGAGCGTGCTTCTTTCTCTAAAGCAGAGTGTGTTTCATGGATGAGAAGTGTGCTGTGTGTTTCTCTTCAGAAACGGAGTTAAATGCCAGGCTCTGTGTCTTCCGACAATCAAGACTTCGTTTCGGGTAAACGCTGTCACTTTTGAGCTCAAAGGAAGCCACATGGTTCACGAAGCTCACACGTTTCTCGCTCTTCACTGAAAAGCATTGGATGTTAGAGGGCCTGTGGTTTGTATCAGTTTCAGTAGCAGAGTTGAACTAGATAGGGTCCGTGTGTGTAGGAAACACAGTTCATTTGTTCTGAGCACACTCACGTTTCCCGCCTTATTAGAGACTCTAGAAAGCAAGAGCGTGCTTCTTGCTCTAAAGCAGAGTGTGTTTCATGGATGAGAAGTGTGCTGTGTGTTTCCCTTCAGAAACGGAGTTAAATGCCAGGCTCTGTGTCTTCCTACAAGCAAGACTTCGTTTTGGGTAAACGCAGTCACTTTTGCGCTCAAAAGAAGCCACATGGTTCACGAAGCTCACACGTTTCTCGCTCTTCACTGAAAAGCATTGGATGTTAGAGGGCCTGTGGTTTGTATCAGTTTCAGAAGCAGAGTTGAACTAGATATGGTCCGTGTGTGTAGGAAACACAGTTCTTTTGTTCTGAGCACACTCACGTTTCCCGCCTTATTAGAGACTCTAGAAAGCAAGAGCGTGCTTCTTGCTCTAAAGAAGAGTGTGTTTCATGGATAAGAAGTGTGCTGTGTGTTTCCCTTCAGAAACGGAGTTGAATGCCAGGCTCTGTGTCTTCCTACAAGCAAGACTTCGTTTAGGGTAAACGCAGTCACTTTTGAGCTCAAACAAAGCCACATGGTTCACAAAGCTCACACGTTTCTCGCTTTTCACTAAAAAGCATTGGATGTTAGAGGGCCTGTAGTTTGTATCAGTTTCAGTAGCAGAGTTGACATAGATATGGTCCGTGTGTGTAGGGCACACAGTTTTTTTGTTCTGAGCACACTCACTTTTTCCGCCTTATTAGAGACTCTAGAAAGCAAGAGCGTGCTTCTTGCTCTAAAGCAGAGTGTGTTTCATGGATGAGAAGTGTGCTGTGTGTTTCCCTTCAAAAACGAAGTTAAATGCCAGGCACTGTGTCTTCCTACAAGCAAGACTTCGTTTCGGGTAAACGCAGTCACTTTTGAGCTCAAACGAAGCCACATGGTTCACGAAGCTCACACGTTTTTCGCTCTTCACTGAAAAGCATTGGATGTTAGAGGGCCTGTGGTTTGCATCAGTTTCAGAAGCAGAGTTGAACTAGATATGGTCCGTGTGTGTAGGAAACACAGTTCTTTTGTTCTGAGCACACTCATGTTTCCCGCCTTATTAGAGACTCTAGAAAGCAAGAGCGTGCTTCTTTCTCTAAAGCAGAGTGTGTTTCATGGATGAGAAGTGTGCTGTGTGTTTCTCTTCAGAAACGGAGTTAAATGCCAGGCTCTGTGTCTTCCTACAAGCAAGACTTCGTTTTGGGTAAACGCAGTCACTTTTGAGCTCAAACGAAGCCACATGGTTCACGCAGCTCACACGTTTCTCGCTCTTAACTGAAAAGCATTGGATGTTAGAGGGCCTGTGGTTTGTATCAGTTTCAGAAGCAGAATTGAACTAGATATGGTCCGTGTGTGTAGGAAACACAGTTCTTTTGTTCTGAGCACACTCACGTTTCCCGCCTTATTAGAGACTCTAGAAAGCAAAGCGTGCTTCTTGCTCTAAAGAAGAGTGTGTTTCATGGATGAGAAGTGAGCTGTGTGTTTCCCTTCAGAAACGGAGTTAAATGCCAGGCTCTGTGTCTTCCTACAAGCAAGACTTCGTTTTGGGTAAACGCAGTCACTTTTGAGCTCAAACGAAGCCACATGGTTCACGAAGCTCACACCTTTCTCGCTCTTCACTGAAAAGCATTGGATGTTAGAGGGCCTGTGGTTTGTATCAGTTTCAGAAGCAGAGTTGAACTAGATATGGTCCGTGTGTGTAGGAAACACAGTTCTTTTGTTCTGAGCACACTCACGTTTCCTGCCTTATTAGAGACTCTAGAAAGCAAGAGGGTGCTTCTTGCTCTAAAGAAGAGTGTGTTTCATGGATGAGAAGTGAGCTGTGTGTTTCCCTTCAGAAACGGAGTTAAATGCCAGGCTCTGTGTCTTACTACAAGCAAGACTTCGTTTAGGGTAAACGCAGTCACTTTTGAGCTCAAACGAAGCCACATGGTTCACGAAGCTCACACGTTTCTCGCTCTTCACTGAAAAGCATTGGATGTTAGAGGGCCTGTGGTTTGTATCAGTTTCAGAAGCAGAGTTGAACTAGATATGGTCCGTGTGTGTAGGAAACACAGTTCTTTTGTTCTGAGCACACTCATGTTTCCCGCCTTATTAGAGACTCTAGAAAGCAAGAGCGTGCTTCTTTCTCTAAAGCAGAGTGTGTTTCATGGATGAGAAGTGTGCTGTTTGTTTCTCTTCAGAAACGGAGTTAAATGCCAGGCTCTGTGTCTTCCTACAAGCAAGACTTCGTTTCGGGTAAACGCTGTCACTTTTGAGCTCAAAGGAAGCCACATGGTTCACGAAGCTCACAGGTTACTCGCTCTTCACTGAAAAGCATTGGATGTTAGAGGGCCTGTGGTTTGTATCAGTTTCAGTAGCAGAGTTGAACTAGATATGGTCCGTGTGTGTAGGAAACACAGTTCATTTGTTCTGAGCACACTCACGTTTCCCGCCTTATTAGAGACTCTAGAAAGCAAGAGCATGCTTCTTGCTCTAAAGCAGAGTGTGTTTCATGGATGAGAAGTGTGCTGTGTGTTTCCCTTCAGAAACGGAGTTAAATGCCAGGCGCTGTGTCTTCCTACAAGCAAGACTTCGTTTTGGGTAAACGCAGTCACTTTTGAGCTCAAACGAAGCCACATGGATCACGAAGCTCACACCTTTCTCGCTCTTCACTGAAAAGCATTGGATGTTAGAGGGCCTGTGGTTTGTATCAGTTTCAGAAGCAGAGTTGAACTAGATATGGTCCGTGTGTGTAGGAAACACAGTTCTTTTGTTCTGAGCACACTCACGTTTCCTGCCTTATTAGAGACTCTAGAAAGCAAGAGCGTGCTTCTTGCTCTAAAGAAGAGTGTGTTTCATGGATGAGAAGTGAGCTGTGTGTTTCCCTTCAGAAACGGAGTTAAATGCCAGGCTCTGTGTCTTACTACAAGCAAGACTTCGTTTAGGGTAAACGCAGTCACTTTTGAGCTCAAACGAAGCCACATGGTTCACGAAGCTAACACGTTTCTCGCTTTTCACTAAAAAGCATTGGATGTTAGAGAGCCTGTGGTTTGTATCAGTTTCAGTAGCAGAGTTGACCTAGATATGGTGCGTGTATGTAGGAAACACAGTTCTTTTGTTCTGAGCACACTCACGTTTCCCGCCTTATTCGAGACTCTAGAAAGCAAGAGCGTGCTTCTTGCTCTAAAGCAGAGTGTGATTCATGGATGAGAAGTGTGCTGTGTGTTTCCCTTCAGAAAAGGAGTTAAATGCCAGGCTCTGTGTCTTCCTACAAGCAAGACTTTGTTTCGGGTAAACTCAGTCACTTTTGAGCTCAAACGAAGCCACATGGTTCATGAAGCTCACACATTTCTCGCTCTTCACTGAAAAGCATTGGATGTTAGAGGGCCTGTGGTTTGTATCAGTTTCAGAAGCAGAGTTGAACTAGATATGGTCTGTGTGTGTAGGAAACACAGTTCTTTTGTTCTGAGCACACTCACGTTTTCCGCCTTATTAGAGACTCTAGAAAGCAAGAGCGTGCTTCTTGCTCTAAAACAGAGTGTGTTTCAAGGATGAGAAGTCTGCTGTGTGTTTCTCTTCAGAAACGGAGTTAAATGCCAGGCTCTGTGTCTTCCTACAAGCAAGACTTCGTTTAGGGTAAACGCAGTCACTTTTGAGCTCAAACGAAGCCACATGGTTCACGAAGCTCACACGTTTCTCGCTCTTCACTGAAAAGCATTGGATGTTAGAGGGCCTGTGGTTTGTATCAGTTTCAGAAGCAGAGTTGAACTAGATATGGTCCGTGTGTGTAGGAAACACAGTTCTTTTGTTCTGAGCACACTCATGTTTCCCGCCTTATTAGAGACTCTAGAAAGCAAGAGCGTGCTTCTTTCTCTAAAGCAGAGTGTGTTTCATGGATGAGAAGTGTGCTGTGTGTTTCTCTTCAGAAACGGAGTTAAATGCCGGGCTCTGTGTCTTCCGACAAGCAAGACTTCGTTTCGGGTAAACGCTGTCACTTTTGAGCTCAAAGGAAGCCACATGGTTCACGAAGCTCACACGTTTCTCGCTCTTCACTGAAAAGCATTGGATGTTAGAGGGCCTGTGGTTTGTATCAGTTTCAGTAGCAGAGTTGAACTAGATAGGGTCCGTGTGTGTAGGAAACACAGTTCATTTGTTCTGAGCACACTCACGTTTCCCGCCTTATTAGAGACTCTAGAAAGCAAGAGCGTGCTTCTTGCTCTAAAGCAGAGTGTGTTTCATGGATGAGAAGTGTGCTGTGTGTTTCCCTTCAGAAACGGAGTTAAATGCCAGGCTCTGTGTCTTCCTACAAGCAAGACTTCGTTTTGGGTAAACGCAGTCACTTTTGCGCTCAAAAGAAGCCACATGGTTCACGAAGCTCACACGTTTCTCACTCTTCACTGAAAAGCATTGGATGTTAGAGGGCCTGTGGTTTGTATCAGTTTCAGAAGCAGAGTTGAACTAGATATGGTCCGTGTGTGTAGGAAACACAGTTCTTTTGTTCTGAGCACACTCACGTTTCCCGCCTTATTAGAGACTCTAGAAAGCAAGAGCGTGCTTCTTGCTCTAAAGAAGAGTGTGTTTCATGGATAAGAAGTGTGCTGTGTGTTTCCCTTCAGAAACGGAGTTGAATGCCAGGCTCTGTGTCTTCCTACAAGCAAGACTTCGTTTAGGGTAAACGCAGTCACTTTTGAGCTCAAACAAAGCCACATGGTTCACGAAGCTCACACGTTTCTCGCTTTTAACTAAAAAGCATTGGATGTTAGAGGGCCTGTAGTTTGTATCAGTTTCAGTAGCAGAGTTGACATAGATATGGTCCGTGTGTGTAGGGCACACAGTTTTTTTGTTCTGAGCACACTCACGTTTTCCGCCTTATTAGAGACTCTAGAAAGCAAGAGCGTGCTTCTTGCTCTAAAGCAGAGTGTGTTTCATGGATGAGAAGTGTGCTGTGTGTTTCCCTTCAAAAACGAAGTTAAATGCCAGGCACTGTGTCTTCCTACAAGCAAGACTTCGTTTCGGGTAAACGCAGTCACTTTTGAGCTCAAACGAAGCCACATGGTTCACGAAGCTCACACGTTTTTCGCTCTTCACTGAAAAGCATTGGATGTTAGAGGGCCTGTGGTTTGCATCAGTTTCAGAAGCAGAGTTGAACTAGATATGGTCCGTGTGTGTAGGAAACACAGTTCTTTTGTTCTGAGCACTCTCATGTTTCCCGCCTTATTAGAGACTCTAGAAAGCAAGAGCGTGCTTCTTTCTCTAAAGCAGAGTGTGTTTCATGGATGAGAAGTGTGCTGTGTCTTTCTCTTCAGAAACGGAGTTAAATGCCAGGCTCTGTGTCTTCCGACAAGCAAGACTTCGTTTCGGGTAAACGCTGTCACTTTTGAGCTCAAAGGAAGCCACATGGTTCACGAAGCTCACACGTTTCTCGCTCTTCACTGAAAAGCATTGGATGTTAGAGGGCCTGTGGTTTGTATCAGTTTCAGAAGCAGAATTGAACTAGATATGTTCCGTGTGTGTAGGAAACACAGTTCTTTTGTTCTGAGCACACTCACGTTTCCCGCCTTATTAGAGACTCTAGAAAGCAAAGCGTGCTTCTTGCTCTAAAGAAGAGTGTGTTTCATGGATGAGAAGTGAGCTGTGTGTTTCCCTTCAGAAACGGAGTTAAATGCCAGGCTCTGTGTCTTCCTACAAGCAAGACTTCGTTTTGGGTAAACGCAGTCACTTTTGAGCTCAAATGAAGCCACATGGTTCACGCAGCTCACACGTTTCTCGCTCTTCACTGAAAAGCATTGGATGTTAGAGGGCCTGTGGTTTGTATCAGTTTCAGAAGCAGAGTTGAAATAGATAAGGTCCGTGTGTGTAGGAAACACAGTTCTTTTGTTCTGAGCACACTCATGTTTCCCGCCTTATTAGAGACTCTAGAAAGCAAGAGCGTGCTTCTTTCTCTAAAGCAGAGTGTGTTTCATGGATGAGAAGTGTGCTGTGTGTTTCTCTTCAGAAACGGAGTTAAATGCCAGGCTCTGTGTCTTCCGACAAGCAAGACTTCGTTTCGGGTAAACGCTGTCACTTTTGAGCTCAAAGGAAGCCACATGGTTCACGAAGCTCACACGTTTCTCGCTCTTCACTGAAAAGCATTGGATGTTAGAGGGCCTGTGGTTTGTATCAGTTTCAGAAGCAGAATTGAACTAGATATGTTCCGTGTGTGTAGGAAACACAGTTCTTTTGTTCTGAGCACACTCACGTTTCCCGCCTTATTAGAGACTCTAGAAAGCCAAGCGTGCTTCTTGCTCTAAAGAAGAGTGTGTTTCATGGATGAGAAGTGAGCTGTGTGTTTCCCTTCAGAAACGGAGTTAAATGCCAGGCTCTGTGTCTTCCTACAAGCAAGACTTCGTTTTGGGTAAACGCAGTCACTTTTGAGCTCAAACGAAGCCACATGGTTCACGAAGCTCACACCTTTCTCGCTCTTCACTGAAAAGCATTGGATGTTAGAGGGCCTGTGGTTTGTATCAGTTTCAGAAGCAGAGTTGAACTAGATATGGTCCGTGTGTGTAGGAAACACAGTTCTTTTGTTCTGAGCACACTCATGTTTCCCGCCTTATTAGAGACTCTAGAAAGCAAGAGCGTGCTTCTTTCTCTAAAGCAGAGTGTGTTTCATGGATGAGAAGTGTGCTGTTTGTTTCTCTTCAGAAACGGAGTTAAATGCCAGGCTCTGTGTCTTCCTACAAGCAAGACTTCGTTTCGGGTAAACGCTGTCACTTTTGAGCTCAAAGGAAGCCACATGGTTCACGAAGCTCACAGGTTACTCGCTCTTCACTGAAAAGCATTGGATGTTAGAGGGCCTGTGGTTTGTATCAGTTTCAGTAGCAGAGTTGAACTAGATATGGTCCGTGTGTGTAGGAAACACAGTTCATTTGTTCTGAGCACACTCACGTTTCCCGCCTTATTAGAGACTCTAGAAAGCAAGAGCATGCTTCTTGCTCTAAAGCAGAGTGTGTTTCATGGATGAGAAGTGTGCTGTGTGTTTCCCTTCAGAAACGGAGTTAAATGCCAGGCGCTGTGTCTTCCTACAAGCAAGACTTCGTTTTGGGTAAACGCAGTCACTTTTGAGCTCAAACGAAGCCACATGGATCACGAAGCTCACACCTTTCTCGCTCTTCACTGAAAAGCATTGGATGTTAGAGGGCCTGTGGTTTGTATCAGTTTCAGAAGCAGAGTTGAACTAGATATGGTCCGTGTGTGTAGGAAACACAGTTCTTTTGTTCTGAGCACACTCACGTTTCCTGCCTTATTAGAGACTCTAGAAAGCAAGAGCGTGCTTCTTGCTCTAAAGAAGAGTGTGTTTCATGGATGAGAAGTGAGCTGTGTGTTTCCCTTCAGAAACGGAGTTAAATGCCAGGCTCTGTGTCTTACTACAAGCAAGACTTCGTTTAGGGTAAACGCAGTCACTTTTGAGCTCAAACGAAGCCACATGGTTCACGAAGCTAACACGTTTCTCGCTTTTCACTAAAAAGCATTGGATGTTAGAGAGCCTGTGGTTTGTATCAGTTTCAGTAGCAGAGTTGACCTAGATATGGTGCGTGTATGTAGGAAACACAGTTCTTTTGTTCTGAGCACACTCACGTTTCCCGCCTTATTCGAGACTCTAGAAAGCAAGAGCGTGCTTCTTGCTCTAAAGCAGAGTGTGATTCATGGATGAGAAGTGTGCTGTGTGTTTCCCTTCAGAAAAGGAGTTAAATGCCAGGCTCTGTGTCTTCCTACAAGCAAGACTTTGTTTCGGGTAAACTCAGTCACTTTTGAGCTCAAACGAAGCCACATGGTTCATGAAGCTCACACATTTCTCGCTCTTCACTGAAAAGCATTGGATGTTAGAGGGCCTGTGGTTTGTATCAGTTTCAGAAGCAGAGTTGAACTAGATATGGTCTGTGTGTGTAGGAAACACAGTTCTTTTGTTCTGAGCACACTCACGTTTTCCGCCTTATTAGAGACTCTAGAAAGCAAGAGCGTGCTTCTTGCTCTAAAACAGAGTGTGTTTCAAGGATGAGAAGTCTGCTGTGTGTTTCTCTTCAGAAACGGAGTTAAATGCCAGGCTCTGTGTCTTCCTACAAGCAAGACTTCGTTTAGGGTAAACGCAGTCACTTTTGAGCTCAAACGAAGCCACATGGTTCACGAAGCTCACACGTTTCTCGCTCTTCACTGAAAAGCATTGGATGTTAGAGGGCCTGTGGTTTGTATCAGTTTCAGAAGCAGAGTTGAACTAGATATGGTCCGTGTGTGTAGGAAACACAGTTCTTTTGTTCTGAGCACACTCATGTTTCCCGCCTTATTAGAGACTCTAGAAAGCAAGAGCGTGCTTCTTTCTCTAAAGCAGAGTGTGTTTCATGGATGAGAAGTGTGCTGTGTGTTTCTCTTCAGAAACGGAGTTAAATGCCGGGCTCTGTGTCTTCCGACAAGCAAGACTTCGTTTCGGGTAAACGCTGTCACTTTTGAGCTCAAAGGAAGCCACATGGTTCACGAAGCTCACACGTTTCTCGCTCTTCACTGAAAAGCATTGGATGTTAGAGGGCCTGTGGTTTGTATCAGTTTCAGTAGCAGAGTTGAACTAGATAGGGTCCGTGTGTGTAGGAAACACAGTTCATTTGTTCTGAGCACACTCACGTTTCCCGCCTTATTAGAGACTCTAGAAAGCAAGAGCGTGCTTCTTGCTCTAAAGCAGAGTGTGTTTCATGGATGAGAAGTGTGCTGTGTGTTTCCCTTCAGAAACGGAGTTAAATGCCAGGCTCTGTGTCTTCCTACAAGCAAGACTTCGTTTTGGGTAAACGCAGTCACTTTTGCGCTCAAAAGAAGCCACATGGTTCACGAAGCTCACACGTTTCTCACTCTTCACTGAAAAGCATTGGATGTTAGAGGGCCTGTGGTTTGTATCAGTTTCAGAAGCAGAGTTGAACTAGATATGGTCCGTGTGTGTAGGAAACACAGTTCTTTTGTTCTGAGCACACTCACGTTTCCCGCCTTATTAGAGACTCTAGAAAGCAAGAGCGTGCTTCTTGCTCTAAAGAAGAGTGTGTTTCATGGATAAGAAGTGTGCTGTGTGTTTCCCTTCAGAAACGGAGTTGAATGCCAGGCTCTGTGTCTTCCTACAAGCAAGACTTCGTTTAGGGTAAACGCAGTCACTTTTGAGCTCAAACAAAGCCACATGGTTCACGAAGCTCACACGTTTCTCGCTTTTAACTAAAAAGCATTGGATGTTAGAGGGCCTGTAGTTTGTATCAGTTTCAGTAGCAGAGTTGACATAGATATGGTCCGTGTGTGTAGGGCACACAGTTTTTTTGTTCTGAGCACACTCACGTTTTCCGCCTTATTAGAGACTCTAGAAAGCAAGAGCGTGCTTCTTGCTCTAAAGCAGAGTGTGTTTCATGGATGAGAAGTGTGCTGTGTGTTTCCCTTCAAAAACGAAGTTAAATGCCAGGCACTGTGTCTTCCTACAAGCAAGACTTCGTTTCGGGTAAACGCAGTCACTTTTGAGCTCAAACGAAGCCACATGGTTCACGAAGCTCACACGTTTTTCGCTCTTCACTGAAAAGCATTGGATGTTAGAGGGCCTGTGGTTTGCATCAGTTTCAGAAGCAGAGTTGAACTAGATATGGTCCGTGTGTGTAGGAAACACAGTTCTTTTGTTCTGAGCACTCTCATGTTTCCCGCCTTATTAGAGACTCTAGAAAGCAAGAGCGTGCTTCTTTCTCTAAAGCAGAGTGTGTTTCATGGATGAGAAGTGTGCTGTGTGTTTCTCTTCAGAAACGGAGTTAAATGCCAGGCTCTGTGTCTTCCTACAAGCAAGACTTCGTTTTGGGTAAACGCAGTCACTTTTGAGCTCAAATGAAGCCACATGGTTCACGCAGCTCACACGTTTCTCGCTCTTCACTGAAAAGCATTGGATGTTAGAGGGCCTGTGGTTTGTATCAGTTTCAGAAGCAGAGTTGAAATAGATAAGGTCCGTGTGTGTAGGAAACACAGTTCTTTTGTTCTGAGCACACTCATGTTTCCCGCCTTATTAGAGACTCTAGAAAGCAAGAGCGTGCTTCTTTCTCTAAAGCAGAGTGTGTTTCATGGATGAGAAGTGTGCTGTGTGTTTCTCTTCAGAAACGGAGTTAAATGCCAGGCTCTGTGTCTTCCGACAAGCAAGACTTCGTTTCGGGTAAACGCTGTCACTTTTGAGCTCAAAGGAAGCCACATGGTTCACGAAGCTCACACGTTTCTCGCTCTTCACTGAAAAGCATTGGATGTTAGAGGGCCTGTGGTTTGTATCAGTTTCAGAAGCAGAATTGAACTAGATATGTTCCGTGTGTGTAGGAAACACAGTTCTTTTGTTCTGAGCACACTCACGTTTCCCGCCTTATTAGAGACTCTAGAAAGCAAAGCGTGCTTCTTGCTCTAAAGAAGAGTGTGTTTCATGGATGAGAAGTGAGCTGTGTGTTTCCCTTCAGAAACGGAGTTAAATGCCAGGCTCTGTGTCTTCCTACAAGCAAGACTTCGTTTTGGGTAAACGCAGTCACTTTTGAGCTCAAATGAAGCCACATGGTTCACGCAGCTCACACGTTTCTCGCTCTTCACTGAAAAGCATTGGATGTTAGAGGGCCTGTGGTTTGTATCAGTTTCAGAAGCAGAGTTGAAATAGATAAGGTCCGTGTGTGTAGGAAACACAGTTCTTTTGTTCTGAGCACACTCATGTTTCCCGCCTTATTAGAGACTCTAGAAAGCAAGAGCGTGCTTCTTTCTCTAAAGCAGAGTGTGTTTCATGGATGAGAAGTGTGCTGTGTGTTTCTCTTCAGAAACGGAGTTAAATGCCAGGCTCTGTGTCTTCCGACAAGCAAGACTTCGTTTCGGGTAAACGCTGTCACTTTTGAGCTCAAAGGAAGCCACATGGTTCACGAAGCTCACACGTTTCTCGCTCTTCACTGAAAAGCATTGGATGTTAGAGGGCCTGTGGTTTGTATCAGTTTCAGAAGCAGAATTGAACTAGATATGTTCCGTGTGTGTAGGAAACACAGTTCTTTTGTTCTGAGCACACTCACGTTTCCCGCCTTATTAGAGACTCTAGAAAGCAAAGCGTGCTTCTTGCTCTAAAGAAGAGTGTGTTTCATGGATGAGAAGTGAGCTGTGTGTTTCCCTTCAGAAACGGAGTTAAATGCCAGGCTCTGTGTCTTCCTACAAGCAAGACTTCGTTTTGGGTAAACGCAGTCACTTTTGAGCTCAAACGAAGCCACATGGTTCACGAAGCTCACACCTTTCTCGCTCTTCACTGAAAAGCATTGGATGTTAGAGGGCCTGTGGTTTGTATCAGTTTCAGAAGCAGAGTTGAACTAGATATGGTCCGTGTGTGTAGGAAACACAGTTCTTTTGTTCTGAGCACACTCACGTTTCCTGCCTTATTAGAGACTCTAGAAAGCAAGAGCGTGCTTCTTGCTCTAAAGAAGAGTGTGTTTCATGGATGAGAAGTGAGCTGTGTGTTTCCCTTCAGAAACGGAGTTAAATGCCAGGCTCTGTGTCTTACTACAAGCAAGACTTCGTTTAGGGTAAACGCAGTCACTTTTGAGCTCAAACGAAGCCACATGGTTCACAAAGCTCACACGTTTCTCGCTCTTCACTGAAAAGCATTGGATGTTAGAGGGCCTGTGGTTTGTATCAGTTTCAGAAGCAGAGTTGAACTAGATATGGTCCGTGTGTGTAGGAAACACAGTTCTTTTGTTCTGAGCACACTCATGTTTCCCGCCTTATTAGAGACTCTAGAAAGCAAGAGCGTGCTTCTTTCTCTAAAGCAGAGTGTGTTTCATGGATGAGAAGTGTGCTGTTTGTTTCTCTTCAGAAACGGAGTTAAATGCCAGGCTCTGTGTCTTCCTACAAGCAAGACTTCGTTTCGGGTAAACGCTGTCACTTTTGAGCTCAAAGGATGCCACATGGTTCACGAAGCTCACAGGTTACTCGCTCTTCACTGAAAAGCATTGGATGTTAGAGGGCCTGTGGTTTGTATCAGTTTCAGTAGCAGAGTTGAACTAGATATGGTCCGTGTGTGTAGGAAACACAGTTCATTTGTTCTGAGCACACTCACGTTTCCCGCCTTATTAGAGACTCTAGAAAGCAAGAGCATGCTTCTTGCTCTAAAGCAGAGTGTGTTTCATGGATGAGAAGTGTGCTGTGTGTTTCCCTTCAGAAACGGAGTTAAATTCCAGGCGCTGTGTCTTCCTACAAGCAAGACTTCGTTTTGGGTAAACGCAGTCACTTTTGAGCTCAAACGAAGCCACATGGATCACGAAGCTCACACCTTTCTCGCTCTTCACTGAAAAGCATTGGATGTTAGAGGGCCTGTGGTTTGTATCAGTTTCAGAAGCAGAGTTGAACTAGATATGGTCCGTGTGTGTAGGAAACACAGTTCTTTTGTTCTGAGCACACTCACGTTTCCTGCCTTATTAGAGACTCTAGAAAGCAAGAGCGTGCTTCTTGCTCTAAAGAAGAGTGTGTTTCATGGATGAGAAGTGAGCTGTGTGTTTCCCTTCAGAAACGGAGTTAAATGCCAGGCTCTGTGTCTTACTACAAGCAAGACTTCGTTTCGGGTAAACGCAGTCACTTTTGAGCTCAAACGAAGCCACATGGTTCACGAAGCTAACACGTTTCTCGCTTTTCACTAAAAAGCATTGGATGTTAGAGAGCCTGTGGTTTGTATCAGTTTCAGTAGCAGAGTTGACCTAGATATGGTGCGTGTGTGTAGGAAACACAGTTCTTTTGTTCTGAGCACACTCACGTTTCCCGCCTTATTCGAGACTCTAGAAAGCAAGAGCGTGCTTCTTGCTCTAAAGCAGAGTGTGATTCATGGATGAGAAGTGTGCTGTGTGTTTCCCTTCAGAAACGGAGTTAAATGCCAGGCTCTGTGTCTTCCTACAAGCAAGACTTCGTTTCGGGTAAACGCAGTCACTTTTGAGCTCAAATGAAGCCACATGGTTCACGAAGCACACACGTTTCTCGCTCTTCACGGAAAAGCATTGGATGTTTAGGGGCCTGTGGTTTGTATCAGTTTCAGAAGCAGAGTTGAACTAGATATGGTCCGTGGGTGTAGGAAACACATTTCTTTTGTTCTGAGCACACTCACGTTTCCCGACTTATTAGAGACTCTAGAAAGCAAGTGCGTGCTTCTTGCTCTAAAGCAGAGTGTGTTTCATGGATGAGAAGTGTGCTGTGTGTTTCCTTCAGAAACGGAGTTAAATGCCAGGCTCTGTGTCTTCCTACAAGCAAGACTTCGTTTAGGGTAAACGCAGTCACTTTTGAGCTCAAACGAAGCCACATGGTTCACGAAGCTCACACGTTTCTCGCTCTTCACTGAAAAGCATTGGATGTTAGAGGGCCTGTGGTTTGTATCAGTTTCAGAAGCAGAGTTGAACTAGATATGGTCCGTGTGTGTAGGAAACACAGTTCTTTTGTTCTGAGCACACTCATGTTTCCCGCCTTATTAGAGACTCTAGAAAGCAAGAGCGTGCTTCTTTCTCTAAAGCAGAGTGTGTTTCATGGATGAGAAGTGTGCTGTGTGTTTCTCTTCAGAAACGGAGTTAAATGCCAGGCTCTGTGTCTTCCTACAAGCAAGACTTCGTTTCGGGCAAACGCTGTCACTTTTGAGCTCAAAGGAAGCCACATGGTTCACGAAGTTCACACGTTTCTCGCTCTTCACTGAAAAGCATTGGATGTTAGAGGGCCTGTGGTTTGTATCAGTTTCAGAAGCAGAGTTGAACTAGATATGGTCCGTGTGTGTAGGAAACACAGTTCTTTTGTTCTGAGCACACTCACGTTTCCCGCCTTATTAGAGACTCTAGAAAGCAAGAGCGTGCTTCTTGCTCTCAAGAAGAGTGTGTTTCATGGATAAGAAGTGTGCTGTGTGTTTCCCTTCAGAAACGGAGTTGAATGCCAGGCTCTGTGTCTTCCTACAAGCAGGACTTCATTTAGGGTAAACGCAGTCACTTTTGAGCTCAAACAAAGCCACATGGTTCACGAAGCTCACCTGTTTCTCGCTTTTCACTAAAAAGCATTGGATGTTAGAGGGCCTGTGGTTTGTATCAGTTTCAGTAGCAGAGTTGACATAGATATGGTGCGTGTGTGTAGGGCACACCGTTTTTTTGTTCTGAGCACACTCACGTTTTCCGCCTTATTAGAGACTCTAGAAAGCAAGAGCGTGCTTCTTGCTCTAAAGCAGAGTTTGTTTCATGGATGAGAAGTGTGCTGTGTGTTTCCCTTCAAAAACGGAGTTAAATGCCAGGCACTGTGTCTTCCTACAAGCAAGATTTCGTTTCGGGTAAACGCAGTCACTTTTGAGCTCAAACGAAGCCACATGGTTCACGAAGCTCACACGTTTTTCACTCTTCACTGAAATGCATTGGATGTTAGAGGGCCTGTGGTTTGCATCAGTTTCAGAAGCAGAGTTGAACTAGATATGGTCCGTGTGTGTAGGAAACACAGTTCTTTTGTTCTGAGCACACTCACGTTTCCCGCCTTATTAGAGACTCTAGAAAGCAAAGCGTGCTTCTTGCTCTAAAGAAGAGTGTGTTTCATGGATGAGAAGTGAGCTGTGTGTTTCCCTTCAGAAACGGAGTTAAATGCCAGGCTCTGTGTCTTCCTACAAGCAAGACTTCATTTTGGGTAAACGCAGTCACTTTTGAGCTCAAACGAAGCCACATGGTTCATGAAGCTCACACGTTTCTCGCTCTTCACTGAAAAGCATTGGATGTTAGAGGGCCTGTGGTTTGTATCAGTTTCAGTAGCAGAGTTGAACTAGATATGGTCCGTGTGTGTAGGAAACACAGTTCTTTTGTTCTGAGCACACTCACGTTTCCCGCCTTATTAGAGACTCTAGAAAGCAAGAGCGTGCTTCTTGCTCTAAAGCAGAGTGTGTTTCATGGATGAGAAGTGAGCTGTGTGTTTCCATTCAGAAACGGAGTTAAATGCCTGGCTCTGTGTCTTCCTACAAGCAAGACTTCGTTTCAGGAAAAAGCAGTCACTTTTGAGCTCAAACAAAGCCACATGGTTCACGAAGCTGACACGTTTCTCGATCTTCACTGAAAAGCATTGGATGTTAGAGGGCCTGTGGTTTGTATCAGTTTCAGAAGCAGAGTTGAACTAGATATGGTCCGTGTGTGTAGGAAACACAGTTCTTTTGTTCTGAGCACACTCACGTTTCCCGCCTTATTAGAGACTCTAGAAAGCAAGAGCGTGCTTCTTGCTCTAAAGCAGAGTGTGTTTCATGGATGAGAAGTGTGCTGTGTGTTTCCCTTCAGAAACGGATTTAAATGCCAGGCTCAGTGTCTTCCTACAAGCAAGACTTCCTTTCGGGTAAACGCTGTCACTTTTGAGCTCAAACGAAGCCACATGGTTCACGAAGCTCACACGTTTCTCGCTCTTCACTGAAAAGCATTGGATGTTAGAGGGCCTTTGGTTTGTATCAGTTTCAGTAGCAGAGTTGACCTAGATATGGTCCGTGTGTGTAGGAAACACAGTTCTTTTGTTCTGAGCACACTCACGTTTTCCGCCTTATTAGAGACTCTAGAAAGCAAGAGCGTGCTTCTTGCTCTAAAGCAGAGTGTGTTTCATGGATGAGAAGTGTGCTGTGTGTTTCCCTTCAGAAACGGAGTTAAATGCCAGGCTCTGTGTCTTCCTACAAGCACGACTTCGTTTCGGGTAAACGCAGTCACTTTTGAGCTCAAACGAAGCCACATGGTTCATGAAGCTCACACGTTTCTCGCTCTTCACTGAAAAGCATTGGATGTTAGAGGGCCTGTGGTTTGTATCAGTTTCAGAAGCAGAGTTGAACTAGATATGGTCCGTGTGTGTAGGAAACACAGTTCTTTTGTTCTGAGCACACTCACATTTCCCACCTTATTAGAGACTCTAGAAAGCAAGAGCGTGCTTCTTGCTCTAATGCAGAGTGTGTTTCATGGATGAGATGTGTGCTGTGTGTTTACCTTCAGAAACGGAGTTAAATGACAGGCTCTGTGTCTTCCTACAAGCACGATTTCTTTTCGGGTAAACACAGTCACTTTTGAGCTCAAACGAAGCCACATGGTTCATGAAGCTCACACGTTTCTCGCTCTTCACTGAAAAGCATTCGATGTTAGAGGGCCTGTGGTTTGTATCAGTTTCAGAAGCAGAGTTGAACTTGATATGGTCCGTGTGTAGGAAACACAGTTATATTGTTCTGAGCACACTCACATTTCCCACCTTATTAGAGACTCTAGAAAGCAAGAGCGTGCTTCTTGCTCTAAAGCAGAGTGTGATTCATGGATGAGAAGTGTGCTGTGTGTTTCCCTTCAGAAACGGAGTTAAATGCCAGGCTCTGTGTCTTCCTACAAGCAAGACTTCGTTTCGGGTAAACTCAGTCACTTTTGAGCTCAAACGAAGCCACATGGTTCATGAAGCTCACACATTTCTCGCTCTTCACTGAAAAGCATTGGATGTTAGAGGGCCTGTGGTTTGTATCAGTTTCAGAAGCAGAGTTGAACTAGATATGGTCTCTGTGTGTAGGAAACACAGTTCTTTTGTTCTGAGCACACTCACGTTTTCCGCCTTATTAGAGACTCTAGAAAGCAAGAGCGTGCTTCTTGCTCTAAAGCAGAGTGTGTTTCATGGATGAGAAGTGTGCTGTGTGTTTCCCTTCAGAAACGGAGTTAAATGCCAGGCTCTGTGTCTTCCTACAAGCAAGACTTCGTTTCGGGTAAACGCAGTCACTTTTGAGCTCAAAGGAAGCCACATGGTTCACGAAGATCACACGTTTCTCGCTCTTCACTGAAAAGCATTGGATGTTAGAGGGCCTGTGGTTTGTATCAGTTTCAGTAGCAGAGTTGAACTAGATATGGTCCGTGTGTGTAGGAAACACAGTTCATTTGTTCTGAGCACACTCACGTTTCCCGCCTTATTAGAGACTCTAGAAAGCAAGAGCGTGCTTCTTGCTCTAAAGCAGAGTGTGTTTCATGGATGAGAAGTGTGCTGTGTGTTTCCCTTCAGAAACGGAGTTAAATGCCAGGCTCTGTGTCTTCCTACAAGCACGACTTCGTTTCGGGTAAACGCAGTCACTTTTGAGCTCAAACGAAGCCACATGGTTCATGAAGCTCACACGTTTCTCGCTCTTCACTGAAAAGCATTGGATGTTAGAGGGCCTGTGGTTTGTATCAGTTTCAGAAGCAGAGTTGAACTAGATATGGTCCGTGTGTGTAGGAAACACAGTTCTTTTGTTCTGAGCACACTCACATTTCCCACCTTATTAGAGACTCTAGAAAGCAAGAGCGTGCTTCTTCCTCTAATGCAGAGTGTGTTTCATGGATGAGATGTGAGCTGTGTGTTTACCTTCAGAAACGGAGTTAAATGACAGGTTCTGTGTCTTCCTACAAGCAAGACTTCATTTCGGGTAAACACAGTCACTTTTGAGCTCAAACGAAGCCACATGGTTCATGAAGCTCACACGTTTCTCGCTCTTCACTGAAAAGCACTCGATGTTAGAGGGCCTGTGGTTTGTATCAGTTTCAGAAGCAGAGTTGAACTAGATATGGTCCGTGTGTGTAGGAAACACAGTTCTTTTGTTCTGAGCACACTCACATTTCCCACCTTATTAGAGACTCTAGAAAGCAAGAGCATGCTTCTTGCTCTAAAGCAGAGTGTGAGTCATGGATGAGAAGTGTGCTGTGTGTTTCCCTTCAGAAACGGAGTTAAATGCCAGGCTCTGTGTCTTCCTACAAGCAAGACTTCGTTTCGGGTAAACACAGTCACTTTTGAGCTCAAACGAAGCCACATGGTTCATGAAGCTCACACGTTTCTCGCTCTTCACTGAAAAGCATTGGATGTTACAGGGCCTGTGGTTTGTATCAGTTTCAGAAGCAGAGTTGAACTAGATATGGTCCGTGTGTGTAGGAAACACAGTTCTTTTGTTCTGAGCACACTCAAGTTTCCCGCCTTATTAGAGACTCTAGAAAGCAAGAGCGTACTTCTTGCTCTAAAGCAGAGTGTGTTTCATGGATGAGAAGTGTGCTGTGTGTTTCCCTTCAGAAACGGAGTTAAATGCCAGTCTCTGTGTCTTCCTACAAGCAAGACTTCGTTTCGGGTAAACACAGTCACTTTTGAGCTCAAACCAAGCCACATGGTTCATGAAGCTCACACGTTTCTCGCTCTTCACTGAAAAGCACTGGATGTTAGAGGGCCTGTGGTGTGTATCAGTTTGAGTAGCAGAGTTGAACTAGATACGGTCCGTGTGTGTAGGAAACACAGTTCTTTTATTCTGAGCACACTCACGTTTCCCGCCTTATTAGAGACTCTAGAAAGCAAGAGCGTGCTTCTTGCTCTAAAGCAGAGTGTGTTTCATGGATGAGAAGTGAGCTGTGTGTTTCCATTCAGAAACGGAGTTAAATGCCAGGCTCTGTGTCTTCCTACAAGCAAGAATTCGTTTCGGGTAAACGCAGTCACTTTTGAGCTCAAACGAAGCCACATGGCTCATGAGGCTCACACGTTTCTCGCTCTTCACTGAAAAGCATTGGATGTTAGAGGGCCTGTGGTTTGTATCAGTTTAAGAAGCAGAGTTGAACTAGATATGGTCCGTGTGTGTAGGAAACACAGTTCTTTTGTTCTGAGCACACTCACGTTTCCCGCCTTATTAGAGACTCTAGAAAGCAAGAGCGTGCTTCTTGCTCTAAAGCAGAGTGTGTTTCATGGATGAGAAGTGTGCTGTGTGTTTCCCTTCCGAAACGTAGTTAAATGCCAGGCTCTGTGTCTTCCTACAAGCAAGACTTCGTTTCGGGTAAACGCAGTCACTTTTGAGCTCAAACGAAGCCACATGGTTCACGAAGCTCACACGTATCTCGCTCTTCACTGAAAAGCATTGGATGTTAGAGGGCCTTTGGTTTGTATCAGTTTCAGTAGCAAACTTGACCTAGATATGGTCCGTGTGTGTAGGAAACACAGTTCTTTTGTTCTGAGCACACTCACATTTCCCACCTTATTAGAGACTCTAGAAAGCAAGAGCGTGCTTCTTCCTCTAATGCAGAGTGTGTTTCATGGATGAGATGTGTGCTGTGTGTTTACCTTCATAAACGGAGTTAAATGACAGGCTCTGTGTCTTCCTACAAGCAAGACTTCATTTCGGGTAAACACAGTCACTTTTGAGCTCAAACAAAGCCACATGGTTCATGAAGCTCACACGTTTCTCGCTCTTCACTGAAAAGCATTCGATGTTAGAGGGCCTGTGGTTTGTATCAGTTTCAGAAGCAGAGTTGAACTAGATATGGTCCGTGTGTGTAGGAAACACAGTTCTTTTGTTCTGAGCACACTCACATTTCCAACCTTATTAGAGACTCTAGAAAGCAAGAGCATGCTTCTTGCTCTAAAGCAGAGTGTGATTCATGGATGAGAAGTGTGCTGTGTGTTTCCCTTCAGAAACGGAGTTAAATGTCAGGCTCTGTGTCTTCCTACAAGCAAGACTTCGTTTCGGGTAAACACAGTCACTTTTGAGCTCAAACGAAGCCACATGGTTCATGAAGCTCACATGTTTCTCGCTCTTCACTGAAAAGCATTGGATGTTACAGGGCCTGTGGTTTGTATCAGTTTCAGAAGCAGAGTTGAACTAGATATGGTCCGTGTGTGTAGGAAACACAGTTCTTTTGTTCTGAGCACACTCACGTTTCCCGCCTTATTAGAGACTCTAGAAAGCAAGAGCGTACTTCTTGCTCTAAAGCAGAGTGTGTTTCATGGATGAGAAGTGTGCTGTGTGTTTCCCTTCAGAAACGGAGTTAAATGCCAGGCTCTGTGTCTTCCTACAAGCAAGACTTCGTTTCGGGTAAACACAGTCACTTTTGAGCTCAAACGAAGCCACATGGTTCATGAAGCTCACACGTTTCTCGCTCTTCACTGAAAAGCACTGGATGTTAGAGGGCCTGTGGTGTGTATCAGTTTGAGTAGCAGAGTTGAAGTAGATATGGTCCGTGTGTGTAGGAAACACAGTTCTTTTATTCTGAGCACACTCACGTTTCCCGCCTTATTAGAGACTCTAGAAAGCAAGAGCGTGCTTCTTGCTCTAAAGCAGACTGTGTTTCATGGATGAGAAGTGAGCTGTGTGTTTCCATTCAGAAACGGAGTTAAATGCCAGGCTCTGTGTCTTCCTACAAGCAAGAATTCGTTTCGGGTAAACGCAGTCACTTTTGAGCTCAAACGAAGCCACATGGTTCATGAAGCTCACACGTTTCTCGCTCTTCACTGAAAAGCATTGGATGTTAGAGGGCCTGTGGTTTGTATCAGTTTAAGAAGCAGAGTTGAACTAGATATGGTCCGTGTGTGTAGGAAACACAGTTCTTTTGTTCTGAGCACACTCACGTTTCCCGCCTTATTAGAGACTCTAGAAAGCAAGAGCGTGCTTCTTGCTCTAAAGCAGAGTGTGTTTCATGGATGAGAAGTGTGCTGTGTGTTTCCCTTCAGAAACGGAGTTAAATGCCAGGCTCTGTGTCTTCCTGCAAGCAAGACTTCGTTTCGGGTAAACGCAGTCACTTTTGAGCTCAAACGAAGCCACATGGTTCACGAGCTCACACGTATCTCGCTCTTCACTGAAAAGCATTGGATGTTAGAGGGCCTTTGGTTTGTATCAGTTTCAGTAGCAAACTTGACCTAGATATGGTCCGTGTGTGTAGGAAACACAGTTCTTTTGTTCTGAGCACACTCAAGTTTACCGCCTTATTAGAGACTCTAGAAAGCAAGAGCGTGCTTCTTGCTCTAAAGCAGAGTGTGTTTCATGGATGAGAAGTGTGCTGTGTGTTTCCCTTCAGAATCGGAGTTAAATGCCAGGCTCTGTGTCTTCCTACAAGCAAGACTTCGTTTCGGGTAAACGCAGTCACTTTTGAGCTCAAACGAAGCCACATGGTTCTCGAAGCTCACACGTTTCTCGCTTTTCACTAAAAAGCATTGGATGTTAGAGGGCCTGTGGTTTGTATCAGTTTCAGTAGCAGAGTTGACCTAGATATGGTCCGTGTGTGTAGGACACACAGTTTTTTGTTCTGAGCACAGTCACGTTTCCCGCCTTATTAGAGACTCTAGAAAGCAAGAGCGTGCTTCTTGCTCTAAAGCAGAGTGTGTTTCATGGATGAGAAGTGTGCTGTGTGTTTCCCTTCAGAAACGGAGTTAAATGCCAGGCTCTATGTCTTCCTACAAGCAAGACTTCATTTCGGGTAAACGCAGTCACTTTTGAGCTCAAACGAAGCCACATGGTTCTGGAAGCTCACACGTTTCTCGCTCTTCACTGAAAAGCATTGGATGTTAGAGGGCCTGTGGTTTGTATCAGTTTCAGTAGCGGAGTTGAACTAGATATGGTCCGTGTGTGTAGGAAACACAGTTCTTTTGTTCTGAGCACACTCACGTTTCCCGCCTTATTAGAGACTCTAGAAAGCAAGAGCGTGCTTCTTGCTGTAAAGCAGAGTGTGTTTCATGGATGAGAAGTGTGCTGTGTGTTTCCCTTCAGAAACGTAGTTAAATGCCAGGCTCTGTGTCTTCCTAAAAGCAAGACTTCGTTTCGGGTAAACTCAGTCACTTTTGAGCTCAAACGAAGCCACATGGTTCACAAAGCTCACACGTTTCTTGCTCTTCACTGAAAAGCACTGGATGTTAGAGAGCCTGTGGTGTGTATCGGTTTCAGTAGCAGAGTTGAACTAGATATGGTCCGTGTGTGTAGGAAACACAGTTCTTTTTTTCTGAGCACACTCACATTTCCCGCCTTATTAGAGACTCTAGAAAGCAAGAGCGTGCTTCTTGCTCTAAAGCAGAGTGTGATTCATGGATGAGAAGTGTGCTGTGTGTTTCCCTTCAGAAACGGAGTTAAATGCCAGGCTCTGTGTCTTCCTACAAGCAAGACTTCGTTTCGGGTAAACGCAGTCACTTTTGAGCTAAAACGAAGCCACATGGTACACGAAGCTCACACGTTTCTCGCTCTTCACTGAAAAGCATTGGATGTTACAGGGCCTGTGGTTTGTATCAGTTTCAGAAGCAGAGTTGAACTAGATATGGTCCGTGTGTGTAGGAAACACAGTTGTTTTGTTCTGAGCACACTCACGTTTCCCGCCTTATTAGAGACTCTAGAAAGCAAGAGCGTGCTTCTTGCTCTAAAGCAGAGTGTGTTTCATGGATGAGAAGTGTGCTGTGTGTTTCCCTTCAGAAACGGAGTTAAATGCCAGGCTCTGCGTCTTCCTACAAGCAAGATTTCGTTTCGGGTAAACGCAGTCAATATTGAGCTCAAAGGAAGCCACATGGTTCACGAAGCTCACACGTTTCTCGCTATACACTGAAAAGCATTGGATGTTAGAGGGCCTGTGGTTTGTATCAGTTTCAGAAGCAGAGTTGAACTAGATATGGTCCGTGTGTGTAGGAAACACAGTTCTTTTGTTCTGAGCACACTCACATTTCCCACCTTATTAGAGACTCTAGAAAGCAAGAGCGTGCTTCTTCCTCTAATGCAGAGTGTGTTTCATGGATGAGATGTGTGCTGTGTGTTTACCTTCAGAAGCGGAGTTAAATGACAGGCTCTGTGTCTTCCTACAAGCAAGACTTCATTTCGGGTAAACACAGTCACTTTTGAGCTCAAACGAAGCCACATGGTTCATGAAGCTCACACGTTTCTCGCTCTTCACTGAAAAGCATTCGATGTTAGAGGGCCTGTGGTTTGTATCAGTTTCAGAAGCAGAGTTGAACTAGATATGGTCCGTGTGTGTAGGAAACACAGTTCTTTTGTTCTGAGCACACTCAAGTTTACCGCCTTATTAGAGACTCTAGAAAGCAAGAGCGTGCTTCTTGCTCTAAAGCAGAGTGTGTTTCATGGATGAGAAGTGTGCTGTGTGTTTCCATTCAGAAACGGAGTTAAATGCCAGGCTCTGTGTCTTCCTACAAGCAAGACTTCGTTTCGGGTAAACGCAGTCACTTTTGAGCTCAAACGAAGCCACATGGTTCACGAAGCTCACACGTTTCTCGCTTTTCACTAAAAAGCATTGGATGTTAGAGGGCCTGTGGTTTGTATCAGTTTCAGTAGCAAAGTTGAACTAGATATGGTCCGTGTGTGTAGGAAACACAGTTATATTGTTCTGAGCACACTCACATTTCCCACCTTATTAGAGACTCTAGAAAGCAAGAGCGTGCTTCTTGCTCTAAAGCAGAGTGTGATTCATGGATGAGAAGTGTGCTGTGTGTTTCCCTTCAGAAACGGAGTTAAATGCCAGGCTCTGTGTCTTCCTACAAGCAAGACTTTGTTTCGGGTAAACTCAGTCACTTTTGAGCTCAAACGAAGCCACATGGTTCATGAAGCTCACACATTTCTCGCTCTTCACTGAAAAGCATTGGATGTTAGAGGGCCTGTGGTTTGTATCAGTTTCAGAAGCAGAGTTGAACTAGATATGGTCTGTGTGTGTAGGAAACACAGTTCTTTTGTTCTGAGCACACTCACGTTTTCCGCCTTATTAGAGACTCTAGAAAGCAAGAGCGTGCTTCTTGCTCTAAAGCAGAGTGTGTTTCATGGATGAGAAGTGTGCTGTGTGTTTCCCTTCAGAAACGGAGTTAAATGCCAGGCTCTGTGTCTTCCTACAAGCAAGACTTCGTTTCGGGTAAACGCAGTCACTTTTGAGCTAAAACGAAGCCACATGGTACACGAAGCTCACACGTTTCTCGCTCTTCACTGAAAAGCATTGGATGTTACAGGGCCTGTGGTTTGTATCAGTTTCAGAAGCAGAGTTGAACTAGATATGGTCCGTGTGTGTAGGAAACACAGTTGTTTTGTTCTGAGCACACTCACGTTTCCCGCCTTATTAGAGACTCTAGAAAGCAAGAGCGTGCTTCTTGCTCTAAAGCAGAGTGTGTTTCATGGATGAGAAGTGTGCTGTGTGTTTCCCTTCAGAAACGGAGTTAAATGCCAGGCTCTGCGTCTTCCTACAAGCAAGATTTCGTTTCGGGTAAACGCAGTCAATATTGAGCTCAAAGGAAGCCACATGGTTCACGAAGCTCACACGTTTCTCGCTATACACTGAAAAGCATTGGATGTTAGAGGGCCTGTGGTTTGTATCAGTTTCAGAAGCAGAGTTGAACTAGATATGGTCCGTGTGTGTAGGAAACACAGTTCTTTTGTTCTGAGCACACTCACATTTCCCACCTTATTAGAGACTCTAGAAAGCAAGAGCGTGCTTCTTCCTCTAATGCAGAGTGTGTTTCATGGATGAGATGTGTGCTGTGTGTTTACCTTCAGAAGCGGAGTTAAATGACAGGCTCTGTGTCTTCCTACAAGCAAGACTTCATTTCGGGTAAACACAGTCACTTTTGAGCTCAAACGAAGCCACATGGTTCATGAAGCTCACACGTTTCTCGCTCTTCACTGAAAAGCATTCGATGTTAGAGGGCCTGTGGTTTGTATCAGTTTCAGAAGCAGAGTTGAACTAGATATGGTCCGTGTGTGTAGGAAACACAGTTCTTTTGTTCTGAGCACACTCAAGTTTACCGCCTTATTAGAGACTCTAGAAAGCAAGAGCGTGCTTCTTGCTCTAAAGCAGAGTGTGTTTCATGGATGAGAAGTGTGCTGTGTGTTTCCATTCAGAAACGGAGTTAAATGCCAGGCTCTGTGTCTTCCTACAAGCAAGACTTCGTTTCGGGTAAACGCAGTCACTTTTGAGCTCAAACGAAGCCACATGGTTCACGAAGCTCACACGTTTCTCGCTTTTCACTAAAAAGCATTGGATGTTAGAGGGCCTGTGGTTTGTATCAGTTTCAGTAGCAAAGTTGAACTAGATATGGTCCGTGTGTGTAGGAAACACAGTTATATTGTTCTGAGCACACTCACATTTCCCACCTTATTAGAGACTCTAGAAAGCAAGAGCGTGCTTCTTGCTCTAAAGCAGAGTGTGATTCATGGATGAGAAGTGTGCTGTGTGTTTCCCTTCAGAAACGGAGTTAAATGCCAGGCTCTGTGTCTTCCTACAAGCAAGACTTTGTTTCGGGTAAACTCAGTCACTTTTGAGCTCAAACGAAGCCACATGGTTCATGAAGCTCACACATTTCTCGCTCTTCACTGAAAAGCATTGGATGTTAGAGGGCCTGTGGTTTGTATCAGTTTCAGAAGCAGAGTTGAACTAGATATGGTCTGTGTGTGTAGGAAACACAGTTCTTTTGTTCTGAGCACACTCACGTTTTCCGCCTTATTAGAGACTCTAGAAAGCAAGAGCGTGCTTCTTGCTCTAAAGCAGAGTGTGTTTCATGGATGAGAAGTGTGCTGTGTGTTTCCCTTCAGAAACGGAGTTAAATGCCAGGCTCTGTGTCTTCCTACAAGCAAGACTTCGTTTCGGGTAAACGCAGTCACTTTTGAGCTCAAAGGAAGCCACATGGTTCACGAAGATCACACGTTTCTCGCTCTTCACTGAAAAGCATTGGATGTTAGAGGGCCTGTGGTTTGTATCAGTTTCAGTAGCAGAGTTGAACTAGATATGGTCCGTGTGTGTAGGAAACACAGTTCATTTGTTCTGAGCACACTCACGTTTCCCGCCTTATTAGAGACTCTAGAAAGCAAGAGCGTGCTTCTTGCTCTAAAGCAGAGTGTGTTTCATGGATGAGAAGTGTGCTGTGTGTTTCCCTTCAGAAACGGAGTTAAATGCCAGGCTCTGTGTCTTCCTACAAGCACGACTTCGTTTCAGGTAAACGCAGTCACTTTTGAGCTCAAACGAAGCCACATGGTTCATGAAGCTCACACGTTTCTCGCTCTTCACTGAAAAGCATTGGATGTTAGAGGGCCTGTGGTTTGTATCAGTTTCAGAAGCAGAGTTGAACTAGATATGGTCCGTGTGTGTAGGAAACACAGTTCTTTTGTTCTGAGCACACTCACATTTCCCACCTTATTAGAGACTCTAGAAAGCAAGAGCGTGCTTCTTCCTCTAATGCAGAGTGTGTTTCATGGATGAGATGTGAGCTGTGTGTTTACCTTCAGAAACGGAGTTAAATGACAGGTTCTGTGTCTTCCTACAAGCAAGACTTCATTTCGGGTAAACACAGTCACTTTTGAGCTCAAACGAAGCCACATGGTTCATGAAGCTCACACGTTTCTCGCTCTTCACTGAAAAGCACTCGATGTTAGAGGGCCTCTGGTTTGTATCAGTTTCAGAAGCAGAGTTGAACTAGATATGGTCCGTGTGTGTAGGAAACACAGTTGTTTTGTTCTGAGCACACTCACATTTCCCACCTTATTAGAGACTCTAGAAAGCAAGAGCATGCTTCTTGCTCTAAAGCAGAGTGTGAGTCATGGATGAGAAGTGTGCTGTGTGTTTCCCTTCAGAAACGGAGTTAAATGCCAGGCTCTGTGTCTTCCTACAAGCAAGACTTCGTTTCGGGTAAACACAGTCACTTTTGAGCTCAAACGAAGCCACATGGTTCATGAAGCTCACACGTTTCTCGCTCTTCACTGAAAAGCATTGGATGTTACAGGGCCTGTGGTTTGTATCAGTTTCAGAAGCAGAGTTGAACTAGATATGGTCCGTGTGTGTAGGAAACACAGTTCTTTTGTTCTGAGCACACTCAAGTTTCCCGCCTTATTAGAGACTCTAGAAAGCAAGAGCGTACTTCTTGCTCTAAAGCAGAGTGTGTTTCATGGATGAGAAGTGTGCTGTGTGTTTCCCTTCAGAAACGGAGTTAAATGCCAGTCTCTGTTTCTTCCTACAAGCAAGACTTCGTTTCGGGTAAACACAGTCACTTTTGAGCTCAAACCAAGCCACATGGTTCATGAAGCTCACACGTTTCTCGCTCTTCACTGAAAAGCACTGGATGTTAGAGGGCCTGTGGTGTGTATCAGTTTGAGTAGCAGAGTTGAACTAGATATGGTCCGTGTGTGTAGGAAACACAGTTCTTTTATTCTGAGCACACTCACGTTTCCCGCCTTATTAGAGACTCTAGAAAGCAAGAGCGTGCTTCTTGCTCTAAAGCAGAGTGTGTTTCATGGATGAGAAGTGAGCTGTGTGTTTCCATTCAGAAACGGAGTTAAATGCCAGGCTCTGTGTCTTCCTACAAGCAAGAATTCGTTTCGGGTAAACGCAGTCACTTTTGAGCTCAAACGAAGCCACATGGCTCATGAGGCTCACACGTTTCTCGCTCTTCACTGAAAAGCATTGGATGTTAGAGGGCCTGTGGTTTGTATCAGTTTAAGAAGCAGAGTTGAACTAGATAAGGTCCGTGTGTGTAGGAAACACAGTTCTTTTGTTCTGAGCACACTCACGTTTCCCGCCTTATTAGAGACTCTAGAAAGCAAGAGCGTGCTTCTTGCTCTAAAGCAGAGTGTGTTTCATGGATGAGAAGTGTGCTGTGTGTTTCCCTTCAGAAACGGAGTTAAATGCCAGGCTCTGTGTCTTCCTACAAGCAAGACTTCGTTTCGGGTAAACGCAGTCACTTTTGAGCTCAAACGAAGCCACATGGTTCACGAAGCTCACACGTATCTCGCTCTTCACTGAAAAGCATTGGATGTTAGAGGGCCTTTGGTTTGTATCAGTTTCAGTAGCAAACTTGACCTAGATATGGTCCGTGTGTGTAGGAAACACAGTTCTTTTGTTCTGAGCACACTCAAGTTTACCGCCTTATTAGAGACTCTAGAAAGCAAGAGCGTGCTTCTTGCTCTAAAGCAGAGTGTGTTTCATGGATGAGAAGTGTGCTGTGTGTTTCCCTTCAGAAACGGAGTTAAATGCCAGGCTGTATGTCTTCCTACAAGCAAGACTTCATTTCGGGTAAACGCAGTCACTTTTGAGCTCAAACGAAGCCACATGGTTCTGGAAGCTCACACGTTTCTCGCTCTTCACTGAAAAGCATTGGATGTTAGAGGGCCTGTGGTTTGTATCAGTTTCAGTCGCAGAGTTGAACTAGATATGGTCCGTGTGTGTAGGAAACACAGTTCTTTTGTTCTGAGCACACTCACGTTTCCCGCCTTATTAGAGACTCTAGAAAGCAAGAGCGTGCTTCTTGCTCTAAAGCAGAGTGTGTTTCATGGATGAGAAGTGTGCTGTGTGTTTCCCTTCAGAAACGTAGTTAAATGCCAGGCTCTGTGTCTTCCTAAAAGCAAGACTTCGTTTCGGGTAAACTCAGTCACTTTTGAGCTCAAACGAAGCCACATGGTTCACGAAGCTCACACGTTTCTTGCTCTTCACTGAAAAGCACTGGATGTTAGAGAGCCTGTGGTGTGTATCGGTTTCAGTAGCAGAGTTGAACTAGATATGGTCCGTGTGTGTAGGAAACACAGTTCTTTTTTTCTGAGCACACTCACATTTCCCGCCTTATTAGAGACTCTAGAAAGCAAGAGCGTGCTTCTTGCTCTAAAGCAGAGTGTGATTCATGGATGAGAAGTGTGCTGTGTGTTTCCCTTCAGAAACGGAGTTAAATGCCAGGCTCTGTGTCTTCCTACAAGCAAGACTTCGTTTCGGGTAAACGCAGTCACTTTTGAACTAAAACGAAGCCACATGGTACACGAAGCTCACACGTTTCTCGCTCTTCACTGAAAAGCATTGGATGTTACAGGGCCTGTGGTTTGTATCAGTTTCAGAAGCAGAGTTGAACTAGATATGGTCCGTGTGTGTAGGAAACACAGTTCTTTTGTTCTGAGCACACTCACGTTTCCCGCCTTATTAGAGACTCTAGAAAGCAAGAGCGTGCTTCTTGCTCTAAAGCAGAGTGTGTTTCATGGATGAGAAGTGTGCTGTGTGTTTCCCTTCAGAAACGGAGTTAAATGCCAGGCTCTGCGTCTTCCTACAAGCAAGATTTCGTTTCGGGTAAACGCAGTCAATATTGAGCTCAAAGGAAGCCACATGGTTCACGAAGCTCACACGTTTCTCGCTCTTCACTGAAAAGCATTGGATGTTAGAGGGCCTGTGGTTTGTATCAGTTTCAGAAGCAGAGTTGAACTAGATATGGTCCGTGTGTGTAGGAAACACAGTTCTTTTGTTCTGAGCACACTCACATTTCCCACCTTATTAGAGACTCTAGAAAGCAAGAGCGTGCTTCTTCCTCTAATGCAGAGTGTGTTTCATGGATGAGATGTGTGCTGTGTGTTTACCTTCATAAACGGAGTTAAATGACAGGCTCTGTGTCTTCCTACAAGCAAGACTTCATTTCGGGTAAACACAGTCACTTTTGAGCTCAAACGAAGCCACATGGTTCATGAAGCTCACACGTTTCTCGCTCTTCACTGAAAAGCATTCGATGTTAGAGGGCCTGTGGTTTGTATCAGTTTCAGAAGCAGAGTTGAACTAGATATGGTCCGTGTGTGTAGGAAACACAGTTCTTTTGTTCTGAGCACACTCACATTTCCCACCTTATTAGAGACTCTAGAAAGCAAGAGCATGCTTCTTGCTCTAAAGCAGAGTGTGATTCATGGATGAGAAGTGTGCTGTGTGTTTCCCTTCAGAAACGGAGTTAAATGCCAGGCTCTGTGTCTTCCTACAAGCAAGACTTCGTTTCGGGTAAACACAGTCACTTTTGAGCTCAAACGAAGCCACATGGTTCATGAAGCTCACATGTTTCTCGCTCTTCAGTGAAAAGCATTGGATGTTACAGGGCCTGTGGTTTGTATCAGTTTCAGAAGCAGAGTTGAACTAGATATGGTCCGTGTGTGTAGGAAACACAGTTCTTTTGTTCTGAGCACACTCACGTTTCCCGCCTTATTAGAGACTCTAGAAAGCAAGAGCGTACTTCTTGCTCTAAAGCAGAGTGTGTTTCATGGATGAGAAGTGTGCTGTGTGTTTCCCTTCAGAAACGGAGTTAAATGCGAGTCTCTGTGTCTTCCTACAAGCAAGACTTCGTTTCGGGTAAACACAGTCACTTTTGAGCTCAAACGAAGCCACATGGTTCATGAAGCTCACACGTTTCTCGCTCTTCACTGAAAAGCACTGGATGTTAGAGGGCCTGTGGTGTGTATCAGTTTGAGTAGCAGAGTTGAACTAGATATGGTCCGTGTGTGTAGGAAACACAGTTCTTTTATTCTGAGCACACTCACGTTATCGCCTTATTAGAGATTCTAGAAAGCAAGAGCGTGCTTCTTGCTCTAAAGCAGACTGTGTTTCATGGATGAGAAGTGAGCTGTGTGTTTCCATTCAGAAACGGAGTTAAATGCCAGGCTCTGTGTCTTCCTACAAGCAAGAATTCGTTTCGGGTAAACACAGTCACTTTTGAGCTCAAACGAAGCCACATGGTTCATGAAGCTCACACGTTTCTCGCTCTTCACTGAAAAGCATTGGATGTTAGAGGGCCTGTGGTTTGTATCAGTTTAAGAAGCAGAGTTGAACTAGATATGGTCCGTGTGTGTAGGAAACACAGTTCTTTTGTTCTGAGCACACTCACGTTTCCCGCCTTATTAGAGACTCTAGAAAGCAAGAGCGTGCTTCTTGCTCTAAAGCAGAGTGTGTTTCATGGATGAGAAGTGTGCTGTGTGTTTCCCTTCAGAAACGGAGTTAAATGCCAGGCTCTGTGTCTTCCTACAAGCAAGACTTCGTTTCGGGTAAACGCAGTCACTTTTGAGCTCAAACGAAGCCACATGGTTCACGAAGCTCACACGTATCTCGCTCTTCACTGAAAAGCATTGGATGTTAGAGGGCCTTTGGTTTGTATCAGTTTCAGTAGCAAACTTGACCTAGATATGGTCCGTGTGTGTAGGAAACACAGTTCTTTTGTTCTGAGCACACTCAAGTTTACCGCCTTATTAGAGACTCTAGAAAGCAAGAGCGTGCTTCTTGCTCTAAAGCAGAGTGTGTTTCATGGATGAGAAGTGTGCTGTGTGTTTCCCTTCAGAATCGGAGTTAAATGCCAGGCTCTGTGTCTTCCTACAAGCAAGACTTCGTTTCGGGTAAACGCAGTCACTTTTGAGCTCAAACGAAGCCACATGGTTCTCGAAGCTCACACGTTTCTCGCTTTTCACTAAAAAGCATTGGATGTTAGAGGGCCTGTGGTTTGTATCAGTTTCAGTAGCAGAGTTGACCTAGATATGGTCCGTGTGTGTAGGACACACAGTTTTTTGTTCTGAGCACACTCACGTTTTCCACCTTATTAGAGACTCTAGAAAGCAAGAGCGTGCTTCTTCCTCTAAAGCAGAGTGTGTTTCATGGATGAGAAGTGTGCTGAGTGTTTCCCTTCAAAAACGGAGTTAAATGCCAGGCACTGTGTCTTCCTACAAGCAAGACTTCGTTTCGGGTAAACGCAGTCACTTTTGAGCTAAAACGAAGCCACATGGTTCACGAAGCTCACACGTATCTCGCTCTTCACTGAAAAGCATTGGATGTTAGAGGGCCTGTGGTTTGTATCAGTTTCAGTAGCAAAGTTGAACTAGATATGGTCCGTGTGTGTAGGAAACACAGTTCTTTTGTTCTGAGCACACTCACGTTTCCCGCCTTATTAGAGACTCTAGAAAGCAAGAGCGTGCTTCTTGCTCTAAAGCAGAGTGTGATTCATGGATGAGAAGTGTGCTGTGTGTTTCCCTTCAGAAACGGAGTTAAATGCCAGGCTCTGTGTCTTCCTACAAGCAAGACTTCGTTTCGGGTAAACTCAGTCACTTTTGAGCTCAAACGAAGCCACATGGTTCACAAAGCTCACACGTTTCTTGCTCTTCACTGAAAAGCACTGGATGTTAGAGAGCCTGTGGTGTGTATCGGTTTCAGTAGCAGAGTGGAACTAGATATGGTCCGTGTGTGTAGGAAACACAGTTCTTTTTTTCTGAGCACACTCACATTTCCCGCCTTATTAGAGACTCTAGAAAGCAAGAGCGTGCTTCTTGCTCTAAAGCAGAGTGTGATTCATGGATGAGAAGTGTGCTGTGTGTTTCCCTTCAGAAACGGAGTTAAATGCCAGGCTCTGTGTCTTCCTACAAGCAAGACTTCGTTTTGGGTAAACGCAGTCACTTTTGAGCTCAAACGAAGCCACATGGTACACGAAGCTCACACGTTTCTCGCTCTTCACTGAAAAGCATTGGATGTTACAGGGCCTGTGGTTTGTATCAGTTTCAGAAGCAGAGTTCAACTAGATATGGTCCGTGTGTGTAGGAAACACAGTTCTTTTGTTCTGAGCACACTCACGTTTCCCGCCTTTTTAGAGACTCTAGAAAGCAAGAGCGTGCTTCTTGCTCTAAAGCAGAGTGTGTTTCATGGATGAGAAGTGTGCTGTGTGTTTCCCTTCAGAAACGGAGTTAAATGCCAGGCTCTGCGTCTTCCTACAAGCAAGATTTCGTTTCGGGTAAACGCAGTCAATATTGAGCTCAAAGGAAGCCACATGGTTCACGAAGCTCACACGTTTCTCGCTCTTCACTGAAAAGCATTGGATGTTAGTGGGCCTGTGGTTTGTATCAGTTTGAGAAGCAGAGTTGAAGTAGATATGGTCCGTGTGCGTAGGAAACACAGTTCTTTTGTTCTGAGCACACTCACGTTTCCCGCCTTATTAGAGACTCTAGAAAGCAAGAGCGTGCTTCTTGCTCTAAAGCAGAGTGTGTTTCATGGATGAGAATTGAGCTGTGTGTTTCCATTCAGAAACGGAGTTAAATGCCAGGCTCTGTGTCTTCCTACAAGCAAGACTTCGTTTCGGGTAAACGCAGTCACTTTTGAGCTCAAACGAAGCCACATGGTTCATGAAGCTCACACGTTTCTCGCTCTTCAGTGAAAAGCATTGGATGTTAGAGGGCCTGTGGTTTGTATCAGTTTCAGAAGCAGAGTTGAACTAGATATGGTCCGTGTGTGTAGGAAACACAGTTCTTTTGTTCTGAGCACACCCCCATTTCCCGCCTTATTAGAGACTCTAGAAAGCAAGAGCGTGCTTCTTGCTCTAAAGCAGAGTGTGTTTCATGGATGAGAAGTGTGCTGTGTGTTTCCCTTCAGAAACGGAGTTAAATGCCAGGCTTTGTGTCTTCCTACAAGCAAGACTTCGTTTCGGGTAAACGCAGTCACTTTTGAGCTCAAACGAAGCCACATGGTTCTCGAAGCTCACACGTTTCTCGCTCTTCACTGAAAAGCATTGGATGTTAGAGGGCCTGTGGTTTGTATCAGTTTCAGTAGCAGAGTTGAACTAGTTATGGTCCGTGTGTGTAGGAAACACAGTTCTTTTTTTCTGAGCACACTCACATTTCCCGCCTTATTAGAGACTCTAGAAAGCAAGAGCGTGCTTCTTGCTCTAAAGCAGAGTGTGATTCATGGATGAGAAGTGTGCTGTGTGTTTCCCTTCAGAAACGGAGTTAAATGCCAGGCTCTGTGTCTTCCTACAAGCAAGACTTCGTTTCGGGTAAACGCAGTCACTTTTGAGCTCAAACGAAGCCACATGGTACACGAAGCTCACACGTTTCTCGCTCTTCACTGAAAAGCATTGGATGTTACAGGGCCTGTGGTTTGTATCAGTTCCAGAAGCAGAGTTTACTAGATATGGTCCGTGTGTGTAGGAAACACAGTTCTTTTGTACTGAGCACACTCACGTTTCCCGCCTTATTAGAGACTCTAGAAAGCAAGAGCGTGCTTCTTGCTCTAAAGCAGAGTGTGTTTCATGGATGAGAAGTGTGCTGTGTGTTTCCCTTCAGAAACGGAGTTAAATGCCAGGCTCTGTGTCTTCCTACAAGCAAGATTTCGTTTCGGGTAAACGCAGTCAATATTGAGCTCAAAGGAAGCCACATGGTTCACGAAGGTCACACGTTTCTCGCTCTTCACTGAAAAGCATTGGATGTTAGTGGGCCTGTGGTTTGTGTCAGTTTCAGAAGCAGAGTTGAACTAGATATGGTCCGTGTGTGTAGGAAACACAGTTCTTTGTTCTGAGCACACTCACGTTTCCCGCCTTATTAGAGACTCTAGAAAGCAAGAGCGTGCTTCTTGCTCTAAAGCAGAGTGTGTTTCATGGACGAGAAGTGAGCTGTGTGTTTCCATTCAGAAACGGAGTTAAATGCCAGGCTCTGTGTCTTCCTACAAGCAAGACTTCGTTTCGGGTAAACTCAGTCACTTTTGAGCTCAAACGAAGCCACATGGTTCATGAAGCTCACACGTTTCTCGCTCTTCACTGAAAAGCATTGGATGTTAGAGGGCCTGTGGTTTGTATCAGTTTCAGAAGCAGAGTTGAACTAGATATGGTCCGTGTGTGTAGGAAACACAGTTCTTTTGTTCTGAGCACACTCATGTTTCCCGCCTTATTAGAGACTCTAGAAAGCAAGAGCGTGCTTCTTGCTCTAAAGCAGAGTGTGTTTCATGGATGAGAATTGAGCTGTGTGTTTCCATTCAGAAACGGAGTTAAATGCCAGGCTCTGTGTCTTCCTACAAGCAAGACTTCGTTTCGGGTAAACGCAGTCACTTTTGAGCTCAAACGAAGCCACATGGTTCATGAAGCTCACACGTTTCTCGCTCTTCACTGAAAAGCATTGGATGTTAGAGGGCCTGTGGTTTGTATCAGTTTCAGAAGCAGAGTTGAACTAGATATGGTCCGTGTGTGTAGGAAACACAGTTCTTTTGTTCTGAGCACACCCCCATTTCCCGCCTTATTAGAGACTCTAGAAAGCAAGAGCGTGCTTCTTGCTCTAAAGCAGAGTGTGTTTCATGGATGAGAAGTGTGCTGTGTGTTTCCCTTCAGAAACGGAGTTAAATGCCAGGCTTTGTGTCTTCCTACAAGCAAGACTTCGTTTCGGGTAAACGCAGTCACTTTTGAGCTCAAACGAAGCCACATGGTTCTCGAAGCTCACACGTTTCTCGCTCTTCACTGAAAAGCATTGGATGTTAGAGGGCCTGTGGTTTGTATCAGTTTCAGTAGCAGAGTTGAACTAGTTATGGTCCGTGTGTGTAGGAAACACAGTTCTTTTTTTCTGAGCACACTCACATTTCCCGCCTTATTAGAGACTCTAGAAAGCAAGAGCGTGCTTCTTGCTCTAAAGCAGAGTGTGTTTCATGGATGAGAAGTGTGCTGTGTGTTTCCCTTCAGAAACGGAGTTAAATGCCAGGCTCTGTGTCTTCCTACAAGCAAGATTTCGTTTCGGGTAAACGCAGTCAATATTGAGCTCAAAGGAAGCCACATGGTTCACGAAGGTCACACGTTTCTCGCTCTTCACTGAAAAGCATTGGATGTTAGTGGGCCTGTGGTTTGTGTCAGTTTCAGAAGCAGAGTTGAACTAGATATGGTCCGTGTGTGTAGGAAACACAGTTCTTTGTTCTGAGCACACTCACGTTTCCCGCCTTATTAGAGACTCTAGAAAGCAAGAGCGTGCTTCTTGCTCTAAAGCAGAGTGTGTTTCATGGACGAGAAGTGAGCTGTGTGTTTCCATTCAGAAACGGAGTTAAATGCCAGGCTCTGTGTCTTCCTACAAGCAAGACTTCGTTTCGGGTAAACTCAGTCACTTTTGAGCTCAAACGAAGCCACATGGTTCATGAAGCTCACACGTTTCTCGCTCTTCACTGAAAAGCACTGGATGTTAGAGGCCCTGTGGTTTGTATCAGTTTCAGAAGCAGAGTTGAACTAGATATGGTCCGTGTGTGTAGGAAACACAGTTCTTTTGTTCTGAGCACACTCACGTTTCCCGCCTTATTAGAGACTCTAGAAAGCAAGAGCGTGCTTCTTGCTCTAAAGCAGAGTGTGTTTCATGGATGAGAAGTGTGCTGTGTGTTTCCCTTCAGAAACGGAGTTAAATGCCAGGCTCTGTGTCTTCCTACAACCAAGACTTCGTTTCGGGTAAACGCAGTCACTTTTGAGCTCAAACGAAGCCATATGGTTCACAATGCTCACACGTTTCTCGCTTTTCACTAAAAAGCATTGGATGTTAGAGGGCCTGTGGTTTGTATCAGTTTCAGTAGCAGAGTTGACCTAGATATGGTCCGTGTGTGTAGGAAACACAGTTCTTTTGTTCTGAGCACACTCACATTTCCCACCTTATTAGAGACTCTAGAAAGCAAGAGCGTGCTTCTTGCTCTAAAGCAGAGTGTGTTTCATGGATGAGAAGTGTGCTGTGTGTTTCCCTTCAGAAACGTAGTTAAATGCCAGGCTCTGTGTCTTCCTACAAGCAAGACTTCGTTTCGGGTAAACTCAGTCACTTTTGATCTCAAACGAAACCACATGGTTCATGAAGCTCACACGTTTCTGGCTCTTCACTGAAAAGCATTGGATGTTAGAGGGCCTGTGGTTTGTATCAGTTTCAGAAGCAGAGTTGAACTAGATATGGTCCGTGTGTGTAGGAAACACAGTTCTTTTGTTCTGAGCACACTCACGTTTCCCGCCTTATTAGAGACTCTAGAAAGCAAGAGCATGCTTCTTGCTCTAAAGCAGAGTGTGTTTCATGGATGAGAAGTGTGCTGTGTGTTTCCCTTCAGAAACGGAGTTAAATGCCAGGCTCTGTGTCTTCCTACAACCAAGACTTCGTTTCGGGTAAACGCAGTCACTTTTGAGCTCAAACGAAGCCACATGGTTCACGAAGCTCACACGTTTCTCGCTTTTCACTAAAAAGCATTGGATGTTAGAGGGCCTGTGGTTTGTATCAGTTTCAGTAGCAGAGTTGACCTAGATATGGTCCGTGTGTGTAGGACACACAGTTTTTTTGTTCTGAGCACACTCACGTTTTCTGCCTTATTAGAGACTCTAGAAAGCAAGAGCGTGCTTTTTGCTCTAAAGCAGAGTGTGTTTCATGGATGAGAAGTGTGCTGAGTGTTTCCCTTCAAAAACGGAGTTAAATGCCCGGCACTGTGTCTTCCTACAAGCAAGACTTCGTTTCGGGTAAACGCAGTCACTTTTGAGCTCAAACGAAGCCACATGGTTCACAAAGCTCACACGTTTCTCGCTCTTCACTGAAAAGCATTGGATGTTAGAGGGCCTGTGGTTTGTATCAGTTTCAGTAGCAGAGTTGAACTAGATATGGTCCGTGTGTGTAGGAAACACAGTTCTTTTGTTCTGAGCACACTCACGTTTCCCGCCTTATTAGAGACTCTAGAAAGCAAGAGCGTGCTTCTTGCTCTAAAGCAGAGTGTGATTCATGGATGAGAAGTGTGCTGTGTGTTTCCCTTCAGAAACGGAGTTAAATGCCAGGCTCTATGTCTTCCTACAAGCAAGACTTCGTTTCGGGTAAACGCAGTCACTTTTGAGCTCAAACGAAGCCACATGGTTCATGAAGCTCACACGTTTCTCGCTCTTCACTGAAAAGCATTGGATGTTAGAGGGCCTGTGGTTTGTATCAGTTTCAGAAGCAGAGTTGAACTAGATATGGTCCGTGTGTGTAGGAAACACAGTTCTTTTGTTCTGAGCACACTCACATTTCCCACCTTATTAGAGACTCTAGAAAGCAAGAGCGTGCTTCTTGCTCTAAAGCAGAGTGTGTTTCATGGATGAGAAGTGTGCTGTGTGTTTCCCTTCAGAAACGGAGTTAAATGACAGGCTCTGTGTCTTCCTACAAGCAAGACTTCTTTTCGGGTAAACACAGTCACTTTTTAGCTCAAACGAAGCCACATGGTTCATGAAGCTCACACGTTTCTCGCTCTTCACTGAAAAGCATTGGATGTTAGTGGGCCTGTGGTTTGTGTCAGTTTCAGAAGCAGAGTTGAACTAGATATGTTCCGTGTGTGTAGGAAACACAGTTCTTTGTTCTGAGCACACTCACGTTTCCCGCCTTATTAGAGACTCTAGAAAGCAAGAGCGTGCTTCTTGCTCTAAAGCAGAGTGTGTTTCATGGACGAGAAGTGAGCTGTGTGTTTCCATTCAGAAACGGAGTTAAATGCCAGGCTCTGTGTCTTCCTACAAGCAAGACTTCGTTTCGGGTAAACGCAGTCACTTTTGAGCTCAAACGAAGCCATATGGTTCACGATGCTCACACGTTTCTCGCTTTTCACTAAAAAGCATTGGATGTTAGAGGGCCTGTGGTTTGTATCAGTTTCAGAAGCAGAGTTGACCTAGATATGGTCCGTGTGTAGGACACACAGTTTTTTTGTTCTGAGCACACTCACGTTTCCCGCCTTATTAGAGACTCTAGAAAGCAAGAGCGTGCTTCTTGCTCTAAAGCAGAGTGTGATTCATGGATGAGAAGTGTGCTGTGTGTTTCCCTTCAGAAACGGAGTTAAATGCCAGGCTCTGTGTCTTCCTACAAGCAAGACTTCGTTTCGGGTATACCCAGTCACTTTTGAGCTCAAATGAAGCCACATGGTTCATGAAGCTCACACTTTTCTCGCTCTTCACTGAAAAGCATTGGATGTTAGAGGGCCTGTGGTTTGTATCAGTTTCAGAAGCAGAGTTGAACTAGATATGGTCCGTGTGTGTAGGAAACACAGTTCTTTTGTTCTGAGCACACTCACGTTTCCCGCCTTATTAGAGACTCTAGAAAGCAAGAGCGTGCTTCTTGCTCTAAAGCAGAGTGTGATTCATGGATGAGAAGTGTGCTGTGTGTTTCCCTTCAGAAACGGAGTTAAATGCCAGGCTCTGTGTCTTCCTACAAGCAAGACTTCGTTTCGGGTAAACGCAGTCACTTTTGAGCTCAAATGAAGCCACATGGTTCATGAAGCTCACACGTTTCTCGCTCTTCACTGAAAAGCATTGGATGTTAGAGGGCCTGTGGTTTGTATCTGTTTCAGAAGCAGAGTTGAACTAGATATGGTCCGTGTGTGTAGGAAACACAGTTCTTTTGATCTGAGCACACTCACATTTCCCAACTTATTAGAGACTCTAGAAAGCAAGAGCGTGCTTCTTGCTCTAAAGCAGAGTGTGTTTCATGGATGAGAAGTGTGCTGTGTGTTTCCCTTCAGAAACGTAGTTAAATGCCAGGCTCTGTGTCTTCCTAAAAGCAAGACTTCGTTTCGGGTAAACTCAGTCACTTTTGAGCTCAAACGAAGCCACATGGTTCACGAAGCTCACACGTTTCTTGCTCTTCACTGAAAAGCACTGGATGTTAGAGAGCCTGTGGTGTGTATCGGTTTCAGTAGCAGAGTTGAACTAGATATGGTCCGTGTGTGTAGGAAACACAGTTCTTTTTTTCTGAGCACACTCACATTTCCCGCCTTATTAGAGACTCTAGAAAGCAAGAGCGTGCTTCTTGCTCTAAAGCAGAGTGTGATTCATGGATGAGAAGTGTGCTGTGTGTTTCCCTTCAAAAACGGAGTTAAATGCCAGGCTCTGTGTCTTCCTACAAGCAAGACTTCGTTTCGGGTAAACGCAGTCACTTTTGAGCTCAAACGAAGCCACATGGTACACGAAGCTCACACGTTTCTCGCTCTTCACTGAAAAGCATTGGATGTTACAGGGCCTGTGGTTTGTATCAGTTTCAGTAGCAGAGTTGAACTAGATATGGTCCGTGTGTGTAGGAAACACAGTTCATTTGTTCTGAGCACACTCACGTTTCCCGCCTTATTAGAGACTCTAGAAAGCAAGAGCGTGCTTCTTGCTCTAAAGCAGAGTGTGTTTCATGGATGAGAAGTGTGCTGTGTGTTTCCCTTCAGAAACGGAGTTAAATGCCAGGCTCTGCGTCTTCCTACAAGCAAGATTTCGTTTCGGGTAAACGCAGTCAATATTGAGCTCAAAGGAAGCCACATGGTTCTCGAAGCTCACACGTTTCTCGCTCTTCACTGAAAAGCATTGGATGTTAGAGGGCCTGTGGTTTGTATCAGTTTCAGTAGCAGAGTTGAACTAGATATGGTCCGTGTGTGTAGGAAACACAGTTCTTTTGTTCTGAGCACACTCACATTTCCCACCTTATTAGAGACTCTAGAAAGCAAGAGCGTGCTTCTTGCTCTAAAGCAGAGTGTGTTTCATGGATGAGAAGTGTGCTGTGTGTTTCCCTTCAGAAACGTAGTTAAATGCCAGGCTCTGTGTCTTCCTACAAGCAAGACTTCGTTTCGGGTAAACTCACTCACTTTTGAGCTCAAACGAAGCCACATGGTTCATGAAGCTCACACGTTTCTCGCTCTTCACTGAAAAGCATTGGATGTTAGAGGGCCTGTGGTTTGTATCAGTTTCAGTAGCAAAGTTGAACTAGATATGGTCCGTGTGTGTAGGAAACACAGTTCTTTTGTTCTGAGCACACTCACGTTTCCCGCCTTATTAGAGACTCTAGAAAGCAAGAGCGTGCTTCTTGCTCTAAAGCAGAGTGTGATTCATGGATGAGAAGTGTGCTGTGTGTTTCCCTTCAGAAACGGAGTTAAATGCCAGGCTCTGTGTCTTCCTACAAGCAAGACTTCGTTTCGGGTAAACGCAGTCACTTTTGAGCTCAAATGAAGCCACATGGTTCATGAAGCTCACACGTTTCTCGCTCTTCACTGAAAAGCATTGGATGTTAGAGGGCCTGTGGTTTGTATCAGTTTCAGAAGCAGAGTTGAACAAATATGGTCCGTGTGTGTAGGAAACACAGTTCTTTTGTTCTGAGCACACTCACATTTCCCACCTTATTAGAGACTCTAGAAAGCAAGAGCGTGCTTCTTGCTCTAAAGCAGAGTGTGATTCATGGATGAGAAGTGTGCTGTGTGTTTCCCTTCAGAAACGGAGTTAAATGCCAGGCTCTGTGTCTTCCTACAAGCAAGACTTCATTTCGGGTAAACGCAGTCACTTTTGAGCTCAAACGAAGCCACATGGTTCATGAAGCTCACACGTTTCTCGCTCTTCACTGAAAAGCATTGGATGTTAGAGGGCCTGTGGTTTGTATCAGTTTCAGAAGCAGAGTTGAACAAATATGGTCCGTGTGTGTAGGAAACACAGTTCTTTTGTTCTGAGCACACTCACATTTCCCAACTTATTAGAGACTCTAGAAAGCAAGAGCGTGCTTCTTGCTCTAAAGCAGAGTGTGATTCATGGATGAGAAGTGTGCTGTGTGTTTCCCTTCAGAAACGGAGTTAAATGCCAGGCTCTGTGTCTTCCTACAAGCAAGACTTCGTTTCGGGTAAACGCAGTCACTTTTGAGCTCAAACGAAGCCACATGGTACACGAAGCTCACACGTTTCTCGCTCTTCACTGAAAAGCATTGGATGTTACAGGGCCTGTGGTTTGTATCAGTTTCAGAAGCAGAGTTGAACTAGATATGGTCCGTGTGTGTAGGAAACACAGTTCTTTTGTTCTGAGCACACTCACGTTTCCCGCCTTATTAGAGACTCTAGAAAGCAAGAGCGTGCTTCTTGCTCTAAAGCAGAGTGTGTTTCATGGATGAGAAGTGTGCTGTGTGTTTCCCTTCAGAAACGGAGTTAAATGCCAGGCTCTGTGTCTTCCTACAAGCAAGACTTCGTTTCGGGTAAACGCAGTCACTTTTGAGCTCAAACGAAGCCACATGGTACACGAAGCTCCAACGTTTCTCGCTCTTCACTGAAAAGCATTGGATGTTACAGGGCCTGTGGTTTGTATCAGTTCCAGAAGCAGAGTTTACTAGATATGGTCCGTGTGTGTAGGAAACACAGTTCTTTTGTACTGAGCACACTCACGTTTCCCGCCTTATTAGAGACTCTAGAAAGCAAGAGCGTGCTTCTTGCTCTAAAGCAGAGTGTGTTTCATGGATGAGAAGTGTGCTGTGTGTTTCCCTTCAGAAACGGAGTTAAATGCCAGGCTCTGTGTCTTCCTACAAGCAAGATTTCGTTTCGGGTAAACGCAGTCAATATTGAGCTCAAGGAAGCCACATGGTTCACGAAGGTCACACGTTTCTCGCTTCTCACTAAAAAGCATTGGATGTTAGAGGGCCTGTGGTTTGTATCAGTTTCAGAAGCAGAGTTGACCTAGATATGGTCCGTGTGTGTAGGACACAAAGTTTTTTTGTTCTGAGCACACTCACGTTTCCCGCCTTATTAGAGACTCTAGAAAGCAAGAGCGTGCTTCTTGCTCTAAAGCAGAGTGTGATTCATGGATGAGAAGTGTGCTGTGTGTTTCCCTTCAGAAACGGAGTTAAATGCCAGGCTCTGTGTCTTCCTACAAGCAAGACTTCGTTTCGGGTAAACGCAGTCACTTTTGAGCTCAAACGAAGCCACATGGTTCATGAAGCTCACACGTTTCTCGCTCTTCACTGAAAAGCATTGGATGTTAGAGGGCCTGTCGTTTGTTTCAGTTTCAGAAGCAGAGTTGAACTAGATATGGTCCGTGTGTGTAGGAAACACAGTTCTTTTGTTCTGAGCACACTCACATTTCCCACCTTATTAGAGACTCTAGAAAGCAAGAGCGTGCTTCTTGCTCTAAAGCAGAGTGTGTTTCATGGATGAGAAGTGTGCTGTGTGTTTCCCTTCAGAAACGTAGTTAAATGCCAGGCTCTGTGTCTTCCTACAAGCAAGACTTCGTTTCGGGTAAACTCAGTCACTTTTGAGCTCAAACGAAGCCACATGGTTCATGAAGCTCACACGTTTCTCGCTCTTCACTGAAAAGCATTGGATGTTAGAGGGCCTGTGGTTTGTATCAGTTTCAGAAGCAGAGTTGAACTAGATATGGTCCGTGTGTGTAGGAAACACAGTTCTTTTGTTCTGAGCACACTCACGTTTCCCGCCTTATTAGAGACTCTAGAAAGCAAGAGCGTGCTTCTTGCTCTAAAGCAGAGTGTGTTTCATGGATGAGAAGTGTGCTGTGTGTTTCCCTTCAGAAACGGAGTTAAATGCCAGGCTCTGTGTCTTCCTACAAGCAAGACTTCGTTTCGGGTAAACGCAGTCACTTTTGAGCTCAAACGAAGCCACATGGTTCACGAAGCTCACACGTTTCTCGCTTTTCACTAAAAAGCATTGGATGTTACAGGGCCTGTGGTTTGTATCAGTTTCAGTAGCAGAGTTGACCTAGATATGGTCCGTGTGTGTAGGACACACAGTTTTTTTGTTCTGAGCACACTCACGTTTTCTGCCTTATTAGAGACTCTAGAAAGCAAGAGCGTGCTTCTTGCTCTAAAGCAGAGTGTGTTTCATGGATGAGAAGTGTGCTGAGTGTTTCCCTTCAAAAACGGAGTTAAATGCCAGGCACTGTGTCTTCCTACAAGCAAGACTTCGTTTCGGGTAAACGCAGTCACTTTTGAGCTCAAACGAAGCCACATGGTTCACAAAGCTCACACGTTTCTCGCTCTTCACTGAAAAGCATTGGATGTTAGAGGGCCTGTGGTTTGTATCAGTTTCAGAAGCAGAGTTGAACTAGATATGGTCCGTGTGTGTAGGAAATACAGTTCTTTTGTTCTGAGCACACTCACATTTCCCACCTTATTAGAGACTCTAGAAAGCAAGAGCGTGCTTCTTGCTCTAAAGCAGAGTGTGTTTCATGGATGAGAAGTGTGCTGTGTGTTTCCCTTCAGAAACGGAGTTAAATGACAGGCTCTGTGTCTTCCTACAAGCAAGACTTCATTTCGGGTAAACACAGTCACTTTTGAGCTCAAACGAAGCCACATGGTTCATGAAGCTCACACGTTTCTCGCTCTTCACTGAAAAGCATTGGATGTTAGAGGGCCTGTGGTTTGTATCAGTTTCAGAAGCAGAGTTGAACTAGATATGGTCCGTGTGTGTAGGAAACACAGTTCTTTTGTTCTGAGCACACTCACGTTTCCCGCCTTATTAGAGACTCTAGAAAGCAAGAGCGTGCTTCTTGCTCTAAAGCAGAGTGTGTTTCATGGATGAGAAGTGTGCTGTGTGTTTCCCTTCAGAAACGGAGTTAAATGCCAGGCTCTGTGTCTTCCTACAAGCAAGATTTCGTTTCGGGTAAACGCAGTCAATATTGAGCTCAAAGGAAGCCACATGGTTCATGAAGGTCACACGTTTCTCGCTCTTCACTGAAAAGCATTGGATGTTAGTGGGCCTGTGGTTTGTGTCAGTTTCAGAAGCAGAGTTGAACTAGATATGGTCCGTGTGTGTAGGAAACACAGTTCTTTGTTCTGAGCACACTCACGTTTCCCGCCTTATTAGAGACTCTAGAAAGCAAGAGCGTGCTTCTTGCTCTAAAGCAGAGTGTGTTTCATGGACGAGAAGTGAGTTGTGTGTTTCCATTCAGAAACGGAGTTAAATGCCAGGCTCTGTGTCTTCCTACAAGCAAGACTTCGTTTCGGGTAAACGCAGTCACTTTTGAGCTCAAACGAAGCCACATGGTTCATGAAGCTCACACGTTTCTTGCTCTTCACTGAAAAGCACTGGATGTTAGAGGGCCTGTGGTGTGTATCAGTTTCAGTAGCAGAGTTGAACTAGATATGGTCCGTGTGTGTAGGAAACACAGTTCTTTTGTTCTGAGCACACTCACGTTTCCCGCATTATTAGAGACTCTAGAAAGTAAGAGCGTGCTTCTTGCTCTAAAACAGAGTGTGTTTCATGGATGAGAAGTGTGCTCTGTGTTTCTCTTCAGAAACGGAGTTAAATGCCAGGCTCTGTGTCTTCCTACAAGCAAGACTTCGTTTCGGGTAAACGCAGTCACTTTTGAGCTCAAACGAAGCCACATGGTTCATGAAGCTCACACGTTTCTCGCTCTTCACTGAAAAGCATTGGATGTTAGAGGGCCTGTGGTTTGTATCAGTTTCAGAAGCAGAGTTGAACTAGATATGGTCCGTGTGTGTAGGAAACACAGTTCTTTTGTTCTGAGCACACTCACATTTCCAGCCTTATTAGAGACTCTAGAAAGCAAGAGCGTGCTTCTTGCTCTAAAGCAGTGTGTGTTTCATGGATGAGAAGTGTGCTGTGTGTTTCCCTTCAGAAACGGAGTTAAATGCCAGGCTCTGTGTCTTCCTACAAGCAAGACTTCGTTTCGGGTAAACACAGTCACTTTTGAGCTCAAACGTAGCCACATGGTTCTCGAAGCTCACACGTTTCTCGCTTTTCACTAAAAAGCATTGGATGTTAGAGGGCCTGTGGTTTCTATCAGTTTCAGTAGCAGAGTTGAACTAGATATGGTCCGTGTGTGTAGGAAACACAGTTCTTTTGTTCTGAGCACACTCACTTTTCCCGCCTTATTAGAGACTCTAGAAAGCAAGAGCGTGCTTCTTGATCTAAAGCAGAGTGTGATTCATGGATGAGAAGTGTGCTGTGTGTTTCCCTTCAGAAACGGAGTTAAATGCCAGGCTCTGTGTCTTCCTACAAGCAAGACTTCGTTTCGGGTAAACGCAGTCACTTTTGAGCTCAAAGGAAGCCACATGGTTCACGAAGCTCACACGTTTCTCGCTCTTCACTGAAAAGCATTGGATGTTACAGGGCCTGTGGTTTGTATCAGTTTCAGAAGCAGAGTTGAACTAGATATGGTCCGTGTGTGTAGGAAACACAGTTCTTTTGTTCTGAGCACACTCACGTTTCCCGCCTTATTAGAGACTCTAGAAAGCAAGAGCGTGCTTCTTGCTCTAAAGCAGAGTGTGTTTCATGGATGAGAAGTGTGCTGTGTGTTTCCCTTCAGAAACGGAGTTAAATGCCAGGCTCTGCGTCTTCCTACAAGCAAGATTTCGTTTCGGGTAAACGCAGTCAATATTGAGCTCAAAGGAAGCCACATGGTTCACGAAGCTCACACGTTTCTCGCTCTTCACTGAAAAGCATTGGATGTTAGTGGGCCTGTGGTTTGTGTCAGTTTCAGAAGCAGAGTTGAACTAGATATGGTCCGTGTGCGTAGGAAACACAGTTCTTTGTTCTGAGCACACTCACGTTTCCCGCCTTATTAGAGACTCTAGAAAGCAAGAGCGTGCTTCTTGCTCTAAAGCAGAGTGTGTTTCATGGATGAGAATTGAGCTGTGTGTTTCCATTCAGAAACGGAGTTAAATGCCATGCTCTGTGTCTTCCTACAAGCAAGACTTCGTTTCGGGTAAAAGCAGTCACTTTTGAGCTCAAACGAAGCCACATGGTTCATGAAGCTCACACGTTTCTCGCTCTTCAGTGAAAAGCATTGGATGTTAGAGGGCCTGTGGTTTGTATCAGTTTCAGAAGCAGAGTTGAACTAGATATGGTCCGTGTGTGTAGGAAACACAGTTCTTTTGTTCTGAGCACACCCCCATTTCCCGCCTTATTAGAGACTCTAGAAAGCAAGAGCGTGCTTCTTGCTCTAAAGCAGAGTGTGTTTCATGGATGAGAAGTGTGCTGTGTGTTTCCCTTCAGAAACGGAGTTAAATGCCAGGCTTTGTGTCTTCCTACAAGCAAGACTTCGTTTCGGGTAAACGCAGTCACTTTTGAGCTCAAACGAAGCCACATGGTTCTCGAAGCTCACACGTTTCTCGCTCTTCACTGAAAAGCATTGGATGTTAGAGGGCCTGTGGTTTGTATCAGTTTCAGTAGCAGAGTTGAACTAGTTATGGTCCGTGTGTGTAGGAAACACAGTTCTTTTTTTCTGAGCACACTCACATTTCACGCCTTATTAGAGACTCTAGAAAGCAAGAGCGTGCTTCTTGCTCTAAAGCAGAGTGTGATTCATGGATGAGAAGTGTGCTGTGTGTTTCCCTTCAGAAACGGAGTTAAATGCCAGGCTCTGTGTCTTCCTACAAGCAAGACTTCGTTTCGGGTAAACGCAGTCACTTTTGAGCTCAAACGAAGCCACATGGTACACGAAGCTCCAACGTTTCTCGCTCTTCACTGAAAAGCATTGGATGTTACAGGGCCTGTGGTTTGTATCAGTTCCAGAAGCAGAGTTTACTAGATATGGTCCGTGTGTGTAGGAAACACAGTTCTTTTGTACTGAGCACACTCACGTTTCCCGCCTTATTAGAGACTCTAGAAAGCAAGAGCGTGCTTCTTGCTCTAAAGCAGAGTGTGTTTCATGGATGAGAAGTGTGCTGTGTGTTTCCCTTCAGAAACGGAGTTAAATGCCAGGCTCTGTGTCTTCCTACAAGCAAGATTTCGTTTCGGGTAAACGCAGTCAATATTGAGCTCAAAGGAAGCCACATGGTTCACGAAGGTCACACGTTTCTCGCTTCTCACTAAAAAGCATTGGATGTTAGAGGGCCTGTGGTTTGTATCTGTTTCAGAAGCAGAGTTGAACTAGATATGGTCCGTGTGTGTAGGAAACACAGTTCTTTTGATCTGAGCACACTCACATTTCCCAACTTATTAGAGACTCTAGAAAGCAAGAGCGTGCTTCTTGCTCTAAAGCAGAGTGTGTTTCATGGATGAGAAGTGTGCTGTGTGTTTCCCTTCAGAAACGTAGTTAAATGCCAGGCTCTGTGTCTTCCTAAAAGCAAGACTTCGTTTCGGGTAAACTCAGTCACTTTTGAGCTCAAACGAAGCCACATGGTTCACGAAGCTCACACGTTTCTTGCTCTTCACTGAAAAGCACTGGATGTTAGAGAGCCTGTGGTGTGTATCGGTTTCAGTAGCAGAGTTGAACTAGATATGGTCCGTGTGTGTAGGAAACACAGTTCTTTTTTTCTGAGCACACTCACATTTCCCGCCTTATTAGAGACTCTAGAAAGCAAGAGCGTGCTTCTTGCTCTAAAGCAGAGTGTGATTCATGGATGAGAAGTGTGCTGTGTGTTTCCCTTCAAAAACGGAGTTAAATGCCAGGCTCTGTGTCTTCCTACAAGCAAGACTTCGTTTCGGGTAAACGCAGTCACTTTTGAGCTCAAACGAAGCCACATGGTACACGAAGCTCACACGTTTCTCGCTCTTCACTGAAAAGCATTGGATGTTACAGGGCCTGTGGTTTGTATCAGTTTCAGTAGCAGAGTTGAACTAGATATGGTCCGTGTGTGTAGGAAACACAGTTCATTTGTTCTGAGCACACTCACGTTTCCCGCCTTATTAGAGACTCTAGAAAGCAAGAGCGTGCTTCTTGCTCTAAAGCAGAGTGTGTTTCATGGATGAGAAGTGTGCTGTGTGTTTCCCTTCAGAAACGGAGTTAAATGCCAGGCTCTGCGTCTTCCTACAAGCAAGATTTCGTTTCGGGTAAACGCAGTCAATATTGAGCTCAAAGGAAGCCACATGGTTCTCGAAGCTCACACGTTTCTCGCTCTTCACTGAAAAGCATTGGATGTTAGAGGGCCTGTGGTTTGTATCAGTTTCAGTAGCAGAGTTGAACTAGATATGGTCCGTGTGTGTAGGAAACACAGTTCTTTTGTTCTGAGCACACTCACATTTCCCACCTTATTAGAGACTCTAGAAAGCAAGAGCGTGCTTCTTGCTCTAAAGCAGAGTGTGTTTCATGGATGAGAAGTGTGCTGTGTGTTTCCCTTCAGAAACGTAGTTAAATGCCAGGCTCTGTGTCTTCCTACAAGCAAGACTTCGTTTCGGGTAAACTCACTCACTTTTGAGCTCAAACGAAGCCACATGGTTCATGAAGCTCACACGTTTCTCGCTCTTCACTGAAAAGCATTGGATGTTAGAGGGCCTGTGGTTTGTATCAGTTTCAGTAGCAAAGTTGAACTAGATATGGTCCGTGTGTGTAGGAAACACAGTTCTTTTGTTCTGAGCACACTCACGTTTCCCGCCTTATTAGAGACTCTAGAAAGCAAGAGCGTGCTTCTTGCTCTAAAGCAGAGTGTGATTCATGGATGAGAAGTGTGCTGTGTGTTTCCCTTCAGAAACGGAGTTAAATGCCAGGCTCTGTGTCTTCCTACAAGCAAGACTTCGTTTCGGGTAAACGCAGTCACTTTTGAGCTCAAATGAAGCCACATGGTTCATGAAGCTCACACGTTTCTCGCTCTTCACTGAAAAGCATTGGATGTTAGAGGGCCTGTGGTTTGTATCAGTTTCAGAAGCAGAGTTGAACAAATATGGTCCGTGTGTGTAGGAAACACAGTTCTTTTGTTCTGAGCACACTCACATTTCCCACCTTATTAGAGACTCTAGAAAGCAAGAGCGTGCTTCTTGCTCTAAAGCAGAGTGTGATTCATGGATGAGAAGTGTGCTGTGTGTTTCCCTTCAGAAACGGAGTTAAATGCCAGGCTCTGTGTCTTCCTACAAGCAAGACTTCATTTCGGGTAAACGCAGTCACTTTTGAGCTCAAACGAAGCCACATGGTTCATGAAGCTCACACGTTTCTCGCTCTTCACTGAAAAGCATTGGATGTTAGAGGGCCTGTGGTTTGTATCAGTTTCAGAAGCAGAGTTGAACAAATATGGTCCGTGTGTGTAGGAAACACAGTTCTTTTGTTCTGAGCACACTCACATTTCCCAACTTATTAGAGACTCTAGAAAGCAAGAGCGTGCTTCTTGCTCTAAAGCAGAGTGTGATTCATGGATGAGAAGTGTGCTGTGTGTTTCCCTTCAGAAACGGAGTTAAATGCCAGGCTCTGTGTCTTCCTACAAGCAAGACTTCGTTTCGGGTAAACGCAGTCACTTTTGAGCTCAAACGAAGCCACATGGTACACGAAGCTCACACGTTTCTCGCTCTTCACTGAAAAGCATTGGATGTTACAGGGCCTGTGGTTTGTATCAGTTTCAGAAGCAGAGTTGAACTAGATATGGTCCGTGTGTGTAGGAAACACAGTTCTTTTGTTCTGAGCACACTCACGTTTCCCGCCTTATTAGAGACTCTAGAAAGCAAGAGCGTGCTTCTTGCTCTAAAGCAGAGTGTGTTTCATGGATGAGAAGTGTGCTGTGTGTTTCCCTTCAGAAACGGAGTTAAATGCCAGGCTCTGTGTCTTCCTACAAGCAAGACTTCGTTTCGGGTAAACGCAGTCACTTTTGAGCTCAAACGAAGCCACATGGTACACGAAGCTCCAACGTTTCTCGCTCTTCACTGAAAAGCATTGGATGTTACAGGGCCTGTGGTTTGTATCAGTTCCAGAAGCAGAGTTTACTAGATATGGTCCGTGTGTGTAGGAAACACAGTTCTTTTGTACTGAGCACACTCACGTTTCCCGCCTTATTAGAGACTCTAGAAAGCAAGAGCGTGCTTCTTGCTCTAAAGCAGAGTGTGTTTCATGGATGAGAAGTGTGCTGTGTGTTTCCCTTCAGAAACGGAGTTAAATGCCAGGCTCTGTGTCTTCCTACAAGCAAGATTTCGTTTCGGGTAAACGCAGTCAATATTGAGCTCAAGGAAGCCACATGGTTCACGAAGGTCACACGTTTCTCGCTTCTCACTAAAAAGCATTGGATGTTAGAGGGCCTGTGGTTTGTATCAGTTTCAGAAGCAGAGTTGACCTAGATATGGTCCGTGTGTGTAGGACACAAAGTTTTTTTGTTCTGAGCACACTCACGTTTCCCGCCTTATTAGAGACTCTAGAAAGCAAGAGCGTGCTTCTTGCTCTAAAGCAGAGTGTGATTCATGGATGAGAAGTGTGCTGTGTGTTTCCCTTCAGAAACGGAGTTAAATGCCAGGCTCTGTGTCTTCCTACAAGCAAGACTTCGTTTCGGGTAAACGCAGTCACTTTTGAGCTCAAACGAAGCCACATGGTTCATGAAGCTCACACGTTTCTCGCTCTTCACTGAAAAGCATTGGATGTTAGAGGGCCTGTCGTTTGTTTCAGTTTCAGAAGCAGAGTTGAACTAGATATGGTCCGTGTGTGTAGGAAACACAGTTCTTTTGTTCTGAGCACACTCACATTTCCCACCTTATTAGAGACTCTAGAAAGCAAGAGCGTGCTTCTTGCTCTAAAGCAGAGTGTGTTTCATGGATGAGAAGTGTGCTGTGTGTTTCCCTTCAGAAACGTAGTTAAATGCCAGGCTCTGTGTCTTCCTACAAGCAAGACTTCGTTTCGGGTAAACTCAGTCACTTTTGAGCTCAAACGAAGCCACATGGTTCATGAAGCTCACACGTTTCTCGCTCTTCACTGAAAAGCATTGGATGTTAGAGGGCCTGTGGTTTGTATCAGTTTCAGAAGCAGAGTTGAACTAGATATGGTCCGTGTGTGTAGGAAACACAGTTCTTTTGTTCTGAGCACACTCACGTTTCCCGCCTTATTAGAGACTCTAGAAAGCAAGAGCGTGCTTCTTGCTCTAAAGCAGAGTGTGTTTCATGGATGAGAAGTGTGCTGTGTGTTTCCCTTCAGAAACGGAGTTAAATGCCAGGCTCTGTGTCTTCCTACAAGCAAGACTTCGTTTCGGGTAAACGCAGTCACTTTTGAGCTCAAACGAAGCCACATGGTTCACGAAGCTCACACGTTTCTCGCTTTTCACTAAAAAGCTTTGGATGTTAGAGGGCCTGTGGTTTGTATCAGTTTCAGTAGCAGAGTTGACCTAGATATGGTCCGTGTGTGTAGGACACACAGTTTTTTTGTTCTGAGCACACTCACGTTTTCTGCCTTATTAGAGACTCTAGAAAGCAAGAGCGTGCTTCTTGCTCTAAAGCAGAGTGTGTTTCATGGATGAGAAGTGTGCTGAGTGTTTCCCTTCAAAAACGGAGTTAAATGCCAGGCACTGTGTCTTCCTACAAGCAAGACTTCGTTTCGGGTAAACGCAGTCACTTTTGAGCTCAAACGAAGCCACATGGTTCACAAAGCTCACACGTTTCTCGCTCTTCACTGAAAAGCATTGGATGTTAGAGGGCCTGTGGTTTGTATCAGTTTCAGAAGCAGAGTTGAACTAGATATGGTCCGTGTGTGTAGGAAATACAGTTCTTTTGTTCTGAGCACACTCACATTTCCCACCTTATTAGAGACTCTAGAAAGCAAGAGCGTGCTTCTTGCTCTAAAGCAGAGTGTGTTTCATGGATGAGAAGTGTGCTGTGTGTTTCCCTTCAGAAACGGAGTTAAATGACAGGCTCTGTGTCTTCCTACAAGCAAGACTTCATTTCGGGTAAACACAGTCACTTTTGAGCTCAAACGAAGCCACATGGTTCATGAAGCTCACACGTTTCTCGCTCTTCACTGAAAAGCATTGGATGTTAGAGGGCCTGTGGTTTGTATCAGTTTCAGAAGCAGAGTTGAACTAGATATGGTCCGTGTGTGTAGGAAACACAGTTCTTTTGTTCTGAGCACACTCACGTTTCCCGCCTTATTAGAGACTCTAGAAAGCAAGAGCGTGCTTCTTGCTCTAAAGCAGAGTGTGTTTCATGGATGAGAAGTGTGCTGTGTGTTTCCCTTCAGAAACGGAGTTAAATGCCAGGCTCTGTGTCTTCCTACAAGCAAGATTTCGTTTCGGGTAAACGCAGTCAATATTGAGCTCAAAGGAAGCCACATGGTTCATGAAGGTCACACGTTTCTCGCTCTTCACTGAAAAGCATTGGATGTTAGTGGGCCTGTGGTTTGTGTCAGTTTCAGAAGCAGAGTTGAACTAGATATGGTCCGTGTGTGTAGGAAACACAGTTCTTTGTTCTGAGCACACTCACGTTTCCCGCCTTATTAGAGACTCTAGAAAGCAAGAGCGTGCTTCTTGCTCTAAAGCAGAGTGTGTTTCATGGACGAGAAGTGAGTTGTGTGTTTCCATTCAGAAACGGAGTTAAATGCCAGGCTCTGTGTCTTCCTACAAGCAAGACTTCGTTTCGGGTAAACGCAGTCACTTTTGAGCTCAAACGAAGCCACATGGTTCATGAAGCTCACACGTTTCTTGCTCTTCACTGAAAAGCACTGGATGTTAGAGGGCCTGTGGTGTGTATCAGTTTCAGTAGCAGAGTTGAACTAGATATGGTCCGTGTGTGTAGGAAACACAGTTCTTTTGTTCTGAGCACACTCACGTTTCCCGCATTATTAGAGACTCTAGAAAGTAAGAGCGTGCTTCTTGCTCTAAAACAGAGTGTGTTTCATGGATGAGAAGTGTGCTCTGTGTTTCTCTTCAGAAACGGAGTTAAATGCCAGGCTCTGTGTCTTCCTACAAGCAAGACTTCGTTTCGGGTAAACGCAGTCACTTTTGAGCTCAAACGAAGCCACATGGTTCATGAAGCTCACACGTTTCTCGCTCTTCACTGAAAAGCATTGGATGTTAGAGGGCCTGTGGTTTGTATCAGTTTCAGAAGCAGAGTTGAACTAGATATGGTCCGTGTGTGTAGGAAACACAGTTCTTTTGTTCTGAGCACACTCACATTTCCAGCCTTATTAGAGACTCTAGAAAGCAAGAGCGTGCTTCTTGCTCTAAAGCAGTGTGTGTTTCATGGATGAGAAGTGTGCTGTGTGTTTCCCTTCAGAAACGGAGTTAAATGCCAGGCTCTGTGTCTTCCTACAAGCAAGACTTCGTTTCGGGTAAACACAGTCACTTTTGAGCTCAAACGTAGCCACATGGTTCTCGAAGCTCACACGTTTCTCGCTTTTCACTAAAAAGCATTGGATGTTAGAGGGCCTGTGGTTTCTATCAGTTTCAGTAGCAGAGTTGAACTAGATATGGTCCGTGTGTGTAGGAAACACAGTTCTTTTGTTCTGAGCACACTCACTTTTCCCGCCTTATTAGAGACTCTAGAAAGCAAGAGCGTGCTTCTTGATCTAAAGCAGAGTGTGATTCATGGATGAGAAGTGTGCTGTGTGTTTCCCTTCAGAAACGGAGTTAAATGCCAGGCTCTGTGTCTTCCTACAAGCAAGACTTCGTTTCGGGTAAACGCAGTCACTTTTGAGCTCAAAGGAAGCCACATGGTTCACGAAGCTCACACGTTTCTCGCTCTTCACTGAAAAGCATTGGATGTTACAGGGCCTGTGGTTTGTATCAGTTTCAGAAGCAGAGTTGAACTAGATATGGTCCGTGTGTGTAGGAAACACAGTTCTTTTGTTCTGAGCACACTCACGTTTCCCGCCTTATTAGAGACTCTAGAAAGCAAGAGCGTGCTTCTTGCTCTAAAGCAGAGTGTGTTTCATGGATGAGAAGTGTGCTGTGTGTTTCCCTTCAGAAACGGAGTTAAATGCCAGGCTCTGCGTCTTCCTACAAGCAAGATTTCGTTTCGGGTAAACGCAGTCAATATTGAGCTCAAAGGAAGCCACATGGTTCACGAAGCTCACACGTTTCTCGCTCTTCACTGAAAAGCATTGGATGTTAGTGGGCCTGTGGTTTGTGTCAGTTTCAGAAGCAGAGTTGAACTAGATATGGTCCGTGTGCGTAGGAAACACAGTTCTTTGTTCTGAGCACACTCACGTTTCCCGCCTTATTAGAGACTCTAGAAAGCAAGAGCGTGCTTCTTGCTCTAAAGCAGAGTGTGTTTCATGGATGAGAATTGAGCTGTGTGTTTCCATTCAGAAACGGAGTTAAATGCCATGCTCTGTGTCTTCCTACAAGCAAGACTTCGTTTCGGGTAAAAGCAGTCACTTTTGAGCTCAAACGAAGCCACATGGTTCATGAAGCTCACACGTTTCTCGCTCTTCAGTGAAAAGCATTGGATGTTAGAGGGCCTGTGGTTTGTATCAGTTTCAGAAGCAGAGTTGAACTAGATATGGTCCGTGTGTGTAGGAAACACAGTTCTTTTGTTCTGAGCACACCCCCATTTCCCGCCTTATTAGAGACTCTAGAAAGCAAGAGCGTGCTTCTTGCTCTAAAGCAGAGTGTGTTTCATGGATGAGAAGTGTGCTGTGTGTTTCCCTTCAGAAACGGAGTTAAATGCCAGGCTTTGTGTCTTCCTACAAGCAAGACTTCGTTTCGGGTAAACGCAGTCACTTTTGAGCTCAAACGAAGCCACATGGTTCTCGAAGCTCACACGTTTCTCGCTCTTCACTGAAAAGCATTGGATGTTAGAGGGCCTGTGGTTTGTATCAGTTTCAGTAGCAGAGTTGAACTAGTTATGGTCCGTGTGTGTAGGAAACACAGTTCTTTTTTTCTGAGCACACTCACATTTCACGCCTTATTAGAGACTCTAGAAAGCAAGAGCGTGCTTCTTGCTCTAAAGCAGAGTGTGATTCATGGATGAGAAGTGTGCTGTGTGTTTCCCTTCAGAAACGGAGTTAAATGCCAGGCTCTGTGTCTTCCTACAAGCAAGACTTCGTTTCGGGTAAACGCAGTCACTTTTGAGCTCAAACGAAGCCACATGGTACACGAAGCTCCAACGTTTCTCGCTCTTCACTGAAAAGCATTGGATGTTACAGGGCCTGTGGTTTGTATCAGTTCCAGAAGCAGAGTTTACTAGATATGGTCCGTGTGTGTAGGAAACACAGTTCTTTTGTACTGAGCACACTCACGTTTCCCGCCTTATTAGAGACTCTAGAAAGCAAGAGCGTGCTTCTTGCTCTAAAGCAGAGTGTGTTTCATGGATGAGAAGTGTGCTGTGTGTTTCCCTTCAGAAACGGAGTTAAATGCCAGGCTCTGTGTCTTCCTACAAGCAAGATTTCGTTTCGGGTAAACGCAGTCAATATTGAGCTCAAAGGAAGCCACATGGTTCACGAAGGTCACACGTTTCTCGCTTCTCACTAAAAAGCATTGGATGTTAGAGGGCCTGTGGTTTGTATCAGTTTCAGAAGCAGAGTTGACCTAGATATGGTCCGTGTGTGTAGGACACACAGTTTTTTTGTTCTGAGCACACTCACGTTTCCCGCCTTATTAGAGACTCTAGAAAGCAAGAGCGTGCTTCTTGCTCTAAAGCAGAGTGTGATTCATGGATGAGAAGTGTGCTGTGTGTTTCCCTTCAGAAACGGAGTTAAATGCCAGGCTCTGTGTCTTCCTACAAGCAAGACTTCGTTTCGGGTAAACGCAGTCACTTTTGAGCTCAAACGAAGCCACATGGTTCATGAAGCTCACACGTTTCTCGCTCTTCACTGAAAAGCATTGGATGTTAGAGGGCCTGTCGTTTGTTTCAGTTTCAGAAGCAGAGTTGAACTAGATATGGTCCGTGTGTGTAGGAAACACAGTTCTTTTGTTCTGAGCACACTCACATTTCCCACCTTATTAGAGACTCTAGAAAGCAAGAGCGTGCTTCTTGCTCTAAAGCAGAGTGTGTTTCATGGATGAGAAGTGTGCTGTGTGTTTCCCTTCAGAAACGGAGTTAAATGCCAGGCTCTGCGTCTTCCTACAAGCAAGATTTCGTTTCGGGTAAACGCAGTCAATATTGAGCTCAAAGGAAGCCACATGGTTCACGAAGCTCACACGTTTCTCGCTCTTCACTGAAAAGCATTGGATGTTAGTGGGCCTGTGGTTTGTGTCAGTTTCAGAAGCAGAGTTGAACTAGATATGGTCCGTGTGCGTAGGAAACACAGTTCTTTGTTCTGAGCACACTCACGTTTCCCGCCTTATTAGAGACTCTAGAAAGCAAGAGCGTGCTTCTTGCTCTAAAGCAGAGTGTGTTTCATGGATGAGAATTGAGCTGTGTGTTTCCATTCAGAAACGGAGTTAAATGCCATGCTCTGTGTCTTCCTACAAGCAAGACTTCGTTTCGGGTAAAAGCAGTCACTTTTGAGCTCAAACGAAGCCACATGGTTCATGAAGCTCACACGTTTCTCGCTCTTCAGTGAAAAGCATTGGATGTTAGAGGGCCTGTGGTTTGTATCAGTTTCAGAAGCAGAGTTGAACTAGATATGGTCCGTGTGTGTAGGAAACACAGTTCTTTTGTTCTGAGCACACCCCCATTTCCCGCCTTATTAGAGACTCTAGAAAGCAAGAGCGTGCTTCTTGCTCTAAAGCAGAGTGTGTTTCATGGATGAGAAGTGTGCTGTGTGTTTCCCTTCAGAAACGGAGTTAAATGCCAGGCTTTGTGTCTTCCTACAAGCAAGACTTCGTTTCGGGTAAACGCAGTCACTTTTGAGCTCAAACGAAGCCACATGGTTCTCGAAGCTCACACGTTTCTCGCTCTTCACTGAAAAGCATTGGATGTTAGAGGGCCTGTGGTTTGTATCAGTTTCAGTAGCAGAGTTGAACTAGTTATGGTCCGTGTGTGTAGGAAACACAGTTCTTTTTTTCTGAGCACACTCACATTTCACGCCTTATTAGAGACTCTAGAAAGCAAGAGCGTGCTTCTTGCTCTAAAGCAGAGTGTGATTCATGGATGAGAAGTGTGCTGTGTGTTTCCCTTCAGAAACGGAGTTAAATGCCAGGCTCTGTGTCTTCCTACAAGCAAGACTTCGTTTCGGGTAAACGCAGTCACTTTTGAGCTCAAACGAAGCCACATGGTACACGAAGCTCCAACGTTTCTCGCTCTTCACTGAAAAGCATTGGATGTTACAGGGCCTGTGGTTTGTATCAGTTCCAGAAGCAGAGTTTACTAGATATGGTCCGTGTGTGTAGGAAACACAGTTCTTTTGTACTGAGCACACTCACGTTTCCCGCCTTATTAGAGACTCTAGAAAGCAAGAGCGTGCTTCTTGCTCTAAAGCAGAGTGTGTTTCATGGATGAGAAGTGTGCTGTGTGTTTCCCTTCAGAAACGGAGTTAAATGCCAGGCTCTGTGTCTTCCTACAAGCAAGATTTCGTTTCGGGTAAACGCAGTCAATATTGAGCTCAAAGGAAGCCACATGGTTCACGAAGGTCACACGTTTCTCGCTTCTCACTAAAAAGCATTGGATGTTAGAGGGCCTGTGGTTTGTATCAGTTTCAGAAGCAGAGTTGACCTAGATATGGTCCGTGTGTGTAGGACACACAGTTTTTTTGTTCTGAGCACACTCACGTTTCCCGCCTTATTAGAGACTCTAGAAAGCAAGAGCGTGCTTCTTGCTCTAAAGCAGAGTGTGATTCATGGATGAGAAGTGTGCTGTGTGTTTCCCTTCAGAAACGGAGTTAAATGCCAGGCTCTGTGTCTTCCTACAAGCAAGACTTCGTTTCGGGTAAACGCAGTCACTTTTGAGCTCAAACGAAGCCACATGGTTCATGAAGCTCACACGTTTCTCGCTCTTCACTGAAAAGCATTGGATGTTAGAGGGCCTGTCGTTTGTTTCAGTTTCAGAAGCAGAGTTGAACTAGATATGGTCCGTGTGTGTAGGAAACACAGTTCTTTTGTTCTGAGCACACTCACATTTCCCACCTTATTAGAGACTCTAGAAAGCAAGAGCGTGCTTCTTGCTCTAAAGCAGAGTGTGTTTCATGGATGAGAAGTGTGCTGTGTGTTTCCCTTCAGAAACGGAGTTAAATGCCAGGCTCTGCGTCTTCCTACAAGCAAGATTTCGTTTCGGGTAAACGCAGTCAATATTGAGCTCAAAGGAAGCCACATGGTTCACGAAGCTCACACGTTTCTCGCTCTTCACTGAAAAGCATTGGATGTTAGTGGGCCTGTGGTTTGTGTCAGTTTCAGAAGCAGAGTTGAACTAGATATGGTCCGTGTGCGTAGGAAACACAGTTCTTTGTTCTGAGCACACTCACGTTTCCCGCCTTATTAGAGACTCTAGAAAGCAAGAGCGTGCTTCTTGCTCTAAAGCAGAGTGTGTTTCATGGATGAGAATTGAGCTGTGTGTTTCCATTCAGAAACGGAGTTAAATGCCATGCTCTGTGTCTTCCTACAAGCAAGACTTCGTTTCGGGTAAAAGCAGTCACTTTTGAGCTCAAACGAAGCCACATGGTTCATGAAGCTCACACGTTTCTCGCTCTTCAGTGAAAAGCATTGGATGTTAGAGGGCCTGTGGTTTGTATCAGTTTCAGAAGCAGAGTTGAACTAGATATGGTCCGTGTGTGTAGGAAACACAGTTCTTTTGTTCTGAGCACACCCCCATTTCCCGCCTTATTAGAGACTCTAGAAAGCAAGAGCGTGCTTCTTGCTCTAAAGCAGAGTGTGTTTCATGGATGAGAAGTGTGCTGTGTGTTTCCCTTCAGAAACGGAGTTAAATGCCAGGCTTTGTGTCTTCCTACAAGCAAGACTTCGTTTCGGGTAACGCAGTCACTTTTGAGCTCAAACGAAGCCACATGGTTCTCGAAGCTCACACGTTTCTCGCTCTTCACTGAAAAGCATTGGATGTTAGAGGGCCTGTGGTTTGTATCAGTTTCAGTAGCAGAGTTGAACTAGTTATGGTCCGTGTGTGTAGGAAACACAGTTCTTTTTTTCTGAGCACACTCACATTTCACGCCTTATTAGAGACTCTAGAAAGCAAGAGCGTGCTTCTTGCTCTAAAGCAGAGTGTGATTCATGGATGAGAAGTGTGCTGTGTGTTTCCCTTCAGAAACGGAGTTAAATGCCAGGCTCTGTGTCTTCCTACAAGCAAGACTTCGTTTCGGGTAAACGCAGTCACTTTTGAGCTCAAACGAAGCCACATGGTACACGAAGCTCCAACGTTTCTCGCTCTTCACTGAAAAGCATTGGATGTTACAGGGCCTGTGGTTTGTATCAGTTCCAGAAGCAGAGTTTACTAGATATGGTCCGTGTGTGTAGGAAACACAGTTCTTTTGTACTGAGCACACTCACGTTTCACGCCTTATTAGAGACTCTAGAAAGCAAGAGCGTGCTTCTTGCTCTAAAGCAGAGTGTGTTTCATGGATGAGAAGTGTGCTGTGTGTTTCCCTTCAGAAACGGAGTTAAATGCCAGGCTCTGTGTCTTCCTACAAGCAAGATTTCGTTTCGGGTAAACGCAGTCAATATTGAGCTCAAAGGAAGCCACATGGTTCACGAAGGTCACACGTTTCTCGCTTCTCACTAAAAAGCATTGGATGTTAGAGGGCCTGTGGTTTGTATCAGTTTCAGAAGCAGAGTTGACCTAGATATGGTCCGTGTGTGTAGGACACACAGTTTTTTTGTTCTGAGCACACTAACGTTTCCCGCCTTATTAGAGACTCTAGAAAGCAAGAGCGTGCTTCTTGCTCTAAAGCAGAGTGTGATTCATGGATGAGAAGTGTGCTGTGTGTTTCCCTTCAGAAACGGAGTTAAATGCCAGGCTCTGTGTCTTCCTACAAGCAAGACTTCGTTTCGGGTAAACGCAGTCACTTTTGAGCTCAAACGAAGCCACATGGTTCATGAAGCTCACACGTTTCTCGCTCTTCACTGAAAAGCATTGGATGTTAGAGGGCCTGTCGTTTGTTTCAGTTTCAGAAGCAGAGTTGAACTAGATATGGTCCGTGTGTGTAGGAAACACAGTTCTTTTGTTCTGAGCACACTCACATTTCCCACCTTATTAGAGACTCTAGAAAGCAAGAGCGTGCTTCTTGCTCTAAAGCAGAGTGTGTTTCATGGATGAGAAGTGTGCTGTGTGTTTCCCTTCAGAAACGTAGTTAAATGCCAGGCTCTGTGTCTTCCTACAAGCAAGACTTCGTTTCGGGTAAACTCAGTCACTTTTGAGCTCAAACGAAGCCACATGGTTCATGAAGCTCACACGTTTCTCGCTCTTCACTGAAAAGCATTGGATGTTAGAGGGCCTGTGGTTTGTATCAGTTTCAGAAGCAGAGTTGAACTAGATATTGTCCGTGTGTGTAGGAAACACAGTTCTTTTGTTCTGAGCACACTCACGTTTCCCGCCTTATTAGAGACTCTAGAAAGCAAGAGCGTGCTTCTTGCTCTAAAGCAGAGTGTGTTTCATGGATGAGAAGTGTGCTGTGTGTTTCCCTTCAGAAACGGAGTTAAATGCCAGGCTCTGTGTCTTCCTACAAGCAAGACTTTGTTTCGGGTAAACGCAGTCACTTTTGAGCTCAAACGAAGCCACATGGTTCACGAAGCTCACACGTTTCTCGCTTTTCACTAAAAAGCATTGGATGTTAGAGGGCCTGTGGTTTGTATCAGTTTCAGTAGCAGAGTTGACCTAGATATGGTCCGTATGTGTAGGACACACAGTTTTTTTGTTCTGAGCACACTCACGTTTTCTGCCTTATTAGAGACTCTAGAAAGCAAGAGCGTGCTTCTTGCTCTAAAGCAGAGTGTGTTTCATGGATGAGAAGTGTGCTGAGTGTTTCCCTTCAAAAACGGAGTTAAATGCCAGGCACTGTGTCTTCCTACAAGCAAGACTTCGTTTCGGGTAAACGCAGTCACTTTTGAGCTCAAACGAAGCCACATGGTTCACAAAGCTCACACGTTTCTCGCTCTTCACTGAAAAGCATTGGATGTTAGAGGGCCTGTGGTTTGTATCAGTTTCAGTAGCAGAGTTAAGCTAGATATGGTCCGTGTGTGTAGGAAACACAGTTCTTTTGTTCTGAGCACACTCACGTTTCCCGCCTTATTAGAGACTCTAGAAAGCAAGAGCGTGCTTCTTGCTCTAAAGCAGAGTGTGATTCATGGATGAGAAGTGTGCTGTGTGTTTCCCTTCAGAAACGGAGTTAAATGCCAGGCTCTATGTCTTCCTACAAGCAAGACTTCGTTTCGGGTAAACGCAGTCACTTTTGAGCTCAAACGAAGCCACATGGTTCATGAAGCTCACACGTTTCTCGCTCTTCACTGAAAAGCATTGGATGTTAGAGGGCCTGTGGTTTGTATCAGTTTCAGAAGCAGAGTTGAACTAGATATGGTCCGTGTGTGTAGGAAATACAGTTCTTTTGTTCTGAGCACACTCACATTTCCCACCTTATTAGAGACTCTAGAAAGCAAGAGCGTGCTTCTTGCTCTAAAGCAGAGTGTGTTTCATGGATGAGAAGTGTGCTGTGTGTTTCCCTTCAGAAACGGAGTTAAATGACAGGCTCTGTGTCTTCCTACAAGCAAGACTTCATTTCGGGTAAACACAGTCACTTTTGAGCTCAAACGAAGCCACATGGTTCATGAAGCTCACACGTTTCTCGCTCTTCACTGAAAAGCATTGGATGTTAGAGGGCCTGTGGTTTGTATCAGTTTCAGAAGCAGAGTTGAACTAGATATGGTCCGTGTGTGTAGGAAACACAGTTCTTTTGTTCTGAGCACACTCACGTTTCCCGCCTTATTAGAGACTCTAGAAAGCAAGAGCGTGCTTCTTGCTCTAAAGCAGAGTGTGTTTCATGGATGAGAAGTGTGCTGTGTGTTTCCCTTCAGAAACGGAGTTAAATGCCAGGCTCTGTGTCTTCCTACAAGCAAGATTTCGTTTCGGGTAAACGCAGTCAATATTGAGCTCAAAGGAAGCCACATGGTTCATGAAGGTCACACGTTTCTCGCTCTTCACTGAAAAGCATTGGATGTTAGTGGGCCTGTGGTTTGTGTCAGTTTCAGAAGCAGAGTTGAACTAGATATGGTCCGTGTGTGTAGGAAACACAGTTCTTTGTTCTGAGCACACTCACGTTTCCCGCCTTATTAGAGACTCTAGAAAGCAAGAGCGTGCTTCTTGCTCTAAAGCAGAGTGTGTTTCATGGACGAGAAGTGAGTTGTGTGTTTCCATTCAGAAACGGAGTTAAATGCCAGGCTCTGTGTCTTCCTACAAGCAAGACTTCGTTTCGGGTAAACGCAGTCACTTTTGAGCTCAAACGAAGCCACATGGTTCATGAAGCTCACACGTTTCTTGCTCTTCACTGAAAAGCACTGGATGTTAGAGGGCCTGTGGTGTGTATCAGTTTCAGTAGCAGAGTTGAACTAGATATGGTCCGTGTGTGTAGGAAACACAGTTCTTTTGTTCTGAGCACACTCACGTTTCCCGCATTATTAGAGACTCTAGAAAGCAAGAGCGTGCTTCTTGCTCTAAAACAGAGTGTGTTTCATGGATGAGAAGTGTGCTCTGTGTTTCTCTTCAGAAACGGAGTTAAATGCCAGGCTCTGTGTCTTCCTACAAGCAAGACTTCGTTTCGGGTAAACGGAGTCACTTTTGAGCTCAAACGAAGCCACATGGTTCATGAAGCTCACACGTTTCTCGCTCTTCACTGAAAAGCATTGGATGTTAGAGGGCCTGTGGTTTGTATCAGTTTCAGAAGCAGAGTTGAACTAGATATGGTCCGTGTGTGTAGGAAACACAGTTCTTTTGTTCTGAGCACACTCACATTTCCAGCCTTATTAGAGACTCTAGAAAGCAAGAGCGTGCTTCTTGCTCTAAAGCAGTGTGTGTTTCATGGATGAGAAGTGTGCTGTGTGTTTCCCTTCAGAAACGGAGTTAAATGCCAGGCTCTGTGTCTTCCTACAAGCAAGACTTCGTTTCGGGTAAACACAGTCACTTTTGAGCTCAAACGTAGCCACATGGTTCTCGAAGCTCACACGTTTCTCGCTTTTCACTAAAAAGCATTGGATGTTAGAGGGCCTGTGGTTTGTATCAGTTTCAGTAGCAGAGTTGAACTAGATATGGTCCGTGTGTGTAGGAAACACAGTTCTTTTGTTCTGAGCACACTCACTTTTCCCGCCTTATTAGAGACTCTAGAAAGCAAGAGCGTGCTTCTTGCTCTAAAGCAGAGTGTGATTCATGGATGAGAAGTGTGCTGTGTGTTTCCCTTCAGAAACGGAGTTAAATGCCAGGCTCTGTGTCTTCCTACAAGCAAGACTTCGTTTCGGGTAAACGCAGTCACTTTTGAGCTCAAAGGAAGCCACATGGTTCACGAAGCTCACACGTTTCTCGCTCTTCACTGAAACACATTGGATGTTAGAGGGCCTGTGGTTGGTATCAGTTTCAGAAGCAGAGTTGAACTAGATATGGTCCGTGTGTGTAGGAAACACAGTTTTTTTTTTCTGAGCACAGTCACGTTTTCCGCCTTATAAGAGACTCTAGAAAGCAAGAGCGTGCTTCTTGCTCTAAAGCAGAGTGTGTTTCATGGATGAGAAGTGTGCTGTGTGTTTCCCTTCAGAAACGGAGTTAAATGCCAGGGTCTGTGTCTTCCTACAAGCAAGACTTCGTTTCGGGTAAACACAGTCACTTTTGAGCTCAAACGAAGCCACATGGTTCACAAAGCTCACACGTTTCTCGCTTTTCACTAAAAAGCATTGGATGTTAGAGGGCCTGTGGTTTGTATCAGTTTCAGTAGCAGAGTTGACCTAGATATGGTCCGTGTGTGTAGGACACACAGTTTTTTGTTCTGAGCACACTCACGTTTTCCGCCTTATTAGAGACTCTAGAAAGCAAGAGCGTGCTTCTTGCTCTAAAGCAGAGTGTGTTTCATGGATGAGAAGTGTGCTGTGTGTTTCCCTTCAGAAACGGAGTTAAATGCCAGGCTCTATGTCTTCCTACAAGCAAGACTTCGTTTCGGGTAAACGCAGTCACTTTTGAGCTCAAACGAAGCCACATGGTTCATGAAGCTCACACGTTTCTCGCTCTTCACTGAAAAGCATTGGATGTTAGAGGGCCTGTGGTTTGTATCAGTTTCAGAAGCAGAGTTGAACTAGATATGGTCCGTGTGTGTAGGAAATACAGTTCTTTTGTTCTGAGCACACTCACATTTCCCACCTTATTAGAGACTCTAGAAAGCAAGAGCGTGCTTCTTGCTCTAAAGCAGAGTGTGTTTCATGGATGAGAAGTGTGCTGTGTGTTTCCCTTCAGAAACAGAGTTAAATGACAGGCTCTGTGTCTTCCTACAAGCAAGACTTCATTTCGGGTAAACACAGTCACTTTTGAGCTCAAACGAAGCCACATGGTTCATGAAGCTCACACGTTTCTCGCTCTTCACTGAAAAGCATTGGATGTTAGAGGGCCTGTGGTTTGTATCAGTTTCAGAAGCAGAGTTGAACTAGATATGGTCCGTGTGTGTAGGAAACACAGTTCTTTTGTTCTGAGCACACTCACGTTTCCCGCCTTATTAGAGACTCTAGAAAGCAAGAGCGTGCTTCTTGCTCTAAAGCAGAGTGTGTTTCATGGATGAGAAGTGTGCTGTGTGTTTCCCTTCAGAAACGGAGTTAAATGCCAGGCTCTGTGTCTTCCTACAAGCAAGATTTCGTTTCGGGTAAACGCAGTCAATATTGAGCTCAAAGGAAGCCACATGGTTCATGAAGGTCACACGTTTCTCGCTCTTCACTGAAAAGCATTGGATGTTAGTGGGCCTGTGGTTTGTGTCAGTTTCAGAAGCAGAGTTGAACTAGATATGGTCCGTGTGTGTAGGAAACACAGTTCTTTGTTCTGAGCACACTCACGTTTCCCGCCTTATTAGAGACTCTAGAAAGCAAGAGCGTGCTTCTTGCTCTAAAGCAAAGTGTGTTTCATGGACGAGAAGTGAGTTGTGTGTTTCCATTCAGAAACGGAGTTAAATGCCAGGCTCTGTGTCTTCCTACAAGCAAGACTTCGTTTCGGGTAAACGCAGTCACTTTTGAGCTCAAACGAAGCCACATGGTTCATGAAGCTCACACGTTTCTTGCTCTTCACTGAAAAGCACTGGATGTTAGAGGGCCTGTGGTGTGTATCAGTTTCAGTAGCAGAGTTGAACTAGATATGGTCCGTGTGTGTAGGAAACACAGTTCTTTTGTTCTGAGCACACTCACGTTTCCCGCATTATTAGAGACTCTAGAAAGCAAGAGCGTGCTTCTTGCTCTAAAACAGAGTGTGTTTCATGGATGAGAAGTGTGCTCTGTGTTTCTCTTCAGAAACGGAGTTAAATGCCAGGCTCTGTGTCTTCCTACAAGCAAGACTTCGTTTCGGGTAAACGCAGTCACTTTTGAGCTCAAACGAAGCCACATGGTTCATGAAGCTCACACGTTTCTCGCTCTTCACTGAAAAGCATTGGATGTTAGAGGGCCTGTGGTTTGTATCAGTTTCAGAAGCAGAGTTGAACTAGATATGGTCCGTGTGTGTAGGAAACACAGTTCTTTTGTTCTGAGCACACTCACATTTCCAGCCTTATTAGAGACTCTAGAAAGCAAGAGCGTGCTTCTTGCTCTAAAGCAGTGTGTGTTTCATGGATGAGAAGTGTGCTGTGTGTTTCCCTTCAGAAACGGAGTTAAATGCCAGGCTCTGTGTCTTCCTACAAGCAAGACTTCGTTTCGGGTAAACACAGTCACTTTTGAGCTCAAACGTAGCCACATGGTTCTCGAAGCTCACACGTTTCTCGCTTTTCACTAAAAAGCATTGGATGTTAGAGGGCCTGTGGTTTCTATCAGTTTCAGTAGCAGAGTTGAACTAGATATGGTCCGTGTGTGTAGGAAACACAGTTCTTTTGTTCTGAGCACACTCACTTTTCCCGCCTTATTAGACACTCTAGAAAGCAAGAGCGTGCTTCTTGCTCTAAAGCAGAGTGTGATTCATGGATGAGAAGTGTGCTGTGTGTTTCCCTTCAGAAACGGAGTTAAATGCCAGGCTCTGTGTCTTCCTACAAGCAAGACTTCGTTTCGGGTAAACGCAGTCACTTTTGAGCTCAAAGGAAGCCACATGGTTCACGAAGCTCACACGTTTCTCGCTCTTCACTGAAACACATTGGATGTTAGAGGGCCTGTGGTTGGTATCAGTTTCAGAAGCAGAGTTGAACTAGATATGGTCCGTGTGTGTAGGAAACACAGTTCTTTTTTTCTGAGCACACTCACGTTTTCCGCCTTATAAGAGACTCTAGAAAGCAAGAGCGTGCTTCTTGCTCTAAAGCAGAGTGTGTTTCATGGATGAGAAGTGTGCTGTGTGTTTCCCTTCAGAAACGGAGTTAAATGCCAGGGTCTGTGTCTTCCTACAAGCAAGACTTCGTTTCGGGTAAACACAGTCACTTTTGAGCTCAAACGAAGCCACATGGTTCACAAAGCTCACACGTTTCTCGCTTTTCACTAAAAAGCATTGGATGTTAGAGGGCCTGTGGTTTGTATCAGTTTCAGTAGCAGAGTTGACCTAGATATGGTCCGTGTGTGTAGGACACACAGTTTTTTGTTCTGAGCACACTCACGTTTTCCGCCTTATTAGAGACTCTAGAAAGCAAGAGCGTGCTTCTTGCTCTAAAGCAGAGTGTGTTTCATGGATGAGAAGTGTGCTGTGTGTTTCCCTTCAAAAACGGAGTTAAATGCCAGGCACTGTGTCTTCCTACAAGCAAGATTTCCTTTCGGGTAAACGCAGTCACTTTTGAGCTCAAACGAAGCCACATGGTTCATGAAGCTCACACGTTTCTCGGTCTTCACTGAAAAGCATTGGATGTTAGAGGGCCTGTGGTTTGTATCACTTTCAGAAGCAGAGTTGAACTAGATATGGTCCGTGTGTGTAGGAAACACAGTTCTTTTGTTCTGAGCACACTCACATTTCCCACCTTATTAGAGACCCTAGAAAGCAAGAGCGTGCTTCTTGCTCTAAAGCAGTGTGTGTTTCATGGATGAGAAGTGTGCTGTGTGTTTCCCTTCAGAAACGGAGTTAAATGCTAGGCTCTGTGTCTTCCTACAAGCAAGACTTCATTTCGGGTAAACACTGTCACTTTTGAGCTCAAAGGAAGCCACATGGTTCATGAAGCTCACACGTTTCTCGCTCTTCACTAAAAAGCATTGGATGTTAGAGGGCCTGTGGTTTGTATCAGTTTCAGAAGCAGAGTTGAACTAGATATGGTCCGTGTGTGTAGGAAACACAGTTCTTTTGTTTGAGCACACACACGTTTCCCGCCTTATTAGAGACTCTAGAAAGCAAGAGCGTGCTTCTTGCTCTAAAACAGAGTGTGTTTCATGGATGAGAAGTGTGCTCTGTGTTTCTCTTCAGAAACGGAGTTAAATGCCAGGCTCTGAGTCTTCCTACAAGCAAGACTTCGTTTTGGGTAAACGCAGTCACTTTTGAGCTCAAACGAAGCCACATGGTTTTCGAAGCTCACACGTTTCTCGCTCTTCACTGAAAAGCACTGGATGTTAGAGGGCCTGTGGTGTGTATCAGTTTCAGTAGCAGAGTTGAACTAGATATGGTCCGTGTGTGTAGGAAACACAGTTCTTTTTTTCTGAGCACACTCACGTTTCCCGCATTATTAGAGACTCTAGAAAGCAAGAGCGTGCTTCTTGCTCTAAAACAGAGTGTGTTTCATGGATGAGAAGTGTGCTCTGTGTTTCTCTTCAGAAACGGAGTTAAATGCCAGGCTCTGTGTCTTCCTACAAGCAAGACTTCGTTTCGGGTAAACGCAGTCACTTTTGAGCTCAAACGAAGCCACATGGTTCACAAAGATCACATGTTTCTCGCTCTTCACTGAAAAGCACTGGATGTTAGAGGGCCTGTGGTTTGTATCAGTTTCAGAAGCAGAGTTGAACTAGATATGGTCCGTGCGTGTAGGAAACACATTTCTTTTGTTCTGAGCACACTCACGTTTCCTGCCTTATTAGAGACTCTAGAAAGCAAGTGCGTGCTTCTTGCTCTAAAGCAGAGTGTGTTTCATGGATGAGAAGTGTGCTGTGTGTTTCCCTTCAGAAACGGAGTTAAATGCCAGGCTCTGTGTCTTCCTACAAGCAAGAATTCGTTTCAGGTAAACGCAGTCACTTTTGAGCTCAAAGAAGCCACATGGTTCATGAAGCTCACACGTTTCTCGCTCTTCACTGAAAAGCATTGGATGTTAGAGGGCCTGTGGTTTGTATCAGTTTCAGAAGCAGAGTTGAACTAGATATGGTCCGTGTGTGTAGGAAACACAGTTCTTTTGTTCTGAGCACACTCACATTTCCAGCCTTATTAGAGACTCTAGAAAGCAAGAGCGTGCTTCTTGCTCTAAAGCAGAGTGTGATTCATGGATGAGAAGTGTGCTGTGTGTTTCCCTTCAGAAACGGAGTTAAATGCCAGGCTCTGTGTCTTCCTACAAGCAAGACTTCGTTTCGGGTAAACACAGTCACTTTTGAGCTCAAACGAAGCCACATGGTTCACGAAGCTCACAAGTTTCTCGCTCTTAACTGAAAAGCATTGGATGTTAGAGGGCCTGTGGTTTGTATCAGTTTCAGAAGCAGAGTTGAACTAGATATGGTCCGTGTGTGTAGGAAACACAGTTCTTTTGTTTGAGCACACACACGTTTCCCGCCTTATTAGAGACTCTAGAAAGCAAGTGCGTGCTTCTTGCTCTAAAGCAGAGTGTCTTTCATGGATGAGAAGTGTGCTGTGTGTTTCCCTTCAAAAACGGAGTTAAATGCCAGGCACTGTGTCTTCCTACAAGCAAGACTTCGTTTCGGGTAAACGCAGTCACTTTTGAGCTCAAACGAAGCCACATGGTTCATGAAGCTCACACGTTTCTCGGTCTTCACTGAAAAGCATTGGATGTTAGAGGGCCTGTGGTTTGTATCACTTTCAGAAGCAGAGTTGAACTAGATATGGTCCGTGTGTGTAGGAAACACAGTTCTTTTGTTCTGAGCACACTCACATTTCCCACCTTATTAGAGACCCTAGAAAGCAAGAGCGTGCTTCTTGCTCTAAAGCAGTGTGTGTTTCATGGATGAGAAGTGTGCTGTGTGTTTCCCTTCAGAAACGGAGTTAAATGCCAGGCTCTGTGTCTTCCTACAAGCAAGACTTCATTTCGGGTAAACACAGTCACTTTTGAGCTCAAAGGAAGCCACATGGTTCATGAAGCTCACACGTTTCTCGCTCTTCACTGAAAAGCATTGGATGTTAGAGGGCCTGTGGTTTGTATCAGTTTCAGAAGCAGAGTTGACCTAGATATGGTCCGTGTGTGTAGGAAACACAGTTCTTTTGTTCTGAGCACACTCACTTTTCCAGCCTTATTAGAGACTCTAGAAAGCAAGAGCGTGCTTCTTGCTCTAAAGCAGAGTGTGTTTCATGGATGAGAAGTATGCTGTGTGTTTCCCTTCAGAAACGGAGTTAAATGCCAGGCTCTGTGTCTTCCTACAAGCAAGGCTTCGTTTCGGGTAAACGCAGTCACTTTTGAACTCAAACGAAGCCACATGGTTCACGAAGCTCACACGTTTCTTGCTCTTCACTGAAAAGCACTGGATGTTAGAGGGCCTGTGGTGTGTATCAGTTTCAGTAGCAGAGTTGAACTAGATATGGTCGGTGTGTGTAGGAAACACAGTTCTTTTTTTCTGAGCACACTCACGTTTCCCGCATTATTAGAGACTCTAGAAAGCAAGAGCGTGCTTCTTGCTCTAAAACAGAGTGTGTTTCACGGATGAGAAGTGTGCTCTGTGTTTCCCTTCAGAAACGGAGTTAAATGCCAGGCTCTGTGTCTTCCTACAAGCAAGACTTCATTTCGGGTAAACACAGTCACTTTTGAGCTCAAAGGAAGCCACATGGTTCATGAAGCTCACACGTTTCTCGCTCTTCACTGAAAAGCATTGGATGTTAGAGGGCCTGTGGTTTGTATCAGTTTCAGAAGCAGAGTTGACCTAGATATGGTCCGTGTGTGTAGGAAACACAGTTCTTTTGTTCTGAGCACACTCACTTTTCCAGCCTTATTAGAGACTCTAGAAAGCAAGAGCGTGCTTCTTGCTCTAAAGCAGAGTGTGTTTCATGGATGAGAAGTATGCTGTGTGTTTCCCTTCAGAAACGGAGTTAAATGCCAGGCTCTGTGTCTTCCTACAAGCAAGGCTTCGTTTCGGGTAAACGCAGTCACCTTTGAGCTCAAACGAAGCCACATGGTTCACGAAGCTCACACGTTTCTTGCTCTTCACTGAAAAGCACTGGATGTTAGAGGGCCTGTGGTGTGTATCAGTTTCAGTAGCAGAGTTGAACTAGATATGGTCCGTGTGTGTAGGAAACACAGTTCTTTTTTTCTGAGCACACTCACGTTTCCCGCATTATTAGAGACTCTAGAAAGCAAGAGCGTGCTTCTTGCTCTAAAACAGAGTGTGTTTCATGGATGAGAAGTGTGCTCTGTGTTTCTCTTCAGAAACGGAGTTAAATGCCAGGCTCTGTGTCTTCCTACAAGCAAGACTTCGTTTCGGGTAAACGCAGTCACTTTTGAGCTCAAACGAAGCCACATGGTTCACGAAGCTCACAAGTTTTTCGCTCTTCACTGAAAAGCATTGGATGTTAGAGGGCCTGTGGTTTGTATCAGTTTCAGAAGCAGAGTTGAACTAGATATGGTCCGTGTGTGTAGGAAACACAGTTCTTTTGTTCTGAGCACACTCACGTTTCCCGCCATATTAGAGACACTAGAAAGCAAGAGCGTGCTTCTTGCTCTAAAGCAGAGTGTGTTTCATGGATGAGAAGTGTGCTGTGTGTTTCCCTTCAGAAACGGAGTTAAATGCCAGGCTCTGTGTCTTCCTACAAGCAAGACTTCTTTTCGGGTAAACGCAGTCACTTTTGAGCTCAAACGAAGCCACATGGTTCACGAAGTTCACACGTTTCTCGCTATTCACTGAAAAGCACTGGATGTTAGCGGGCCTGTGGTTTGTATCAGTTTCTGTAGCAGAGTTGAACTAGATATGGTCCGTGTGTGTAGGACACACAGTTTTTTTGTTCTGAGCACACTCACGTTTTCCGCCTTATTAGAGACTCTAGAAAGCAAGAGCGTGCTTCTTGCTCTAAAGCAGAGTGTGTTTCATGGATGAGAAGTGTGCTGTGTGTTTCCCTTCAAAAACGGAGTTAAATGCCAGGCACTGTGTCTTCCTACAAGCAAGACTTCGTTTCGGGTAAACACAGTCACTTTTGAGCTCAAACGAAGCCACATGGTTCACGAAGCTCACAAGTTTCTCGCTCTTAACTGAAAAGCATTGGATGTTAGAGGGCCTGTGGTTTGTATCAGTTTCAGAAGCAGAGTTGAACTAGATATGGTCCGTGTGTGTAGGAAACACAGTTCTTTTGTTTGAGCACACACACGTTTCCCGCCTTATTAGAGACTCTAGAAAGCAAATGCGTGCTTCTTGATCTAAAGCAGAGTGTCTTTCATGGATGAGAAGTGTGTTGTGTGTTTCCATTCAGAAACGGAGTTAAATGCCAGGCTCTGAGTCTTCCTACAAGCAAGACTTCGTTTTGGGTAAACGCAGTCACTTTTGAGCTCAAACGAAGCCACATGGTTCTCGAAGCTCACACGTTTCTCGCTCTTCACTGAAAAGCACTGGATGTTAGAGGGCCTGTGGTGTGTATCAGTTTCAGTAGCAGAGTTGAACTAGATATGGTCCGTGTGTGTAGGAAACACAGTTCTTTTTTTCTGAGCACACTCACGTTTCCCGCATTATTAGAGACTCTAGAAAGCAAGAGCGTGCTTCTTGCTCTAAAACAGAGTGTGTTTCACGGATGAGAAGTGTGCTCTGTGTTTCCCTTCAGAAACGGAGTTAAATGCCAGGCTCTGTGTCTTCCTACAAGCAAGACTTCATTTCGGGTAAACACAGTCACTCTTGAGCTCAAAGGAAGCCACATGGTTCATGAAGCTCACATGTTTCTCGCTCTTCACTGAAAAGCATTGGATGTTAGAGGGCCTGTGGTTTGTATCAGTTTCAGAAGCAGAGTTGACCTAGATATGGTCCGTGTGTGTAGGAAACACAGTTTTTTTGTTCTGAGCACACTCACGTTTTCCGCCTTATTAGAGACTCTAGAAAGCAAGAGCGTGCTTCTTGCTCTAAAGCAGAGTGTGTTTCATGGATGAGAAGTGTGCTGTGTGTTTCCCTTCAAAAACGGAGTTAAATGCCAGGCACTGTGTCTTCCTACAAGCAAGACTTCGTTTCGGGTAAACGGAGTCACTTTTGAGCTCAAAAGAAGCCACATGGTTCACGAAGCTCACAAGTTTCTCGCTCTTCACTGAAAAGCATTGGATGTTAGAGGGCCTGTGGTTTGTATCAGTTTCAGAAGCAGAGTTAAACTAGATATGGTCCGTGTGTGTAGGAAACACAGTTCTTTTGTTCTGAGCACACTCACGTTTCCCGCCTTATTAGAGACTCTAGAAAGCAAGTGCGTGCTTCTTGCTCTAAAGCAGAGTGTCTTTCATGGATGAGAAGTGTGTTGTGTGTTTCCATTCAGAAACGGAGTTAAATGCCAGGCTCTGAGTCTTCCTACAAGCAAGACTTCGTTTTGGGTAAATGCAGTCACTTTTGAGCTCAAACGAAGCCACATGGTTCTCGAAGCTCACACGTTTCTCGCTCTTCACTGAAAAGCACTGGATGTTAGAGGGCCTGTGGTGTGTATCAGTTTCAGTAGCAGAGTTGAACTAGATATGGTCCGTGTGTGTAGGAAACACAGTTCTTTTTTTCTGAGCACACTCACGTTTCCCGCATTATTAGAGACTCTAGAAAGCAAGAGCGTGCTTCTTGCTCTAAAACAGAGTGTGTTTCATGGATGAGAAGTGTGCTCTGTGTTTCTCTTCAGAAACGGAGTTAAATGCCAGGCTCTGTGTCTTCCTACAAGCAAGACTTCGTTTCGGGTAAACGCAGTCACTTTTGAGCTCAAACAAAGCCACATGGTTCACGAAGATCACACGTTTCTCGCTCTTCACTGAAAAGCACTGGATGTTAGAGGGCCTGTGGTTTGTATCAGTTTCAGAAGCAGAGTTGAACTAGATATGGTCCGTGCGTGTAGGAAACACATTTCTTTTGTTCTGAGCACACTCACGTTTCCTGCCTTATTAGAGACTCTAGAAAGCAAGTGCGTGCTTCTTGCTCTAAAGCAGAGTGTGTTTCATGGATGAGAAGTGTGCTGTGTGTTTCCCTTCAGAAACGGAGTTAAATGCCAGGCTCTGTGTCTTCCTACAAGCAAGACTTCGTTTCGGGTAAACACAGTCACTTTTGAGCTCAAACGAAGCCACATGGTTCACAAAGCTCACACGTTTCTCGCTTTTCACTGAAAAGCATTGGATGTTAGAGGGCCTGTGGTTAGTATCAGTTTCAGTAGCAGAGTTGACCTAGAAATGGTCCGTGTGTGTAGGACACACAGTTTTTTTGTTCTGAGCACACTCACGTTTTCTGCCTTATTAGAGACTCTAGAAAGCAAGAGCGTGCTTCTTGCTCTAAAGCAGAGTGTGTTTCATGGATGAGAAGTGTGCTGTGTGTTTCCCTTCAAAAACGGAGTTAAATGCCAGGCACTGTGTCTTCCTACAAGCAAGACTTCGTTTCGGGTAAACGGAGTCACTTTTGATCTCAAAAGAAGCCACATGGTTCACGAAGCTCACAAGTTTCTCGCTCTTCACTGAAAAGCATTGGATGTTAGAGGGCCTGTGGTTTGTATCAGTTTCAGAAGCAGAGTTGAACTAGATATGGTCCGTGTGTGTAGGAAACACAGTTCTTTTGTTCTGAGCACACTCACGTTTCCCGCCTTATTAGAGACTCTAGAAAGCAAGTGCGTGCTTCTTGCTCTAAAGCAGAGTGTCTTTCATGGATGAGAAGTGTGTTGTGTGTTTCCATTCAGAAACGGAGTTAAATGCCAGGCTCTGAGTCTTCCTACAAGCAAGACTTCGTTTTGGGTAAATACAGTCACTTTTGAGCTCAAACGAAGCCACATGGTTCTCGAAGCTCACACGTTTCTCGCTCTTCACTGAAAAGCACTGGATGTTAGAGGGCCTGTGGTGTGTATCAGTTTCAGTAGCAGAGTTGAACTAGATATGGTCCGTGTGTGTAGGAAACACAGTTCTTTTTTTCTGAGCACACTCACGTTTCCCGCATTATTATAGACTCTAGAAAGCAAGAGCGTGCTTCTTGCTCTAAAACAGAGTGTGTTTCATGGATGAGAAGTGTGCTCTGTGTTTCTCTTCAGAAACGGAGTTAAATGCCAGGCTCTGTGTCTTCCTACAAGCAAGACTTCGTTTCGGGTAAACGCAGTCACTTTTGAGCTCAAACGAAGCCACATGGTTCACGAAGATCACACGTTTCTCGCTCTTCACTGAAAAGCACTGGATGTTAGAGGGCCTGTGGTTTGTATCAGTTTCAGAAGCAGAGTTGAACTAGATATGGTCCGTGCGTGTAGGAAACACATTTCTTTTGTTCTGAGCACACTCACGTTTCCTGCCTTATTAGAGACTCTAGAAAGCAAGTGCGTGCTTCTTGCTCTAAAGCAGAGTGTGTTTCATGCATGAGAAGTGTGCTGTGTGTTTCCCTTCAGAAACGGAGTTCAATGCCAGGCTCTGTGTCTTCCTACAAGCAAGAATTCGTTTCAGGTAAACGCAGTCACTTTTGAGCTCAAACGAAGCCACATGGTTCATGAAGCTCACACGTTTCTCGCTCTTCACTGAAAAGCATTGGATGTTAGAGGGCCTGTGGTTTGTATCAGTTTCAGAAGCAGAGTTGAACTAGATATGGTCCGTGTGTGTAGGAAACACAGTTCTTTTGTTCTGAGCACACTCACGTTTCCAGCCTTATTAGAGATTCTAGAAAGCAAGAGCGTGCTTCTTGCTCTAAAGCAGAGTGTGATTCATGGATGAGAAGTGTGCTGTGTGTTTCCCTTCAGAAACGGAGTTAAATGCCAGGCTCTGTGTCTTCCTACAAGCAAGACTTCGTTTCGGGTAAACGCAGTCACTTTTGAGCTCAAACGAAGCCACATGGTTCACGAAGCTCACACGTTTCTCGCTCTTCACTGAAAAACATTGGATGTTAGAGGGCCTGTGGTTGGTATCAGTTTCAGAAGCAGAGTTGAACTAGATATGGTCCGTGTGTATAGGAAACACAGTTCTTTTTTTCTGAGCACACTCACGTTTCCCGCCTTATTAGAGACTCTAGAAAGCAAGAGCGTGCTTCTTGCTCTAAAGCAGAGTGTGTTTCATGGATGAGAAGTGTGCTGTGTGTTTCCCTTCAGAAACGGAGTTAAATGCCAGGCTCTGTGTCTTCCTACAAGCAAGACTTCGTTTCGGGTAAACACAGTCACTTTTGAGCTCAAACGAAGCCACATGGTTCACAAAGCTCACACGTTTCTCGCTTTTCACTAAAAAGCATTGGATGTTATAGGGCCTGTGGTTTGTATCAGTTTCAGTAGCAGAGTTGATCTAGAAATGGTCCGTGTGTGTAGGACACACAGTTTTTTTGTTCTGAGCACACTCACGTTTTCCGCCTTATTAGAGACTCTAGAAAGCAAGAGCGTGCTTCTTGCTCTAAAGCAGAGTGTGTTTCATGGATGAGAAGTGTGCTGTGTGTTTCCCTTCAAAAACGGAGTTAAATGCCAGGCACTGTGTCTTCCTACAAGCAAGACTTCGTTTCGGGTAAACGGAGTCACTTTTGAGCTCAAAAGAAGCCACATGGTTCACGAAGCTCACAAGTTTCTCGCTCTTCACTGAAAAGCATTGGATGTTAGAGGGCCTGTGGTTTGTATCAGTTTCAGAAGCAGAGTTGAACTAGATATGGTCCGTGTGTAGGAAACACAGTTCTTTTGTTCTGAGCACACTCACGTTTCCCGCCTTATTAGAGACTCTAGAAAGCAAGAGCATGCTTCTTGCTCTAAAGCAGAGTGTGTTTCATGGATGAGAAGTGTGCTGTGTGTTTCCCTTCAGAAACGGAGTTAAATGCCAGGCTCTGTGTCTTCCTACAAGCAAGACTTCGTTTCGGGTAAACGCAGTCACTTTTGAGCTCAAACGAAGCCACATGGTTCACGAAGTTCACACGTTTCTCGCTATTCACTGAAAAGCACTGGATGTTAGAGGGCCTGTGGTTTGTATCAGTTTCTGTAGCAGAGTTGAACTAGATATGGTCCGTGTGTGTAGGACACACAGTTTTTTTGTTCTGAGCACACTCACGTTTTCCACCTTATTAGAGACTCTAGAAAGCAAGAGCGTGCTTCTTGCTCTAAAGCAGAGTGTGTTTCATGGATGAGAAGTGTGCTGTGTGTTTCCCTTCAAAAACGGAGTTAAATGCCAGGCACTGTGTCTTCCTACAAGCAAGACTTCGTTTCGGGTAAACACAGTCACTTTTGAGCTCAAACGAAGCCACATGTTTCACGAAGCTCACAAGTTTCTCGCTCTTAACTGAAAAGCATTGGATGTTAGAGGGCCTGTGGTTTGTATCAGTTTCAGAAGCAGAGTTGAACTAGATATGGTCCGTGTGTGTAGGAAACACAGTTCTTTTGTTTGAGCACACACACGTTTCCCGCCTTATTAGAGACTCTAGAAAGCAAGTGCGTGCTTCTTGCTCTAAAGCAGAGTGTCTTTCATGGATGAGAAGTGTGTTGTGTGTTTCCATTCAGAAACGGAGTTAAATGCCAGGCTCTGAGTCTTCCTACAAGCAAGACTTCGTTTTGGGTAAACGCAGTCACTTTTGAGCTCAAACGAAGCCACATGGTTTTCGAAGCTCACACGTTTCTCGCTCTTCACTGAAAAGCACTGGATGTTAGAGGGCCTGTGGTGTGTATCAGTTTCAGTAGCAGAGTTGAACTAGATATGGTCCGTGTGTGTAGGAAACACAGTTCTTTTTTTCTGAGCACACTCACGTTTCCCGCATTATTAGAGACTCTAGAAAGCAAGAGCGTGCTTCTTGCTCTAAAACAGAGTGTGTTTCATGGATGAGAAGTGTGCTCTGTGTTTCTCTTCAGAAACGGAGTTAAATGCCAGGCTCTGTGTCTTCCTACAAGCAAGACTTCGTTTCGGGTAAACGCAGTCACTTTTGAGCTCAAACGAAGCCACATGGTTCACAAAGATCACATGTTTCTCGCTCTTCACTGAAAAGCACTGGATGTTAGAGGGCCTGTGGTTTGTATCAGTTTCAGAAGCAGAGTTGAACTAGATATGGTCCGTGCGTGTAGGAAACACATTTCTTTTGTTCTGAGCACACTCACGTTTCCTGCCTTATTAGAGACTCTAGAAAGCAAGTGCGTGCTTCTTGCTCTAAAGCAGAGTGTGTTTCATGGATGAGAAGTGTGCTGTGTGTTTCCCTTCAGAAACGGAGTTAAATGCCAGGCTCTGTGTCTTCCTACAAGCAAGAATTCGTTTCAGGTAAACGCAGTCACTTTTGAGCTCAAAGAAGCCACATGGTTCATGAAGCTCACACGTTTCTCGCTCTTCACTGAAAAGCATTGGATGTTAGAGGGCCTGTGGTTTGTATCAGTTTCAGAAGCAGAGTTGAACTAGATATGGTCCGTGTGTGTAGGAAACACAGTTCTTTTGTTCTGAGCACACTCACATTTCCAGCCTTATTAGAGACTCTAGAAAGCAAGAGCGTGCTTCTTGCTCTAAAGCAGAGTGTGATTCATGGATGAGAAGTGTGCTGTGTGTTTCCCTTCAGAAACGGAGTTAAATGCCAGGCTCTGTGTCTTCCTACAAGCAAGACTTCGTTTCGGGTAAACACAGTCACTTTTGAGCTCAAACGAAGCCACATGGTTCACGAAGCTCACAAGTTTCTCGCTCTTAACTGAAAAGCATTGGATGTTAGAGGGCCTGTGGTTTGTATCAGTTTCAGAAGCAGAGTTGAACTAGATATGGTCCGTGTGTGTAGGAAACACAGTTCTTTTGTTTGAGCACACACACGTTTCCCGCCTTATTAGAGACTCTAGAAAGCAAGTGCGTGCTTCTTGCTCTAAAGCAGAGTGTCTTTCATGGATGAGAAGTGTGCTGTGTGTTTCCCTTCAAAAACGGAGTTAAATGCCAGGCACTGTGTCTTCCTACAAGCAAGACTTCGTTTCGGGTAAACGCAGTCACTTTTGAGCTCAAACGAAGCCACATGGTTCATGAAGCTCACACGTTTCTCGGTCTTCACTGAAAAGCATTGGATGTTAGAGGGCCTGTGGTTTGTATCACTTTCAGAAGCAGAGTTGAACTAGATATGGTCCGTGTGTGTAGGAAACACAGTTCTTTTGTTCTGAGCACACTCACATTTCCCACCTTATTAGAGACCCTAGAAAGCAAGAGCGTGCTTCTTGCTCTAAAGCAGTGTGTGTTTCATGGATGAGAAGTGTGCTGTGTGTTTCCCTTCAGAAACGGAGTTAAATGCCAGGCTCTGTGTCTTCCTACAAGCAAGACTTCATTTCGGGTAAACACAGTCACTTTTGAGCTCAAAGGAAGCCACATGGTTCATGAAGCTCACACGTTTCTCGCTCTTCACTGAAAAGCATTGGATGTTAGAGGGCCTGTGGTTTGTATCAGTTTCAGAAGCAGAGTTGACCTAGATATGGTCCGTGTGTGTAGGAAACACAGTTCTTTTGTTCTGAGCACACTCACTTTTCCAGCCTTATTAGAGACTCTAGAAAGCAAGAGCGTGCTTCTTGCTCTAAAGCAGAGTGTGTTTCATGGATGAGAAGTATGCTGTGTGTTTCCCTTCAGAAACGGAGTTAAATGCCAGGCTCTGTGTCTTCCTACAAGCAAGGCTTCGTTTCGGGTAAACGCAGTCACTTTTGAACTCAAACGAAGCCACATGGTTCACGAAGCTCACACGTTTCTTGCTCTTCACTGAAAAGCACTGGATGTTAGAGGGCCTGTGGTGTGTATCAGTTTCAGTAGCAGAGTTGAACTAGATATGGTCCGTGTGTGTAGGAAACACAGTTATTTTTTTCTGAGCACACTCACGTTTCCCGCATTATTAGAGACTCTAGAAAGCAAGAGCGTGCTTCTTGCTCTAAAACAGAGTGTGTTTCATGGATGAGAAGTGTGCTCTGTGTTTCTCTTCAGAAACGGAGTTAAATGCCAGGCTCTGTGTCTTCCTACAAGCAAGACTTCGTTTCGGGTAAACGCAGTCACTTTTGAGCTCAAACGAAGCCACATGGTTCACGAAGCTCACAAGTTTCTCGCTCTTCACTGAAAAGCATTGGATGTTAGAGGGCCTGTGGTTTGTATCAGTTTCAGAAGCAGAGTTGAACTAGATATGGTCCGTGTGTGTAGGAAACACAGTTCTTTTGTTCTGAGCACACTCACGTTTCCCGCCTTATTAGAGACTCTAGAAAGCAAGAGCGTGCTTCTTGCTCTAAAGCAGAGTGTGTTTCATGGATGAGAAGTGTGCTGTGTGTTTCCCTTCAGAAACGGAGTTAAATGCCAGGCTCTGTGTCTTCCTACAAGCAAGACTTCGTTTCGGGTAAACGCAGTCACTTTTGAGCTCAAACGAAGCCACATGGTTCACGAAGTTCACACGTTTCTCGCTATTCACTGAAAAGCACTGGATGTTAGAGGGCCTGTGGTTTGTATCAGTTTCTGTAGCAGAGTTGAACTAGATATGGTCCGTGTGTGTAGGACACACAGTTTTTTTGTTCTGAGCACACTCACGTTTTCCGCCTTATTAGAGACTCTAGAAAGCAAGAGCGTGCTTCTTGCTCTAAAACAGAGTGTGTTTCACGGATGAGAAGTGTGCTCTGTGTTTCCCTTCAGAAACGGAGTTAAATGCCAGGCTCTGTGTCTTCCTACAAGCAAGACTTCATTTCGGGTAAACACAGTCACTCTTGAGCTCAAAGGAAGCCACATGGTTCATGAAGCTCACACGTTTCTCGCTCTTCACTGAAAAGCATTGGATGTTAGAGGGCCTGTGGTTTGTATCAGTTTCAGAAGCAGAGTTGACCTAGATATGGTCCGTGTGTGTAGGAAACACAGTTCTTTTGTTCTGAGCACACTCACTTTTCCAGCCTTATTAGAGACTCTAGAAAGCAAGAGCGTGCTTCTTGCTCTAAAGCAGAGTGTGTTTCATGGATGAGAAGTATGCTGTGTGTTTCCCTTCAGAAACGGAGTTAAATGCCAGGCTCTGTGTCTTCCTACAAGCAAGGCTTCGTTTCGGGTAAACGCAGTCACTTTTGAGCTCAAACGAAGCCACATGGTTCACGAAGCTCACACGTTTCTTGCTCTTCACTGAAAAGCACTGGATGTTAGAGGGCCTGTGGTGTGTATCAGTTTCAGTAGCAGAGTTGAACTAGATATGGTCCGTGTGTGTAGGAAACACAGTTCTTTTTTTCTGAGCACACTCACGTTTCCCGCATTATTATAGACTCTAGAAAGCAAGAGCGTGCTTCTTGCTCTAAAACAGAGTGTGTTTCATGGATGAGAAGTGTGCTCTGTGTTTCTCTTCAGAAACGGAGTTAAATGCCAGGCTCTGTGTCTTCCTACAAGCAAGACTTCGTTTCGGGTAAACGCAGTCACTTTTGAGCTCAAACGAAGCCACATGGTTCACGAAGCTCACACGTTTCTCGCTCTTCACTGAAAAACATTGGATGTTAGAGGGCCTGTGGTTGGTATCAGTTTCAGAAGCAGAGTTGAACTAGATATGGTCCGTGTGTATAGGAAACACAGTTCTTTTTTTCTGAGCACACTCACGTTTCCCGCCTTATTAGAGACTCTAGAAAGCAAGAGCGTGCTTCTTGCTCTAAAGCAGAGTGTGTTTCATGGATGAGAAGTGTGCTGTGTGTTTCCCTTCAGAAACGGAGTTAAATGCCAGGCTCTGTGTCTTCCTACAAGCAAGACTTCGTTTCGGGTAAACGGAGTCACTTTTGAGCTCAAAAGAAGCCACATGGTTCACGAAGCTCACAAGTTTCTCGCTCTTCACTGAAAAGCATTGGATGTTAGAGGGCCTGTGGTTTGTATCAGTTTCAGAAGCAGAGTTGAACTAGATATGGTCCGTGTGTGTAGGAAACACAGTTCTTTTGTTCTGAGCACTCTCACGTTTCCCGCCTTATTAGAGACTCTAGAAAGCAAGAGCATGCTTCTTGCTCTAAAGCAGAGTGTGTTTCATGGATGAGAAGTGTGCTGTGTGTTTCCCTTCAGAAACGGAGTTAAATGCCAGGCTCTGTGTCTTCCTACAAGCAAGACTTCGTTTCGGGTAAACGCAGTCACTTTTGAGCTCAAACGAAGCCACATGGTTCACGAAGTTCACACGTTTCTCGCTATTCACTGAAAAGCACTGGATGTTAGAGGGCCTGTGGTTTGTATCAGTTTCTGTAGCAGAGTTGAACTAGATATGGTCCGTGTGTGTAGGACACACAGTTTTTTTGTTCTGAGCACACTCACGTTTTCCGCCTTATTAGAGACTCTAGAAAGCAAGAGCGTGCTTCTTGCTCTAAAGCAGAGTGTGTTTCATGGATGAGAAGTGTGCTGTGTGTTTCCCTTCAAAAACGGAGTTAAATGCCAGGCACTGTGTCTTCCTACAAGCAAGACTTCGTTTCGGGTAAACACAGTCACTTTTGAGCTCAAACGAAGCCACATGGTTCACGAAGCTCACAAGTTTCTCAATCTTAACTGAAAAGCATTGGATGTTAGAGGGCCTGTGGTTTGTATCAGTTTCAGAAGCAGAGTTGAACTAGATATGGTCCGTGTGTGTAGGAAACACAGTTCTTTTGTTCTGAGCACTCTCACGTTTCCCGCCTTATTCGAGACTCTAGAAAGCAAGAGCGTGCTTCTTGCTCTAAAGCAGAGTGTCTTTCATGGATGAGAAGTGTGTTGTGTGTTTCCATTCAGAAACGGAGTTAAATGCCAGGCTCTGAGTCTTCCTACAAGCAAGACTTCGTTTTGGGTAAACGCAGTCACTTTTGAGCTCAAAGGAAGCCACATGGTTCTCGAAGCTCACACGTTTCTCGCTCTTCACTGAAAAGCACTGGATGTTAGAGGGCCTGTGGTGTGTATCAGTTTCAGTAGCAGAGTTGAACTAGATATGGTCCGTGTGTGTAGGAAACACAGTTCTTTTTTTCTGAGCACACTCACGTTTCCCGCATTATTAGAGACTCTAGAAAGCAAGAGCGTGCTTCTTGCTCTAAAACAGAGTGTGTTTCATGGATGAGAAGTGTGCTCTGTGTTTCTCTTCAGAAACGGAGTTAAATGCCAGGCTCTGTGTCTTCCTACAAGCAAGACTTCGTTTCGGGTAAACGCAGTCACTTTTGAGCTCAAACGAAACCACATGGTTCACGAAGATCACACGTTTCTCGCTCTTCACTGAAAAGCACTGGATGTTAGAGGGCCTGTGGTTTGTATCAGTTTCAGTAGCAGAGTTGAACTAGATATGGTCCGTGCGTGTAGGAAACACATTTCTTTTGTTCTGAGCACACTCACGTTTCCTGCCTTATTAGAGACTCTAGAAAGCAAGTGCGTGCTTCTTGCTCTAAAGCAGAGTGTGTTTCATGGATGAGAAGTGTGCTGTGTGTTTCCCTTCAGAAACGGAGTTAAATGCCAGGCTCTGTGTCTTCCTACAAGCAAGAATTCGTTTCAGGTAAACGCAGTCACTTTTGAGCTCAAAGAAGCCACATGGTTCATGAAGCTCACACGTTTCTCGCTCTTCACTGAAAAGCATTGGATGTTAGAGGGCCTGTGGTTTGTATCAGTTTCAGAAGCAGAGTTGAACTAGATATGGTCCGTGTGTGTAGGAAACACAGTTCTTTTGTTCTGAGCACACTCACATTTCCAGCCTTATTAGAGACTCTAGAAAGCAAGAGCGTGCTTCTTGCTCTAAAGCAGAGTGTGATTCATGGATGAGAAGTGTGCTGTGTGTTTCCCTTCAGAAACGGAGTTAAATGCCAGGCTCTGTGTCTTCCTACAAGCAAGACTTCGTTTCGGGTAAACACAGTCACTTTTGAGCTCAAAGGAAGCCACATGGTTCACGAAGCTCACACGTTTCTCGCTTTTCACTAAAAAGCATTGGATGTTAGAGGGCCTGTGGTTTCAATCAGTTTCAGTAGCAGAGTTGAACTAGATATGGTCCGTGTGTGTAGGAAACACAGTTCTTTTGTTCTGAGCACACTCACGTTTCCCGCATTATTAGAGACTCTAGAAAGCAAGAGCGTGCTTCTTGCTCTAAAGCAGAGTGTGATTCATGGATGAGAAGTGTGCTGTGTGTTTCCCTTCAGAAACGGAGTTAAATGCCAGGCTCTGTGTCTTCCTACAAGCAAGACTTCGTTTCGGGTAAACGCAGTCACTTTTGAGCTCAAACGAAGCCACATGGTTCACGAAGCTCACATGTTTCTCGCTCTTCACTGAAAAACATTGGATGTTAGAGGGCCTGTGGTTGGTATCAGTTTCAGAAGCAGAGTTGAACTAGATATGGTCCGTGTGTGTAGGAAACACAGTTCTTTTTTTCTGATCACACTCACGTTTCCCGCCTTATTAGAGGCTCTAGAAAGCAAGAGCGTGCTTCTTGCTCTAAAGCAGAGTGTGTTTCATGGATGAGAAGTGTGCTGTGTGTTTCCCTTCAGAAACGGAGTTAAAAGCCAGGCTCTGTGTCTTCCTACAAGCAAGACTTCGTTTCGGGTAAACGCAGTCACTTTTGAGTTCAAACGAAGCCACATGGTTCTCGAAGCTCACACGTTTCTCGCTCTTCACTGAAAAGCATTGGATGTTAGAGGGCCTGTGGTTTGTATCAGTTTCAGAAGCAGAGTTGAACTAGATATGGTCCGTGTGTGTAGGAAACACAGTTCTTTTGTTTGAGCACACACACGTTTCCCGCCTTATAAGAGACTCTAGAAAGCAAGTGCATGCTTCTTGCTCTAAAGCAGAGTGTCTTTCATGGATGAGAAGTGTGTTGTGTGTTTCCATTCAGAAACGGAGTTAAATGCCAGGCTCTGAGTCTTCCTACAAGCAAGACTTCGTTTTGGGTAAACGCAGTCACTTTTGAGCTCAAACGAAGCCACATGGTTCTCGAAGCTCACACGTTTCTCGCTCTTCACTGAAAAGCACTGGATGTTAGAGGGCCTGTGGTGTGTATCAGTTTCAGTAGCAGAGTTGAACTAGATATGGTCCGTGTGTGTAGGAAACACAGTTCCTTTTTTCTGAGCACACTCACGTTTCCCGCATTATTAGAGACTCTAGAAAGCAAGAGCGTGCTTCTTGCTCTAAAACAGAGTGTGTTTCACGGATGAGAAGTGTGCTCTGTGTTTCCCTTCAGAAACGGAGTTAAATGCCAGGCTCTGTGTCTTCCTACAAGCAAGACTTCATTTCGGGTAAACACAGTCACTCTTGAGCTCAAAGGAAGCCACATGGTTCATGAAGCTCACACGTTTCTCGCTCTTCACTGAAAAGCATTGGATGTTAGAGGGCCTGTGGTTTGTATCAGTTTCAGAAGCAGAGTTGACCTAGATATGGTCCGTGTGTGTAGGAAACACAGTTCTTTTGTTCTGAGCACACTCACTTTTCCAGCCTTATTAGAGACTCTAGAAAGCAAGAGCGTGCTTCTTGCTCTAAAGCAGAGTGTGTTTCATGGATGAGAAGTATGCTGTGTGTTTCCCTTCAGAAACGGAGTTAAATGCCAGGCTCTGTGTCTTCCTACAAGCAAGGCTTCGTTTCAGGTAAACGCAGTCACTTTTGAGCTCAAACGAAGCCACATGGTTCACGAAGCTCACACGTTTCTTGCTCTTCACTGAAAAGCACTGGATGTTAGAGGGCCTGTGGTGTGTATCAGTTTCAGTAGCAGAGTTGAACTAGATATGGTCCGTGTGTGTAGGAAACACAGTTCTTTTTTTCTGAGCACACTCACGTTTCCCGCATTATTAGAGACTCTAGAAAGCAAGAGCGTGCTTCTTGCTCTAAAACAGAGTGTGTTTCATGGATGAGAAGTGTGCTCTGTGTTTCTCTTCAGAAACGGAGTTAAATGCCAGGCTCTGTGTCTTCCTACAAGCAAGACTTCGTTTCGGGTAAACGCAGTCACTTTTGAGCTCAAACGAAGCCACATGGTTCACGAAGCTCACACGTTTCTCGCTCTTCACTGAAAAACATTGGATGTTAGAGGGCCTGTGGTTGGTATCAGTTTCAGAAGCAGAGTTGAACTAGATATGGTCCGTGTGTATAGGAAACACAGTTCTTTTTTTCTGAGCACACTCACGTTTCCCGCCTTATTAGAGACTCTAGAAAGCAAGAGCGTGCTTCTTGCTCTAAAGCAGAGTGTGTTTCATGGATGAGAAGTGTGCTGTGTGTTTCCCTTCAGAAACGGAGTTAAATGCCAGGCTCTGTGTCTTCCTACAAGCAAGACTTCGTTTCGGGTAAACGGAGTCACTTTTGAGCTCAAAAGAAGCCACATGGTTGACGAAGCTCACAAGTTTCTCGCTCTTCACTGAAAAGCATTGGATGTTAGAGGGCCTGTGGTTTGTATCAGTTTCAGAAGCAGAGTTGAACTAGATATGGTCCGTGTGTGTAGGAAACAAAGTTCTTTTGTTCTGAGCACACTCACGTTTCCCGCCTTATTAGAGACTCTAGAAAGCAAGAGCGTGCTTCTTGCTCTAAAGCAGGGTGTGATTCATGGATGAGAAGTGTGCTGTGTGTTTCCCTTCTGAAACGGAGTTAAATGCCAGGCTCTGTGTCTTCCTACAAGCAAGACTTCGTTTCGGGTAAACGCAGTCACTTTTGAGCTCAAACGAAGCCACATGGTTCACGAAGCTCACACGTTTCTCGCTCTTCACTGAAAAACATTGGATGTTAGTGGGCCTGTGGTTGATATCAGTTTCAGGAGCAGAGTTGAACTAGATATGGTCCGTGTGTGTAGGAAACACAGTTCTTTTTTTCTGAGCACACTCACGTTTCCCGCCTTATTCGAGACTCTAGAAAGCAAGAGCGTGCTTCTTGCTCTAAAGCAGAGTGTGTTTCATGGATGAGAAGTGTGCTGTGTGTTTCCCTTCAGAAACTGAGTTAAAAGCCAGGCTCTGTGTCTTCCTACAAGCAAGACTTCGTTTCGGGTAAACGCAGTCACTTTTGAGCTCAAACGAAGCCACATGGTTCTCGAAGCTCACACGTTTCTCGCTCTTCACTGAAAAGCATTGGATGTTAGAGGGCCTGTGGTTTGTATCAGTTTCAGTAGCAGAGTTGAACTATATATGGTCCGTGTGTGTAGGAAACTCAGTTCTTTTGTTCTGAGCACTCTCACGTTTCCCGCCTTATTAGAGACTCTAGAAAGCAAGAGCGTGCTTCTTGCTCTAAAGCAGAGTGTGTTTCATGGATGAGAAGTGTGCTGTGTGTTTCCCTTCAGAAACGGAGTTAAATGCCAGGCTCTGTGTCTTCCTACAAGCAAGACTTCGTTTCGGGTAAACGCAGTCACTTTTGAGCTCAAACGAAGCCACATGGTTCACGAAGCTCACACGTTTCTTGCTCTTCACTGAAAAGCACTGGATGTTAGAGGGCCTGTGGTGTGTATCAGTTTCAGTAGCAGAGTTGAACTAGATATGGTCCGTGTGTGTAGGAAACACAGTTCTTTTTTTCTGAGCACACTCACGTTTCTCGCCTTATTAGAGACTCTAGAAAGCAAGAGCGTGCTTCTTGCTCTAAAACAGAGTGTGTTTCATGGATGAGAAGTGTGCTCTGTGTTTCTCTTCAGAAACGGAGTTAAATGCCAGGCTCTGTGTCTTCCTACAAGCAAGACTTCGTTTCGGGTAAACGCAGTCACTTTTGAGCTCAAAGGAAGCCACATGGTTCACGAAGCTCACACGTTTCTCGCTCTTCACTGAAAAACATTGAATGTTAGAGGGCCTGTGGTTGGTATCAGTTTCAGAAGCAGAGTTGAACTACATATGGTCCGTGTGTGTAGGAAACACAGTTCTTTTTTTCTGAGCACACTCACGTTTCCCGCCTTATTAGAGACTCTAGAAAGCAAGAGCGTGCTTCTTGCTCTAAAGCAGAGTGTGTTTCATGGATGAGAAGTGTGCTGTGTGTTTCCCTTCAGAAACGGAGTTAAATGCCAGGCTCTGTGTCTTCCTACAAGCAAGACTTCGTTTCGGGTAAACACAGTCACTTTTGAGCTCAAACGAAGCCACATGGTTCACAAAGCTCACACGTTTCTCGCTTTTCACTAAAAAGCATTGGATGTTAGAGGGCCTGTGGTTTGTATCAGTTTCAGTAGCAGAGTTGACCTAGATATGGTCCGTGTGTGTAGGAAACACAGTTTTTTTGTTCTGAGCACACTCACGTTTTCCGCCTTATTAGAGACTCTAGAAAGCAAGAGCGTGCTTCTTGCTCTAAAGCAGAGTGTGTTTCATGGATGAGAAGTGTGCTGTGTGTTTCCCTTCAAAAACGGAGTTAAATGCCAGGCACTGTGTCTTCCTACAAGCAAGACTTCGTTTCGGGTAAACACAGTCACTTTTGAGCTCAAACGAAGCCACATGGTTCTCGAAGCTCACACGTTTCTCGCTCTTCACTGAAAAGCATTGGATGTTAGAGGGCCTGTGGTTTGTATCAGTTTCAGTAGCAGAGTTGAACTATATATGGTCCGTGTGTGTAGGAAACTCAGTTCTTTTGTTCTGAGCACTCTCACGTTTCCCGCCTTATTAGAGACTCTAGAAAGCAAGAGCGTGCTTCTTGCTCTAAAGCAGAGTGTGTTTCATGGATGAGAAGTGTGCTGTGTGTTTCCCTTCAGAAACGGAGTTAAATGCCAGGCTCTGTGTCTTCCTACAAGCAAGACTTCGTTTCGGGTAAACGCAGTCACTTTTGAGTTCAAACGAAGCCACATGGTTCACGAAGCTCACACGTTTCTTGCTCTTCACTGAAAAGCACTGGATGTTAGAGGGCCTGTGGTGTGTATCAGTTTCAGTAGCAGAGTTGAACTAGATATGGTCCGTGTGTGTAGGAAACACAGTTCTTTTTTTCTGAGCACACTCACGTTTCTCGCATTATTAGAGACTCTAGAAAGCAAGAGCGTGCTTCTTGCTCTAAAACAGAGTGTGTTTCATGGATGAGAAGTGTGCTCTGTGTTTCTCTTCAGAAACGGAGTTAAATGCCAGGCTCTGTGTCTTCCTACAAGCAAGACTTCGTTTCGGGTAAACGCAGTCACTTTTGAGCTCAAAGGAAGCCACATGGTTCACGAAGCTCACACGTTTCTCGCTCTTCACTGAAAAACATTGAATGTTAGAGGGCCTGTGGTTGGTATCAGTTTCAGAAGCAGAGTTGAACTACATATGGTCCGTGTGTGTAGGAAACACAGTTCTTTTTTTCTGAGCACACTCACGTTTCCCGCCTTATTAGAGACTCTAGAAAGCAAGAGCGTGCTTCTTGCTCTAAAGCAGAGTGTGTTTCATGGATGAGAAGTGTGCTGTGTGTTTCCCTTCAGAAACGGAGTTAAATGCCAGGCTCTGTGTCTTCCTACAAGCAAGACTTCGTTTCGGGTAAACACAGTCACTTTTGAGCTCAAACGAAGCCACATGGTTCACAAAGCTCACACGTTTCTCGCTTTTCACTAAAAAGCATTGGATGTTAGAGGGCCTGTGGTTTGTATCAGTTTCAGTAGCAGAGTTGACCTAGATATGGTCCGTGTTTGTAGGAAACACAGTTTTTTTGTTCTGAGCACACTCACGTTTTCCGCCTTATTAGAGACTCTAGAAAGCAAGAGCGTGCTTCTTGCTCTAAAGCAGAGTGTGTTTCATGGATGAGAAGTGTGCTGTGTGTTTCCCTTCAAAAACGGAGTTAAATGCCAGGCACTGTGTCTTCCTACAAGCAAGACTTCGTTTCGGGTAAACGCAGTCACTTTTGAGCTCAAACGAAGCCACATGGTTCACGAAGCTCACAAGTTTCTCGCTCTTCACTGAAAAGCATTGGATGTTAGAGGGCCTGTGGTTTGTATCAGTTTCAGAAGCAGAGTTGAACTAGATATGGTCCGTGTGTGTAGGAAACACAGTTCTTTTGTTCTGAGCACACTCACGTTTCCCGCCTTATTAGAGACTCTAGAAAGCAAGAGCGTGCTTCTTGCTCTAAAGCAGAGTGTGTTTCATGGATGAGAAGTGTGCTGTGTGTTTCCCTTCAGAAACGGAGTTAAATGCCAGGCTCTGTGTCTTCCTACAAGCAAGACTTCGTTTCGGGTAAACGCAGTCACTTTTGAGCTCAAACGAAGCCACATGGTTCACGAAGTTCACACGTTTCTCGCTATTCACTGAAAAGCACTGGATGTTAGAGGGCCTGTGGTTTGTATCAGTTTCAGTAGCAGATTTGAACTAGATATGGTCCGTGTGTGTAGGACACACAGTTTTTTTGTTCTGAGCACACTCACGTTTTCCGCCTTATTAGAGACTCTAGAAAGCAAGAGCGTGCTTCTTGCTCTAAAGCAGAGTGTGTTTCATGGATGAGAAGTGTGCTGTGTGTTTCCCTTCCAAAACGGAGTTAAATGCCAGGCACTGTGTCTTCCTACAAGCAAGACTTCGTTTCGGGTAAACGCAGTCACTTTTGAGCTCAAAGGAAGCCACATGGTTCACGAAGCTCACAAGTTTCTCGCTCTTCACTGAAAAGCATTGGATGTTAGAGGGCCTGTGGTTTGTATCAGTTTCAGAAGCAGAGTTGAACTAGATATGGTCCGTGTGTGTAGGAAACACAGTTCTTTTGTTCTGAGCACACTCACGTTTCCCGCCTTATTAGAGACTCTAGAAAGCAAGAGCGTGCTTCTTGCTCTAAAGCAGAGTGTGTTTCATGGATGAGAAGTGTGCTGTGTGTTTCCCTTCAGAAACGGAGTTAAATGCCAGGCTCTGTGTCTTCCTACAGGCAAGACTTCGTTTTGGGTAAACGCAGTCACTTTTGAGCTCAAACGAAGCCACATGGTTCTCGAAGCTCACACGTTTCTCGCTCTTCACTGAAAATCATTGGATGTTAGAGGGCCTGTGGTTTGTATCAGTTTCAGAAGCAGAGTTGAACTAGATATGGTCCGTGTGTGTAGGAAACACAGTTCTTTTGTTCTGAGCACTCTCACGTTTCCCGCCTTATTAGAGACTCTAGAAAGCAAGAGCGTGCTTCTTGCTCTAAAGCAGAGTGTGTTTCATGGATGAGAAGTGTGCTGTGTGTTTCCCTTCAGAAACGGAGTTAAATGCCAGGCTCTGTGTCTTCCTACAAGCAAGACTTCGTTTCGGGTAAACGCAGTCACTTTTGAGCTCAAACGAAGCCACATGGTTCACGAAGCTCACACGTTTCTTGCTCTTCACTGAAAAGCACTGGATGTTAGAGGGCCTGTGGTGTGTATCAGTTTCAGTAGCAGAGTTGAACTAGATATGGTCCGTGTGTGTAGGAAACACAGTTCTTTTTTTCTGAGCACACTCACGTTTCCCGCCTTATTCGAGACTCTAGAAAGCAAGAGCGTGCTTCTTGCTCTAAAGCAGAGTGTGTTTCATGGATGAGAAGTGTGCTGTGTGTTTCCCTTCAGAAACTGAGTTAAAAGCCAGGCTCTGTGTCTTCCTACAAGCAAGACTTCGTTTCGGGTAAACGCAGTCACTTTTGAGCTCAAACGAAGCCACATGGTTCTCGAAGCTCACACGTTTCTCGCTCTTCACTGAAAAGCATTGGATGTTAGAGGGCCTGTGGTTTGTATCAGTTTCAGTAGCAGAGTTGAACTATATATGGTCCGTGTGTGTAGGAAACTCAGTTCTTTTGTTCTGAGCACTCTCACGTTTCCCGCCTTATTAGAGACTCTAGAAAGCAAGAGCGTGCTTCTTGCTCTAAAGCAGAGTGTGTTTCATGGATGAGAAGTGTGCTGTGTGTTTCCCTTCAGAAACGGAGTTAAATGCCAGGCTCTGTGTCTTCCTACAAGCAAGACTTCGTTTCGGGTAAACGCAGTCACTTTTGAGCTCAAACGAAGCCACATGGTTCACGAAGCTCACACGTTTCTTGCTCTTCACTGAAAAGCACTGGATGTTAGAGGGCCTGTGGTGTGTATCAGTTTCAGTAGCAGAGTTGAACTAGATATGGTCCGTGTGTGTAGGAAACACAGTTCTTTTTTTCTGAGCACACTCACGTTTCTCGCCTTATTAGAGACTCTAGAAAGCAAGAGCGTGCTTCTTGCTCTAAAACAGAGTGTGTTTCATGGATGAGAAGTGTGCTCTGTGTTTCTCTTCAGAAACGGAGTTAAATGCCAGGCTCTGTGTCTTCCTACAAGCAAGACTTCGTTTCGGGTAAACGCAGTCACTTTTGAGCTCAAAGGAAGCCACATGGTTCACGAAGCTCACACGTTTCTCGCTCTTCACTGAAAAACATTGAATGTTAGAGGGCCTGTGGTTGGTATCAGTTTCAGAAGCAGAGTTGAACTACATATGGTCCGTGTGTGTAGGAAACACAGTTCTTTTTTTCTGAGCACACTCACGTTTCCCGCCTTATTAGAGACTCTAGAAAGCAAGAGCGTGCTTCTTGCTCTAAAGCAGAGTGTGTTTCATGGATGAGAAGTGTGCTGTGTGTTTCCCTTCAGAAACGGAGTTAAATGCCAGGCTCTGTGTCTTCCTACAAGCAAGACTTCGTTTCGGGTAAACACAGTCACTTTTGAGCTCAAACGAAGCCACATGGTTCACAAAGCTCACACGTTTCTCGCTTTTCACTAAAAAGCATTGGATGTTAGAGGGCCTGTGGTTTGTATCAGTTTCAGTAGCAGAGTTGACCTAGATATGGTCCGTGTGTGTAGGAAACACAGTTTTTTTGTTCTGAGCACACTCACGTTTTCCGCCTTATTAGAGACTCTAGAAAGCAAGAGCGTGCTTCTTGCTCTAAAGCAGAGTGTGTTTCATGGATGAGAAGTGTGCTGTGTGTTTCCCTTCAAAAACGGAGTTAAATGCCAGGCACTGTGTCTTCCTACAAGCAAGACTTCGTTTCGGGTAAACACAGTCACTTTTGAGCTCAAACGAAGCCACATGGTTCTCGAAGCTCACACGTTTCTCGCTCTTCACTGAAAAGCATTGGATGTTAGAGGGCCTGTGGTTTGTATCAGTTTCAGTAGCAGAGTTGAACTATATATGGTCCGTGTGTGTAGGAAACTCAGTTCTTTTGTTCTGAGCACTCTCACGTTTCCCGCCTTATTAGAGACTCTAGAAAGCAAGAGCGTGCTTCTTGCTCTAAAGCAGAGTGTGTTTCATGGATGAGAAGTGTGCTGTGTGTTTCCCTTCAGAAACGGAGTTAAATGCCAGGCTCTGTGTCTTCCTACAAGCAAGACTTCGTTTCGGGTAAACGCAGTCACTTTTGAGTTCAAACGAAGCCACATGGTTCACGAAGCTCACACGTTTCTTGCTCTTCACTGAAAAGCACTGGATGTTAGAGGGCCTGTGGTGTGTATCAGTTTCAGTAGCAGAGTTGAACTAGATATGGTCCGTGTGTGTAGGAAACACAGTTCTTTTTTTCTGAGCACACTCACGTTTCTCGCATTATTAGAGACTCTAGAAAGCAAGAGCGTGCTTCTTGCTCTAAAACAGAGTGTGTTTCATGGATGAGAAGTGTGCTCTGTGTTTCTCTTCAGAAACGGAGTTAAATGCCAGGCTCTGTGTCTTCCTACAAGCAAGACTTCGTTTCGGGTAAACGCAGTCACTTTTGAGCTCAAAGGAAGCCACATGGTTCACGAAGCTCACACGTTTCTCGCTCTTCACTGAAAAACATTGAATGTTAGAGGGCCTGTGGTTGGTATCAGTTTCAGAAGCAGAGTTGAACTACATATGGTCCGTGTGTGTAGGAAACACAGTTCTTTTTTTCTGAGCACACTCACGTTTCCCGCCTTATTAGAGACTCTAGAAAGCAAGAGCGTGCTTCTTGCTCTAAAGCAGAGTGTGTTTCATGGATGAGAAGTGTGCTGTGTGTTTCCCTTCAGAAACGGAGTTAAATGCCAGGCTCTGTGTCTTCCTACAAGCAAGACTTCGTTTCGGGTAAACACAGTCACTTTTGAGCTCAAACGAAGCCACATGGTTCACAAAGCTCACACGTTTCTCGCTTTTCACTAAAAAGCATTGGATGTTAGAGGGCCTGTGGTTTGTATCAGTTTCAGTAGCAGAGTTGACCTAGATATGGTCCGTGTTTGTAGGAAACACAGTTTTTTTGTTCTGAGCACACTCACGTTTTCCGCCTTATTAGAGACTCTAGAAAGCAAGAGCGTGCTTCTTGCTCTAAAGCAGAGTGTGTTTCATGGATGAGAAGTGTGCTGTGTGTTTCCCTTCAAAAACGGAGTTAAATGCCAGGCACTGTGTCTTCCTACAAGCAAGACTTCGTTTCGGGTAAACGCAGTCACTTTTGAGCTCAAACGAAGCCACATGGTTCACGAAGCTCACAAGTTTCTCGCTCTTCACTGAAAAGCATTGGATGTTAGAGGGCCTGTGGTTTGTATCAGTTTCAGAAGCAGAGTTGAACTAGATATGGTCCGTGTGTGTAGGAAACACAGTTCTTTTGTTCTGAGCACACTCACGTTTCCCGCCTTATTAGAGACTCTAGAAAGCAAGAGCGTGCTTCTTGCTCTAAAGCAGAGTGTGTTTCATGGATGAGAAGTGTGCTGTGTGTTTCCCTTCAGAAACGGAGTTAAATGCCAGGCTCTGTGTCTTCCTACAAGCAAGACTTCGTTTCGGGTAAACGCAGTCACTTTTGAGCTCAAACGAAGCCACATGGTTCACGAAGTTCACACGTTTCTCGCTATTCACTGAAAAGCACTGGATGTTAGAGGGCCTGTGGTTTGTATCAGTTTCAGTAGCAGATTTGAACTAGATATGGTCCGTGTGTGTAGGACACACAGTTTTTTTGTTCTGAGCACACTCACGTTTTCCGCCTTATTAGAGACTCTAGAAAGCAAGAGCGTGCTTCTTGCTCTAAAGCAGAGTGTGTTTCATGGATGAGAAGTGTGCTGTGTGTTTCCCTTCCAAAACGGAGTTAAATGCCAGGCACTGTGTCTTCCTACAAGCAAGACTTCGTTTCGGGTAAACGCAGTCACTTTTGAGCTCAAAGGAAGCCACATGGTTCACGAAGCTCACAAGTTTCTCGCTCTTCACTGAAAAGCATTGGATGTTAGAGGGCCTGTGGTTTGTATCAGTTTCAGAAGCAGAGTTGAACTAGATATGGTCCGTGTGTGTAGGAAACACAGTTCTTTTGTTCTGAGCACACTCACGTTTCCCGCCTTATTAGAGACTCTAGAAAGCAAGAGCGTGCTTCTTGCTCTAAAGCAGAGTGTGTTTCATGGATGAGAAGTGTGCTGTGTGTTTCCCTTCAGAAACGGAGTTAAATGCCAGGCTCTGTGTCTTCCTACAGGCAAGACTTCGTTTTGGGTAAACGCAGTCACTTTTGAGCTCAAACGAAGCCACATGGTTCTCGAAGCTCACACGTTTCTCGCTCTTCACTGAAAATCATTGGATGTTAGAGGGCCTGTGGTTTGTATCAGTTTCAGAAGCAGAGTTGAACTAGATATGGTCCGTGTGTGTAGGAAACACAGTTCTTTTGTTCTGAGCACTCTCACGTTTCCCGCCTTATTAGAGACTCTAGAAAGCAAGAGCGTGCTTCTTGCTCTAAAGCAGAGTGTGTTTCATGGATGAGAAGTGTGCTGTGTGTTTCCCTTCAGAAACGGAGTTAAATGCCAGGCTCTGTGTCTTCCTACAAGCAAGACTTCGTTTCGGGTAAACGCAGTCACTTTTGAGCTCAAACGAAGCCACATGGTTCACGAAGCTCACACGTTTCTTGCTCTTCACTGAAAAGCACTGGATGTTAGAGGGCCTGTGGTGTGTATCAGTTTCAGTAGCAGAGTTGAACTAGATATGGTCCGTGTGTGTAGGAAACACATTTCTTTTTTTCTGAGCACACTCACGTTTCCCGCATTATTAGAGACTCTAGAAAGCAAGAGCGTGCTTCTTGCTCTAAAACAGAGTGTGTTTCATGGATGAGAAGTGTGCTGTGTGTTTCTCTTCAGAAACGGAGTTAAATGCCAGGCTCTGTGTCTTCCTTCAAGCAAGACTTCGTTTCGGGTAAACGCAGTCACTTTTGAGCTCAAACGAAGCCACATGGTTCACGAAGATCACACGTTTCTCGCTCTTCACTGAAAAGCATTGGATGTTTAGGGGCCTGTGGTTTGTATCAGTTTCAGAAGCAGACTTGAACTAGATATGGTCCGTGCGTGTAGGAAACACATTTCTTTTGTTCTGAGCACACTCACGTTTCCCGCCTTATTAGAGACTCTAGAAAGCAAGTGCGTGCTTCTTGCTCTAAAGCAGAGTGTTTTTCATGGATGAGATGTGTGCTGTGTGTTTCCCTTCAGAAACGGAGTTAAATGCCAGGCTCTGTGTCTTCCTACAAGCAAGACTTCTTTTCGGGTAAACGCAGTCACTTTTGAGCTCAAACGAAGCCACATGGTTCATGAAGCTCACACGTTTCTCGCTCTTCACTGAAAAGCATTGGATTTTAGAGGGCCTGTGGTTTGTATCAGTTTCAGAAGCAGAGTTGAACTAGATATGGTCCGTGTGTGTAGGAAACACAGTTCTTTTGTTCTGAGCACACTCACATTTCCAGCCTTATTAGAGACTCTAGAAAGCAAGAGCGTGCTTCTTGCTCTAAAGCTGTGTGTGTTTCATGGATGAGAAGTGTGCTGTGTGTTTCCCTTCAGAAACGGAGTTAAATGCCAGGCTCTGTGTCTTCCTACAAGCAAGACTTCGTTTCGGGTAAACACAGTCACTTTTGAGCTCAAACGAAGCCACATGGTTCACGAAGCTCACACGTTTCTCGCTTTTCACTAAAAAGCATTGGATGTTAGAGGGCCTGTGGTTTCTATCAGTTTCAGTAGCAGAGTTGAACTAGATATGGTCCTTGTGTGTAGGAAACACAGTTCTTTTGTTCTGAGCACACTCACGTTTCCCGCCTTATTAGAGACTCTAGAAAGCAAGAGCGTGCTTCTTGCTCTAAAGCAGAGTGTGATACATGGATGAGAAGTGTGCTGTGTGTTTCCCTTCAGAAACGGAGTTAAATGCCAGGCTCTGTGTTTTCCTACAAGCAAGATTTCATTTCGGGTAAACACAGTCACTTTTGAGCTCAAACGAAGCCACATGGTTCACGAAGATCACACGTTTCTCGCTCTTCACTGAAAAGCATTGGATGTTTAGGGGCCTGTGGTTTGTATCAGTTTCAGAAGCAGACTTGAACTAGATATGGTCCGAGCGTGTAGGAAACACATTTCTTTTGTTCTGAGCACACTCACTTTTCCCGCCTTATTAGAGACTCTAGAAAGCAAGTGCGTGCTTCTTGCTCTAAAGCAGAGTGTTTTTCATGGATGAGATGTGTGCTGTGTGTTTCCCTTCAGAAACGGAGTTAAATGCCAGGCTCTGTGTCTTCCTACAAGCAAGACTTCGTTTCGGGTAAACACAGTCACTTCTGAGCTCAAACGAAGCCATATGGTTCATGAAGCTCACACGTTTCTCGCTCTTCACTGAAAAGCATTGGATGTTAGAGGGCCTGTGGTTTGTATCAGTTTCAGAAGCAGAGTTGAACTAGATATGGTCCGTGTGTGTAGGAAACACAGTTCTTTTGTTCTGAGCACACTCACATTTCCAGCCTTATTAGAGAATCTAGAAAGCAAGAGCGTGCTTCTTGCTCTAAAGCAGTGTGTGTTTCATGGATGAGAAGTGTGCTGTGTATTTCCCTTCAGAAACGGAGTTAAATGCCAGGCTCTGTGTCTTCCTACAAGCAAGACTTCGTTTCGGGTAAACGCAGTCACTTTTGAGCTCAAACGAAGCCACATGGTTCTCGAAGATCACACGTTTCTAGCTCTTCACTGAAAAGCATTGGATGTTTAGGGGCCTGTGGTTTGTATCAGTTTCAGAAGCAGAGTTGAACTAGATATGGTCCGTGCGTGTAGGAAACACATTTCTTTTGTTCTGAGCACACTCACGTTTCCTGCCTTATTAGAGACTCTAGAAAGCAAGTGCGTGCTTCTTGCTCTAAAGCAGAGTGTGTTTCATGGATGAGAATTGTGCTGTGTGTTTCCCTTCAGAAACGGAGTTAAATGCCAGGCTCTGTGTCTTCCTACAAGCAAGACTTCGTTTTGGGTAAACGCAGTCACTTTTGAGCTCAAACGAAGCCACATGGTTCTCGAAGCTCACACGTTTCTCGCTCTTCACTGAAAATCATTGGATGTTAGAGGGCCTGTGGTTTGTATCAGTTTCAGTAGCAGAGTTGAACTAGATATGGTCCGTGTGTGTAGGAAACTCAGTTCTTTTGTTCTGAGCACACTCACGTTTCCCGCCTTATTAGAGACTCTAGAAAGCAAGAGCGTGCTTCTTGCTCTAAAGCAGAGTGTGTTTCATGGATGAGAAGTGTGCTGTGTGTTTCCCTTCAGAAACGGAGTTAAATGCCAGGCTCTGTGTCTTCCTACAAGCAAGACTTCGTTTCGGGTAAACACAGTCACTTTTGAGCTCAAACGAAGCCACATGGTTCACGAAGCTCACACGTTTCTTGCTCTTCACTGAAAAGCACTGGATGTTAGAGGGCCTGTGGTGTGTATCAGTTTCAGTAGCAGAGTTGAACTAGATATGGTCCGTGTGTGTAGGAAACACAGTTCTTTTTTTCTGAGCACACTCACGTTTCCCGCATTATTAGAGACTCTAGAAAGCAAGAGCGTGCTTCTTGCTCTAAAGCAGAGTGTGTTTCATGGATGAGAAGTGTGCTGTGTGTTTCCATTCAGAAACGGAGTTAAATGCCAGGCTCTGTGTCTTCCTACAAGCAAGACTTCGTTTCGGGTAAACGCAGTCACTTTTGAGCTCAAACGAAGCCACATGGTTCACGAAGATCACAAGTTTCTTGCTCTTCACTGAAAAGCATTGGATGTTAGAGGGCCTGTGGTTTGTATCAGTTTCAGAAGCAGAGTTGAACTAGATATGGTCCGTGTGTGTAGGAAACACAGTTCTTTTGTTCTGAGCACACTCACGTTTCCCGCCTTATTAGAGACTCTAGAAAGCAAGAGCGTGCTTCTTGCTCTAAAGCAGAGTGTGTTTCATGGATGAGAAGTGTGCTGTGTGTTTCCCTTCAGAAACGGAGTTAAATGCCAGGCTCTGTGTCTTCCTACAAGCAAGACTTCGTTTCGGGTAAACGCAGTCACTTTTGAGCTCAAACGAAGCCACATGGTTCACGAAGTTCACACGTTTCTCGCTATTCACTGAAAAGCACTGGATGTTAGAGGGCCTGTGGTTTGTATCAGTTTCAGTAGCAGAGTTGAACTAGATATGGTCCGTGTGTGTAGGACACACAGTTTTTTTGTTCTGAGCACACTCACGTTTTCCGCCTTATTAGAGACTCTAGAAAGCAAGAGCGTGCTTCTTGCTCTAAAGCAGAGTGTGTTCCATGGATGAGAAGTGTGCTGTGTGTTTCCCTTCAAAAACGGAGTTAAATGAAAGGCACTGTGTCTTCCTACAAGCAAGACTTCGTTTTGGGTAAACGCAGTCACTTTTGAGCTCAAACGAAGCCACATAGTTCACGAAGCTCACAAGTTTCTCGCTCTTCACTGAAAAGCATTGGATGTTAGAGGGCCTGTGGTTTGTATTAGTTTCAGAAGCAGAGTTGAACTAGATATGGTCCGTGTGTGTAGGAAACACAGTTCTTTTGTTCTGAGCACACTCACGTTTCCCGCCTTATTAGAGACTCTAGAAAGCAAGAGCGTGCTTCTTGCTCTAAAGCAGAGTGTGTTTCATGGATGAGAAGTGTGCTGTGTGTTTCCCTTCAGAAACGGAGTTAAATGCCAGGCTGTGTGTCTTCCTACAAGCAAGACTTCGTTTTGGGTAAACGCAGTCACTTTTGAGCTCAAACGAAGCCACATGGTTCTCGAAGCTCACACGTTTCTCGCTCTTCACTGAAAATCATTGGATGTTAGAGGGCCTGTGGTTTGTATCAGTTTCAGTAGCAGAGTTGAACTAGATATGGTCCGTGTGTGTAGGAAACTCAGTTCTTTTGTTCTGAGCACTCTCACGTTTCCCGCCTTATTAGAGACTCTAGAAAGCAAGAGCGTGCTTCTTGCTCTAAAGCAGAGTGTGTTTCATGGATGAGAAGTGTGCTGTGTGTTTCCCTTCAGAAACGGAGTTAAATGCCAGGCTCTGTGTCTTCCTACAAGCAAGACTTCGTTTCGGGTAAACACAGTCACTTTTGAGCTCAAACGAAGCCACATGGTTCACGAAGCTCACACGTTTCTTGCTCTTCACTGAAATGCACTGGATGTTAGAGGGCCTGTGGTGTGTATCAGTTTCAGTAGCAGAGTTGAACTAGATATGGTCCGTGTGTGTAGGAAACACAGTTCTTTTTTTCTGAGCACACTCACGTTTCCCGCATTATTAGAGACTCTAGAAAGCAAGAGCGTGCTTCTTGCTCTAAAACAGAGTGTGTTTCATGGATGAGAAGTGTGCTCTGTGTTTCTCTTCAGAAACGGAGTTAAATGCCAGGCTCTGTGTCTTCCTACAAGCAAGACTTCGTTTCGGGTAAAGCAGTCACTTTTGAGCTCAAACGAAGCCACATGGTTCACGAAGATCACACGTTTCTCGCTCTTCACTGAAAAGCATTGGATGTTTAGGGGCCTGTGGTTTGTATCAGTTTCAGAAGCAGAGTTGAACTAGATATGGTCCGTGCGTGTAGGAAACACATTTCTTTTGTTCTGAGCACACTCACGTTTCCCGCCTTATTAGAGACTCTAGAAAGCAAGTGCGTGCTTCTTGCTCTAAAGCAGAGTGTGTTTCATGGATGAGAAGTGTGCGGTGTGTTTCCCTTCAGAAACGGAGTTAAATGCCAGGCTCTGTGTCTTCCTACAAGCAAGACTTCGTTTTGGGTAAACGCAGTCACTTTTGAGCTCAAACGAAGCCACATGGTTCTCGAAGCTCACACGTTTCTCGCTCTTCACTGAAAATCATTGGATGTTAGAGGGCCTGTGGTTTGTATCAGTTTCAGTAGCAGAGTTGAACTAGATATGGTCCGTGTGTGTAGGAAACTCAGTTCTTTTGTTCTGAGCACTCTCACGTTTCCCGCCTTATTCGAGACTCTAGAAAGCAAGAGCGTGATTCTTGCTCTAAAGCAGAGTGTGTTTCATGGATGACAAGTGTGCTGTGTGTTTCCCTTCAGAAACGGAGTTAAATGCCAGGCTCTGTGTCTTCCTACAAGCAAGATTTCATTTCGGGTAAACACCAGTCACTTTTGAGCTCAAACGAAGCCACATGGTTCATGAAGCTCACACGTTTCTCGCTCTTCACTGAAAAGCATTGGATGTTAGAGGGCCTGTGGTTGGTATCAGTTTCAGAAGCAGAGTTGAACTAGATATGGTCCGTGTGTGTAGGAAACACAGTTCTTTTTTTCTGAGCACACTCACGTTTCCCGCCTTATTAGAGACTCTAGAAAGCAAGAGCGTTCTTCTTGCTCTAAAGCAGAGTGTGTTTCATGGATGAGAAGTGTGCTGTGTGTTTCCCTTCAGAAACGGAGTTAAATGCCAGGCTCTGTGTCTTCCTACAAGCAAGACTTCGTTTCGGGTAAACACAGTCACTTTTGAGCTCAAAGAAAGCCACATGGTTCACGAAGCTCACACGTTTCTCGCTTTTCACTAAAAAGCATTGGATGTTAGAGGGCCTGTGGTTTGTATCAGTTTCAGTAGCAGAGTTGACCTAGATATGGTCCGTGTGTGTAGGACACACAGTTTTTTTGTTCTGAGCACACTCACGTTTTCCGCCTTACTAGAGACTCTAGAAAGCAAGAGCGTGCTTCTTGCTCTAAAGCAGAGTGTGTTTCATGGATGAGAAGTGTGCTGTGTGTTTCCCTTCAAAAACGGAGTTAAATGCCAGGCACTGTGTCTTCCTACAAGCAAGACATCGTTTCGGGTAAACGCAGTCACTTTTGAGCTCAAACGAAGCCACATGGTTCACGAAGCTCACACGTTTCTCGCTCTTCACTGAAAAGCATTGGATGTTAGAGGGCCTGTGGTTTGTATCAGTTTCAGTAGCAGAGTTGAACTAGATATGGTCCGTGTGTGTAGGAAACACAGTTCTTTTGTTCTGAGCACACTCACGTTTCCCGCCTTATTAGAGACTCTAGAAAGCAAGAGCGTGCTTCTTGCTCTAAAGCAGAGTGTGATTCATGGATGAGAAGTGTGCTGTGTGTTTCCCTTCAGAAACGGAGTTAAATGCCAGGCTCTGTGTCTTCCTACAAGCAAGACTTCGTTTCGGGTAAACGCAGTCACTTTTGAGCTCAAACGAAGCCACATGGTTCACGAAGCTCACACGTTTCTTGCTCTTCACTGAAAAGCACTGGATGTTAGAGGGCCTGTGGTGTGTATCAGTTTCAGTAGCAGAGTTGAACTAGATATGGTCCGTGTGTGTAGGAAACACAGTTCTTTTTTTCTGAGCACACTCACGTTTCCCGCATTATTAGAGAATCTAGAAAGCAAGAGCGTGCTTCTTGCTCTAAAGCAGAGTGTGTTTCATGGATGAGAAGTGTGCTGTTTGTTTCCATTCAGAAACGGAGTTAAATGCCAGGCTCTGTGTCTTCCTACAAGCAAGATTTCATTTCGGGTAAACACAGTCACTTTTGAGCTCAAACGAAGCCACATGGTTCATGAAGCTCACACGTTTCTCGCTCTTCACTGAAAAGCATTGGATGTTAGAGGGCCTGTGGTTGGTATCAGTTTCAGAAGCAGAGTTGAACTAGATATGGTCCGTGTGTGTAGGAAACACAGTTCTTTTTTTCTGAGCACACTCACGTTTCCCGCCTTATTAGAGACTCTAGAAAGCAAGAGCGTTCTTCTTGCTCTAAAGCAGAGTGTGTTTCATGGATGAGAAGTGTGCTGTGTGTTTCCCTTCAGAAACGGAGTTAAATGCCAGGCTCTGTGTCTTCCTACAAGCAAGACTTCGTTTCGGGTAAACACAGTCACTTTTGAGCTCAAACGAAGCCACATGGTTCACGAAGCTCACACGTTTCTCGCTTTTCACTAAAAAGCATTGGATGTTAGAGGGCCTGTGGTTTGTATCAGTTTCAGTAGCAGAGTTGACCTAGATATGGTCCGTGTGTGTAGGACACACAGTTTTTTTGTTCTGAGCACACTCACGTTTCCCGCATTATTAGAGACTCTAGAAAGCAAGAGCGTGCTTCTTGCTCTAAAACAGAGTGTGTTTCATGGATGAGAAGTGTGCTCTGTGTTTCTCTTCAGAAACGGAGTTAAATGCCAGGCTCTGTGTCTTCCTACAAGCAAGACTTCGTTTCGGGTAAACGCAGTCACTTTTGAGCTCAAACGAAGCCACATGGTTCACGAAGATCACACGTTTCTAGCTCTTCACTGAAAAGCATTGGATGTTTAGGGGCCTGTGGTTTGTATCAGTTTCAGAAGCAGAGTTGAACTAGATATGGTCCGTGCGTGTAGGAAACACATTTCTTTTGTTCTGAGCACACTCACGTTTCCCGCCTTATTAGAGACTCTAGAAAGCAAGTGCGTGCTTCTTGCTCTAAAGCAGAGTGTGTTTCATGGATGAGAAGTGTGCTGTGTGTTTCCCTTCAGAAACGGAGTTAAATGCCAGGCTCTGTGTCTTCCTACAAGCAAGACTTCGTTTTGGGTAAACGCAGTCACTTTTGAGCTCAAACGAAGCCACATGGTTCTCGAAGCTCACACGTTTCTCGCTCTTCACTGAAAATCATTGGATGTTAGAGGGCCTGTGGTTTGTATCAGTTTCAGTAGCAGAGTTGAACTAGATATGGTCCGTGTGTGTAGGAAACTCAGTTCTTTTGTTCTGAGCACTCTAACGTTTCCCGCCTTATTCGAGACTCTAGAAAGCAAGAGCGTGATTCTTGCTCTAAAGCAGAGTGTGTTTCATGGATGACAAGTGTGCTGTGTGTTTCCCTTCAGATACGGAGTTAAATGCCAGGCTCTGTGTCTTCCTACAAGCAAGACTTCGTTTTGGGTAAACACAGTCACTTTTGAGCTCAAACGAAGCCACATGGTTCTCGAAGCTCACACGTTTCTCGCTCTTCACTGAAAATCATTGGATGTTAGAGGGCCTGTGGTTTGTATCAGTTTCAGTAGCAGAGTTGAACTAGATATGGTCCGTGTGTGTAGGAAACTCAGTTCTATTGTTCTGAGCACTCTCACGTTTCCCGCCTTATTAGAGACTCTAGAAAGCAAGAGCGTGCTTCTTGCTCTAAAGCAGAGTGTGTTTCATGGATGAGAAGTGTGCTGTGTGTTTCCCTTCAGAAACATAGTTAAATGCCAGGCTCTGTGTCTTCCTACAAGCAAGACTTCGTTTCGGGTAAATGCAGTCACTTTTGAGCTCAAACGAAGCCACATGGTTCACGAAGCTCACACGTTTCTTGCTCTTCACTGAAAAGCACTGGATGTTAGAGGGCCTGTGGTGTGTATCAGTTTCAGTAGCAGAGTTGAACTAGATATGGTCCGTGTGTGTAGGAAACACAGTTCTTTTTTTCTGAGCACACTCACGTTTCCCGCATTATTAGAGACTCTAGAAAGCAAGAGCGTGCTTCTTGCTCTAAAACAGAGTGTGTTTCATGGATGAGAAGTGTGCTCTGTGTTTCTCTTCAGAAACGGAGTTAAATGCCAGGCTCTGTGTCTTCCTACAAGCAAGACTTCGTTTCGGGTAAACGCAGTCACTTTTGAGCTCAAACGAAGCCACATGGTTCTCGAAGATCACACGTTTCTCGCTCTTCACTGAAAAGCATTGGATGTTTAGGGGCCTGTGGTTTGTATCAGTTTCAGAAGCAGAGTTGAACTAGATATGGTCCGTGCGTGTAGGAAACACATTTCTTTTGTTCTGAGCACACTCACGTTTCCTGCCTTATTAGAGACTCTAGAAAGCAAGTGCGTGCTTCTTGCTCTAAAGCAGAGTGTGTTTCATGGATGAGAAGTGTGCTGTGTGTTTCCCTTCAGAAACGGAGTTAAATGCCAGGCTCTGTGTCTTCCTACAAGCAAGACTTCGTTTTGGGTAAACGCAGTCACTTTTGAGCTCAAACGAAGCCACATGGTTCTCGAAGCTCACACGTTTCTCGCTCTTCACTGAAAATCATTGGATGTTAGAGGGCCTGTGGTTTGTATCAGTTTCAGTAGCAGAGTTGAACTAGATATGGTCCGTGTGTGTAGGAAACTCAGTTCTTTTGTTCTGAGCACTCTCACGTTTCCCGCCTTATTAGAGACTCTAGAAAGCAAGAGCGTGCTTCTTGCTCTAAAGCAGAGTGTGTTTCATGGATGAGAAGTGTGCTGTGTGTTTCCCTTCAGAAACGGAGTTAAATGCCAGGCTCTGTGTCTTCCTACAAGCAAGACTTCGTTTCGGGTAAACACAGTCACTTTTGAGCTCAAACGAAGCCACATGGTTCACGAAGCTCACACGTTTCTTGCTCTTCACTGAAAAGCACTGGATGTTAGAGGGCCTGTGGTGTGTATCAGTTTCAGTAGCAGAGTTGAACTAGATATGGTCCGTGTGTGTAGGAAACACAGTTCTTTTTTTCTGAGCACACTCACGTTTCCCGCATTATTAGAGACTCTAGAAAGCAAGAGCGTGCTTCTTGCTCTAAAGCAGAGTGTGTTTCATGGATGAGAAGTGTGCTGTGTGTTTCCATTCAGAAACGGAGTTAAATGCCAGGCTCTGTGTCTTCCTACAAGCAAGACTTCGTTTCGGGTAAACGCAGTCACTTTTGAGCTCAAACGAAGCCACATGGTTCACGAAGATCACAAGTTTCTTGCTCTTCACTGAAAAGCATTGGATGTTAGAGGGCCTGTGGTTTGTATCAGTTTCAGAAGCAGAGTTGAACTAGATATGGTCCGTGTGTGTAGGAAACACAGTTCTTTTGTTCTGAGCACACTCACGTTTCCCGCCTTATTAGAGACTCTAGAAAGCAAGAGCGTGCTTCTTGCTCTAAAGCAGAGTGTGTTTCATGGATGAGAAGTGTGCTGTGTGTTTCCCTTCAGAAACGGAGTTAAATGCCAGGCTCTGTGTCTTCCTACAAGCAAGACTTCGTTTCGGGTAAACGCAGTCACTTTTGAGCTCAAACGAAGCCACATGGTTCACGAAGTTCACACGTTTCTCGCTATTCACTGAAAAGCACTGGATGTTAGAGGGCCTGTGGTTTGTATCAGTTTCAGTAGCAGAGTTGAACTAGATATGGTCCGTGTGTGTAGGACACACAGTTTTTTTGTTCTGAGCACACTCACGTTTTCCGCCTTATTAGAGACTCTAGAAAGCAAGAGCGTGCTTCTTGCTCTAAAGCAGAGTGTGTTCCATGGATGAGAAGTGTGCTGTGTGTTTCCCTTCAAAAACGGAGTTAAATGAAAGGCACTGTGTCTTCCTACAAGCAAGACTTCGTTTTGGGTAAACGCAGTCACTTTTGAGCTCAAACGAAGCCACATAGTTCACGAAGCTCACAAGTTTCTCGCTCTTCACTGAAAAGCATTGGATGTTAGAGGGCCTGTGGTTTGTATTAGTTTCAGAAGCAGAGTTGAACTAGATATGGTCCGTGTGTGTAGGAAACACAGTTCTTTTGTTCTGAGCACACTCACGTTTCCCGCCTTATTAGAGACTCTAGAAAGCAAGAGCGTGCTTCTTGCTCTAAAGCAGAGTGTGTTTCATGGATGAGAAGTGTGCTGTGTGTTTCCCTTCAGAAACGGAGTTAAATGCCAGGCTCTGTGTCTTCCTACAAGCAAGACTTCGTTTTGGGTAAACGCAGTCACTTTTGAGCTCAAACGAAGCCACATGGTTCTCGAAGCTCACACGTTTCTCGCTCTTCACTGAAAATCATTGGATGTTAGAGGGCCTGTGGTTTGTATCAGTTTCAGTAGCAGAGTTGAACTAGATATGGTCCGTGTGTGTAGGAAACTCAGTTCTTTTGTTCTGAGCACTCTCACGTTTCCCGCCTTATTAGAGACTCTAGAAAGCAAGAGCGTGCTTCTTGCTCTAAAGCAGAGTGTGTTTCATGGATGAGAAGTGTGCTGTGTGTTTCCCTTCAGAAACGGAGTTAAATGCCAGGCTCTGTGTCTTCCTACAAGCAAGACTTCGTTTCGGGTAAACACAGTCACTTTTGAGCTCAAACGAAGCCACATGGTTCACGAAGCTCACACGTTTCTTGCTCTTCACTGAAATGCACTGGATGTTAGAGGGCCTGTGGTGTGTATCAGTTTCAGTAGCAGAGTTGAACTAGATATGGTCCGTGTGTGTAGGAAACACAGTTCTTTTTTTCTGAGCACACTCACGTTTCCCGCATTATTAGAGACTCTAGAAAGCAAGAGCGTGCTTCTTGCTCTAAAACAGAGTGTGTTTCATGGATGAGAAGTGTGCTCTGTGTTTCTCTTCAGAAACGGAGTTAAATGCCAGGCTCTGTGTCTTCCTACAAGCAAGACTTCGTTTCGGGTAAAGCAGTCACTTTTGAGCTCAAACGAAGCCACATGGTTCTCGAAGCTCACACGTTTCTCGCTCTTCACTGAAAATCATTGGATGTTAGAGGGCCTGTGGTTTGTATCAGTTTCAGTAGCAGAGTTGAACTAGATATGGTCCGTGTGTGTAGGAAACTCAGTTCTTTTGTTCTGAGCACTCTCACGTTTCCCGCCTTATTCGAGACTCTAGAAAGCAAGAGCGTGATTCTTGCTCTAAAGCAGAGTGTGTTTCATGGATGACAAGTGTGCTGTGTGTTTCCCTTCAGAAACGGAGTTAAATGCCAGGCTCTGTGTCTTCCTACAAGCAAGATTTCATTTCGGGTAAACACCAGTCACTTTTGAGCTCAAACGAAGCCACATGGTTCATGAAGCTCACACGTTTCTCGCTCTTCACTGAAAAGCATTGGATGTTAGAGGGCCTGTGGTTGGTATCAGTTTCAGAAGCAGAGTTGAACTAGATATGGTCCGTGTGTGTAGGAAACACAGTTCTTTTTTTCTGAGCACACTCACGTTTCCCGCCTTATTAGAGACTCTAGAAAGCAAGAGCGTTCTTCTTGCTCTAAAGCAGAGTGTGTTTCATGGATGAGAAGTGTGCTGTGTGTTTCCCTTCAGAAACGGAGTTAAATGCCAGGCTCTGTGTCTTCCTACAAGCAAGACTTCGTTTCGGGTAAACACAGTCACTTTTGAGCTCAAAGAAAGCCACATGGTTCACGAAGCTCACACGTTTCTCGCTTTTCACTAAAAAGCATTGGATGTTAGAGGGCCTGTGGTTTGTATCAGTTTCAGTAGCAGAGTTGACCTAGATATGGTCCGTGTGTGTAGGACACACAGTTTATTTGTTCTGAGCACACTCACGTTTTCCGCCTTACTAGAGACTCTAGAAAGCAAGAGCGTGCTTCTTGCTCTAAAGCAGAGTGTGTTTCATGGAAGAGAAGTGTGCTGTGTGTTTCCCTTCAAAAACGGAGTTAAATGCCAGGCACTGTGTCTTCCTACAAGCAAGACATCGTTTCGGGTAAACGCAGTCACTTTTGAGCTCAAACGAAGCCACATGGTTCACGAAGCTCACACGTTTCTCGCTCTTCACTGAAAAGCATTGGATGTTAGAGGGCCTGTGGTTTGTATCAGTTTCAGTAGCAGAGTTGAACTAGATATGGTCCGTGTGTGTAGGAAACACAGTTCTTTTGTTCTGAGCACACTCACGTTTCCCGCCTTATTAGAGACTCTAGAAAGCAAGAGCGTGCTTCTTGCTCTAAAGCAGAGTGTGATTCATGGATGAGAAGTGTGCTGTGTGTTTCCCTTCAGAAACGGAGTTAAATGCCAGGCTCTGTGTCTTCCTACAAGCAAGACTTCGTTTCGGGTAAACGCAGTCACTTTTGAGCTCAAACGAAGCCACATGGTTCACGAAGCTCACACGTTTCTTGCTCTTCACTGAAAAGCACTGGATGTTAGAGGGCCTGTGGTGTGTATCAGTTTCAGTAGCAGAGTTGAACTAGATATGGTCCGTGTGTGTAGGAAACACAGTTCTTTTTTTCTGAGCACACTCACGTTTCCCGCATTATTAGAGAATCTAGAAAGCAAGAGCGTGCTTCTTGCTCTAAAGCAGAGTGTGTTTCATGGATGAGAAGTGTGCTGTTTGTTTCCATTCAGAAACGGAGTTAAATGCCAGGCTCTGTGTCTTCCTACAAGCAAGATTTCATTTCGGGTAAACACAGTCACTTTTGAGCTCAAACGAAGCCACATGGTTCATGAAGCTCACACGTTTCTCGCTCTTCACTGAAAAGCATTGGATGTTAGAGGGCCTGTGGTTGGTATCAGTTTCAGAAGCAGAGTTGAACTAGATATGGTCCGTGTGTGTAGGAAACACAGTTCTTTTTTTCTGAGCACACTCACGTTTCCCGCCTTATTAGAGACTCTAGAAAGCAAGAGCGTTCTTCTTGCTCTAAAGCAGAGTGTGTTTCATGGATGAGAAGTGTGCTGTGTGTTTCCCTTCAGAAACGGAGTTAAATGCCAGGCTCTGTGTCTTCCTACAAGCAAGACTTCGTTTCGGGTAAACACAGTCACTTTTGAGCTCAAACGAAGCCACATGGTTCACGAAGCTCACACGTTTCTCGCTTTTCACTAAAAAGCATTGGATGTTAGAGGGCCTGTGGTTTGTATCAGTTTCAGTAGCAGAGTTGACCTAGATATGGTCCGTGTGTGTAGGACACACAGTTTTTTTGTTCTGAGCACACTCACGTTTCCCGCATTATTAGAGACTCTAGAAAGCAAGAGCGTGCTTCTTGCTCTAAAACAGAGTGTGTTTCATGGATGAGAAGTGTGCTCTGTGTTTCTCTTCAGAAACGGAGTTAAATGCCAGGCTCTGTGTCTTCCTACAAGCAAGACTTCGTTTCGGGTAAACGCAGTCACTTTTGAGCTCAAACGAAGCCACATGGTTCACGAAGATCACACGTTTCTAGCTCTTCACTGAAAAGCATTGGATGTTTAGGGGCCTGTGGTTTGTATCAGTTTCAGAAGCAGAGTTGAACTAGATATGGTCCGTGCGTGTAGGAAACACATTTCTTTTGTTCTGAGCACACTCACGTTTCCCGCCTTATTAGAGACTCTAGAAAGCAAGTGCGTGCTTCTTGCTCTAAAGCAGAGTGTGTTTCATGGATGAGAAGTGTGCGGTGTGTTTCCCTTCAGAAACGGAGTTAAATGCCAGGCTCTGTGTCTTCCTACAAGCAAGACTTCGTTTTGGGTAAACGCAGTCACTTTTGAGCTCAAACGAAGCCACATGGTTCTCGAAGCTCACACGTTTCTCGCTCTTCACTGAAAATCATTGGATGTTAGAGGGCCTGTGGTTTGTATCAGTTTCAGTAGCAGAGTTGAACTAGATATGGTCCGTGTGTGTAGGAAACTCAGTTCTTTTGTTCTGAGCACTCTCACGTTTCCCGCCTTATCGAGACTCTAGAAAGCAAGAGCGTGATTCTTGCTCTAAAGCAGAGTGTGTTTCATGGATGACAAGTGTGCTGTGTGTTTCCCTTCAGATACGGAGTTAAATGCCAGGCTCTGTGTCTTCCTACAAGCAAGACTTCGTTTTGGGTAAACGCAGTCACTTTTGAGCTCAAACGAAGCCACATGGTTCACAAAGCTCACACGTTTCTCGCTCTTCACTGAAAATCATTGGATGTTAGAGGGCCTGTGGTTTGTATCAGTTTCAGTAGCAGAGTTGAACTAGATATGGTCCGTGTGTGTAGGAAACTCAGTTCTATTGTTCTGAGCACTCTCACGTTTCCCGCCTTATTAGAGACTCTAGAAAGCAAGAGCGTGCTTCTTGCTCTAAAGCAGAGTGTGTTTCATGGATGAGAAGTGTGCTGTGTGTTTCCCTTCAGAAACATAGTTAAATGCCAGGCTCTGTGTCTTCCTACAAGCAAGACTTCGTTTCGGGTAAATGCAGTCACTTTTGAGCTCAAACGAAGCCACATGGTTCACGAAGCTCACACGTTTCTTGCTCTTCACTGAAAAGCACTGGATGTTAGAGGGCCTGTGGTGTGTATCAGTTTCAGTAGCAGAGTTGAACTAGATATGGTCCGTGTGTGTAGGAAACACAGTTCTTTTTTTCTGAGCACACTCACGTTTCCCGCATTATTAGAGACTCTAGAAAGCAAGAGCGTGCTTCTTGCTCTAAAACAGAGTGTGTTTCATGGATGAGAAGTGTGCTCTGTGTTTCTCTTCAGAAACGGAGTTAAATGCCAGGCTCTGTGTCTTCCTACAAGCAAGACTTCGTTTCGGGTAAACGCAGTCACTTTTGAGCTCAAACGAAGCCACATGGTTCACGAAGATCACACGTTTCTCGCTCTTCACTGAAAAGCATTGGATGTTTAGGGGCCTGTGGTTTGTATCAGTTTCAGAAGCAGAGTTGAACTAGATATGGTCCGTGCGTGTAGGAAACACATTTCTTTTGTTCTGAGCACACTCACGTTTCCTGCCTTATTAGAGACTCTAGAAAGCAAGTGCGTGCTTCTTGCTCTAAAGCAGAGTGTGTTTCATGGATGAGAAGTGTGCTGTGTGTTTCCCTTCAGAAACGGAGTTAAATGCCAGGCTCTGTGTCTTCCTACAAGCAAGACTTCGTTTTGGGTAAACGCAGTCACTTTTGAGCTCAAACGAAGCCACATGGTTCTGGAAGCTCACACGTTTCTCGCTCTTCACTGAAAATCATTGGATGTTAGAGGGCCTGTGGTTTGTATCAGTTTCAGTAGCAGAGTTGAACTAGATATGGTCCGTGTGTGTAGGAAACTCAGTTCTTTTGTTCTGAGCACTCTCACGTTTCCCGCCTTATTAGAGACTCTAGAAAGCAAGAGCGTGCTTCTTGCTCTAAAGCAGAGTGTGTTTCATGGATGAGAAGTGTGCTGTGTGTTTCCCTTCAGAAACGGAGTTAAATGCCAGGCTCTGTGTCTTCCTACAAGCAAGACTTCGTTTCGGGTAAACACAGTCACTTTTGAGCTCAAACGAAGCCACATGGTTCACGAAGCTCACACGTTTCTTGCTCTTCACTGAAAAGCACTGGATGTTAGAGGGCCTGTGGTGTGTATCAGTTTCAGTAGCAGAGTTGAACTAGATATGGTCCGTGTGTGTAGGAAACACAGTTCTTTTTTTCTGAGCACACTCACGTTTCCCGCATTATTAGAGACTCTAGAAAGCAAGAGCGTGCTTCTTGCTCTAAAGCAGAGTGTGTTTCATGGATGAGAAGTGTGCTGTGTGTTTCCCTTCAGAAACGGAGTTAAATGCCAGGCTCTGTGTCTTCCTACAAGCAAGACTTCGTTTCGGGTAAACGCAGTCACTTTTGAGCTCAAACGAAGCCACATGGTTCACGAAGTTCACACGTTTCTCGCTATTCACTGAAAAGCACTGGATGTTAGAGGGCCTGTGGTTTGTATCAGTTTCAGTAGCAGAGTTGAACTAGATATGGTCCGTGTGTGTAGGACACACAGTTTTTTTGTTCTGAGCACACTCACGTTTTCCGCCTTATTAGAGACTCTAGAAAGCAAGAGCGTGCTTCTTGCTCTAAAGCAGAGTGTGTTCCATGGATGAGAAGTGTGCTGTGTGTTTCCCTTCAAAAACGGAGTTAAATGAAAGGCACTGTGTCTTCCTACAAGCAAGACTTCGTTTTGGGTAAACGCAGTCACTTTTGAGCTCAAACGAAGCCACATAGTTCACGAAGCTCACAAGTTTCTCGCTCTTCACTGAAAAGCATTGGATGTTAGAGGGCCTGTGGTTTGTATTAGTTTCAGAAGCAGAGTTGAACTAGATATGGTCCGTGTGTGTAGGAAACACAGTTCTTTTGTTCTGAGCACACTCACGTTTCCCGCCTTATTAGAGACTCTAGAAAGCAAGAGCGTGCTTCTTGCTCTAAAGCAGAGTGTGTTTCATGGATGAGAAGTGTGCTGTGTGTTTCCCTTCAGAAACGGAGTTAAATGCCAGGCTCTGTGTCTTCCTACAAGCAAGACTTCGTTTTGGGTAAACGCAGTCACTTTTGAGCTCAAACGAAGCCACATGGTTCTCGAAGCTCACACGTTTCTCGCTCTTCACTGAAAATCATTGGATGTTAGAGGGCCTGTGGTTTGTATCAGTTTCAGTAGCAGAGTTGAACTAGATATGGTCCGTGTGTGTAGGAAACTCAGTTCTTTTGTTCTGAGCACTCTCACGTTTCCCGCCTTATTAGAGACTCTAGAAAGCAAGAGCGTGCTTCTTGCTCTAAAGCAGAGTGTGTTTCATGGATGAGAAGTGTGCTGTGTGTTTCCCTTCAGAAACGGAGTTAAATGCCAGGCTCTGTGTCTTCCTACAAGCAAGACTTCGTTTCGGGTAAACACAGTCACTTTTGAGCTCAAACGAAGCCACATGGTTCACGAAGCTCACACGTTTCTTGCTCTTCACTGAAATGCACTGGATGTTAGAGGGCCTGTGGTGTGTATCAGTTTCAGTAGCAGAGTTGAACTAGATATGGTCCGTGTGTGTAGGAAACACAGTTCTTTTTTTCTGAGCACACTCACGTTTCCCGCATTATTAGAGACTCTAGAAAGCAAGAGCGTGCTTCTTGCTCTAAAACAGAGTGTGTTTCATGGATGAGAAGTGTGCTCTGTGTTTCTCTTCAGAAACGGAGTTAAATGCCAGGCTCTGTGTCTTCCTACAAGCAAGACTTCGTTTCGGGTAAAGCAGTCACTTTTGAGCTCAAACGAAGCCACATGGTTCACGAAGATCACACGTTTCTCGCTCTTCACTGAAAATCATTGGATGTTTAGGGGCCTGTGGTTTGTATCAGTTTCAGAAGCAGAGTTGAACTAGATATGGTCCGTGCGTGTAGGAAACACATTTCTTTTGTTCTGAGCACACTCACGTTTCCCGCCTTATTAGAGACTCTAGAAAGCAAGTGCGTGCTTCTTGCTCTAAAGCAGAGTGTGTTTCATGGATGAGAAGTGTGCGGTGTGTTTCCCTTCAGAAACGGAGTTAAATGCCAGGCTCTGTGTCTTCCTACAAGCAAGACTTCGTTTTGGGTAAACGCAGTCACTTTTGAGCTCAAACGAAGCCACATGGTTCTCGAAGCTCACACGTTTCTCGCTCTTCACTGAAAATCATTGGATGTTAGAGGGCCTGTGGTTTGTATCAGTTTCAGTAGCAGAGTTGAACTAGATATGGTCCGTGTGTGTAGGAAACTCAGTTCTTTTGTTCTGAGCACTCTCACGTTTCCCGCCTTATTCGAGACTCTAGAAAGCAAGAGCGTGATTCTTGCTCTAAAGCAGAGTGTGTTTCATGGATGACAAGTGTGCTGTGTGTTTCCCTTCAGAAACGGAGTTAAATGCCAGGCTCTGTGTCTTCCTACAAGCAAGATTTCATTTCGGGTAAACACCAGTCACTTTTGAGCTCAAACGAAGCCACATGGTTCATGAAGCTCACACGTTTCTCGCTCTTCACTGAAAAGCATTGGATGTTAGAGGGCCTGTGGTTGGTATCAGTTTCAGAAGCAGAGTTGAACTAGATATGGTCCGTGTGTGTAGGAAACACAGTTCTTTTTTTCTGAGCACACTCACGTTTCCCGCCTTATTAGAGACTCTAGAAAGCAAGAGCGTTCTTCTTGCTCTAAAGCAGAGTGTGTTTCATGGATGAGAAGTGTGCTGTGTGTTTCCCTTCAGAAACGGAGTTAAATGCCAGGCTCTGTGTCTTCCTACAAGCAAGACTTCGTTTCGGGTAAACACAGTCACTTTTGAGCTCAAAGAAAGCCACATGGTTCACGAAGCTCACACGTTTCTCGCTTTTCACTAAAAAGCATTGGATGTTAGAGGGCCTGTGGTTTGTATCAGTTTCAGTAGCAGAGTTGACCTAGATATGGTCCGTGTGTGTAGGACACACAGTTTTTTTGTTCTGAGCACACTCACGTTTTCCGCCTTACTAGAGACTCTAGAAAGCAAGAGCGTGCTTCTTGCTCTAAAGCAGAGTGTGTTTCATGGATGAGAAGTGTGCTGTGTGTTTCCCTTCAAAAACGGAGTTAAATGCCAGGCACTGTGTCTTCCTACAAGCAAGACATCGTTTCGGGTAAACGCAGTCACTTTTGAGCTCAAACGAAGCCACATGGTTCACGAAGCTCACACGTTTCTCGCTCTTCACTGAAAAGCATTGGATGTTAGAGGGCCTGTGGTTTGTATCAGTTTCAGTAGCAGAGTTGAACTAGATATGGTCCGTGTGTGTAGGAAACACAGTTCTTTTGTTCTGAGCACACTCACGTTTCCCGCCTTATTAGAGACTCTAGAAAGCAAGAGCGTGCTTCTTGCTCTAAAGCAGAGTGTGATTCATGGATGAGAAGTGTGCTGTGTGTTTCCCTTCAGAAACGGAGTTAAATGCCAGGCTCTGTGTCTTCCTACAAGCAAGACTTCGTTTCGGGTAAACGCAGTCACTTTTGAGCTCAAACGAAGCCACATGGTTCACGAAGCTCACACGTTTCTTGCTCTTCACTGAAAAGCACTGGATGTTAGAGGGCCTGTGGTGTGTATCAGTTTCAGTAGCAGAGTTGAACTAGATATGGTCCGTGTGTGTAGGAAACACAGTTCTTTTTTTCTGAGCACACTCACGTTTCCCGCATTATTAGAGAATCTAGAAAGCAAGAGCGTGCTTCTTGCTCTAAAGCAGAGTGTGTTTCATGGATGAGAAGTGTGCTCTGTGTTTCTCTTCAGAAACGGAGTTAAATGCCAGGCTCTGTGTCTTCCTACAAGCAAGACTTCGTTTCGGGTAAACGCAGTCACTTTTGAGCTCAAACGAAGCCACATGGTTCACGAAGATCACACGTTTCTAGCTCTTCACTGAAAAGCATTGGATGTTTAGGGGCCTGTGGTTTGTATCAGTTTCAGAAGCAGAGTTGAACTAGATATGGTCCGTGCGTGTAGGAAACACATTTCTTTTGTTCTGAGCACACTCACGTTTCCCGCCTTATTAGAGACTCTAGAAAGCAAGTGCGTGCTTCTTGCTCTAAAGCAGAGTGTGTTTCATGGATGAGAAGTGTGCGGTGTGTTTCCCTTCAGAAACGGAGTTAAATGCCAGGCTCTGTGTCTTCCTACAAGCAAGACTTCGTTTTGGGTAAACGCAGTCACTTTTGAGCTCAAACGAAGCCACATGGTTCTCGAAGCTCACACGTTTCTCGCTCTTCACTGAAAATCATTGGATGTTAGAGGGCCTGTGGTTTGTATCAGTTTCAGTAGCAGAGTTGAACTAGATATGGTCCGTGTGTGTAGGAAACTCAGTTCTTTTGTTCTGAGCACTCTCACGTTTCCCGCCTTATTCGAGACTCTAGAAAGCAAGAGCGTGATTCTTGCTCTAAAGCAGAGTGTGTTTCATGGATGACAAGTGTGCTGTGTGTTTCCCTTCAGAAACGGAGTTAAATGCCAGGCTCTGTGTCTTCCTACAAGCAAGATTTCATTTCGGGTAAACACCAGTCACTTTTGAGCTCAAACGAAGCCACATGGTTCATGAAGCTCACACGTTTCTCGCTCTTCACTGAAAAGCATTGGATGTTAGAGGGCCTGTGGTTGGTATCAGTTTCAGAAGCAGAGTTGAACTAGATATGGTCCGTGTGTGTAGGAAACACAGTTCTTTTTTTCTGAGCACACTCACGTTTCCCGCCTTATTAGAGACTCTAGAAAGCAAGAGCGTTCTTCTTGCTCTAAAGCAGAGTGTGTTTCATGGATGAGAAGTGTGCTGTGTGTTTCCCTTCAGAAACGGAGTTAAATGCCAGGCTCTGTGTCTTCCTACAAGCAAGACTTCGTTTCGGGTAAACACAGTCACTTTTGAGCTCAAAGAAAGCCACATGGTTCACGAAGCTCACACGTTTCTCGCTTTTCACTAAAAAGCATTGGATGTTAGAGGGCCTGTGGTTTGTATCAGTTTCAGTAGCAGAGTTGACCTAGATATGGTCCGTGTGTGTAGGACACACAGTTTTTTTGTTCTGAGCACACTCACGTTTTCCGCCTTACTAGAGACTCTAGAAAGCAAGAGCGTGCTTCTTGCTCTAAAGCAGAGTGTGTTTCATGGATGAGAAGTGTGCTGTGTGTTTCCCTTCAAAAACGGAGTTAAATGCCAGGCACTGTGTCTTCCTACAAGCAAGACATCGTTTCGGGTAAACGCAGTCACTTTTGAGCTCAAACGAAGCCACATGGTTCATGAAGCTCACACGTTTCTCGCTCTTCACTGAAAAGCATTGGATGTTAGAGGGCCTGTGGTTTGTATCAGTTTCAGTAGCAGAGTTGAACTAGATATGGTCCGTGTGTGTAGGAAACACAGTTCTTTTGTTCTGAGCACACTCACGTTTCCCGCCTTATTAGAGACTCTAGAAAGCAAGAGCGTGCTTCTTGCTCTAAAGCAGAGTGTGATTCATGGATGAGAAGTGTGCTGTGTGTTTCCCTTCAGAAACGGAGTTAAATGCCAGGCTCTGTGTCTTCCTACAAGCAAGACTTCGTTTCGGGTAAACGCAGTCACTTTTGAGCTCAAACGAAGCCACATGGTTCACGAAGCTCACACGTTTCTTGCTCTTCACTGAAAAGCACTGGATGTTAGAGGGCCTGTGGTGTGTATCAGTTTCAGTAGCAGAGTTGAACTAGATATGGTCCGTGTGTGTAGGAAACACAGTTCTTTTTTTCTGAGCACACTCACGTTTCCCGCATTATTAGAGAATCTAGAAAGCAAGAGCGTGCTTCTTGCTCTAAAGCAGAGTGTGTTTCATGGATGAGAAGTGTGCTGTTTGTTTCCATTCAGAAACGGAGTTAAATGCCAGGCTCTGTGTCTTCCTACAAGCAAGATTTCATTTCGGGTAAACACAGTCACTTTTGAGCTCAAACGAAGCCACATGGTTCATGAAGCTCACACGTTTCTCGCTCTTCACTGAAAAGCATTGGATTTTAGAGGGCCTGTGGTTTGTATCAGTTTCAGAAGCAGAGTTGAACTAGATATGGTCCGTGTGTGTAGGAAACACAGTTCTTTTTTTCTGAGCACACTCACGTTTCCCGCCTTATTAGAGACTCTAGAAAGCAAGAGCGTTCTTCTTGCTCTAAAGCAGAGTGTGTTTCATGGATGAGAAGTGTGCTGTGTGTTTCCCTTCAGAAACGGAGTTAAATGCCAGGCTCTGTGTCTTCCTACAAGCAAGACTTCGTTTCGGGTAAACACAGTCACTTTTGAGCTCAAACGAAGCCACATGGTTCACGAAGCTCACACGTTTCTCGCTTTTCACTAAAAAGCATTGGATGTTAGAGGGCCTGTGGTTTGTATCAGTTTCAGTAGCAGAGTTGACCTAGATATGGTCCGTGTGTGTAGGACACACAGTTTTTTTGTTCTGAGCACACTCACGTTTCCCGCATTATTAGAGACTCTAGAAAGCAAGAGCGTGCTTCTTGCTCTAAAACAGAGTGTGTTTCATGGATGAGAAGTGTGCTCTGTGTTTCTCTTCAGAAACGGAGTTAAATGCCAGGCTCTGTGTCTTCCTACAAGCAAGACTTCGTTTCGGGTAAACGCAGTCACTTTTGAGCTCAAACGAAGCCACATGGTTCACGAAGATCACACGTTTCTCGCTCTTCACTGAAAAGCATTGGATGTTTAGGGGCCTGTGGTTTGTATCAGTTTCAGAAGCAGAGTTGAACTAGATATGGTCCGTGCGTGTAGGAAACACATTTCTTTTGTTCTGAGCACACTCACGTTTCCCGCCTTATTAGAGACTCTAGAAAGCAAGTGCGTGCTTCTTGCTCTAAAGCAGAGTGTGTTTCATGGATGAGAAGTGTGCGGTGTGTTTCCCTTCAGAAACGGAGTTAAATGCCAGGCTCTGTGTCTTCCTACAAGCAAGACTTCGTTTTGGGTAAACGCAGTCACTTTTGAGCTCAAACGAAGCCACATGGTTCTCGAAGCTCACACGTTTCTCGCTCTTCACTGAAAATCATTGGATGTTAGAGGGCCTGTGGTTTGTATCAGTTTCAGTAGCAGAGTTGAACTAGATATGGTCCGTGTGTGTAGGAAACTCAGTTCTTTTGTTCTGAGCACTCTCACGTTTCCCGCCTTATTCGAGACTCTAGAAAGCAAGAGCGTGATTCTTGCTCTAAAGCAGAGTGTGTTTCATGGATGACAAGTGTGCTGTGTGTTTCCCTTCAGAAACGGAGTTAAATGCCAGGCTCTGTGTCTTCCTACAAGCAAGATTTCATTTCGGGTAAACACCAGTCACTTTTGAGCTCAAACGAAGCCACATGGTTCATGAAGCTCACACGTTTCTCGCTCTTCACTGAAAAGCATTGGATGTTAGAGGGCCTGTGGTTGGTATCAGTTTCAGAAGCAGAGTTGAACTAGATATGGTCCGTGTGTGTAGGAAACACAGTTCTTTTTTTCTGAGCACACTCACGTTTCCCGCCTTATTAGAGACTCTAGAAAGCAAGAGCGTTCTTCTTGCTCTAAAGCAGAGTGTGTTTCATGGATGAGAAGTGTGCTGTGTGTTTCCCTTCAGAAACGGAGTTAAATGCCAGGCTCTGTGTCTTCCTACAAGCAAGACTTCGTTTCGGGTAAACACAGTCACTTTTGAGCTCAAAGAAAGCCACATGGTTCACGAAGCTCACACGTTTCTCGCTTTTCACTAAAAAGCATTGGATGTTAGAGGGCCTGTGGTTTGTATCAGTTTCAGTAGCAGAGTTGACCTAGATATGGTCCGTGTGTGTAGGACACACAGTTTTTTTGTTCTGAGCACACTCACGTTTTCCGCCTTACTAGAGACTCTAGAAAGCAAGAGCGTGCTTCTTGCTCTAAAGCAGAGTGTGTTTCATGGATGAGAAGTGTGCTGTGTGTTTCCCTTCAAAAACGGAGTTAAATGCCAGGCACTGTGTCTTCCTACAAGCAAGACATCGTTTCGGGTAAACGCAGTCACTTTTGAGCTCAAACGAAGCCACATGGTTCACGAAGCTCACACGTTTCTCGCTCTTCACTGAAAAGCATTGGATGTTAGAGGGCCTGTGGTTTGTATCAGTTTCAGTAGCAGAGTTGAACTAGATATGGTCCGTGTGTGTAGGAAACACAGTTCTTTTGTTCTGAGCACACTCACGTTTCCCGCCTTATTAGAGACTCTAGAAAGCAAGAGCGTGCTTCTTGCTCTAAAGCAGAGTGTGATTCATCGATGAGAAGTGTGCTGTGTGTTTCCCTTCAGAAACGGAGTTAAATGCCAGGCTCTGTGTCTTCCTACAAGCAAGACTTCGTTTCGGGTAAACGCAGTCACTTTTGAGCTCAAACGAAGCCACATGGTTCACGAAGCTCACACGTTTCTTGCTCTTCACTGAAAAGCACTGGATGTTAGAGGGCCTGTGGTGTGTATCAGTTTCAGTAGCAGAGTTGAACTAGATATGGTCCGTGTGTGTAGGAAACACAGTTCTTTTTTTCTGAGCACACTCACGTTTCCCGCATTATTAGAGAATCTAGAAAGCAAGAGCGTGCTTCTTGCTCTAAAGCAGAGTGTGTTTCATGGATGAGAAGTGTGCTGTTTGTTTCCATTCAGAAACGGAGTTAAATGCCAGGCTCTGTGTCTTCCTACAAGCAAGATTTCATTTCGGGTAAACACAGTCACTTTTGAGCTCAAACGAAGCCACATGGTTCATGAAGCTCACACGTTTCTCGCTCTTCACTGAAAAGCATTGGATGTTAGAGGGCCTGTGGTTGGTATCAGTTTCAGAAGCAGAGTTGAACTAGATATGGTCCGTGTGTGTAGGAAACACAGTTCTTTTTTTCTGAGCACACTCACGTTTCCCGCCTTATTAGAGACTCTAGAAAGCAAGAGCGTTCTTCTTGCTCTAAAGCAGAGTGTGTTTCATGGATGAGAAGTGTGCTGTGTGTTTCCCTTCAGAAACGGAGTTAAATGCCAGGCTCTGTGTCTTCCTACAAGCAAGACTTCGTTTCGGGTAAACACAGTCACTTTTGAGCTCAAACGAAGCCACATGGTTCACGAAGCTCACACGTTTCTCGCTTTTCACTAAAAAGCATTGGATGTTAGAGGGCCTGTGGTTTGTATCAGTTTCAGTAGCAGAGTTGACCTAGATATGGTCCGTGTGTGTAGGACACACAGTTTTTTTGTTCTGAGCACACTCACGTTTCCCGCATTATTAGACACTCTAGAAAGCAAGAGCGTGCTTCTTGCTCTAAAACAGAGTGTGTTTCATGGATGAGAAGTGTGCTGTGTGTTTCCCTTCAGAAACGGAGTTAAATGCCAGGCTCTGTGTCTTCCTACAACCAAGACTTCGTTTTGGGTAAACGCAGTCACTTTTGAGCTCAAACGAAGCCACATGGTTCTCGAAGCTCACACGTTTCTCGCTCTTCACTGAAAAGCATTGGATGTTTAGGGGCCTGTGGTTTGTATCAGTTTCAGAAGCAGAGTTGAACTAGATATGGTCCGTGCGTGTAGGAAACACATTTCTTTTGTTCTGAGCACACTCACGTTTCTCGCCTTATTAGAGACTCTAGAAAGCAAGTGCGTGCTTCTTGCTCTAAAGCAGAGTGTGTTTCATGGATGAGAAGTGTGCGGTGTGTTTCCCTTCAGAAACGGAGTTAAATGCCAGGCTCTGTGTCTTCCTACAAGCAAGACTTCGTTTTGGGTAAACGCAGTCACTTTTGAGCTCAAACGAAGCCACATGGTTCTCGAAGCTCACACGTTTCTCGCTCTTCACTGAAAATCATTGGATGTTAGAGGGCCTGTGGTTTGTATCAGTTTCAGTAGCAGAGTTGAACTAGATATGGTCCGTGTGTGTAGGAAACTCAGTTCTTTTGTTCTGAGCACTCTCACGTTTCCCGCCTTATTCGAGACTCTAGAAAGCAAGAGCGTGATTCTTGCTCTAAAGCAGAGTGTGTTTCATGGATGACAAGTGTGCTGTGTGTTTCCCTTCAGAAACGGAGTTAAATGCCAGGCTCTGTGTCTTCCTACAAGCAAGATTTCATTTCGGGTAAACACCAGTCACTTTTGAGCTCAAACGAAGCCACATGTTTCATGAAGCTCACACGTTTCTCGCTCTTCACTGAAAAGCATTGGATGTTAGAGGGCCTGTGGTTGGTATCAGTTTCAGAAGCAGAGTTGAACTAGATATGGTCCGTGTGTGTAGGAAACACAGTTCTTTTTTTCTGAGCACACTCACGTTTCCCGCCTTATTAGAGACTCTAGAAAGCAAGAGCGTTCTTCTTGCTCTAAAGCAGAGTGTGTTTCATGGATGAGAAGTGTGCTGTGTGTTTCCCTTCAGAAACGGAGTTAAATGCCAGGCTCTGTGTCTTCCTACAAGCAAGACTTCGTTTCGGGTAAACACAGTCACTTTTGAGCTCAAACGAAGCCACATGGTTCACGAAGCTCACACGTTTCTCGCTTTTCACTAAAAAGCATTGGATGTTAGAGGGCCTGTGGTTTGTATCAGTTTCAGTAGCAGAGTTGACCTAGATATGGTCCGTGTGTGTAGGACACACAGTTTTTTTGTTCTGAGCACACTCACGTTTTCCGCCTTACTAGAGACTCTAGAAAGCAAGAGCGTGCTTCTTGCTCTAAAGCAGAGTGTGTTTCATGGATGAGAAGTGTGCTGTGTGTTTCCCTTCAAAAACGGAGTTAAATGCCAGGCACTGTGTCTTCCTACAAGCAAGACATCGTTTCGGGTAAACGCAGTCACTTTTGAGCTCAAACGAAGCCACATGGTTCACGAAGCTCACACGTTTCTCGCTCTTCACTGAAAAGCATTGGATGTTAGAGGGCCTGTGGTTTGTATCAGTTTCAGTAGCAGAGTTGAACTAGATATGGTCCGTGTGTGTAGGAAACACAGTTCTTTTGTTCTGAGCACACTCACGTTTCCCGCCTTATTAGAGACTCTAGAAAGCAAGAGCGTGCTTCTTGCTCTAAAGCAGAGTGTGATTCATGGATGAGAAGTGTGCTGTGTGTTTCCCTTCAGAAACGGAGTTAAATGCCAGGCTCTGTGTCTTCCTACAAGCAAGACTTCGTTTCGGGTAAACGCAGTCACTTTTGAGCTCAAACGAAGCCACATGGTTCACGAAGCTCACACGTTTCTTGCTCTTCACTGAAAAGCACTGGATGTTAGAGGGCCTGTGGTGTGTATCAGTTTCAGTAGCAGAGTTGAACTAGATATGGTCCGTGTGTGTAGGAAACACAGTTCTTTTTTTCTGAGCACACTCACGTTTCCCGCATTATTAGAGAATCTAGAAAGCAAGAGCGTGCTTCTTGCTCTAAAGCAGAGTGTGTTTCATGGATGAGAAGTGTGCTGTTTGTTTCCATTCAGAAACGGAGTTAAATGCCAGGCTCTGTGTCTTCCTACAAGCAAGATTTCATTTCGGGTAAACACAGTCACTTTTGAGCTCAAACGAAGCCACATGGTTCATGAAGCTCACACGTTTCTCGCTCTTCACTGAAAAGCATTGGATGTTAGAGGGCCTGTGGTTGGTATCAGTTTCAGAAGCAGAGTTGAACTAGATATGGTCCGTGTGTGTAGGAAACACAGTTCTTTTTTTCTGAGCACACTCACGTTTCCCGCCTTATTAGAGACTCTAGAAAGCAAGAGCGTTCTTCTTGCTCTAAAGCAGAGTGTGTTACATGGATGAGAAGTGTGCTGTGTGTTTCCCTTCAGAAACGGAGTTAAATGCCAGGCTCTGTGTCTTCCTACAAGCAAGACTTCGTTTCGGGTAAACACAGTCACTTTTGAGCTCAAACGAAGCCACATGGTTCACGAAGCTCACACGTTTCTCGCTTTTCACTAAAAAGCATTGGATGTTAGAGGGCCTGTGGTTTGTATCAGTTTCAGTAGCAGAGTTGACCTAGATATGGTCCGTGTGTGTAGGACACACAGTTTTTTTGTTCTGAGCACACTCACGTTTCCCGCCTTATTAGAGACTCTAGAAAGCAAGTGCGTGCTTCTTGCTCTAAAGCAGAGTGTGTTTCATGGATGAGAAGTGTGCTGTGTGTTTCCCTTCAGAAACGGAGTTAAATGCCAGGCTCTGTGTCTTCCTACAACCAAGACTTCGTTTTGGGTAAACGCAGTCACTTTTGAGCTCAAACGAAGCCACATGGTTCTCGAAGCTCACACGTTTCTCGCTCTTCACTGAAAATCATTGGATGTTTAGGGGCCTGTGGTTTGTATCAGTTTCAGAAGCAGAGTTGAACTAGATATGGTCCGTGCGTGTAGGAAACACATTTCTTTTGTTCTGAGCACACTCACGTTTCCCGCCTTATTAGAGACTCTAGAAAGCAAGTGCGTGCTTCTTGCTCTAAAGCAGAGTGTGTTTCATGGATGAGAAGTGTGCTGTGTGTTTCCCGTCAGAAACGGAGTTAAATGCCAGGCTCTGTGTCTTCCTACAAGCAAGACTTCGTTTTGGGTAAACGCAGTCACTTTTGAGCTCAAACGAAGCCACATGGTTCTCGAAGCTCACACGTTTCTCGCTCTTCACTGAAAATCATTGGATGTTAGAGGGCCTGTGGTTTGTATCAGTTTCAGTAGCAGAGTTGAACTAGATATGGTCCGTGTGTGTAGGAAACTCAGTTCTTTTGTTCTGAGCACTCTCACGTTTCCCGCCTTATTCGAGACTCTAGAAAGCAAGAGCGTGCTTCTTGCTCTAAAGCAGAGTGTGTTTCATGGATGACAAGTGTGCTGTGTGTTTCCCTTCAGAAACGGAGTTAAATGCCAGGCTCTGTGTCTTCCTACAAGCACGACTTCGTTTCGGGTAAACACAGTCACTTTTGAGCTCAAACGAAGCCACATGGTTCACGAAGCTCACACGTTTCTTGCTCTTCACTGAAAAGCACTGGATGTTAGAGGGCCTGTGGTGTGTATCAGTTTCAGTAGCAGAGTTGAACTAGATATGGTCCGTGTGTGTAGGAAACACAGTTCTTTTTTTCTGAGCACACTCAAGTTTCCCGCATTATTAGAGACTCTAGAAAGCAAGAGCGTGCTTCTTGCTCTAAAGCAGAGTGTGTTTCATGGATGAGAAGTGTGCTGTGTGTTTCCATTCAGAAACGGAGTTAAATGCCAGGTTCTGTGTCTTCCTACAAGCAAGATTTCATTTCGGGTAAACACAGTCACTTTTGAGCTCAAAGGAAGCCACATGGTTCATGAAGCTCACACGTTTCTCGCTCTTCACTGAAAAGCATTGGATGTTAGAGGGCCTGTGGTTGGTATCAGTTTCAGAAGCAGAGTTGAACTAGATATGGTCCGTGTGTGTAGGAAACACAGTTCTTTTTTTCTGAGCACACTCACGTTTCCCGCCTTATTAGAGACTCTAGAAAGCAAGAGCTTTCTTCTTGCTCTAAAGCAGAGTGTGTTTCATGGATGAGAAGTGTGCTGTGTGTTTCCCTTCAGAAACGGAGTTAAATGCCAGGCTCTGTGTCTTCCTACAAGCAAGAATTCGTTTCGGGTAAACACAGTCACTTTTGAGCTCAAAGGAAGCCATATGGTTCATGAAGCTCACACGTTTCTCGCTCTTCACTGAAAAGCATTGGATGTTAGAGGGCCTGTGGTTTGTATCAGTTTCAGAAGCAGAGTTGAACTAGATATGGTCCGTGTGTGTAGGAAACACAGTTCTTTTGTTCTGAGCACACTCACTTTTCCCGCCTTATTAGAGACTCTATAAAGCAAGAGCGTGCTTTTTGCTCTAAAGCAGAGTGTGTTTCATGGATGAGAAGGATGCTGTGTGTTTCCCTTCAGAAACGGAGTTAAAAGCCAGGCTCTGTGTCTTCCTACAAGCAAGACTTCGTTTCGGGTAAACGCAGTCACTTTTGAGCTCAAACGAAGCCACATGGTTCTCGAAGCTCACACGTTTCTCGCTCTTCACTGAAAAGCATTGGATGTTAGAGGGCCTGTGGTTTGTATCAGTTTCAGTAGCAGAGTTGAACTAGATATGGTCCGTGTGTGTAGGAAACACAGTTCTTTTTTTCTGAGCACACTCACGTTTCCCGCATTATTAGAGACTCTAGAAAGCAAGAGCGTGCTTCTTGCCCTAAAGCAGAATGTGTTTCATAGATGAGAAGTGTGCTGTGTGTTTCCCTTCAGAAACGGAGTTAAATGCCAGGCTCTGTGTCTTCCTACAAGCAAGACTTCGTTTCGGGTAAACGCAGTCACTTTTGAGCTCAAACGAAGCCACATGGTTCACGAAGCTCACACGTTTCTTGCTCTTCACTGAAAAGCACTGGATGTTAGAGGGCCTGTGGTGTGTATCAGTTTCAGTAGCAGAGTTGAACTAGATATGGTCCGTGTGTGTAGGAAACACAGTTCTTTTTTTCTGAGCACACTCACGTTTCCCGCATTATTAGAGACTCTAGAAAGCAAGAGCGTGCTTCTTGCTCTAAAACAGAGTGTGTTTCATGGATGAGAAGTGTGCTCTGTGTTTCTCTTCAGAAACGGAGTTAAATGCCAGGCTCTGTGTCTTCCTACAAGCAAGACTTCGTTTCGGGTAAACGCAGTCACTTTTGAGCTCAAACGAAGCCACATGGTTCACGAAGATCACACGTTTCTCGCTCTTCACTGAAAAGCATTGGATGTTTAGGGGCCTGTGGTTTGTATCAGTTTCAGAAGCAGAGTTGAACTAGATATGGTCCGTGCGTGTAGGAAACACATTTCTTTTGTTCTGAGCACACTCACGTTTCCCGCCTTATTAGAGACTCTAGAAAGCAAGTGCGTGCTTCTTGCTCTAAAGCAGAGTGTGTTTCATGGATGAGAAGTGTGTTGTGTGTTTCCCTTCAGAAACGGAGTTAAATGCCAGGCTCTGTGTCTTCCTACAAGCAAGACTTCGTTTTGGGTAAACGCAGTCACTTTTGAGCTCAAACGAAGCCACATGGTTCTCGAAGCTCACACGTTTCTCGCTCTTCACTGAAAATCATTGGATGTTAGAGGGCCTGTGGTTTGTATCAGTTTCAGTAGCAGAGTTGAACTAGATATGGTCCGTGTGTATAGGAAACTCAGTTCTTTTGTTCTGAGCACACTCACGTTTCCCGCCTTATTCGAGACTCTAGAAAGCAAGAGCGTGCTTCTTGCTCTAAAGCAGAGTGTGTTTCATGGATGACAAGTGTGCTGTGTGTTTCCCTTCAGAAACGGAGTTAAATGCCAGGCTCTGTGTCTTCCTACAAGCACGACTTCGTTTCGGGTAAACACAGTCACTTTTGAGCTCAAACGAAGCCACATGGTTCACGAAGCTCACACGTTTCTTGCTCTTCACTGAAAAGCACTGGATGTTAGAGGGCCTGTGGTGTGTATCAGTTTCAGTAGCAGAGTTGAACTAGATATGGTCCGTGTGTGTAGGAAACACAGTTCTTTTGTTCTGAGCACACTCACTTTTCCCGCCTTATTAGAGACTCTATAAAGCAAGAGCGTGCTTTTTGCTCTAAAGCAGAGTGTGTTTCATGGATGAGAAGTATGCTGTGTGTTTCCCTTCAGAAACGGAGTTAAAAGCCAGGCTCTGTGTCTTCCTACAAGCAAGACTTCGTTTCGGGTAAACGCAGTCACTTTTGAGCTCAAACGAAGCCACATGGTTCTCGAAGCTCACACGTTTCTCGCTCTTCACTGAAAAGCATTGGATGTTAGAGGGCCTGTGGTTTGTATCAGTTTCAGTAGCAGAGTTGAACTAGATATGGTCCGTGTGTGTAGGAAACAAAGTTCTTTTTTTCTGAGCACACTCACGTTTCCCGCATTATTAGAGACTCTAGAAAGCAAGAGCGTGCTTCTTGCCCTAAAGCAGAGTGTGTTTCATAGATGAGAAGTGTGCTGTGTGTTTCCCTTCAGAAACGGAGTTAAATGCCAGGCTCTGTGTCTTCCTACAAGCAAGACTTCGTTTCGGGTAAACGCAGTCACTTTTGAGCTCAAACGAAGCCACATGGTTCACGAAGCTCACACGTTTCTTGCTCTTCACTGAAAAGCACTGGATGTTAGAGGGCCTGTGGTGTGTATCAGTTTCAGTAGCAGAGTTGAACTAGATATGGTCCGTGTGTGTAGGAAACACAGTTCTTTTTTTCTGAGCACACTCACGTTTCCCGCATTATTAGAGACTCTAGAAAGCAAGAGCGTGCTTCTTGCTCTAAAACAGAGTGTGTTTCATGGATGAGAAGTGTGCTCTGTGTTTCTCTTCAGAAACGGAGTTAAATGCCAGGCTCTGTGTCTTCCTACAAGCAAGATTTCGTTTCGGGTAAACGCAGTCACTTTTGAGCTCAAACGAAGCCACATGGTTCACGAAGATCACACGTTTCTCGCTCTTCACTGAAAAGCATTGGATGTTTAGGGCCCTGTGGTTTGTATCAGTTTCAGAAGCAGAGTTGAACTAGATATGGTCCGTGCGTGTAGGAAACACATTTCTTTTGTTCTGAGCACACTCACGTTTCCCGCCTTATTAGAGACTCTAGAAAGCAAGAGCGTGCTTCTTGCTCTAAAGCAGAGTGTGTTTCATGGATGAGAAGTGTGCTGTGTGTTTCCCTTCAGAAACGGAGTTAAATGCCAGGCTCTGTGTCTTCCTACAAGCAAGACTTCGTTTTGGGTAAACGCAGTCACTTTTGAGCTCAAACGAAGCCACATGGTTCTCGAAGCTCACACGTTTCTCGCTCTTCACTGAAAATCATTGGATTTTAGAGGGCCTGTGGTTTGTATCAGTTTCAGTAGCAGAGTTGAACTAGATATGGTCCGTGTGTATAGGAAACTCAGTTCTTTTGTTCTGAGCACTCTCACGTTTCCCGCCTTATTCGAGACTCTAGAAAGCAAGAGCGTGCTTCTTGCTCTAGAGCAGAGTGTGTTTCATGGATGACAAGTGTGCTGTGTGTTTCCCTTCAGAAACGGAGTTAAATGCCAGGCTCTGTGTCTTCCTACAAGCACGACTTCGTTTCGGGTAAACACAGTCACTTTTGAGCTCAAACGAAGCCACATGGTTCACGAAGCTCACACGTTTCTTGCTCTTCACTGAAAAGCACTGGATGTTAGAGGGCCTGTGGTGTGTATCAGTTTCAGTAGCAGAGTTGAACTAGATATGGTCCGTGTGTGTAGGAAACACAGTTCTTTTTTTCTGAGCACACTCACGTTTCCCGCATTATTAGAGACTCTAGAAAGCAAGAGCGTGCTTCTTGCTCTAAAGAAGAGTGTGTTTCATGGATGAGAAGTGTGCTGTGTGTTTCCCTTCAAAAACGGAGTTAAATGCCAGGCACTGTGTCTTCCTACAAGCAAGACTTCGTTTCGGTTAAACGCAGTCACTTTTGAGCTCAAACGAAGCCACATGGTTCACGAAGCTCACAAGTTTCTCGCTCTTCACTGAAAAGCATTGGATGTTAGAGGGCCTGTGGTTTGTATCAGTTTCAGAAGCAGAGTTGAACTAGATATGGTCCGTGTGTGTAGGAAACACAGTTCTTTTGTTCTGAGCACACTCACGTTTCCCGCCTTATTAGAGACTCTAGAAAGCAAGAGCGTGCTTCTTGCTCTAAAGCAGAGTGTGTTTCATGGATGAGAAGTGTGCTGTGTGTTTCCCTTCAGAAACGGAGTTAAAAGCCAGGCTCTGTGTCTTCCTACAAGCAAGACTTCGTTTTGGGTAAACTCAGTCACTTTTGAGCTCAAACGAAGCCACATGGTTCTCGAAGCTCACACGTTTCTCGCTCTTCACTGAAAATCATTGGATGTTTAGGAGCCTGTGGTTTGTATCAGTTTCAGAAGCAGAGTTGAACTAGATATGGTCCGTGCGTGTAGGAAACACATTTCTTTTGTTCTGAGCACACTCACGTTTCCCGCCTTATTAGAGACTCTAGAAAGCAAGTGCGTGCTTCTTGCTCTAAAGCAGAGTGTGTTTCATGGATGAGAAGTGTGCTGTCTGTTTCCCGTCAGAAACGGAGTTAAATGCCAGGCTCTGTGTCTTCCTACAAGCAAGACTTCGTTTTGGGTAAACGCAGTCACTTTTGAGCTCAAACGAAGCCACATGGTTCTCGAAGCTCACACGTTTCTCGCTCTTCACTGAAAATCATTGGATGTTAGAGGGCCTGTGGTTTGTATCAGTTTCAGTAGCAGAGTTGAACTAGATATGGTCCGTGTGTGTAGGAAACTCAGTTCTTTTGTTCTGAGCACTCTCACGTTTCCCGCCTTATTCGAGACTCTAGAAAGCAAGAGCATGCTTCTTGCTCTAAAGCAGAGTGTGTTTCATGGATGACAAGTGTGCTGTGTGTTTCCCTTCAGAAACGGAGTTAAATGCCAGGCTCTGTGTCTTCCTACAAGCACGACTTCGTTTCGGGTAAACACAGTCACTTTTGAGCTCAAACGAAGCCACATGGTTCACGAAGCTCACACGTTTCTTGCTCTTCACTGAAAAGCACTGGATGTTAGAGGGCCTGTGGTGTGTATCAGTTTCAGTAGCAGAGTTGAACTAGATATGGTCCGTGTGTGTAGGAAACACAGTTTTTTTTTCTGAGCACACTCACGTTTCCCGCATTATTAGAGACTCTAGAAAGCAAGAGCGTGCTTCTTGCTCTAAAGCAGAGTGTGTTTCATGGATGAGAAGTGTGCTGTGTGTTTCCCTTCAGAAACGGAGTTAAATGCCAGGCTCTGTGTCTTCCTACAAGCAAGATTTCATTTCGGGTAAACACAGTCACTTTTGAGCTCAAAGGAAGCCACATGGTTCATGAAGCTCACACGTTTCTCGCTCTTCACTGAAAAGCATTGGATGTTAGAGGGCCTGTGGTTGGTATCAGTTTCAGAAGCAGAGTTGAACTAGATATGGTCCGTGTGTGTAGGAAACACAGTTCTTTTTTTCTGAGCACACTCACGTTTCCCGCCTTATTAGAGACTCTAGAAAGCAAGAGCGTTCTTCTTGCTCTAAAGCAGAGTGTGTTTCATGGATGAGAAGTGTGCTGTGTGTTTCCCTTCAGAAACGGAGTTAAATGCCAGGCTCTGTGTCTTCCTACAAGCAAGAATTCGTTTCGGGTAAACACAGTCACTTTTGAGCTCAAACGAAGCCACAAGGTTCACGAAGCTCACACGTTTCTCGCTTTTCACTAAAAAGCATTGGATGTTAGAGGGCCTGTGGTTTGTATCAGTTTCAGTAACAGAGTTGACCTAGATATGGTCCGTGTGTGTAGGACACACAGTTTTTTTGTTCTGAGCACACTCACGTTTTCCGCCTTACTAGAGACTCTAGAAAGCAAGAGCGTGCTTCTTGCTCTAAAGCAGAGTGTGTTTCATGGATGAGAAGTGTGCTGTGTGTTTCCCTTCAAAAACGGAGTTAAATGCCAGGCACTGTGTCTTCCTACAAGCAAGACTTCGTTTCGGGTAAACGCAGTCACTTTTGAGCTCAAACGAAGCCACATGGTTCACGAAGCTCACACGTTTCTCGCTCTTCACTGAAAAGCATTGGATGTTAGAGGGCCTGTGGTTTGTATCAGTTTCAGTAGCAGAGTTGAACTAGATATGGTCCGTGTGTGTAGGAAACACAGTTCTTTTGTTCTGAGCACACTCACGTTTCCCGCCTTATTAGAGACTCTAGAAAGCAAGAGCGTGCTTCTTGCTCTAAAGCAGAGTGTGATTCATGGATGAGAAGTGTGCTGTGTGTTTCCCTTCAGAAACGGAGTTAAATGCCAGGCTCTGTGTCTTCCTACAAGCAAGACTTCGTTTCGGGTAAACGCAGTCACTTTTGAGCTCAAACGAAGCCACATGGTTCATGAAGCTCACACGTTTCTCGGTCTTCACTGAAAAGCATTGGATGTTAGAGGGCCTGTGGTTTGTATCAGTTTCAGAAGCAGAGTTGAACTAGATATGGTCCGTGTGTGTAGGAAACACAGTTCTTTTGTTCTGAGCACACTCACTTTTCCCGCCTTATTAGAGACTCTAGAAATCAAGAGTGTGCTTCTTGCTCTAAAGCAGTGTGTGTTTCATGGATGAGAAGTGTGCTGTGTGTTTCCCTTCAGAAACGGAGTTAAATGCCAGGCTCTGTGTCTTCCTACAAGCAAGACTTCATTTCGGGTAAACACAGTCACTTTTGAGCTCAAAGGAAGCCACATGGTTCATGAAGCTCACACGTTTCTCGCTCTTCACTGAAAAGCATTGGATGTTAGAGGGCCTGTGGTTTGTATCAGTTTCAGAAGCAGAGTTGAACTAGATATGGTCCGTGTGTGTAGGAAACACAGTTCTTTTGTTCTGAGCACACTCACTTTTCCCGCCTTATTAGAGACTCTATAAAGCAAGAGCGTGCTTTTTGCTCTAAAGCAGAGTGTGTTTCATGGATGAGAAGTATGCTGTGTGTTTCCCTTCAGAAACGGAGTTAAATGCCAGGCTCTGTGTCTTCCTACAAGCAAAACTTCATTTCGGGTAAACTCAGTCACTTTTGAGCTCAAACGAAGCCACATGGTTCATGAAGCTCACACGTTTCTCGCTCTTCACTGAAAAGCACTGGATGTTAGAGGGCCTGTGGTTGGTATCAGTTTCAGAAGCAGAGTTGAACTAGATATGGTCCGTGTGTGTAGGAAACACAGTTCTTTTTTTCTGAGCACACTCACGTTTCCCGCCTTATTAGAGACTCTAGAAAGCAAGAGCATTCTTCTTGCTCTAAAGCAGAGTGTGTTTCATGGATGAGAAGTGTGCTGTGTGTTTCCCTTCAGAAACGGAGTTAAATGCCAGGCTCTGTGTCTTCCTACAAGCAAGAATTCGTTTCGGGTAAACACAGTCACTTTTGAGCTCAAACGAAGCCACATGGTTCACGAAGCTCACACGTTTCTCGCTTTTCACTAAAAAGCATTGGATGTTAGAGGGCCTGTGGTTTGTATCAGTTTCAGTAGCAGAGTTGACCTAGATATGGTCCGTGTGTGTAGGACACACAGTTTTTTTGTTCTGAGCACACTCACGTTTTCCGCCTTATTAGAGACTCTAGAAAGCAAGAGCGTGCTTCTTGCTCTAAAGCAGAATGTGTTTCATGGATGAGAAGTGTGCTGTGTGTTTCCCTTCAAAAACGGAGTTAAATGCCAGGCACTGTGTCTTCCTACAAGCAAGACTTCGTTTCGGGTAAACGCAGTCACTTTTGAGCTCAAACGAAGCCACATGGTTCACGAAGCTCACAAGTTTCTCGCTCTTCACTGAAAAGCATTGGATGTTAGAGGGCCTGTGGTTTGTATCAGTTTCAGAAGCAGAGTTGAACTAGATATGGTCCGTGTGTGTAGGAAACACAGTTCTTTTGTTCTGAGCACACTCACGTTTCCCGCATTATTAGAGACTCTAGAAAGCAAGAGCGTGCTTCTTGCTCTAAAGCAGAGTGTGTTTCATGGATAAGAAGTGTGCTGTGTGTTTCCCTTCAGAAACGGAGTTAAATGCCAGGCTCTGTGTCTTCCTACAAGCAAGACTTCGTTTTGGGTAAACGCAGTCACTTTTGAGCTCAAACGAAGCCACATGGTTCTCGAAGCTCACACGTTTCTCGCTCTTCACTGAAAATCATTGGATGTTAGAGGGCCTGTGGTTTGTATCAGTTTCAGTAGCAGAGTTGAACTAGATATGGTCCGTGTGTGTAGGAAACTCAGTTCTTTTGTTCTGAGCACTCTCACGTTTCCCGCCTTATTAGAGACTCTAGAAAGCAAGAGCGTGCTTCTTGCTCTAAAGCAGAGTGTGTTTCATGGATGACAAGTGTGCTGTGTGTTTCCCTTCAGAAACGGAGTTAAATGCCAGGCTCTGTGTCTTCCTACACGCACGACTTCGTTTCGGGTAAACACAGTCACTTTTGAGCTCAAACGAAGCCACATGGTTCACGAAGCTCACACGTTTCTTGCTCTTCACTGAAAAGCACTGGATGTTAGAGGGCCTGTGGTGTGTATCAGTTTCAGTAGCAGAGTTGAACTAGATATGGTCCGTGTGTGTAGGAAACACAGTTCTTTTTTTCTGAGCACACTCACGTTTCCCGCATTATTAGAGACTCTAGAAAGCAAGAGCGTGCTTCTTGCTCTAAAGCAGAGTGTGTTTCATGGATGAGAAGTGTGCTGTGTGTTTCCATTCAGAAACGGAGTTAAATGCCAGGCTCTGTGTCTTCCTACAAGCAAGATTTCATTTCAGGTAAACACAGTCACTTTTGAGCTCAAAGGAAGCCACATGGTTCATGAAGCTCACACGTTTCTCGCTCTTCACTGAAAAGCATTGGATGTTAGAGGGCCTGTGGTTGGTATCAGTTTCAGAAGCAGAGTTGAACTAGATATGGTCCGTGTGTGTAGGAAACACAGTTCTTTTGTTCTGAGCACACTCACGTTTCCCGCCTTATTAGAGACTCTAGAAAGCAAGAGCATTCTTCTTGCTCTAAAGCAGAGTGTGTTTCATGGATGAGAAGTGTGCTGTGTGTTTCCCTTCAGAAACGGAGTTAAATGCCAGGCTCTGTGTCTTCCTACAAGCAAGACTTCGTTTCGGGTAAACACAGTCACTTTTGAGCTCAAACGAAGCCACATGGTTCACGAAGCTCACACGTTTCTCGCTTTTCACTAAAAAGCATTGGATGTTAGAGGGCCTGTGGTTTGTATCAGTTTCAGTAGCAGAGTTGACCTAGATATGGTACGTGTGTGTAGGACACACAGTTTTTTTGTTCTGAGCACACTCACGTTTTCCGCCTTACTAGAGACTCTAGAAAGCAAGAGCGTGCTTCTTGCTCTAAAGCAGAGTGTGTTTCATGGATGAGAAGTGTGCTGTGTGTTTCCCTTCAAAAACGGAGTTAAATGCCAGGCACTGTGTCTTCCTACAAGCAAGACTTCGTTTCGGGTAAACGCAGTCACTTTTGAGCTCAAACGAAGCCACATGGTTCACGAAGCTCACACGTTTCTCGCTCTTCAGTGAAAAGCATTGGATGTTAGAGGGCCTGTGGTTTGTATCAGTTTCAGTAGCAGAGTTGAACTAGATATGGTCCGTGTGTGTAGGAAACACAGTTCTTTTGTTCTGAGCACACTCACGTTTCCCGCCTTATTAGAGACTCTAGAAAGCAAGAGCGTGCTTCTTGCTCTAAAGCAGAGTGTGATTCATGGATGAGAAGTGTGCTGTGTGTTTCCCTTCAGAAACGGAGTTAAATGCCAGGCTCTGTTTCTTCCTACAAGCAAGACTTCGTTTCGGGTAAACGCAGTCACTTTTGAGCTCAAACGAAGCCACATGGTTCATGAAGCTCACACGTTTCTCGGTCTTCACTGAAAAGCATTGGATGTTAGAGGGCCTGTGGTTTGTATCAGTTTCAGAAGCAGAGTTGAACTAGATATGGTCCGTGTGTGTAGGAAACACAGTTCTTTTGTTCTGAGCACACTCACATTTCCCACCTTATTAGAGACTCTAGAAAGCAAGAGTGTGCTTCTTGCTCTAAAGCAGTGTGTGTTTCATGGATGAGAAATATGCTGTGTGTTTCCCTTCAGAAACGGAGTTAAATGCCAGGCTCTGTGTCTTCCTACAAGCAAGACTTCATTTCGGGTAAACACAGTCACTTTTGAGCTCAAAGGAAGCCACATGGTTCATGAAGCTCACAAGTTTCTCGCTCTTCACTGAAAAGCATTGGATGTTAGAGGGCCTGTGGTTTGTATCAGTTTCAGAAGCAGAGTTGAACTAGATATGGTCCGTGTGTGTAGGAAACACAGTTCTTTTGTTCTGAGCACACTCACTTTTCCCGCCTTATTAGAGACTCTATAAAGCAAGAGCGTGCTTTTTGCTCTAAAGAAGAGTGTGTTTCATGGATGAGAAGTATGCTGTGTGTTTCCCTTCAGAAACGGAGTTAAAAGCCAGGCTCTGTGTCTTCCTACAAGCAAGACTTCGTTTCGGGTAAACGCAGTCACTTTTGAGCTCAAATGAAGCCACATGGTTCTCGAAGCTCACACGTTTCTCGCTCTTCACTGAAAAGCATTGGATGTTAGAGGGCCTGTGGTTTGTATCAGTTTCAGTAGCAGAGTTGAACTAGATATGGTCCGTGTGTGTAGGAAACACAGTTCTTTTTTTCTGAGCACACTCACGTTTCCCGCATTATTAGAGACTCTAGAAAGCAAGAGCGTGCTTCTTGCCCTAAAGCAGAGTGTGTTTCATAGATGAGAAGTGTGCTGTGTGTTTCCCTTCAGAAACGGAGTTAAATGCCAGGCTCTGTGTCTTCCTACAAGCAAGATTTCGTTTCGGGTAAACACAGTCAATTTTGAGCTCAAAGGAAGCCACATGGTTCACGAAGCTCACACGTTTCTCGCTCTTCACTGAAAAGCATTGGATGTTAGAGGGCCTGTGGTTTGTATAAGTTTCAGAAACAGAGTTGAACTAGATATGATCATTGTGTGTAGGAAACACAGTTCTTTTGTTCTGAGCACACTCACGTTTCCCGCCTTATTAGAGACTCTAGAAAGCAAGAGCGTGCTTCTTGCGCTAAAGCAGAGTGTGATTCATGGATGAGAAGTGTGCTGTGTGTTTCCCTTCAGAAACGGAGTTAAATGCCAGGCTCTGTGTCTTCCTACAAGCAAGACTTCGTTTCGGGAAAACGCAGTCACTTTTGAGCTCAAACAAAGCCACATGGTTCATGAAGCTCACACGTTTCTCGCTCTTCACTGAAAAGCATTGGATGTTAGAGGGCCTGTGGTTTGTATCAGTTTCAGAAGCAGAGTTGAACTAGATATGGTCCGTGTGTGTAGGAAACACAGTTCTTTTGTTCTGAGCACACTCACATTTCCCACCTTATTAGAGATTCTAGAAAGCAAGAGCGTGCTTCTTGCTCTAAAGCAGTGTGTGTTTCATGGATGAGAAGTGTGCTGTGTGTTTCCCTTCAGAAACGGAGTTAAATGCCAGGCTCTGTGTCTTCCTACAAGCAAGAATTCGTTTCGGGTAAACACAGTCACTTTTGAGCTCAAACGAAGCCACATGGTTCACGAAGCTCACACGTTTCTCGCTTTTCACTAAAAAGCATTGGATGTTAGAGGGCCTGTGGTTTGTATCAGTTTCAGTAGCAGAGTTGACCTAGATATGGTCCGTGTGTGTAGGACACACAGTTTTTTTGTTCTGAGCACACTCACGTTTTCCGCCTTACTAGAGACTCTAGAAAGCAAGAGCGTGCTTCTTGCTCTAAAGCAGAGTGTGTTTCATGGATGAGAAGTGTGCTGTGTGTTTCCCTTCAAAAACGGAGTTAAATGCCAGGCACTGTGTCTTCCTACAAGCAAGACTTCGTTTCGGGTAAACGCAGTCACTTTTGAGCTCAAACGAAGCCACATGGTTCACGAAGCTCACACGTTTCTCGCTCTTCACTGAAAAGCATTGGATGTTAGAGGGCCTGTGGTTTGTATCAGTTTCAGTAGCAGAGTTGAACTAGATATGGTCCGTGTGTGTAGGAAACACAGTTCTTTTGTTCTGAGCACACTCACGTTTCCCGCCTTATTAGAGACTCTAGAAAGCAAGAGCGTGCTTCTTGCTCTAAAGCAGAGTGTGATTCATGGATGAGAAGTGTGCTGTGTGTTTCCCTTCAGAAATGGAGTTAAATGCCAGGCTCTGTGTCTTCCTACAAGCAAGACTTCGTTTCGGGTAAACGCAGTCACTTTTGATTTCAAACGAAGCCACATGGTTCATGAAGCTCACACGTTTCTCGGTCTTCACTGAAAAGCATTGGATGTTAGAGGGCCTGTGGTTTGTATCAGTTTCAGAAGCAGAGTTGAACTAGATATGGTCCGTGTGTGTAGGAAACACAGTTCTTTTGTTCTGAGCACACTCACATTTCCCACCTTATTAGAGACTCTAGAAAGCAAGAGTGTGCTTCTTGCTCTAAAGCAGTGTGTGTTTCATGGATGAGAAGTGTGCTGTGTGTTTCCCTTCAGAAACGGAGTTAAATGCCAGGCTCTGTGTCTTCCTACAAGCAAGACTTCATATCGGGTAAACACAGTCACTTTTGAGCTCAAAGGAAGCCACATGGTTCATGAAGCTCACACGTTTCTCGCTCTTCACTGAAAAGCATTGGATGTTAGAGGGCCTGTGGTTTGTATCAGTTTCAGTAGCAGAGTTGAACTAGATATGGTCCGTGTGTGTAGGAAACACAGTTCTTTTGTTCTGAGCACACTCACGTTTCCCGCCTTATTAGAGACTCTAGAAAGCAAGAGCGTGCTTCTTGCGCTAAAGCAGAGTGTGATTCATGGATGAGAAGTGTGCTGTGTGTTTCCCTTCAGAAACGGAGTTAAATGCCAGGCTCTGTGTCTTCCTACAAGCAAGACTTCGTTTCGGGTAAACACAGTCACTTTTGAGCTCAAACGAAGCCACATGGTTCATGAAGCTCAAACGTTTCTCGCTCTTCACTGAAAAGCATTGGATGTTAGAGGGCCTGTGGTTTGTATCAGTTTCAGAAGCAGAGTTTAACTAGATATGGTCCGTGTGTGTAGGAAACACAGTTCTTTTGTTCTGAGCACACTCACTTCTCCTGCCTTATTAGAGACTCTAGAAAGCAAGAGCGTGCTTCTTGCTCTAAAGCAGAGTGTGTTTCATGGATGAGAAGTGTGCTGTGTGTTTCCCTTCAGAAACGGAGTTAAATGCCAGGCTCTGTGTCTTCCTACAAGCAAGACTTCGTTTTGGGTAAACGCAGTCACTTTTGAGCTCAAACGAAGCCACATGGTTCTCGAAGCTCATACGTTTCTCGCTATTCACTGAAAATCATTGGATGTTAGAGGGCCTGTGGTTTGTATCAGTTTCAGTAGCAGAGTTGAACTAGATATGGTCCGTGTGTGTAGGAAACTCAGTTCTTTTGTTCTGAGCACTCTCACGTTTCCCGCCTTATTAGAGACTCTAGAAAGCAAGAGCGTGCTTCTTGCTCTAAAGCAGAGTGTGTTTCATGGATGAGAAGTGTGCTGTGTGTTTCCCTTCAGAAACGGAGTTAAATGCCAGGCTCTGTGTCTTCCTACAAGCAAGACTTCGTTTCGGGTAAACGCAGTCACTTTTGAGCTCAAACGAAGCCACATGGTTCACGAAGCTCACACGTTTCTTGCTCTTCACTGAAAAGCACTGGATGTTAGAGGGCCTGTGGTGTGTATCAGTTTCAGTAGCAGAGTTGAACTAGATATGGTCCGTGTGTGTAGGAAACACAGTTCTTTTTTTCTGAGCACACTCACGTTTCCCGCATTATTAGAGACTCTAGAAAGCAAGAGCTTGCTTCTTGCTCTAAAATAGAGTGTGTTTCATGGATGAGAAGTGTGCTCTGTGTTTCTCTTCAGAAACGGAGTTAAATGCCAGGCTCTGTGTCTTCCTACAAGCAAGACTTCGTTTCGGGTAAACGCAGACACTTTTGAGCTCAAACGAAGCCACATGGTTCACGAAGATCACACGTTTCTCGCTCTTCACTGAAAAGCATTGGATGTTTAGGGGCCTGTGGTTTGTATCAGTTTCAGAAGCAGAGTTGAACTAGATATGGTCCGTGCGTGTAGGAAACACATTTCTTTTGTTCTGAGCACACTCACGTTTCCCGCCTTATTAGAGACTCTAGAAAGTAAGTGCGGGCTTCTTGCTCTAAAGCAGAGTGTGTTTCATGGATGAGAAGTGTGCTGTGTGTTTCCCTTCAGAAACGGAGTTAAATGCCAGGCTCTGTGTCTTCCTACAAGCAAGATTTCATTTCGGGTAAACACAGTCACTTTTGAGCTCAAACGAAGCCACAGGGTTCATGAAGCTCACACGTTTCTCGCTCTTCACTGAAAAGCATTGGATGTTAGAGGGCCTGTGGTTGGTATCAGTTTCAGAAGCAGAGTTGAACTAGATATGGTCCGTGTGTGTAGGAAACACAGTTCTTTTTTTCTGAGCACACTCACGTTTCCCGCCTTATTAGAGACTCTAGAAAGCAAGAGCGTGCTTCTTGCTCTAAAGCAGAGTGTGTTTCATGGATGAGAAATGTGCTGTGTGTTTCCCTTCAGAAACGGAGTTAAATGCCAGGCTCTGTGTCTTCCTACAAGCAAGACTTCGTTTCTGGTAAACACAGTCACTTTTGAGCTCAAATGAAGCCACATGGTTCACGAAGCTCACACGTTTCTCGCTTTTCACTAAAAAGCATTGGATGTTAGAGGGCCTGTGGTTTCTATCAGTTTCAGTAGCAGAGTTGACCTAGATATGGTCCGTGTGTGTAGGAAACACAGTTCTTTTGTTCTGAGCACACTCACGTTTCCCGCCTTATTAGAGACTCTAGAAAGCAAGAGCGTGCTTCTTGCTCTAAAGCAGAGTGTGATTCATGGATGAGAAGTGTGCTGTGTGTTTCCCTTCAGAAACGGTGTTAAATGCCAGGCTCTGTGTCTTCCTGCAAGCAAGACTTCGTTTCGGGTAAACGCAGTCACTTTTGAGCTCAAAGGAAGCCACATGGTTCACGAAGCTCACACGTTTCTCGCTCTTCACTGAAAAGCATTGGATGTTAGAGGGCCTGTGGTTTGTATCAGTTTCAGTAGCAGAGTTGAACTGGATATGGTCCGTGTGTGTAGGAAACACAGTTCTTTTGTTCTGAGCACACTCACGTTTCCCGCCTAATTAGAGACTCTAGAAAACAAGAGCGTGCTTCTTGCTCTAAAGAAGTGTGTTTCATAGATGAGAAGTGTGCTGTGTGTTTCCCTTCAGAAACGGAGTTAAATGCCAGGCTCTGTGTTTTCCTACAGCAAGATTTCGTTTCGGGTAAACGCAGTCACTTTTGAGCTCAAAGGAAGCCACATGGTTCACGAAGCTCACACGTTTCTCGCTCTTCACTGAAAAGCATTGGATGTTAGAGGGCCTGTGGTTTGTATCAGTTTCAGAAGCAGAGTTGAACTAGATATGGTCCGTGTGTGTAGGAAACACAGTTCTTTTGTTCTGAGCACACTCACATTTCCAGACTTATTAGAGACTCTAGAAAGCAAGAGCGTGCTTCTTGCTCTAAAGCAGAGTGTGTTTCATTGATGAGAAGTGTGCTGTGTGTTTCCCTTCAGAAACGGAGTTAAATGCCAGGCTCTGTGTCTTCCTACAAGCAAGATTTCATTTCGGGTAAACACAGTCACTTTTGAGCTCAAACGAAGCCACATGGTTCATGAAGCTCACAGGTTTCTCGCTCTTCACTGAAAAGCGTTGGATGTTAGAGGGCCTGTGGTTTGTATCAGTTTCAGAAGCAGAGTTGAACTAGATATGGTCCGTGTGTGTAGGAAACACAGTTCTTTTGTTCTGAGCACTCTCACGTTTCCCGCCTTATTAGAGACTCTAGAAAGTAAGTGCGGGCTTCTTGCTCTAAAGCAGAGTGTGTTTCATGGATGAGAAGTGTGCTGTGTGTTTCCCTTCAGAAACGGAGTTAAATGCCAGGCTCTGTGTCTTCCTACAAGCAAGATTTCATTTCGGGTAAACACAGTCACTTTTGAGCTCAAACGAAGCCACAGGGTTCATGAAGCTCACACGTTTCTCGCTCTTCACTGAAAAGCATTGGATGTTAGAGGGCCTGTGGTTGGTATCAGTTTCAGAAGCAGAGTTGAACTAGATATGGTCCGTGTGTGTAGGAAACACAGTTCTTTTTTTCTGAGCACACTCACATCTCCTGCCTTATTAGAGACTCTAGAAAGCAAGAGCGTGCTTCTTGCTCTAAAGTAGAGTGTGTTTCATGGATGAGAAGTGTGCTGTGTGTTTCCCTTCAGAAACGGAGTTAAATGCCAGGCTCTGTGTCTTCCTACAAGCAAGACTTCGTTTCTGGTAAACACAGTCACTTTTGAGCTCAAATGAAGCCACATGGTTCACGAAGCTCACACGTTTCTCGCTTTTCACTAAAAAGCATTGGATGTTAGAGGGCCTGTGGTTTCTATCAGTTTCAGTAGCAGAGTTGACCTAGATATGGTCCGTGTGTGTAGGAAACACAGTTCTTTTGTTCTGAGCACACTCACGTTTCCCGCCTTATTAGAGACTCTAGAAAGCAAGAGCGTGCTTCTTGCTCTAAAGCAGAGTGTGATTCATGGATGAGAAGTGTGCTGTGTGTTTCCCTTCAGAAACGGTGTTAAATGCCAGGCTCTGTGTCTTCCTGCAAGCAAGACTTCGTTTCGGGTAAACCCAGTCACTTTTGAGCTCAAAGGAAGCCACATGGTTCACGAAGCTCACACGTTTCTCGCTCTTCACTGAAAAGCATTGGATGTTAGAGGGCCTGTGGTTTGTATCAGTTTCAGAAGCAGAGTTGAACTAGATATGGTCCGTGTGTGTAGGAAACACAGTTCTTTTGTTCTGAGCACACTCACATTTCCAGACTTATTAGAGACTCTAGATAGCAAGAGCGTGCTTCTTGCTCTAAAGCAGTGTGTGTTTCATGGATGAGAAGTGTGCTGTGTGTTTCCCTTCAGAAACGGAGTTAAATGCCAGGCTCTGTGTCTTCCTACAAGCAAGATTTCATTTCGGGTAAACACAGTCACTTTTGAGCTCAAACGAAGACACATGGTTCATGAAGCTCACACGTTTGTCGCTCTTCACTGAAAAGCGTTGGATGTTAGAGGGCCTGTGGTTTGTATCAGTTTCAGAAGCAGAGTTGAACTAGATATGGTCCGTGTGTGTAGGAAACACAGTTCTTTTGTTCTGAGCACACTCACATTTCCCACATTATTAGAGACTCTAGAAAGCAAGAGCGTGCTTCTTGCTCTAAAGCAGTGTGTGTTTCATGGATGAGAAGTGTGCTGTGTGTTTCCCTTCAGAAACGGAGTTAAATGCCAGGCTCTGTGTCTTCCTACAAGCAAGACTTCGTTTCGGGTAAACGCAGTCACTTTTGAGCTCAAACGAAGCCACATGGTTCACGAAGCTCACACGTTTCTCGCTCTTCACTGAAAAGCATTGGATGTTAGAGGGCCTGTGGTTTGTATCAGTTTCAGAAGCAGAGTTGAACTAGATATGGTCCGTGTGTGTAGGAAACACAGTTCTTTTGTTCTGAGCACACTCACATTTCCCGCCTTATTAGAGACTCTAGAAAGCAAGAGCGTGCTTCTTGCTCTAAAGCAGAGTGTGTTTCATGGATGAGAAGTGTGCTGTGTGTTTCCCTTCAGAAACGGAGTTAAATGCCAGGCTCTGTGTTTTCCTACAAGCAAGACTTCGTTTCGGGTAAACGCAGTCCCTTTTGAGCTCAAATGAAGCCACATGGTTCTCGAAGCTCACACGTTTCTCGCTCTTCACTGAAAAGCATTGGATGTTAGAGGGCCTGTGGTTTTTATCAGTTTCAGTAGCAGAGTTGAACTAGAATTGGTCCGTGTGTGTAGGAAACACAGTTCTTTTGTTCTGAGCACACTCACGTTTCCCGCATTATTAGAGACTCTAGAAAGCAAGAGCGTGCTTCTTGCTCTAAAACAGAGTGTGTTTCATGGATGAGAAGTGTGCTGTGTGTTTCCCTTCAGAAACGGAGTTAAATGCCAGGCTCTGTGTCTTCCTAAAAGCAAGATTTCGTTTCGGGTAAACACAGTCACTTTTGAGCTCAAACGAAGCCACATGGTTCATGAAGCTCACACGTTTCTCGCTCTTCACTGAAAAGCACTGGATGTTAGAGGGCCTGTGGTTTGTATCAGTTTCAGTAGCAGAGTTGAACTGGATATGGTCCGTGTGTGTAGGAAACACAGTTCTTTTGTTCTGAGCACACTCACGTTTCCCGCCTAATTAGAGACTCTAGAAAACAAGAGCGTGCTTCTTGCTCTAAAGAAGTGTGTTTCATAGATGAGAAGTGTGCTGTGTGTTTCCCTTCAGAAACGGAGTTAAATGCCAGGCTCTGTGTCTTCCTACAGCAAGATTTCGTTTCGGGTAAACGCAGTCACTTTTGAGCTCAAAGGAAGCCACATGGTTCACGAAGCTCACACGTTTCTCGCTCTTCACTGAAAAGCATTGGATGTTAGAGGGCCTGTGGTTTGTATCAGTTTCAGAAGCAGAGTTGAACTAGATATGGTCCGTGTGTGTAGGAAACACAGTTCTTTTGTTCTGAGCACACTCACATTTCCAGACTTATTAGAGACTCTAGAAAGCAAGAGCGTGCTTCTTGCTCTAAAGCAGAGTGTGTTTCATTGATGAGAAGTGTGCTGTGTGTTTCCCTTCAGAAACGGAGTTAAATGCCAGGCTCTGTGTCTTCCTACAAGCAAGATTTCATTTCGGGTAAACACAGTCACTTTTGAGCTCAAACGAAGCCACATGGTTCATGAAGCTCACACGTTTCTCGCTCTTCACTGAAAAGCGTTGGATGTTAGAGGGCCTGTGGTTTGTATCAGTTTCAGAAGCAGAGTTGAACTAGATATGGTCCGTGTGTGTAGGAAACACAGTTCTTTTGTTCTGAGCACACTCACGTTTCCCACATTATTAGAGACTCTAGAAAGCAAGAGCGTGCTTCTTGCTCTAAAGCAGTGTGTGTTTCATGGATGAGAAGTGTGCTGTGTGTTTCCCTTCAGAAACGGAGTTTAATGCCAGGCTCTGTGTCTTCCTACAAGCAAGACTTCCTTTCGGGTAAACGCAGTCACTTTTGAGCTCAAACGAAGCCACATGGTTCACGAAGCTCACACGTTTCTCGCTCTTCACTGAAAAGCATTGGATGTTAGAGGGCCTGTGGTTTGTATCAGTTTCAGAAGCAGAGTTGAACTAGATATGGTCCGTGTGTGTAGGAAACACAGTTCTTTTGTTCTGAGCACACTCACATTTCCCGCCTTATTAGAGACTCTAGAAAGCAAGAGCGTGCTTCTTGCTCTAAAGCAGAGTGTGTTTCATGGATGAGAAGTGTGCTGTGTGTTTCCCTTCAGAAACGGAGTTAAATGCCAGGCTCTGTGTCTTCCTACAAGCAAGACTTCGTTTCGGGTAAACGCAGTCACTTTTGAGCTCAAATGAAGCCACATGGTTCTCGAAGCTCACACGTTTCTCGCTCTTCACTGAAAAGCATTGGATGTTAGAGGGCCTGTGGTTTTTATCAGTTTCAGTAGCAGAGTTGAACTAGATATGGTCCGTGTGTGTAGGAAACACAGTTCTTTTGTTCTGAGCACACTCACGTTTCCCGCATTATTAGAGACTCTAGAAAGCAAGAGCGTGCTTCTTGCTCTAAAACAGAGTGTGTTTCATGGATGAGAAGTGTGCTGTGTGTTTCCCTTCAGAAACGGACTTAAATGCCAGGCTCTGTGTCTTCCTACAAGCAAGATTTCGTTTCGAGTAAACGCAGTCACTTTTGAGCTCAAACGAAGCCACATGGTTCATGAAGCTCACACGTTTCTCGCTCTTCACTGAAAAGCACTGGATGTTAGAGGGCCTGTGGTTTGTATCAGTTTCAGTAGCAGAGTTGAACTAGATATGGTCCGTGTGTGTAGGAAACACAGTTCTTTTGTTCTGAGCACACTCACTTTTCCCGCCTTATTAGAGACTCTAGAAAGCAAGAGCGTGCTTCTTGCTCTAAAGCAGAGTGTGTTTCATGGATGAGAAGTGTGCTGTGTGTTTCCCTTCAGAAACGAGTTAAATGCCAGGCTCTGTGTCTTCCTACAAGCAAGACTTCGTTTCGGGTAAACGCAGTCACTTTTGTGCTCAAAGGAAGCCACATGGTTCACAAAGCTCACACGTTTCTCGCTCTTCACTGAAAAGCATTGGATGTTAGCGGGCCTATGATTTGTATCAGTTTCAGAAGCAGAGTTGAGCTAGATATGGTCCGTGTGTGTAGGAAACACAGTTCTTTTGTTCTGAGCACACTCATGTTTCCCGCCTTTTTAGAGACTCTAGAAAGCAAGAGCGTGCTTCTTGCTCTAAAACAGAGTGTGTTTCATGGATGAGAAGTGTGCTGTGTGTTTCTCTTCAGAAACGGAGTTAAATGCCAGGCTCTGTGTCTTCCTACAAGCAAGACTTCGTTTAGGGTAAACGCAGTCACTTTTGAGCTCAAACGAAGCCACATGGTTCACGAAGCTCACACGTTTCTCGCTCTTCACTGAAAAGCATTGGATGTTTAGGGGCCTGTGGTTTGTATCAGTTTCAGAAGCAGAGTTGAACTAGATATGGTCCGTGTGTGTAGGAAACACAGTTCTTTTGTTCTGAGCACACTCACGTTTCCCGCCTTATTAGAGACTCTAGAAAGCAAGAGCGTGCTTCTTGCTCTAAAGCAGAGTGTGTTTCATGGATGAGAAGTGTGCTGTGTGTTTCCCTTCAGAAATGGAGTTAAATGCCAGGCTCTGTGTCTTCATACCAGCAAGACTTCGTTTCGGGTAAACGCAGTCACTTTTGAGCTCAAACGAAGCCACATGGTTCACGAAGCTCACACGTTTCTTGCTCTTCACTGAAAAGCACTGGATGGTAGAGGGCCTGTGGTTTGTATCAGTTTCAGTAGCAGAGTTGAACTAGATATGGTCTGTGTGTGTAGGAAACACAGTTCTTTTGTTCTGAGCACACTCACGTTTCCTGCCTTATTAGAGACTCTAGAAAGCAAGAGCGTGCTTCTTGCTCTAAAGCAGAGTGTGTTTCATGGATGAAAAGTGTGCTGTGTGTTTCCCTTCAGAAACGGAGTTAAATGCCAGGCTCTGTGTCTTCCTACAAGCAAGACTTCGTTTCGGGTAAACGCAGTCACTTTTGAGCTCAAACGAAGCCACATGGTTCACGAAGCTCACACGTTTCTCGCTCTACACTGAAAAGCATTGGATGTTAGAGGGCCTGTGGTTTGTATCAGTTTCAGAAGCAGAGTTGAACTAGATATGGTCCGTGTGTGTAGGAAACACAGTTCATTTGTTCTGAGCACACTCACGTTTCCCGCCTTATTAGAGATTCTAGAAAGCAAGAGCGTGCTTCTTGCTCTAAAACAGAGTGTGTTTCATGGATGAGAAGTGTGCTGTGTGTTACTCTTCAGAAACGGAGTTAAATGCCAGGCTCTGTGTCTTCCTACAAGCAAGACTTCGTTTAGGGTAAACGCAGTCACTTTTGAGCTCAAACGAAGCCACATGGTTCACGAAGCTCACACGTTTCTCGCTCTTCACTGAAAAGCATTGGATGTTTAGGGGCCTGTGGTTTGTATCAGTTTCCGAAGCAGAGTTGAACTAGATATGGTCCGTGTGTGTAGGAAACACAGTTCTTTTGTTCTGAGCACACTCACGTTTCCCGCCTTATTAGAGACTCTAGAAAGCAAGAGCGTGCTTCTTGCTCTAAAGCAGAGTGTGTTTCATGGATGAGAAGTGTGCTGTGTGTTTCCCTTCAGAAATGGAGTTAAATGCCAGGCTCTGTGTCTTCATACCAGCAAGACTTCGTTTCGGGTAAACGCAGTCACTTTTGAGCTCAAACGAAGCCACATGGTTCACGAAGCTCACACGTTTCTTGCTCTTCACTGAAAAGCACTGGATGGTAGAGGGCCTGTGGTTTGTATCAGTTTCAGTAGCAGAGTTGAACTAGATATGGTCTGTGTGTGTAGGAAACACAGTTCTTTTGTTCTGAGCACACTCACGTTTCCTGCCTTATTAGAGACTCTAGAAAGCAAGAGCGTGCTTCTTGCTCTAAAGCAGAGTGTGTTTCATGGATGAAAAGTGTGCTGTGTGTTTCCCTTCAGAAACGGAGTTAAATGCCAGGCTCTGTGTCTTCCTACAAGCAAGACTTCGTTTCGGGTAAACGCAGTCACTTTTGAGCTCAAACGAAGCCACATGGTTCACGAAGCTCACACGTTTCTCGCTCTACACTGAAAAGCATTGGATGTTAGAGGGCCTGTGGTTTGTATCAGTTTCAGAAGCAGAGTTGAACTAGATATGGTCCGTGTGTGTAGGAAACACAGTTCTTTTGTTCTGAGCACACTCATGTTTCCCGCCTTATTAGAGACTCTAGAAAGCAAGAGCGTGCTTCTTTCTCTAAAGCAGAGTGTGTTTCATGGATGAGAAGTGTGCTGTGTGTTTCTCTTCAGAAACGGAGTTAAATGCAAGGCTCTGTGTCTTCCTACAAGCAAGACTTCGTTTTGGGTAAACACAGTCACTTTTGAGCTCAAACGAAGCCACATGGTTCACGAAGATCACACGTTTCTCGCTCTTCACTGAAAAGCATTGGATGTTAGAGGGCCTGTGGTTTGTATCAGTTTCAGAAGCAGAGTTGAACTAGATATGGTCCGTGTGTGTAGGAAACACAGTTCTTTTGTTCTGAGCACACTCACGTTTCCCGCCTTATTAGAGACTCTAGAAAGCAAGAGCGTGCTTCTTGCGCTAAAGCAGAGTGTGTTTCATGGATGAGAAGTGTGCTGTGTGTTTCCCTTCAGAAACGGAGTTAAATGCCAGGCTCTGTGTCTTCCTACAAGCAAGACTTCATTTCGGGTAAACACAGTCACTTTTGAGCTCAAAGGAATCCACATGGTTCATGAAGCTCACACGTTTCTCGCTCTTCACTGAAAAGCGTTGGATGTTAGAGGGCCTGTGGTTTGTATCAGTTTCAGAAGCAGAGTTGAACTAGATATGGTCCGTGTGTGTAGGAAACACAGTTCTTTTGTTCTGAGCACACTCACGTTTCCCACATTATTAGAGACTCTAGAAAGCAAGAGCGTGCTTCTTGCTCTAAAGCAGTGTGTGTTTCATGGATGAGAAGTGTGCTGTGTGTTTCCCTTCAGAAACGGAGTTAAATGCCAGGCTCTGTGTCTTCCTACAAGCAAGACTTCGTTTCGGGTAAACGCAGTCACTTTTGAGCTCAAATGAAGCCACATGGTTCCCGAAGCTCACACGTTTCTCGCTCTTCACTGAAAAGCATTGGGTGTTAGAGGGCCTGTGGTTTTTATCAGTTTCAGTAGCAGAGTTGAACTAGATATGGTCCGTGTGTGTAGGAAACACAGTTCTTTTGTTCTGAGCACACTCACGTTTCCCGCATTATTAGAGACTCTAGAAAGCAAGAGCGTGCTTCTTGCTCTAAAACAGAGTGTGTTTCATGGATGAGAAGTGTGCTGTGTGTTTCCCTTCAGAAACGGAGTTAAATGCCAGGCTCTGTGTCTTCCTACAAGCAAGATTTCGTTTCGAGTAAACGCAGTCACTTTTGAGCTCAAACGAAGCCACATGGTTCATGAAGCTCACACGTTTCTCGCGCTTCACTGAAAAGCACTGGATGTTAGAGGGCCTGTGGTTTGTATCAGTTTCAGTAGCAGAGTTGAACTAGATATGGTCCGTGTGTGTAGGAAACACAGTTCTTTTGTTCTGAGCACACTCACGTTTCCCGCCTAATTAGAGACTCTAGAAAACAAGAGCGTGCTTCTTGCTCTAAAGAAGTGTGTTTCATAGATGAGAAGTGTGCTGTGTGTTTCCCTTCAGAAACGGAGTTAAATGCCAGGCACTGTGTCTTCCTACAGCAAGATTTCGTTTCAGGTAAACGCAGTCACTTTTGAGCTCAAAGGAAGCCACATGGTTCACGAAGCTCACACGTTTCTCGCTCTTCACTGAAAAGCATTGGATGTTAGAGGGCCTGTGGTTTGTATCAGTTTCAGAAGCAGAGTTGAACTAGATATGGTCCGTGTGTGTAGGAAACACAGTTCTTTTGTTCTGAGCACACTCACGTTTCCCGCCTTATTAGAGACTCTAGAAAGCAAGAGCGTGCTTCTTGCTCTAAAGCAGAGTGTGTTTAATGGATGAGAAGTGTGCTGTGTGTTTCCCTTCAGAAACGGAGTTAAATGCCAGGCTCTGTGTCTTCCTACAAGCAAGACTTCGTTTCGGGTAAACGCAGTCACTTTTGAGCTCAAACGAAGCCACATGGTTCACGAAGCTCACACGTTTCTCGCTCTTCACTGAAAAGCATTGGATGTTAGAGGGCCTGTGGTTTGTATCAGTTTCAGAAGCAGAGTTGAACTAGATATGGTCCGTGTGTGTAGGAAACACAGTTCTTTTGTTCTGAGCACACTCACATTTCCCGCCTTATTAGAGACTCTAGAAAGCAAGAGCGTGCTTCTTGCTCTAAAGCAGAGTGTGTTTCATGGATGAGAAGTGTGCTGTGTGTTTCCCTTCAGAAACGGAGTTAAATGCCAGGCTCTGTGTTTTCCTACAAGCAAGACTTCATTTCGGGTAAACGCAGTCACTTTTGAGCTCAAATGAAGCCACATGGTTCTCGAAGCTCACATGTTTCTCGCTCTTCACTGAAAAGCATTGGATGTTAGAGGGCCTGTGGTTTTTATCAGTTTCAGTAGCAGAGTTGAACTAGATATGGTCCGTGTGTGTAGGAAACACAGTTCTTTTGTTCTGAGCACACTCACGTTTCCCGCCTTATTAGAGATTCTAGAAAGCAAGAGCGTGCTTCTTGCTCTAAAACAGAGTGTGTTTCATGGATGAGAAGTGTGCTGTGTGTTTCCCTTCAGAAACGGAGTTAAATGCCAGGCTCTGTGTCTTCCTACAAGCAAGATTTTGTTTCGGGTAAACGCAGTCACTTTTGAGCTCAAACGAAGCCACATGGTTCATGAAGCTCACACGTTTCTCGCTCTTCACTGAAAAGCACTGGATGTTAGAGGGCCTGTGGTTTGTATCAGTTTCAGTAGCAGAGTTGAACTAGATATGGTCCGTGTGTGTAGGAAACACAGTTCTTTTGTTCTGAGCACACTCACGTTTCCCGCCTAATTAGAGACTCTAGAAAACAAGAGCGTGCTTCTTGCTCTAAAGAAGTGTGTTTCATAGATGAGAAGTGTGCTGTGTGTTTCCCTTCAGAAACGGAGTTAAATGCCAGGCACTGTGTCTTCCTACAGCAAAATTTCGTTTCGGGTAAACGCAGTCACTTTTGAGCTCAAAGGAAGCCACATGGTTCACGAAGCTCACACGTTTCTCGCTCTTCACTGAAAAGCATTGGATGTTAGAGGGCCTGTGGTTTGTATCAGTTTCAGAAGCAGAGTTGAACTAGATATGGTCCGTGTGTGTAGGAAACACAGTTCTTTGTTCTGAGCACACTCACATTTCTAGAATTATTAGAGACTCTAGAAAGCAAGAGCGTGCTTCTTGCTCTAAAGCAGAGTGTGTTTAATGGATGAGAAGTGTGCTTTGTGTTTCCCTTCAGACTCGGAGTTAAATGCCAGGCTCTGTGTCTTCCTACAAGCAAGATTTCATTTCGGGTAAACACAGTCACTTTTGAGCTCAAACGAAGCCACATGGTTCATGAAGCTCACACGTTTCTCGCTCTTCACTGAAAAGCGTTGGATGTTAGAGGGCCTGTGGTTTGTATCAGTTTCAGAAGCAGAGTTGAACTAGATATGGTCCGTGTGTGTAGGAAACACAGTTCTTTTGTTCTGAGCACACTCACGTTTCCCGCATTATTAGAGACTCTAGAAAGCAAAAGCGTGCTTCTTGCTCTAAAACAGAGTGTGTTTCATGGATGAGAAGTGTGCTGTGTGTTTCCCTTCAGAAACGGAGTTAAATGCCAGGCTCTGTGTCTTCCTACAAGCAAGATTTCGTTTCGAGTAAACGCAGTCACTTTTGAGCTCAAACGAAGCCACATGGTTCATGAAGCTCACACGTTTCTCGCTCTTCACTGAAAAGCACTGGATGTTAGAGGGCCTGTGGTTTGTATCAGTTTCAGTAGCAGAGTTGAACTAGATATGGTCCGTGTGTGTAGGAAACACAGTTCTTTTGTTCTGAGCACACTCACGTTTCCCGCCTAATTAGAGACTCTAGAAAACAAGAGCGTGCTTCTTGCTCTAAAGAAGTGTGTTTCATAGATGAGAAGTGTGCTGTGTGTTTCCCTTCAGAAACGGAGTTAAATGCCAGGCACTGTGTCTTCCTACAGCAAGATTTCGTTTCAGGTAAACGCAGTCACTTTTGAGCTCAAAGGAAGCCACATGGTTCACGAAGCTCACACGTTTCTCGCTCTTCACTGAAAAGCATTGGATGTTAGAGGGCCTGTGGTTTGTATCAGTTTCAGAAGCAGAGTTGAACTAGATATGGTCCGTGTGTGTAGGAAACACAGTTCTTTTGTTCTGAGCACACTCACGTTTCCCGCCTTATTAGAGACTCTAGAAAGCAAGAGCGTGCTTCTTGCTCTAAAGCAGAGTGTGTTTCATGGATGAGAAGTGTGCTGTGTGTTTCTCTTCAGAAACGGAGTTAAATGCAAGGCTCTGTGTCTTCCTACAAGCAAGACTTCGTTTCGGGTAAACACAGTCACTTTTGAGCTCAAACGAAGCCACATGGTTCACGAAGATCACACGTTTCTCGCTCTTCACTGAAAAGCATTGGATGTTAGAGGGCCTGTGGTTTGTATCAGTTTCAGAAGCAGAGTTGAACTAGATATGGTCCGTGTGTGTAGGAAACACAGTTCTTTTGTTCTGAGCACACTCACGTTTCCCGCCTTATTAGAGACTCTAGAAAGCAAGAGCGTGCTTCTTGCGCTAAAGCAGAGTGTGTTTCATGGATGAGAAGTGTGCTGTGTGTTTCCCTTCAGAAACGGAGTTAAATGCCAGGCTCTGTGTCTTCCTACAAGCAAGACTTCGTTTCGGGTAAACGCAGTCACTTTTGAGCTCAAACGAAGCCACATGGTTCACGAAGCTCACACGTTTCTCGCTCTTCACTGAAAAGCATTGGATGTTAGAGGGCCTGTGGTTTGTATCAGTTTCAGTAGCAGAGTTGAACTAGATATGGTCCGCGTGTGTAGGAAACACACTTCTTTTGTTCTGAGCACACTCACGTTTCCCGCCTTATTAGAGACTCTAGAAAGCAAGAGCGTGCTTCTTGCTCTAAATAAGTGTGTTTCATAGATGAGAAGTGTGCTGTGTGTTTCCCTTCAGAAACAGAGTTAAATGCCAGGCACTGTGTCTTCCTACAGCAAAATTTCGTTTCGGGTAAACGCAGTCACTTTTGAGCTCAAAGGAAGCCACATGGTTCACGAAGCTCACACGTTTCTCGCTCTTCACTGAAAAGCATTGGATGTTAGAGGGCCTGTGGTTTGAATCAGTTTCAGAAGCAGAGTTGAACTAGATATGGTCCGTGTGTGTAGGAAACACAGTTCTTTTGTTCTGAGCACACTCACATTTCCAGACTTATTAGAGACTCTAGAAAGCAAGAGCGTGCTTCTTGCTCTAAAGCAGAGTGTGTTTAATGGATGAGAAGTGTGCTGTGTGTTTCCCTTCAGAAACGGAGTTAAATGCCAGGCTCTGTGTCTTCCTACAAGCAGGATTTCATTTCGGGTAAACACAGTCACTTTTGAGCTCAAACGAAGCCACATGGTTCATGAAGCTCACACGTTTCTCGCTCTTCACTGAAAAGCGTTGGATGTTAGAGGGCCTGTGGTTTGTATCAGTTTCAGAAGCAGAGTTGAACTAGATATGGTCCGTGTGTGTAGGAAACACAGTTCTTTTGTTCTGAGCACACTCACGTTTCCCACATTATTAGAGACTCTAGAAAGCAAGAGCGTGCTTCTTGCTCTAAAGCAGTGTGTGTTTCATGGATGAGAAGTGTGCTGTGTGTTTCCCTTCAGAAACGGAGTTAAATGCCAGGCTCTGTGTCTTCCTACAAGCAAGACTTCGTTTCGGGTAAACGCAGTCACTTTTGAGCTCAAACGAAGCCACATGGTTCACGAAGCTCACACGTTTCTCGCTCTTCACTGAAAAGCATTGGATGTTAGAGGGCCTGTGGTTTGTATCAGTTTCAGAAGCAGAGTTGAACTAGATATGGTCCGTGTGTGTAGGAAACACAGTTCTTTTGTTCTGAGCACACTCACATTTCCCGCCTTATTAGAGACTCTAGAAAGCAAGAGCGTGCTTCTTGCTCTAAAGAAGTGTGTTTCATAGATGAGAAGTGTGCTGTGTGTTTCCCTTCAGAAACGGAGTTAAATGCCAGGCACTGTGTCTTCCTACAAGCAAGACTTCGTTTCGGGTAAACACAGTCACTTTTGAGCTCAAACGAAGCCACATGGTTCACGAAGCTCACACGTTTCTCGCTCTTCACTGAAAAGCATTGGATGTTAGAGGGCCTGTGGTTTGCATCAGTTTCAGTAGCAGAGTTGAACTAGATATGGTCCGCGTGTGTAGGAAACACAGTTCTTTTGTTCTGAGCACACTCACGTTTCCCGCCTTATTAGAGACTCTAGAAAGCAAGAGCGTGCTTCTTGCTCTAAAGAAGTGTGTTTCATAGATGAGAAGTGTGCTGTGTGTTTCCCTTCAGAAACGGAGTTAAATGCCAGGCACTGTGTCTTCCTACAGCAAAATTTCGTTTCGGGTAAACGCACTCACTTTTGAGCTCAAAGGAAGCCACATGGTTCACGAAGCTCACACGTTTCTCGCTCTTCACTGAAAAGCATTGGATGTTAGAGGGCCTGTGGTTTGTATCAGTTTCAGAAGCAGAGTTGAACTAGATATGGTCCGTGTGTGTAGGAAACACAGTTCTTTTGTTCTGAGCACACTCACATTTCCAGACTTATTAGAGACTCTAGAAAGCAAGAGCGTGCTTCTTGCTCTAAAGCAGTGTGTGTTTCATGGATGAGAAGTGTGCTGTGTGTTTCCCTTCAGAAACGGAGTTAAATGCCAGGCTCTGTGTCTTCCTACAAGCAAGACTTCGTTTCGGGTAAACGCAGTCACTTTTGAGCTCAAACGAAGCCACATGGTTCACGAAGCTCACACGTTTCTCGCTCTTCACTGAAAAGCATTGGATGTTAGAGGGCCTGTGGTTTGTATCAGTTTCAGAAGCAGAGTTGAACTAGATATGGTCCGTGTGTGTAGGAAACACAGTTCTTTTGTTCTGAGCACACTCACATTTCCCGCCTTATTAGAGACTCTAGAAAGCAAGAGCGTGCTTCTTGCTCTAAAGCAGAGTGTGTTTCATGGATGAGAAGTGTGCTGTGTGTTTCCCTTCAGAAACGGAGTTAAATGCCAGGCTCTGTGTCTTCATACAAGCAAGACTTCGTTTCGGGTAAACGCAGTCACTTTTGAGCTCAAATGCAGCCACATGGTTCTCGAAGCTCACACGTTTCTCGCTCTTCACTGAAAAGCATTGGATGTTAGAGGGCCTGTGGTTTTTATCAGTTTCAGTAGCAGAGTTGAACTAGATATGGTCCGTGTGTGTAGGAAACACAGTTCTTTTGTTCTGAGCACACTCACGTTTCCCGCATTATTAGAGACTCTAGAAAGCAAGAGCGTGCTTCTTGCTCTAAAACAGAGTGTGTTTCATGGATGAGAAGTGTGCTGTGTGTTTCCCTTCAGAAACGGAGTTAAATGCCAGGCTCTGTGTCTTCCTACAAGCAAGATTTCGTTTCGAGTAAACGCAGTCACTTTTGAGCTCAAACGAAGCCACATGGTTCATGAAGCTCACACGTTTCTCGCTCTTCACTGAAAAGCACTGGATGTTAGAGGGCCTGTGGTTTGTATCAGTGTCAGTAGCAGAGTTGAACTAGATATGGTCCGTGTGTGTAGGAAACACAGTTCTTTTGTTCTGAGCACACTCACGTTTCCCGCCTAATTAGAGACTCTAGAAAACAAGAGCGTGCTTCTTGCTCTAAAGAAGTGTGTTTAATAGATGAGAAGTGTGCTGTGTGTTTCCCTTCAGAAACGGAGTTAAATGCCAGGCACTGTGTCTTCCTACAGCAAGATTTCGTTTCAGGTAAACGCAGTCACTTTTGAGCTCAAAGGAAGCCACATGGTTCACGAAGCTCACACGTTTTTCGCTCTTCACTGAAAAGCATTGGATGTTAGAGGGCCTGTGGTTTGTATCAGTTTCAGAAGCAGAGTTGAACTAGATATGGTCCGTGTGTGTAGGAAACACAGTTCTTTTGTTCTGAGCACACTCACGTTTCCCGCCTTATTAGAGACTCTAGAAAGCAAGAGCGTGCTTCTTGCTCTAAAACAGAGTGTGTTTCATGGATGAGAAGTGTGCTGTGTGTTTCCCTTCAGAAACGGAGTTAAATGCCAGGCTCTGTGTCTTCCTACAAGCAAGATTTCGTTTCGAGTAAACGCAGTCACTTTTGAGCTCAAACGAAGCCACATGGTTCATGAAGCTCACACGTTTCTCGCTCTTCACTGAAAAGTACTGGATGTTAGAGGGCCTGTGGTTTGTATCAGTTTCAGTAGCAGAGTTGAACTAGATATGGTCCGTGTGTGTAGGAAACACAGTTCTTTTGTTCTGAGCACACTCACGTTTCCCGCCTAATTAGAGACTCTAGAAAACAAGAGCGTGCTTCTTGCTCTAAAGAAGTGTGTTTCATAGATGAGAAGTGTGCTGTGTGTTTCCCTTCAGAAACGGAGTTAAATGCCAGGCACTGTGTCTTCCTACAGCAAGATTTCGTTTCAGGTAAACGCAGTCACTTTTGAGCTCAAAGGAAGCCACATGGTTCACGAAGCTCACACGTTTCTCGCTCTTCACTGAAAAGCATTGGATGTTAGAGGGCCTGTGGTTTGTATCAGTTTCAGAAGCAGAGTTGAACTAGATATGGTCCGTGTGTGTAGGAAACACAGTTCTTTTGTTCTGAGCACACTCACGTTTCCCGCCTTATTAGAGACTCTAGAAAGCAAGAGCGTGCTTCTTGCTCTAAAGCAGAGTGTGTTTCATGGATGAGAAGTGTGCTGTGTGTTTCTCTTCAGAAACGGAGTTAAATGCAAGGCTCTGTGTCTTCCTACAAGCAAGACTTCGTTTCGGGTAAACACAGTCACTTTTGAGCTCAAACGAAGCCACATGGTTCACGAAGCTCACACGTTTCTCGCTCTTCACTGAAAAGCATTGGATGTTAGAGGGCCTGTGGTTTGCATCAGTTTCAGTAGCAGAGTTGAACTAGATATGGTCCGCGTGTGTAGGAAACACAGTTCTTTTGTTCTGAGCACACTCACGTTTCCCGCCTTATTAGAGACTCTAGAAAGCAAGAGCGTGCTTCTTGCTCTAAAGAAGTGTGTTTCATAGATGAGAAGTGTGCTGTGTGTTTCCCTTCAGAAACGGAGTTAAATGCCAGGCACTGTGTCTTCCTATAGCAAAATTTCGTTTCGGGTAAACGCACTCACTTTTGAGCTCAAAGGAAGCCACATGGTTCACGAAGCTCACACGTTTCTCGCTCTTCACTGAAAAGCATTGGATGTTAGAGGGCCTGTGGTTTGTATCAGTTTCAGAAGCAGAGTTGAACTAGATATGGTCCGTGTGTGTAGGAAACACAGTTCTTTTGTTCTGAGCACACTCACATTTCCAGACTTATTAGAGACTCTAGAAAGCAAGAGCGTGCTTCTTGCTCTAAAGCAGTGTGCGTTTCATGGATGAGAAGTGTGCTGTGTGTTTCCCTTCAGAAACGGAGTTAAATGCCAGGCTCTGTGTCTTCCTACAAGCAAGACTTCGTTTCGGGTAAACGCAGTCACTTTTGAGCTCAAACGAAGCCACATGGTTCACGAAGCTCACACGTTTCTCGCTCTTCACTGAAAAGCATTGGATGTTAGAGGGCCTGTGGTTTGTATCAGTTTCAGAAGCAGAGTTGAACTAGATATGGTCCGTGTGTGTAGGAAACACAGTTCTTTTGTTCTGAGCACACTCACATTTCCCGCCTTATTAGAGACTCTAGAAAGCAAGAGCGTGCTTCTTGCTCTAAAGCAGAGTGTGTTTCATGGATGAGAAGTGTGCTGTGTGTTTCCCTTCAGAAACGGAGTTAAATGCCAGGCTCTGTGTCTTCCTACAAGCAAGACTTCGTTTCGGGTAAACGCAGTCACTTTTGAGCTCAAATGCAGCCACATGGTTCTCGAAGCTCACACGTTTCTCGCTCTTCACTGAAAAGCATTGGATGTTAGAGGGCCTGTGGTTTTTATCAGTTTCAGTAGCAGAGTTGAACTAGATATGGTCCGTGTGTGTAGGAAACACAGTTCTTTTGTTCTGAGCACACTCACGTTTCCCGCATTATTAGAGACTCTAGAAAGCAAGAGCGTGCTTCTTGCTCTAAAACAGAGTGTGTTTCATGGATGAGAAGTGTGCTGTGTGTTTCCCTTCAGAAACGGAGTTAAATGCCAGGCTCTGTGTCTTCCTACAAGCAAGATTTCGTTTCGAGTAAACGCAGTCACTTTTGAGCTCAAACGAAGCCACATGGTTCATGAAGCTCACACGTTTCTCGCTCTTCACTGAAAAGCACTGGATGTTAGAGGGCCTGTGGTTTGTATCAGTGTCAGTAGCAGAGTTGAACTAGATATGGTCCGTGTGTGTAGGAAACACAGTTCTTTTGTTCTGAGCACACTCACGTTTCCCGCCTAATTAGAGACTCTAGAAAACAAGAGCGTGCTTCTTGCTCTAAAGAAGTGTGTTTAATAGATGAGAAGTGTGCTGTGTGTTTCCCTTCAGAAACGGAGTTAAATGCCAGGCACTGTGTCTTCCTACAGCAAGATTTCGTTTCAGGTAAACGCAGTCACTTTTGAGCTCAAAGGAAGCCACATGGTTCACGAAGCTCACACGTTTCTCGCTCTTCACTGAAAAGCATTGGATGTTAGAGGGCCTGTGGTTTGTATCAGTTTCAGAAGCAGAGTTGAACTAGATATGGTCCGTGTGTGTAGGAAACACAGTTCTTTTGTTCTGAGCACACTCACGTTTCCCGCCTTATTAGAGACTCTAGAAAGCAAGAGCGTGCTTCTTGCTCTAAAGCAGAGTGTGTTTAATGGATGAGAAGTGTGCTGTGTGTTTCCCTTCAGAAACGGAGTTAAATGACAGGCTCTGTGTCTTCCTACAAGCAAGAATTCGTTTCGGGTAAACGCAGTCACTTTTGAGCTCAAACGAAGCCACATGGTTCACGAAGCTCACACGTTTCTCGCTATTCACTGAAAATCATTGGATGTTAGAGGGCCTGTGGTTTGTATCAGTTTCAGTAGCAGAGTTGAACTAGATATGGTCTGTGTGTGTAGGAAACACAGTTCTTTTGTTCTGAGCACACTCACGTTTCCCGCCTTATTAGAGACTCTAGAAAGCAAGAGCGTGCTTCTGGCGCTAAAGCAGAGTGTGTTTCATGGATGAGAAGTGTGCTGTGTGTTTCCCTTCAGAAACGGAGTTAAATGCCAGGCTCTGTGTCTTCCTACAAGCAAGACTTCGTTTCGGGTAAACGCAGTCACTTTTGAGCTCAAACGAAGCCACATGGTTCACGAAGCTCACACGTTTCTCGCTCTTCACTGAAAAGCATTGGATGTTAGAGGGCCTGTGGTTTCTATCAGTTTCAGTAGCAGAATTGAACTAGATATGGTCCGCGTGTGTAGGAAACACAGTTCTTTTGTTCTGAGCACACTCACGTTTCCCGCCTTATTAGAGACTCTAGAAAGCAAGAGCGTGCTTCTTGCTCTAAAGAAGTGTGTTTCATAGATGAGAAGTGTGCTGTGTGTTTCCCTTCAGAAACGGAGTTAAATGCCAGGCACTGTGTCTTCCTACAGCAAAATTTCGTTTCGGGTAAACGCACTCACTTTTGAGCTCAAAGGAAGCCACATGGTTCACGAAGCTCACACGTTTCTCGCTCTTCACTGAAAAGCATTGGATGTTAGAGGGCCTGTGGTTTGTATCAGTTTCAGAAGCAGAGTTGAACTAGATATGGTCCGTGTGTGTAGGAAACACAGTTCTTTTGTTCTGAGCACACTCACATTTCCAGACTTATTAGAGACTCTAGAAAGCAAGAGCGTGCTTCTTGCTCTAAAGCAGTGTGCGTTTCATGGATGAGAAGTGTGCTGTGTGTTTCCCTTCAGAAACGGAGTTAAATGCCAGGCTCTGTGTCTTCCTACAAGCAAGACTTCGTTTCGGGTAAACGCAGTCACTTTTGAGCTCAAACGAAGCCACATGGTTCACGAAGCTCACACGTTTCTCGCTCTTCACTGAAAAGCATTGGATGTTAGAGGGCCTGTGGTTTGTATCAGTTTCAGAAGCAGAGTTGAACTAGATATGGTCCGTGTGTGTAGGAAACACAGTTCTTTTGTTCTGAGCACACTCACATTTCCCGCCTTATTAGAGACTCTAGAAAGCAAGAGCGTGCTTCTTGCTCTAAAGCAGAGTGTGTTTCATGGATGAGAAGTGTGCTGTGTGTTTCCCTTCAGAAACGGAGTTAAATGCCAGGCTCTGTGTCTTCCTACAAGCAAGACTTCGTTTCGGGTAAACGCAGTCACTTTTGAGCTCAAATGCAGCCACATGGTTCTCGAAGCTCACACGTTTCTCGCTCTTCACTGAAAAGCATTGGATGTTAGAGGGCCTGTGGTTTTTATCAGTTTCAGTAGCAGAGTTGAACTAGATATGGTCCGTGTGTGTAGGAAACACAGTTCTTTTGTTCTGAGCACACTCACGTTTCCCGCATTATTAGAGACTCTAGAAAGCAAGAGCGTGCTTCTTGCTCTAAAACAGAGTGTGTTTCATGGATGAGAAGTGTGCTGTGTGTTTCCCTTCAGAAACGGAGTTAAATGCCAGGCTCTGTGTCTTCCTACAAGCAAGATTTCGTTTCGAGTAAACGCAGTCACTTTTGAGCTCAAACGAAGCCACATGGTTCATGAAGCTCACACGTTTCTCGCTCTTCACTGAAAAGCACTGGATGTTAGAGGGCCTGTGGTTTGTATCAGTGTCAGTAGCAGAGTTGAACTAGATATGGTCCGTGTGTGTAGGAAACACAGTTCTTTTGTTCTGAGCACACTCACGTTTCCCGCCTAATTAGAGACTCTAGAAAACAAGAGCGTGCTTCTTGCTCTAAAGAAGTGTGTTTAATAGATGAGAAGTGTGCTGTGTGTTTCCCTTCAGAAACGGAGTTAAATGCCAGGCACTGTGTCTTCCTACAGCAAGATTTCGTTTCAGGTAAACGCAGTCACTTTTGAGCTCAAAGGAAGCCACATGGTTCACGAAGCTCACACGTTTCTCGCTCTTCACTGAAAAGCATTGGATGTTAGAGGGCCTGTGGTTTGTATCAGTTTCAGAAGCAGAGTTGAACTAGATATGGTCCGTGTGTGTAGGAAACACAGTTCTTTTGTTCTGAGCACACTCACGTTTCCCGCCTTATTAGAGACTCTAGAAAGCAAGAGCGTGCTTCTTGCTCTAAAGCAGAGTGTGTTTAATGGATGAGAAGTGTGCTGTGTGTTTCCCTTCAGAAACGGAGTTAAATGACAGGCTCTGTGTCTTCCTACAAGCAAGAATTCGTTTCGGGTAAACGCAGTCACTTTTGAGCTCAAACGAAGCCACATGGTTCACGAAGCTCACACGTTTCTCGCTATTCACTGAAAATCATTGGATGTTAGAGGGCCTGTGGTTTGTATCAGTTTCAGTAGCAGAGTTGAACTAGATATGGTCTGTGTGTGTAGGAAACACAGTTCTTTTGTTCTGAGCACACTCACTTTTCCCGCCTTATTAGAGACTCTAGAAAGCAAGAGCGTGCTTCTTGCTCTAAAACAGAGTGTGTTTCATGGATGAGAAGTGTGCTGTGTGTTTTTCTTCAGAAACGGAGTTAAATGCCAGGCTCTGTGTCTTCCTACAAGCAAGACTTCGTTTCGGGTAAACGCAGTCACTTTTGAGCTCAAACGAAGCCACATGGTTCACGAAGCTCACACGTTTCTCGCTCTTCACTGAAAAGCATTGGATGTTTAGGGGCCTGTGGTTTGTATCAGTTTCAGAAGCAGAGTTGAACTAGATATGGTCCGTGTGTGTAGGAAACACAGTTCTTTTGTTCTGAGCACACTCACGTTTCCCGCCTTATTAGAGACTCTAGAAAGCAAGTGCGTGCTTCTTGCTCTAAAGCAGAGTGTGTTTCATGGATGAGAAGTGTGCTGTGTGTTTCCCTTCAGAAATGGAGTTAAATGCCAGGCTCTGTGTCTTCATTCCAGCAAGACTTCGTTTAGGGTAAACGCAGTCACTTTTGAGCTCAAACGAAGCCACATGGTTCATGAAGCTCACACGTTTCTTGCTCTTCACTGAAAAGCACTGGATGTTCGAGGGCCTGTGGTTTGTATCAGTTTCAGTAGCAGAGTTGAACTAGATATGGTCCGTGTGTGTAGGAAACACAGTTCTTTTGTTCTGAGCACACTCACGTTTCCCGCCTAATTAGAGACTCTAGAAAACAAGAGCGTGCTTCTTGCTCTAAAGAAGTGTGTTTCATAGATGAGAAGTGTGCTGTGTGTTTCCCTTCAGAAACGGAGTTAAATGCCAGGCACTGTGTCTTCCTACAGCAAGATTTCGTTTCAGGTAAACGCAGTCACTTTTGAGCTCAAAGGAAGCCACATGGTTCACGAAGATCACACGTTTCTCGCTCTTCACTGAAAAGCATTGGATGTTAGAGGGCCTGTGGTTTGTATCAGTTTCAGAAGCAGAGTTGAACTAGATATGGTCCGTGTGTGTAGGAAACACAGTTCTTTTGTTCTGAGCACACTCACGTTTCCCGCCTTATTAGAGACTCTAGAAAGCAAGAGCGTGCTTCTTGCTCTAAAGCAGAGTGTGTTTCATGGATGAGAAGTGTGCTGTGTGTTTCTCTTCAGAAACGGAGTTAAATGCAAGGCTCTGTGTCTTCCTACAAGCAAGACTTCGTTTCGGGTAAACACAGTCACTTTTGAGCTCAAACGAAGCCACATGGTTCACGAAGATCACACGTTTCTCGCTCTTCACTGAAAAGCATTGGATGTTAGAGGGCCTGTGGTTTGTATCAGTTTCAGAAGCAGAGTTGAACTAGATATGGTCCGTGTGTGTAGGAAACACAGTTCTTTTGTTCTGAGCACACTCACGTTTCCCGCCTTATTAGAGACTCTAGAAAGCAAGAGCGTGCTTCTGGCGCTAAAGCAGAGTGTGTTTCATGGATGAGAAGTGTGCTGTGTGTTTCCCTTCAGAAACGGAGTTAAATGCCAGGCTCTGTGTCTTCCTACAAGCAAGACTTCGTTTCGGGTAAACGCAGTCACTTTTGAGCTCAAACGAAGCCACATGGTTCACGAAGCTCACACGTTTCTCGCTCTTCACTGAAAAGCATTGGATGTTAGAGGGCCTGTGGTTTCTATCAGTTTCAGTAGCAGAATTGAACTAGATATGGTCCGCGTGTGTAGGAAACACAGTTCTTTTGTTCTGAGCACACTCACGTTTCCCGCCTTATTAGAGACTCTAGAAAGCAAGAGCGTGCTTCTTGCTCTAAAGAAGTGTGTTTCATAGATGAGAAGTGTGCTGTGTGTTTCCCTTCAGAAACGGAGTTAAATGCCAGGCACTGTGTCTTCCTACAGCAAAATTTCGTTTCGGGTAAACGCAGTCACTTTTGAGCTCAAAGGAAGCCACATGGTTCACGAAGCTCACACGTTTCTCGCTCTTCACTGAAAAGCATTGGATGTTAGAGGGCCTGTGGTTTCTATCAGTTTCAGAAGCAGAGTTGAACTAGATATGGTCCGTGTGTGTAGGAAACACAGTTCTTTTGTTCTGAGCACACTCACATTTCCAGACTTATTAGAGACTCTAGAAAGCAAGAGCGTGCTTCTTGCTCTAAAGCAGAGTGTGTTTAATGGATGAGAAGTGTGCTGTTTGTTTCCCTTCAGAAACGGAGTTAAATGCCAGGCTCTGTGTCTTCCTACAAGCAGGATTTCATTTCGGGTAAACACAGTCACTTTTGAGCTCAAACGAAGCCACATGGTTCATGAAGCTCACACGTTTCTCGCTCTTCACTGAAAAGCGTTGGATGTTAGAGGGCCTGTGGTTTGTATCAGTTTCAGAAGCAGAGTTGAACTAGATATGGTCTGTGTGTGTAGGAAACACAGTTCTTTTGTTCTGAGCACACTCACGTTTCCCGCCTTATTAGAGACTCTAGAAAGCAAGAGCGTGCTTCTTGCTCTAAAGCAGAGTGTGTTTCATGGATGAGAAGTGTGCTGTGTGTTTCTCTTCAGAAACGGAGTTAAATGCAAGGCTCTGTGTCTTCCTACAAGCAAGACTTCGTTTCGGGTAAACACAGTCACTTTTGAGCTCAAACGAAGCCACATGGTTCACGAAGATCACACGTTTCTCGCTCTTCACTGAAAAGCATTGGATGTTAGAGGGCCTGTGGTTTGTATCAGTTTCAGAAGCAGAGTTGAACTAGATATGGTCCGTGTGTGTAGGAAACACAGTTCTTTTGTTCTGAGCACACTCACGTTTCCCGCCTTATTAGAGACTCTAGAAAGCAAGAGCGTGCTTCTTGCGCTAAAGCAGAGTGTGTTTCATGGATGAGAAGTGTGCTGTGTGTTTCCCTTCAGAAACGGAGTTAAATGCCAGGCTCTGTGTCTTCCTACAAGCAAGACTTCGTTTCGGGTAAACGCAGTCACTTTTGAGCTCAAACGAAGCCACATGGTTCACGAAGCTCACACGTTTCTCGCTCTTCACTGAAAAGCATTGAATGTTAGAGGGCCTGTGGTTTGTATCAGTTTCAGTAGCAGAGTTGATCTAGATATGGTCCGCGTGTGTAGGAAACACAGTTCTTTTGTTCTGAGCACACTCACGTTTCCCGCCTTATTAGAGACTCTAGAAAGCAAGAGCGTGCTTCTTGCTCTAAAGAAGTGTGTTTCATAGATGAGAAGTGTGCTGTGTGTTTCCCTTCAGAAACGGAGTTAAATGCCAGGCACTGTGTCTTCCTACAGCAAAATTTCGTTTCGGGTAAACGCAGTCACTTTTGAGCTCAAAGGAAGCCACATGGTTCACGAAGCTCACACGTTTCTCGCTCTTCACTGAAAAGCATTGGATGTTAGAGGGCCTGTGGTTTGTATCAGTTTCAGAAGCAGAGTTGAACTAGATATGGTCCGTGTGTGTAGGAAACACAATTCTTTTGTTCTGAGCACACTCACATTTCCAGACTTATTAGAGACTCTAGAAAGCAAGAGCGTGCTTCTTGCTCTAAAGCAGAGTGTGTTTAATGGATGAGAAGTGTGCTGTGTGTTTCCCTTCGGAAACGGAGTTAAATGCCAGGCTCTGTGTCTTCCTACAAGCAGGATTTCATTTCGGGTAAACACAGTCACTTTTGAGCTCAAACGAAGCCACATGGTTCATGAAGCTCACACGTTTCTCGCTCTTCACTGAAAAGCGTTGGATGTTAGAGGGCCTGTGGTTTGTATCAGTTTCAGTAGCAGAGTTGAACTAGATATGGTCCGTGTGTGTAGGAAACACAGTTCTTTTGTTCTGAGCACACTCACGTTTCCCACATTATTAGAGACTCTAGAAAGCAAGAGCGTGCTTCTTGCTCTAAAGCAGAGTGTGTTTCATGGATGAGAAGTGTGCTGTGTGTTTCTCTTCAGAAACGGAGTTAAATGCAAGGCTCTGTGTCTTCCTACAAGCAAGACTTCGTTTCGGGTAAACACAGTCACTTTTGAGCTCAAACGAAGCCACATGGTTCACGAAGCTCACACGTTTCTCGCTCTACACTGAAAAGCATTGGATGTTAGAGGGCCTGTGGTTTGTATCAGTTTCAGAAGCAGAGTTGAACTAGATATGGTCCGTGTGTGTAGGAAACACAGTTCTTTTGTTCTGAGCACACTCACGTTTCCCGCCTTATTAGAGACTCTAGAAAGCAAGAGCGTGCTTCTGGCGCTAAAGCAGAGTGTGTTTCATGGATGAGAAGTGTGCTGTGTGTTTCCCTTCAGAAACGGAGTTAAATGCCAGGCTCTGTGTCTTCCTACAAGCAAGACTTCGTTTCGGGTAAACGCAGTCACTTTTGAGCTCAAACGAAGCCACATGGTTCACGAAGCTCACACGTTTCTCGCTCTTCACTGAAAAGCATTGGATGTTAGAGGGCCTGTGGTTTCTATCAGTTTCAGTAGCAGAATTGAACTAGATATGGTCCGCGTGTGTAGGAAACACAGTTCTTTTGTTCTGAGCACACTCACGTTTCCCGCCTTATTAGAGACTCTAGAAAGCAAGAGCGTGCTTCTTGCTCTAAAGAAGTGTGTTTCATAGATGAGAAGTGTGCTGTGTGTTTCCCTTCAGAAACGGAGTTAAATGCCAGGCACTGTGTCTTCCTACAGCAAAATTTCGTTTCGGGTAAACGCAGTCACTTTTGAGCTCAAAGGAAGCCACATGGTTCACGAAGCTCACACGTTTCTCGCTCTTCACTGAAAAGCATTGGATGTTAGAGGGCCTGTGGTTTCTATCAGTTTCAGAAGCAGAGTTGAACTAGATATGGTCCGTGTGTGTAGGAAACACAGTTCTTTTGTTCTGAGCACACTCACATTTCCAGACTTATTAGAGACTCTAGAAAGCAAGAGCGTGCTTCTTGCTCTAAAGCAGAGTGTGTTTAATGGATGAGAAGTGTGCTGTTTGTTTCCCTTCAGAAACGGAGTTAAATGCCAGGCTCTGTGTCTTCCTACAAGCAGGATTTCATTTCGGGTAAACACAGTCACTTTTGAGCTCAAACGAAGCCACATGGTTCATGAAGCTCACACGTTTCTCGCTCTTCACTGAAAAGCGTTGGATGTTAGAGGGCCTGTGGTTTGTATCAGTTTCAGAAGCAGAGTTGAACTAGATATGGTCTGTGTGTGTAGGAAACACAGTTCTTTTGTTCTGAGCACACTCACGTTTCCCGCCTTATTAGAGACTCTAGAAAGCAAGAGCGTGCTTCTTGCTCTAAAGCAGAGTGTGTTTCATGGATGAGAAGTGTGCTGTGTGTTTCTCTTCAGAAACGGAGTTAAATGCAAGGCTCTGTGTCTTCCTACAAGCAAGACTTCGTTTCGGGTAAACACAGTCACTTTTGAGCTCAAACGAAGCCACATGGTTCACGAAGATCACACGTTTCTCGCTCTTCACTGAAAAGCATTGGATGTTAGAGGGCCTGTGGTTTGTATCAGTTTCAGAAGCAGAGTTGAACTAGATATGGTCCGTGTGTGTAGGAAACACAGTTCTTTTGTTCTGAGCACACTCACGTTTCCCGCCTTATTAGAGACTCTAGAAAGCAAGAGCGTGCTTCTTGCGCTAAAGCAGAGTGTGTTTCATGGATGAGAAGTGTGCTGTGTGTTTCCCTTCAGAAACGGAGTTAAATGCCAGGCTCTGTGTCTTCCTACAAGCAAGACTTCGTTTCGGGTAAACGCAGTCACTTTTGAGCTCAAACGAAGCCACATGGTTCACGAAGCTCACACGTTTCTCGCTCTTCACTGAAAAGCATTGAATGTTAGAGGGCCTGTGGTTTGTATCAGTTTCAGTAGCAGAGTTGATCTAGATATGGTCCGCGTGTGTAGGAAACACAGTTCTTTTGTTCTGAGCACACTCACGTTTCCCGCCTTATTAGAGACTCTAGAAAGCAAGAGCGTGCTTCTTGCTCTAAAGAAGTGTGTTTCATAGATGAGAAGTGTGCTGTGTGTTTCCCTTCAGAAACGGAGTTAAATGCCAGGCACTGTGTCTTCCTACAGCAAAATTTCGTTTCGGGTAAACGCAGTCACTTTTGAGCTCAAAGGAAGCCACATGGTTCACGAAGCTCACACGTTTCTCGCTCTTCACTGAAAAGCATTGGATGTTAGAGGGCCTGTGGTTTGTATCAGTTTCAGAAGCAGAGTTGAACTAGATATGGTCCGTGTGTGTAGGAAACACAATTCTTTTGTTCTGAGCACACTCACATTTCCAGACTTATTAGAGACTCTAGAAAGCAAGAGCGTGCTTCTTGCTCTAAAGCAGAGTGTGTTTAATGGATGAGAAGTGTGCTGTGTGTTTCCCTTCAGAAACGGAGTTAAATGCCAGGCTCTGTGTCTTCCTACAAGCAGGATTTCATTTCGGGTAAACACAGTCACTTTTGAGCTCAAACGAAGCCACATGGTTCATGAAGCTCACACGTTTCTCGCTCTTCACTGAAAAGCGTTGGATGTTAGAGGGCCTGTGGTTTGTATCAGTTTCAGTAGCAGAGTTGAACTAGATATGGTCCGTGTGTGTAGGAAACACAGTTCTTTTGTTCTGAGCACACTCACGTTTCCCACATTATTAGAGACTCTAGAAAGCAAGAGCGTGCTTCTTGCTCTAAAGCAGTGTGTGTTTCATGGATGAGAAGTGTGCTGTGTGTTTCCCTTCAGAAACGGAGTTAAATGCCAGGCTCTGTGTCTTCCTACAAGCAAGACTTCGTTTCGGGTAAACGCAGTCACTTTTGAGCTCAAACGAAGCCACATGTTTCACGAAGCTCACACGTTTCTCGCTCTTCACTGAAAAGCATTGGATGTTAGAGGGCCTGTGGTTTGTATCAGTTTAGGAAGCAGAGTTGAACTAGATATGGTCTGTGTGTGTAGGAAACACAGCTCTTTTGTTCTGAGCACACTCACATTTCCCGCCTTATTAGAGACTCTAGAAAGCAAGAGCGTGCTTCTTGCTCTAAAGCAGAGTGTGTTTCATGGATGAGAAGTGTGCTGTGTGTTTCCCTTCAGAAATGGAGTTAAATGCCAGGCTCTGCGTCTTCCTACAAGCAAGACTTCGTTTCGGGTAAACGCAGTCACTTTTGAGCTCAAATGAAGCCACATGGTTCTCGAAGCTCACACGTTTCTCGCTCTTCACTGAAAAGCATTGGATGTTAGAGGGCCTGTGGTTTTTATCAGTTTCAGTAGCAGAGTTGAACTAGATATGGTCCGTGTGTGTAGGAAACACAGTTCTTTTGTTCTGAGCACACTCACGTTTCCCGCATTATTAGAGACTCTAGAAAGCAAGAGCGTGCTTCTTGCTCTAAAACAGAGTGTGTTTCATGGATGAGAAGTGTGCTGTGTGTTTCCCTTCAGAAACGGAGTTAAATGCCAGGCTCTGTGTCTTCCTACAAGCAAGATTTCGTTTCGAGTAAACGCAGTCACTTTTGAGCTCAAACGAAGCCACATGGTTCATGAAGCTCACACGTTTCTCGCTCTTCACTGAAAAGCACTGGATGTTAGAGGGCCTGTGGTTTGTATCAGTTTCAGTAGCAGAGTTGAACTAGATATGGTCCGTGTGTGTAGGAAACACAGTTCTTTTGTTCTGAGCACACTCACGTTTCCCGCCTAATTAGAGACTCTAGAAAACAAGAGCGTGCTTCTTGCTCTAAAGAAGTGTGTTTCATAGATGAGAAGTGTGCTGTGTGTTTCCCTTCAGAAACGGAGTTAAATGCCAGGCACTGTGTCTTCCTACAGCAAGATTTCGTTTCAGGTAAACGCAGTCACTTTTGAGCTCAAAGGAAGCCACATGGTTCACGAAGCTCACACGTTTCTCGCTCTTCACTGAAAAGCATTGGATGTTAGAGGGCCTGTGGTTTGTATCAGTTTCAGAAGCAGAGTTGAACTAGATATGGTCCGTGTGTGTAGGAAACACAGTTCTTTTGTTCTGAGCACACTCACGTTTCCTGCCTTATTAGAGACTCTAGAAAGCAAGAGCGTGCTTCTTGCTCTAAAGCAGAGTGTGTTTAATGGATGAGAAGTGTGCTGTGTGTTTCCCTTCAGAAACGGAGTTAAATGACAGGCTCTGTGTCTTCCTACAAGCAAGAATTCGTTTCGGGTAAACGCAGTCACTTTTGAGCTCAAACGAAGCCACATGGTTCACGAAGCTCACACGTTTCTCGCTATTCACTGAAAATCATTGGATGTTAGAGGGCCTGTGGTTTGTATCAGTTTCAGTAGCAGAGTTGAACTAGATATGGTCTGTGTGTGTAGGAAACACAGTTCTTTTGTTCTGAGCACACTCACTTTTCCCGCCTTATTAGAGACTCTAGAAAGCAAGAGCGTGCTTCTTGCTCTAAAACAGAGTGTGTTTCATGGATGAGAAGTGTGCTGTGTGTTTCTCTTCAGAAACGGAGTTAAATGCCAGGCTCTGTGTCTTCCTACAAGCAAGACTTCGTTTAGGGTAAACGCAGTCACTTTTGAGCTCAAACGAAGCCACATGGTTCACGAAGCTCACACGTTTCTCGCTCTTCACTGAAAAGCATTGGATGTTTAGGGGCCTGTGGTTTGTATCAGTTTCAGAAGCAGAGTTGAACTAGATATGGTCCGTGTGTGTAGGAAACACAGTTCTTTTGTTCTGAGCACACTCACGTTTCCCGCCTTATTAGAGACTCTAGAAAGCAAGTGCGTGCTTCTTGCTCTAAAGCAGAGTGTGTTTCATGGATGAGAAGTGTGCTGTGTGTTTCCCTTCAGAAATGGAGTTAAATGCCAGGCTCTGTGTCTTCATTCCAGCAAGACTTCGTTTAGGGTAAACGCAGTCACTTTTGAGCTCAAACGAAGCCACATGGTTCACGAAGCTCACACGTTTCTTGCTCTTCACTGAAAAGCACTGGATGTTAGAGGGCCTGTGGTTTGTATCAGTTTCAGTAGCAGAGTTGAACTAGATATGGTCTCTGTGTGTAGGAAACACAGTTCTTTTGTTCTGAGCACACTCACGTTTCCCCCCTTATTAGAGACTCTAGAAAGCAAGAGCGTGCTTCTTGCTCTAAAGCAGAGTGTGTTTCATGGATGAAAAGTGTGCTGTGTTTTTCCCTTCAGAAACGGAGTTAAATGCCAGGCTCTGTGTCTTCCTACAAGCAAGACTTCGTTTCGGGTAAACGCAGTCACTTTTGAGCTCAAACGGAGCCACATGGTTCACGAAGCTCACACGTTTCTCGCTCTACACTGAAAAGCATTGGATGTTAGAGGGCCTGTGGTTTGTATCAGTTTCAGTAGCAGAGTTGAACTAGATATGGTCCGTGTGTGTAGGAAACACAGTTCTTTTGTTCTGAGCACACTCATGTTTCCCGCCTTATTAGAGACTCTAGAAAGCAAGAGCGTGCTTCTTTCTCTAAAGCAGAGTGTGTTTCATGGATGAGAAGTGTGCTGTGTGTTTCTCTTCAGAAACGGAGTTAAATGCAAGGCTCTGTGTCTTCCTACAAGCAAGACTTCGTTTCGGGTAAACACAGTCACTTTTGAGCTCAAACGAAGCCACATGGTTCACGAAGATCACACGTTTCTCGCTCTTCACTGAAAAGCATTGGATGTTAGAGGGCCTGTGGTTTGTATCAGTTTCAGAAGCAGAGTTGAACTAGATATGGTCCGCGTGTGTAGGAAACACAGTTCTTTTGTTCTGAGCACACTCACGTTTCCCGCCTTATTAGAGACTCTAGAAAGCAAGAGCGTGCTTCTTGCTCTAAAGCAGAGTGTGTTTCATGGATGAGAAGTGTGCTGTGTGTTTCCCTTCAGAAACGGAGTTAAATGCCAGGCTCTGTGTCTTCCTACAAGCAAGACTTCATTTCGGGTAAACACAGTCACTTTTGAGCTCAAAGGAATCCACATGGTTCATGAAGCTCACACGTTTCTCGCTCTTCACTGAAAAGCATTGGATGTTAGAGGGCCTGTGGTTTGTATCAGTTTCAGAAGCAGAGTTGAACTAGATATGGTCCGTGTGTGTAGGAAACACAGTTCTTTTGTTCTGAGCACACTCACATTTCCCGCCTTATTAGAGACTCTAGAAAGCAAGAGCGTGCTTCTTGCTCTAAAGCAGAGTGTGTTTCATGGATGAGAAGTGTGCTGTGTGTTTCCCTTCAGAAACGGAGTTAAATGCCAGGCTCTGTGTCTTCCTACAAGCAAGACTTCGTTTCGGGTAAACGCAGTCACTTTTGAGCTCAAATGAAGCCACATGGTTCTCGAAGCTCACACGTTTCTCGCTCTTCACTGAAAAGCATTGGATGTTAGAGGGCCTGTGGTTTCTATCCATTTCAGTAGCAGAGTTGATCTAGATATGGTCCGTGTGTGTAGGAAACACAGTTCTTTTGTTCTGAGCACACTCACGTTTCCCGACTTATTAGAGACTCTAGAAAGCAAGAGCGTGCTTCTTGCTCTAAAGCAGAGTGTGTTTCATTGATGAGAAGTGTGCTGTGTGTTTCCCTTCAGAAACGGAGTTAAATGCCAGGCTCTGTGTCTTCCTACAAGCAAGACTTCGTTTCGGGTAAACGCAGTCACTTTTGAGCTCAAACGAAGCCACATGGTTCACGAAGCTCACACGTTTCTCGCTCTTCACTGAAAATCATTGGATGTTAGAGGGCCTGTGGTTTGTATCAGTTTCAGAAGCAGAGTTGAACTAGATATGGTCCGTTTGTGTAGGAAACACAGTTCTTTTGTTCTGAGCACACTCACATTTCCCGCCTTATTACAGACTCTAGAAAGCAAGAGCGTGCTTCTTGCTCTAAAGCAGAGTGTGTTTCATGGATGAGAAGTGTGCTGTGTGTTTCCCTTCAGAAACGGAGTTAAATGCCAGGCTCTGTGTCTTCCTACATGCAAGATTTCGTTTCAGGTAAACGCAGTCACTTTTGAGCTCAAACGAAGCCACATGTTTCACAAAGCTCACACGTTTCTCGCTCTTCAATGAAAAGCACTGGATGTTAGAGTGCCTGTGGTTTGTATCAGTTTCAGTAGCAGAGTTGAACTAGATATGGTCCGTGTGTGTAGGAAACACAGTTCTTTTGTTCTGAGCACACTCACGTTTCCCGCCTTATTAGAGACTCTAGAAAGCAAGAGCATGCTTCTTGCTCTAAAGCAGAGTGTGTTTCATAGATGAGAAGTGTGCTGTGTGTTTCCCTTCAGAAACGGAGTTAAATGCCAGGCACTGTGTCTTCCTACAGCAAGATTTCGTTTCGGGTAAACGCAGTCACTTTTGAGCTCAAAGGAAGCCACATGGTTCACGAAGCTCACACGTTTCTCGCTCTTCACTGAAAAGCATTGGATGTTAGAGGGCCTGTGGTTTGTATCAGTTTCAGAAGCAGAGTTGAACTAGATATGGTCCGTGTGTGTGGGAAACACAGTTCTTTTGTTCTGAGCACACTCACGATTCCCGCCTTATTAGAGACTCTAGAAAGCAAGAGCGTGCTTCTTGCTCTAAAGCAGAGTGTGTTTAATGGATGAGAAGTGTGCTGTGTGTTTCCCTTCAGAAACGGAGTTAAATGACAGGCTCTGTGTCTTTCTACAAGCAAGACTTCGTTTCGGGTAAACGCAGTCACTTTTGAGCTCAAACGAAGCCACATGATTAAGGAAGCTCACACGTTTCTCGCTCTTCACTGAAAAGCATTGGATCTTAGAGGGCCTGTGGTTTGTATCAGTTTCAGTAGCAGAGTTGACCTAGATATGGTCCGTGTGTGTAGGAAACATAGTTCTTTTGTTCTGAGCACACTCACGTTTCCCGCCTTATTAGAGACTCTAGAAAGCAAGAGCGTGCTTCTTGCTCTAAAGCAGAGTGTGTTTCATGGATGAGAAGTGTGCTGTGTATTTCCCATCAGACACGGAGTTAAATGCCAGGCTCTGTGTCTTCCTACAAGCAAGACTTCGTTTCGGGTAAACGCAGTCACTTTTGAGCTCAAACGAAGCCACATGGTTCATGAAGCTCACACGTTTCTCGCCCTTCACTGAAAAGCACTGGATGTTAGAGGGCCTGTGGTTTGTATCAGTTTCAGTAGCAGAGTTGAACTAGATATGGTCCGTGTGTGTAGGAAACACAGTTCTTTTGTTCTGAGCACACTCACATTTCCCGCCTTATTAGAGACTCTAGAAAGCAAGAGCGTGCTTCCTGCTCTAAAGCAGAGTGTGTTTCATGGATGAGAAGTGTGCTGTGTGTTTTCCTTCAGAAACGGAGTTAAATGCCAGGCTCTGTGTCTTCCTACAAGCAAGACTTCGTTTCGGGTAAACGCAGTCACTTTTGAGCTCAAACGAAGCCACATGGTTCACGAAGCTCATACGTTTCTCGCTCTTCACTGAAAAGCACTGGATGTTAGAGGGCCTGTGGTTTGTATCAGTTTCCGTAGCAGAGTTGAACTAGATATGGTCCGTGTGTGTAGGAAACACAGTTCTTTTATTCTGAGCACACTCACGTTTCCCGCCTTATTAGAGACTCTAGAAAGCAAGAGCGTGCTTCTTGCTCTAAAGCAGAGTGTGTTTAATGGATGAGAAGTGTGCTGTGTGTTTGCCTTCAGAAACGGAGTTAAATGACAGGCTCTGTGTCTTTCTACAAGCAAGACTTCGTTTCGGGTAAACGCAGTCATTTTTGAGCTCAAACGAAGCCATATGGTTCAGGAAGCTCACATTTTTCTCGCTCTTCACTGAAAAGCATTGGATGTTAGAGGGCCTGTGGTTTGTATCAGTTTCAGTAGCAGAGTTGACCTAGATATGGTCCGTGTGTGTAGGAAACACAGTTCTTTTGTTCTGAGCACACTAACGTTTCCCACCTTATTAGAGACTCTAGAAAGCAAGAGCGTGCTTCTTGCTCTAAAGCAGAGTGTGTTTCATGGATGAGAAATGTGCTGTGTATTTCGCTTCAGACACGGAGTTAAATGCCAGGCTCTGTGTCTTCCTACAAGCAAGACTTTGTTTCGGGTAAACGCAGTCACTTTTGAGCTCAAACGAAGCCACATGGTTCATGAAGCTCACACGTTTCTTGCTCTTCACTGAAAAGCACTGGATGTTAGAGGGCCTGTGGTTTGTATCAGTTTCAGAAGCAGAGTTGAACTAGATATGGTCCGTGTGTGTAGGAAACACAGTTCTTTTGTTCTGAGCACACTCACGTTTCCCGCCTTATTAGAGACTCTAGAAAGCAAGAGCGTGCTTCTTGCTCTAAAGCAGAGTGTGTTTAATGGATGAGAAGTGTGCTGTGTGTTTCCCTTCAGAAACGGAGTTAAATGACAGGCTCTGTGTCTTCCTACAAGCAAGACTTCGTTTCGGGTAAACGCAGTCACTTTTGAGCTCAAACGAAGCCACATGGTACACGAACCTCACACGTTTCTCGCTCTTCACTGAAAAGCATTGGATATCACAGGGCCTGTGGTTTGTATCAGTTTCAGAAGCAGAGTTGAACTAGATATTGTCCGTGTGTGTAGGAAACACAGTTCTTTGTTCTGAGCACACTCACATTTCCAGCCTTATTAGAGACTCTAGAAAGCAAGAGCGTGCTTCTTGCTCTAAAGCAGAGTGTGTTTCATGGATGAGAAGTGTGCTGTGTGTTTCCCTTCAAAAACGGAGTTAAATGCCAGGCACTGTGTCTTCCTACAAGCCAGACTTCGATTCTGGTAAACGCAGTCACTTTTGAGCTCAAACGAAGCCACATGCTTCACGAAGCTCACACGTTTCTCGCTCTTCACTGAAAAGCATTGGATGTTAGAGGGCCTGTGGTTTGTATCAGTTTCAGTAGCAGAGTTGAACTAGATATGGTCCGTGTGTGTAGGAAACACAGTTCTTTTGTTCTGAGCACACTCACGTTTCCCGCCTTATTAGAGACTCTAGAAAGCAAGAGCGTGCTTCGTGCTCTAAAGCAGAGTGTGTTTCATGGATGAGAAGTGTGCTGTGTGTTTCCCTTCAGAAACGGAGTTAAATGCCAGGCTCTGTGTCTTCCTACAAGCAAGACTTCGTTTCGGGTAAACGCAGTCACTTTTGAGCTCAAACGAAGCCACATGGTTCACGAAGCTCACACGTTTCTCGCTCTTCACTGAAAAGCACTGGATGTTAGAGGGCCTGTGGTTTGTATCAGTTTCCGTAGCAGAGTTGAAATAGATATGGTCCGTGTGTGTAGGAAACACAGTTCTTTTGTTCTGAGCACACTCACGTTTCCCGCCTTATTAGAGACTCTAGAAAGCAAGAGCGTGCTTCTTGCTCTAAAGCAGAGGGTGTTTCATAGATGAGAAGTGTGCTGTGTGTTTCCCTTCAGAAACGGAGTTAAATGCCAGGCTCTGAGTCTTCCTACAAGCAAGATTTCATTTCGGGTAAACACAGTCACTTTTGAGCTCAAACGAAGCCACATGGTTCATGAAGCTCACACGTTTCTCGCTCTTCACTGAAAAGCATTGGATGATAGAGGGCCTGTAGTTGGTATCAGTTTCAGAAGCAGAGTTGAACTAGATATGGTCCGTGTGTGTAGGAAACACAGTTCTTTTTTTCTGAGCACACTCACGTTTCCCGCCTTATTAGAGACTCTAGAAAGCAAGAGCGTGCTTCTTGCTCTAAAGCAGAGTGTGTTTCATGGATGAGAAGTGTGCTGTGTGTTTCCCTTCAGAAACGGAGTTAAATGCCAGGCTCTGTGTCTTCCTACAAGCAAGACTTCGTTTCGGGTAAACACAGTCACTTTTGAGCTCAAATGAAGCCACATGGTTCACGAAGCTCACACGTTTCTCGCTTTTCACTAAAAAGCATTGGATGTTAGAGGGCCTGTGGTTTGTATCAGTTTCAGTAGCAGAGTTGACCTAGATATGGTCTGTGTGTGTAGGACACACAGTTTTTTGGTTCTGAGCACACTCACGTTTTCTGCCTTATTAGAGACTCTAGAAAGCAAGAGCGTGCTTCTTGCTCTAAAGCAGAGTGTGTTTCATGGATGAGAAGTGTGCTGTGTATTTCCCATCAGACACGGAGTTAAATGCCAGGCTCTGTGTCTTCCTACAAGCAAGACTTCGTTTCGGGTAAACGCAGTCACTTTTGAGCTCAAACGAAGCCACATGGTTCATGAAGCTCACACGTTTCTCGCTCTTCACTGAAAAGCACTGGATGTTAGAGGGCCTGTGGTTTGTATCAGTTTCAGTAGCAGAGTTGAACTAGATATGGTCCGTGTGTGTAGGAAACACAGTTCTTTTGTTGTGAGCACACTCACGTTTCCCGCCTTATTGGAGACTCTAGAAAACAAGAGCGTGCTTCTTGCTCTAAAGAAGTGTGTTTCATAGATGAGAAGTGTGCTGTGTGTTTCCCTTCAGAAACGGAGTTAAATGCCAGGCACTGTGTCTTCCTACAGCAAGATTTCGTTTCGGGTAAACGCAGTCACTTTTGAGCTCAAAGGAAGCCACATGGTTCACGAAGCTCACACGTTTCTCGCTCTTCACTGAAAAGCATTGGATGTTAGAGGGCCTGTGGTTTGTATCAGTTTCAGTAGCAGAGTTGAACTAGATATGGTCCGTGTGTGTAGGAAACACAGTTCTTTTGTTCTGAGCACACTCACGTTTCCCGCCTTATTAGAGACTCTAGAAAGCAAGAGCGTGCTTCTTGCTCTAAAGCAGAGTGTGTTTAATGGATGAGAAGTGTGCTGTGTGTTTCCCTTCAGAAACGGAGTTAAATGACAGGCTCTGTGTCTTCCTACAAGCAAGACTTCGTTTCGGGTAAACGCAGTCACTTTTTAGCTCAAACGAAGCCACATGGTTCAGGAAGCTCACACGTTTCTCGCTCTTAACTGAAAATCATTGGATGTTAGAGGGCCTGTGGTTTGTATCAGTTTCAGTAGCAGAGTTGACCTAGATATGGTCTGTGTGTAGGAAACACAGTTCTTTTGTTCTGAGCACACTCACGTTTCCCGCCTTATTAGAGACTCTAGAAAGCAAGAGCGTGCTTCTTGCTCTAAAGCAGAGTGTGTTTCATGGATGAGAAGTGTGCTGTGTGTTTCCCTTCAGAAACGGAGTTAAATGCCAGGCTCTGTGTCTTCCTACAAGCAAGACTTCGTTTCGGGTAAACGCAGTCACTTTTGAGCTCAAACGAAGCCACATGGTTCACGAAGCTCACACGTTTCTCGCTCTTCACTGAAAAGCACTGGATGTTAGAGGGCCTGTGGTTTGTATCAGTTTCCGTAGCAGAGTTGAACGACATATGGTCCGTGTGTGTAGGAAACACAGTTCTTTTGTTCTGAGCACACTCACGTTTCCCGCCTTATTAGAGACTCTAGAAAACAAGAGCGTTCTTCTTGCTCTAAAGAAGTGTGTTTCATAGATGAGAAGTGTGCTGTGTGTTTCCCTTCAGAAACGTAGTTAAATGCCAGGCACTGTGTCTTCCTACAGCAAGATTTCGTTTCGGGTAAACGCAGTCACTTTTGAGCTCAAAGGAAGCCACATGGTTCACGAAGCTCACACGTTTCTCGCTCTTCACTGAAAAGCATTGGATGTTAGAGGGCCTGTGGTTTGTATCAGTTTCAGAAGCAGAGTTGAACTAGATATGGTCCGTGTGTGTAGGAAACACAGTTCTCTTGTTCTGAGCACACTCACGTTTCCCGCCTTATTAGAGACACTAGAAAGCAAGAGCGTGCTTCTTGATCTAAAGCAGAGTGTGTTTAATGGATGAGACGTGTGCTGTGTGTTTCCCTTCAGAAACGGAGTTAAATGACAGGCTCTGTGTCTTCTTACAAGCAAGACTTCGTTTCGGGTAAACGCAGTCACTTTTGAGCTCAAACGAAGCCACATGGTTCAGGAAGCTCACACGTTTCTCGCTCTTAACTGAAAATCATTGGATGTTAGAGGGCCTGTGGTTTGTTTCAGTTTCAGTAGCAGAGTTGACCTAGATATGGTCCGTGTGTAGGAAACACAGTTCTTTTGTTCTGAGCACACTCACGTTTCCCGCCTTATTAGAGACTCTAGAAAGCAAGAGCGTGCTTTTGTCTAAAGCAGAGTGTGTTTCATGGTTGAGAAGTGTGCTGTGTGTTTCACTTCAGAAACGGAGTTAAATGCCAGGCTCTGTGTCTTCCTACAAGCAAGACTTCGTTTCGGGTAAAAGCAGTCACTTTTGAGCTCAAACGAAGCCACATGGTTCATGAAGCTCACACATTTCTCGCTCTTCACTGAAAAGCACTGGATGTTAGAGGGCCTGTGGTTTGTATCAGTTTCAGTAGCAGAGTTGAACTAGATATGGTCCGTGTGTGTAGGAAACACAGTTCTTTTGTTCTGATCACACTCACGTTTCCCGCCTTATTGGAGACTCTAGAAAACAAGAGCGTGCTTCTTGCTCTAAAGAAGTGTGTTTCATAGATGAGAAGTGTGCTGTGTGTTTCCCTTCAGAAACGGAGTTAAATGCCAGGCTCTGTGTCTTCCTACAAGCAAGACTTCGTTTCGGGTAAACGCAGTCACTTTTGAGCTCAAACGAAGCCACATGGTTCAGGAAGCTCACACGTTTCTCGCTCTTAACTGAAAATCATTGGATGTTAGAGGGCTTGTGGTTTGTATCAGTTTCAGTAGCAGAGTTGACCTAGATATGGTCTGTGTGTAGGAAACACAGTTCTTTTGTTCTGAGCACACTCACGTTTCCCGCCTTATTAGAGACTCTAGAAAGCAAGAGCGTGCTTCTTGCTCTAAAGCAGAGTGTGTTTCATGGATGATAAGTGTGCTGTGTGTTTCCCTTCAGAAACGGAGTTAAATGCCATGCTCTGTGTCTTCCTACAAGCAAGACTTCGTTTCGGGTAAACGCAGTCACTTTTGAGCTCAAACGAAGCCACATGGTTCACGAAGCTCACACTTTTCTCGCTCTTCACTGAAAAGCACTGGATGTTAGAGGGCCTGTGGTTTGTATCAGTTTCCGTAGCAGAGTTGAACTAGATATGGTCCGTGTGTGTAGGAAACACAGTTCTTTTGTTCTGAGCACACTCACGTTTCCCGCCTTATTAGAGACTCTAGAAAACAAGAGCGTGCTTCTTGCTCTAAAGAAGTGTGTTTCATAGATGAGAAGTGTGCTGTGTGTTTCCCTTCAGAAACGTAGTTAAATGCCAGGCACTGTGTCTTCCTACAGCAAGATTTCGTTTCGGGTAAACGCAGTCACTTTTGAGCTCAAAGGAAGCCACATGGTTCACGAAGCTCACACGTTTCTCGCTCTTCACTGAAAAGCATTGGATGTTAGAGGGCCTGTGGTTTGTATCAGTTTCAGAAGCAGAGTTGACCTAGATATGGTCCGTGTGTGTAGGAAACACAGTTCTCTTGTTCTGAGCACACTCACGTTTCCCGCCTTATTAGAGACACTAGAAAGCAAGAGCGTGCTTCTTGATCTAAAGCAGAGTGTGTTTAGTGGATGAGACATGTGCTGTGTGTTTCCCTTCAGAAACAGAGTTAAATGACAGGCTCTGTGTCTTCCTACAAGCAAGACTTCGTTTCGGGTAAACGCAGTCACTTTTGAGCTAAAACGAAGCCACATGGTTCAGGAAGCTCACACGTTTCTCGCTCTTAACTGAAAATCATTGGATGTTAGAGGGCCTGTGGTTTGTTTCAGTTTCAGTAGCAGAGTTGACCTAGATATGGTCCGTGTGTAGGAAACACAGTTCTTTTGTTCTGAGCACACTCACGTTTCCCGCCTTATTAGAGACTCTAGAAAGCAAGAGCGTGCTTTTGTCTAAAGCAGAGTGTGTTTCATGGTTGAGAAGTGTGCTGTGTGTTTCCCTTCAGAAACGGAGTTAAATGCCAGGCTCTGTGTCTTCCTACAAGCAAAGACTTCATTTCGGGTAAACACAGTCACTTTTGAGCTCAAAGGAATCCACATGGTTCATGAAGCTCACACGTTTCTCGCTCTTCACTGAAAAGCATTGGATGTTAGAGGGCCTGTGGTTTGTATCAGTTTCAGAAGCAGAGTTGAACTAGATATGGTCTGTGTGTGTAGGAAACACAGTTCTTTTGTTCTGAGCACACTCACATTTCCCGCCTTATTAGAGACTCTAGAAAGCAAGAGCGTGCTTCTTGCTCTAAAGCAGAGTGTGTTTCATGGATGAGAAGTGTGCTGTGTGTTTCCCTTCAGAAACGCAGTTAAATGCCAGGCTCTGTGTCTTCCTACAGGCAAGACTTCGTTTCGGGTAAACGCAGTCACTTTTGAGCTCAAACGAAGCCACATGGTTCACGAAGCTCACACGTTTCTCGCTCTTCACTGAAAAGCACTGGATGTTAGAGGCCTGTGGTTTGTATCAGTTTCCGTAGCAGAGTTGAACTAGATATGGTCCGTGTGTGTAGGAAACACAGTTCTTTTGTTCTGAGCACACTCACGTTTCCCGCCTTATTAGAGAATATAGAAAGCAAGAGCGTGCTTCTTGCTCTAAAGCAGAGTGTGTTTCATAGATGAGAAGTGTGCTGTGTGTTTCCCTTCAGAAACGGAGTTAAATGCCAGGCTCTGTGTCTTCCTACAAGCAAGATTTCATTTCGGGTAAACACAGTCACTTTTGAGCTCAAACGAAGCCACATGGTTCATGAAGCTCACACGTTTCTCGCTCTTCACTGAAAAGCATTGGATATTAGAGGGCCTGTGGTTGGTATCAGTTTCAGAAGCAGAGTTGAACTAGATATGGTCCGTGTGTGTAGGACACACAGTTTTTTTGTTCTGAGCACACTCACGTATTCCGCCTTATTAGAGACTCTAGAAAGCAAGAGCGTGCTTCTTGCTCTAAAGCAGAGTGTGTTTCATGGATGAGAAGTGTGCTGTGTGTTTCCCTTCAAAAACGGAGTTAAATGCCAGGCACTGTGTCTTCCTACAAGCAAGACTTCGTTTCGGGTAAACGCAGTCACTTTTGAGCTCAAACGAAGCCACATGGTTCATGAAGCTCACACGTTTCTCGCTCTTCACTGAAAAGCATTGGATGTTAGAGGGCCTGTGGTTTGTATCAGTTTCAGAAGCAGAGTTGAACTAGATATGGTCCGTGTGTGTAGGAAACACAGTTCTTTTGTTCTGAGCACACTCACATTTCCCACCTTATTAGAGACTCTAGAAAGCAAGAGCGTGCTTCTTGCTCTAAAGCAGAGTTTGTTTAATGGATGAGAAGTGTGCTGTGTGTTTCCCTTCAGAAACGGAGTTAAATGACAGGCTCTGTGTCTTTCTGCAAGCAAGACTTCGTTTCGGGTAAACGCAGTCACTTTTGAGCTCAAACGAAGCCACATGGTTCAGGAAGCTCACACGTTTCTCGCTCTTCACTGAAAAGCATTGGATGTTAGAGGGCCTGTGGTTTGTATCAGTTTCAGTAGCAGAGTTTACCTAGATATGGTCCGTGTGTGTAGGAAACACAGTTCATTGGTTCTGAGCACACTCACGTTTCCCGCCTTATTAGAGACTCTAGAAAGCAAGAGCGTGCTTCTTGCTCTAAAGCAGAGTGTGTTTCATGGATGAGAAGTGTGCTGTGTATTTCCCATCAGACATGGAGTTAAATGCCAGGCTCTGTGTCTTCCTACAAGCAAGACTTCGTTTCGGGTAAACGCAGTCACTTTTGAGCTCAAACGGAGCCACATGGTTCATGAAGCTCACACGTTTCTCGCTCTTCACTGAAAAGCACTGGATGTTAGAGGGCCTGTGGTTTGTATCAGTTTCAGTAGCAGAGTTGAACTAGATATGGTCCGTGTGTGTAGGAAACACAGTTCTTTTGTTCTGAGCACACTCACGTTTCCCGCCTTATTAGAGACTCTATAAAACAAGAGCGTGCTTCTTGCTCTAAAGAAGTGTGTTTCATAGATGAGAAGTGTGCTGTGTGTTTCCCTTCAGAAACGGAGTTAAATGCCAGGCTCTGTGTCTTCCTACAAGCAAGATTTCATTTCGGGTAAACACAGTCACTTTTGAGCTCAAACGAAGCCACATGGTTCATGAAGCTCACACGTTTCTCGCTCTTCACTGAAAAGCATTGGATATTAGAGGGCCTGTGGTTGGTATCAGTTTCAGAAGCAGAGTTGAACTAGATATGGTCCGTGTGTGTAGGACACACAGTTTTTTTGTTCTGAGCACACTCACGTATTCCGCCTTATTAGAGACTCTAGAAAGCAAGAGCGTGCTTCTTGCTCTAAAGCAGAGTGTGTTTCATGGATGAGAAGTGTGCTGTGTGTTTCCCTTCAAAAACGGAGTTAAATGCCAGGCACTGTGTCTTCCTACAAGCAAGACTTCGTTTCGGGTAAACGCAGTCACTTTTGAGCTCAAACGAAGCCACATGGTTCATGAAGCTCACACGTTTCTCGCTCTTCACTGAAAAGCATTGGATGTTAGAGGGCCTGTGGTTTGTATCAGTTTCAGAAGCAGAGTTGAACTAGATATGGTCCGTGTGTGTAGGAAACACAGTTCTTTTGTTCTGAGCACACTCACATTTCCCACCTTATTAGAGACTCTAGAAAGCAAGAGCGTGCTTCTTGCTCTAAAGCAGAGTTTGTTTAATGGATGAGAAGTGTGCTGTGTGTTTCCCTTCAGAAACGGAGTTAAATGACAGGCTCTGTGTCTTTCTGCAAGCAAGACTTCGTTTCGGGTAAACGCAGTCACTTTTGAGCTCAAACGAAGCCACATGGTTCAGGAAGCTCACACGTTTCTCGCTCTTCACTGAAAAGCATTGGATGTTAGAGGGCCTGTGGTTTGTATCAGTTTCAGTAGCAGAGTTTACCTAGATATGGTCCGTGTGTGTAGGAAACACAGTTCATTGGTTCTGAGCACACTCACGTTTCCCGCCTTATTAGAGACTCTAGAAAGCAAGAGCGTGCTTCTTGCTCTAAAGCAGAGTGTGTTTCATGGATGAGAAGTGTGCTGTGTATTTCCCATCAGACATGGAGTTAAATGCCAGGCTCTGTGTCTTCCTACAAGCAAGACTTCGTTTCGGGTAAACGCAGTCACTTTTGAGCTCAAACGGAGCCACATGGTTCATGAAGCTCACACGTTTCTCGCTCTTCACTGAAAAGCACTGGATGTTAGAGGGCCTGTGGTTTGTATCAGTTTCAGTAGCAGAGTTGAACTAGATATGGTCCGTGTGTGTAGGAAACACAGTTCTTTTGTTCTGAGCACACTCACGTTTCCCGCCTTATTAGAGACTCTATAAAACAAGAGCGTGCTTCTTGCTCTAAAGAAGTGTGTTTCATAGATGAGAAGTGTGCTGTGTGTTTCCCTTCAGAAACGGAGTTAAATGCCAGGCTCTGTGTCTTCCTACAAGCAAGACTTCATTTCGGGTAAACACAGTCACTTTTGAGCTCAAAGGAATCCACATGGTTCACGAAGCTCACACGTTTCTCGCTCTTCACTGAAAAGCATTGGATGTTAGAGGGCCTGTGGGTTGTATCAGTTTCAGAAGCAGAGTTGAACTAGATATGGTCCGTGTGTGTAGGAAACACAGTTCTTTTGTTCTGAGCACACTCACGTTTCCCGCCTTATTAGAGACTCTAGAAAGCAAGAGCGTGCTTCTTGCGCTAAAGCAGAGTGTGTTTCATGGATGAGAAGTGTGCTGTGTGTTTCCCTTCAGAAACGGAGTTAAATGCCAGGCTCTGTGTCTTCCTACAAGCAAGACTTCGTTTCGGGTAAACGCAGTCACTTTTGAGCTCAAACGAAGCAACATGGTTCACGAAGCTCACACGTTTCTCGCTCTTCACTGAAAAGCATTGGATGTTAGAGGGCCTGTGGTTTGTATCAGTTTCAGTAGCAGAGTTGAACTAGATATGGTCCGCGTGTGTAGGAAACACAGTTCTTTTGTTCTGAGCACACTCACGTTTCCCGCCTTATTAGAGACTCTAGAAAGCAAGAGCGTGCTTCTTGCTCTAAATAAGTGTGTTTCATAGATGAGAAGTGTGCTGTGTGTTTCCCTTCAGAAACAGAGTTAAATGCCAGGCACTGTGTCTTCCTACAGCAAAATTTCGTTTCGGGTAAACGCAGTCACTTTTGAGCTCAAAGGAAGCCACATGGTTCACGAAGCTCACACGTTTCTCGCTCTTCACTGAAAAGCATTGGATGTTAGAGGGCCTGTGGTTTGAATCAGTTTCAGAAGCAGAGTTGAACTAGATATGGTCCGTGTGTGTAGGAAACACAGTTCTTTTGTTCTGAGCACACTCACATTTCCAGACTTATTAGAGACTCTAGAAAGCAAGAGCGTGCTTCTTGCTCTAAAGCAGAGTGTGTTTAATGGATGAGAAGTGTGCTGTGTGTTTCCCTTCAGAAACGGAGTTAAATGCCAGGCTCTGTGTCTTCCTACAAGCAGGATTTCATTTCGGGTAAACACAGTAACTTTTGAGCTCAAACGAAGCCACATGGTTCATGAAGCTCACACGTTTCTCGCTCTTCACTGAAAAGCGTTGGATGTTAGAGGGCCTGTGGTTTGTATCAGTTTCAGAAGCAGAGTTGAACTAGATATGGTCCGTGTGTGTAGGAAACACAGTTCTTTTGTTCTGGGCACACTCACGTTTCCCACATTATTAGAGACTCTAGAAAGCAAGAGCGTGCTTCTTGCTCTAAAGCAGTGTGTGTTTCATGGATGAGAAGTGTGCTGTGTGTTTCCCTTCAGAAACGGAGTTAAATGCCAGGCTCTGTGTCTTCCTACAAGCAAGACTTCGTTTCGGGTAAACGCAGTCACTTTTGAGCTCAAACGAAGCCACATGGTTCACGAAGCTCACACGTTTCTCGCTCTTCACTGAAAAGCATTGGATGTTCGAGGGCCTGTGGTTTGTATCAGTTTCAGAAGCAGAGTTGAACTAGATATGGTCCGTGTGTGTAGGAAACACAGTTCTTTTGTTCTGAGCACACTCACATTTCCCGCCTTATTAGAGACTCTAGAAAGCAAGAGCGTGCTTCTTGCTCTATAGCAGAGTGTGTTTCATGGATGAGAAGTGTGCTGTGTGTTTCCCTTCAGAAACGGAGTTAAATGCCAGGCTCTGTGTCTTCCTACAAGCAAGACTTCGTTTCGGGTAAACGCAGTCACTTTTGAGCTCAAATGAAGCCACATGGTTCCCGAAGCTCACACGTTTCTCGCTCTTCACTGAAAAGCATTGGATGTTAGAGGGCCTGTGGTTTTTATCAGTTTCAGTAGCAGAGTTGAACTAGATATGGTCCGTGTGTGTAGGAAACACAGTTCTTTTGTTCTGAGCACACTCACGTTTCCCGCATTATTAGAGACTCTAGAAAGCAAGAGCGTGCTTCTTGCTCTAAAACAGAGTGTGTTTCATGGATGAGAAGTGTGCTGTGTGTTTCCCTTCAGAAACGGAGTTAAATGCCAGGCTCTGTGTCTTCCTACAAGCAAGATTTCGTTTCGAGTAAACGCAGTCACTTTTGAGCTCAAACGAAGCCACATGGTTCATGAAGCTCACACGTTTCTCGCTCTTCACTGAAAAGTACTGGATGTTAGAGGGCCTGTGGTTTGTATCAGTTTCAGTAGCAGAGTTGAACTAGATATGGTCCGTGTGTGTAGGAAACACAGTTCTTTTGTTCTGAGCACACTCACGTTTCCCGCCTAATTAGAGACTCTTGAAAACAAGAGCGTGCTTCTTGCTCTAAAGAAGTGTGTTTCATAGATGAGAAGTGTGCTGTGTGTTTCCCTTCAGAAACGGAGTTAAATGCCAGGCACTGTGTCTTCCTACAGCAAGATTTCGTTTCAGGTAAACGCAGTCACTTTTGAGCTCAAAGGAAGCCACATGGTTCACGAAGCTCACACGTTTCTCGCTCTTCACTGAAAAGCATTGGATGTTAGAGGGCCTGTGGTTTGTATCAGTTTCAGAAGCAGAGTTGAACTAGATATGGTCCGTGTGTGTAGGAAACACAGTTCTTTTGTTCTGAGCACACTCACGTTTCCCGCCTTATTAGAGACTCTAGAAAGCAAGAGCGTGCTTCTTGCTCTAAAGCAGAGTGTGATTCATGGATGAGAAGTGTGCTGTGTGTTTCTCTTCAGAAACGGAGTTAAATGCAAGGCTCTGTGTCTTCCTACAAGCAAGACTTCGTTTCGGGTAAACACAGTCACTTTTGAGCTCAAACGAAGCCACATGGTTCACGAAGCTCACACGTTTCTCGCTCTTCACTGAAAAGCATTGGATGTTAGAGGGCCTGTGGTTTGCATCAGTTTCAGTAGCAGAGTTGAACTAGATATGGTCCGCGTGTGTAGGAAACACAGTTCTTTTGTTCTGAGCACACTCACGTTTCCCGCCTTATTAGAGACTCTAGAAAGCAAGAGCGTGCTTCTTGCTCTAAAGAAGTGTGTTTCATAGATGAGAAGTGTGCTGTGTGTTTCCCTTCAGAAACGGAGTTAAATGCCAGGCACTGTGTCTTCCTACAGCAAAATTTCGTTTCGGGTAAACGCACTCACTTTTGAGCTCAAAGGAAGCCACATGGTTCACGAAGCTCACACGTTTCTCGCTCTTCACTGAAAAGCATTGGATGTTAGAGGGCCTGTGGTTTGTATCAGTTTCAGAAGCAGAGTTGAACTAGATATGGTCCGTGTGTGTAGGAAACACAGTTCTTTTGTTCTGAGCACACTCACATTTCCAGACTTATTAGAGACTCTAGAAAGCAAGAGCGTGCTTCTTGCTCTAAAGCAGTGTGTGTTTCATGGATGAGAAGTGTGCTGTGTGTTTCCCTTCAGAAACGGAGTTAAATGCCAAGCTCTGTGTCTTCCTACAAGCAAGACTTCGTTTCGGGTAAACGCAGTCACTTTTGAGCTCAAACGAAGCCACATGGTTCACGAAGCTCACACGTTTCTCGCTCTTCACTGAAAAGCATTGGATGTTAGAGGGCCTGTGGTTTGTATCAGTTTCAGAAGCAGAGTTGAACTAGATATGGTCCGTGTGTGTAGGAAACACAGTTCTTTTGTTCTGAGCACACTCACATTTCCCGCCTTATTAGAGACTCTAGAAAGCAAGAGCGTGCTTCTTGCTCTAAAGCAGAGTGTGTTTCATGGATGAGAAGTGTGCTGTGTGTTTCCCTTCAGAAACGGAGTTAAATGCCAGGCTCTGTGTCTTCCTACAAGCAAGACTTCGTTTCGGGTAAACGCAGTCACTTTTGAGCTCAAATGCAGCCACATGGTTCTCGAAGCTCACACGTTTCTCGCTCTTCACTGAAAAGCATTGGATGTTAGAGGGCCTGTGGTTTTTATCAGTTTCAGTAGCAGAGTTGAACTAGATATGGTCCGTGTGTGTAGGAAACACAGTTCTTTTGTTCTGAGCACACTCACGTTTCCCGCATTATTAGAGACTCTAGAAAGCAAGAGCGTGCTTCTTGCTCTAAAACAGAGTGTGTTTCATGGATGAGAAGTGTGCTGTGTGTTTCCCTTCAGAAACGGAGTTAAATGCCAGGCTCTGTGTCTTCCTACAAGCAAGATTTCGTTTCGAGTAAACGCAGTCACTTTTGAGCTCAAACGAAGCCACATGGTTCATGAAGCTCACACGTTTCTCGCTCTTCACTGAAAAGCACTGGATGTTAGAGGGCCTGTGGTTTGTATCAGTGTCAGTAGCAGAGTTGAACTAGATATGGTCCGTGTGTGTAGGAAACACAGTTCTTTTGTTCTGAGCACACTCACGTTTCCCGCCTAATTAGAGACTCTAGAAAACAAGAGCGTGCTTCTTGCTCTAAAGAAGTGTGTTTAATAGATGAGAAGTGTGCTGTGTGTTTCCCTTCAGAAACGGAGTTAAATGCCAGGCACTGTGTCTTCCTACAGCAAGATTTCGTTTCAGGTAAACGCAGTCACTTTTGAGCTCAAAGGAAGCCACATGGTTCACGAAGCTCACACGTTTCTCGCTCTTCACTGAAAAGCATTGGATGTTAGAGGGCCTGTGGTTTGTATCAGTTTCAGAAGCAGAGTTGAACTAGATATGGTCCGTGTGTGTAGGAAACACAGTTCTTTTGTTCTGAGCACACTCACGTTTCCCGCCTTATTAGAGACTCTAGAAAGCAAGAGCGTGCTTCTTGCTCTAAAACAGAGTGTGTTTCATGGATGAGAAGTGTGCTGTGTGTTTCCCTTCAGAAACGGAGTTAAATGCCAGGCTCTGTGTCTTTCTACAAGCAAGATTTCGTTTCGAGTAAACGCAGTCACTTTTGAGCTCAAACGAAGCCACATGGTTCATGAAGCTCACACGTTTCTCGCTCTTCACTGAAAAGCACTGGATGTTAGAGGGCCTGTGGTTTGTATCAGTGTCAGTAGCAGAGTTGAACTAGATATGGTCCGTGTGTGTAGGAAACACAGTTCTTTTGTTCTGAGCACACTCACATTTCCAGACTTATTAGAGACTCTAGAAAGCAAGAGCGTGCTTCTTGCTCTAAAGCAGTGTGTGTTTCATGGATGAGAAGTGTGCTGTGTGTTTCCCTTCAGAAACGGAGTTAAATGCCAAGCTCTGTGTCTTCCTACAAGCAAGACTTCGTTTCGGGTAAACGCAGTCACTTTTGAGCTCAAACGAAGCCACATGGTTCACGAAGCTCACACGTTTCTCGCTCTTCACTGAAAAGCATTGGATGTTAGAGGGCCTGTGGTTTGTATCAGTTTCAGAAGCAGAGTTGAACTAGATATGGTCCGTGTGTGTAGGAAACACAGTTCTTTTGTTCTGAGCACACTCACATTTCCCGCCTTATTAGAGACTCTAGAAAGCAAGAGCGTGCTTCTTGCTCTAAAGCAGAGTGTGTTTCATGGATGAGAAGTGTGCTGTGTGTTTCCCTTCAGAAACGGAGTTAAATGCCAGGCTCTGTGTCTTCCTACAAGCAAGACTTCGTTTCGGGTAAACGCAGTCACTTTTGAGCTCAAATGCAGCCACATGGTTCTCGAAGCTCACACGTTTCTCGCTCTTCACTGAAAAGCATTGGATGTTAGAGGGCCTGTGGTTTTTATCAGTTTCAGTAGCAGAGTTGAACTAGATATGGTCCGTGTGTGTAGGAAACACAGTTCTTTTGTTCTGAGCACACTCACGTTTCCCGCATTATTAGAGACTCTAGAAAGCAAGAGCGTGCTTCTTGCTCTAAAACAGAGTGTGTTTCATGGATGAGAAGTGTGCTGTGTGTTTCCCTTCAGAAACGGAGTTAAATGCCAGGCTCTGTGTCTTCCTACAAGCAAGATTTCGTTTCGAGTAAACGCAGTCACTTTTGAGCTCAAACGAAGCCACATGGTTCATGAAGCTCACACGTTTCTCGCTCTTCACTGAAAAGCACTGGATGTTAGAGGGCCTGTGGTTTGTATCAGTGTCAGTAGCAGAGTTGAACTAGATATGGTCCGTGTGTGTAGGAAACACAGTTCTTTTGTTCTGAGCACACTCACGTTTCCCGCCTAATTAGAGACTCTAGAAAACAAGAGCGTGCTTCTTGCTCTAAAGAAGTGTGTTTAATAGATGAGAAGTGTGCTGTGTGTTTCCCTTCAGAAACGGAGTTAAATGCCAGGCACTGTGTCTTCCTACAGCAAGATTTCGTTTCAGGTAAACGCAGTCACTTTTGAGCTCAAAGGAAGCCACATGGTTCACGAAGCTCACACGTTTCTCGCTCTTCACTGAAAAGCATTGGATGTTAGAGGGCCTGTGGTTTGTATCAGTTTCAGAAGCAGAGTTGAACTAGATATGGTCCGTGTGTGTAGGAAACACAGTTCTTTTGTTCTGAGCACACTCACGTTTCCCGCCTTATTAGAGACTCTAGAAAGCAAGAGCGTGCTTCTTGCTCTAAAACAGAGTGTGTTTCATGGATGAGAAGTGTGCTGTGTGTTTCCCTTCAGAAACGGAGTTAAATGCCAGGCTCTGTGTCTTTCTACAAGCAAGATTTCGTTTCGAGTAAACGCAGTCACTTTTGAGCTCAAACGAAGCCACATGGTTCATGAAGCTCACACGTTTCTCGCTCTTCACTGAAAAGTACTGGATGTTAGAGGGCCTGTGGTTTGTATCAGTTTCAGTAGCAGAGTTGAACTAGATATGGTCCGTGTGTGTAGGAAACACAGTTCTTTTGTTCTGAGCACACTCACGTTTCCTGCCTAATTAGAGACTCTAGAAAACAAGAGCGTGCTTCTTGCTCTAAAGAAGTGTGTTTCATAGATGAGAAGTGTGCTGTGTGTTTCCCTTCAGAAACGGAGTTAAATGCCAGGCACTGTGTCTTCCTACAGCAAGATTTCGTTTCAGGTAAACGCAGTCACTTTTGAGCTCAAAGGAAGCCACATGGTTCACGAAGCTCACACGTTTCTCGCTCTTCACTGAAAAGCATTGGATGTTAGAGGGCCTGTGGTTTGTATCAGTTTCAGAAGCAGAGTTGAACTAGATATGGTCCGTGTGTGTAGGAAACACAGTTCTTTTGTTCTGAGCACACTCACGTTTCCCGCCTTATTAGAGACTCTAGAAAGCAAGAGCGTGCTTCTTGCTCTAAAGCAGAGTGTGTTTCATGGATGAGAAGTGTGCTGTGTGTTTCTCTTCAGAAACGGAGTTAAATGCAAGGCTCTGTGTCTTCCTACAAGCAAGACTTCGTTTCGGGTAAACACAGTCACTTTTGAGCTCAAACGAAGCCACATGGTTCACGAAGCTCACACGTTTCTCGCTCTTCACTGAAAAGCATTGGATGTTAGAGGGCCTGTGGTTTGCATCAGTTTCAGTAGCAGAGTTGAACTAGATATGGTCCGCGTGTGTAGGAAACACAGTTCTTTTGTTCTGAGCACACTCACGTTTCCCGCCTTATTAGAGACTCTAGAAAGCAAGAGCGTGCTTCTTGCTCTAAAGAAGTGTGTTTCATAGATGAGAAGTGTGCTGTGTGTTTCCCTTCAGAAACGGAGTTAAATGCCAGGCACTGTGTCTTCCTACAGCAAAATTTCGTTTCGGGTAAACGCACTCACTTTTGAGCTCAAAGGAAGCCACATGGTTCACGAAGCTCACACGTTTCTCGCTCTTCACTGAAAAGCATTGGATGTTAGAGGGCCTGTGGTTTGTATCAGTTTCAGAAGCAGAGTTGAACTAGATATGGTCCGTGTGTGTAGGAAACACAGTTCTTTTGTTCTGAGCACACTCACATTTCTAGACTTATTAGAGACTCTAGAAAGCAAGAGCGTGCTTCTTGCTCTAAAGCAGTGTGCGTTTCATGGATGAGAAGTGTGCTGTGTGTTTCCCTTCAGAAACGGAGTTAAATGCCAGGCTCTGTGTCTTCCTACAAGCAAGACTTCGTTTCGGGTAAACGCAGTCACTTTTGAGCTCAAACGAAGCCACATGGTTCACGAAGCTCACACGTTTCTCGCTCTTCACTGAAAAGCATTGGATGTTAGAGGGCCTGTGGTTTGTATCAGTTTCAGAAGCAGAGTTGAACTAGATATGGTCCGTGTGTGTAGGAAACACAGTTCTTTTGTTCTGAGCACACTCACATTTCCCGCCTTATTAGAGACTCTAGAAAGCAAGAGCGTGCTTCTTGCTCTAAAGCAGAGTGTGTTTCATGGATGAGAATTGTGCTGTGTGTTTCCCTTCAGAAACGGAGTTAAATGCCAGGCTCTGTGTCTTCCTACAAGCAAGACTTCGTTTCGGGTAAACGCAGTCACTTTTGAGCTCAAATGCAGCCACATGGTTCTCGAAGCTCACACGTTTCTCGCTCTTCACTGAAAAGCATTGGATGTTTGAGGGCCTGTGGTTTTTATCAGTTTCAGTAGCAGAGTTGAACTAGATATGGTCCGTGTGTGTAGGAAACACAGTTCTTTTGTTCTGAGCACACTCACGTTTCCCGCATTATTAGAGACTCTAGAAAGCAAGAGCGTGCTTCTTGCTCTAAAACAGAGTGTGTTTCATGGATGAGAAGTGTGCTGTGTGTTTCCCTTCAGAAACGGAGTTAAATGCCAGGCTCTGTGTCTTCCTACAAGCAAGATTTTGTTTCGAGTAAACGCAGTCACTTTTGAGCTCAAACGAAGCCACATGGTTCATGAAGCTCACACGTTTCTCGCTCTTCACTGAAAAGCACTGGATGTTAGAGGGCCTGTGGTTTGTATCAGTGTCAGTAGCAGAGTTGAACTAGATATGGTCCGTGTGTGTAGGAAACACAGTTCTTTTGTTCTGAGCACACTCACGTTTCCCGCCTAATTAGAGACTCTAGAAAACAAGAGCGTGCTTCTTGCTCTAAAGAAGTGTGTTTAATAGATGAGAAGTGTGCTGTGTGTTTCCCTTCAGAAACGGAGTTAAATGCCAGGCACTGTGTCTTCCTACAGCAAGATTTCGTTTCAGGTAAACGCAGTCACTTTTGAGCTCAAAGGAAGCCACATGGTTCACGAAGCTCACACGTTTCTCGCTCTTCACTGAAAAGCATTGGATGTTAGAGGGCCTGTGGTTTGTATCAGTTTCAGAAGCAGAGTTGAACTAGATATGGTCCGTGTGTGTAGGAAACACAGTTCTTTTGTTCTGAGCACACTCACGTTTCCCGCCTTATTAGAGACTCTAGAAAGCAAGAGCGTGCTTCTTGCTCTAAAGCAGAGTGTGTTTAATGGATGAGAAGTGTGCTGTGTGTTTCCCTTCAGAAACGGAGTTAAATGACAGGCTCTGTGTCTTCCTACAAGCAAGAATTCGTTTCGGGTAAACGCAGTCACTTTTGAGCTCAAACGAAGCCACATGGTTCACGAAGCTCACACGTTTCTCGCTATTCACTGAAAATCATTGGATGTTAGAGGGCCTGTGGTTTGTATCAGTTTCAGTAGCAGAGTTGAACTAGATATGGTCTGTGTGTGTAGGAAACACAGTTCTTTTGTTCTGAGCACACTCACTTTTCCCGCCTTATTAGAGACTCTAGAAAGCAAGAGCGTGCTTCTTGCTCTAAAACAGAGTGTGTTTCATGGATGAGAAGTGTGCTGTGTGTTTCTCTTCAGAAACGGAGTTAAATGCCAGGCTCTGTGTCTTCCTACAAGCAAGACTTCGTTTCGGGTAAACGCAGTCACTTTTGAGCTCAAACGAAGCCACATGGTTCACGAAGCTCACACGTTTCTCGCTCTTCACTGAAAAGCATTGGATGTTTAGGGGCCTGTGGTTTGTATCAGTTTCAGAAGCAAAGTTGAACTAGATATGGTCCGTGTGTGTAGGAAACACAGTTCTTTTGTTCTGAGCACACTCACGTTTCCCGCCTTATTAGAGACTCTAGAAAGCAAGTGCGTGCTTCTTGCTCTAAAGCAGAGTGTGTTTCATGGATGAGAAGTGTGCTGTGTGTTTCCCTTCAGAAATGGAGTTAAATGCCAGGCTCTGTGTCTTCATTCCAGCAAGACTTCGTTTAGGGTAAACGCAGTCACTTTTGAGCTCAAACGAAGCCACATGGTTCATGAAGCTCACACGTTTCTTGCTCTTCACTGAAAAGCACTGGATGTTAGAGGGCCTGTGGTTTGTATCAGTTTCAGTAGCAGAGTTGAACTAGATATGGTCCGTGTGTGTAGGAAACACAGTTCTTTTGTTCTGAGCACACTCACGTTTCCCGCCTAATTAGAGACTCTAGAAAACAAGAGCGTGCTTCTTGCTCTAAAGAAGTGTGTTTCATAGATGAGAAGTGTGCTGTGTGTTTCCCTTCAGAAACGGAGTTAAATGCCAGGCACTGTGTCTTCCTACAGCAAGATTTCGTTTCAGGTAAACGCAGTCACTTTTGAGCTCAAAGGAAGCCACATGGTTCACGAAGATCACACGTTTCTCGCTCTTCACTGAAAAGCATTGGATGTTAGAGGGCCTGTGGTTTGTATCAGTTTCAGAAGCAGAGTTGAACTAGATATGGTCCGTGTGTGTAGGAAACACAGTTCTTTTGTTCTGAGCACACTCACGTTTCCCGCCTTATTAGAGACTCTAGAAAGCAAGAGCGTGCTTCTTGCTCTAAAGCAGAGTGTGTTTCATGGATGAGAAGTGTGCTGTGTGTTTCTCTTCAGAAACGGAGTTAAATGCAAGGCTCTGTGTCTTCCTACAAGCAAGACTTCGTTTCGGGTAAACACAGTCACTTTTGAGCTCAAACGAAGCCACATGGTTCACGAAGATCACACGTTTCTCGCTCTTCACTGAAAAGCATTGGATGTTAGAGGGCCTGTGGTTTGTATCAGTTTCAGAAGCAGAGTTGAACTAGATATGGTCCGTGTGTGTAGGAAACACAGTTCTTTTGTTCTGAGCACACTCACGTTTCCCGCCTTATTAGAGACTCTAGAAAGCAAGAGCGTGCTTCTGGCGCTAAAGCAGAGTGTGTTTCATGGATGAGAAGTGTGCTGTGTGTTTCCCTTCAGAAACGGAGTTAAATGCCAGGCTCTGTGTCTTCCTACAAGCAAGACTTCGTTTCGGGTAAACGCAGTCACTTTTGAGCTCAAACGAAGCCACATGGTTCACGAAGCTCACACGTTTCTCGCTCTTCACTGAAAAGCATTGGATGTTAGAGGGCCTGTGGTTTCTATCAGTTTCAGTAGCAGAATTGAACTAGATATGGTCCGCGTGTGTAGGAAACACAGTTCTTTTGTTCTGAGCACACTCACGTTTCCCGCCTTATTAGAGACTCTAGAAAGCAAGAGCGTGCTTCTTGCTCTAAAGAAGTGTGTTTCATAGATGAGAAGTGTGCTGTGTGTTTCCCTTCAGAAACGGAGTTAAATGCCAGGCACTGTGTCTTCCTACAGCAAAATTTCGTTTCGGGTAAACGCAGTCACTTTTGAGCTCAAAGGAAGCCACATGGTTCACGAAGCTCACACGTTTCTCGCTCTTCACTGAAAAGCATTGGATGTTAGAGGGCCTGTGGTTTCTATCAGTTTCAGAAGCAGAGTTGAACTAGATATGGTCCGTGTGTGTAGGAAACACAGTTCTTTTGTTCTGAGCACACTCACATTTCCAGACTTATTAGAGACTCTAGAAAGCAAGAGCGTGCTTCTTGCTCTAAAGCAGAGTGTGTTTAATGGATGAGAAGTGTGCTGTTTGTTTCCCTTCAGAAACGGAGTTAAATGCCAGGCTCTGTGTCTTCCTACAAGCAGGATTTCATTTCGGGTAAACACAGTCACTTTTGAGCTCAAACGAAGCCACATGGTTCATGAAGCTCACACGTTTCTCGCTCTTCACTGAAAAGCGTTGGATGTTAGAGGGCCTGTGGTTTGTATCAGTTTCAGAAGCAGAGTTGAACTAGATATGGTCTGTGTGTGTAGGAAACACAGTTCTTTTGTTCTGAGCACACTCACGTTTCCCGCCTTATTAGAGACTCTAGAAAGCAAGAGCGTGCTTCTTGCTCTAAAGCAGAGTGTGTTTCATGGATGAGAAGTGTGCTGTGTGTTTCTCTTCAGAAACGGAGTTAAATGCAAGGCTCTGTGTCTTCCTACAAGCAAGACTTCGTTTCGGGTAAACACAGTCACTTTTGAGCTCAAACGAAGCCACATGGTTCACGAAGATCACACGTTTCTCGCTCTTCACTGAAAAGCATTGGATGTTAGAGGGCCTGTGGTTTGTATCAGTTTCAGAAGCAGAGTTGAACTAGATATGGTCCGTGTGTGTAGGAAACACAGTTCTTTTGTTCTGAGCACACTCACGTTTCCCGCCTTATTAGAGATTCTAGAAAGCAAGAGCGTGCTTCTTGCGCTAAAGCAGAGTGTGTTTCATGGATGAGAAGTGTGCTGTGTGTTTCCCTTCAGAAACGGAGTTAAATGCCAGGCTCTGTGTCTTCCTACAAGCAAGACTTCGTTTCGGGTAAACGCAGTCACTTTTGAGCTCAAACGAAGCCACATGGTTCACGAAGCTCACACGTTTCTCGCTCTTCACTGAAAAGCATTGGATGTTAGAGGGCCTGTGGTTTGTATCAGTTTCAGTAGCAGAGTTGAACTAGATATGGTCCGCGTGTGTAGGAAACACAGTTCTTTTGTTCTGAGCACACTCACGTTTCCCGCCTTATTAGAGACTCTAGAAAGCAAGAGCGTGCTTCTTGCTCTAAAGAAGTGTGTTTCATAGATGAGAAGTGTGCTGTGTGTTTCCCTTCAGAAACGGAGTTAAATGCCAGGCACTGTGTCTTCCTACAGCAAAATTTCGTTTCGGGTAAACGCAGTCACTTTTGAGCTCAAAGGAAGCCACATGGTTCACGAAGCTCACACGTTTCTCGCTCTTCACTGAAAAGCATTGGATGTTAGAGGGCCTGTGGTTTGTATCAGTTTCAGAAGCAGAGTTGAACTAGATATGGTCCGTGTGTGTAGGAAACACAGTTCTTTTGTTCTGAGCACACTCACATTTCCAGACTTATTAGAGACTCTAGAAAGCAAGAGCGTGCTTCTTGCTCTAAAGCAGAGTGTGTTTAATGGATGAGAAGTGTGCTGTGTGTTTCCCTTCAGAAATGGAGTTAAATGCCAGGCTCTGTGTCTTCCTACAAGCAGGATTTCATTTCGGGTAAACACAGTCACTTTTGAGCTCAAACGAAGCCACATGGTTCATGAAGCTCACACGTTTCTCGCTCTTCACTGAAAAGCGTTGGATGTTAGAGGGCCTGTGGTTTGTATCAGTTTCAGAAGCAGAGTTGAACTAGATATGGTCCGTGTGTGTAGGAAACACAGTTCTTTTGTTCTGAGCACACTCACGTTTCCCACATTATTAGAGACTCTAGAAAGCAAGAGCGTGCTTCTTGCTCTAAAGCAGTGTGTGTTTCATGGATGAGAAGTGTGCTGTGTGTTTCCCTTCAGAAACGGAGTTAAATGCCAGGCTCTGTGTCTTCCTACAAGCAAGACTTCGTTTCGGGTAAACGCAGTCACTTTTGAGCTCAAACGAAGCCACATGTTTCACGAAGCTCACACGTTTCTCGCTCTTCACTGAAAAGCATTGGATGTTAGAGGGCCTGTGGTTTGTATCAGTTTAGGAAGCAGAGTTGAACTAGATATGGTCTGTGTGTGTAGGAAACACAGTTCTTTTGTTCTGAGCACACTCACATTTCCCGCCTTATTAGAGACTCTAGAAAGCAAGAGCGTGCTTCTTGCTCTAAAGCAGAGTGTGTTTCATGGATGAGACGTGTGCTGTGTGTTTCCCTTCAGAAATGGAGTTAAATGCCAGGCTCTGTGTCTTCCTACAAGCAAGACTTCGTTTCGGGTAAACGCAGTCACTTTGAGCTCAAATGAAGCCACATGGTTCTCGAAGCTCACACGTTTCTCGCTCTTCACTGAAAAGCACTGGATGTTAGAGGGCCTGTGGTTTGTATCAGTTTCAGTAGCAGAGTTGAACTAGATATGGTCCGTGTGTGTAGGAAACACAGTTCTTTTGTTCTGAGCACACTCACGTTTCCCGCCTTATTAGAGACTCTAGAAAGCAAGAGCATGCTTCTTGCTCTAAAGCAGAGTGTGTTTCATAGATGAGAAGTGTGCTGTGTGTTTCCCTTCAGAAACGGAGTTAAATGCCAGGCACTGTGTCTTCCTACAGCAAGATTTCGTTTCGGGTAAACGCAGTCACTTTTGAGCTCAAAGGAAGCCACATGGTTCACGAAGCTCACACGTTTCTCGCTCTTCACTGAAAAGCATTGAATGTTAGAGGGCCTGTGGTTTGTATCAGTTTCAGAAGCAGAGTTGAACTAGATATGGTCCGTGTGTGTGGGAAACACAGTTCTTTTGTTCTGAGCACACTCACGATTCCCGCCTTATTAGAGACTCTAGAAAGCAAGAGCGTGCTTCTTGCTCTAAAGCAGAGTGTGTTTAATGGATGAGAAGTGTGCTGTGTGTTTCCCTTCAGAAACGGAGTTAAATGACAGGCTCTGTGTCTTTCTACAAGCAAGACTTCGTTTCGGGTAAACGCAGTCACTTTTGAGCTCAAACGAAGCCACATGATTAAGGAAGCTCACACGTTTCTCGCTCTTCACTGAAAAGCATTGGATCTTAGAGGGCCTGTGGTTTGTATCAGTTTCAGTAGCAGAGTTGACCTAGATATGGTCCGTGTGTGTAGGAAACATAGTTCTTTTGTTCTGAGCACACTCACGTTTCCCGCCTTATTAGAGACTCTAGAAAGCAAGAGCGTGCTTCTTGCTCTAAAGCAGAGTGTGTTTCATGGATGAGAAGTGTGCTGTGTATTTCCCATCAGACACGGAGTTAAATGCCAGGCTCTGTGTCTTCCTACAAGCAAGACTTCGTTTCGGGTAAACGCAGTCACTTTTGAGCTCAAACGAAGCCACATGGTTCATGAAGCTCACACGTTTCTCGCCCTTCACTGAAAAGCACTGGATGTTAGAGGGCCTGTGGTTTGTATCAGTTTCAGTAGCAGAGTTGAACTAGATATGGTCCGTGTGTGTAGGAAACACAGTTCTTTTGTTCTGAGCACACTCACATTTCCCGCCTTATTAGAGACTCTAGAAAGCAAGAGCGTGCTTCCTGCTCTAAAGCAGAGTGTGTTTCATGGATGAGAAGTGTGCTGTGTGTTTTCCTTCAGAAACGGAGTTAAATGCCAGGCTCTGTGTCTTCCTACAAGCAAGACTTCGTTTCGGGTAAACGCAGTCACTTTTGAGCTCAAACGAAGCCACATGGTTCACGAAGCTCATACGTTTCTCGCTCTTCACTGAAAAGCACTGGATGTTAGAGGGCCTGTGGTTTGTATCAGTTTCCGTAGCAGAGTTGAACTAGATATGGTCCGTGTGTGTAGGAAACACAGTTCTTTTATTCTGAGCACACTCACGTTTCCCGCCTTATTAGAGACTCTAGAAAGCAAGAGCGTGCTTCTTGCTCTAAAGCAGAGTGTGTTTAATGGATGAGAAGTGTGCTGTGTGTTTGCCTTCAGAAACGGAGTTAAATGACAGGCTCTGTGTCTTTCTACAAGCAAGACTTCGTTCCGGGTAAACGCAGTCATTTTTGAGCTCAAACGAAGCCATATGGTTCAGGAAGCTCACATGTTTCTCGCTCTTCACTGAAAAGCATTGGATGTTAGAGGGCCTGTGGTTTGTATCAGTTTCAGTACCAGAGTTGACCTAGATATGGTCCGTGTGTGTAGGAAACACAGTTCTTTTGTTCTGAGCACACTAACGTTTCCCACCTTATTAGAGACTCTAGAAAGCAAGAGCGTGCTTCTTGCTCTAAAGCAGAGTGTGTTTCATGGATGAGAAGTGTGCTGTGTATTTCGCTTCAGACACGGAGTTAAATGCCAGGCTCTGTGTCTTCCTACAAGCAAGACTTTGTTTCGGGTAAACGCAGTCACTTTTGAGCTCAAACGAAGCCACATGGTTCATGAAGCTCACACGTTTCTTGCTCTTCACTGAAAAGCACTGGATGTTAGAGGGCCTGTGGTTTGTATCAGTTTCAGAAGCAGAGTTGAACTAGATATGGTCCGTGTGTGTAGGAAACACAGTTCTTTTGTTCTGAGCACACTCACGTTTCCCGCCTTATTAGAGACTCTAGAAAACAAGAGCGTGCTTCTTGCTCTAAAGAAGTGTGTTTCATAGATGAGAAGTGTGCTGTGTATTTCCCTTCAGAAACGGAGTTAAATGCAAGGCACTGTGTCTTCCTACAGCAAGATTTCGTTTCGGGTAAACGCAGTCACTTTTGAGCTCTAAGGAAGCCACATGGTTCACGAAGCTCACACGTTTCTCGCTCTTCACTGAAAAGCATTGGATGTTAGAGGGCCTGTGGTTTGTATCAGTTTCAGTAGCAGAGTTGAACTAGATATGGTCCGTGTGTGTAGGAAACACAGTTCTTTTGTTCTGAGCACACTCACGTTTCCCGCCTTATTAGAGACTCTAGAAAGCAAGAGCGTGCTTCGTGCTCTAAAGCAGAGTGTGTTTCATGGATGAGAAGTGTGCTGTGTGTTTCCCTTCAGAAACGGAGTTAAATGCCAGGCTCTGTGTCTTCCTACAAGCAAGACTTCGTTTCGGGTAAACGCAGTCACTTTTGAGCTCAAACGAAGCCACATGGTTCACGAAGCTCACACGTTTCTCGCTCTTCACTGAAAAGCACTGGATGTTAGAGGGCCTGTGGTTTGTATCAGTTTCCGTAGCAGAGTTGAACTAGATATGGTACGTGTGTGTAGGAAACACAGTTCTTTTGTTCTGAGCACACTCACGTTTCCCGCCTTATTAGAGACTCTAGAAAGCAAGAGCGTGCTTCTTGCTCTAAAGCAGAGGGTGTTTCATAGATGAGAAGTGTGCTGTGTGTTTCCCTTCAGAAACGGAGTTAAATGCCAGGCTCTGAGTCTTCCTACAAGCAAGATTTCATTTCGGGTAAACACAGTCACTTTTGAGCTCAAACGAAGCCACATGGTTCATGAAGCTCACACGTTTCTCGCTCTTCACTGAAAAGCATTGGATGATAGAGGGCCTGTAGTTGGTATCAGTTTCAGAAGCAGAGTTGAACTAGATATGGTCCGTGTGTGTAGGAAACACAGTTCTTTTTTTCTGAGCACACTCACGTTTCCCGCCTTATTAGAGACTCTAGAAAGCAAGAGCGTGCTTCTTGCTCTAAAGCAGAGTGTGTTTCATGGATGAGAAGTGTGCTGTGTGTTTCCCTTCAGAAACGGAGTTAAATGCCAGGCTCTGTGTCTTCCTACAAGCAAGACTTCGTTTCGGGTAAACACAGTCACTTTTGAGCTCAAATGAAGCCACATGGTTCACGAAGCTCACACGTTTCTCGCTTTTCACTAAAAAGCATTGGATGTTAGAGGGCCTGTGGTTTGTATCAGTTTCAGTAGCAGAGTTGACCTAGATATGGTCTGTGTGTGTAGGACACACAGTTTTTTGGTTCTGAGCACACTCACGTTTTCCGCCTTATTAGAGACTCTAGAAAGCAAGAGCGTGCTTCTTGCTCTAAAGCAGAGTGTGTTTCATGGATGAGAAGTGTGCTGTGTATTTCCCATCAGACACGGAGTTAAATGCCAGGCTCTGTGTCTTCCTACAAGCAAGACTTCGTTTCGGGTAAACGCAGTCACTTTTGAGCTCAAACGAAGCCACATGGTTCATGAAGCTCACACGTTTCTCGCTCTTCACTGAAAAGCACTGGATGTTAGAGGGCCTGTGGTTTGTATCAGTTTCAGTAGCAGAGTTGAACTAGATATGGTCCGTGTGTGTAGGAAACACAGTTCTTTTGTTGTGAGCACACTCACGTTTCCCGCCTTATTGGAGACTCTAGAAAACAAGAACGTGCTTCTTGCTCTAAAGAAGTGTGTTTCATAGATGAGAAGTGTGCTGTGTGTTTCCCTTCAGAAACGGAGTTAAATGCCAGGCACTGTGTCTTCCTACAGCAAGATTTCGTTTCGGGTAAACGCAGTCACTTTTGAGCTCAAAGGAAGCCACATGGTTCACGAAGCTCACACGTTTCTCGCTCTTCACTGAAAAGCATTGGATGTTAGAGGGCCTGTGGTTTGTATCAGTTTCAGTAGCAGAGTTGACCTAGATATGGTCTGTGTGTAGGAAACACAGTTCTTTTGTTCTGAGCACACTCACGTTTCCCGCCTTATTAGAGACTCTAGAAAGCAAGAGCGTGCTTCTTGCTCTAAAGCAGAGTGTGTTTCATGGATGAGAAGTGTGCTGTGTGTTTCCCTTCAGAAACGGAGTTAAATGCCAGGCTCTGTGTCTTCCTACAAGCAAGACTTCGTTTCGGGTAAACGCAGTCACTTTTGAGCTCAAACGAAGCCACATGGTTCACGAAGCTCACACGTTTCTCGCTCTTCACTGAAAAGCACTGGATGTTAGAGGGCCTGTGGTTTGTATCAGTTTCCGTAGCAGAGTTGAACTAGATATGGTCCGTGTGTGTAGGAAACACAGTTCTTTTGTTCTGAGCACACTCACGTTTCCCGCCTTATTAGAGACTCTAGAAAACAAGAGCGTTCTTCTTGCTCTAAAGAAGTGTGTTTCATAGATGAGAAGTGTGCTGTGTGTTTCCCTTCAGAAACGTAGTTAAATGCCAGGCACTGTGTCTTCCTACAGCAAGATTTCGTTTCGGGTAAACGCAGTCACTTTTGAGCTCAAAGGAAGCCACATGGTTCACGAAGCTCACACGTTTCTCGCTCTTCACTGAAAAGCATTGGATGTTAGAGGGCCTGTGGTTTGTATCAGTTTCAGAAGCAGAGTTGAACTAGATATGGTCCGTGTGTGTAGGAAACACAGTTCTCTTGTTCTGAGCACACTCACGTTTCCCGCCTTATTAGAGACACTAGAAAGCAAGAGCGTGCTTCTTGATCTAAAGCAGAGTGTGTTTAATGGATGAGACGTGTGCTGTGTGTTTCCCTTCAGAAACGGAGTTAAATGACAGGCTCTGTGTCTTCTTACAAGCAAGACTTCGTTTCGGGTAAACGCAGTCACTTTTGAGCTCAAACGAAGCCACATGGTTCAGGAAGCTCACACGTTTCTCGCTCTTAACTGAAAATCATTGGATGTTAGAGGGCCTGTGGTTTGTTTCAGTTTCAGTAGCAGAGTTGACCTAGATATGGTCCGTGTGTAGGAAACACAGTTCTTTTGTTCTGAGCACACTCACGTTTCCCGCCTTATTAGAGACTCTAGAAAGCAAGAGCGTGCTTTTGTCTAAAGCAGAGTGTGTTTCATGGTTGAGAAGTGTGCTGTGTGTTTCCCTTCAGAAACGGAGTTAAATGCCAGGCTCTGTGTCTTCCTACAAGCAAGACTTCGTTTTGGGTAAACGCAGTCACTTTTGAGCTCAAACGAAGCCACATGGTTCATGAAGCTCACACGTTTCTCGCTCTTCACTGAAAAGCACTGGATGTTAGAGGGCCTGTGGTTTGTATCAGTTTCAGTAGCAGAGTTGAACTAGATATGGTCCGTGTGTGTAGGAAACACAGTTCTTTTGTTCTGATCACACTCACGTTTCCCGCCTTATTGGAGACTCTAGAAAACAAGAGCGTGCTTCTTGCTCTAAAGAAGTGTGTTTCATAGATGAGAAGTGTGCTGTGTGTTTCCCTTCAGAAACGGAGTTAAATGCCAGGCTCTGTGTCTTCCTACAAGCAAGACTTCGTTTCGGGTAAACGCAGTCACTTTTGAGCTCAAACGAAGCCACATGGTTCAGGAAGCTCACACGTTTCTCGCTCTTAACTGAAAATCATTGGATGTTAGAGGGCTTGTGGTTTGTATCAGTTTCAGTAGCAGAGTTGACCTAGATATGGTCTGTGTGTAGGAAACACAGTTCTTTTGTTCTGAGCACACTCACGTTTCCCGCCTTATTAGAGACTCTAGAAAGCAAGAGCGTGCTTCTTGCTCTAAAGCAGAGTGTGTTTCATGGATGATAAGTGTGCTGTGTGTTTCCCTTCAGAAACGGAGTTAAATGCCATGCTCTGTGTCTTCCTACAAGCAAGACTTCGTTTCGGGTAAACGCAGTCACTTTTGAGCTCAAACGAAGCCACATGGTTCACGAAGCTCACACGTTTCTCGCTCTTCACTGAAAAGCACTGGATGTTAGAGGGCCTGTGGTTTGTATCAGTTTCCGTAGCAGAGTTGAACTAGATATGGTCCGTGTGTGTAGGAAACACAGTTCTTTTGTTCTGAGCACACTCACGTTTCCCGCCTTATTAGAGACTCTAGAAAACAAGAGCGTGCTTCTTGCTCTAAAGAAGTGTGTTTCATAGATGAGAAGTGTGCTGTGTGTTTCCCTTCAGAAACGTAGTTAAATGCCAGGCACTGTGTCTTCCTACAGCAAGATTTCGTTTCGGGTAAACGCAGTCACTTTTGAGCTCAAAGGAAGCCACATGGTTCACGAAGCTCACACGTTTCTCGCTCTTCACTGAAAAGCATTGGATGTTAGAGGGCCTGTGGTTTGTATCAGTTTCAGAAGCAGAGTTGACCTAGATATGGTCCGTGTGTGTAGGAAACACAGTTCTCTTGTTCTGAGCACACTCACGTTTCCCGCCTTATTAGAGACACTAGAAAGCAGGAGCGTGCTTCTTGATCTAAAGCAGAGTGTGTTTAGTGGATGAGACATGTGCTGTGTGTTTCCCTTCAGAAACAGAGTTAAATGACAGGCTCTGTGTCTTCCTACAAGCAAGACTTCGTTTCGGGTAAACGCAGTCACTTTTGAGCTAAAACGAAGCCACATGGTTCAGGAAGCTCACACGTTTCTCGCTCTTAACTGAAAATCATTGGATGTTAGAGGGCCTGTGGTTTGTTTCAGTTTCAGTAGCAGAGTTGACCTAGATATGGTCCGTGTGTAGGAAACACAGTTCTTTTGTTCTGAGCACACTCACGTTTCCCGCCTTATTAGAGACTCTAGAAAGCAAGAGCGTGCTTTTGTCTAAAGCAGAGTGTGTTTCATGGTTGAGAAGTGTGCTGTGTGTTTCCCTTCAGAAACGGAGTTAAATGCCAGGCTCTGTGTCTTCCTACAAGCAAAGACTTCATTTCGGGTAAACACAGTCACTTTTGAGCTCAAAGGAATCCACATGGTTCATGAAGCTCACACGTTTCTCGCTCTTCACTGAAAAGCATTGGATGTTAGAGGGCCTGTGGTTTGTATCAGTTTCAGAAGCAGAGTTGAACTAGATATGGTCTGTGTGTGTAGGAAACACAGTTCTTTTGTTCTGAGCACACTCACATTTCCCGCCTTATTAGAGACTCTAGAAAGCAAGAGCGTGCTTCTTGCTCTAAAGCAGAGTGTGTTTCATGGATGAGAAGTGTGCTGTGTGTTTCCCTTCAGAAACGCAGTTAAATGCCAGGCTCTGTGTCTTCCTACAGGCAAGACTTCGTTTCGGGTAAACGCAGTCACTTTTGAGCTCAAACGAAGCCACATGGTTCACGAAGCTCACACGTTTCTCGCTCTTCACTGAAAAGCACTGGATGTTAGAGGCCTGTGGTTTGTATCAGTTTCCGTAGCAGAGTTGAACTAGATATGGTCCGTGTGTGTAGGAAACACAGTTCTTTTGTTCTGAGCACACTCACGTTTCCCGCCTTATTAGAGAATATAGAAAGCAAGAGCGTGCTTCTTGCTCTAAAGCAGAGTGTGTTTCATAGATGAGAAGTGTGCTGTGTGTTTCCCTTCAGAAACGGAGTTAAATGCCAGGCTCTGTGTCTTCCTACAAGCAAGATTTCATTTCGGGTAAACACAGTCACTTTTGAGCTCAAACGAAGCCACATGGTTCATGAAGCTCACACGTTTCTCGCTCTTCACTGAAAAGCATTGGATATTAGAGGGCCTGTGGTTGGTATCAGTTTCAGAAGCAGAGTTGAACTAGATATGGTCCGTGTGTGTAGGACACACAGTTTTTTTGTTCTGAGCACACTCACGTATTCCGCCTTATTAGAGACTCTAGAAAGCAAGAGCGTGCTTCTTGCTCTAAAGCAGAGTGTGTTTCATGGATGAGAAGTGTGCTGTGTGTTTCCCTTCAAAAACGGAGTTAAATGCCAGGCACTGTGTCTTCCTACAAGCAAGACTTCGTTTCGGGTAAACGCAGTCACTTTTGAGCTCAAACGAAGCCACATGCTTCACGAAGCTCACACGTTTCTCGCTCTTCACTGAAAAGCATTGGATGTTAGAGGGCCTGTGGTTTGTATCAGTTTCAGTAGCAGAGTTGATCTAGATATGGTCCGTGTGTGTAGGAAACACAGTTCTTTTGTTCTGAGCACACTCACGTTTCCCGCCTTATTAGAGACTCTAGAAAGCAAGAGCGTGCTTCTTGCTCTAAAGCAGAGTGTGATTCATGGATGAGAAGTGTGCTGTGTGTTTCCCTTCAGAAAGGGAGTTAAATGCCAGGCTCTGTGTCTCCTACAAGCAAGACTTCGTTTTGGGTAAACGCAGTCACTTTTGATCTCAAACGAAGCCACATGGTTCATGAAGCTCACACGTTTCTCGCTCTTCACTGAAAAGCATTGGATGTTAGAGGGCCTGTGGTTTGTATCAGTTTCAGAAGCAGAGTTGAACTAGATATGGTCCGTGTGTGTAGGAAACACAGTTCTTTTGTTCTGAGCACACTCACATTTCCCACCTTATTAGAGACTCTAGAAAGCAAGAGCGTGCTTCTTGCTCTAAAGCAGAGTTTGTTTAATGGATGAGAAGTGTGCTGTGTGTTTCCCTTCAGAAACGGAGTTAAATGACAGGCTCTGTGTCTTTCTGCAAGCAAGACTTCGTTTCGGGTAAACGCAGTCACTTTTGAGCTCAAACGAAGCCACATGGTTCAGGAAGCTCACACGTTTCTCGCTCTTCACTGAAAAGCATTGGATGTTAGAGGGCCTGTGGTTTGTATCAGTTTCAGTAGCAGAGTTTACCTAGATATGGTCCGTGTGTGTAGGAAACACAGTTCATTGGTTCTGAGCACACTCACGTTTCCCGCCTTATTAGAGACTCTAGAAAGCAAGAGCGTGCTTCTTGCTCTAAAGCAGAGTGTGTTTCATGGATGAGAAGTGTGCTGTGTATTTCCCATCAGACATGGAGTTAAATGCCAGGCTCTGTGTCTTCCTACAAGCAAGACTTCGTTTCGGGTAAACGCAGTCACTTTTGAGCTCAAACGGAGCCACATGGTTCATGAAGCTCACACGTTTCTCGCTCTTCACTGAAAAGCACTGGATGTTAGAGGGCCTGTGGTTTGTATCAGTTTCAGTAGCAGAGTTGAACTAGATATGGTCCGTGTGTGTAGGAAACACAGTTCTTTTGTTCTGAGCACACTCACGTTTCCCGCCTTATTAGAGACTCTAGAAAACAAGAGCGTGCTTCTTGCTCTAAAGAAGTGTGTTTCATAGATGAGAAGTGTGCTGTGTGTTTCCCTTCAGAAACGTAGTTAAATGCCAGGCACTGTGTCTTCCTACAGCAAGATTTCGTTTCGGGTAAACGCAGTCACTTTTGAGCTCAAAGGAAGCCACATGGTTCACGAAGCTCACACGTTTCTCGCTCTTCACTGAAAAGCATTGGATGTTAGAGGGCCTGTGGTTTGTATCAGTTTCAGAAGCAGAGTTGACCTAGACATGGTCCGTGTGTGTAGGAAACACAGTTCTCTTGTTCTGAGCACACTCACGTTTCCTGCCTTATTAGAGACACTAGAAAGCAAGAGCGTGCTTCTTGATCTAAAGCAGAGTGTGTTTAGTGGATGAGACATGTGCTGTGTGTTTCCCTTCAGAAACAGAGTTAAATGACAGGCTCTGTGTCTTCCTACAAGCAAGACTTCGTTTCGGGTAAACGCAGTCACTTTTGAGCTAAAACGAAGCCACATGGTTCAGGAAGCTCACACGTTTCTCGCTCTTAACTGAAAATCATTGGATGTTAGAGGGCCTGTGGTTTGTTTCAGTTTCAGTAGCAGAGTTGACCTAGATATGGTCCGTGTGTAGGAAACACAGTTCCTTTGTTCTGAGCACACTCACGTTTCCCGCCTTATTAGAGACTCTAGAAAGCAAGAGCGTGCTTTTGTCTAAAGCAGAGTGTGTTTCATGGTTGAGAAGTGTGCTGTGTGTTTCCCTTCAGAAACGGAGTTAAATGCCAGGCTCTGTGTCTTCCTACAAGCAAAGACTTCATTTCGGGTAAACACAGTCACTTTTGAGCTCAAAGGAATCCACATGTTTCATGAAGCTCACACGTTTCTCGCTCTTCACTGAAAAGCATTGGATGTTAGAGGGCCTGTGGTTTGTATCAGTTTCAGAAGCAGAGTTGAACTAGATATGGTCTGTGTGTGTAGGAAACACAGTTCTTTTGTTCTGAGCACACTCACATTTCCCGCCTTATTAGAGACTCTAGAAAGCAAGAGCGTGCTTCTTGCTCTAAAGCAGAGTGTGTTTCATGGATGAGAAGTGTGCTGTGTGTTTCCCTTCAGAAACGCAGTTAAATGCCAGGCTCTGTGTCTTCCTACAGGCAAGACTTCGTTTCGGGTAAACGCAGTCACTTTTGAGCTCAAACGAAGCCACATGGTTCACGAAGCTCACACGTTTCTCGCTCTTCACTGAAAAGCACTGGATGTTAGAGGCCTGTGGTTTGTATCAGTTTCCGTAGCAGAGTTGAACTAGATATGGTCCGTGTGTGTAGGAAACACAGTTCTTTTGTTCTGAGCACACTCACGTTTCCCGCCTTATTAGAGAATATAGAAAGCAAGAGCGTGCTTCTTGCTCTAAAGCAGAGTGTGTTTCATAGATGAGAAGTGTGCTGTGTGTTTCCCTTCAGAAACGGAGTTAAATGCCAGGCTCTGTGTCTTCCTACAAGCAAGATTTCATTTCGGGTAAACACAGTCACTTTTGAGCTCAAACGAAGCCACATGGTTCATGAAGCTCACACGTTTCTCGCTCTTCACTGAAAAGCATTGGATATTAGAGGGCCTGTGGTTGGTATCAGTTTCAGAAGCAGAGTTGAACTAGATATGGTCCGTGTGTGTAGGACACACAGTTTTTTTGTTCTGAGCACACTCACGTATTCCGCCTTATTAGAGACTCTAGAAAGCAAGAGCGTGCTTCTTGCTCTAAAGCAGAGTGTGTTTCATGGATGAGAAGTGTGCTGTGTGTTTCCCTTCAAAAACGGAGTTAAATGCCAGGCACTGTGTCTTCCTACAAGCAAGACTTCGTTTCGGGTAAACGCAGTCACTTTTGAGCTCAAACGAAGCCACATGCTTCACGAAGCTCACACGTTTCTCGCTCTTCACTGAAAAGCATTGGATGTTAGAGGGCCTGTGGTTTGTATCAGTTTCAGTAGCAGAGTTGATCTAGATATGGTCCGTGTGTGTAGGAAACACAGTTCTTTTGTTCTGAGCACACTCACGTTTCCCGCCTTATTAGAGACTCTAGAAAGCAAGAGCGTGCTTCTTGCTCTAAAGCAGAGTGTGATTCATGGATGAGAAGTGTGCTGTGTGTTTCCCTTCAGAAACGGAGTTAAATGCCAGGCTCTGTGTCTTCCTACAAGCAAGACTTCGTTTTGGGTAAACGCAGTCACTTTTGATCTCAAACGAAGCCACATGGTTCATGAAGCTCACACGTTTCTCGCTCTTCACTGAAAAGCATTGGATGTTAGAGGGCCTGTGGTTTGTATCAGTTTCAGAAGCAGAGTTGAACTAGATATGGTCCGTGTGTGTAGGAAACACAGTTCTTTTGTTCTGAGCACACTCACATTTCCCACCTTATTAGAGACTCTAGAAAGCAAGAGCGTGCTTCTTGCTCTAAAGCAGAGTTTGTTTAATGGATGAGAAGTGTGCTGTGTGTTTCCCTTCAGAAACGGAGTTAAATGACAGGCTCTGTGTCTTTCTGCAAGCAAGACTTCGTTTCGGGTAAACGCAGTCACTTTTGAGCTCAAACGAAGCCACATGGTTCAGGAAGCTCACACGTTTCTCGCTCTTCACTGAAAAGCATTGGATGTTAGAGGGCCTGTGGTTTGTATCAGTTTCAGTAGCAGAGTTTACCTAGATATGGTCCGTGTGTGTAGGAAACACAGTTCATTGGTTCTGAGCACACTCACGTTTCCCGCCTTATTAGAGACTCTAGAAAGCAAGAGCGTGCTTCTTGCTCTAAAGCAGAGTGTGTTTCATGGATGAGAAGTGTGCTGTGTATTTCCCATCAGACATGGAGTTAAATGCCAGGCTCTGTGTCTTCCTACAAGCAAGACTTCGTTTCGGGTAAACGCAGTCACTTTTGAGCTCAAACGGAGCCACATGGTTCATGAAGCTCACACGTTTCTCGCTCTTCACTGAAAAGCACTGGATGTTAGAGGGCCTGTGGTTTGTATCAGTTTCAGTAGCAGAGTTGAACTAGATATGGTCCGTGTGTGTAGGAAACACAGTTCTTTTGTTCTGAGCACACTCACGTTTCCCGCCTTATTAGAGACTCTATAAAACAAGAGCGTGCTTCTTGCTCTAAAGAAGTGTGTTTCATAGATGAGAAGTGTGCTGTGTGTTTCCCTTCAGAAACGGAGTTAAATGCCAGGCTCTGTGTCTTCCTACAAGCAAGACTTCATTTCGGGTAAACACAGTCACTTTTGAGCTCAAAGGAATCCACATGGTTCACGAAGCTCACACGTTTCTCGCTCTTCACTGAAAAGCATTGGATGTTAGAGGGCCTGTGGGTTGTATCAGTTTCAGAAGCAGAGTTGAACTAGATATGGTCCGTGTGTGTAGGAAACACAGTTCTTTTGTTCTGAGCACACTCACATTTCCCGCCTTATTAGAGACTCTAGAAAGCAAGAGCGTGCTTCTTGCTCTAAAGCAGAGTGTGTTTCATGGATGAGAAGTGTGCTGTGTGTTTCCCTTCAGAAACGCAGTTAAATGCCAGGCTCTGTGTCTTCCTACAGGCAAGACTTCGTTTCGGGTAAACGCAGTCACTTTTGAGCTCAAACGAAGCCACATGGTTCACGAAGCTCACACGTTTCTCGCTCTTCACTGAAAAGCACTGGATGTTAGAGGCCTGTGGTTTGTATCAGTTTCCGTAGCAGAGTTGAACTAGATATGGTCCGTGTGTAGGAAACACAGTTCTTTTGTTCTGAGCACACTCACGTTTCCCGCCTTATTAGAGAATATAGAAAGCAAGAGCGTGCTTCTTGCTCTAAAGCAGAGTGTGTTTAATGGATGAGAAGTGTGCTGTGTGTTTCCCTTCAGAAACGGAGTTAAATGACAGGCTCTGTGTCTTCCTACAAGCAAGACTTCGTTTCGGGTAAACGCAGTCACTTTTGAGCTCAAACGAAGCCACATGGTACACGAACCTCACACGTTTCTCGCTCTTCACTGAAAAGCATTGGATGTCACAGGGCCTGTGGTTTGTATCAGTTTCAGAAGCAGAGTTGAACTAGATATGGTCCGTGTGTGTAGGAAACACAGTTCTTTGTTCTGAGCACACTCACATTTCCAGCCTTATTAGAGACTCTAGAAAGCAAGAGCGTGCTTCTTGCTCTAAAGCAGAGTGTGTTTCATGGATTAGAAGTGTGCTGTGTGTTTCCCTTCAAAAACGGAGTTAAATGCCAGGCACTGTGTCTTCCTACAAGCCAGACTTTGATTCTGGTAAACGCAGTCACTTTTGAGCTCAAACGAAGCCACATGCTTCACGAAGCTCACACGTTTCTCGCTCTTCACTGAAAAGCATTGGATGTTAGAGGGCCTGTGGTTTGTATCAGTTTCAGTAGCAGAGTTGAACTAGATATGGTCCGTGTGTGTAGGAAACACAGTTCTTTTGTTCTGAGCACACTCACGTTTCCCGCCTTATTAGAGACTCTAGAAAGCAAGAGCGTGCTTCGTGCTCTAAAGCAGAGTGTGTTTCATGGATGAGAAGTGTGCTGTGTGTTTCCCTTCAGAAACGGAGTTAAATGCCAGGCTCTGTGTCTTCCTACAAGCAAGACTTCGTTTCGGGTAAACGCAGTCACTTTTGAGCTCAAACGAAGCCACATGGTTCACGAAGCTCACACGTTTCTCGCTCTTCACTGAAAAGCACTGGATGTTAGAGGGCCTGTGGTTTGTATCAGTTTCCGTAGCAGAGTTGAACTAGATATGGTCCGTGTGTGTAGGAAACACAGTTCTTTTGTTCTGAGCAGACTCACGTTTCCCGCCTTATTAGAGACTCTAGAAAGCAAGAGCGTGCTTCTTGCTCTAAAGCAGAGGGTGTTTCATAGATGAGAAGTGTGCTGTGTGTTTCCCTTCAGAAACGGAGTTAAATGCCAGGCTCTGAGTCTTCCTACAAGCAAGATTTCATTTCGGGTAAACACAGTCACTTTTGAGCTCAAACGAAGCCACATGGTTCATGAAGCTCACACGTTTCTCGCTCTTCACTGAAAAGCATTGGATGATAGAGGGCCTGTAGTTGGTATCAGTTTCAGAAGCAGAGTTGAACTAGATATGGTCCGTGTGTGTAGGAAACACTGTTCTTTTTTTCTGAGCACACTCACGTTTCCCGCCTTATTAGAGACTCTAGAAAGCAAGAGCGTGCTTCTTGCTCTAAAGCAGAGTGTGTTTCATGGATGAGAAGTGTGCTGTGTGTTTCCCTTCAGAAACGGAGTTAAATGCCAGGCTCTGTGTCTTCCTACAAGCAAGACTTCGTTTCGGGTAAACACAGTCACTTTTGAGCTCAAATGAAGCCACATGGTTCACGAAGCTCACACGTTTCTCGCTTTTCACTAAAAAGCATTGGATGTTAGAGGGCCTGTGGTTTGTATCAGTTTCAGTAGCAGAGTTGACCTAGATATGGTCTGTGTGTGTAGGACACACAGTTTTTTGGTTCTGAGCACACTCACGTTTTCCGCCTTATTAGAGACTCTAGAAAGCAAGAGCGTGCTTCTTGCTCTAAAGCAGAGTGTGTTTCATGGATGAGAAGTGTGCTGTGTATTTCCCATCAGACACGGAGTTAAATGCCAGGCTCTGTGTCTTCCTACAAGCAAGACTTCGTTTCGGGTAAACGCAGTCACTTTTGAGCTCAAACGAAGCCACATGGTTCATGAAGCTCACACGTTTCTCGCTCTTCACTGAAAAGCACTGGATGTTAGAGGGCCTGTGGTTTGTATCAGTTTCAGTAGCAGAGTTGAACTAGATATGGTCCGTGTGTGTAGGAAACACAGTTCTTTTGTTGTGAGCACACTCACGTTTCCCGCCTTATTGGAGACTCTAGAAAACAAGAGCGTGCTTCTTGCTCTAAAGAAGTGTGTTTCATAGATGAGAAGTGTGCTGTGTGTTTCCCTTCAGAAACGGAGTTAAATGCCAGGCACTGTGTCTTCCTACAGCAAGATTTCGTTTCGGGTAAACGCAGTCACTTTTGAGCTCAAAGGAAGCCACATGGTTCACGAAGCTCACACGTTTCTCGCTCTTCACTGAAAAGCATTGGATGTTAGAGGGCCTGTGGTTTGTATCAGTTTCAGTAGCAGAGTTGACCTAGATATGGTCTGTGTGTAGGAAACACAGTTCTTTTGTTCTGAGCACACTCACGTTTCCCGCCTTATTAGAGACTCTAGAAAGCAAGAGCGTGCTTCTTGCTCTAAAGCAGAGTGTGTTTCATGGATGAGAAGTGTGCTGTGTGTTTCCCTTCAGAAACGGAGTTAAATGCCAGGCTCTGTGTCTTCCTACAAGCAAGACTTCGTTTCGGGTAAACGCAGTCACTTTTGAGCTCAAACGAAGCCACATGGTTCACGAAGCTCACACGTTTCTCGCTCTTCACTGAAAAGCACTGGATGTTAGAGGGCCTGTGGTTTGTATCAGTTTCCGTAGCAGAGTTGAACTAGATATGGTCCGTGTGTGTAGGAAACACAGTTCTTTTGTTCTGAGCACACTCACGTTTCCCGCCTTATTAGAGACTCTAGAAAACAAGAGCGTTCTTCTTGCTCTAAAGAAGTGTGTTTCATAGATGAGAAGTGTGCTGTGTGTTTCCCTTCAGAAACGTAGTTAAATGCCAGGCACTGTGTCTTCCTACAGCAAGATTTCGTTTCGGGTAAACGCAGTCACTTTTGAGCTCAAAGGAAGCCACATGGTTCACGAAGCTCACACGTTTCTCGCTCTTCACTGAAAAGCATTGGATGTTAGAGGGCCTGTGGTTTGTATCAGTTTCAGAAGCAGAGTTGAACTAGATATGGTCCGTGTGTGTAGGAAACACAGTTCTCTTGTTCTGAGCACACTCACGTTTCCCGCCTTATTAGAGACACTAGAAAGCAAGAGCGTGCTTCTTGATCTAAAGCAGAGTGTGTTTAATGGATGAGACGTGTGCTGTGTGTTTCCCTTCAGAAACGGAGTTAAATGACAGGCTCTGTGTCTTCTTACAAGCAAGACTTCGTTTCGGGTAAACGCAGTCACTTTTGAGCTCAAACGAAGCCACATGGTTCAGGAAGCTCACACGTTTCTCGCTCTTAACTGAAAATCATTGGATGTTAGAGGGCCTGTGGTTTGTTTCAGTTTCAGTAGCAGAGTTGACCTAGATATGGTCCGTGTGTAGGAAACACAGTTCTTTTGTTCTGAGCACACTCACGTTTCCCGCCTTATTAGAGACTCTAGAAAGCAAGAGCGTGCTTTTGTCTAAAGCAGAGTGTGTTTCATGGTTGAGAAGTGTGCTGTGTGTTTCCCTTCAGAAACGGAGTTAAATGCCAGGCTCTGTGTCTTCCTACAAGCAAGACTTCGTTTCGGGTAAAAGCAGTCACTTTTGAGCTCAAACGAAGCCACATGGTTCATGAAGCTCACACGTTTCTCGCTCTTCACTGAAAAGCACTGGATGTTAGAGGGCCTGTGGTTTGTATCAGTTTCAGTAGCAGAGTTGAACTAGATATGGTCCGTGTGTGTAGGAAACACAGTTCTTTTGTTCTGATCACACTCACGTTTCCCGCCTTATTGGAGACTCTAGAAAACAAGAGCGTGCTTCTTGCTCTAAAGAAGTGTGTTTCATAGATGAGAAGTGTGCTGTGTGTTTCCCTTCAGAAACGGAGTTAAATGCCAGGCTCTGTGTCTTCCTACAAGCAAGACTTCGTTTCGGGTAAACGCAGTCACTTTTGAGCTCAAACGAAGCCACATGGTTCAGGAAGCTCACACGTTTCTCGCTCTTAACTGAAAATCATTGGATGTTAGAGGGCTTGTGGTTTGTATCAGTTTCAGTAGCAGAGTTGACCTAGATATGGTCTGTGTGTAGGAAACACAGTTCTTTTGTTCTGAGCACACTCACGTTTCCCGCCTTATTAGAGACTCTAGAAAGCAAGAGCGTGCTTCTTGCTCTAAAGCAGAGTGTGTTTCATGGATGATAAGTGTGCTGTGTGTTTCCCTTCAGAAACGGAGTTAAATGCCATGCTCTGTGTCTTCCTACAAGCAAGACTTCGTTTCGGGTAAACGCAGTCACTTTTGAGCTCAAACGAAGCCACATGGTTCACGAAGCTCACACGTTTCTCGCTCTTCACTGAAAAGCACTGGATGTTAGAGGGCCTGTGGTTTGTATCAGTTTCCGTAGCAGAGTTGAACTAGATATGGTCCGTGTGTGTAGGAAACACAGTTCTTTTGTTCTGAGCACACTCACGTTTCCCGCCTTATTAGAGACTCTAGAAAACAAGAGCGTGCTTCTTGCTCTAAAGAAGTGTGTTTCATAGATGAGAAGTGTGCTGTGTGTTTCCCTTCAGAAACGTAGTTAAATGCCAGGCACTGTGTCTTCCTACAGCAAGATTTCGTTTCGGGTAAACGCAGTCACTTTTGAGCTCAAAGGAAGCCACATGGTTCACGAAGCTCACACGTTTCTCGCTCTTCACTGAAAAGCATTGGATGTTAGAGGGCCTGTGGTTTGTATCAGTTTCAGAAGCAGAGTTGACCTAGATATGGTCCGTGTGTGTAGGAAACACAGTTCTCTTGTTCTGAGCACACTCACGTTTCCCGCCTTATTAGAGACACTAGAAAGCAAGAGCGTGCTTCTTGATCTAAAGCAGAGTGTGTTTAGTGGATGAGACATGTGCTGTGTGTTTCCCTTCAGAAACAGAGTAAAATGACAGGCTCTGTGTCTTCCTACAAGCAAGACTTCGTTTCGGGTAAACGCAGTCACTTTTGAGCTAAAACGAAGCCACATGGTTCAGGAAGCTCACACGTTTCTCGCTCTTAACTGAAAATCATTGGATGTTAGAGGGCCTGTGGTTTGTTTCAGTTTCAGTAGCAGAGTTGACCTAGATATGGTCCGTGTGTAGGAAACACAGTTCTTTTGTTCTGAGCACACTCACGTTTCCCGCCTTATTAGAGACTCTAGAAAGCAAGAGCGTGCTTTTGTCTAAAGCAGAGTGTGTTTCATGGTTGAGAAGTGTTCTGTGTGTTTCCCTTCAGAAACGGAGTTAAATGCCAGGCTCTGTGTCTTCCTACAAGCAAAGACTTCATTTCGGGTAAACGCAGTCACTTTTGAGCTCAAACGAAGCCACATGGTTCATGAAGCTCACACGTTTCTCGCTCTTCACTGAAAAGCACTGGATGTTAGAGGGCCTGTGGTTTGTATCAGTTTCAGTAGCAGAGTTGAACTAGATATGGTCCGTGTGTGTAGGAAACACAGTTCTTTTGTTGTGAGCACACTCACGTTTCCCGCCTTATTGGAGACTCTAGAAAACAAGAGCGTGCTTCTTGCTCTAAAGAAGTGTGTTTCATAGATGAGAAGTGTGCTGTGTGTTTCCCTTCAGAAACGGAGTTAAATGCCAGGCACTGTGTCTTCCTACAGCAAGATTTCGTTTCGGGTAAACGCAGTCACTTTTGAGCTCAAAGGAAGCCACATGGTTCACGAAGCTCACACGTTTCTCGCTCTTCACTGAAAAGCATTGGATGTTAGAGGGCCTGTGGTTTGTATCAGTTTCAGTAGCAGAGTTGACCTAGATATGGTCTGTGTGTAGGAAACACAGTTCTTTTGTTCTGAGCACACTCACGTTTCCCGCCTTATTAGAGACTCTAGAAAGCAAGAGCGTGCTTCTTGCTCTAAAGCAGAGTGTGTTTCATGGATGAGAAGTGTGCTGTGTGTTTCCCTTCAGAAACGGAGTTAAATGCCAGGCTCTGTGTCTTCCTACAAGCAAGACTTCGTTTCGGGTAAACGCAGTCACTTTTGAGCTCAAACGAAGCCACATGGTTCACGAAGCTCACACGTTTCTCGCTCTTCACTGAAAAGCACTGGATGTTAGAGGGCCTGTGGTTTGTATCAGTTTCCGTAGCAGAGTTGAACTAGATATGGTCCGTGTGTGTAGGAAACACAGTTCTTTTGTTCTGAGCACACTCACGTTTCCCGCCTTATTAGAGACTCTAGAAAACAAGAGCGTTCTTCTTGCTCTAAAGAAGTGTGTTTCATAGATGAGAAGTGTGCTGTGTGTTTCCCTTCAGAAACGTAGTTAAATGCCAGGCACTGTGTCTTCCTACAGCAAGATTTCGTTTCGGGTAAACGCAGTCACTTTTGAGCTCAAAGGAAGCCACATGGTTCACGAAGCTCACACGTTTCTCGCTCTTCACTGAAAAGCATTGGATGTTAGAGGGCCTGTGGTTTGTATCAGTTTCAGAAGCAGAGTTGAACTAGATATGGTCCGTGTGTGTAGGAAACACAGTTCTCTTGTTCTGAGCACACTCACGTTTCCCGCCTTATTAGAGACACTAGAAAGCAAGAGCGTGCTTCTTGATCTAAAGCAGAGTGTGTTTAATGGATGAGACGTGTGCTGTGTGTTTCCCTTCAGAAACGGAGTTAAATGACAGGCTCTGTGTCTTCTTACAAGCAAGACTTCGTTTCGGGTAAACGCAGTCACTTTTGAGCTCAAACGAAGCCACATGGTTCAGGAAGCTCACACGTTTCTCGCTCTTAACTGAAAATCATTGGATGTTAGAGGGCCTGTGGTTTGTTTCAGTTTCAGTAGCAGAGTTGACCTAGATATGGTCCGTGTGTAGGAAACACAGTTCTTTTGTTCTGAGCACACTCACGTTTCCCGCCTTATTAGAGACTCTAGAAAGCAAGAGCGTGCTTTTGTCTAAAGCAGAGTGTGTTTCATGGTTGAGAAGTGTGCTGTGTGTTTCCCTTCAGAAACGGAGTTAAATGCCAGGCTCTGTGTCTTCCTACAAGCAAGACTTCGTTTCGGGTAAAAGCAGTCACTTTTGAGCTCAAACGAAGCCACATGGTTCATGAAGCTCACACGTTTCTCGCTCTTCACTGAAAAGCACTGGATGTTAGAGGGCCTGTGGTTTGTATCAGTTTCAGTAGCAGAGTTGAACTAGATATGGTCCGTGTGTGTAGGAAACACAGTTCTTTTGTTCTGATCACACTCACGTTTCCCGCCTTATTGGAGACTCTAGAAAACAAGAGCGTGCTTCTTGCTCTAAAGAAGTGTGTTTCATAGATGAGAAGTGTGCTGTGTGTTTCCCTTCAGAAACGGAGTTAAATGCCAGGCTCTGTGTCTTCCTACAAGCAAGACTTCGTTTCGGGTAAACGCAGTCACTTTTGAGCTCAAACGAAGCCACATGGTTCAGGAAGCTCACACGTTTCTCGCTCTTAACTGAAAATCATTGGATGTTAGAGGGCTTGTGGTTTGTATCAGTTTCAGTAGCAGAGTTGACCTAGATATGGTCTGTGTGTAGGAAACACAGTTCTTTTGTTCTGAGCACACTCACGTTTCCCGCCTTATTAGAGACTCTAGAAAGCAAGAGCGTGCTTCTTGCTCTAAAGCAGAGTGTGTTTCATGGATGATAAGTGTGCTGTGTGTTTCCCTTCAGAAACGGAGTTAAATGCCATGCTCTGTGTCTTCCTACAAGCAAGACTTCGTTTCGGGTAAACGCAGTCACTTTTGAGCTCAAACGAAGCCACATGGTTCACGAAGCTCACACGTTTCTCGCTCTTCACTGAAAAGCACTGGATGTTAGAGGGCCTGTGGTTTGTATCAGTTTCCGTAGCAGAGTTGAACTAGATATGGTCCGTGTGTGTAGGAAACACAGTTCTTTTGTTCTGAGCACACTCACGTTTCCCGAATTATTAGAGACTCTAGAAAACAAGAGCGTGCTTCTTGCTCTAAAGAAGTGTGTTTCATAGATGAGAAGTGTGCTGTGTGTTTCCCTTCAGAAACGTAGTTAAATGCCAGGCACTGTGTCTTCCTACAGCAAGATTTCGTTTCGGGTAAACGCAGTCACTTTTGAGCTCAAAGGAAGCCACATGGTTCACGAAGCTCACACGTTTCTCGCTCTTCACTGAAAAGCATTGGATGTTAGAGGGCCTGTGGTTTGTATCAGTTTCAGAAGCAGAGTTGACCTAGATATGGTCCGTGTGTGTAGGAAACACAGTTCTCTTGTTCTGAGCACACTCACGTTTCCCGCCTTATTAGAGACACTAGAAAGCAAGAGCGTGCTTCTTGATCTAAAGCAGAGTGTGTTTAGTGGATGAGACATGTGCTGTGTGTTTCCCTTCAGAAACAGAGTTAAATGACAGGCTCTGTGTCTTCCTACAAGCAAGACTTCGTTTCGGGTAAACGCAGTCACTTTTGAGCTAAAACGAAGCCACATGGTTCAGGAAGCTCACACGTTTCTCGCTCTTAACTGAAAATCATTGGATGTTAGAGGGCCTGTGGTTTGTTTCAGTTTCAGTAGCAGAGTTGACCTAGATATGGTCCGTGTGTAGGAAACACAGTTCTTTTGTTCTGAGCACACTCACGTTTCCCGCCTTATTAGAGACTCTAGAAAGCAAGAGCGTGCTTTTGTCTAAAGCAGAGTGTGTTTCATGGTTGAGAAGTGTTCTGTGTGTTTCCCTTCTGAACGGAGTTAAATGCCAGGCTCTGTGTCTTCCTACAAGCAAAGACTTCATTTCGGGTAAACACAGTCACTTTTGAGCTCAAAGGAATCCACATGGTTCATGAAGCTCACACGTTTCTCGCTCTTCACTGAAAAGCATTGGATGTTAGAGGGCCTGTGGTTTGTATCAGTTTCAGAAGCAGAGTTGAACTAGATATGATCTGTGTGTGTAGGAAACACAGTTCTTTTGTTCTGAGCACACTCACATTTCCCGCCTTATTAGAGACTCTAGAAAGCAAGAGCGTGCTTCTTGCTCTAAAGCAGAGTGTGTTTCATGGATGAGAAGTGTGCTGTGTGTTTCCCTTCAGAAACGCAGTTAAATGCCAGGCTCTGTGTCTTCCTACAGGCAAGACTTCGTTTCGGGTAAACGCAGTCACTTTTGAGCTCAAACGAAGCCACATGGTTCACGAAGCTCACACGTTTCTCGCTCTTCACTGAAAAGCACTGGATGTTAGAGGCCTGTGGTTTGTATCAGTTTCCGTAGCAGAGTTGAACTAGATATGGTCCGTGTGTGTAGGAAACACAGTTCTTTTGTTCTGAGCACACTCACGTTTCCCGCCTTATTAGAGAATATAGAAAGCAAGAGCGTGCTTCTTGCTCTAAAGCAGAGTGTGTTTCATAGATGAGAAGTGTGCTGTGTGTTTCCCTTCAGAAACGGAGTTAAATGCCAGGCTCTGTGTCTTCCTACAAGCAAGATTTCATTTCGGGTAAACACAGTCACTTTTGAGCTCAAACGAAGCCACATGGTTCATGAAGCTCACACGTTTCTCGCTCTTCACTGAAAAGCATTGGATATTAGAGGGCCTGTGGTTGGTATCAGTTTCAGAAGCAGAGTTGAACTAGATATGGTCCGTGTGTGTAGGACACACAGTTTTTTTGTTCTGAGCACACTCACGTATTCCGCCTTATTAGAGACTCTAGAAAGCAAGAGCGTGCTTCTTGCTCTAAAGCAGAGTGTGTTTCATGGATGAGAAGTGTGCTGTGTGTTTCCCTTCAAAAACGGAGTTAAATGCCAGGCACTGTGTCTTCCTACAAGCAAGACTTCGTTTCGGGTAAACGCAGTCACTTTTGAGCTCAAACGAAGCCACATGCTTCACGAAGCTCACACGTTTCTCGCTCTTCACTGAAAAGCATTGGATGTTAGAGGGCCTGTGGTTTGTATCAGTTTCAGTAGCAGAGTTGATCTAGATATGGTCCGTGTGTGTAGGAAACACAGTTCTTTTGTTCTGAGCACACTCACGTTTCCCGCCTTATTAGAGACTCTAGAAAGCAAGAGCGTGCTTCTTGCTCTAAAGCAGAGTGTGATTCATGGATGAGAAGTGTGCTGTGTGTTTCCCTTCAGAAACGGAGTTAAATGCCAGGCTCTGTGTCTTCCTACAAGCAAGACTTCGTTTTGGGTAAACGCAGTCACTTTTGATCTCAAACGAAGCCACATGGTTCATGAAGCTCACACGTTTCTCGCTCTTCACTGAAAAGCATTGGATGTTAGAGGGCCTGTGGTTTGTATCAGTTTCAGAAGCAGAGTTGAACTAGATATGGTCCGTGTGTGTAGGAAACACAGTTCTTTTGTTCTGAGCACACTCACATTTCCCACCTTATTAGAGACTCTAGAAAGCAAGAGCGTGCTTCTTGCTCTAAAGCAGAGTTTGTTTAATGGATGAGAAGTGTGCTGTGTGTTTCCCTTCAGAAACGGAGTTAAATGACAGGCTCTGTGTCTTTCTGCAAGCAAGACTTCGTTTCGGGTAAACGCAGTCACTTTTGAGCTCAAACGAAGCCACATGGTTCAGGAAGCTCACACGTTTCTCGCTCTTCACTGAAAAGCATTGGATGTTAGAGGGCCTGTGGTTTGTATCAGTTTCAGTAGCAGAGTTTACCTAGATATGGTCCGTGTGTGTAGGAAACACAGTTCATTGGTTCTGAGCACACTCACGTTTCCCGCCTTATTAGAGACTCTAGAAAGCAAGAGCGTGCTTCTTGCTCTAAAGCAGAGTGTGTTTCATGGATGAGAAGTGTGCTGTGTATTTCCCATCAGACATGGAGTTAAATGCCAGGCTCTGTGTCTTCCTACAAGCAAGACTTCGTTTCGGGTAAACGCAGTCACTTTTGAGCTCAAACGGAGCCACATGGTTCATGAAGCTCACACGTTTCTCGCTCTTCACTGAAAAGCACTGGATGTTAGAGGGCCTGTGGTTTGTATCAGTTTCAGTAGCAGAGTTGAACTAGATATGGTCCGTGTGTGTAGGAAACACAGTTCTTTTGTTCTGAGCACACTCACGTTTCCCGCCTTATTAGAGACTCTATAAAACAAGAGCGTGCTTCTTGCTCTAAAGAAGTGTGTTTCATAGATGAGAAGTGTGCTGTGTGTTTCCCTTCAGAAACGGAGTTAAATGCCAGGCTCTGTGTCTTCCTACAAGCAAGACTTCATTTCGGGTAAACACAGTCACTTTTGAGCTCAAAGGAATCCACATGGTTCACGAAGCTCACACGTTTCTCGCTCTTCACTGAAAAGCATTGGATGTTAGAGGGCCTGTGGGTTGTATCAGTTTCAGAAGCAGAGTTGAACTAGATATGGTCCGTGTGTGTAGGAAACACAGTTCTTTTGTTCTGAGCACACTCACATTTCCCGCCTTATTAGAGACTCTAGAAAGCAAGAGCGTGCTTCTTGCTCTAAAGCAGAGTGTGTTTCATGGATGAGAAGTGTGCTGTGTGTTTCCCTTCAGAAACGCAGTTAAATGCCAGGCTCTGTGTCTTCCTACAGGCAAGACTTCGTTTCGGGTAAACGCAGTCACTTTTGAGCTCAAACGAAGCCACATGGTTCACGAAGCTCACACGTTTCTCGCTCTTCACTGAAAAGCACTGGATGTTAGAGGCCTGTGGTTTGTATCAGTTTCCGTAGCAGAGTTGAACTAGATATGGTCCGTGTGTAGGAAACACAGTTCTTTTGTTCTGAGCACACTCACGTTTCCCGCCTTATTAGAGAATATAGAAAGCAAGAGCGTGCTTCTTGCTCTAAAGCAGAGTGTGTTTCATAGATGAGAAGTGTGCTGTGTGTTTCCCTTCAGAAACGGAGTTAAATGCCAGGCTCTGTGTCTTCCTACAAGCAAGATTTCATTTCGGGTAAACACAGTCACTTTTGAGCTCAAACGAAGCCACATGGTTCATGAAGCTCACACGTTTCTCGCTCTTCACTGAAAAGCATTGGATGTTAGAGGGCCTGTGGTTGGTATCAGTTTCAGAAGCAGAGTTGAACTAGATATGGTCCGTGTGTGTAGGACACACAGTTTTTTTGTTCTGAGCACACTCACGTTTCCCGCCTTATTAGAGACTCTAGAAAGCAAGAGCGTGCTTCTTGCTCTAAAGCAGAGTGTGATTCATGGATGAGAAGTGTGCTGTGTGTTTCCCTTCAGAAACGGAGTTAAATGCCAGGCTCTGTGTCTTCCTACAAGCAAGACTTCGTTTTGGGTAAACGCAGTCACTTTTGATCTCAAACGAAGCCACATGGTTCATGAAGCTCACACGTTTCTCGCTCTTCACTGAAAAGCATTGGATGTTAGAGGGCCTGTGGTTTGTATCAGTTTCAGAAGCAGAGTTGAACTAGATATGGTCCGTGTGTGTAGGAAACACAGTTCTTTTGTTCTGAGCACACTCACATTTCCCACCTTATTAGAGACTCTAGAAAGCAAGAGCGTGCTTCTTGCTCTAAAGCAGAGTTTGTTTAATGGATGAGAAGTGTGCTGTGTGTTTCCCTTCAGAAACGGAGTTAAATGACAGGCTTTGTGTCTTTCTACAAGCAAGACTTCGTTTCGGGTAAACGCAGTCACTTTTGAGCTCAAACGAAGCCACATGGTTCAGGAAGCTCACACGTTTCTCGCTCTTCACTGAAAAGCATTGGATGTTAGAGGGCCTGTGGTTTGTATCAGTTTCAGTAGCAGAGTTTACCTAGATATGGTCCGTGTGTGTAGGAAACACAGTTCATTGGTTCTGAGCACACTCACGTTTCCCGCCTTATTAGAGACTCTAGAAAGCAAGAGCGTGCTTCTTGCTCTAAAGCAGAGTGTGTTTCATGGATGAGAAGTGTGCTGTGTATTTCCCATCAGACACGGAGTTAAATGCCAGGCTCTATGTCTTCCTACAAGCAAGACTTCGTTTCGGGTAAACGCAGTCACTTTTGAGCTCAAACGGAGCCACATGGTTCATGAAGCTCACACGTTTCTCGCTCTTCACTGAAAAGCACTGGATGTTAGAGGGCCTGTGGTTTGTATCAGTTTCAGTAGCAGAGTTGAACTAGATATGGTCCGTGTGTGTAGGAAACACAGTTCTTTTGTTCTGAGCACACTCACGTTTCCCGCCTTATTAGAGACTCTATAAAACAAGAGCGTGCTTCTTGCTCTAAAGAAGTGTGTTTCATAGATGAGAAGTGTGCTGTGTGTTTCCCTTCAGAAACGGAGTTAAATGCCAGGCTCTGTGTCTTCCTACAAGCAAGACTTCATTTCGGGTAAACACAGTCACTTTTGAGCTCAAAGGAATCCACATGGTTCACGAAGCTCACACGTTTCTCGCTCTTCACTGAAAAGCATTGGATGTTAGAGGGCCTGTGGGTTGTATCAGTTTCAGAAGCAGAGTTGAACTAGATATGGTCCGTGTGTGTAGGAAACACAGTTCTTTTGTTCTGAGCACACTCACATTTCCCGCCTTATTAGAGACTCTAGAAAGCAAGAGCGTGCTTCTTGCTCTAAAGCAGAGTGTGTTTCATGGATGAGAAGTGTGCTGTGTGTTTCCCTTCAGAAACGAGTTAAATGCCAGGCTCTGTGTCTTCCTACAAGCAAGACTTCGTTTCGGGTAAACGCAGTCACTTTTGAGCTCAAACGAAGCCACATGGTTCATGAAGCTCACACGTTTCTCGCTCTTCACTGAAAAGCACTGGATGTTAGAGGGCCTGTGGTTTGTATCAGTTTCAGAAGCAGAGTTGAACTAGATATGGTCCGTGTGTGTAGGAAACACAGTTCTTTTGTTCTGAGCACACTCACGTTTCCCGCCTTATTAGAGACTCTAGAAAGCAAGAGCGTGCTTCTTGCTCTAAAGCAGAGGGTGTTTCATAGATGAGAAGTGTGCTGTGTGTTTCCCTTCAGAAACGGAGTTAAATGCCAGGCTCTGAGTCTTCCTACAAGCAAGATTTCATTTCGGGTAAACACAGTCACTTTTGAGCTCAAACGAAGCCACATGGTTCATGAAGCTCACACGTTTCTCGCTCTTCACTGAAAAGCATTGGATGGTAGAGGGCCTGTAGTTGGTATCAGTTTCAGAAGCAGAGTTGAACTAGATATGGTCCGTGTGTGCAGGAAACACAGTTCTTTTTTTCTGAGCACACTCACGTTTCCCGCCTTATTAGAGACTCTAGAAAGCAAGAGCGTGCTTCTTGCTCTAAAGCAGAGTGTGTTTCATGGATGAGAAGTGTGCTGTGTGTTTCCCTTCAGAAACGGAGTTAAATGCCAGGCTCTGTGTCTTCCTACAAGCAAGACTTCGTTTCGGGTAAACACAGTCACTTTTGAGCTCAAACGAAGCCACATGGTTCACGAAGCTCACACGTTTCTCGCTTTTCACTAAAAAGCATTGGATGTTAGAGGGCCTGTGGTTTGTATCAGTTTCAGTAGCAGAGTTGACCTAGATATGGTCCGTGTGTGTAGGACACACAGTTTTTTGGTTCTGAGCACACTCACGTTTTCCGCCTTATTAGAGACTCTAGAAAGCAAGAGCGTGCTTCTTGCTCTAAAGCAGAGTGTGTTTCATGGATGAGAAGTGTGCTGTGTATTTCCCATCAGACACGGAGTTAAATGCCAGGCTCTGTGTCTTCCTACAAGCAAGACTTCTTTTCGGGTAAACGCAGTCACTTTTGAGCTCAAACGAAGACACATGGTTCATGAAGCTCACACGTTTCTCGCTCTTCACTGAAAAGCACTGGATGTTAGAGGGCCTGTGGTTTGTATCAGTTTCAGTAGCAGAGTTGAACTAGATATGGTCCGTGTGTGTAGGAAACACAGTTCTTTTGTTGTGAGCACACTCACGTTTCCCGCCTTATTGGAGACTCTAGAAAACAAGAGCGTGCTTCTTGCTCTAAAGAAGTGTGTTTCATAGATGAGAAGTGTGCTGTGTGTTTCCCTTCAGAAACGGAGTTAAATGCCAGGCACTGTGTCTTCCTACAGCAAGATTTCGTTTCGGGTAAACACAGTCACTTTTGAGCTCAAACGAAGCCACATGGTTCATGAAGCTCACACGTTTCTCGCTCTTCACTGAAAAGCATTGGATGTTAGAGGGCCTGTGGTTGGTATCAGTTTCAGAAGCAGAGTTGAACTAGATATGGTCCGTGTGTGTAGGACACACAGTTTTTTTGTTCTGAGCACACTCACGTATTCCGCCTTATTAGAGACTATAGAAAGCAAGAGCGTGCTTCTTGCTCTAAAGCAGAGTGTGTTTCATGGATGAGAAGTGTGCTGTGTGTTTCCCTTCAAAAACGGAGTTAAATGCCAGGCACTGTGTCTTCCTACAAGCAAGATTTCGTTTCGGGTAAACGCAGTCACTTTTGAGCTCAAACGAAGCCACATGGTTCACGAAGCTCACACGTTTCTCGCTCTTCACTGAAAAGCATTGGATGTTAGAGGGCCTGTGGTTTGTATCAGTTTCAGTAGCAGAGTTGATCTAGATATGGTCCGTGTGTGTAGGAAACACAGTTCTTTTGTTCTGAGCACACTCACGTTTCCCGCCTTATTAGAGACTCTAGAAAGCAAGAGCGTGCTTCTTGCTCTAAAGCAGAGTGTGATTCATGGATGAGAAGTGTGCTGTGTGTTTCCCTTCAGAAACGGAGTTAAATGCCAGGCTCTGTGTCTTCCTACAAGCAAGACTTCGTTTTGGGTAAACGCAGTCACTTTTGATCTCAAACGAAGCCACATGGTTCATGAAGCTCACACGTTTCTCGCTCTTCACTGAAAAGCATTGGATGTTAGAGGGCCTGTGGTTTGTATCAGTTTCAGAAGCAGAGTTGAACTAGATATGGTCCGTGTGTGTAGGAAACACAGTTCTTTTGTTCTGAGCACACTCACATTTCCCACCTTATTAGAGACTCTAGAAAGCAAGAGCGTGCTTCTTGCTCTAAAGCAGAGTTTGTTTAATGGATGAGAAGTGTGCTGTGTGTTTCCCTTCAGAAACGGAGTTAAATGACAGGCTTTGTGTCTTTCTACAAGCAAGACTTCGTTTCGGGTAAACGCAGTCACTTTTGAGCTCAAACGAAGCCACATGGTTCAGGAAGCTCACACGTTTCTCGCTCTTCACTGAAAAGCATTGGATGTTAGAGGGCCTGTGGTTTGTATCAGTTTCAGTAGCAGAGTTTACCTAGATATGGTCCGTGTGTGTAGGAAACACAGTTCATTGGTTCTGAGCACACTCACGTTTCCCGCCTTATTAGAGACTCTAGAAAGCAAGAGCGTGCTTCTTGCTCTAAAGCAGAGTGTGTTTCATGGATGAGAAGTGTGCTGTGTATTTCCCATCAGACACGGAGTTAAATGCCAGGCTCTGTGTCTTCCTACAAGCAAGACTTCGTTTCGGGTAAACGCAGTCACTTTTGAGCTCAAACGAAGCCACATGGTTCATGAAGCTCACACGTTTCTCGCTCTTCACTGAAAAGCACTGGATGTTAGAGGGCCTGTGGTTTGTATCAGTTTCAGAAGCAGAGTTGAACTAGATATGGTCCGTGTGTGTAGGAAACACAGTTCTTTTGTTCTGAGCACACTCACGTTTCCCGCCTTATTAGAGACTCTAGAAAGCAAGAGCGTGCTTCTTGCTCTAAAGCAGAGGGTGTTTCATAGATGAGAAGTGTGCTGTGTGTTTCCCTTCAGAAACGGAGTTAAATGCCAGGCTCTGAGTCTTCCTACAAGCAAGATTTCATTTCGGGTAAACACAGTCACTTTTGAGCTCAAACGAAGCCACATGGTTCATGAAGCTCACACGTTTCTCGCTCTTCACTGAAAAGCATTGGATGTTAGAGGGCCTGTAGTTGGTATCAGTTTCAGAAGCAGAGTTGAACTAGATATGGTCCGTGTGTGCAGGAAACACAGTTCTTTTTTTCTGAGCACACTCACGTTTCCCGCCTTATTAGAGACTCTAGAAAGCAAGAGCGTGCTTCTTGCTCTAAAGCAGAGTGTGTTTCATGGATGAGAAGTGTGCTGTGTGTTTCCCTTCAGAAACGGAGTTAAATGCCAGGCTCTGTGTCTTCCTACAAGCAAGACTTCGTTTCGGGTAAACACAGTCACTTTTGAGCTCAAACGAAGCCACATGGTTCACGAAGCTCACACGTTTCTCGCTTTTCACTAAAAAGCATTGGATGTTAGAGGGCCTGTGGTTTGTATCAGTTTCAGTAGCAGAGTTGACCTAGATATGGTCCGTGTGTGTAGGACACACAGTTTTTTGGTTCTGAGCACACTCACGTTTTCCGCCTTATTAGAGACTCTAGAAAGCAAGAGCGTGCTTCTTGCTCTAAAGCAGAGTGTGTTTCATGGATGAGAAGTGTGCTGTGTATTTCCCATCAGACACGGAGTTAAATGCCAGGCTCTGTGTCTTCCTACAAGCAAGACTTCTTTTCGGGTAAACGCAGTCACTTTTGAGCTCAAACGAAGACACATGGTTCATGAAGCTCACACGTTTCTCGCTCTTCACTGAAAAGCACTGGATGTTAGAGGGCCTGTGGTTTGTATCAGTTTCAGTAGCAGAGTTGAACTAGATATGGTCCGTGTGTGTAGGAAACACAGTTCTTTTGTTGTGAGCACACTCACGTTTCCCGCCTTATTGGAGACTCTAGAAAACAAGAGCGTGCTTCTTGCTCTAAAGAAGTGTGTTTCATAGATGAGAAGTGTGCTGTGTGTTTCCCTTCAGAAACGGAGTTAAATGCCAGGCACTGTGTCTTCCTACAGCAAGATTTCGTTTCGGGTAAACGCAGTCACTTTTGAGCTCAAAGGAAGCCACATGGTTCACGAAGCTCACACGTTTCTCGCTCTTCACTGAAAAGCATTGGATGTTAGAGGGCCTGTGGTTTGTATCAGTTTCAGTAGCAGAGTTGAACTAGATATGGTCCGTGTGTGTAGGAAACACAGTTCTTTTGTTCTGAGCACACTCACGTTTCCCGCCTTATTAGAGACTCTAGAAAGCAAGAGCGTGCTTCTTGCTCTAAAGCAGAGTGTGTTTAATGGATGAGAAGTGTGCTGTGTGTTTCCCTTCAGAAACGGAGTTAAATGACAGGCTCTGTGTCTTCCTACAAGCAAGACTTCGTTTCGGGTAAACGCAGTCACTTTTTAGCTCAAACGAAGCCACATGGTTCAGGAAGCTCACACGTTTCTCGCTCTTCACTGAAAAGCATTGGATGTTAGAGGGCCTGTGGTTTGTATCAGTTTCAGAAGCAGAGTTTACCTAGATATGGTCCGTGTGTGTAGGAAACACAGTTCATTGGTTCTGAGCACACTCACGTTTCCCGCCTTATTAGAGACTCTAGAAAGCAAGAGCGTGCTTCTTGCTCTAAAGCAGAGTGTGTTTCATGGATGAGAAGTGTGCTGTGTATTTCCCATCAGACACGGAGTTAAATGCCAGGCTCTATGTCTTCCTACAAGCAAGACTTCGTTTCGGGTAAACGCAGTCACTTTTGAGCTCAAACGGAGCCACATGGTTCATGAAGCTCACACGTTTCTCGCTCTTCACTGAAAAGCACTGGATGTTAGAGGGCCTGTGGTTTGTATCAGTTTCAGTAGCAGAGTTGAACTAGATATGGTCCGTGTGTGTAGGAAACACAGTTCTTTTGTTCTGAGCACACTCACGTTTCCCGCCTTATTAGAGACTCTATAAAACAAGAGCGTGCTTCTTGCTCTAAAGAAGTGTGTTTCATAGATGAGAAGTGTGCTGTGTGTTTCCCTTCAGAAACGGAGTTAAATGCCAGGCTCTGTGTCTTCCTACAAGCAAGACTTCATTTCGGGTAAACACAGTCACTTTTGAGCTCAAAGGAATCCACATGGTTCACGAAGCTCACACGTTTCTCGCTCTTCACTGAAAAGCATTGGATGTTAGAGGGCCTGTGGGTTGTATCAGTTTCAGAAGCAGAGTTGAACTAGATATGGTCCGTGTGTGTAGGAAACACAGTTCTTTTGTTCTGAGCACACTCACATTTCCCGCCTTATTAGAGACTCTAGAAAGCAAGAGCGTGCTTCTTGCTCTAAAGCAGAGTGTGTTTCATGGATGAGAAGTGTGCTGTGTGTTTCCCTTCAGAAACGAGTTAAATGCCAGGCTCTGTGTCTTCCTACAAGCAAGACTTCGTTTCGGGTAAACGCAGTCACTTTTGAGCTCAAACGAAGCCACATGGTTCATGAAGCTCACACGTTTCTCGCTCTTCACTGAAAAGCACTGGATGTTAGAGGGCCTGTGGTTTGTATCAGTTTCAGAAGCAGAGTTGAACTAGATATGGTCCGTGTGTGTAGGAAACACAGTTCTTTTGTTCTGAGCACACTCACGTTTCCCGCCTTATTAGAGACTCTAGAAAGCAAGAGCGTGCTTCTTGCTCTAAAGCAGAGGGTGTTTCATAGATGAGAAGTGTGCTGTGTGTTTCCCTTCAGAAACGGAGTTAAATGCCAGGCTCTGAGTCTTCCTACAAGCAAGATTTCATTTCGGGTAAACACAGTCACTTTTGAGCTCAAACGAAGCCACATGGTTCATGAAGCTCACACGTTTCTCGCTCTTCACTGAAAAGCATTGGATGGTAGAGGGCCTGTAGTTGGTATCAGTTTCAGAAGCAGAGTTGAACTAGATATGGTCCGTGTGTGCAGGAAACACAGTTCTTTTTTTCTGAGCACACTCACGTTTCCCGCCTTATTAGAGACTCTAGAAAGCAAGAGCGTGCTTCTTGCTCTAAAGCAGAGTGTGTTTCATGGATGAGAAGTGTGCTGTGTGTTTCCCTTCAGAAACGGAGTTAAATGCCAGGCTCTGTGTCTTCCTACAAGCAAGACTTCGTTTCGGGTAAACACAGTCACTTTTGAGCTCAAACGAAGCCACATGGTTCACGAAGCTCACACGTTTCTCGCTTTTCACTAAAAAGCATTGGATGTTAGAGGGCCTGTGGTTTGTATCAGTTTCAGTAGCAGAGTTGACCTAGATATGGTCCGTGTGTGTAGGACACACAGTTTTTTGGTTCTGAGCACACTCACGTTTTCCGCCTTATTAGAGACTCTAGAAAGCAAGAGCGTGCTTCTTGCTCTAAAGCAGAGTGTGTTTCATGGATGAGAAGTGTGCTGTGTATTTCCCATCAGACACGGAGTTAAATGCCAGGCTCTGTGTCTTCCTACAAGCAAGACTTCTTTTCGGGTAAACGCAGTCACTTTTGAGCTCAAACGAAGACACATGGTTCATGAAGCTCACACGTTTCTCGCTCTTCACTGAAAAGCACTGGATGTTAGAGGGCCTGTGGTTTGTATCAGTTTCAGTAGCAGAGTTGAACTAGATATGGTCCGTGTGTGTAGGAAACACAGTTCTTTTGTTGTGAGCACACTCACGTTTCCCGCCTTATTGGAGACTCTAGAAAACAAGAGCGTGCTTCTTGCTCTAAAGAAGTGTGTTTCATAGATGAGAAGTGTGCTGTGTGTTTCCCTTCAGAAACGGAGTTAAATGCCAGGCACTGTGTCTTCCTACAGCAAGATTTCGTTTCGGGTAAACACAGTCACTTTTGAGCTCAAACGAAGCCACATGGTTCATGAAGCTCACACGTTTCTCGCTCTTCACTGAAAAGCATTGGATGTTAGAGGGCCTGTGGTTGGTATCAGTTTCAGAAGCAGAGTTGAACTAGATATGGTCCGTGTGTGTAGGACACACAGTTTTTTTGTTCTGAGCACACTCACGTATTCCGCCTTATTAGAGACTATAGAAAGCAAGAGCGTGCTTCTTGCTCTAAAGCAGAGTGTGTTTCATGGATGAGAAGTGTGCTGTGTGTTTCCCTTCAAAAACGGAGTTAAATGCCAGGCACTGTGTCTTCCTACAAGCAAGATTTCGTTTCGGGTAAACGCAGTCACTTTTGAGCTCAAACGAAGCCACATGGTTCACGAAGCTCACACGTTTCTCGCTCTTCACTGAAAAGCATTGGATGTTAGAGGGCCTGTGGTTTGTATCAGTTTCAGTAGCAGAGTTGATCTAGATATGGTCCGTGTGTGTAGGAAACACAGTTCTTTTGTTCTGAGCACACTCACGTTTCCCGCCTTATTAGAGACTCTAGAAAGCAAGAGCGTGCTTCTTGCTCTAAAGCAGAGTGTGATTCATGGATGAGAAGTGTGCTGTGTGTTTCACTTCAGAAACGGAGTTAAATGCCAGGCTCTGTGTCTTCCTACAAGCAAGACTTCGTTTTGGGTAAACGCAGTCACTTTTGATCTCAAACGAAGCCACATGGTTCATGAAGCTCACACGTTTCTCGCTCTTCACTGAAAAGCATTGGATGTTAGAGGGCCTGTGGTTTGTATCAGTTTCAGAAGCAGAGTTGAACTAGATATGGTCCGTGTGTGCAGGAAACACAGTTCTTTTTTTCTGAGCACACTCACGTTTCCCGCCTTATTAGAGACTCTAGAAAGCAAGAGCGTGCTTCTTGCTCTAAAGCAGAGTGTGATTCATGGATGAGAAGTGTGCTGTGTGTTTCCCTTCAGAAACGGAGTTAAATGCCAGGCTCTGTGTCTTCCTACAAGCAAGACTTCGTTTTGGGTAAACGCAGTCACTTTTGATCTCAAACGAAGCCACATGGTTCATGAAGCTCACACGTTTCTCGCTCTTCACTGAAAAGCATTGGATGTTAGAGGGCCTGTGGTTTGTATCAGTTTCAGAAGCAGAGTTGAACTAGATATGGTCCGTGTGTGTAGGAAACACAGTTCTTTTGTTCTGAGCACACTCACATTTCCCACCTTATTAGAGACTCTAGAAAACAAGAGCGTGCTTCTTGCTCTAAAGAAGTGTGTTTCATAGATGAGAAGTGTGCTGTGTGTTTCCCTTCAGAAACGGAGTTAAATGCCAGGCACTGTGTCTTCCTACAGCAAGATTTCGTTTCGGGTAAACACAGTCACTTTTGAGCTCAAACGAAGCCACATGGTTCATGAAGCTCACACGTTTCTCGCTCTTCACTGAAAAGCATTGGATGTTAGAGGGCCTGTGGTTGGTATCAGTTTCAGAAGCAGAGTTGAACTAGATATGGTCCGTGTGTGTAGGACACACAGTTTTTTTGTTCTGAGCACACTCACGTATTCCGCCTTATTAGAGACTATAGAAAGCAAGAGCGTGCTTCTTGCTCTAAAGCAGAGTGTGTTTCATGGATGAGAAGTGTGCTGTGTGTTTCCCTTCAAAAACGGAGTTAAATGCCAGGCACTGTGTCTTCCTACAAGCAAGATTTCGTTTCGGGTAAACGCAGTCACTTTTGAGCTCAAACGAAGCCACATGGTTCACGAAGCTCACACGTTTCTCGCTCTTCACTGAAAAGCATTGGATGTTAGAGGGCCTGTGGTTTGTATCAGTTTCAGTAGCAGAGTTGATCTAGATATGGTCCGTGTGTGTAGGAAACACAGTTCTTTTGTTCTGAGCACACTCACGTTTCCCGCCTTATTAGAGACTCTAGAAAGCAAGAGCGTGCTTCTTGCTCTAAAGCAGAGTGTGATTCATGGATGAGAAGTGTGCTGTGTGTTTCCCTTCAGAAACGGAGTTAAATGCCAGGCTCTGTGTCTTCCTACAAGCAAGACTTCGTTTTGGGTAAACGCAGTCACTTTTGATCTCAAACGAAGCCACATGGTTCATGAAGCTCACACGTTTCTCGCTCTTCACTGAAAAGCATTGGATGTTAGAGGGCCTGTGGTTTGTATCAGTTTCAGAAGCAGAGTTGAACTAGATATGGTCCGTGTGTGTAGGAAACACAGTTCTTTTGTTCTGAGCACACTCACATTTCCCACCTTATTAGAGACTCTAGAAAGCAAGAGCGTGCTTCTTGCTCTAAAGCAGAGTTTGTTTAATGGATGAGAAGTGTGCTGTGTGTTTCCCTTCAGAAACGGAGTTAAATGACAGGCTTTGTGTCTTTCTACAAGCAAGACTTCGTTTCGGGTAAACGCAGTCACTTTTGAGCTCAAACGAAGCCACATGGTTCAGGAAGCTCACACGTTTCTCGCTCTTCACTGAAAAGCATTGGATGTTAGAGGGCCTGTGGTTTGTATCAGTTTCAGTAGCAGAGTTTACCTAGATATGGTCCGTGTGTGTAGGAAACACAGTTCATTGGTTCTGAGCACACTCACGTTTCCCGCCTTATTAGAGACTCTAGAAAGCAAGAGCGTGCTTCTTGCTCTAAAGCAGAGTGTGTTTCATGGATGAGAAGTGTGCTGTGTATTTCCCATCAGACACGGAGTTAAATGCCAGGCTCTGTGTCTTCCTACAAGCAAGACTTCGTTTCGGGTAAACGCAGTCACTTTTGAGCTCAAACGAAGCCACATGGTTCATGAAGCTCACACGTTTCTCGCTCTTCACTGAAAAGCACTGGATGTTAGAGGGCCTGTGGTTTGTATCAGTTTCAGAAGCAGAGTTGAACTAGATATGGTCCGTGTGTGTAGGAAACACAGTTCTTTTGTTCTGAGCACACTCACGTTTCCCGCCTTATTAGAGACTCTAGAAAGCAAGAGCGTGCTTCTTGCTCTAAAGCAGAGGGTGTTTCATAGATGAGAAGTGTGCTGTGTGTTTCCCTTCAGAAACGGAGTTAAATGCCAGGCTCTGAGTCTTCCTACAAGCAAGATTTCATTTCGGGTAAACACAGTCACTTTTGAGCTCAAACGAAGCCACATGGTTCATGAAGCTCACACGTTTCTCGCTCTTCACTGAAAAGCATTGGATGTTAGAGGGCCTGTAGTTGGTATCAGTTTCAGAAGCAGAGTTGAACTAGATATGGTCCGTGTGTGCAGGAAACACAGTTCTTTTTTTCTGAGCACACTCACGTTTCCCGCCTTATTAGAGACTCTAGAAAGCAAGAGCGTGCTTCTTGCTCTAAAGCAGAGTGTGTTTCATGGATGAGAAGTGTGCTGTGTGTTTCCCTTCAGAAACGGAGTTAAATGCCAGGCTCTGTGTCTTCCTACAAGCAAGACTTCGTTTCGGGTAAACACAGTCACTTTTGAGCTCAAACGAAGCCACATGGTTCACGAAGCTCACACGTTTCTCGCTTTTCACTAAAAAGCATTGGATGTTAGAGGGCCTGTGGTTTGTATCAGTTTCAGTAGCAGAGTTGACCTAGATATGGTCCGTGTGTGTAGGACACACAGTTTTTTGGTTCTGAGCACACTCACGTTTTCCGCCTTATTAGAGACTCTAGAAAGCAAGAGCGTGCTTCTTGCTCTAAAGCAGAGTGTGTTTCATGGATGAGAAGTGTGCTGTGTATTTCCCATCAGACACGGAGTTAAATGCCAGGCTCTGTGTCTTCCTACAAGCAAGACTTCTTTTCGGGTAAACGCAGTCACTTTTGAGCTCAAACGAAGACACATGGTTCATGAAGCTCACACGTTTCTCGCTCTTCACTGAAAAGCACTGGATGTTAGAGGGCCTGTGGTTTGTATCAGTTTCAGTAGCAGAGTTGAACTAGATATGGTCCGTGTGTGTAGGAAACACAGTTCTTTTGTTGTGAGCACACTCACGTTTCCCGCCTTATTGGAGACTCTAGAAAACAAGAGCGTGCTTCTTGCTCTAAAGAAGTGTGTTTCATAGATGAGAAGTGTGCTGTGTGTTTCCCTTCAGAAACGGAGTTAAATGCCAGGCACTGTGTCTTCCTACAGCAAGATTTCGTTTCGGGTAAACGCAGTCACTTTTGAGCTCAAAGGAAGCCACATGGTTCACGAAGCTCACACGTTTCTCGCTCTTCACTGAAAAGCATTGGATGTTAGAGGGCCTGTGGTTTGTATCAGTTTCAGTAGCAGAGTTGAACTAGATATGGTCCGTGTGTGTAGGAAACACAGTTCTTTTGTTCTGAGCACACTCACGTTTCCCGCCTTATTAGAGACTCTAGAAAGCAAGAGCGTGCTTCTTGCTCTAAAGCAGAGTGTGTTTAATGGATGAGAAGTGTGCTGTGTGTTTCCCTTCAGAAACGGAGTTAAATGACAGGCTCTGTGTCTTCCTACAAGCAAGACTTCGTTTCGGGTAAACGCAGTCACTTTTTAGCTCAAACGAAGCCACATGGTTCAGGAAGCTCACACGTTTCTCGCTCTTAACTGAAAATCATTGGATGTTAGAGGGCCTGTGGTTTGTATCAGTTTCAGTAGCAGAGTTGACCTAGATATGGTCTGTGTGTAGGAAACACAGTTCTTTTGTTCTGAGCACACTCACGTTTCCCGCCTTATTAGAGACTCTAGAAAGCAAGAGCGTGCTTCTTGCTCTAAAGCAGAGTGTGTTTCATGGATGAGAAGTGTGCTGTGTGTTTCCCTTCAGAAACGGAGTTAAATGCCAGGCTCTGTGTCTTCCTACAAGCAAGACTTCGTTTCGGGTAAACGCAGTCACTTTTGAGCTCAACCGAAGCCACATGGTTCACGAAGCTCACACGTTTCTCGCTCTTCACTGAAAAGCACTGGATGTTAGAGGGCCTGTGGTTTGTATCAGTTTCCGTAGCAGAGTTGAACTAGATATGGTCCGTGTGTGTAGGAAACACAGTTCTTTTGTTCTGAGCACACTCACGTTTCCCGCCTTATTAGAGACTCTAGAAAACAAGAGCGTTCTTCTTGCTCTAAAGAAGTGTGTTTCATAGATGAGAAGTGTGCTGTGTGTTTCCCTTCAGAAACGTAGTTAAATGCCAGGCACTGTGTCTTCCTACAGCAAGATTTCGTTTCGGGTAAACGCAGTCACTTTTGAGCTCAAACGAAGCCACATGGTTCATGAAGCTCACACGTTTCTCGCTCTTCACTGAAAAGCATTGGATGTTAGAGGGCCTGTGGTTTGTATCAGTTTCAGAAGCAGAGTTGAACTAGATATGGTCCGTGTGTGTAGGAAACACAGTTCTCTTGTTCTGGGCACACTCACGTTTCCCGCCTTATTAGAGACACTAGAAAGCAAGAGCGTGCTTCTTGATCTAAAGCAGAGTGTGTTTAATGGATGAGACGTGTGCTGTGTGTTTCCCTTCAGAAACGGAGTTAAATGACAGGCTCTGTGTCTTCTTACAAGCAAGACTTCGTTTCGGGTAAACGCAGTCACTTTTGAGCTCAAACGAAGCCACATGGTTCAGGAAGCTCACACGTTTCTCGCTCTTAACTGAAAATCATTGGATGTTAGAGGGCCTGTGGTTTGTTTCAGTTTCAGTAGCAGAGTTGACCTAGATATGGTCCGTGTGTAGGAAACACAGTTCTTTTGTTCTGAGCACACTCACGTTTCCCGCCTTATTAGAGACTCTAGAAAGCAAGAGCGTGCTTTTGTCTAAAGCAGAGTGTGTTTCATGGTTGAGAAGTGTGCTGTGTGTTTCCCTTCAGAAACGGAGTTAAGTGCCAGGCTCTGTGTCTTCCTACAAGCAAGACTTCGTTTCGGGTAAAAGCAGTCACTTTTGAGCTCAAACGAAGCCACATGGTTCATGAAGCTCACACGTTTCTCGCTCTTCACTGAAAAGCACTGGATGTTAGAGGGCCTGTGGTTTGTATCAGTTTCAGTAGCAGAGTTGAACTAGATATGGTCCGTGTGTGTAGGAAACACAGTTCTTTTGTTCTGAGCACACTCACGTTTCCCGCCTTATTGGAGACTCTAGAAAACAAGAGCGTGCTTCTTGCTCTAAAGAAGTGTGTTTCATAGATGAGAAGTGTGCTGTGTGTTTCCCTTCAGAAACGGAGTTAAATGCCAGGCACTGTGTCTTCCTACAGCAAGATTTCGTTTCGGGTAAACGCAGTCACTTTTGAGCTCAAAGGAAGCCACATGGTTCACGAAGCTCACACGTTTCTCGCTCTTCACTGAAAAGCATTGGATGTTAGAGGGCCTGTGGTTTGTATCAGTTTCAGTAGCAGAGTTGAACTAGATATGGTCCGTGTGTGTAGGAAACACAGTTCTTTTGTTCTGAGCACACTCACGTTTCCCGCCTTATTAGAGACTCTAGAAAGCAAGAGCGTGCTTCTTGCTCTAAAGCAGAGTGTGTTTAATGGATGAGAAGTGTGCTGTGTGTTTCCCTTCAGAAACGGAGTTAAATGCCAGGCTCTGTGTCTTCCTACAAGCAAGACTTCGTTTCGGGTAAACGCAGTCACTTTTGAGCTCAAACGAAGCCACATGGTTCAGGAAGCTCACACGTTTCTCGCTCTTAACTGAAAATCATTGGATGTTAGAGGGCTTGTGGTTTGTATCAGTTTCAGTAGCAGAGTTGACCTAGATATGGTCTGTGTGTAGGAAACACAGTTCTTTTGTTCTGAGCACACTCACGTTTCCCGCCTTATTAGAGACTCTAGAAAGCAAGAGCGTGCTTCTTGCTCTAAAGCAGAGTGTGTTTCATGGATGATAAGTGTGCTGTGTGTTTCCCTTCAGAAACGGAGTTAAATGCCATGCTCTGTGTCTTCCTACAAGCAAGACTTCGTTTCGGGTAAACGCAGTCACTTTTGAGCTCAAACGAAGCCACATGGTTCACGAAGCTCACACGTTTCTCGCTCTTCACTGAAAAGCACTGGATGTTAGAGGGCCTGTGGTTTGTATCAGTTTCCGTAGCAGAGTTGAACTAGATATGGTCCGTGTGTGTAGGAAACACAGTTCTTTTGTTCTGAGCACACTCACGTTTCCCGCCTTATTAGAGACTCTAGAAAACAAGAGCGTGCTTCTTGCTCTAAAGAAGTGTGTTTCATAGATGAGAAGAGTGCTGTGTGTTTCCCTTCAGAAACGTAGTTAAATGCCAGGCACTGTGTCTTCCTACAGCAAGATTTCGTTTCGGGTAAACGCAGTCACTTTTGAGCTCAAACGAAGCCACATGGTTCACGAAGCTCACACGTTTCTCGCTCTTCACTGAAAAGCATTGGATGTTAGAGGGCCTGTGGTTTGTATCAGTTTCAGAAGCAGAGTTGACCTAGATATGGTCCGTGTGTGTAGGAAACAAGTTCTCTTGTTCTGAGCACACTCACGTTTCCCGCCTTATTAGAGACACTAGAAAGCAAGAGCGTGCTTCTTGATCTAAAGCAGAGTGTGTTTAGTGGATGAGACGTGTGCTGTGTGTTTCCCTTCAGAAACGGAGTTAAATGACAGGCTCTGTGTCTTCCTACAAGCAAGACTTCGTTTCGGGTAAACGCAGTCACTTTTGAGCTCAAACGAAGCCACATGGTTCAGGAAGCTCACACGTTTCTCGCTCTTAACTGAAAATCATTGGATGTTAGAGGGCCTGTGGTTTGTTTCAGTTTCAGTAGCAGAGTTGACCTAGATATGGTCCGTGTGTAGGAAACACAGTTCTTTTGTTCTGAGCACACTCACGTTTCCCGCCTTATTAGAGACTCTAGAAAGCAAGAGCGTGCTTTTGTCTAAAGCAGAGTGTGTTTCATGGTTGAGAAGTGTGCTGTGTGTTTCCCTTCAGAAACGGAGTTAAATGCCAGGCTCTGTGTCTTCCTACAAGCAAAGACTTCATTTCGGGTAAACACAGTCACTTTTGAGCTCAAAGGAATCCACATGGTTCATGAAGCTCACACGTTTCTCGCTCTTCACTGAAAAGCATTGGATGTTAGAGGGCCTGTGGTTTGTATCAGTTTCAGAAGCAGAGTTGAACTAGATATGGTCTGTGTGTGTAGGAAACACAGTTCTTTTGTTCTGAGCACACTCACATTTCCCGCCTTATTAGCGACTCTAGAAAGCAAGAGCGTGCTTCTTGCTCTAAAGCAGAGTGTGTTTCATGGATGAGAAGTGTGCTGTGTGTTTCCCTTCAGAAACGCAGTTAAATGCCAGGCTCTGTGTCTTCCTACAGGCAAGACTTCGTTTCGGGTAAACGCAGTCACTTTTGAGCTCAAACGAAGCCACATGGTTCACGAAGCTCACACGTTTCTCGCTCTTCACTGAAAAGCACTGGATGTTAGAGGGCCTGTGGTTTGTATCAGTTTCCGTAGCAGAGTTGAACTAGATATGGTCCGTGTGTGTAGGAAACACAGTTCTTTTGTTCTGAGCACACTCACGTTTCCCGCCTTATTAGAGAATATAGAAAGCAAGAGCGTGCTTCTTGCTCTAAAGCAGAGTGTGTTTCATAGATGAGAAGTGTGCTGTGTGTTTCCCTTCAGAAACGGAGTTAAATGCCAGGCTCTGTGTCTTCCTACAAGCAAGATTTCATTTCGGGTAAACACAGTCACTTTTGAGCTCAAACGAAGCCACATGGTTCATGAAGCTCACACGTTTCTCGCTCTTCACTGAAAAGCATTGGATGTTAGAGGGCCTGTGGTTGGTATCAGTTTCAGAAGCAGAGTTGAACTAGATATGGTCCGTGTGTGTAGGACACACAGTTTTTTTGTTCTGAGCACACTCACGTATTCCGCCTTATTAGAGACTCTAGAAAGCAAGAGCGTGCTTCTTGCTCTAAAGCAGAGTGTGTTTCATGGATGAGAAGTGTGCTGTGTGTTTCCCTTCAAAAACGGAGTTAAATGCCAGGCACTGTGTCTTCCTACAAGCAAGACTTCGTTTCGGGTAAACGCAGTCACTTTTGAGCTCAAACGAAGCCACATGCTTCACGAAGCTCACACGTTTCTCGCTCTTCACTGAAAAGCATTGGATGTTAGAGGGCCTGTGGTTTGTATCAGTTTCAGTAGCAGAGTTGATCTAGATATGGTCCGTGTGTGTAGGAAACACAGTTCTTTTGTTCTGAGCACACTCACGTTTCCCGCCTTATTAGAGACTCTAGAAAGCAAGAGCGTGCTTCTTGCTCTAAAGCAGAGTGTGATTCATGGATGAGAAGTGTGCTGTGTGTTTCCCTTCAGAAACGGAGTTAAATGCCAGGCTCTGTGTCTTCCTACAAGCAAGACTTCGTTTTGGGTAAACGCAGTCACTTTTGAGCTCAAACGAAGCCACATGGTTCATGAAGCTCACACGTTTCTCGCTCTTCACTGAAAAGCATTGGATGTTAGAGGGCCTGTGGTTTGTATCAGTTTCAGAAGCAGAGTTGAACAGGATATGGTCCGTGTGTGTAGGAAACACAGTTCTTTTGTTCTGAGCACACTCACATTTCCCACCTTATTAGAGACTCTAGAAAGCAAGAGCGTGCTTCTTGCTCTAAAGCAGAGTGTGTTTAATGGATGAGAAGTGTGCTGTGTGTTTCCCTTCAGAAACGGAGTTAAATGACAGGCTTTGTGTCTTTCTACAAGCAAGACTTCGTTTCGGGTAAACGCAGTCACTTTTGAGCTCAAACGAAGCCACATGGTTCAGGAAGCTCACACGTTTCTCGCTCTTCACTGAAAAGCATTGGATGTTAGAGGGCCTGTGGTTTGTATCAGTTTCAGTAGCAGAGTTGACCTAGATATGGTCCGTGTGTGTAGGAAACACAGTTCATTGGTTCTGAGCACACTCACGTTTCCCGCCTTATTAGAGACTCTAGAAAGCAAGAGCGTGCTTCTTGCTCTAAAGCAGAGTGTGTTTCATGGATGAGAAGTGTGCTGTGTATTTCCCATCAGACACGGAGTTAAATGCCAGGCTCTGTGTCTTCCTACAAGCAAGTCTTCGTTTCGGGTAAACGAAGTCACTTTTGAGCTCAAACGGAGCCACATGGTTCATGAAGCTCACACGTTTCTCGCTCTTCACTGAAAAGCACTGGATGTTAGAGGGCCTGTGGTTTGTATCAGTTTCAGTAGCAGAGTTGAACTAGATATGGTCCGTGTGTGTAGGAAACACAGTTCTTTTGTTCTGAGCACACTCACGTTTCCCGCCTTATTAGAGACTCTATAAAACAAGAGCGTGCTTCTTGCTCTAAAGAAGTGTGTTTCATAGATGAGAAGTGTGCTGTGTGTTTCCCTTCAGAAACGGAGTTAAATGCCAGGCTCTGTGTCTTCCTACAAGCAAGACTTCATTTCGGGTAAACACAGTCACTTTTGAGCTCAAAGGAATCCACATGGTTCACGAAGCTCACACGTTTCTCGCTCTTCACTGAAAAGCATTGGATGTTAGAGGGCCTGTGGGTTGTATCAGTTTCAGAAGCAGAGTTGAACTAGATATGGTCCGTGTGTGTAGGAAACACAGTTCTTTTGTTCTGAGCACACTCACATTTCCCGCCTTATTAGAGACTCTAGAAAGCAAGAGCGTGCTTCTTGCTCTAAAGCAGAGTGTGTTTCATGGATGAGAAGTGTGCTGTGTGTTTCCCTTCAGAAACGAGTTAAATGCCAGGCTCTGTGTCTTCCTACAAGCAAGACTTCGTTTCGGGTAAACGCAGTCACTTTTGAGCTCAAACGAAGCCACATGGTTCATGAAGCTCACACGTTTCTCGCTCTTCACTGAAAAGCACTGGATGTTAGAGGGCCTGTGGTTTGTATCAGTTTCAGTAGCAGAGTTGAACTAGATATGGTCCGTGTGTGTAGGAAACACAGTTCTTTTGTTCTGAGCACACTCACGTTTCCCGCCTTATTAGAGACTCTAGAAAACAAGAGCGTGCTTCTTGCTCTAAAGAAGTGTGTTTCATAGATGAGAAGTGTGCTGTGTGTTTCCCTTCAGAAACGGAGTTAAATGCCAGGCTCTGTGTCTTCCTACAGGCAAGACTTCGTTTCGGGTAAACGCAGTCACTTTTGAGCTCAAACGAAGCCACATGGTTCATGAAGCTCACACGTTTCTCGCTCTTCACTGAAAAGCATTGGATGTTAGAGGGCCTGTGGTTGGTATCAGTTTCAGAAGCAGAGTTGAACTAGATATGGTCCGTGTGTGTAGGAAACACAGTTCTTTTTTTCTGAGCACACTCACGTTTCCCGCCTTATTAGAGACTCTAGAAAGCAAGAGCGTGCTTCTTGCTCTAAAGCAGAGTGTGTTTCATGGATGAGAAGTGTGCTGTGTGTTTCCCTTCAGAAACGGAGTTAAATGCCAGGCTCTGTGTCTTCCTACAAGCAAGACTTCGTTTCGGGTAAACACAGTCACTTTTGAGCTCAAACGAAGCCACATGGTTCACGAAGCTCACACGTTTCTCGCTTTTCACTAAAAAGCATTGGATGTTAGAGGGCCTGTGGTTTGTATCAGTTTCAGTAGCAGAGTTGAACTAGATATGGTCCGTGTGTGTAGGACACACAGTTTTTTTGTTCTGAGCACAGTCACGTATTCCGCCTTATTAGAGACTGTAGAAAGCAAGAGCGTGCTTCTTGCTCTAAAGCAGAGTGTGTTTCATGGATGAGAAGTGTGCTGTGTGTTTCCCTTCAAAAACGGAGTTAAATGCCAGGCACTGAGTCTTCCTACAAGCAAGACTTCGTTTCAGGTAAACGCAGTCACTTTTGAGCTCAAACGAAGCCACATGCTTCACGAAGCTCACACGTTTCTCGCTCTTCACTGAAAATCATTGGATGTTAGAGGGCCTGTGGTTTGTATCAGTTTCAGTAGCAGAGTTGATCTAGATATGGTCCGTGTGTGTAGGAAACACAGTTCTTTTGTTCTGAGCACACTCACGTTTCCCGCCTTATTAGAGAATCTAGAAAGCAAGAGCGTGCTTCTTGCTCTAAAGCAGAGTGTGTTTCATGGATGAGAAGTGTGCTGTGTGTTTCCCTTCAGAAACGGAGTTAAATGCCAGGCTCTGTGTCTTCCTACAGGCAAGACTTCGTTTCGGGTAAACGCAGTCACTTTTGAGCTCAAACGAAGCCACATGGTTCACGAAGCTCACACGTTTCTCGCTCTTCACTGAAAAGCACTGGATGTTAGAGGGCCTGTGGTTTGTATCAGTTTCAGTAGCAGAGTTGATCTAGATATGGTCCGTGTGTGTAGGAAACACAGTTCTTTTGTTCTGAGCACACTCACGTTTCCCGCCTTATTAGAGACTCTAGAAAGCAAGAGCGTGCTTCTTGCTCTAAAGCAGAGTGTGATTCATGGATGAGAAGTGTGCTGTGTGTTTCCCTTCAGAAACGGAGTTAAATGCCAGGCTCTGTGTCTTCCTACAAGCAAGACTTCGTTTTGGGTAAACGCAGTCACTTTTGAGCTCAAACGAAGCCACATGGTTCATGAAGCTCACACGTTTCTCGCTCTTCACTGAAAAGCATTGGATGTTAGAGGGCCTGTGGTTTGTATCAGTTTCAGAAGCAGAGTTGACCTAGATATGGTCCGTGTGTGTAGGAAACACAGTTCTTTTGTTCTGAGCACACTCACATTTCCCACCTTATTAGAGACTCTAGAAAGCAAGAGCGTGCTTCTTGCTCTAAAGCAGAGTGTGTTTAATGGATGAGAAGTGTGCTGTGTGTTTCCCTTCAGAAACGGAGTTAAATGACAGGCTTTGTGTCTTTCTACAAGCAAGACTTCGTTTCGGGTAAACGCAGTCACTTTTGAGCTCAAACGGAGCCACATGGTTCATGAAGCTCACACGTTTCTCGCTCTTCACTGAAAAGCACTGGATGTTAGAGGGCCTGTGGTTTGTATCAGTTTCAGTAGCAGAGTTTAACTAGATATGGTCCGTGTGTGTAGGAAACACAGTTCTTTTGTTCTGAGCACACTCACGTTTCCCGCCTTATTAGAGACTCTAGAAAACAAGAGCGTGCTTCTTGCTCTAAAGAAGTGTGTTTCATAGATGAGAAGTGTGCTGTGTGTTTCCCTTCAGAAACGGAGTTAAATGCCAGGCACTGTGTCTTCCAACAGCAAGATTTCGTTTCGGGTAAACGCAGTCAATTTTGAGCTCAAAGGAAGCCACATGGTTCAGGAAGCTCACACGTTTCTCGCTCTTCACTGAAAAGCATTGGATGTTAGAGGGCCTGTGGTTTGTATCAGTTTCAGAAGCAGAGTTGAACTAGATATGGTCCGTGTGTGTCGGAAACACAGTTCTTTTGTTCTGAGCACACTCACGTTTCCCGCCTTATTAGAGACTCTAGAAAGCAAGAGCGTGCTTCTTGCTCTAAAGCAGAGTGTGTTTAATGGATGAGACGTGTGCTGTGTGTTTCCCTTCAGAAACGGAGTTAAATGACAGGCTCTGTGTCTTCCTACAAGCAAGACTTCGTTTCGGGTAAACGCAGTCACTTTTGAGCTCAAACGAAGCCACATGGTTCAGGAAGCTCACACGTTTCTCGCTCTTAACTGAAAATCATTGGATGTTAGAGGGCCTGTGGTTTGTATCAGTTTCAGTAGCAGAGTTGACCTAGATATGGTCCGTGTGTAGGAAACACAGTTCTTTTGTTCTGAGCACACTCACGTTTCCCGCCTTATTAGAGACTCTAGAAAGCAAGAGCGTGCTTTTGTCTAAAGCAGAGTGTGTTTCATGGTTGAGAAGTGTGCTGTGTGTTTCCCTTCAGAAACGGAGTTAAATGCCAGGCTCTGTGTCTTCCTACAAGCAAGACTTCATTTCGGGTAAACACAGTCACTTTTGAGCTCAAAGGAATCCACATGGTTCACGAAGCTCACACGTTTCTCGCTCTTCACTGAAAAGCATTGGATGTTAGAGGGCCTGTGGGTTGTATCAGTTTCAGAAGCAGAGTTGAACTAGATATGGTCCGTGTGTGTAGGAAACACAGTTCTTTTGTTCTGAGCACTCTCACGTTTCCCGCCTTATTAGAGACTCTAGAAAGCAAGAGCGTGCTTCTTGCTCTAAAGCAGAGTGTGATTCATGGATGAGAAGTGTGCTGTGTGTTTCCCTTCAGAAACGGAGTTAAATGCCAGGCTCTGTGTCTTCCTACAAGCAAGACTTCGTTTTGGGTAAACGCAGTCACTTTTGAGCTCAAACGAAGCCACATGGTTCATGAAGCTCACACGTTTCTCGCTCTTCACTGAAAAGCATTGGATGTTAGAGGGCCTGTGGTTTGTATCAGTTTCAGAAGCAGAGTTGACCTAGATATGGTCCGTGTGTGTAGGAAACACAGTTCTTTTGTTCTGAGCACACTCACATTTCCCACCTTATTAGAGACTCTAGAAAGCAAGAGCGTGCTTCTTGCTCTAAAGCAGAGTGTGTTTAATGGATGAGAAGTGTGCTGTGTGTTTCCCTTCAGAAACGGAGTTAAATGACAGGCTTTGTGTCTTTCTACAAGCAAGACTTCGTTTCGGGTAAACGCAGTCACTTTTGAGCTCAAACGGAGCCACATGGTTCATGAAGCTCACACGTTTCTCGCTCTTCACTGAAAAGCACTGGATGTTAGAGGGCCTGTGGTTTGTATCAGTTTCAGTAGCAGAGTTTAACTAGATATGGTCCGTGTGTGTAGGAAACACAGTTCTTTTGTTCTGAGCACACTCACGTTTCCCGCCTTATTAGAGACTCTAGAAAACAAGAGCGTGCTTCTTGCTCTAAAGAAGTGTGTTTCATAGATGAGAAGTGTGCTGTGTGTTTCCCTTCAGAAACGGAGTTAAATGCCAGGCACTGTGTCTTCCAACAGCAAGATTTCGTTTCGGGTAAACGCAGTCAATTTTGAGCTCAAAGGAAGCCACATGGTTCAGGAAGCTCACACGTTTCTCGCTCTTCACTGAAAAGCATTGGATGTTAGAGGGCCTGTGGTTTGTATCAGTTTCAGAAGCAGAGTTGAACTAGATATGGTCCGTGTGTGTAGGAAACACAGTTCTTTTGTTCTGAGCACACTCACGTTTCCCGCCTTATTAGAGACTCTAGAAAGCAAGAGCGTGCTTCTTGCTCTAAAGCAGAGTGTGTTTAATGGATGAGACGTGTGCTGTGTGTTTCCCTTCAGAAACGGAGTTAAATGACAGGCTCTGTGTCTTCCTACAAGCAAGACTTCGTTTCGGGTAAACGCAGTCACTTTTGAGCTCAAACGAAGCCACATGGTTCAGGAAGCTCACACGTTTCTCGCTCTTAACTGAAAATCATTGGATGTTAGAGGGCCTGTGGTTTGTATCAGTTTCAGTAGCAGAGTTGACCTAGATATGGTCCGTGTGTAGGAAACACAGTTCTTTTGTTCTGAGCACACTCACGTTTCCCGCCTTATTAGAGACTCTAGAAAGCAAGAGCGTGCTTTTGTCTAAAGCAGAGTGTGTTTCATGGTTGAGAAGTGTGCTGTGTGTTTCCCTTCAGAAACGGAGTTAAATGCCAGGCTCTGTGTCTTCCTACAAGCAAGAATTCATTTCGGGTAAACACAGTCACTTTTGAGCTCAAAGGAATCCACATGGTTCACGAAGCTCACACTTTCTCGCTCTTCACTGAAAAGCATTGGATGTTAGAGGGCCTGTGGGTTGTATCAGTTTCAGAAGCAGAGTTGAACTAGATATGGTCCGTGTGTGTAGGAAACACAGTTCTTTTGTTCTGAGCACACTCACATTTCCCGCCTTATTAGAGACTCTAGAAAGCAAGAGCGTGCTTCTTGCTCTAAAGCAGAGTGTGTTTCATGGATGAGAAGTGTGCTGTGTGTTTCCCTTCAGAAACGAGTTAAATGCCAGGCTCTCTGTCTTCCTACAAGCAAGACTTCGTTTCGGGTAAACGCAGTCACTTTTGAGCTCAAACGAAGCCACATGGTTCATGAAGCTCACACGTTTCCCGCTCTTCACTGAAAAGCACTGGATGTTCGAGGGCCTGTGGTTTGTATCAGTTTCAGTAGCAGAGTTGAACTAGATATGGTCCGTGTGTGTAGGAAACACAGTTCTTTTGTTCTGAGCACACTCACGTTTCCCGCCTTATTAGAGACTCTAGAAAACAAGAGCGTGCTTCTTGCTCTAAAGAAGTGTGTTTCATAGATGAGAAGTGTGCTGTGTGTTTCCCTTCAGAAACGGAGTTAAATTCAAGGCACTGTGTCTTCCTACAACAAGATTTCGTTTCAGGTAAACGCAGTCACTTTTGAGCTCTAAGGAAGCCACATGGTTCACGAAGCTCACAAGTTTCTCGCT